>OX493268.1:39344281-41744281 GCA_950370525.1 Bellardia bayeri | reverse complement strand
TAAGACGAAATTGATAGTATATATTCTTGTATCATACATTCGTATTTAAAATACATTAATGGGGTCCTTTTACATCGCATAGATTTCATGATAATGACTTATTAAAAAACTGCAATTAAATATTGGTAAAAATAAATATTATATTACATTTTTGGAGAAATTTAAAAACGTACCGAAATTAAAAAAAAGAAAATTTTGCACAAAAAATAAGAAAGACACGTAATAAAGAAACAAGCAGTTCAATTTGATGGCGGACATGGAGTTACACATTAATAATATGTACATATGAATGCATTTATATAGTACATACATTGAAGGCGTGTCGTTCATTCATATGCATACCCCTCCAACCATCTGTACAATTTATACAGTCCTTTCATACGCACTTTAATGCTGTGCGGCGATGCAGTCAAACAACATGAGCAAACAAACGTTACTTTTGCGCCAAAATAACTGTATGTTTGTTGTCTTTTGGCTAGTAGTGCAGTTCCGTGCGATCAATAGCAGTGAGTCTGACAGTCAGTGCATTGTATTGTATTGGAATGGCATTTGCAACTTGTTGCAATATTTTTTCCTTATTTTATACAACTTACGCATTTCGTAGTTGCTAAAGTGACTAGAGAAAAACAGGCCTCGTAATAATGCCATGATTATGAAGACGATAATGGTGATTTAGTGGTGGTGATGATGGTAATAATGATGGTACATGATGATGCTGTAGAGCAAGTGAAATGCGAAAAAAAACTTTCACTTATTCATTCCATTGAAAATATGGAAGTAACATTACAACACTGGTAATGTTTTGATTTGGATTTTTTCTCGTTTCTCGTTTTTTCAGTTTTAACTTAAATTTCTCGACTGTTTTTTCTTGTGCGTTTAGGAAATCAAAACTAATCGTACGAGTATTAAGTATAAAGTTTTATGTAATAAATGATAATAAAAATAAAACAATTTCATTCGCGTTTAATAATTAATAAATGCATATTTCCCCTAAACTGATATTATAAAAATGCAGTCATACATATGTATGTATGTACTCGTATATTTTCAGATGTTCAATATTTTGTTTTGTGAAATGCATATTTTCATTTCTTTAGTCCCAATTTACATGAAGCAACTTTTATTGAAATGATTGATACATTTTTTTCCTTGAAATTTCTTCCATGTTCACACAGCACAATTCTTATTGCTTTAATCGTTCGTATTTTTATTTGACACAATTGTATACACATACGAGTATATACAGTTTAGACATCGGGTTGAGGAGCTTTGCGCAAATTGGGACTAACAAAGGTTTTTTGACAATGTTTAAATATTTAATTATAATATTGTTGCGTTTTTACGTTTTAAAAACGATGGTTTATTTCCTATAAACCAGATTATTTTTAATTGCAAAAAGCGTTGCAACGGAAAAATATTTGAGTGAAAAGTTTTTATTCAGGCTAGTAGTTCAAGAATTTATATTAAAGAATACTATTGTAACGTATTGGGACAAATTGGCAAATTGGAATGCATTTTCTACCCGGCCAAGGGCGTCATCAGCAATCTTCATTGTCCATTATCAATCTGTAAATATCATCTATTAAACTCACCGTTTTTTGAGAAATAGAATATGAGAATTATCATATTTCTTTTTTACGTGTTGTGAGTCAGAACGAAATTTACGTACGTTTACAATGTGTGTGTATTCTTTATATGTCATTCTATTTATAGAATTTGTATTATTACAAATTGTTTTTGCTTTTCTTGCTGCGTCTTCTTTTTTGGTAGATCAATAACAGCAATGTATGTATGTTTTTGTTGTCATTTCTCCTCTTTTTCTTTTGGTGGATTATGTTATTTTTTTGTAACTACGAAACACCGGAGATGGGATGATGACTACATACTTTGGCCTACCAAATGTTTGTCGAAAATTTGCAAACTAATATAAATAAAAATAAAATAAAATGTGCCACTTGACTTTCATATGATCTAAAGTTATATTATAAAGTACAGAGAACTTACACGAGCTATTGTAGTTTTATGATATGAACCGAATTTAATTCTAACATTTACTTTATAAGAAAGAAACTTATGACCCAAAATGGCGTTGGTATATCAGGTGGAAAATATATATCATTTAGACACTTCTTTGGATATTAAACACAAATATGGATACAAATTAATTGTTAATCAGGCATGTGATGGAAATCGAAATCGACTGTGAGTTTAGCCATAAATGTTTCTATTTAACTTAATGCTTTTTCAAATATTGTCAGAAATAATAATACAATTTTAAAGAAACTTTTAACGAAATTTCCAAAATGTTTCTCAAATTTCTAAAAAAAATTGTTCCCAATTAAAAAGCGCCAAGTAGATTAAAAATTAAAACCTCTTTATTTATTAACATTTACACAACAGCAGTTTTAAATAGTCAATCTATTTGACTATTTTAAGTATATTATCAATATTTTGTATGAAAATATTAATTTTTTATTGAATGAAAACAAATTATAATGAATATGAAAATAATTAAAAAAAAAAATACAAAAACAACACAAGTTTCAATGAGTTTTCACAATTAGTATTTTTTAAACAAGTAGATAACGAGTATTTATAACATTACGCATCTTATAACACACGGATAATAAATACGGTTTGATGCTAACTCTATGATTAATGGACTGGTTCATGTTCTTGCTGCCACTATTTGTACACCAGCGAAGCGGTGAACGCTGAATCGAGTCGTTACAATCCGTTAAGTTTAAATTGAAATGCAATTTCGTAACAATATGTAATCATACATATATTTCAGTGATATAAAATATGTAATTTTTTAAAATTTGTCTGATCCACAATTTTGATTCATTCTTGGTGTTTAATTTTCAATATTACATTTTACTCCGATATTAATATGAACATCGCTTTAAAATAATGGGGAGTACTGAGAAAATGGCAAATATTATATAACTGTAACTATAACTATAAATAACCTTCGGTGCCAGATATCCAAAAATCAGTTTTTGTTTTTCGTACGCTGCATCGTCACTTTAAATCCGTTTATAATATTAATATAATCAAGCCGAATATATTATACTACACCCAGTATATGTATAAAACAGTTTTTGAAAAACGAGCGCTATATGGGAGATATAATCTATTATGGACCGATCATCCAAAAATTTAGTGCCATGATTTCTGTGAATATAAATATTATATGTGTTAAACTTTATCTCGATATAAATACTTTAAAAAAGATTATGGAGGTTAAAATTAAATACGTAGAGGGTTTTGGACTAATTATGGACCGATCATTATAAAATTAGGTGTCATCATTTCTGTATATATGTATATATGAAACTTATTTAGATACAAACATTTTTAAGAAATTTATGGTCGTTAAAGTGATTTTCGGAAGTAGGCCTTATTTGGGAACTACGACTAATTATGGATCGATCATAATAAAATTGTACCGTATTAATTGTATATATATGAAATATATTTGTGTTCAATATTTATTTGGATACCAACATTTTTGAGAGAGATATGCTCTTTAAAGTGATTTTCGGAAGTGGGCCTTATATGGGAGCTACGAGTAATTATGGACCGGTCTTCACGAAATTTGTAGATGTGCTTTAGCTTCATTTACTACTCATCTGTGGTAAATTTTGTTTGCATACTTGCATAATTCAAAGATTTATGACCGGTAAACCCCAATTTCGGGAGGACATTTGTATGGGGGCTAGGTGAAATAATGGACCGATTTCCACCAGTTTTAATCCCATCCATCCTTGGGCCGAAAGAATATCACGTACCAAATTTTATCGAAATATCATCAAAATTGCGACCTGTACTCTGCGCACAAGCTTTACATAACAGCCAGCCAGCCAGACGGACTGACGGACGGACCAACAGCGTTAAATCGACTCAGAAAGTGATTCTGAGCCGATCGGTATTTTTTAAGGTGGGTGTTGGACCAATATTTCTGGGCGTTACAAACTTCAGCACAAAGCCAATATACCCTCCCCACTATGGTGGTGTAGGGTATAAACACATATCATTGTTCGTGGCTTAATTAAATAATAACTGAGGTACGATAAACTAAAAAACTATAAATTTTAAAGTTTTACAAATTAGAAACAATTTTTGATATCGTTAAACCAATTTTATATAATTAATACTAAATTCATTAATATCTCCAATTTTACATTTTCTATATTTTGCTAAATAAATTTAAAAAAATTTAGCAAATTGTCTCGATTCTTGCTAACTGCTATATGAGGATTAAAAATCCAAATTTTGACGCATGTGACCGATTTTAATTTTGCGGATTTGAAGGAAATATTGCTA
Organism: Bellardia bayeri; assembly: GCA_950370525.1. Taxonomy (NCBI): domain Eukaryota; kingdom Metazoa; phylum Arthropoda; class Insecta; order Diptera; family Calliphoridae; genus Bellardia; species Bellardia bayeri. The sequence continues at coordinate 41,739,952 of OX493268.1, read as the reverse complement.
CATTAATCCCAAAATCGAATCTTCAAATAAAATGAGCAACCTCAATGGTCAAATTTTCCCCAATTGGGTTTTAGACGACGAAAGAGATTTTTAGACATTGGAAGCTTCGAAGTACATAATGTCGTATACTTTATATCGATATTAAGTATTCGATAACGGATGCTTCGGTAATTAATTAATGCGAATTAGATGCGACACTTTTATTGAATTTGACGTTTTTAATAAGTAAAAACAACAACAACGTAAATTTTTGAAAAACAAAAGAGAAACATTTCATAAATATGCCGACTAAAGCAACCAACCACATCACCTCTTGTGTCTGGATAAAAAAATCGATTAAATTAACGGTGCGTTTGTATGTGTTAAGGCTGCAAGTCGGTGTTGTACTTTGGCAGAAGAAGAAAATTAAGAAGCAACTAAAAGCGAAAGGCCGCCACTTTCCAATAAAACTTAATTTAAAATCATAACAATTTATAGCAAACAAAAAAATAAAAAACGAAACAACAAATCAGTATCTATACATAGTATTAATAAGTGTATTTATTTTCTCTTTGCCCTACCTCACCACATGTCCGTCGGTCTGACTAAATATTTGTTTTTCTCTGCAGTAGACAAAAGCAAGTCGTAATGAATAACTTACCTGTTGCATCAATACCACGAACGACATCATTATTACTTGGTCATGAGGTTATCTGGTGGAAAAATCAACGACCACAACAACAGTAAAAAACTTTAATATGAAAACAACAAGAACAACAACATACATATGGACATAAATATATGTATATATACATATATATACTTAAAGATATTCCCAGCAAGCCATATGAGTCCGAAAACAGTCTTTTCTGACACCTTTTTCGGAGCGTTAGAGCTCTTTATGAGCCCAAAAAAACAATCATAAAAATCAGAAAAGAGTCTTTTAGGAGGGTTTTTTTGGGCTCTTAAAGAGCTCTTAGATAATGTCAGGAAAGAGTCTTTTATGAGGTTTTTTTTGGTTTCTGTTCCTCCTTTTTCGGAGCGCTCCTAGAATGGTATGCTGAGTTGTATGTATGTATCTACACTTACATACATACGTACATATCTAAAGCAAATAAAAGCTAAATGAAAACGAAAATGAAAAATGCAGTTACAACAACATTCCGTTGCAGTGCAACGTTGCACTGTGGGACAACAGTTAAAAAAAAGCTAATTACTTTAGTAAAATTAATGGAATAATTTTTTTACTTAAAAATAGAAAATTGAATTAAAGTTAAAATTGACAAAATACAAATTGTAATTCAGAAAAACAAATTAATATTGACAAAAACCAAATTGAAATGGGGGTATCCAAAGGTTTATAAAAGTTTTATAATTATACATTTTTTTTGTTTATAATTAAGTAAATTATGTATATTGTATTTAATAATCAATGTTTATATTAGGGCGTTTTACCAACAGGTAATTTTTATTAGAATAAATATTTCTAACCAATACTTGATGTCATTGCCACCGTGTTGTGTTGTTATTTCTCTTTTCATTGTATGTAATTCGTATGGATGGAATCGTTGTTACTGTTCCCTACAAAATGGTTCATTAAACATGTATATTTTTGTTTGGTATTATTTTCTTGCATTTGTATGTGTGCGTGTGGAAAAGAAAACAATGAATGTTTTTGTAAAGGCAACAACAACAAAATTTAATTATGCAGCTGCACCAATGCATACACTTTTCTCATTATAACATAAAAACCTATCTTAACCATTCTGTAGGATTTGACCAACACAATACGAGTATGTGGATCCGGATATCATACTGAGAATTTGATTTTTTTTTAATTGAAATAAAATTCAAAAAGTTGCATCATAAGAAACAAAGAGTTCATCATAAAATTCTTTATAAATTATCATACCACTCTACCAGGATAATATACCTAGATTTAAATAAAAACAAATACGAGTGTTATACCTATTCGTTATAGGTATTGGTTTTGTGATTTGTTTTTACATAAAACGTTTTTGCTGAATTTCTTATGGATACTGCTATTCTATAGACATTTATTATAGCTGATTGTTACCATTTTCAAGACAGCTAGTCCATAATGTCTAATTTCATGGTATTATCTGCAATATGCATATTTTAAGAAAATAGCACAACATTTTTGAAAAACATACAAAAATTTTTCGGAAGTTGTCTCATATTTCTGTACATTAGCCTGGTGCCGATACATAACTATTTGACCGATTTGGCCCATTTTCAATACCAAACATTTCGGAGCATCTAAGAATATTTGGGGGATTCATCTCATCTACAACAGACGGTCAGACGGACTTTCTTTTTAGTGGTTGGTATGGAGGAGGATATACATACATACATATATGTATATGTATATACATACATATGTTTCATTTCATGTTTCTAGATTATGATACTAAGGACGCAAATCTGCGTGCACTTGCTCAAGAAATTGGTTTACCAAATTACTTACACGAATTTTTGTGTGACGGTTGTTTCCGTCATATATAAATTTCATTAAAATTGTCTCAATAGTTATGTAGTCGTTTATAAGCTTTTTAGTGCCATTAAAGTCGTACGGTATGTCAAAAAAAATCGTGTGTTCATAAAGTATGATAGTGTGGCCTAAAAATTTAACTAAATGACAGACAAGTCTGTCCGACTTGCAAAAGCTTTTAAAAATTTTCATAAAATGATAATAGTTTCTATGAGATCCGAGTTGTATTTTCTAATGCAGCTGATAAGAATATAACAATGCCGGCTTCATTGATTTAAAGCACAAATTATAATTTAACATTTTTTAATTGTTTGTATAGTTTATACAATTTATTATTTTCACATATAACAACAAAATGCAATGAATAAAAGTTAATTTAAAAGGCAGAAAACTGCGTTTTTTTATATTAGCAAAAAAATATGTTTTCGCAGCTTTTTTGTGTAATAGTGTGGCACCTATGACAGACTTTGTTGTGATTTTTTTTTTGAGTGTCTTAAAAATCGGTCAGATTTTCCAGTGAATGAATCGTACGATTGTGTAGGATAGTGTATCACCACTTTAAGGTTAAAGTATAAACTAACTAGTTCATAAGATATGAAACTACAAAATTTACCCCCATAAACATTCGAATCTACGAGTACGTTCTTAATGGATGAGTCATTCATTCAGTCAGTAAAGTTACTCTTTCATAGTGTGTACGTACATATGTGTGTACTCGTATATGTATGTATGTAGATAGATTTCCAAAATCTAAAGAGAAAGAAATACATTCTACGAATGTGCAAACTGCAAAGAAAATATTTATAGCAAGTTTCCATTGACCTTGTCTAACTAAATAAAAAGCCACAATTAAATATGCCATGTAAACATTCTGGTATCTCTATACAAACATACGTGTATACTATCTACATACGAGTATGTATGTATCGAGGTTCCCTTTTTTCTTATTCATAAATAACTATTTTAGATTTAGAAACACGTAAGACGTTGATATTCTCAGACTCAACGTGTATTTATGCACATCGTAAGTACGTTTGTACGACTGAAAATGTCTATTTTTGGTGTGTAAACAAAACTTGAGTCAGAAACTGTTTGAAATTTAATACTTTCAAACTATTAAAATTTAACAATATTTTAACACAAATACGAACATACTCGTACATCCATTTGTAGACTCGTATCTGTGTGAGATATAATTATCTTGTAATAACTTAAATTATACTGTTTTGCAAATTGCTCTTGAATTTGCTCTAGTTTTATTTTTGAAATAAAACCGTTTGACTGTGAATTGATAGACACACGAATTTATGTATATAGATCACAGGTGCAGATGACGAGCAATCATTGAAGAATTAAAACGGTTTTATAGAGAAATTCAAAAAAAGAAAAAAAAAACAACCACATGGTCGTATAAAAATCTACTGCAAATTGAAATAATATGAACAATGTATCAATTGAGTTGTTAAGCTTTAAAAATCTGCACAGCGATAATATATAGTAGAGTATCAAATCGAATAATGATTGTTCGAATAATCGAAGACTTTCTTTCAAATAATTATTCGAAGAATTTCGGGATGGCCATTTTCGAATAACGAAAAATTCGATTAATTTTATTTAGAATAATCGCATAAATATTACTGTGATAACTTAAAATTAAAAATAGTAGTAATAATTTAACACCATTCCTATTGAATTGTAGTGACAAAATAAGACATGTTTAACCCCGATATGGGGTAAGATTCCATCGAGTTACAATGAAGAGAGTTTTAGAAAATGTTTAAAAAAATGTTTTTGGTCCAAATTGAATCACTGGGCGTGGCGCCAGCCCTTGTTGCGAAAACGCAACACCCACATTATCCTGTACCAGGACAATAGGCGTTGTGTTTTTTGGTTCCAAATCTTATATAAATGCATAGATATATGTATAATCTTCATACTATCACAGCTGTCCGTCGATATATTAAATATTATTACTAATTTTATAACAATTCATAAAAAGTTGGAAAAATCCTTTTTTTGTGATCTGATTTCAATATGAAAAAATCATTTCTGAGGAAAATCTCAATTCATGTTGCTTAGATATTTAATCAAATTTACATATTGCATATCGGGTTTAAGAAAAAGGTAGCCAAACTGAGAATCACACATCCCTAAAGTGAGTGTTGCGTTTTCGCAACCATAGTTCGATATGGGTTAATAAACAGACACTAATTAATGTGAATTAGATGCGACAGACGTAAATTAATGGCCTTATTCATAAAACTTACAACAGGTTTATAAGAGTTTTATACAGCAAATTTTGTATGTATGGAGATTTGCTTTATAAACCCTATTTTGGATATCAGAAGAAAACTACTAAAGAAAGTTAAAAAAGTTTTTCAATCACTATAAATGAGTGCTCTGATATCTCATCATACAAATGCTTATTGCACCTGTTCAACAAAAGGGTAGTAACTCAAAATTTTCTATTTTTCAGTAGAGGCAAAAAACTATTGATATATAAATAGTAACTCTGAAGATATGAAGAGTGACATAACGGTATTTTTTTGACGAAAGAGTAGACAAAATAAGGGGAGATTTTTACAGTGGGTAGAGTAGACCATTATCAGTTTTGTCAACTTGCAGGTTAATGCTAAAATTGAATAGTGCGAAAATCTTTGAAAATGAAATTAACATTTTAAACATGGAAATAAAAATTCTGGTTTGGTCTACTGAACTGTAGACGAACAACCAGGGTTAGAGTCCCAGTACTAGAAGTACTTACAAGAGAATATAAAAATATTAAAAAAATATATACTGAAATTAGCCCTTCTTTACCAATTAGTACTTTAGCATATTGTGAGTAAAATTTTGAGTGGTTAACTGCTTATTTTATCTTTATTAATTCGTTTAAAAAGGGCTTTACTAATCGTTTACTATTAATCGTTGATCTCTTTTAAAAAGGTTAAAAAAAGAAAAAAAAAATTTCATATCTAGTACAAAGAATACAAGTTTATTTTTTATGTTTGTTAAGTTTTATTTTTTTCTAAAAAGACTGAACTGTTGAAGACTGTTTTTTTTTGTTATATTTATAATACAAAACTATTATACTTTTTATGTGAAATTAATTCAATAAACATTTTAAATAAAAAAGAAAATCTAAACTTGGTGCTATTTTTTTCTTTCTCCATTTTGGTGCGTTTTGAAATTTCAGAGTTGACAACGCTGATCATTATGTATCGTTTTTAAATAAAAAGTGCAAATTTCAAAATTTTGAGTTAATACCCTTTTTTTGAACAGGTGCGATATATACAAATACATATGTATGTAGATAAATGTTATTTCATTATAATTCTAAAAAGAAATACCTATTTCATATTTAGCGAAAAAAAAAAATAGTGAACTAGTTTGGAAATTGTAAAGTCCACATACTCGTATGGTGGCGAAATATTGTTAACATCGAAACTATGTATGTATTAATTTACCCCTTATTGATTGATAGCTTAAAGGAAATTATTGAAAGTGATTGCAAACAAAATACTTATGGGATAAAACAAATATCAAATATATTCAGAAATTTTTGGAAACACATATTATTAAAACATTTTGGGCCGGATTATCGTTCACAACACTAAAATGTTGTGTTGTCTTGTTTACAACACAACATTCATTTCTCATACGATTAAGCCGATAAGTGTTGTTAATCGTGATCGCAGTTTACAACATACAACATCAAAATATTTAGTGTTGTAAATGGCAATCGGGGCCTTTAATACATCGAATTGAAATTTCTAGAATTAAAGGAAAACACAATTAATAAAAGAAAAGAATCATAATGGACCAGTTTGGTTTCAAATGCACTGCTAAAACCTCTTATTCGAATTATTCGAACAAGAGAAAACTCGAATAATTTGGATTCAAGATGTAAAAAATCTTTTCACAATTTGTCCATGGAAATGTTATGTTCAAAGTACAGGTCGCAATCATAGCTACCAGATTATTTCAAAAATAGCAAATTGGCGATTCAAATTCTCTCTTTTTTTCTGAAACACCAACTACTTTTCTTATTAAATGATCGTAAATAGAAGATAAACTAAATGATAGTGATGTTTTCTTAATTACATATTGTCAATTATTGAGTTTAAGTACAATAATTCCAAATAATATTATAATGAAGGTAACGGAAATTACTTATTTTATTGCTTATTCATGTTATGCAATTTAAGATGCAGAATTCCTTGTATTAAAATTTTTAGAGGAAACAATTTCTGAAATTCAACGAGGAAATTCTACAAAAACTTTTGCTACTTTAACACAACGTCGGAAGAATATTCAGCCAAATAAATTAAAATTATGTAAGCGGTATGCGGCCGTGCTCGGCAATCAGCTGTTCTTTTTGCCGCTTATACTTTCTGTAGGTAGGCAAATGTGCGAGGCCTATTAAAAGCGGTAAATGCTAAAAAATCAAATTGATTTGTTTTTTACATAAATAAATTCTTAAATAAACGTTTTTTTTAGTGTGTACATGGTGTAAAAAGTATTAAAAAAATTAATTTTTTTTTTTTTATTTTTAACTAAACTCATATGCCACATATTATATATGTACGCATATGTTTTAAGCGGCAAAGTTGAACAAAATTCTACTTTAGCGCGCTACCACTTCTCACCCTTGTTATGTACATTTTTATAATGTTTATCCCACATTTTAAAGATGTCGCATTTTTAATGGTCAGAATAGAACATAAAATCACAACAGTGTAACACTTTTTTTTCATGTACAGCTGTTTTTGTTTTTTTTTGTTAAAAAAGAAGAAGCACAAGCTCACTCGCGGTTGTGGATTTCTTTCCATAATCATATGAATCCAACAAGTCTTCCAAAAATTTTTCAGCACATAAAAAAGTAGTAATATTTTCCATTTTGTATTTTATTTTTTGTTTCTTAACACAAATACACATTCATAAACAAAACAAATGTCAGCTGTTTTATCGTGCGATTCTCCCCCTCTTAAAATACATAGTGTGAAAGGTGCAACATTTATAGAAAAGAGCACACTACACTTTAGCAGTGTTGACATTTTTTCAGAAAAGAACACAAAAAAAATTGAAAAAGGTGCGAAATGGGAAAAACGTGTAACATTTTTTCCAGAAAAAAACGCCATAAGTAAATTGCAATACTTCAAAATGTTTGTATGAATAATTTTGTAAAGAAACAAAACTTTTTTTCATTGGTAATAGTGTTGCAGTACGCGGCCGCATGCCGCTTATATTGGCCTTCCACTATGAAACAGAAATACGGAATTCTTTGAAAATAAATATGTATATTGGATGAATTTTTTAATCAAAATGTTATTTATAACTTAATAAACTAAATTGTTTTGACATGTAATTAAACATGAATTAATAAAATATGTTACATTCAGACATTTCGTTGTAAAATACTATAATATATTATAAATATATGTATTATTTGATTAACAATATATATTTTATTAGAGATTATTTTAACACATTGATGTAATGTATCAAAATTATTGATATATTTCGTACAAATAAAAATCAGATTTATACGCTATGAAAATAGTGGTCCGTCTACTGTATGTTATACATACATACATATGTATATTGCAATTCACACTGCTAGTATATATATTTCTTATTGAATAACTATATAAGATACATATTTATACATATAATAACAAACATCATTAAGTTGCCTATTCATTTTATTTTATTTTTTTTGTATTTTAGGATCGATTCGTACTTCATTGTTATCTGGTTCCAAATTTAATGTTACATGGCACTTGGCGTACCCTCACAAAGTAAGTAGAACGATTAACGATTAAGAGCTTCCATTTTCTGTAAAATGTATAAATTCGTGAAACAGTTCATGATGGGTAATAAACCTTGTCATCTTAAGATAAACATTTTTCAAAATATACCCAATATAATTTTAATTTTTGGAATTTGAAAAATGTGTATGTATGTATATGTCTTTTTTTTACTTGCTATTACTTTCTTTCGATTATAAACAAATGTATAAAGATATGGACGAGTACATTTAATTGTTATAGGTACATACATATATTATATAATAATATATGAATATATAAGTATGAATGCGAATATAAGTATAAAGAGGGACAATTGAGTTTTAAAATTTAAATTGGGCTAATATTATAGTACTACTGCTAGTTTCTTTGGTTAATTGTTCAGGCCAATGATTGATGGATTTATGTATTTGTTAATGAATTCAATATTTCGATACTAAAACCGATACGAATGCCAGCAGTAGTGTTAGGAAAAGGCTGTTGGTGGCCGCGTTGGCGGATCCTTTGAGTTCGACAGTGTTACAACCGTTTGTATTACAGACATCGCAATATTTGCTGTCGTTGATCACGCATTGCACTTGAGAGGCACAGCCACGTTTGAGATATCCGTCGGCGTCGAGAGAGGATACACACTTGTCGTTGGCATCATAGATCGGACATACTTTTAAACTCGATGGATTCTTTGCACAATTTCTATCCGCTACTGAATTGCATATGTGACATTCACGGCGATTAGCTGGATAAATCTAGATGTATAAAGAAGAGTGTTAGGGAAACCCCAGTTAAATATCTATGTATATTTTTGTATAGGTGAATTGAGATTACCTGATTATTGCACTTTTCTCCGGAGCAAACGGCACAAGTGCCAAGGGACTCGCAAGATTGCTCGCTACCATTCAAGTTGCTTAAACATCCTCTGATTGTGTGACCTTGGGTATTAATTCTTGTGACACATTTGTCATTTGAAGCGGCACAAGTTTCGCTAGTTGAGACTTCTAAAGGTTTTTGGCTACAATTGGGGGTTTTGTTGGAATCACATGATACACAAACTCCGGCTTTGGGTAAGCGCGACAATTCATTACAATCATTGCCTTCACACTTGTAGAGTTTATTTTGAGCAGCCCAGTCGGCAATATCGCTGGGGTTTTGTGAAGTGGCACAACCCATTAGATTTACCAAGCCATTTTCATATTTTGCAAAGCAATAGTCATTGTTTTCGTAAAGCTCACAAAATTGGCCCACACTGCTGGAGCATGAAGAATCGGTGCAGACATGGCACTTGAGACGATCATGGGGGAATACGAATTTATTACAATCATTTCCTGAACAAGCGGCACATTCATTGGAACCACTTTGTTGACAATGGTTTTGTACCCACATTTCTTTGTCGTCCAAACAAGAGCGAATGACTTGTTGATCCTTCATGGCAACCATACAGTTCTTGTAACATTTTCTGGACTTGAAGCCATTGTAGTCAGGATTAAGCACACACAGTGGTTCATTGGCGGAGTCACAGAACGAACATTCAACATATTCATTGGTACTCCAGGCAAAGTTACACTCATTGGACTTACATCTAAAGCAACGTTCGGGATGTTGTCTGCAATATAAATCCTTGTAGTCCTCAACATCATCTGAACAACCGCGTCTTTCAACGCGTCCCTGTTCATCAAAAACAGTCATACAATCTTGATTGATGTCGCGACTAGAACAGGTAATAGTTGGTCCCAATGAATACAAGCAGTGCTCGCCTTCACATGTGTGACACTTAAGTGGAAGATCTTGCCAGACGCCATGGTAACCGTCATCTTGTTTATTTATCAAATCAATTGAATTACATTCAGTGCCGATGCATGAACGACAAGTGGCGCTATCGTTAGCATCGCAGTAAATGGAAGATTTGCAGCCACGAATTGTAACATTGCCACTCAAAGCACTCACACATGATTCACTATCACTTACAATAGGACAAGCCATCTTCGTCGTAGGGAAAGAATCACAGTTGGACTCTTCTTCAGATGTGCAAGTAAAGCATTGCTGGCGATCTACGGGGAATATCTGCGAACATAAAAATAAACAATGTTATTTTACACTCTGTAATTTAAATAAAAAAAATGGGGCATGTCTACCTCTCGGTTGCAACCGTTTTCATTGCAGACACCACAATTCTTGTCGTTACCAAGAATACAAGCAGCAAAATCTTCATCCGGCAAGTCGGTCAAACAACCTCTTTCTGTTGTGCCAGCTACTCAGAGAAATATAAAATTTTTTAAGACACATCTATCAATATAAATACATATGTATGTATGTATGTAATTGTGACACTTACTCTCTGTTAATTTGCTGTAGCAACTAGTGTATGGCAACATACTACAGGTGTTAAATGTACCAATTTCGATAGGATTGATAGCACAGGATACATCCTCTGTGGAATTGCAGACTGCACATGACTGTGCACTGGGTATTTTGTCCAAGCTGTTACAGTCCGTTCCCGAGCATACGTGCACTCTCTTGGTTTTTATGATACTCTCCAAATCTTGATTATGGAATGAGCTAATACAGCCCATTTCGGAAACACTGTTTGTATCATCGAATCTAATGAAGCATTGATCGTTCTCTTTATATAATGGGCATACTTTAGTCTGAGGTTCTTCGCATGTTTCTCCTTGACATGTAAAGCAGGATTGACGATTTTCTGGGATGTTGTTTGTGTTACATTTGTTGCTACTGCATGCTGAACAGTTACCATCTTTACCCTCCGTACAAGTATTTTGATCAGATACTTCCTTGTCATTGAGACAGGTACGAATCAGGTCGTAGGCTGGATTTGCCGAGTTGTCTGAAGGGAACAATGTGGTCATACAACCACCTTGGCAGTTTCTTGTCTTATGAGCTGAGCTTAATGGATTCCATATACACTCCTGATCTTTGTGAGAGTTGCAATATATACATTCTACAAAATCAGATTTCGAAATGGCGGTGTTACAATCATTCGATTTACAGCTGTAACAATTGTCTTCATCTTCAGAGCAATATTCACTTTCGACAATGTCGGCGCAACCGCGGCGAATCACTTTGCCGCTACCATCAAATACTGTCATACAGTCTTGTTCGTTATTCAACTCGCAGGTGAGAGACTTGGTAGTTGCGGCTGAATTGCAATCACTGCCCGAGCAGCTAAGACAAGTCAACGGCAAATCTTGCCATTTACCGAAATTGTCATCTTGTTTCTTGGCCAAATTTACCGTGTTGCAAGCTTCACCGTTACATTTAGAGCATGTTCTTGGACTTGTAGCATCACACACTAAACTTGAACTGCAACCACGGTAAGTGATATCGTTGCGGAATGAGGTTACACATGAATCCTCAGAATCATACGTGGCACAGATGCTCAAACTGTTGGGATTAGCTTCACAATTAGGATCAGCACTGGAATCACAAACATGGCACTTGAGACGAGATTCGGGGAAAACGTCCTTATTGCAGTTATTTCCCTTGCATGATTTACATGTTGTGGATGTACCATTCAAACAACCCACAAATTCATCGTCGTACAAATTAGACAAGCAACCACGTTCTGTGGCACCGTCGGCTAATACTCGTGAGTAGCATTCTGTGAATGGTAAAAAAGCGCATGTGGTTTGTCCAGTAACAGCGGTAGGGTTCACAGCGCAATTACTGTCAGTACGAGAGTTGCAAAGAGCACACATTTGAGAATTGGGGATATTATCAAAGGTATTGCAATTTTTACCATCGCAGAGCTGGAGGCGTTTTTGCTTCAACAAATAATCAGCTTCAGCATTGCTGAATTCACTGCGACAACCAAATGCTACAACGGCATTCTTTTCATCAAAATGCGTATAGCATGAATCATCTGGACGATATGTGGGACATTCTTGCGCCTTTGGATCTTGACAGTCATCACCTTTACAAATGTAACAACTGTGACGTTTTTGTGGCATATCGATGATATTACACTTGGAAGTATTACATGTACTACAATGTTCCTTTTTGCCAGCCGCACAAAGCTCGCGGTCATCGAGGTCCATATCATCGTAGCAAGATCTCGATAAACCATATGATGGGTTTTCCTCTTTGAAGCGGGGATATAAGGCGGTCATACAGTACTTGAAGCACTGGCGGGTCTTTTTAATACCTGAGATATTCGATATGCAATTACCATTAGTATCAGAGTCGCAGGATAAGCACTCTACATATTCTCCCAAACTTGTGGCTTCATTACAACCGTTCGAGTTGCAGCGTAAACATTTTTCCGCGTTTCCTTCACAATATGATTGGTTGTCTGCTTCCACTGGATCGCTGCATCCTCTTTGAACTACCTTGCCCTCAGAATTGAATACAGTCATACAGTTTTGTATGGGATTGTTTACACATGAACGGAAATAGCCCTTAGAGGTGCATTCCTCTTCACCTTTGCATGTGTAACAAGTGAGGGGTATATCTTGCCATCTGCCAGGAACTCCATCCTCAGTAATCTTTTCCAAATTTATGGTATTACAGCCATCTCCTTCACAAACGCGACATGTATGAGAATCGTTGTCATTGTCGCATTTCATATTGGATCCACAGCCACGAGTCGTTACACCATTGCGGTAATTCGTTACACATTTATCATTATCCCGGTAAATTTCACAAACTTTATTGCTGTTGGGTGCAGAAGAACAGATTGGATCAATTGCAGAATTACACTGTTGACACTTTCTGCGATCGGCCGGGAATACATCAATTTCATTGCATTTGTCTCCAACACAAGTCTCACATAAACTGTCTGTATTCATTAGGCAACCGTAGAAAGTATCATCTTCAAGAGCTCCCAAGCAACCACGTTCAGTGTGTCCATCTAGAAAGAAAAAAAAAACAATGAATTGACTCTGTAAAAACAAATTGTTATAAACACTACTTACTGCTATTAACACGTGTGAAACATTCAGTAAATGGCAGGGAGGCACAACGTTGAATGTTGCCCACCAAATTAGGATTTGTTGCACACAGAGGATTCTCGTCTGAGTTACAAACGGAGCATAACTTGGGTGTGGGCAGGTTTTCGGGAGCATTGCAATTCTTTTCATTGCACAACAGCAACTGCTTTTGTTTAATCAGGTCATTAACAACGTCCATTTCAAATTCACTGCGACATCCCATGCCAAAAATAGAACTTTCATTATTGAATAATACATAACATTGATCGTTGGCATGATATGAGCTACATTGTTGTGGTTTCATATCTTCGCAATCATCATCGACGCACTTGTAACATTCAAAGCGTTCGTCGGGCACATTCATGGTATTGCAATGAGATCCATCACATGCTTTGCACAAATCATTATCACCGTTGGTACATATTTCACGATCATCTAACTCCAAGTCATCCAAACAAGTACGTTCAAGTTCAAAGGATGGATCATTTGCAACGATACGAGGGTATAGTGCCACCATACAGCTCTTTTGACACTTACGCGTTTTGGTCTTGGAGGCATCGAAATTAATAGAGCAGCTGCTGCTATCTGAAGAATCACAAAAGTAACAGTCGACGTAATCATCTAAACTCTTGGCATTGTTGCAACCATTCGATTTACATGCAAAACACTTGTCAGTGTTTTCATCACAGTAGTCCGATTTTGTACTGATGACTGTATCACTGCAACCGCGTTTCACCACAGTGCCTTTCGCATTAAAAACAGTCATACAGGTTTGCAAATTGTTGCCTTCACATTTGCCTACTTTACCATTTCCACTGGTACATTCTTCACCTTCACAGTGATAACAATTGAGTGGCAATCCTTGCCACTTGCCCGGTTCTCCTACGTAGCCTGGCAATAGATTTAGGGTATTGCAGTTATCGGTCACGTTGCAGATTCGACAAGTGTCACGACTGCTAGTATCGCAAGACATTTCAGAAGCACAACCTCGAATGGTGCGATCACCTTCTAATTTGGTCACACAACTATCATTTTCGTCGTACAGCGAACAGACACTAGCAAAATCTTTGGCGTTCTCTTCACACCCTGGAAAGATAGCTGAATCGCATTGGATACAACTTCTTCGTCCTTCTGGGAAAATCTCAACATTACAGTCATTTGTGGTACACACCTCACAGATACTGCTATTTCCACTAGAGCATTCTGCAAATACATCATCACTAACATCAGACAAACAGTCACGATGTGTGACACCTTCTACAGAAAAATAAAGAATAAATTCATACATATTTATAAAAATTAAATTGTTTTTGTTAAATTATTCTCACCCTCATCGATGCGCGTGAAGCATTCAATATGAGGTAAAAGTTGACAAGTAATGGCAGTAGCTATTGTTGGCTTTGAGGCACATTCTGGATCATCTACAGAGTTGCACCTTCTGCAATATATTGGCTTGGGAAAACTTTCAAACGTATTGCAGTTATCACCATCGCATAATAGCAGTTGACGCTCAAACTGAACCAAGTCAGTGTTATCAAAATTGCTGGCACAGCCCATGCGTTGCACATCGTTTTCATCGGAAAACAACGTGAAGCATTGATCATTCTCACGGAATGCTGTACATTCAGCACTCTTTGGTTCATCACAGTCGGCACCATTACAAACATTACACATGAGTCTGCGTTCTGGTATTTTTGCAGTATTGCAAGAACTACCCTCACAAACTTGACAGTAAGGTTTTGTGCCGGCCTTGCATTCTTCGCGATCGTCCAAGTCCAAATCATCCAAACATCCTCTGGCCAATTCATATGCTGAATTTTCTTCATATTTACGTGGATACAGTCCAGTCATACATCCCTTGTGACATGAACGGCTGCGTTTAATATTTCCGGGATTGAAAACACATTCGGAATTATCAGCGCCCTCACAGAACAAGCAGTCATCAAAATCTGCCAAGCTATTAGCCATGTTGCAACCACTAGATTTGCAAAATTTACAATATCCTAGATTTTCATCACAATAGTTTGCATTTTCACCGGAATAAATCATGTCTGAACAACCGCGTTCCACTACAGAACCATTTGATGCAAATACTGTAGCACAGTTTTGTTTATTGTTAATTCGACAAGCCTGAATAAGAACCTGCTTGCTATCTTGACATTCTCCATTTTTGCATGTATAACAATTAATAGGAAGATCTTGCCAGTTACCAGGATAACCAATATTGTTGCTAGCTAAATCGACGACGTTGCAATTGTCTGAGCCATGACACAAGCGACAGTACTGCTTATCACTGTCGTCACACTGGAATTCGGTACTGCAGCCACGGTAGGTGTGGCCATTAACCAATTTCGTGGTACAATATTGTGTACTGGAGTAGACAGGGCAAATGGAAGCAAAATCTGGTGAATTCTCACATTCGGGATCGTCTTTGGTGTTACAACGTTGGCAACTACGACGATTAGCCGGGAAAATCTTTAGAGATAAACACAGTAAACATGTGTTAGAAATTTAGAACTCTCCTAACAACTTTCTCACACTTACCTCTATATTACATCTGTCACCTGTACAAACACTACAGTCGCCGTCAGTGGCGCCAAGACAAGCGTTTATTTGAGTTTGGCTTAAACTATTTACACATCCGCGTGTAGTCGATCCATCTAAAATTATTCTTAAGTTAAGTACAGTTCATTGTTTAACAGTGAGTGTATTACCTTTATTGACCATAGTGTAGCACTGAGTGTTAGGCAAAGCTGAACATGTTGCTACAGTTGGAACATTTGAGGGGTTGGAAGCACAGTCCTCGTCATCATTAGAGTTACAAAGGGTACATAAGGTGGGGGTGGGAATGTTTTCGTAACCATTACAATTATCACCAGTGCTGCATATGAACAGTACGTGAAGATTGCTGGATACAAAGTCTTCTTCTAAGTCACTAATGCAACCCATTTCGACAATGTCACTAACATTGTTGAAAAGTATGAAGCATTGATCATCGGACTTATATTTCAAGCACTCTGATTTCTGAGCATCTTCGCAATGTTCACCCTGGCAGTGGTAGCATGACAAACGATCCGCTGGTAGTTTTTGAGTGTTACAGACAGAGCTAGAGCATGATTTACATTCTGGTGAACTTCCGCTGGAACAAGCAGTCTGGTCAGAAGTGTCCTTGTCATCGAGGCAGGTACGTACAAGCTCAAACGAAGAATTATTAGCAGCGGGATAAAGGGCTGTCATGCAATTGCCATTGCATTTACGTAGCTTCTCTACAGCTGAAGGATTTAGAGCACAATCTAGATTAGTTTCGGAGTCACAGTAAACACAATCAATATAATTGCTCATGCTAGTGGCCTTGTTGCATAAATTCGAATTACAATTGAAACAGTTAGACGAATTTAAGTCACAATAAGTTCCCTGATCCTTTTCAACGGCATCACTGCAGCCACGTTTGACAACTTTGCCGCTAGCATCGAATACTGTCATGCAATATTCCGAACTAGAACATACTTTTTCAATAGATCCAACAGTGCATTCTTCTAAGTTGTTACAAGCCAAACAGGCCAAAGGCAGAGATTGCCATTGACCGGGTTTACCATCAGATTTTCGTTTTAAGTTAACCACATTGCAGACATCTCCTTCGCACTCCTGACAGTTGGTAGGGTTTGATGCATCGCAACTGACTTGTGAACTGCAACCTCGTATAGTATTACCATTAACATCTATTGATGACACACATTTATCATCGGGTGCGTACAAAAGACAGACTTGTGAGTCATCTGGATTGGATTCACATAAAGAAGAATAAGTCGAGGAACAGACATGACAGGACAAGCGATTACTCGGGAAGGACTAACAAAAAATAATTAAAAGATTGAACAATTCATGCACATACTGCATAATATTGGAAACCTACCTCTTGGTTGCAATTATCTCCTTTACAGCTTAAACACTTGGTGCTGTTTTTATTGTAAAGACAGTCGACGAATTCTTCGTCCTCTAAGTTGGACAAACAACCACGCTCAGTATGTCCATCTAAAATTACATACGATTTATAATATATAATATTGGTACTATTCTATTATATTATTTCTAAGTACACTTACTCTCCAATACACGACTGTAACACTGGGTATATGGTGCTTTATCGCATGTTGTATATGCTTGTACGTCATTGGGTTTGATGGCACAATTAGAATCTGTTCTAGAATTGCAAAGAACACATGTTTGTGATTTTGGGGTATCTTCAATGTGATTGCAATTATCCTCGTCACACAACCATAAATATTTTCCCTTAACCAAAATATCTACTTCTGCGGGATCATATTTGCTCTTACATCCCATTTCTATAAGCGAATCCGTCTCATCCCATTGCAAGAAACATTGGTCATTGTCCGTTACAGCTCGACATGATTGAGACTTGGGTATTTGGCATTCATCGCCCATACATTGGTAGCACGACTTGCGTGAACCCAACTCATCCTTGTTGCATTTCTCATCTGAGCAAGATTTGCAGTTAGCATCTTGGGAAGACTCGCATTTGTTACGATCATCTAAATCCTTGTCATCCAAGCAAGTACGTATGAGTTCATAAACAGGATGCTCATCCTGGGTACGTGGATAAAGAGCTGTCATACAACCCTTGTAACATTTACGAGAACGTTTAACGGCATCAACATTGAATGTACAATCATCGCCATTTTTGGCGTCACAGAATACGCAATCAATAAAATCACTCTGGATTTTAGCTAAATTGCAGCCATTTGATTTGCAATCAATACACTCGTTTCCCTGAGCTAAACAAGCGTTCTCCAAGCCATCACTGCATCCGCGCGCAACAACTTTACCACTTGCATTGAAGACCGTAGTACAAGTTTGTTTAATATTGCCAGTACAAACTCCTACTGCAACTGAGGATGATTGGCACTCTTCGGCGCTATTGCATTGGTGACAATTAAGGGGCAAATCCGTGAATAAACTTGCTCCACCAATATCTTCATCAGCTAAATTAACGTCATTGCAGGCGTTTGTCGAGCATTTGCGGCAGTTTCTACGACCTAGACCTTCACAGGTTATTTCAGATGCACAGTCGCGTTGTGTAATACCATCGATCCATTGGGTCACACAAGCATCTTGAGCCTGGTATAGTGGACAAGGCTGTACGACATTAGGATCATCTTCGCAATTGTCATCAGTGGTCGAATTGCAGCGGTGGCATCTTTGACGATTAGAGGGATAAATTCTATTGTTACAGTTGTGGTCGGTGCAAATTTTACATATAGAATTTGGATGGCCATCATGACAACTAATGAAGACGTCAGTGGGTAACTTCGATAAACAACCACGTTCGGTGTGACCATCTGAAATAGTTCACATGAAAATATGATTTATTCAAAATTTCTATTTAACTTTGGGGATCGTACTTACCATCACGTATACGAGTAAAGCACTGAGTGTATGGGAAATTACCACACCTGTCTTGAGCCGTTATTTTTGATGGATCTACAGCACAATTAACATCATTTTCTGAATCACAGGCGGCACAGAATTTTGCCTCGGGTAGATTCTTATAATCATTGCAATCATCTCCGTCACAAATGAAATATTGTTTAATTTCTGCTTTTAATTTGTCATCATCAACATCACTCTGACAACCCATACCCACGACACTCAAGCTCACATTATCAAAATACATATAACACATGTCGTTAGGATTATAGCCGAGGCATTGTTTTGACTTGGGAACATCACAATCGTTGCCTTCACAATGCAAACATGAGAGACGTCCCTCGACGGGCAAAACATCAGTGTTGCATTTGTCCTCTAAACATTTAACACAATTATTTTCGGATTTGCAAGATTCTTGGTTGTCGGGCTCAATGTCTTCGAAACATGTTCTTACAAAATCAAGCACTTTCGGATTGGATTTGCGAGGATAAAGAGAAGCTACACAGCCAAGTGTACATTTGCGTGTTGTAGTTACAGCACTAGGATTGAACAAACAATCGGGATTTGCGGCTGCGTCACAGTATAAGCATTCCTGATATATCGAGGGATCGGTCATGTCGTTGCAACCGTTGGCCTTACACTTAAAGCACAATTCCGGATGTGAATCGCAATGCGATTGTTGTTCGGCAAGAACGATGATTTCACAACCGCGTTGAATGACTTTACCACTGGCATCGAAGACAGTCATACAGTCTTGATAGGGATCACCTTCACATTTATTGGGATTATGAGGTTTACCTGATTCACATTCATCATCTTTACATGTATTGCAATTTAAAGGAACATCTTGGAAAATAGCGTAAAGGTCTTCGTAACGTTTCTTAATGTTGAGGGTATTACAACCGTCACTCGAGCAAAATTGGCAATTTTTCGATTGACCATTGCATACAAACTCGGTTTTACAACCGCGCTTGGTAACGCCATTTTCGTAAATAGCTACACAGGCATCAGTTTCATTGTAAGTAGGGCAAACTGATAATGCAACCGGAGAACTATGGCAACTTGCATCTGATTCTGAGCTGCACCGATGACATCTCTTACGATTACTGGGAATAATCTAACGAAATTAAAGAATACCTTTCATTTTCAATTTTTAATTCAATGGAGCCACGGCTTCAGTTTACTTACTTCTTCGTTACAGCTATTGCCTTCGCAAACCTTACATTTGTCATCTCCACCAGTTAAACACTTGTAAAACTCTTCGCCCTTCAAGTCAGACAAGCAACCACGTTCTGTTACGTTACCATTAATACGTTGATAACACTGAGTGTAGGGAATGATGTTACATGATAGCTGCTTAGTTATGGTTGTGGGCTTAGTGGCGCATGCTTCCTCATTATCTGATGAGCATTCTGTGCACTGGTTGGGATTTGGTAGTTTTACAAAGTCATTGCAATTAGCACCATAACACACATACAGAGTTTTGCTCTTAATCAATTCCAGCACTTCGTTCTCCTCAATGAAATCCGTAAGACAGCCTAATTGCACTACATCATTGCTACCCGCTTCGAAGCGAATAAAACATTTCTCATTTTCATTTGCAGTTGTGCACTCTGCAATCTCGGGGTCTTCACAATCTTCGCCCTCACAGCGATAGCAGGAGTGCGTATCAGCCTTGACTGCAATTAAGGAAACAAATTACGTATTTACACAATATTGCGGGGAAATTGCGACTAATTCGAAACTTCTTGCCATACACAGACAAAAAATATATTTATGTATATAAATATAATAATAATAATACAATAATTTGAACACTGTGATTATATTCATGGTTACGGGAATGCAGTTAGCATTCGGTTGGTTACGATAATCTGAGATCAACCATGATTGCATACATTTTTTAAAAGTGAAATTTTCAAATTTTTAGTACATATATACATATTTCATATGGATTGTGTAATAATGCTCAGATATTAATAAAACTTTGCAAATAATGAAAAACACTAAAAACAACCACAGGCATCATAAATTTATGAGAGCTATCCCGAAAATCTGAAAATATTCCTAAAAAACACCGCTAGTTTATTTCGCCCTCTCGAGTTCTTTTTCTCTAAAAACATGACTGTTGAACAAATATTTATAATTTTGAGATCGATCGGCATCGGTATCATGTCATTAATACATTTAATAGTCATGTTAACGTACTGATTATGAGAACTGAATTAGTTTTATTTATACATATTTGGCAACATTAGTGAATGTCGTATCATTATACGACACACTGATAGATAAAGCATGTGTAATTAGCTAACTACAATAGAATCGTATAAAAGTTTAACTACATATTTATAAAGTAAAGTAACTATGTAAATGATTTCAGAGCAATAGTGGCAATAATTATTAATTGGACACCAATCAGTATTATTTATTATCAGTAAAGTGTAAATGGTGTGTGTATTTGGGGTTTTTTTTTTGAAATATATATCAAATTTGAGATACTAATAGAGTGAAGTAAGTACATACATAAGTATGTACATATATACGAGTATATATGTACATATGTATGTATATTAAATCAATTTAAAGGCGACTATCTACACATTTAAAACAATAATAATAACAATAACAATCATTTCTAATCTGATATTAATTAAAGTCAACGTTCACTCGCATATACATTACTACATATCGTACTCGTGAATATTTTTATGTATTGTACATAATTCTAATCAATTGAATATGAATTTATGTATTGCATGTCTGATAAAGTGGAACTATTACTTTAATCCATTCATATTAGATAATGTTATTAGAACACTTTTATTATGAATGCCATGATGAAATCATTTAATCTCAATATTAACACCTGTGTATATTCCGCAAAGGACATTTTATTTTCTTCGCCACCATTAGAGGGACAGATGTATTATGTTTTTGTGCTGAGAGCAAGGAATTCGATTAAATAATTTATCAAACCTACAGCTTCATACAGCCGATTTTAACATTAACTTTTAACAGCGTTTTTTGTTGAATTACTTGACACTATTTATTTTACCATATTCCATGTCACATATTAATATAACAATAGCGTATAATTTTTTTGGGGTTTTGAGAATATAGAGTTTAAAGTTTTTGTCAAATCGGATGTCTATTAAAACCTCAATATCGCGGTAAATAAAAATTCTTCATATTGGATTTTTCGGCGATTACATAATACCGTTTCTTGTCTTTAAATTGGCCAATTTTTTTTATTCTTCGCATCCTTTAAGATCATCATTATGTCATTCAAAGTGCAGGTCCTCCATATAGGCTATTTTATTTTTTAAGGAATTCGTATGATGTATCTGATACACTATTTTATTTTGTATGGTATACGCTGTTTTATTCAATAATTTTACGGTATTTTTATTAAAATATTTGATCAAAAATATCAATTTGTAACATTATGAAGCTGTGATTAATTAATAGTTTTGTTAATAAAGTGGCACATATTCATTACTTTCCAATTTGGGTTATTATAAACAAAAAATGAGGACAAATTATGGTATACATTGCGTAAATCAAAAATAACTAGAAATTCATTCGTCTTCTTTCTCTTCCTCTGCTGCCTACATCTGGCTCATCTAAATAATTTCGCTTCTTTCCACCTTGTAAGTTAGAAAAATGACTGCAAGCCACGAATTGCATTCTTTTTGTACAAATTTTGGAGATAGAAATGGTCGTAATGAAACTATTTCTCAAACAATAGTGTATATTATTATAAGCTATTTTATGAGTTAAAGTTTTCATCAATTGTATTTTTTTCTACAGGCTAAAATGGAGTATAATGCGTATACACTATTATTTTTTTTAAACAACTTTGGAGTGGCAATTTCAAGTAAAATAGCGCATATGAGCTTACACAGGAAAATTTTGAACAAGAAATTATACACTATTTTTTCCAACGACATTTTGACCCACTTTTTGGAAGTAGAATTTAACGAAATTTTGACCAATAAAAAAGTAATAGCGTATGAGCACATACGCTATTGCTATATTGAAGGGACGATATGCTCGTACATTATTGTTGTAGAATTAATTATGTATATGGCTCTTAAATACAGCTGCTATATAATTCTATTATAATTTCAGTTGCCATATTAAACATTTTTCGATTTGAATCATAAATATCTTTTAGCAATAAAGAACTGGCGAAAATTCGAGTTATGCTTATCATTGGTTGCTACTATAATTGTTTACTCTAAACAGCAATACTTTATTTACACACGTGCCTAAATTTACAGCACCCAAATATCAATTCATAAAAATAAACATACTTACATACTCGTACAGAGGTGGCCACAAGAATGATAAAATAAAGATTACGCCATGCGCATGATTTCCCGTTATGTGACGTAGAAGTTCCATTCTAAGGGTTACCAAAAATGTTTCATGTGTTAGAATTAAAATTTCTTGCGTAAAATGTATGTTTTATGTGATAGCTGGCAACCTTGAAATTGAAATCTCTCTGAGAGTTCTAAAATAAAAGCTGTTTAAAAACGAAAAACAAACAAAAAAAAACAACAAAAAATATAAACATGAAGTGTGCAGTGAGCAAATGCAAGCAAAACGAAAAATTAGCCAATAGAAACACAGAACGTGTGACGTCACAGTTCCAAAATGCGCAGAACATTTTAAAATTTTACGCGAGTTGGCGTAATCTTTATTTTATCATTCTTGGGTGGCCATATATTTAAAACACAATTCAATCAATCTCACTCAATTTAAAAATTTTAATTTTTCTTTTGCAATTTAAACGGTACTTTACCGCAATAATTTTCTCTTTTATGTCTTACACTCTTAATTCCTAATTTATTTCTCTCCATCGCCAATTTATTTTGTAAAATAATGCATTATATTTCGTTTTGCGACACACAATTAAAACATTTTCAACTTTGTTTTAATATTAGTTTTATAAGAACATATTTTCAAATTGTTCCCCAAAATATTCTCGGTAAATAATAAAAAAATAAGTATTATTAAGTAATTAAGTATTAAAAAATTGCAAAGTTCTACATTGTTAGATATGGCAACTTGTTCCGAAGAAGAAACAAAATTTATTAATAACCTAAAATCCATTGATAATAATGGATCACAAATTTCTAATTTGCTTGGTTGCTTTAGAGGAAAAGTAAACAACGCCATCAATCATTTAAATACATATGGGATAACTACAAATATTGCAAGAGCTCCCAAACAGCTAAAAACAAACAAAAGAGATGATCAAATTATAAAAGGAATCTCTCAAGCTGATCATTCATTTGAAACTTCCCAGCAAATACAGGTTGAACAGGTGCACTCATCGCATGGGATAGACGTTTCGTCTAGAACAATAAGACGAATTCTTAATGAAGCAGACGTTTTATTTCATAAAATAATATAAAATCAAGGCTAGGGTTTGCAAAAGAAAATTTGAAAAAAAAAACCGATAAGTTTTTGGAAAAAACGTACTTTGGAGTGATGAATTATAGCTTTGCCGCTGGGGATCTGATGGAAAACGGTATGTACTAGTATGGCGTCCGATTAATCAGCAGCATCATCCAATCCGGTGGTGGTAGTGTAATAGTTTGGGGTGCGTTTTCATGGCACGAGATTGGACCAATAGCCAGAATTTCTTCAAAAATTAATCAGCATTTACATTTGTACGTATATAAAAATATATGTATTAGAAAATACGATGATATTATTCGCGAAGAAAATTTGCTGCTACTATCGAATTTTATGCACGTCAATAATCCCAATACACACTTCACGACTTCTGAAGCGTTGTTTAGAGGAACAAAACATAAATGCTTTAAAATGACCAGTGAAACGAAGCAAACATTTAAATAAATTGTGGGAAAACATTGAGGCTATACATACCAATTTGGATGACTTCATGTGATAACAAATAAGGGTTATTTAACAAAATATTAAAGGTAAATTTAGAATTCTTTGACGGATATTGAAAAATTATTAGGAATAATAAAACCGCGGTGAATGTTTTAATTATTTCTCCAACTACCTTAACGGTTTCCTTTAATTTTTTATACTTTCATTGATTTATGATCCCATTGTAAGGGACGAAATTAAAAGCAGGCAGGCTTAGAATTATGTAGTGAAAAAAATACTTTGTTATATTTTTATAAATTGAAAATAAATTCAATAAGTTACTGTTCTGATCAATGTTTAAATTATATGACCGCCGCTGTATATACACATTTCTCAATTTTAATTGGGAAATAGTTTTGTTACTTGTGGGTAAGGCCATTTTGAAAACAAAACGCCAGAAATTTATATGATTTTTTATATTGGAAGTATTCGACCTATAGACAGGATTAGCGATAAAAAGTAAATTATATTTTCTGTTCAAATATAATTCCATTATTTCCCAGTTGAAAATGAATTTAAGGCATCTTATATAAATACTTGAAGACGTGTCAGAGTTTCTACTGGGCTGGAGTCCATTAAAATGAAATTCTAACTGACTTTACTAATTCCATTAGGAGTTTTGTCACTTTACAAGTCTACTTTCATTTTGCATTAAGGTTGAAGGAAAATGCTAAAAAAATTTCGCACATTGTTATAATTAGAAAAGATTAAGATTTCGGTTTCAATTTTAAATTAAGTAATATTACATACATTTGAAATGAGAAGTAGGCTTAATATACATATGTATGTACATATATTGATTAATTGTAATATTTCATACAACTACATACTATATATAGTTTTTGTCACAACTGTGTTTATTTATTGTGCAAACTTTTGTCTACTTCAATAAAACTTAATAAATATATTCATATACAGTTGCCGAATTATAATCAAGATATCAAATGATATGTGTTTATGTTTCTATAATATGTACATATGAGTATGCATTAAATATGTACATATGTAGGTATATTATTGGCAAATTATTTATAGAAAAAACCTTTTGAAACAAATATGGATACATATGTAGATACATATACATACATACTCGTATGTATGTATATGGTACAAAGAAAAAATTACGCGGAACGTGTAATAAAGTTTATTTCAATATCCTTATTTTGTATTTTTAAAAGCTTGATCATGAAAAACGATAAAGATTATTTGAGCAATTGGATGATAAAATTTAAATAAAATGAGCCTGTTTTTTTTTTTTGAAATCAAACAAGTCACTGCATGAATACGTTTAATAAAATTAATACAAAATTTCCCACTGGTTATTGAAATGGTTATTGATTTTAGTGTTTTAGTAAAAACAACTGGTTGACACACCCATTATTTTTTCTAAAAATTGTCCGAATTTTGAAACCAACTTATTTTGATTATAATGAACTTTGATAAACAAAAGTTGATATTTTTCACTTTAAAAGGATAAAATTATAGCATTTAGTTTTGCAGTCATTTTAGTTTCTGGCACCGATTTACAATTCCAAAAATACACTCACTATTAATTTCTAAATACATATACATATGTATATAAAGTTCCTTTAGGGATAATATACCACGAAAATTAAACTAAAAATCAGAATTGCTGGACATAAATCAGACCAAAGATATAGAGACAATATTACTTTACAAAAACCGGCATTATCTTCTCACTGTAGTAAACTAGATCATTATCCAAACTTTGAAAATGTATCGGTATTAAACACTGAAAATAACTACATACAAACGTCGTTATATGTTAGAGATTTTGCAGATAATTAATGTACCTACCAACTACAACTGAAAGGATCAACTACACAGCAGATATTGTATAATTAGTAATGTTTTCTACTTGTTATAAATTGTTTTAATATTTTTTGTTATGTTAAAGTTTTCATATCCTTTTTTTCCTATGACAAATAATTTTTGAAATTTTTAAAATTATAAAAATTTTTATCCTGAAGAAGCTACTCAAAGAGTAGCGAAATATTGAAATAAAAATAAAAAAGACCAAAAGCTTAAATAATTACCAAAATCTTAATAAAAAAAAGTTCAAATAAACAATAATAAGAAAGATAATATAATAAAATAATTATACTTTTATATTTCTCATTCATCAATCATGTGTTCAATTCTCTTATTATTATTTTTTTAAATAAAATCTTTTGTATGAAAAATATATTTTATGCCCAATACATTACATAACACAGGTAAATGTATTAAACCTTTTGATAAGCTATTAATGCATAAATTCTTTATTCGTATTAGATTAGATAATCCATTCTTAAAAATATGTACATGTATGTATGTATGTATATTTATATGGGTGCAATTGCACTGAGATGTTTTGAAATCACTTAAATATCCTTTTAATTTTTTATTTCACCTACCGATTGCACTATTTACACATAACACTAGGAATCCTAACGTGATTCCGATAAGAAATTTTCGGGGCAACATTTTGCCCTAAAAAATTGTTGTTTAAACGCGTCCAAAAAAATTGGTCAACTGATTTGTACCTCTTTAGTCAAGGGCCTTTTATAGATTCGTTTTTCATAATACACACACAGCCGAACAACAACAAAATATTTATCGCTGAGAAATTATTAGTTTATAATCGATTAAAAAAAGAACTTTGTATGTGTAAATTCTTCGGGCGATAACAAATCCAGCCAGCCAAACAACCAACCATCCATCCATCGATTCGTTCAAACCTTTGCCATATACCAATGATGGTGGAATTTCAAATGTTTTAAGCTTCCTCGATTATTTGCGACAGTTGATTTTTATTTTATATTTATGTAGTATTTTAATTTTGGTGCTTTATGTCCACACAATCCAATCAATATGTTATACTGCACAGCAACTACGATTCGAGTTAAAGATTTCTTTGTACATACATACATATGTATATCTTTTATTAAAATTATGAGAATTAATTTTATAGAGTCTGTTACACGAAATTTTTTGTATATAAGTATATATATTTTTTTTTTGTTTAGATATATCAAGTAAAATGACCATCACATTTTTATTTTATTTATTATATGCTGACTTTCTTATCGAAATGATATTTCGATTAGATTGAACTTTCTTTTGGTTAGATAAAGATTATGTCTATTTGAAGGTTTTTAATTTTTCCAACCAACAAATTAAAGATCTAGACGCCAGTAAAGTTTGAGTTGTAGTGCAGGACGACATTTGATAATAAATACGAGTATAGTTAGATGAATTATTTCTAAATTTAACACAAACCTTTACATTGATTAATACTTTTTAAGTGTTCAATATCAAGGTACTTCAAGGTGTTCAAGGTACTTTGCAATTTTATTTCTATTTTTTTTTTCGTAGAATCAAATAAAATGCATTCATATACATTATATAAATATAAAATAAATAAAATTGTTCAAAACAGGAATACGTCATATATCGTCATAATGTGAATGAATAATAATTTTATATGTGTTTAATATAAACTGTACTATCTCTTAGTTTATATTTTTATTAAATAAGACTTTGTGTAATAATTATATGGTTCATATATATGTATAAGTTTAAAACTTACATATGTATATATTTACATTTATATTATATTATATTATAATAAATTCAAATTCAAATGACTAATTGATTGTGATTAGTGCCAGTTTATATTTTAAACTCTTTTTATTATAGACATTTACATCTGTAACTTTAACCAGATGTTTTTAAGCATTTTTGCTCAGGTCTGTAAAGCCTAAAAATATGAGTGCGACATCCATGGTAAAGCATACAAATCGACTCTTTTAAATCTGTCCCAATACATGCCATATAAGTCTTACTCAGGGAGATCTGTTAAGCGCTCCCAATTTCTTTATTTCCTCGAATTGTGAAAAAATTAAACCCTGATTTTTTTTATATAAATTAAGGTAATGCCGTCGCTTACGACTATTCTAAAATTTATTTTAAAAAGCAAACATTTAATACAAATATTATTACGCAGATACAATTAAACACTAATAAGATTGATGATGAACGACCCCAATTCCGAAAAATACTTTTTTGGGTTCATTCAACACAAATGTATTTCAATGGACAGAGATCATGGTATTAAATCGTATGACGATTGGTTTATAATAGATCATAGCTTCATCTATGTATAGATGGTCGTCAGATATTACAACGTTGTCAGATCTAGCAATGTACTGACATTGAAAAATTGTTAGCAAAAAGTAACTTTTCAATGCTTTTTCTTGCAACGTTGGAAGACAAAAATTTTAAGTATACACGGTTGTTAGACATTTTCTGAAAAATTTTCTGACAACGTTGCAAGATCTGACAACCGTGTATCTGTCTGTGCCTTTACACATATGGTAGTTTAAAGCGAATAAATCCCGAATAAATTTAACAATGACACAAGATATACGGTCCACACGGTCAATTTTACACATCTTAGGTCCATTCATAAAACATTTGTTAACAATTGTTTAAAAATTTAACTCATTATCCATTAAACCATAAAAAACAAATTAAAATCGGGAGAAAACCCAGATCAGATAATCTTTTATTAGTTTTAAAAGTTATTAAATAGTTGACTATTATAATTTAGTTTGGTGCTACAATATTTGTTAATTTGTTCTTATGTATAATTAGTTACAGTAACTCACACTGTAAATGGCTCACTTTAATAAATATGAGAATTTTATTTTTAGGAAAAATTTAATTTAGTTTAAATTTAATTTTTTCAAATTGCTGATTCATAAACAAATTCCAATGTGTAACACTTGCAAAACTTATCCTATTATAAAGTTCTAAAAAAGTAAAGAATTCAATACAATTGTCAACTTTTATTATTATGTAAAACTTGATTTAAAAATAAAAGAACAAACAAAAATTTTAAATATAATAATATATTCTAGAAACCAATTCCCAAATTCCCAAAATATTTAAATTGATCTCCAACAAGATGGGTAATTTTGAATCTGCAATCATATTTTAAATGAATTTATTACAATTTATGTTACTTTTTAGGTGAGCCATTTTCACTGTGAGTAACTGTACGAAATATAAAAGTGTACTTATAGATTTGACATTTTAATATCAATGCGTGCACACATGCATATGTAAGTGTTTATTTGAATTTATATTTTATTTGAACATTATTCAATTGGCCAATACAGCTAATAAACTTGTTTAGTATTTAGTTCAACATCAAATGATAAGACTAAACCATAAAAGAAATCAAAAATAATAAAAAAAAAACTTATAATTTTGATAAAAGGAAAAATCGTGTATGTAGTACAGCCAAGGAAGAAATGGATTTTAGAGCTAATTTAAAAGTTTATATATTTTTTATATTTAGTAGAGAGAAACAAAAAATTAAATTAAAAGATTTTCAGGGTTTGTTTATTTTTATTAAATAGATTTTATTAACAGTAAAAGTTAATTCAAATTCTTATAGGATATATTTATATGGTACAAAATAAGAAAAAATTCAAAACCTAAAACTAATTAAATATATTCAACTCAAATATAAATTTTAATAATGCGAATGTCTTCCTCGATTTTTAATTAATTCATTTAACCGAAGTGGCATAGAGTTTATTTATTAATTTTCCATAATTTTCCTCAGCAAATTCAATAAAAACACTGTCCAGTAATTCTACGTAGTTGTCCGCATTCATTTTATGAGAAATAAAACAAATTGGAGAACGTGCTCTATACCCAAAAGCAACCTAAGTCATCAAAGATCCTCCTTGAAAATTGCGTGATATTCTGGTTTGAGTATCGCCGCCTTATACCCTCCAATAATATTGGAATCCATCAGGACCATCAAAATTTATACTTTTCAGCGAACGCTAATCTGGCTGTCTTGTGTCTAGGAGTCAATCGTGGTTTGGGAATCATTTTTTGTTTTGTCACATTTAGAAATTCATTTAGAATTTGGTTAATCCGTCTTTTGGTCACATTTAGTCCCAGCTCCGACTTTATTTGGTTACAACTGAAATTATTTGTGATAGCTAGGTTGTTGGTTTTCTACCAGATCTTTTTTTGGTGCCGTATGATTTTAGATCGCCAAGTAATTTTGTGTGGTCGTCTTAGATCTCTTAACACGGTTTGATATGGATCTTATTGAGTGCCCATTTTCTATCAACAACTCAATTTGCGTACGTTCTATCAACAAAAGTTGGTTTCCACGTGGCATTTTTGCCAAAAATTCAATAATTTTCAAACATTATTTTATTTGCTTATAATAATATCGTTTTGCACTTACACCAAATAATATTGTTTGCATCAAAAAATTTGTTTTAGTTGTAAATTGTTAGATAAATCTATTAAAAATTTTACTTGTACCATCAGTGATGCCCTTTTAGCACTTTCGGTGCTAGATTTAGCATTTTGGTTGTCGAAAATGCATTGAAATTTTTAAAAATTATGCTAAATACTTTTTAGCATAAATAGATTGATAAAAAAAAATTTTTCTCGAAAAAATGTTTACTATTTTACTCCAAAAAATACTTTTGGAGAAATATAAAATAACTTTTATTAATATTTCAACTAAATTTCTTTCGGTGTGGTAAGTTAATGAACACGGAAATTTTTGAATTAATATATGAAATGTAATCTATTAAAACAAGTCAACAATTGTTATGAACAGAATTAGAAAAAACTATAATTTATATTTGTAATATTTGAAATAAAAATTGTACTGTTACATTGAAAAAATTTAGCACTTTTTTTTCTTCCCCTGCAAATAATATTGGTCTACGTGATCCATTTTAGATATAATGGACTACTTACAACATGGTCCAATGTAATGAAATCATGGACCATGTCATAGTTAAAGAAGAGTTTGTAGTTAAACGACATGGTTTCGTGTTAACACGATCACATATTGAGTTGTTGTTGTTTAAAACTAATCCTCTTGTGTACTCCATGAAGTAGTTTTGGGACTACTCCGATGGGTTATATGGTCCAATCCTAGGACATCGCAATGTTGAATCGACCACGTTTGTATGGACTAGTCGCGTTATTTGCAGGGTCTGTAGAAAATTTTAGCACTTAGTTTTTCAAGTTTTAGCATATTTTGAAATTCATTTTCTGGCAACACTGTGTACCATATAATTATTTCATATGAAAACAACGATATAAAAACAGAATGCAAAAAATAACGGTAAATTTATGATGTCTACATCAGAGAAGTTATTGTTGTTGGGAAGAGAATTGATGCAGCGTTATAATAATTAGCATTAAAAATTAGAATTTTTACTACATACTACTTAATTATAATAAATAAAAGGAATTTGTACCATATAATTTCTTCCTTGGCTGTATAGGTACATGTTTTGTTTTTTTTTTTTTTTTGCAATTGCACCAATATGACTAATATCAGTTATCGGAATCGAAATAGAATTCTAGATATATTCAGACGTACATATGTACTACATACTCGTATGCTTATAAATTTAATAATGAAAAATGCAGCAAATGTTTTGCCCTTAGAATTTCAATCGGAAATACTGTATCTTTGACATACTTACATCACGTTGTTACATACATATATTTATTTTCCAAGTTAATGACAACAAATTTCAAACTATTTTCAAGTGCTTAAATAATTAACGATTTTGATATACAAACACACATACATACATATATACGTAAATAAAAGCTTTATTATTACGAATTATTACAAATTGTTAAAAATAATTTTAAGTTTTGGAGTAGTTTATAATAATTGGTAATAATTTTATTATTACTGAACGACTTGGTAATAAAATAAATGGACATACGAGTATATACATACATACATATCGTCGGTTGACAAGTAAAACTCACTAAGTGTAGTCAGACCAGTTTAGAGATATTGAGGTTTAAATGTTAAATTTTGTATAAAAAATCTATTATACATAAGATCGATGCGATTTTGCAGAGTAAATTAAAAAATAGTTTCTTTATTATAATTGCTTTTAAATTTTCGGTCTAACTACAAAAGTTTTCAAGACAATACAAAATAAAACCCTTAATGATTTTTACCTGCCGGAATCGAAAAAAATTTGAGAGATAATGAAGAACGAAAAAATTATAATTTTTTATTCTGATAACTTCATTTATTAAAAAAAATATAATTTATTAGGAAAAAGGGAAAAAATATTATTCACCTTCTAAATTACTTTCATCATTGGAAGGCTCTGGTAAGCGCTCATGCTTTCCCATTTTAACTATTGGCAATTGCTTGTACCATGGAATCATTTCTTCTGGATTCAGTCTTGAATCGCAAAGCTTAACAAGATCAGCCTTTTTTGCCGATGAAATTGGTAGTAAATTATTGTAAGCTGACTTCAGTGTGGCGCTTTTCTTTGGACTACCTGTTCCAGCAACATTTACTTTCTTATAATTAGATGTATGATCGTATCTATAAAAAAAAGGTTGCCGGGAATTGTTTTTCGAATTTCAGGCATTTTATTTTTAGCCATGTTACTTTGTCGCCAAATTCGTCTCGATTTCGATTTTTTATTGTGCTGCTTGCTAGTTCCTGTAAATTGTAGAAGTCGGAGAATTTTAATAGATGAAGCGAATAACAAGCGCTTTGGATTTTATGTTTTTTAATCGATCTAGCCGATTGAAAGATTCGAATGCAATCATTCATTGTGTAGGCACTCTTATTTTTCTTAGCCGACTATTGCGGAATGCATCGAGTCACACTCCATGTGTGAATGTCAAGTACTGTTTTTTGAGCAAAATTCAAAGATATTCTCGATATTTTTATAAAAATAAGATTTAGTAATTTAATTGTTTTGAAAACTTCAAAACAAATAAACATTTTAGTTTATAATTTTTAAGTATGTATATACGTATGTATATGTATTACTTTTTTCCTACTTTTATGTAGTTTTTGCCAAAAACAATATGACAACAAGTAAGAAAGTATAGTCGGTCAAGCCCGACCATTAATACCCTACACCCTGTATATGTATAAAACAGTTTTTTAGAAATGGGCGTTATATGGGAGATATTATCTATTGTGAACCGATCATCCATTCATGATGTCTGTGAATATTAATATTTTATGTGTTAAACTTTATCTCGATATACATAAATACTTTTAAAAGATTTATGGAGCTTAAAGTGAATTACGGAGAGATGGAGATGGAATTTCGACTAATTATGGACCGAACATCATAAAATTCAACCATATTATTTGTAAACATATGAAATATATTCGCGTTAAATATTATTTGGATACCAACATTTTTGAGAGAGTTATGCTCTTTAAAGTGATTTTCGGAAGTGGGCCTTATATGGGAGCTACGAGTAATTATGGACCGATCTGCACAAAATTTGCAGATGTGATTTGGCTTCATTTACCACTCATTTGTGATGAAATTTGTTTGGATACTTGCATAATTCAAGCTTTTATGATCGGTATACTTTAAGGTGGGTGTTGGACCAATATTTCTGGGCGTTACAAACGTCAGCAAAAATCCCCACTATGGTGGTGTAGGGTATAAAAACAAAACTTGGATTAGGCATAGTTTATAAAAAACCATAAGGGAAACCCTTAAGCCTGCTGGAAAAAACCAGCAAATAACGAA
Organism: Bellardia bayeri; assembly: GCA_950370525.1. Lineage (NCBI taxonomy): Eukaryota > Metazoa > Arthropoda > Insecta > Diptera > Calliphoridae > Bellardia > Bellardia bayeri. The sequence goes on along the minus strand of OX493268.1, from coordinate 41,705,754 downwards.
ATCCATACAGGTAATCATATATACTCGTATGTATGTATGTAAATTTCTTTTTTTAAAAAATTTTACAATTTGTGTTTTTAAATAATGATTTACTTAATTCTAAAGAGAAAATTTGTAGTAAAAAAGTTTCTTTTGAAAAGTCGACCATCGAGATGAATTTTGCGTAGATAATTAATAAAATTCTCTACAGTCTAAAGTTAAAATATCGATATGTTATTTTATTTTCATAGAATTTAGAAATACATTATATACAAACATGGGAATTAGAAAAGTACCTTTGCTAAAAGCCCACTTTTATTCAACCGGATTCAACAAGTTAAAATGGGAATTTTATGATTCTTTTATGAAATATAATTTTAAACTTTGATATTTATAGGTTTATTTCCAATATTATATTGGATAAAAATCAGATAACCAAAAAAACGTCTAACTAAATGGGTGTCCACAAGAACGTTATGTCAAAGTTTGAAAAATAACAATTTATTTTATAATTTTACTTCTAAATTAGTAGCAAATATTTGTTCTTTGTTATTTAATTTTAATAATATAACATTATATTTATCAATGTACGAGTATATCTATTCTCTGAAATAAAAATTATATTACAAATAACATTTTATTGGAAACATTATTTTGATATGAAAAAGACAATAAATGAATTTATAATAAGAATAAAAATATGAGAATTTATTCTACACGTCCCACTACCATCAGAACCATTGCCATTTTCCCCATCTCCTGAACCACTTCCACTTCCACCTCCATTTCCGGATCCGCCACTGGATTCCCCATCACCTGCTTCATTTCCGCTATCCCCATTTCCTGATACATCTCCACTTCCAGAACCACCATCGCCTGTATTTCCTCCATTCGAACCATTATCAGGTTCACCTTCATTAGAACCATCATTGCCCGAACCACTACCAGAACTACCACCTGATCCTGTTTCATCCGCTGTTATCTCTATGTCATTACAACCACTCAATTCACTAGGTTGACAAATCATACAATCTGCGCTTGACAAACATGATATTTGTTCTTCCAAAGTATTAGAACAGCTCCGAATCACTCGTTCACCATCTTGTTTAACAACACAATATTCATTTGGAGTACGCGAAATCCCACATCTTGATGGCATCAAACTTTGTGGATCTGTACGACATTTTTCATCCTGTAAAAAAAGAATGTCTAAATACATACTTGCCTGGAATTCCAATTAAAATCTATTCATACACTTTCCGAATCACATTGAATGCATTCAAAGGAACTTGATGACAAATTGTTACACAAGTTTTCGTTACATTTAAAGCATTCACTCATATCCCGAGAGTCTTCAGCATGAGTTTCAACATCACATTTTTGGCGCAAATCTTCGGAAAGCTGTTCCAGGCATCCTTGTGCAAGTATAGTTTCTAAATAAAAATACCCAAAGTTATTTCTATTCAATTGGGTATGTGAAAATTTCATTTCACTTACGTCCATCAAATACAGTTACGCAGATATCAATGTCATTGAGACATTTTTGTGTTGCTTCATATGTGGTTCGTAAACAGTTTATACCACTACATTGATGACATGTCCGCTCAGCGGTAATGCCTGACTCATTTCCAGATCCACCATCTCCACCCGAACCATTACCGGATTCAGCTTCATCTGAACCACCATTACTCGATCCACCATCACCGGAAGCACCACCTGATCCACTATCATCTGTTGTTATCTCTATGTCATTACAACCACTCAATTCACTAGGTTGACAAATCATACAATCTGTGCTTGACAAACATGATATTTGTTCTTCCAAAGTATTAGAACAGCCTCGAGTAACCCTTTCACCAATTTGTTTAACAAAACAATATTCATTTGGCGTTCGAGAAATTCCACATCTTGATGGGAATAAACTAACTGGATTGATCCGGCAATTTTCATCCTACAAACAATATTTAAAAAAAAAATTATATTTGATCGAAATGCATTCAGAATCAACTCATACACTATCAGAATCACATTGAATACACTTAAATGAACTTGACGCCAAACTGTTGCACAAATTTCCATTACATTTAAAACATTCTTTCAATTCTTCTGAATCTTGAGATTGTGCGTAACCGCGACATTTGTTGCGCAATTCTTCAGAAAGTTGTTCCAGGCAACCTTGAGCCAATACAGTTTCTAGAATAAAAACGCATAGATATTTAAATTTTTTGTGAATTTAAAAATTTTCTCCACTTCATTTCACTCACGTCCATCAAAAACGGTTGCACAGATGTCCAAATCATTGAGACAGTTTTGTGTGGCCTCATAAGTAGTACGTTGACAATTTATGCCACGACATTGGTGACATGTCCGCTCAGCCGTAACCCTGTTCATATGTACGTGCAGCAATAGCAGGATCACAAAAGTGATTTTATTGCACAAGATACAAGTTGCAGTTGTTTTGTTTTTGGTTTGACGAACCAACAACTGCATTTTATGGCCTCTAGAAAAGTAATAATGACAAATTCAACTAATTTTTACTGTTATTGTTTTATGTAGATTGATAGTACACATGTATGTACATACTTCATTAGCTTAATATAAAAGATAGAATTTTCCAAAGTAGTCAATTTGAAAATCAACTTGCATTGTAATCTATCGAATATTTATATTACTAAATAAACAAATAAGTAAACAAATAAATAAATAAATACTTACTTGATGATTTGATATGATAAATTATTAAGTGCTTCCTTTTTATACCCTACATTAGAGTTCGGTAGCTCATTAACTAACTATGTAGTTCAATAGGACTCATAAACATATTCAATTGATTGTATTTATACTCTATTTGCTAAAATTCAATTGATCCATTGAAAATGTCAAAGTCCCATGGGAAGTTGCTAAGTCTGTTTAAGGTTCTTCAACTAAATTTTTATTTCGGAATTCACTTAAGTTCCTCATACATCCAAAAAGTCCGACTGTGAAATAAGCTTTTCTAAAAACAATTTTGTTGCTCCGATTTTAACACTGCTGTCAAAATATACGCGGTTATTCTGTTTCCAACTGCAACAGTATCACACCGTGACACATTTGCTAGTTCCCCACTAAGCGAAAAAAAACTTCAGTGCAATAATAAAGTATGTTTCATGAAGTTTTATACATTATTTATTATAATATAATATGGAATGAAACATTTTCATTGCATACGATATATGTACATAGAAAGCAAAGTTTTAGTTATTATTAAAAAAAAGAGATTTAAATTTTATTAGAAATGTTGTTGAATTGCAGCTTCTGAAATCGTATAAATAAAATGCTCTAACCACATATGCTAAACAGGAACAGTTCCTAATCGAAAAAAATTTTCCTGAGCATTTCTTTTTTTTTTTTTTCTTAAAATCACAGTATAGAAAAACAAATTCATTGTCATTTGTTATTAATCGAATGAATCAATTATATCTAGTCGATATTAGCAACAGATAATCAGTTGACACTCATGAATTATAATTTAAGTCATGCATCCACCAAAACTATTTTCTCTGTTTGACAAAATCAGACAAATATTTTTGTAAGACAGAAAAATGACTAGTAGATCGACTTAATAAAGGTATAGTCTGAATAAAGTTTCGCCGATCATTTTAAATATTTTACCAATTTTTGGCTTAATTTTTATACCCTTCACCATCATGAGAAAGGTATATATAAGTTTGTCATTCCGTTTGTAATTTCCACAATATAATTTTCCGACCCCATAAAGTATATATATTCTGGATCCTTATAGATAGCGGAGTCTATTAAGCCATATCCGTCTGTCTGTCTGTCTGTTGAAATCAGTTTTCTGAAGTCCCCGGGATCCAAATCTTCAATAATTCTGTCAGACATGCTTTCGAGAAGTTTGCTATTTAAAATCAACAACCAGAGTTATGGACCAACCTCCATAAAAATTTGATATTTTTTGTCCATCATATTGCAATATTTTGAAATATATTGCAGACAATACCAAGAAATTTTGTATACGTTGTTTTTATGATAAAAGAAGAACGTGTGCGGAAAAGAGTATGAATCGGTCCATGATTTCTCATAGCCCCCATACAAAAATCTTCCCGAAATATTGCTCAATTATACATAAATGCCTATAAAATTGGAATATCAAGACAAAATTCAGCAAAAATAAGTCTAATGCAAAAATAAATCGCAAAACGAAATTTTTTTTAGCTCGGTCCATGTTTGATAAAGTCCACTTCCAAAATTCACTTAAATACGTATAAAACAGATATAAACGGCTAAAATTTGACATGAATAATCTTTATAGGCAAATAAATTGTTTACTAAATTTTATGGTGGTCGGCCCAGAATTGGTCATAGCTCCCATACAAGGACCACTTCTGAAAAAAACATTTATCCCTATATATATTGTATAAATATCGGTACCGACTCAAAAATTTACACAAATCATTTACATATATACAAAAATCATCCCACAAAATTTTGTGAATTTCGGTCCATTTTTAACCGTATGTCCCATATAAAGCCCTTATCCGAAAATCACTTTAATACTCATAAATCTCTTATAAATCAGGGTACCAATCCAAAATTTTACACGGATCATTTACATACATGCCTAAATCAAACTGCTGGATTTTGAGAATATCGGTCCATATTTGACTATATCAACCATATAAGGTCCACTTCCGAAATACACGTTAATACTAATATATATCTTAAATATGCCGTTATTATGTTGAAATTCGATGTGAAATATCCTCATATGCATGAAAAAGACTGTTCCAAAATTTAAGAAGATCGGCCCATAATTTGTCATAGCTGCCATATAAGAACCATTTCCAAAAACAAATAAATTCGGGTCAAAAAATATATATCGTTGGAAAGGTATTTTTAATACCTTTTATTTAATGTATTAAAATTATCATACACCCAGTAGTTCCCGAGATATAGGCCTATATATTTTCAACTTTACGGGCCCGCCCCTCGAAAATAGGCGTGACCGACAACAAATTTTTTTTGCTGGCATCTCCTTTAAATGATTTGATGAAGTTTTTTTTTTTTTTTTTTTTTTTTTTGAGCAAAATCACTAAAATCGAATTGTTCCCCTTTTTTATACTCTGTTTGTTAAATTACACTCAGGATTATTATGAACATCAGACAAACTCTGTAAATTATGGTAAGAATTAGTAATTAAATCAATTAAAAATGGTGAAAATTAGACAAAATTTTAAAATATTTATAATTTATGATATGTTGGTCGTAAAATTGTCTTTCAAACAATATATAAAATAATAATTAAATTTGCATTAAAACTGAACGAAAATACAGAATAAGGATATTCTAGTTCTATAACCAGTGTAGGTTTTGTATTTCTTATTACGTTTAGGTGGAGGGTATTTAAGATTCGGCATAGCCGAATATTGCACTCTTACTTGTTTTTATTACATTTATTTGTTGAATCTTCAAAATATGAATTAACAATAAGTATACGAATCTTAATACTAAAAAAAGTTTATTTGGGGCTAGCCAATGCTAGACAACAAAAATTATGTTTCAACGGTACTATATCTGTAAATTCATCTGTTTTGAGCTCGGATGATATCCAGGGTGTCCCTGCTTCTCAACCGAGTATTGCCCCAAAATTAAGGATGTTACGTGCGAGTGGGTTTGGGTGTGTTTCAAGCTTGTTGATATACTTTATCGCATATCTGGCGAATTCTGTTTTTCGTGAATTTGGGAGTTTTTAACATACCATGGAGCTGCTGTAATCATACGGAGAATTTTGTTTTGTTGCCTTTGAATATTTTTAATCTTTGATGCCGAGGCTGTACCCCATAGTTGAATTCCATAACACCAGATTGGCTTAATTTACTATACAAAATGCCCGATAATGAATAGATAACGTTAATATTTATCGGGAATTAAAAAAAAGTCTGGGAAATTAGGAACCTTAGAGATAAACCGAAAATAAAATAAATGAAAATTTCATATATAAAATTTAAAAAACATACATACATATGTATGTATGTACATATGAAATTGTTCACTATATTATTCATTATATAAACAAATTTTAGTCATACAATGAAACATTATCGACGAAGCGGTTTGGTTGACCTGTTACAAATACAATTGTAAATTAGCATCGTGTATGAAGGGTATTAATAAGTCCTCATTTAATTAAAAAAAAAATCTAAAAGATAAAATAGACAAATTTTAAAAGAAACACATACACATAAGCAAAATCAAATAAATTATATTGTTATTTATTTGTATGACTTAATTCCCCCAAACACCTATAATCACCTATATATGTATATGTTTACAATTTCAAATTTACAAGTACATGCTTACTTGTATTATACAAAAATTAGTCCTTATCGATTGTTTTATAAGAAGATTACGAAATAAAACAAGTCCCGTAAGCGCCATCTATATTTAGTTGGGTCGAAAAATATTTATTTATTTTTTTAGTTCCCGGTAAACATGTTTATAAATGATAATTAAAGATAAATTTACCCCCTGGCCCACGATGTCGAACGATAACGTTCGCTTAGATAAGACTTAAGACACAAACTTGATTGTGGAATAAACAAACTTGAAAAATAGATACGATAAAAAGTTTGTGTCTTAAGTCTTATCTAAGCGAACGTTATCGTTCGACATCGTGGGCCAGGGGGTTAAACAATATAAGGGAGTCCCAATTCTCCATATGGAAAAAGTTCAGTTTATACAATTGTAAATTTATTTCTAGAATTAATGAAATCTTCATGCGTAAGTTTATAATCACGACTTCTTCTTTGCGTGGAGCTAAAAATGGTTAAAACAAATTTTGTAATGTTTTATATTAAAATATCAAAAAATATTCAGTAGATCATTTAGATCATTCAAGTTTCAGGGTGTATTTTTATTGAAACAAATATATTTCTGTTACAATCTTAACTAATCTTTGAAACATGATGAATACCATAATTTAAAGTTAATTTGATTAGAAATGCGATTCAATCTGAAGTTCTTCATAAGAAATTTTTTGGCAATATTGCAAAAACAAATTCAAAACAATATATGTAACAAATTATGTTTATGTTTATATATTGTATAATATGACCTTGCACATGCGAAAAAATATTAAAACAAATTTATTGATTATTTGTTGAAACTAAATGATAAAATAAATTAAATGCACAAAAGATAATAAATAAATACTCGTACTTAAACTTTTAAGCATCAATTAAAATGATAATGTTGAAGAGTTTTCAATTGAACAATTATATGATGCACATTTGATTTGTTCCCCAACGGAATCTATAAAAAGGTGTCCACTTCATGCAACAGATATTAATTTAAAGTTGATATTGAACAATGAAAAATAAAATGCATTCGAAAGTTATTGTTGCAACGGCTTTTGTCTTGCTGGGTCTCGTGCAGTTCTCCGTGGCCAATAAAGCAAAGACCTGCTATTCCTGTCAGGGTATTAATTGTATGCGAACCGCAGTGACTACCACGAAAACGTGTACAGATCCATTGGATTATTGTGTAACTGTCTTTGACAAGTGTAAGTTTTAATTGTTTTACCACCAGATCTAAATAAATTCACACTCGTTTGCAATCTGTAGTCAATGTCATCCAAAAAGGATGTTCCTATGAAGTGCCAGAATATTTGCGCCAACGTTGTAATAGCAATTCGGTAGAGTGTCACAAATGTAATTCGGATCGCTGCAATAATTTGGGTCAAGTTCAGTTTGCCTGCATACAATGTGATTCTAGCAAGGTGAGGTTTAAACCGTTCATTTTTAACGAATACTTATTAAAACCTTTTTGACAGGACAATAAGTGTGCTTCCTCAGCCTCTCAACTGGATGCCGAACGTTGTGGATCTCCCACCGCTCCCAACTCATACTGTTATGTCAAATATGAGAACGGTGCTACCAAACGTGGCTGCTCCACTACTGTGTCCGATCAGATGGCCTGTTATGCCGATTCCAATTGTTCGCTTTGCTTGGCCGGCGACATCGCTGGCTGTAATAGTGTAGATTTTATTCCCGGTACAAGAGCTAATCGCCTTTAGATGTTACATACTAACACGTACACCAACTATCAATCAAATATGTACGTATGTATGTATGTATGTATTTTGCACCCATCTAGTCGGGCCTCAATAGAATTGTTGCAATAACATTTTGTGAACGTCTGACTCGTATAATAAAGAATAAACTAATAAACTAATAAACTAATAAAGTTGAATTTGAACTCATATTTAGTAAATACTCGTATAATAAAAGCATAATACAGTTGGTGTTGGTACTATTTTGATGTTATTGTAATGTTAGTTGATTTCGGTCTGAATGAATTTTAAACACCATGTCCAGAAATCTACTGCACTAACAATTTAAAATGTATATTTATGTTTTCAAGTGATTTTGATAATTACTTTACATTATTCAGTAATGATTTGTCGGTATATATTTGATAAATTAGGTTATAATATACATACATAAGTAAACTGCTGATGTTTAACATCTGAGAGATCAATTTTAGATAAAAATCAAATTGCTCTATGAAGAAAGGACACACATATACGAGTATGTATATAAGTCATGCTCCCATTCAGAGATTGTCACCAGATTTTGACTAAAAATTAGGAGCAGATTATGAGTAAGAACGGAGCCTTGAATTAATCTTAAACTCATTTGATAAGGTAACATGTACACCAAATCTTATAGTGTGATATCTGAGAAAGGTCGATATACAAAAATCGAGATAAGATATTATTACTGCTGAAAGTACACCAAGCCACTTTTATTATAATCTCCATAATTTTAGTAAGTTCATAACAAATTACTATTGGTCGATCAGCACTATAGGTATATCTATCTTTTTTAAAATAGTTCCTCATTTAAGGTGCGTTTCATATTTATAAGGTCAGTTTATTATTTATTATATATTTTGAAATATATACATACATATGTATGTATGTAATAAACATCTCAAATTATTTAGGAGAAGTAGCATTTACTATCAATGGATCTCATTTAGAGAGAGTTGTTATTGTTGTTGTAGTTTTATCAAATAATATATTACATTTTACTGATTCATATTAATAACGTAATTTATAATTTTCTTTAAGTCTCGAAATGTCTCTCCTGCCGGCAAAGATGCAGCTTGAAATTCTTGAGGGAGTAGTGTTTGTGAATATTTGATTAAAAAAATTTGAATACTTCTGCAGCTAGTTTATTCCATATACGGACAGTACGGCTAAAGAAAGAATTTTCCCTGTCGACCATGAATGGATGAGCCCTGACTAACGAACGTGTATTACGCAAAAAACTACGTGTTTCAAGAACAAGTTCCCTGATTTTAGCAGAACACATTCCATTATAGTATCGATAGAACAGTGAAGCACAACCTACATTGAGGCGATGCTCCAGTGAATCAATAGAGTTTGGTACCCTACTGTCACCGATAAGCACCTTTGTTCTATTCTGTACGCAGTCGAGTAACTCCAAAATAGACTTCGAAGCACCGTTCCATACATGAGAGTTGCATTCCATTTTCGGCCGAATATAGGTGGTGTAAATAGTAAGGTGATCAGTTCTACACCGTTTTAAAAACCAAGGCACTTGAGCGCTTCTTTTGACACTTGAAAAATGTGTTTGCTCCAGCGGACATCACACCTGATTCTCATGACTAGAACCACTGTTGCCATATTTGACGATTTATCGTCATTTTGACGATTTTTGGTGTCGAAAGTGACGCTTTGACGATTTGACGATCTTTGACCCTATTTTGACGATTTTTCAGTATAAATGATTTGCAACATATACAATTTATAATTTGGTTTCGAAAAAAGAAAAGAGTTTTTTGGAACATTAGAAACACATTTCGGAAATTCAAAGGAAAGATTCAAATCTCTTGTTTCCCATCCTAACCAAATGTATACAAAAAATTTTAGTTTTATCTCATTCTTCGGCAAATGTCGAACGAGTATTTAGTCAGGTAAATTTAAACAAAACAAAAATGAGGAATAGGTTAGGAACGCCTTCTTTGGAAGGATTTTAAAACTAAAGAAATGTTGTTGTTTTAATATGATTGTTGTACCTGAGCTTATTAAAAAGTTTAATAGAGAAATGTATACTAAACTTCACAATTTCCAATTATATTTTAAAAATTTTCAAATTGTATTTCAGAAATTTTCAAATGCATTTGAGAAATTTTTAATTGTATTTCAGAATCCAAACATATGTTTAACTTAACTTTTATGAAATACGATAATAATATTCTGAAATACATCTAGAAACTACAGAAATGCAATTGACATTTTTTTAAATATAAAATTAAATAGAAAATTCTGAAATACAATTGAAAAATTCTAAAACGAATAGTGTTGTGAAAAGGTGATATTTTGTATTTAGAAGTAAATTTTTTTATGTTTTACATTGTTACTATGAAGAAATTGTTTTGTTTATTTTGTATTAAAAACTATATAAATTTTTTAAGAAACATGGATAAAAATTTCTTAAAAATTTGATTTTAAAAACTATATTTTGAAAAGTAATTTATTACTTATTTTTGTGTTTCTTTTACATTAATTTTTGTGTTTTGATTTGTTATTTGTTACTCTTTTTTATACCCTTCACCTTCATGAGAAGGGTACATATATATAAGTTTGTCATTCCGTTTGTAATTTCCACAATATAATTTTCCGACCCTATAAAGTATATATATATATATATATATATATATATATATATATATATATATATATATATATATATTCTGGATACTTATAAATAGCGGAGTCTATTAAGCCATGTCCGTCTGTCTCTCTGTTGAAATCAATTTCCTAAAGTTCCCAGATATCTTCGGGATCCAAATCTTCAATAATTCTGTCAGACATGCTTTCGAGAAGTTTGCTAAAAAAGAATCTGCAAAATCTGTCCACAAATAACGGAGATATGAGCAAAAATCTGAAAACTTCATCAAAAAAACTAATTGTATTAATATTATTGCGAATAATTTCATCAACAGATGGCGTTGATCAAACATAGTGTATTAATATTGTTACGAACAAATTCATCAACAGATGGCGTGTTTATCGACATAATTATGCATAATATAATTATGCATCCACAACAAAGGTGAAGGGTATATAAGATTCGGCATAGCCGAATATGTCACTCTTACTTGTTTATTTTAATATTGATACTTATAACTATTTTAAAACTTTAATCGATCTCTTAGACATATTTAATTTTTTTTTTTACTTTTTGTTTATGTATTAAAAAAATTAATTTGAGAAAATAAATAAAATATTGAATTGATAAAAATTTTTATTTTATTTGACGATTTTTTTACGATTTTGAAAAATGCATTTTGACGATTTTTTACTCAATATTTGACGATTTGAACCCTTATTTATCTGGCAACTATGCCTAAAACGTCAAGAATGTCTGATTCTTTATATTTCCACCGCCCATAAAAACAGATGAAGCAACATGATCTGTTGTGCGTTTATAAACAACACTTAGTCTTACGTGCGTTAAAATCGACTCTGTTCTCACAACCCCATTCCGAGATTGTCCTAAGATCTCGGCTCAGCGTATCATTCATATTCCGTCTCATTTTCCCAATCTCCAAAGGGTTTGGTTTATGATTAAATGAGTATGAATGGCAAATGTTGCTATCATCTGCAAAATAATAGATAGGGTTTGAAGTTTGACATAGAAGGTTATTTATAAAGATGACAAATAAAGTGAGAGAAAGAACGGATCTTTACGGTACCCCTGAATTAATATTGAACTCGTCTGATGAGATTCCATCTATAACAACTCGTATAGTGTGATTTCTGAGGAATCTCGATATAAATCGAGAGAAGTTATCACCGACACCAAAAGCAATGAGTTTCGATAAGAGAGCACCATGCCAAACTTTGTCGAACGCCTTAGAAATATCTAGAGCCACCACTTTACTTTCGCCAAAACGATGTATAGAACGACACCATTTTTCCGATAGGAAGGCTAGTGGGTCACCCGTAGAGCGTCCTCTACGGAAGCCGTACTGGCGGTCGCTAAGTAAATTGTTGGACTCTAGATATTTCACAAGATGGTAATTTACTATACTTTCCATAACTTTCGAAAGTGCAGAAAAGATTGCTATTGGGCGATAATTTTCAGGGTTTGTAGCCTCTCCCTTTTTAGGAGAGCGCATGCGAAAGAATATATTTGGCATAGTTACTGATACTCTTTCGAGCACGGGCAGTGGTTGATTGCTTTCCGATAAGTTTGAATTATTTGCAAATAATTCAGCCAAATGGTTAGCTTTGTCAATCGGGTAAGTGAATGGTTGGTCATACTTTAAAAGAGTAGGAATTGAAGAACTAGCATTATCTTTTATTCTTTTAACGAATGACCAAAAGCTTTTACTGCCCCGGGAAGCAGTAAGAACTTTTGCACGGAGGCGTTGCTCGTGTAGAGATGTTTCACGCCTCAGCACTTTGGCACACGAAAACCTGGTTCGTTCAGTTACGGCCTTTTTATTATTCCTGTAGTATTAATCTAAATTAATATTTAACCAATATTATTAGCCAGACTCTAATATAAGATTTCTTTAGTAGAATGAACGTTGTCAAGAAAGTATAACAATGATTAACACAAATGAAAACATCAACTAAAATGGGATGCAGAAGAGAAAAGGATTATAAATGTCTACGCTAAAGGTATCATAAAAGCACTTATATTTAGCACTAGTATACTGAGTTGAATTTTTAGCACTTATTAGCACTTGATCTATTTTAATTTTATTTTGCCGTAAACACATTATCAATGACCAATGTTTTATTCTCTTTATAAATTTCAACATACTCGTACAAATGTTAATCGATTATTAAGTTCATAACAATGTTGAAATAAAACATGCCAACAATATTAAAACACTATAAATTGTTACACGTTTACTGCCAGATGCAATGTCATCGGCAGATTCTCGATTACAGCCCTCTTCACTGCCAGGTATACACAATTCACATGAGCTATCTCCAAGACACTTTAATTGTTCATTTGTATCTATGAGGCAACCTCTTTCTATATTGTACTCCGATGTACGAGTGAAACAGTAACTATTCGGGCTGGTTGAAATGGGGCAACGAGTTGATTCCAGAGTTGAAACAGCACTTGAACAGTCTTTATTCTAAAAATATCAATAATTACGACAATTAAATCACTGGTAAAAAAAAACAATATCTTATAACTTGCATTTTCGGAGTTACATTGAAGACAGGATATGGGTCCTCGGTCATTACACAGATTCTTATAGCATTTGTGACACTCGGCATCAGACTTGTTGTCACATTTACTGCGATAATCTTCCGGCAATTTTGAATAACAACCTCTGGCAACAACAGTTACTGCAAAATGTTTAAAACAAAATCAACGAATTTAAACAAAATATATTAAACATCAAGCATTCTCATACATCCTTCAAACACCGTTACACAGTTATCCACTGGATCTACACATGATGCTTTGTTCTCAACCTTAGAGGTCCTTAAACAATTTATACCCTCACAACTGTAACACTCTTTCGATTGTACGCCGTACAAGTTTGCAGTAGTAAGGATTAGTATAACACATTTTAAAAGCGTTTGAAACATTTTTATTGTTAAATGAATTTAGTAAAAATTTGAAGTTAAAACCTGTCCCATGAATTTGTCGGTGACTACTAAAAATCAATATTTTGTGCAATCGATTGATGTGAAAGGCAATTGACTTCAAAATAAAATAAAAAATAAACATGAATGCATGAGAATAATTGTATGTACGAGTATATATGTAGTTTTATCTAGACACTCAATCTGAAAAACTAAAGTACACTTCAAAATCACTGATAATGTAAGCAACTCACACTGCGAATACACGTCTCTGTAAGCTGTTCAATTTTATTTTTGCAACGATTTAATAATCTTGGGAACAGAAGAGAACAATACTTGAGGAATTTTTTTCTATTACTTTTTTTTTTAAATTTGTAACTTAATTAAATTTAATTAAAACTTAAACAAATGACGTTTTTAATATGGGCATTCTTGTGTGGTTTAATAAATTTTGTTAAAATATATTTGAAACAGTTAAATGTTATGGGACATTCCAAAGTTTCTCAATCTACTTTGAATGTCAACCCTTAACATCTTTTGATATTGACTATTTCATATTCACCCCTATCGTGAATAAAAATTCCACATGAAATTTGTTCCCTTTTATTTTTTTAACATTGAATTTAAATAGGAAAAATGTGAAAAGGGAACAAATTTCATGTGATGACACCCTGGCAATGCATACAAAAGATGGTGGATGTTGAAATCAGACGTTAAAATCTTCAAGCTTCAATTTGTAATACAATTTCGTAACAATATTCAAATGTATTGTGGTACTCCCGTGAGTGTAGCAAAGACGCACAGCCATCTCAATTGAACTCGATTGTAAAAACGATACTGTATTTTCTTTAGAATATAAAACTTTCAATTTTAGAACTCTAATGAATGAATACAATTTGGTTAGTGAACAAACATTTTATTGTTCATCCCATCCCTTTTCAATATCATTATTCGATTGATAAAATGTAAATAATTTTTTATTTTGTGTCGATAAGTCGATAATTTAAATTTCTTGCAGTAAAAATTCTAAAGTCTTCCTACTGAAAATTGTCGAAGTTTTAGCAAACTTTTCAAAAAATTACAGAATGTTTTAAAAATATTTTCGTCATGAAAGTCATAGAAGCTTTGCGCCCTGTAACATATTTCTGAAAAAATACTAGACTTTCAACCACCATTGTTTGACAATTACTACTATTTAATTATTAGCTTATTTTTTATAATTTTTGAAAAAAAAAAAAGTTTAAAGTGTTGTAGCCTGCAACTACTCAATTTCATGCCTGTGATTATGGTGCAAATATATTTTTTTATACATACATACATATGTATGTACATACGTATGTACGTATCCGTTCGCCGCTTCATTCATTCGTTTACATTCATTAATATTTACAGTTTGGATTGTTCTATTATGATTCGACAACGAATTATAGGGTGTTTTTTTAGATGTATAGAACTTTGAAATTGAATGAAACATAGATGATTTTTTTTAAATTGGCATGAAATTTACTTTATACGAAAAATAATCTTCTGGCATTATAATTTAAATATGACTTCTGGCATATGACCGCCACGGCTGGCTCGGACGTAGACTAATCTGTACATCCACTTTTCGATGACTTTTTGTGGCCGTATATCAGCCATATTGCGGCGAATGTTGTCCTCTAAGTGGTCAATCGTTTCGGGCTAATCGGTTAAGACAAGCGACTTCATATATCCGCACAAAAAAAAAATCAAGCTGTATTAAATAGCACGATCTTGGGTCCGAAACGTGAAACTATGCACTTACCAAACGTTTCCTTTAATAAATCTGTTGTGGCACGAGCTGTGTGACAGTTAGCGGCGTCTTGTAGAAACAAAAATAAGCCCGAAACGATTGACCACTTGGAGGACAACATTCTCGGCCTTATTGCCTATATACGGTCACAAATGTTGGAAAAATTTGGACCCACAGATTATCTACGTCCGAGTCAGTCGTAGCGGTTATAGCCAAAAGTTATATTTTATTTATAATGCCAGAAGATTATCTGTCGAATAAAGTAAATTTCACGTCAATTTGAAAAACTCATCTTTGTTTTATTCAATTTCAAAATTCAATACTAAAAAAATACCCTTGCTATGTATTTCGAACATAGCCATGATTTTCCAAATAAATTTGCGTTGTTCAAGCGTCAGTCTATTCATATGGAAATGCCAAACTAAACTAAACATAAATCACTTGACAGCTGACAAAATGACCGCCAGTTAAAAAAGTACTGGCAACTTCAAGTGGTATACATCTAAAAAAAACACCCTTTACAACAACTAACTACTGCTGCAAATTAAACATCAACAAAAACAAATAACCAACACTTCTTATATGTATGTATGTATGTAGATACATCGAATGCAGTCATAGATAGTCACAGAGAATGTTGCGAAGACACGATCGACAAAACAGTACTATGTATGTAGTTAATTAATGCACATCGGTTCATAGTAATAGGTACATTCCATATGAACGCAAACATTTTTTAGACTTGGTTTATATTAGATTAAATCAGAATTTCATAAGCCAACTTTTAAAAACGTTTATTTTTTGGCTGAATTAAATATATGTATGTATGTGTAAAGAAGAAAAGCAATACAGCTTAATAATTAACCAACTTTAAAGACAACTTAATGAATTAATTTTATACTCGTAATACATTTAAAATGAACATAATTGGAATACTAGTGAATATTATTTTAAACTTTGCAATTTTACTGCTAAAAAATCTTAAATTCTTACAACTTGTCTATCACTTTTTAGGGTGGCTTCCGCTTACAACTATTGGATCCGCTTGATCGTCCTCTGGTAGATTTAACACCTCAAGTGAATGGTTCAGAGTTTGTGAGAACTGATGCAACGTAAATTACTATTAAACGAAAATATTCAGAAAAAATTATTATATTATATTATTGTATTTTATTTTAGAGCCCAATCATATCAAGTGACATTGCCTAGCGACTTCGATTGCCACAACTGTACTTTACGTTTATTACGTCAGGCCGACGAATGGTCTAGCAGCTATCGGTTTTGGTCGTGTGCCGATGTTGATATTAAGCAACGTAAGGAATTTAAAGAGTCGTGTTCGGGAAAAGGCAAATATTTTCCCTCACGCTGCAAATGTGAAAAGAATTTCTATGGACCACAGTGCCAATACAAGGATGAGTGTTCAAGCAATCAAGATTGCGGCGTTCAGGGAAAATGTATAGATTTACAAGGGACATCGTTGCCGCGTAAACAATGTTATTGCAATTACGGTTGGTTTGGTGAGGGTTGCAATAAAAGATCGCCATATAAGAATACAGATTTTGACTTGAGCGGCTTTTTGATGAAACAGTTGTCACCCGATTATAAAATTCATTGGCGCTTATTAGAAGAACAGAAAGAAATTGAAGTTATATTAAAGGTTAATAGTACTACATGGGTTGGCTTCGGTTGGAGGCCACGTTCATTGACTAAAGAATGTAAGAATTTCCCCTTAATTAAAGACATTGGAGATTTGACAACTAGTTTGACAGGATCTGCATCTGCTGAGCCAGAGCCTTCTTCAGAACCAGAACCAAAATCTGAACCTGAACCCAAATCTGAACCAAAATCTGAACCAGAACCATCATCGGAGCCAGAACCCAAATCTGAACCAGAAACCTCTTCAGAACCGAAACCAAAACCTGAACCAGAGCCCAAATCTGAACCCGAACCAACATCTGAACCAGAACCAAAATCGGAACCTGAACCTACATCTGAACCAGAACCAAAATCTGAACCTGAACCCACATCAAAATCAAAACGTGTGGCTCAAAACGAAAATCCTTCAGCAATGGAAGGTTTTACTTCGGTTGCTACTAGTGTTTCTTATCGTGTCAGTACCTCATCTGGCCGCAGACGTCGCGACATATCAGGTAATAATGTAAACTATTTTTTTATCAATGGTATAGGTTTCTCTACAGAACAGATACGAGTATTTAAAAACTAATAACTGATATTTTTATGCACTACACATTTTCCGTACAAACTACACTCTACAATATACATATTTCCAATTTATTTTAACTAATATTAAATAGATACAACTGAATCTGTAACTCACTCTGAACATGAGCCACAGACAAATCCTGAACCCAATGCAGAACCTGAGCCAAAATCTGAACCAGAACCAAGCTCAGAACCCGAGCCAAAATCTGAACCAGAACCTAGTTCAGAGCCAGAACCAAAATCTGAACCAGAACCAACATCCGAGCCAGAACCAAAATCGGAACCTGAACCTGAACCCCGATCTGAACCGGAACCCTCTTCGGAACCTGAACCTTCTTCTGAACCGGAACCCAAATCTGAACCAGAACCAAAATCCGAACCTGAACCCAAATCGGAGCCAGAACCAAAATCTTCTAAGAACACTATTGATCCCAAAACTGCAGAGCCAGGTATACAAACTCTATCATTCACTTACTAACTTCTTACGTTATCCCATTCCTCCATTAATATAATACAAAAAGGGTTAAATCACACATCATCGATATTTTACTGATATTGAACCTTAATATGTCGTTATTCTATTTAAATGATTATTGAAATGACTTTCTAATTTTACAGATTCTAAAAAATATAAATTAAATGCCTACACTCCCATTCATGATTTCAATCCCATGGATTGTACGGATATTGTTATTGGTTCGGCCCGTGGCATGGCAAGTCGAGTTGGTGACTACTATACACGTGATAGATCGACACCACGTCATGATGATTTTTATGGCGGCAAGAGCGATTTGACTCTAGCCACTGGTTTTGAAAAGGATGGTGTGACCACAATAATTTTCCGTAAGAAACTTGTTGCCACCGAACCAACTGATCACACTTTGGACGATGATTTAACTCATGTTATTTGGGCTAAAGGTCAAGAAACTGGTAATTATGTTCATGTGCCGGCCTCTGGGATTGAAACTGAATCATCCAAAGTCAAAGACTTTTATCAACCCGACGAGTTGAAATATCACGGTCATAAAATGCAACGTGGATTCACACAACTAAATTTCTTTGGTAGGTCTCGTAAAAGAGAATCAGATAAAAGATGTAATTTAAAAGCAAAATATTTTCCAATTTCTAGAAAAAGAAAAAACGAAAGGTAGCGAAAATGATGATGACAGTAATGTTTTAGATAACGACTGTTATGGCCATTGGAAATATCCCTCAAATTGTTCCCCTCAAAATCATACATGCCAGTATTATGCATCATGGGAAACAATCGGACGCGGCGATGATATGCGTTGGCATATTGAGACGACAAATACCCAAACATGGACTGGTATTGGTTTTAGTAACGATGAGAAAATGTCTCAAACTGACTCTATTATTGGCTGGGTGGATCGTAATGGACGTCCCTTTTTAATGGACACTTGGATTAATGGTTACTCGTCGCCCAAATTAGATGATCGCCAAGATATTGTTGATGCTTCTGGACGCATTGAAAAAGGTGTCACCACATTGGAGTTTACCAGAAAACGCATTAGCAACGATGAGCAGGTAGGTGACTTACATACATACATATTTTAATACAAACATTTGTATTTTTGTGAAACATTTTTAATTTGAATTTAATTAATAATCAAAATAGCATTTAAACAATGTGTAATAATAATATTGTTAAAAATTTCCAGGATTTATCATTTACTGATGATCATTGTTTGTACTTGTTCTTCCCAGTATTGGGTGGTGCTTTTAATGCAGTCAATAAGAAACTACGCAAACACGAATCAGTGCCTCCAATATCGCCCACTCGCGTTTGCATTAAATCCTGCGGAAAAGGTAAGTTTTGAATTCTTTTTTATATGTACATATAAATAATACTAAGAATGCACAATTGTGAAACATATATGTATTTGTATTTGTTCCCATAGAGCTTGAACAAATTTTGAATGCTCCAACTACACCAGCTCCCAATCGTTTAGTCTACGCTGTAGGTGTTAAACTTATGAATCTGGCCGAATCGTTTGAAGCCCCCAAACCAGGAACTGTTGAGTTCAAAAATCTTGCTGCAACTATATCAGATTCTTTCAATGGCGTCCTCAACGATATTCCCGGTTACTACAAGACTGATATCTTAAGTTTCGAAAAGTAATAAAATTTAAAATTTACTTAATATAATATCTAATACCTTAATGTTTACAGGGAGAGTGCTACATCTATGATTGCTAATCTTCAAGCCATGTTTGATAAGGATGAATATGAAAAGGGGCATGCTTTAGCCACAAACACGATAGCAGCCGACATCAAAAAGACTGCCATGAAAAATGGAGATATTATTAAAACGGCTTTATTGGACAAAATAGCATCTGGTAAAGTGGGCTCTCTTACAGTTGATCCACAATTTCTAGATTTCCAACCTTTGGAATGTAAGTCCTCAAAACAATGGGCTTTTGGTATATTATTAATTTATTAAAAACTTTTACAGATAAGTCTGTGGATAATTCCGAAGAAACGAAATTATCATTTTTCGAATTATCAGAAGTGAGATTGTACACTGTTTTAGGCCTAATTGCTGCTTTGGTCTTTATAGCCTTAATTCAGGCCTCGTGTACAATTTATAAGACTTCCAAAAAGAATAAAACAAATAAGGTAAGTTTCCCATTAAATATTTTTCATCAACTGTGTATTTGCGGTGTTGAGAAATTTAAAATTTGTTACAGATTACAAACTACAAATTTTTATGTTGCACAGTAGTAGGGAATTTTGTAAATATTCAATATTATTTTTGTATCACAAGAATATCGTGAGCTTATATTCAAAAAATGTCTATGTAATTAAACCGTTTAATTCGCGTATTTATGGTCATCATATTACATCAAAAATAAGAGGGCTAGAGAGCAATAAAATGTTTTCATTTTGGAATTATGGTTTAAATAAACTATGGACCTTATTTTTTTTTTTTGCTTGGATCAGCACTCAGGGAACGACCCTTACCTTGGAAATAATAGAATAGCTTATAGGAGGGAGGATAGAGGGAGTAGTGTTTGTGAATATTTGATTTAAATTTTCCTATATTGAAAGTGACAGGGAATACTTCTGCAGCTAGTTTATTCCACATACGGACAGTACGGCTAAAGAAAGAATTTTTCCTGTAATGTATCCAGTCGACCATGAATGGATGAGCCCTGACTGAAGAACGTGTATTACGTAAAAAAAACTACGTGTATCAAGAACAAGTTCCCTGATTTTAGCAGAACACATTCCATTATAGTATCGATAGAACAGTGAAACACAACCCACATTGCGACGATGCTCCAGTGAATCAATAGAGTTTGGCTCCCTACTGTCACCGATAAGCACCTTTGTTCTCTTCTGTACGCAGTCGAGTAACTCCAAAATAGACTTCGAAGCACCGTTCCATACATGAAAGATGCATTCCATTTTCGGTCGATTATAGGTGGTGTAAATAGTGAGGAGATCAGATGGAGTGAAGTATTTCATTCCTAGAACATCCAGAGCGTCTTATTTTTTAATATTTACACCGCCCATAAAAACAAATGAAGCAACATTATACAACATTGGATCTTACGTGCGTTTAAATCGACTCTATTCTGAGACAGCTCCACTCTGAGATTGTCATAAGATCTTGGCTAACTGTATAATTTATGTTTTGTATTACTTCCTTGATCTCCAAAGGCTTTGGTGTTTGGTTGAATGAGTATAAATGGCAAATGTTGCTATCATCTGCAAAAGAATAGAATAGGGTTGTAAGTTTGACGTAGAAGGTAATTTAAAAATATAAGAAATAAAGTAGGAGAAATAACGGAATTAGCCCTGAACTCGTCGGATGAGATTCCATCTATAACAACTTGTATAGTGCGATTTCTGAGAAAACTCGATATAAATCGAGACATGTTATCACCGACACCAAAAGTAAGGAGTTTCGATAAAAGAGCAGCATATCAGACTCTCTCGAATGCCTTGGAAATATCCACAGCCACCACTTTACTTTCGCCAAAACGATGTATAGAACGATACTATTTTTCCTATAGGAAGGCTAGTAATTTACCCGTAGAGCGTCATCTACGGAAGCCATACTGACGGTCGCTATGTAAATTGTTGGAACCGACCGTCCGTCCGTACAGGTCGCAATTTTGAAGATATTTCGATAAATATTTGGTATATAATATTTTTTCGACCCAAGGATGGATGGGATTGAAACTGGGGGTAATCGGTGCATTATTTCACCTTGCCCCCATACAAATGTCCTCCCGAAATTGGAGTTTACCGATCATAAATGTTTGAATTATGCAAGTATCCAAACAAATTTCATCACAAATGAGTGGTAAATGAAGCCAAATCAGATCGGTCCATAATTACTCTTAGCTCCCATATAAGGCCCAATTCCGAAAATCACTTCAAAAAAAATAACTTTCTCAAAAATGTTGGTATCCAAACAATATTGAACGCAAATATATTTCATATGTATACAAATAATACGGTACAATAATTAGTCGAAACTCCCATATAACACCCTCTCCGTAATTTACTTTAATTTCTATAAATCTTTTAAAAGTATTTATATCGCACATATAATAATTATATTCACAGACATGACACAATAGGTTATATCTCCCATATAACGCCCATTTCTGAAAAACTGTTGTATACATATACTGGGTGTAGGGTATTATATGGTCGGGCTTGACCGACTATACTTTCTTACTTGTTTTTTATTAAACATGACATATACATATGTCTAGTAGATGCTAAAGCTTTATTTACAGCGCGCTGTGGGGTCAATCGAATAAATGTTAGTAACAAAATATGGCTGGTTAGTATTTTAACAATTTTGACACTTTTCAAAATATTATTATCTGTAATCCATAAATGGAAGAAGTGTGTTTGAGCATTCATTTCGCACATATTAAGAGTGATAAAGTTTTCATTGTTAAGCAATATTGGAAAAGTTACAAATGTTTGCTAGACATGATATTTGCAGTATTTCCAATACAATTCCCATTTCTAAAGTGTTGCAGTACTTTAATGTTTAAATAATTACTATTTTAAATAAAGTCACTATATACAGGTATCCCTCGATTTACGCGGTACTTTATTTGCGCGGTTTCGATATAACACGATTTAATAATAGTGACCGTTTTTCTGTCTAACGCGCTTTTTTACGCGTATAACCCGATTTAAAAATAGTGGCAACCCTCAAATTGCGCGATTTCACCATTATTAGAACATTTAGAACAAAATTTTGAATTTTTTTTTCAAATATTATTTTTACAAATAATATTTTGTTATATCTACTGAAAAGTACAAATAAAATAAATTTAATTCAAATTATATTATACTAATAAGTATTTTTTAATACGGATTTTCGGTCCCAAATTTAAATTTTGTATATAGCTAGAGTTTCAATTTGCGCGGTTTATTATATTTCTGGTCCCAAAACAGAATTTTGTATTGATAACTAATCTTTATTTACGCGGTTTTGAATTACCTGTAATACTAAATAATAAATAACAAAAAAACTAGCAACAATTTCGAGAATAAAACCACAATATGGCATATAAACAAAATCGGATATAAACAACTTATGTGAGTATAAAAAAAACAGATTTATTTCATTTATATATCCCTGCAAAAAACGCGAGTAGTCCATACATGCGTGTATGAACCAGTAGTACTCCAAACATAATCCATTTGTATAAAAAAAACTAGTCCATTTAACATTACGATGTCCTAGGACTGGATCATATAATCCAGCTTTCCATAACACGGGACTAGTCCCAAAACTACTCCTTGTAACTACTTCAAATATTTTACAACAACGATTACAGTAACGTTAAAACACGAATAATTGTCGTGTAACAAGAAGTTCTGCTTTGTAAATTAAATGGTTCATAAGTGCATTACATAGGACCATGATGTAGGCACTACATTTTAGCTACAATGGACCACGTACGCCACAGATTTTTACAGGGATGTACATATAGTATAGTATAGTATGTGCATACATATTATAAACAAATACATAAATACTTTGTGCGGTAAAAGGCACAAATAAAATATCGTTAAAAAACAAAAATGTCAAAATTGCTGTTGTATTTTACCATTTGATTTTTAGTACATTTTGTTGCTTTGTAGCTTAAATTGCTATGTAATAGATATTATCTAAATGTATGTGACAATACCCTAAATAATTTGCATGTAAGTAAGACTTAAATAACCACACATAGGTGGCATATATGTCAAATGTGATTATATCGCTCATGGATTATATCGTTAATATTTTGTATGAATTTGATTTATATAGCGCTGTCAAAACGTGTATTTTGGACTATATCGCTAAATGGACTATAAGCGAAAAGTACTGTATATGAATACTTAATATATATAAATGCGTTAAGTTATTTTTGTAAAAAAAAAAAGTCAGCTGAGAATATTTTTTTATCAGTTTATGATATTTGTATTATTATATTATACTCGTATAGCTAGCTGACTCGGAAAACATTATTTTGCCTTCAAATTAAACTTGGAAATCTATACTTCTCGCATGGTCAATTGTTGGTCGCCTGTTCCCGTGTCGGAACACCATCAGCGTTATGTGTTTACGCACCGGACAACAAAACAAAAAATGTCCTGTATCATAAAGCATTTCAATGGGCAAAATTATGATATAACAGCAAAGCAACTGAAAAAAATAATTTATTTATTTCAATTGGTTACCTGAATATCCATTTATCAAAATGTAAATAAAACAACTAAAGATACGTTTTTTAATTGCAAATTCGATGGCTTAATATTAAAAAAAACCTAACTCAATTTGGTTTCAGAAAAAATCTATGAAAAGAGCCTTTCTTCTATACCTTCATTAAAACAAAAATAAAAATAAGAAATAAAATGTGCTGCTTTTTTTATTAAAAATTGTATTAAAATATTTGTTGTATCTAAAATTTTACAGATTTTATTAAGTTTTTTCTTTCGTTTGTAATGTAACAAAAAATCGAGTTAAGCCCCTATTAAGCCATCGATATATACCTATAAATACAAATCATCATTCAAAAATATGCAACAGAATGGTCTGCACTGTAATCAGTTGTACTTCGCAGTAATGGAATGTAGCTCGATAAGTATTCAACACTTTATTTCTCCGTCTTCTTGCACGAACTCGTATGGACTCTATTTAGCGAATGTGTCTCCTTTGATGCATATCTACTTTGTCTGCATATTCTCTTTCTTCTTGTGATAATAGATTCCGTTCAATTTCATTACATTCCACAGTTTGATTAGATCGAAAGCATTTCAAGATTTGAATACGTGAGAATTAATTGCGAATTAATATTTAATTATTATTTTTACAGACTGTTTAAATTTAAAAAATCTTTTGAAACATTTTTCCTTTTTTCGTGGACAGTCCAAGGATTTTAAAGAAAGTAGGCGTTTATTAATTTTAAGTATATCAAAAAAGTGGGCGTGTCAATTTTTTCCTTAAAAACTTGAATTGGATTACCAGGAACAATTAAAAATGTTCACAAATTAAAAAGTGGGCGTAAAAATGGGCGTGATTAGTTTTTCTGTCTATAGAAACCAAAAATGGGTTATGACGAACATTAGAAAAAAAAATACCTAAAACGGTGCGGTCATTCTCAGTTGATGTAATTACCAAAGAACGACATTCGATTTCTATTTATATACGAATAGATATGTATATGTACGAATATTTATGTATAAGTAATTTAGAAATTCCCGGTTTAGTTTTACTATATATGTATTTGTTACGGATACCAGAATGTATTATATAAAATACCATTGTGGCCAACGTTGGCCGAGTGTAACACCGTCTAAACTTATAAAACTTATACATCCAAAGACAATGTCCTAAAAGGTTAACTCCTTCCCAATTCTTGTTCCAAGATATCTGATTAGTAATTTAGATGTTTCGGATTCATTATAGGCATTATAGGTATATTATAGGTGTGTTTATTCGAGATATTAAAAAAACATTTTTGTAAACATTTTTCAATTAGCAATTTTTAAATACACCAATACCTCGCTTTGCGTCGTTTCGTTTTGCGTTTTTTCGAACTTGCGTCACTGCTTAATTAGTACTAATTTTTACTGTACGTCGTTAGATTTTCGAGATTTTTTTTTTAATTTTTTGCAAAATCTGAAACATCATTAGATGCTAAAACGATGGCCCGTACAAGAGGTGCTTTGATGATCGAAATGGAGTCCTTGCTTTCTATTTGGATTGAAAATCAAGTTGCGCAGAGAATACCATTAAGTAAAATGATATTTCAGATAAAAGCAAAAAGCTTATTTGATGACATAAAAAGTAAAGCATTATCCAATGATAGTAATTTATTTTACGTTGAAAAATATGCTGTAGTCGTATAGAAAACATTGGACCAATTTTTTGTGAAAGACAGCCGACGCTTAGTATCTACATTTTTTGCTATCAGTCTTGCCAGAAAATGAAATTCAAAATATGCTAAAACTTGAAAAACTAAGTGCTAAAATGTTCTACAGAAGAAAAAAAAATGTGCTAAATTTTTTCAATGTAAGAATACAATTTTTATTTCAAATGTTACAAATATAAATTATAGTTTTTTCTAATTTTGTTCATAATAATTGTTGACTTGTTTTAATAGATTACATTTCATATATTAATTCAAAAATTTCCGTGTTCATTAACTTATCACACCGAAAGAAATTTAGTTGAAATATTAATAAAAGTTATTTTTTATTTCTCCAAAAGTATTTTTTGGAGTAAAATAGTAAAAATTTGTTCTAGAAAAAATTTTTTTTTATCAACAACTTATGCTAAAAAGCATTAGCATAATTTTTAAAAATTTCAATGCATTTTTTAGAAACAAAATGCTAAATCTAGCACTGAAAGTGCTAAAACGGCAACACTGGTTGCTATTCACTTTGCGCAAAGTGAGATATTGGTGTACTACTATTTTTGTTATATGGAATAAAATTATATGTACATCGTTCTCTGCTACTGTAAACTTAAAACATATACATACATAATTTCCCTTATTAAAATATTATTTATTATTGTTAATGTTGGTTCTCTATACTTGCCTACATACATACATATGTATTTATAACAAATTATAAATGAAAAATTAAACAATAAATATTTTAAAGCTTATTTATGTAATACCCGATGAATGGCGGATATATCAGCAAAGACAACATCAACGCTACTATCAACCTTCTAGCGATTTATAAATTAAACCGAAAATAAAAAAAAAAGCAATCCCACCACCATCATGAAATAAATAAAATAGATCAGAAAAAACATCATCACTAACTGCAAAAAATATTGTAATTTTTATTCTTTTAAGTTTTTAAGTTTAAAAACTATTTTATTAAAATGATAAAAAAAAAAATTTAAAAAACTTTAAATAACCATTTCCTTAAAAGAAGTACATTGAAAATACATCTTTAAAATGTTCATCACATACATACAAATATTTCATGTGTGTGAGTGTTTAAAAAAATCATTATTCCCGACTAGAAAATTCTGGTAATTAAAACTATATTTAATTATCTTGTATTGTGACTACTTTTCCGTTATTTGTTATTTTTAGTGTCATTTCTCTACTAATCTTAAATTTATTGTTTTAATATTCCTTTAATATTTGTATCCCTTCTCTCTCTCACTCTCTCACACGCTCACTCTATCTCTCTTAATTTTTCTAATACCCTTTATTACTCTTATTCTCTCCTTACGATTAAATATGATTTTTCCATTCCAAATCAGTCAGCATTTGTTTTATGCTATTTTTCTAATTTATTTTATTAATTTTAATTATTATTCCCCCTTAACTATAATACTAAACAAGTTGGTAATAATTGGTTTTTATATGTTTTAGTAAATATTTCTGATTTATTTGCAATGTAATTTTTATAAGACTCATCAGTGTAATAAATAATTGGCAATTATAAATAAGAGAACATATAATTACTAATTAGAGACATAGACCTTTAAAAGCACAAATAAATAAATAAAGTCCTGAAATAGGTTTGATTTGCATAACAACTCCCTCCCTCGGGAGTAATAGCGGCTAAGACCTTTTTCATAGTTATCATTAAATCTAATTTACTTGTCGGTTAAATAGTGTAAATTTTATAAATTTATACTTTAAAACCTTTAAAACCCTGAATTATCTTTAAATCTCAAATATTTAAAATATTTTTAGAATTTCATGTTTGCTACAAGTTTTTTTTATTACATTTATCATAAGTTTGGATAAACAAACACATACTTGAGAATTTTAAGAATTTTGCCCGTTTTCAAAAGCATTGTAAGGCCAAAATTGTATTTTTCAACGCATTTTCATATTACATTCAGTATATTATGCAAGAATTTACTCGATACAACTGTTCAAATTCTTTGATTTTAGGGGAAATCCAAAATCTTACTTAAATGATCCATATATTTTTCGGTTGCTTAGTTCTAATAAATAAATTTCAAAATATTAGCGATATTTTCCTAAAACACTCCACATCTTTATTTGGCACGACACGATAGTCTGTGAGGGCACAGATTTTTTTTTACAATTGTTCAAGGCCCAGTAATTGTACCCATTAAAAGTCTTGATCCTACCCTGTGCCTAAGAGGGCCGAAGCCATTCATCGATCATATACACAACAATGTACCACATTGCAGATTCACCAGCATTCTTATTCTCAGTGATGCCTTCATATGCCCGGATACCTTTGACATCGTATCTTCCATAATTTTCATGTTGAGTTAGACAATGTATACAATGCAATAGATAAGTTGTCTTCACCATGTTGGAACAGTGTAACTGGATTAATTTAAAAATTCGACCTAGATATTAATGACCGACGACTCCATAGTGAATGTCTGCATTATTATCGCCATTAAAGCTATATGAAATATTTCTGCTTGGAAAATGGTTCAGATATTGGTTAGTTTGAGAGATTTGCAAAGTTAAAGATCATTAGAGAATATTAACGAACCAGTATGTACGTTTAGTCTTTGTACCATCAGTGTATATTCAGATCGCATTAACAGCAAATGAAAGAGTTTGGCAAGTATTCTCTGTTCAGTATTCTCTTGAGAAAGTAAAGCTAGATTTACACGATTGAAATTTTCTTCAAAATTGCTCTTCAAAATGCTTCGAACTCGTGTAAACAGCAAAATTTCTTCAAAATTTATTTATTTAACAACTATTAATAGCTATTAGATAAATAAACTTTGAAGAATTTTTGCTGTTTACACGAGTTTGAAGCATTTTGAAGAGCAAATTTTAAGAAAATTTCAATCGTGTAAATTAAGCTTAAGACATAATTCGATTTGTGCCACATTATTCGGATTGGTTTGTCCATGACTTGTATAGTGTTGGTCTTCACCCAACACAGATAAGGAAAAGTCCTCTCTATGCATCCAGTGTACAACAAAAAGAAATATATAATAAACAGTTAACAAAAATCGGTCAAACCTCCGGGATTAAATTTAACATTTTTTTTATAAATATTTGGACTTTTTATAATAATAAAAAATAAAATGAAATGAAATAAACGGCCCAATCATGAATAAAAAATCCGCGGGAGTTTTTTAATTTTTATTTTTTTTTTAATATTGAATTTGATTAGGAAAAATGGGAAAAAGGAAAAACTCCCGCGGAATTTTTATTCATAATTTTGCCGAAAATAAAAGTAATGAAATGAAATATGTAAAACAATCCGTCATTTTTCTATCATTCTTATTCACCTTTTTCTTGGTAATAGACTAATTCTGCATATTTCAAAACATTTTATTCATATTCGTAATTAACTTCACTACTATTAACTACTGTTTTCTAATTCTTTCCTGCTTCGTCTAATTAATACTCACCGTTTCACATTCTATAATATCTAAAAATCTAAAAATAAAAATAGCATAAATACAAGTTCATGTGTGATTGTTAAAAGGTCGAACAAAAATATATAATGAAAACAAAAGTGTTGATTGTCCAATGTAGAAATATATCTGCCCTTATCGTTGGGACAATTCGCATCATAATTATTATATTTATTTATAAAATGAAAAAGAACCTTTGCTTTGCTTTTAAAAATAATTATTTTACAAAAAATGCTGACTGGTTGAGGATTTATTTATCAAGTTTATATAGTGCAAATAACTTAACTAATCATGTCAATTGTAAAATTTCAGGAAAATCTTATTCAAAATTCACCATGGAAAGAATACTCATCGAATACCAATTATGCATTTGATCCATACGGAGAAACGGAAGAAAAAATCATTCATTCAGGCACAGCATCAACAACACACAACAAAGATAAGTCACGTAATCAACGTTCGTCGTCGAATAGCCAACAGACCACCTTACAAATGTCTCATTCACCCACTAGCAAATCACAATTATACTATGACAATGCAGCAAATGGTGGTAGTGGCAATGGAGCGACCCGTAGCAATGGTAATGCTACCACCAACATGCAAGAATATCGTACCAATGGTCGTTCACAACAACGCAATGGCAATGGAAATGCTGCTAATACCGGAAATAATGCCAATAGCCATTATGACCGTTACGATCGTAGTGAACGGAACGACCGTAGCGAACCACAACAGCATAATCAGCAGCCATCGGCGGGTTACTCGAGAAATTCGTATGCTGATCGTGCCTACTCATTGCCACGCCAACAGCATCAACAACAATCAAATATGCAACCTTCCGGCTATTACACACAAGATCGTCGCGATCGCAGTGCTCAAAGACAACCGGCCAACGATGAGCGACGTCAATATCGTGATAGATCGCGTGAAGATCCCCGTTTGGTGTCGAATGGTGGTGCTGATACACCGGATTTTTATTTTATGCCATCCCAGCGTAAATATTCGGGTGAAGTTGTACGAGTATACGTTGATTATAATAAGGACCCAAAGCACTGAAATTAATCAAACGGCAAACATGAAGAACAGTATAGTATGATTGATTATTTACAAATTTGAATTCATGCATATAGGATAATTTCGATTTAGGAAAATTATTATTTACGTTATTTATCATATTTTTATAAACATAGAAAGAGCCAAACTTACTGATCTTTAATTGGCAAACTATTTTATTTTTCTGCAACTTACGGAAGGATAACAAATATTCTTCTCCATAAGATCTATACATATGATATTAAAAAATTGCGTAAATACTTGTTGCCATAAAATTAAGTGAAATATGTACATAGGTGTTTTTTTAGTTAAAAATATTAAAGTTTGGAATATGATAATGGTAATAGCTTCCGTAATTAAGATTAAAATAAATCTTTTCTGAAATAAAGCACCAATATCTTACAGCTAAAACTTTGTAATAACAAGCAATTACTAAAGGCATACTTTCCAACGACTACTACGTATACATTACATAGAAGTTGTCTAATAATGACTTGTTTTTTAGTACATTATATTGATTCTTTGTATGAGAATCAATATAATTCTCATTTGGCTACAAAATAGTAAACAAGGTAATAGTTCAGATTTCGATAAAGTAAATTCCAAAAATACGGATAGCCTGGGCCAAATCGAGTAAAAATTATCGTAATTTTCTTATTTAAGATTATAGCATTCGATATCGAGCAAGAAATTTAGTACATTTTATCATAATTTCGATATGATAGCTCATTCGATCACGAATGCGGTGATTTGGCCCCTGATTTTAATAAACAGAAAACAATTAGGTTCCATACACTTATAATACAATTGTCACATAAATGTAACTATACATATACATATGTATGTATGTATTTTAAACAACAATGACAACTTTTAAAGTAAATTTGGAAATTATTCCCCTTCTTATGTATGTACATACTCGTATGTGAGAAATAAATTACTATATTGAAGCACTAAGTCCAA
Organism: Bellardia bayeri; assembly: GCA_950370525.1. Taxonomy (NCBI): domain Eukaryota; kingdom Metazoa; phylum Arthropoda; class Insecta; order Diptera; family Calliphoridae; genus Bellardia; species Bellardia bayeri. The sequence goes on along the minus strand of OX493268.1, from coordinate 41,674,227 downwards.
GTGGTGAATCGATCATTTCAATTTCCTTATGTACTTAATTAAAACAATCATACTCGAAATAAACAGCTTTAACAATTGAATAAATCGAAAACTGTCTCTTGAAATACATTTTTCTTCCATAAAGTACAATATGTACATACATATGTACTATATACATATGTATATATTTAAGGTTTGGTGCAAAAACAAGTCACACAAATTAGTTTTTCACAAGGATCGTGCAACAAAGTGTTTGAAAGTGATACAAGTCATTTTATTCACCCTTGATACAATGCATGTTCTTAATATGAAACAATTTATTTCTTTATTTACTTTTAAAGAAAAGCTAATTAATTTACTGCGTTAAATTCTGTTTCATAAACTCTTTGCATGCATGTTTTCACAAAATATATTTACATAAATATTTCGAATTTTCGCTTTATTACAATTTGTCTTATTTAATTTAAGTAAATTGTTGTATCGAAATAAAATTTTGCAAACACCTCAAATAAATATTAGTCATTTGTTAGTGTAAAAAGGAAAAAAAAAAAACAAAAACAAAATAACTAATAGTTTAAACCAAGAATAATTAAAATCATTTAAATAAAAAAGCAAACAGTACTTTACAGTAATAATAAAATAACGAAATAAATATTATTTATGGATGTTCAGAATCTCGTGTATTTCTGTGTATTGCGTATTTGTATTAAATAACAATATTAAAAATTATTTGTAATTTTTTTTTTTATTTCATACAATTACTCAAAATACTAGAAATGCAGGAGAATGTGAATGGCCCTAATATATGTATAGTAAGTATTTTTGTATGTATTTATCTTGTATTTGTATGTAAATATGTACATACATGTTTTTTTTTTTAAATTTATAGTAAATAAATATTATTATGTTCATTATTAATAATTTCAATTGCATATTATTGAAGCTGTTTAGTTTTTATACATTTTTATATTAAATCACCATCATTAGTCACTGATTATTACGAATTGTATGAAAAATGTTTTTCTTTTACTTTTGTATAATATCTACTTAATTAATTAAATTTTAAAAACTAAAATAACATATAAGAATACATATGTATGTACATATGTATGTATGTACATATATGTAATTTAGTGTTATATATGTATGTAAAAACTTATTATTAATTTAATATCCCTAAAATTTTCTTCATTAATTTTGTTTTTTTTTATATGTATTTATATAATATAACAATACAAATTTGTATAATGTAAAATATTAATATTAATTCCATTAAATAATTTTTAATAATAAAAACAAAAACAGCAAATAGTTTAATTTAATCTTGGAACATTTTACGAATAAAAATTAAACAAAAGTGTTGCTCTAAGCTTAGTTCAACCAAACTTGAATTAAAAATTTTTTGCAAAAACAATTTTCAATTTTGTTTAATAGTTAGGTAGATATTCTAAAATAAAAACAATGTACTCGTATTAAACAAAAGTCCGAAAAATATGTGGCTGAGGTAAAATTTACTTAAGAGCACGTTACCAAAAGACCTAAACTTTGAAACCATGGTATTTTTGCAAACGAGTCTAAGTTTAATATATTAGGCTCGATGGTCTAACTTACGTTTGGCGAAAGCCTAATGTAGAGTTCCAAAACAAAAACTTAAAACCAACAGGAAACTTGCAGTTTATTGAAAGTACAATAGACAAAAAAAACCCCATTTACTGCAAAGTGCTAAAAAAACTGAGTATTAGGGAGCAATTTCGGTTCTATCCGAAATATTAATCAGGTATTGCACAGTTATGGCTGATTTGGAATTGTCCCCACTTGATGCAACCGCCGTCACAGTCACCTGATTTGAATCTTATTGAGAACTTAAGGGCAATTTTAGATCAAAACGTCCGCAAACACCAGATTTCAAACGAAAAATCTGTGATAAAGAAGAAACGGGCAATAATAACTCCTCAAACTACACGAAAATTAGTGGAATCTAGGCCAAAAAAGCTAAAAATTGTAATTGATCAAATTTTTGCTAATTTAAATGTTTTTTTATTTTTATATATGTAACTGGTTACAATAAGCTGTGACTAATTTTGTACCTACATATGTTTTCAGTTTTTAGCTTGTAAGTTTTTATAAGTGTTACTTGGAGACTGAATGAAAAGCCTATTTTTGAATTTATTAGATATGCTATAAACCTTTATTTAAATTTTGTTAATATCTATTTTTATTTTTAAATTATACGCACTCAGAACCGAAGCTGGTTGAAATAAGCTGTGAACCACTGTATATTCGGCCAGTATTTTGTGTAAATATTAAAATTATTTTGTAATTGTTTGAATTTTATGATTTTTTATTATCAGAGAGTTTTATTCAGAAAATTTGTGTTGGTGTTGTTTATTTGCACCAGGGAAACTTTAAGCATTCTCAAGATTATCTAGGGGATGTAGCTGCTCGTTTTCCAAATCTTATTTTAATGGGCGATTTCAATACCAATTTGTTTTAGAAAGGAATAAGCCAAACTGTTAGAGATTTCTGTGTGAGAGTAGGACTATCAGTTATACATAATTGTTTACCAACACATTTCACAGATAACTCCCTCTGTTCTACTTTAATTGATTATTTTATGGTGTCAAAGTCAGATTTAGTTTATAAGAAAACTTAGTTTCAAATGTCAATTTTAAATTCCGGACATGCATTGATTTCAATTTCGTATAATATCAAAGTTTAAAGAGTTTGCACGGAATATTAATTTCGCAACTAAAAATCCCTAAACTTAGAGCTGTGCGCTGACTGCAATTGCAATCAATTGATTTTTCTTATTTCAGTTTCGTACTGGATGATCAAATTTCTTTCTTTAATTATATTATACTTGAAATCTTTGAGCAAAATGTACCCTTGAGCAAAGAAGACATGTTATGATAAATGTATGAATTCCATTTAAATAAAGATTGCTCGATCTAAACGTAATTTAGCTTTCAGGGCCGAATAAATAGAAACAAATTGAAAAGTTTAATAAGGAAATATAGGAGAAATGCAAATATAAATTTCTTTTCTAATTGCAGTCAATCAAAATTCTGGAATAGGTTAAGATCTGAGGGTGCTACAGATAATGGAAAAGTGTTAAATTCTGTGGATGTTGAGAAATTTAATAGTAATTCGATATTACCTCCCATTGTGGACGAAGGTCTAATACCGGATTTTCTTTTAGATCTGTGGATGAGTTAAAAGTATACAATACAATGGTTAGTATTACAACTAAAGCAATAGGATATGACGGACTACCTTGAAATTAATTTTTCCTGCAATTTCACAGCCATTGATTTTTATTTATAATAAGATAATTACTACATCAAAATTTTCTAAGATTTGGAAAATTGGAAGAGTTGTAACCGTTCGTAAGACAAAGTCACCATGATTGACAGCTGATACTTTCTTGTTGTTTGGAGATTTTATTAAGAAATCAAATTCACGAGTGTCTGTTAACAAATGGATTGCTCAATACATTTCAATCAGGATTTAGAAAGAACTATAGCACTACAGGAATTACTTTGGCGGTAGTAAAGAGTTTACGATATAATATTAACATGAAATATGAATCTGTTGCTATATTTTTAGATTACTCTATAAGTCATATTATGTTAATAAGGAAGTTATTGACTCAATATAATTTCAACAACAGTTCTTGCAAACTAATTAGATCCTTTCTAAATCATCGTAGTCAGTTTACAGAGGCTCAAGGAAGAGTGTCTACGATCACAGAAACTTCTAGAGGTATACCTCAAGGCTCAATGTTAGGGCCATTACTTTTTATGATATACGTTAATGACATTTTCTTACAGATAAAATATTGTACTTATTAAGCTAATGGCGTTTTCTTTTCTGGCAAAAATGTTACACTTTTTTCCTTTTTTATATGGGAAATGGGTAAAAAGTGTAACATATATGTAACATTTTTACCAGAAAAGAAAACGCCATAAGTTTAGACGATATGTTGAATCAGCATATACATATATGCTGACAGCCATATGATTAAAATTAGCAGCAAATTCCTATGTCATATGTTAGACGTTTACACGATATGTTGAAAGTAGCAAATTTTTTGATGTCAGCATATGTCAGCAAATGAAATGTCAACATAAGAGTTAGCATACGATTTTTGTGTTTATACGATATGTTGAATTGCATGTGGTGCTACATATGCTGAGTCGTATAAACATTTGTTTGTGAAATTATTCAGTTTGAAAACATTTTTTAATTATTATTCAACTTCTGTATTTTATGTGTAATTTTTGCAATAAAATTAAATAATAAAAATAATATCAATAAAAAAAACATAAATGATGACGTGGGAGGAAATTGGTCTAGCTATTGGTTGTACAGTGCTGATTTTGGATGACGATGAAGTGGAATTAAAAGCAAAAAGACGCAGAGTTTGGCAAAAGAAATGGGTAGAACGACGAGAGGAAGAAAGTTATTGTGTAAAATTATACAAGGAATTGGTATAAAAAATAGAGCATATTTTATTGTAAAAAACAGCAATAATAATAAATAATAAAATATTGCACAACTTACCAACAAAATCGATCTAAATTATACACTAAATATGTATGCAAATAATGCACGAAAACATGTAAAACATTTATAAAAATTTATTGTTTATTTCCGACACAGGTCGATTAATTTGAACAATGCCGCCGGCCACTATATTGCGTTTTGTGTTCTTGTGTATGTATGTTTGTAGGTACATATGCAACAAGAAGTGTATTTACATAAAAAAACTATCGGCCGCTGGGCTTAAAGGTCGTGATACACTATCCTACACAATCGTACGATTCATTTCACTGGAAAATCTGACCGATTTATATCACACTCAAAAAAAATCGCAACAAAGTATGCAACAATATTGCGTTTTGTGTTCTTGTGTGTGTATGTTTCTAGGTACAAACAAGAAGTGTATTTACATAAAAAAACTATCGGCCGCTGGGCTTAAAGGTCGTGATACACTATCCTACACAATCGTACGATTCATTCACTGGAAAATCTGACCGATTTCTATCACAAAATTAAAAAAAAATCGCAACAAAGTATGTCATAGGTGCCACACTAGTACACAAAAAAGATGCAAACACATATGTTTTTGTTAATGTAAACAAACGCAGTTTTCCGCCATTAAAATAAATATTTGTGTTCAATTATTGTGTTGGTATATGTGAATATAATAAATTGTATAAACTATGTATAATTTGTGATTTAAATCAATGAAGGCGACATTGTTGTTTTCTTATCAGCTTTATTAGAAAATACAACTCTGATCGCATAGACACTATCGCATATGCATATGAATTTGCCATATGCTGAAAAGCTTGCATACGCTTTTCAACAAATAACATATCTGTCAACATACGTAGGAAATTTGTCAAACACTAATAATATGCTGTTTACACGATATGCTAAAATTACCAACATACGTTTGTTGGCATTGTATGCTGATGACATACAGCTGATTGCTTGTGATAATTGACACGAAGTTGATTATTTAACATTAAATGTTGACAAGGACTTACAGCATATCATGGAATGGTCAGATTTAAACTTTTTAAGTCTCAATCCTACAAAAACTTGAGCTATATTATTTTCAAATGACAATTATTTGAATGCAACATTATCTTTGAGAGATAATACTATACAAATTGTGTCATATTTTAAATCTCTGGCCATTTACTTGGATAATAAATTAGATTTTGGAGTTAATATTAATCACATTATTGCAAAAATATCTTTCATATTAGGGAAATTTTATTCACTAGGATGTTATCTACCTTTTAATGTGAAAAAACAATTAGTTTTTTCTGTATGTTTACCTATTATTCTCTATGCAATTGAAGTACATATATAGTGGAACTACACAACACAATGGGCCTCATAATAAAATTGTATGTACATATGTATTTGCCTTTACTCACTGCTCACGTTTGATCTCGACTTGCTCAGTTTGAAGTAAGTTAGATGAGCTTGTGCTCATTTCCATATGCATAAAAACAAGCTTTTGCTTTCTTTTGTGAGCTCTTGCTCAAATTTTGTTGAGCATGCCTTATAGTTGACCCGCGTACACTAAAAAGGAAATGTGCCTGAATATTTTTATACTAATCATCCTGACAACACAGCGCATGGGGGTACAGCAATAATAATACGAAAATCCATTAAATGTACTGAATTACAGAATTTTAGAAAAGATTATATTCAAGCGACTTCCATTTTAATAGAAGATATACACGGTCCATTTGTATTATCTGCAGTCTACTGCCCGCCGAAACATAATAACACAAAAATTGAATATCTTGAACTCCTTAAATCTCTTGGGAATCGGTTTATAGTGGGTGGTGACTTTAACTCCAAAAATACAGTTTGGGGATCTCGATTAACACTATCGAAAGGAAAAAATTTACTAGAGGCAATAAACGAATTCAAATGCAAATATATAAGTACTGGAGAGCCTACTAACTGGCCTACAAACATTGACAAAAAACCAGATCTTTTAGACTTTTTTATTACCAAGAATATAAGACATGATTATCTAAATATAAAATCATGCTTTGAATTATCTTCTGACCACTCTCCAGTGGTACTTTTATACCAAACCGATGTACTTCTATCCAATCAAAATAAATTTATATACAACAAGAAAACCGACAGGGATTGTTACAGGGAAATCTTAATGACAAAACTCGACACAAATATCTCGCTAAAAACCGAAGAAGAATTGGACAATTCTATAGCTTTTTTCAATGATACGCTTATAAACGCGGCTAGTGATTCTACTCCATCCAGAACACACACAGTAGATAAATTCAGTATCCCACCTCACATCTAAGAGAAAATAGAAGCTAAACGAAGATTAAGAAAAAGATGGTCAATTCAGGACAAACCCCACTTTAATAGGCTCACAAAAGATCTCAAAAACTTGCTAAAGAAGGACAAAGAAGATAAACTCCAAAGATATCTTACTAACCTCGCTCTGGAAAGCAACCAAAAAAATAAATAATGGAATCTTACATCAGCCGCCGATCCAAAAACCTGATCTTACATGTGCCCGCACAAATGAAGAAAAAGCTAATGTTCTTGCAGATAATTTTTCTAAAACCTTTACAAACCCAATGGACGAAAAAGATACAACTCTTCAAAGTTTTTCAAACAGCTCTTCCAACTCTCATATCAGAAGAATTTCAATTAATGAAATTAAAAAAATTATAAAAACAACAAAAGATAATAAATCTCCTGGTTATGATCAGATCACCGGAAAACTCCTAAAAGAATTGCCAAATAAGGTCCTAGTCTATTTAAGAAATTTATTTAATTCAATTATAGATATTAAATATTTCCCAAAAGTATGGAAAGTCGCTGAAATAATCGCTATTCCTAAACCAAACAAAGACGCCTCAAAAACAACATCTTACAGGCCAATTAGCCTCCTGTCCTGCTGTCAAAGATCTTCGAAAAACTCAACTATGAACGTATTGAACCAATTCTTCTAGAAAGACAACTCATCCCCAAACACCAATTTGGATTTAGGCGAACGTTCTCTACTATACAACAAATTCATAGAGTAACAAATAAAATATCGTCTGATATTGACAAAAAAAAACTTTTGCGTTGCAACATACCTCGACGTTGCAAAGGCGTTTGATAGTATATGGCACAAAGGTCTTCTTCATAAACTAAAAAATCAATTGCCAAAAGAATTCTTCTTAATACTACAAAACTATCTACAAAACCGAATATTCTATGTTAAATATAAAGACGAGTATTCAAAAATACTTTCTACAAAAGCTGGAGTACCTCAAGGTAGTGTCCTCGCACCAATGCTTTACCTCCTGTTTACATTAGATATTCCAACTCCTACAACAAATAACAATATGATAGCAACATTTGCTGACGACACTGTTCTACTATCATCACACGCAAACATCAAATGGGCTATGCATAATCTACAACAACTGCTCAATAATATAATGAATTGGTTCCGTAGTTGGGGAATTCAAGTAAACAGTGATAAAACAATTCAAGTAATCTACACTAATAGAAAGATAACAAACTTTCAACCTATTCAAATAAATAATCTACCAATTCTTTTGGATACAAAGGCGAAGTATCTTGGCATTATAATTGACTCAAAACTTAACTGGAAAGATCACATCATTGAAAAGAAAAAAGAAATAAACAACAGGTTTAGACAATTATTTTTATTATTTTGGCTATTAGGGAGAGAATCTAAACTAACAACTCAAAGCAAACTACTTATGTATATACAACACAATTATAGCGCCAATTTGGAAGTACGGCGTAGAAATATGGGGTACAGCTAGCACAACAAACTTAAAAATTATTCAACGAGTTCAATCTAAAATATTGTGAACTATTGTCAACGCAGAATAGTATATCAGAGATGAGGACATACATCGAGATCTAAACGTCAAAACAATAAAAGAAATTATCCGTACCAGCAGCATTAAACATACAACTCGTTTAACACAACATTCCAATATGGAACTCAGGCAGTTGCCAGCAAACGAAATCCTGGCACCTAGAAGACTTAAGCGGTATACACCTTCAGAACTAGCTGAGCGATACTAAGGGAGACAAAAACTGTGTATAATCAAAAAATGTATATATTACTTATCATTCTAAAATTCGATTTAAGTTATCTTAGGTACTTATTTAAGATAATTATCATCCCACCTCTGTAAATTAAATTACTTATTGTCATCTTGTTGACAGGTGTAATAATAAAGGAAATTAAAAAAAAAAAAGAAATATTTTGTGCCACAAAGAAAAACAAAATGTTGTTATCAAAAGCGTAAAACAAATTTATCAAGTGAGGATAAAAAATTATACAGGTTTGTATTCTTAATTATTAATTATTTTTTTTTTATAATTAATAATAAAATGTTAAATACATAGGTTTGGGCAATTGAAGCAAAGATTTTCGATACTTCAATACAAAATTCGTGTATCGACAGCATTAGCGCCCTATGTAATAGCCAGTTGTTTCATTTTGCATAACATAGCTAAACGATTATTTCCTTATCAAGGACGATTACAACAATAATGGTGTATGGCAATTAGAAAATAATATCGAACAACAAATTCACTTTTTTATACAAAAATAAAATGAATGTAATTCACCATTAGGCATTAAATATTAACTACATAGGTACATAGATATTAATAAAATTCAAAATTCATGGAATTCCAAGTTTCTTTCCACAAGTTTTTCTTGGAAAATCTGCATTTTTTGTAGAAATCATTTTATATTGCTTTAACAAAACAAGCCTCTGCAGACTTTGAAAATTCAACTCCCTTGTATTCGATAGCGGTACACTTACCTGGAAGTTTGTTTGTTGAGGGATTAGAATTAGCACAAAGTAGTTGTGACGAATCAGTTTAAAATAATTTTTTTATTGCCTGTTTTATTCATGTCTATTTTATTTTTTATGCGACATTTCATGTTAGATATTATTTTTATTAAAATTTTTCCCGTTATTTCAATGCCAAATTTTTGCTTAATTTCTGTTACACTATTGTCTTTTTTTATTTTTAATGCATGGTAATTGACTCTTTTCTATTAAATATTTATTTTGTTTTATTTTTTCTACTAAAAATTTGGAAATGTCGTCAGTTTCTATTTTATTATTATTATTATTTAATTCTACTTCTACTTCACTTTCACTTGACGACATGTTTCCACTTCAATAACAATTAGACGTTTGATCTCCTTTTGCTCAAGTAATTGCAATCGGTTTGAACTCATTTTTATGCATACGAAATTGAGCAAAAGCTGTTCCTATTTGATCGAACTCGACTTACGAGCAATTGCTCACCTGCATCGACTCAGCGCTTTTACTCGTTTTTATGCATGAGACCCAATATGATAAAATTACAACATTGCTTCAATAGATTAGTAAGGTATATATGTATATGGGCTTAAATATAGAACACGAATTACATCCTATGTTATATCGCTTCTTGGATGTAATTTTCAAGATGGCTGCCCGCCATACTTGAGAAATATGTTTCATTTTGGTACATCTTCGCGGACACATGTTTTAGTGCCTCCGCGTTATAACACATTAATAATGAAGATGTCATTTGTTGCTAGATCCACTGCTTTGTGGAATTCTACAATTCCTTATTCAGACAGAAAATTTTCACATTCTATTAAACACTTTAAAAATATAGTAATTGAAAACCTATAAATCATAAATTTGTTATGAAATTTATTGTGACTGCTGTCTTGGATACCCAAGTTGTCTTTTTCTTTTTTGTTTTTTACTCTTAACATTTGTGGACTTCGTTTCAGATTATTTTTGAATTTCAAATTATGTACTTATATTATAAAATATTTGTCTTTAAAATTAAATTGTTTGCCATATATTTTTGTACCGGTAAAAGCTATTGAATAAATAAATAAATAAAAAAAATATGAGGATTATTGGAAGTGAACCTTGAATGGGGCTATTGTTTAGTGTTGTTGAATTATTAATATTTATTATGTATTAATATTATTATATTTGTATGGAGGCTATAAGAAATCATGGACCGATTCTTATCATTTCAACACGAAGTTTGCTTTTATAATAAAAATAATATGTTCAAATTTCATAATGTTATGTGCAATAAATTTTTGAAAAATATCGTGGTTGCCTCAAATTTTGGTCAATACTAAATTGATTTAGCCCATTTTTATACCAAACAGATCTTACGACAACAAATATTTGGAAATATTTCCTATCGTGTCTACAATAGACGCACAGATGGACGGTTAGGAAGAAGGTCTTTTTTAGTTCTACGACTAATATATCGATGTGCTACAAACGGAATGGCAAACTTAATATACCCATTCTTTTTTGATGGTGTGTACAAAAATAGTAGAATATATGCGAAAACGTAAAGATTTGTCTTCTAAGATTTCAAGTTAAGCAAGTTACATACGCTGTCCTGAGTTTTAAATACCCTCCACCTGAATTTATAAGAATTACAGAAACTACACTGGTATAAAGATTATCCAAATTCCTTATATAGGGTTAATACATTGTATTAATATTTTATACTAGCGGACCCGGCGAACTTTGCCTCGCCCCAATTTTAAGCCTTCAGACAAACTTTAGAGTAATAATATAATACAACAGGAATAATTTCACACAAAATTTCGTACAAAAAAAATAAATTTTCCGACTTTTGCGGAGAGATTTTCCAATTTTACGCATTTCGCATTTTCCGTAATTTCCCATGATTTATATCAAGAACTTTCTATTTTTCCATTAAGGAATAATTGCACACAAAATTTCGTACAAAAAAATCAATTTTCGATTTTTCCAATTTTCCGCATTTCGCATTTTTTTATTTGGAAAGCCATTAAGGAATAATTTCACACAAAATTTCGTACAAAAAAATCAATTCTCCAATTTTCTGACTTTTGCGGAGAGATTTTAAAATTTTCCGCATTTTCCCATGACTTACACTAAGAACTTTCTATTTTTAGATTTGGAAAGCCATTAAGATAATTTCATACAAAAACTCGATTTTCGATTTTTCCAATTTTCGGACTTTTCCGGTTTTTACGGAAGATTTTTAAATTACATACCTTAATTGAATTTTTGTATGGATAATTGAATTCAATTAGGTGTTAATTAAAAAATTTCAATTTAAAATGCATGTATGAACATCTCAGTAACGTTATTTTCAAGAATTTTTAAGTGTTATAGGGGATCAATACTGGACTGTTATCTTCAAAATTGTCTATCCAGTAATGTGATTTCTATGTATTCGAAGCTTATTTAGAATTGAATTTCATCTCAACGTAGTTAACAAATGTTTTTATAAGTTTACTTTATTTGGGAACTATTGCCAAATATGGACTGGCACCAACAAAATCCAGTAGTATAATTGCCGTATGACCGATATTAGTATGATTTCTAGATTAAAATTTTAACCGGTATAAAATTTTGGTTTGATATCGATATTTATTAGACATTTTTGTCGATTTACTTGTTTTTCGGAGTTGGTGCTTATATGGGAGTTATGACCAATTATAGATATAGAGAATTTTATGTATATGAGGATATATTATGTCGAATTACAACAAATTACCGGTATATTTAAATGAACATTTAGACAGATTAAGAGTATTCAAATAATTTTCGAAAGTGGACCTTATATGATCAAACATGAACCTACATATATTCACAAAATCCAACAGTTTGATTTTGGCATATATATATACATGATCTGTGTTTATACATATTTAAATGATTTTCGGAAGTGGACTTTGTATGGGGCTATGGTCAAACATGGACCGAACCGAAGCAAATTTAATTTTATATGAAACTTGTTTTTGCTTAATTTTGTACTGATATTGCCATTTTAAAGGCACTTATGTATCATTTAGCCATACTTTGGTGAGAAATTTGTATGGGGGCTATGAGAAATCATGAATCATGAATCTTACTATTTTCTTCATAGTTTCTCCTTTTATCAGAAAAATAACTTGTGTAAAATTTATGCCTTTATCTAAACTATGTATGTACATATATTTAAACAAATTACCAAAAAAAAAAAAACTATTGGAGGTTGGCTCAGATTTAGATTAATAACTCCGGATCTACCGAACCGATTTTACTGATTTTCAATACCAAACTGCTTATGAGAAGTATAAAGGTTTTTTTGTAAACTTTGCTCATTTTGGTTACGTATTTTAGACATGTGAGTGTTTTATACAGCCAGACGGACATAGCTCATCTTAGACTTAGAATTTCATAAGCATCAAGAATATACATATTTACTTTGTTGGGTCTCAGGGTATAAAAATGCACTGCATATAAAATCTTTTTATATATAAATCACACATTGGCGATCGAAATATTTTCCAAATTATGACCTCTACTTTGCGCACAAGGTTTTCATGAACAGCCAGACAGGCGAACATCGGTAAATAGACTCAGAAAATATTTCTAAGTCGATCGGTATACTTTAAGATTCAAAATAATTATTTTTATAGTTTGCTGTTACAATTAACAAAATCTTATATATAATTTTAAATTCATATATTTATGTATGTATAATAACGTATGAAATCAAGTCAGAAGCAGTAAGATTTAAATAGAAGATTTTGCAGAAGACGGTATAGGACAGTTACTTTTCAATATGTTTGTTCAGGGTTTCAAAATGCTTAAGGGGTCTCATATTGCTTTGTTGCTGGGATCCGCTCATCTTATTGTTACAGCATCACATTGTACCCTGTGCTACCAGTTTAGGGGATTTATATCCAAATTGGGAATAATTTTTGGCAAATGGGGATATAATTTTCTTTTTTTGGGATCTGGAGATTTGGTGGAGATGAAAAAATATTAATATTATTAATTTAAAATTATATTTCGCAAAGCAATAATTGATCATACGAATTTTACTTTTCTAGCAAGTCTAAATTCTTTATTATAGCGTACCGAATACAATTATTGTCATTACAAAATATTGCCCTAATTATTGGCACCTCCTACTTACATATCATTTATGAGACATCGTTAAAGTCCCGTTGTTTCTAAGTTCATTTTATCTCACTCTATGATCTCTTTCCATCATTTTTTCTGAACTGATGCAAAACATTAAAACGCTCAGTTACTTGAAAATTTCCAAAAAAGAAGGGTGTTTTGAATAAGACTTTGACCGCTGTTTTTAGTGTGGATTTCGATAGCGAGCAGAAATTTGGTAAGTACCATTATTTTTTAATTATAGATTTTTTAATTAAGCCCTTTTATTCATTGACATACTAAAACATTAAATAATCTAGTTTTACCTTAATAAACACAATATTTCCAAAGTATTGTAATAAAACATCAGTTCCAACAACAGGTTCCAAAAAACTATAATTTCTATTATTGGCAGGTGGTGCCAATAATTAAATTTGTAATTATGTACTACAGTAATTGGCACTGCCACTAATTGTACCTTTTTTGAATGTCAATAGCTGAATTTTGTGTACTTTCAGAATTTTTGAAATGTCTAAAAAACAATTCATATGAAGAAAGTATTCTGGAGAAATCTTTGTCCGAAATTAAGGATGGCTAAATTTCAAAAAAAGCTTAATCAAAAACTTATGGGATACCACGGTCCACGCTACAATTTCGTTTAGGCCCTAAATTTTCTAAAATTCTAAAATTGCACCAACCATTTTAACAGAAGCACAAGAAGAAGCCATTGTCGATTGGGTGAAAGTCACTCAGCGGAAAGTTTTTCCCAAAAGAAAGTAAGACGTACTCCATGCCGTTAAAGACTTTCTCGATGTATATACTCGGCAACACCCTTTTGGAGAAGAAAATTTGCCGGGTAAAGTTTTCGGGTAAAGGTTTACTTCAGTTTTAAAGCGGCATCCAACATTAGACTTTAGAGCCACCCATGTCGTCTCATCCGCCAGCGCCAAGGTAGCTGCTTCTGACAGTTTTGGCTGGTTTGACAAGATAGAAAACTACTTGGATGAAAACAACTACTTTGCTATACTATCCGACCCTACCAGAATTTTAAATGGAGATGAAACCAACTTCATGCTATGTCCTAAGGTTAAAAGTGTACTAGCAGCAAAGGCAGCTAAAAATATATACGAAGTAGACAGAGTTTTAGCAAAATCCAACCCAACTGTAATGTTTTCATTTTCTGCGGCAGGAATCATGACACCACCGATGAGCATTTATCCTTACAAAAGAATGAGGGATGAAATTCGAAAAACTATTCTCGAAAATTGAGGTTATGGAATAAGCGATAACCTAGCTAGCTAGTTAAGTTTTTTGAGTTACCATGGTGCCAATAATTCAACTTTTAGGGGTGTTAATAATTATGGTAATGTGTCAAGAATTATAGTTTTTAAAGGGCCAATAATTGTAGTCAAGTGCCAATAACTATATTATTTAATGTGCTAATAGTTGTACTTGAGTGCCAATAACTATATTTTTTTAAAGGTTATTTTCATTTTAATTACTAAAAATCGCACAGAGTTTATATCATTATGTCAAAAACTGTATCGAATAGAAAACATATTAAAAAATTAAACAAAAATAACACAAGATAGGCTCTCATAAAACCAGACGGTATATCCCATGAAACAAGTCGAAAATTCCTTGTGGGTGCCAATAATTGTGGTCGGTATGCTAATTGCCATTAATTTTAATGTAATTTGTATTCCTACTAGTGCTGGCAAATTCTACTACTTTCCATTACTCAATAATATTCAATACTTTTCATTTGGGTACTCAATACTACTCCATACTTTTAACGGATTTTTTGAAATTGTAACGCATAGTTTTTATCTGCAAAATGAAGTAGTTTCTTCAAAAAATAAAAATAGATCTTCAACTATTATTGGTTTTGTATGTCTTTTATTACTAAATCAAAAATAAATGCAAAGCTAACTTTCAATTTAACGTTAACAACAACTTAAGAAATAATTAAAAAATATTTTGTAGTTTACACATTGTTGTCTTTTTATACAGTGATGTATTTTTATGCACTATTTCTTTCACTCAACTTGCTTAAAAATACAACTCAGAAAGTATCGAGTAACTACTTTTGAGTATTGAGTATCCAAAAAAAAAGGCCAAATACTCGATACTCGGTACCCATTACTCAATACTAAATTTGTTTGAAATATGTACCATTAGTTTTGATGTACCAATTTAAAATACACTAGAGCCCCGATTTGCGTCTATCCTATTTGCGTCGCTTTTCTAAATGTGGTTTAATCTGCTTTGCGTCGTTTTGATTCAGATTTGCGTCGACTTTGAAATTTTGTGTCAATCTGTTTTGCGTCGCTTTGCTTCCGATTTGCGTTGCTATATACCATAATCACATGTGAATATTTTGGGGAATTCCCATTTTATTCATACTTATCATATGAAGGTTCGTGCAATTAAATTAATTTTGGTTATGCTTTTATGTATGTATGTATGTAAATAGACTCTTTTCTCATTAAATATTTTTTATTCCTTGTTTAAAAATATATTTTAAATTATTTCTTTTTAATGATAACAAAGATAATCAAACGTACCATAAGACGTTTTTTTAATAAAAACTATGATTTGCTAGCTAATTTTTTGAATTTTGGACCCATTCAACAAAAAGTCAATACATTTGTATCGAAAAAACTAATTCGATTTGCTTCGTTTCGGTTTGCGTCGCATTTCCCCGGTCCCTATTACCGACGCAAAACAGGGCTCTAGTGTACTGTATATAATAAAACATGAATTATTAGAAGCTTTTGTCACATTCAATACAAATACATGTATTAAAAATAATTCAAATTACTATGAAAATTTCACTACAAGAGCTGAAAAATTAACACTATATAAATATATGTTAATTGGGGATTTTGGGGATAAAAAAAATTGTGGCTGGGTACGGAAAAATGCTGGCAGCACTATTCGAATTGTGAAAGAGTTGCCAATCATTTACCGAAAACTAAATCAAACTTGTAAAGTGATTCATGATAAGCATATCTAAAATTTGTTTGTTAGGTAAATGTATTTAAACACAAATACAATATTTTAATATACGAAATTACATTACTCCACTAAAAATTCTTTAAAATTTTATCAAACTTGTTTTTTATAATCCCCTCAAATTCTGTTCAGAAATCAAACCAATTTGGTAAGAAATACTAATATCTGGTAACACTGCTTTGATGGAGAGACTTTCAGCTGTTCCATTGGATTGTGTGTGTTTAAAAATCTTTTGTGTTATTTGTTTAAAATATTCTATTTAATTCCATGAAAAACAATACGTTCTAAAATTAAGAACAATTGTAAAGTTGTTTTTTTTAGTAAATTATTGATGTTGTAATATCTATGAAGCAATAAACTGTAAAACAGCCAAAACTTGAACCTTAGAAGAAAAGTGTAAGAGAAGACTTTTACAGTCTGTGCTCGACAAGATGTCCAACAGCATACAAGCCCATACGAGAGAGGCGGTACGCGTAAAAGTGAAGGTAATTGTAGTAAAATTGCAATACTAGTTATTGATAGTAATGCTACCAAATCAAGGTTATTGACTTATTTTGATTGTTTCTATTGAAATAATTTCGTCACAGAAATGTGAACACAATCTACCACCTGAATGGCGAAAATTTAGCGTAGATCCACAAATTACTTCACTGGAAGTTTTGTACTCGTTATTGGCTAAAGCATTCGATATTAAGTCAGACTTTTCCATTAAATACAAAGCGCATGATCCAGCTGGTAATGAAATTTACTTGGCCGTCTTGTCAGACTGGGATCTCGATGCTGCATTTTTAAGGATTCACAACTTATCTATACAGGCCTCAACGGAACCGTGTCTAATGCTGCAAATTGATATTAAACCATTCACAGAAGTTAAAGAATGGGATACTGAAATGACAAGTAGTGCTACACCCACTGGCTCAACAGCGCGTGAATTGATAACTCCTTTACAACAATCGTTGGAAGTTTCTCAAAAGTATGTGCAGCAAATGCAAACTAAATTACCTGGTATCATTATGAATCAAATGGAGAAAACTTTCTCAATGGTACAAAAGGCATTCAATATGAATGAAGAGGCAATGGCTGCCTTGCCGCCAAGACCGCCTCTTGCCGACAACGAGTTTCGAATGTTTCTCGATGCTTTGGGTCAGATACAACGTTGCGATGAGTTGCGTAAAGTAATATTTTTGGGTGGAATAGATCCCAGCTTGCGACGTGTAGTTTGGAAACATCTTCTCAATGTTTATCCGAATGTAATGAATGGTCATCAACGCATGGATTATATGCGTCGCAAATCCGAGCAATATTATAAATTGCGTGATACTTGGAAGACGGCTATAAAACATGGTGAGTACATAATTGGAAGTTTTATTTGAAATTGAATGTTTCCTTAAAACAACTTTGAACTATGTAATTTATTTGTATGCTACATTCATTTTTTAAGTGTTACAACTAGTGAAATCTCAAATGTACAAATGCATATTTTGTCTTGTGCGTCATTGTTGTTGTAACAGCATAAACAATTTACAACATTTAATCTTCTGCCAGATCAAAGTTTAGTTCTAAAATTCGACAGTTCTTCAAAAATAATGGATGCCTGTTTTAACAATAACTCTGCATTCAAATAAAGTATTAATTAAACTCTCGCAGTAATTTTTTGGTTTTATTTATTAATTAATTTTCCTGGTTATATAAAAAAGAAAATCGTTATTCGGTACTATTTTTTTTGATATTTCATTGATCGCTTATTTTATTTAAAAATTGTAATTTACTTTAAAAAATTTGATTTAATGTACTATAAAGAAGAATTTCATTAAATATATAACTAGGTATTTCTTATAATAGTTTATTTGAGCTTTTTCATTAATATTTCACAAACTGAGAAGCTGAACAATTAGTAAATATTGAATATGTGAATACTTTACTCTTATAATTATTGAAATATTTTAAGAAAGGTCTCTTAAGACAACGATACATATGTAAATCAAAACATTAAAGTAGATTCACAGTATCTTTTTTAAACCTAATTATGCGTAAAATATTTTTTGTTTAAATATTTATTTGTTCATTTTGTAGGATATGTAGTTGGCGATCTGGCTTATGTGACGAGTATGGTTAAGAAGGATGTCTTGCGTACTGATCGTTTACATCCGTTCTATGCTGGCAGTGATGACAATCAGAATATTGCAGCACTTTTCAATATACTCACCACTTATGCTCTCAATCATCCTTCCGTCAGCTACTGTCAGGGCATGTCCGACATTGCTTCGCCTTTGCTGGTCACCATGAACGACGAAGCTCAAGCGTATATATGTTTTTGTGCTATTATGAGTCGAGTGCGTGGGAACTTTATGCTTGATGGCATTGCCATGACACAGAAATTTGCTCATCTCACAGTAGCTTTAAGTTATTATGACGCTGATTTTTGGGATTATTTAAAGGCACAGCAAGCTGATGATTTACTATTTTGCTATCGATGGCTATTACTGGAGCTAAAGCGAGAATTTCCATTTGAGGATGCCTTGCGTATGTTGGAAGTGCAATGGAGTTCTCTCAAATATGAGACAAGTGTTGCTGGTGATCGCGAGGAATTGAAATTATATGAAAAAGAGTTTATTCCAACCACGGAGACTCCAATGCCAACCGGGGTAATAGGTGGTATTCCTACGCCCTCGAGTGTTGTATGTGGCAATGGCGCAACGCCCATTAGTCCTTCAATGTTAATTGCAAAGCCTAGAGAAAATGCATACGCAAAGGTATGTGCTTTAAGACGACAAAGTTCTTCGGCTTCACTAAATTCATTAAGCTCTTCGTTGAGCACTAATACAAACATTGTGGGTTGTGGTGGTGTTCTAAATTCCAAATTAGATGTGACAAAACGTCTTAATCAAAGTTTGGATGAGAATATAACTCGCCACGCTACACGACGTCAACGTAGAGCTTCTTCCAAAGCACATCAATCACTAGACGAATCAAAAATGCTGCAACTGCTAGAAGGTAGAGTAGAAAATGCAGTTGGTTCTATTAACAATGATCGTAATCATCATGATGACGATGACGACGTATTTTCTGATACAAATCATTTTAATTTTCACGATACCAACCCATTCAAGGATAATGAAAAAGATCACTTAACGAATGCGATTCAAGAAAAGCTAATTCCTAAAGCATTCCTAAGCAGTTCATCTTCGTCGCTACACGGTGATGATACAACATCATCATCAGCCACAGGAGGTGGTTATGGTGGTGTTAACTGTGGCGATATCGATGGCAACATTGACATGAGTAGTGAATGCAACAGTCCTGACAACAAAAATCTTCAGATCCCCAAAGGAATCGCAAAACTACAAAACAAAAACATACTATCCAACTATAACACTGTAAGCAATATAATTGCAAAACAGCTAGCCACGAATGTTAGTGAAGGCGTAAAGCGGGTAAGCAGCACAGGTGGCGGACATTTCAGAGATCTCAAAGAGAAAATTGCGGCCACAAGTAGGAAAGGTAATCAAAACATCAAACGTGTTTTTGGAATCTAATTTTATATTTCTCATGTCTTCTTATTTTTTATATTAGGTCTAAGTCAGGAGGAATGCAACGAAAAATCCCAACAAAAGCTGGTAAAAAATTTCAATGAATTCCTTAATTTTGCTTCATTAAACAAAAGTCGTGTGGCTAATGCCGAAAAAATTAGTGCCACAATATTAACTGCTGATGGTATATCAACAGCGGCAAATAAATCTACAACTCCTTCTCCAACCTACAATCAAGTCTCACCAACACAAAATCTACATCCTCTAGTACAACTAACGAAAGGTGGTTTTGCTTCATCGCTCGATTCGGATTCGTCATCGTTGCCTGACACAACAAATAACACATGGAGCTGTTCAACAGCTGCCACAGCAATACAGCAAGCAAAAAATTTAAGTAGTAATAGCTTACAGCTGGAGTTTAATTCTCAACTGTCCTCACTAACACACACCCCAGAACATACACCAGTCGCAGAACGTCAAAAAGATCATTATACGCCATATGCAACCAGCCAACATCAGGACCAAGGTGATTCTAGTACCACGCCGGACGACAGCCAAGACATGGATTACTACCCCATGACAACAGCCATGACCCGTGAACTGCGTTTGGAAGCCGAAAATTTAGACCGACAATTATTTGGAGATTTAATTGCAATGACGGATGAGGAGGACGGAAAGAAGGATTCTACGAGTAGTGAAATCGAATATGAAAAACTGGGGAAAGACTCACTAGACATGGTGGAAGATTTAAAGGAAAATGAAATTATTACTTGTCCCGAAGTCAGTGAACTACTGATGAGACGACGTCAACGTGATAAATCGTTGGCCGCCAAAACAAAGGAAAACAACTGCAAACACTTACTGAATGGAGAGATTGATAGTAATTTGAATGTACGTGATAACAATATTAAACGTGAAGAGCAGACGAAAAGTAATGTGGTGGATGTTGTGAAATTAAATCCATTTTTGGACGAAAGTCTGCTAAGAGACGAAATATTTTCGGCGACAGAAAAAAACAGTGGTATTGGTAAAAGCAGTATTTGCAAAAATTTATGTACTCTTCCTACAAATTCTACATCCTTGCCAGAAGTATTGGTTCCAATATCATCAACAGATGCACCAGACGCAACAGCAATAGATGAAATGGCAACAACAGCTGCCGAAGAGGAAGTCACTTTCTCGACAAAAACCGCACAATTCTCCAATACCAGCACAAACACTTCCACGAGAACGCCGCGGCTACCACCTCCATCGGAATTTGGTGGAGGCAATCCATTTTTAATGTTCTTATGTCTCACTCTCCTGTTGCAACATCGCAATACCATTATGAAAAGTAACATGGATTACAATGAAATTGCCATACATTTTGACAAAATGGTGCGCAAACATGATGTAACCAGAGTCTTAAATCAGGCTAGACGCATGTATATTGATTATTTAAAAAATCAGTCGACATATAATCCACAACAAAAACAACAGCAGCAAAATCTGGAACAACAAAAAAATATATCATGCAGTTCAGTTAATCAGCAACAGCCAACAAGTGATGTTAATCGAAATGCAACCGCATCCACCAGTCAACATCAAAAATATTCCAAAAACAATTATCATTATTCTATTCATACTTCCTCTGCCACAAATTCATCAACATCACCATCACCATAATTTTTTATCAAGTCTTCATAAGAAATTCCATAACATTCAAGATGGAATTGTTATGAAAGACCAAACAAAAACACCAAAGATTTTTTTAAATGTTAAAAACCTGTGTTTTTCACTAATTTTCCTTTGAACTTTTGAGATTAAAGCGCAAATTATTTTAATTTTATTTTCAAATATTAATAACGAAGTACTTAAACTTGATGTACATATATATTTCTTTTACAGTATTTCTATGTATTTATTTAGTATTGTAAAATTTGTGTTCTTTTTGTATCTCATTTTAATGTACTCCCTTATCAAATATATAAACAACCGACATATACATATATGTTTGTATAATATTAAGCTTTAATTATTTAACTTAATATTGATTCTTAAACATTCAATTAAAACATTCTATGACCGTAACAACTAAGCAAGAGAACAAAAAAACTCCATGCGAATTCCTCCTCACTTTATTTATAAATTTATTAATAAAATGTATGTGTAAATTATACAAAATGAAAATTCTAATTCAAAATAAAATTTAAGAATGAATTCATTATACACAAAAATACTATAAATTAGTGAGTAAGTAAAATGTAAAAAATCCCACAACAAACCATATTTCAAATTCGCTTTTAAAAATCAATAATAAATTTAATTATTAAACGATTGAACAAAAACTTTGTAATATAGTTTTGAAATTGATTGATTATGTTCCAGAATTATCTAAATGTTAAACAGAAACGGTTGCATACAACAAGTATGTATATAGATTCGCTCGGAGACCATTTGGGTCTATTCTAATTCCCTTTCGAGTATAATAAAAAAGGATAATAATGAGAGGATAGATAATGATCATATGGTAAGTAATTTATAAAAAGCAGTTGTTAGTAGAAAACTATAATGTAGTGAATGGCAAATCGACTTCGATTATGGTGGTTAATCGGTTATTGCTTTCAAAAATCGATTATTTTGTGGTCTTTATACTGAAATCGACTTTTGGTGTCGATTAATCGAAAAATCAACCTGTAAAACTAAAAGCGCGGGTTTTTTGGAATTCGGTGTGCAAAAAAATAAAAGTAAAATTTAGAGGCATGTGCTGGAAATCGAAAACGAAGACGAATGAGTTTTAGAAGTCAATTTTTTCGTAATATTTCTGTATTGAAAAACTTTTATCACATAAAATATAAAGATATTGGGCTACTAAAGAGAATCTTAAAACAAAACTTTTCAAAATTAGATTATAAATACATTAAAATGTATTTCCAAAACTGATTCGTTTTCGATTTCCATCACATGCCTGTAAGTTAAAAGTAAAAAAATGGCACCAAGCCACGGCAGTATTTAAAAAAAATGTAGTATAATGGAAAAAAGGCAAAGTGTAGCATTTGGAAGCTAACTCCTTCAGCTTTTTGTAGCAGCAAAACTACCTTATCAGCGCATCTGAAAAAATTTCATAAGATTTAAAAAATAAAATTTTTTATTAAATTATTTATTAAACAAAAATATGTAAAACATAATTATTAAGTGCGCCTTGTTAAAATAAAACAATTGAATAAAATTGCATGTTTAATTTTTCCAACAAAAACAAGTTGTAAACATTTTTGATTTTTTTTAGTTTAAGAAAAAATTATAAAAAAATCGTAATCGACCAAAAAAATCGACTTTTATGTTCAATTAATCGATTATAATAATCGAGTTGAAAATGGTTGATCGAAAATCGATTATTAACATTTCATACCATTCACTACTATAAAAAAGAAATAGCACAAAAAAAACAATAGAATCACATTCTGCTGCTAGCCACCTAACTCCCCAGAATCACGACGTCTTCCGCAAATGCTACTATCTGTCGACCTTTTGCAAAAATAATTTCAGAATGACGTAAACTCTCAAAAACAACCACTTAGGGGTTATAAAACTCCCTTGTGGTGTTCACTTAGTTACCTTCCTCCTTATACGCTCTGCCTAAAAAGCTTGAGTTGTTGGGGTTTATCTAAGGATTCGAAGAAACTATTATCAAGTTTAAAAAAGTTTTTGAAAATTATAACTTTTTAATTGTTCTGAATACAGCGAAAGTAAAAATCTTATTCACCCATATCGTGAATAAAAATTGCACATGAAAATTGTTCCCTTTATACAATGTTAAAAAAAGGGAACAAATTTCATGTGGAATTTTAATTCACGATAGGGGTGATTATTTTTTGGAAATTTAGGTCCCAATTACAGTTTACAACACTAAGTATTTTGATGTTGTATGTTGTAAATTGCGATTACGATTCACAACACTTACCGGCTTAATAGTATGAAAAATGAATGTTGTGTTTTAGTCGAGACAACACAACATTTTAGTGTTGTGAACGATAATCGGGCCATTAACCTGCAAATTATTTAATTTACGAATAATAGTTATTTTCAATAAAATAAACATTAGTTGGACAATAGCAATTACAAATAAGTAAAAAAAATAAAAATTTTGTTATAATAAAGGGTGATTTTTTAGATATTATCTTTTTGGCAACCCTGGTTTAAACAGCTGACGCACGTTTCGAGTTTTGTTTCACTGTCAAACATCTTCAGTTTGGTCTATAATTTAACCATGAATCGTCTTACAAGCGAACAACGCTTGCAAATTATTGAATTTTATTATCAAGAAAGTTCAATTGTGTTCGGCGATGAAGCTCATTTTTCGCTCAATGAGTACTTAAATAAGCAGAATTGTTGATTTTGAAGTGAATATCAGCCAGAAGCATTGCAAGAGCTACTAATGCATCCAGAAAAAGTCACAGTTTTTTGCGGTTTATGGGCAGGTGGCATCATTGGAACGTACTTCTTCAAAGATGATGCGAATCGTAACGTAACTGTGAATGGTGAGCGCTACCGTGAGATGATATCCAACTTTTTTTTGCCCAAAATACAAGAGTTTGACTTACAGGACATGTGGCTTCAACAAGACTGTGCCACATGCCACACAGCACCCGCAACAATGGACTTATTGAGAGGCGAGTTTGTTGAACATTTTATTTCACGTTCGGGACCGGTCAATTGGCCGCGTGCGATTTAACGCCTTTATACTATTTTGTGGGTCTATGTTAAAGCTCATGTCTATACAGACAAGCACGCTTCAATTGACGCATTGAAGCATTTATTCGTGAGATGCCGGCCGAAATGTTGGAAAGAGTATGCCAAAATTGGACTAAGCGGATGGACCATTTGAGGCGCAGTTAAGGTCAACATTTGCATGAAATAATCTTCAAACATTAAATTATATGGACCGTACTATCGATTCAAATAAAGATTTCATGCATTTTTCTATATTTTATGTTTTTTTTTTGAAAAACTTTCCTATAGCTTTTAAAAACTCACCCTTTAGTTTGGGTTTTAAAAAAATTCAATAAAAAATTTATACGATTTAGTACATGGTCACACAGTGATAAAAGTTTTATCATCGTGTTGGTTTCACAATTATTTTAAATTCTACTAATAGTTAAGATACTGATATACGCGAAAGTCCGCTTTATCTTTCTGGAGTTTTCCATTCATTAACAATGAATTTCCTATAAAGTTTTTTTTACAAAAAATTTCTTTTGAAATATTGAATTATGTTGATTTTTCTCAGATTATTATTATTATAACAAACTCTCCAAGAATGTAGTCCATAAGGAGCTGAGTGTGTACAACGAGTCAAACGATTAAATTTGAATAAACCTCTGAACGTTTACATCTTTTCTGTCATCATCTGGTGAGCTTTGGTAAGATTTTTATACCGAAGAACTATTGTTAATACCCTATATCTTAGAATTTCATGCAAATTCGTTTTTGATTCCAAAATATTCAGCAAACAAGACCACATCTATGATATATGTATATTTCAAAAAAAAAAATATTTATTCAACTTTATTGCAATTTTTTTGTTTCTCTTTCTAAAAAAGGTTATACATATTTCCTAATGCAAAACCCACGTATAGTTACTTTTTATTTCAAGGTATCTGTACCAAGAACCTCTGTATGTCTTCCAAGGTTTACAAGTAACATTAAAGCAAAGTGCGGAACACTCTCATAATACTGTAATTCAAACCTGTCAAAATTCTCAGTAACTCAGCTTTCCACAAAATTCATTAAAATCCGAATAATATTTTAAATTTATTTTAACTGGAGTTTTTATTCATGCCAGGAAATTATTTAAAATAGTCTAATTTTATTGTTGTATAGAAAAGAAAATATAGGTTGTATGTAAGATGAATATAAGAAATATAAAATAAAAGAAAAATAAACACAGAATCAATTACTAGAACAACAAAGGGCATAGAAAGAACTATATTGATGTATTATATTTTTTAGTTGTATTTGTATATTGTGCGACTGCAGCATAAAACGCTACACGCACTTTGATGAATGATTGAAGTTTTAAAAATTATATTTTAATTTTAGACGTTCGCGGATAAGAAGACCACGAATAAGTTTCTTCCAGTTACCATAAACACGAGCCTCATACTTCTCTTGTTCTTTGATTTCTTGCTCCTCTTGATCTTGATACCAGGCGGCAACAACTTGATCTTCGAATTCTTCACAAACAATGAAACCATCATAGGTGGGATGGCAAGAGCCCTGATGAAAATCAAAACCCACTACAGCATTGGCACAATCGATGCCAAGTTTTTTGCAAACTCGATTAAGACCAGGCACTGAAGAGAAAGTAATATCAAAAGGAATACAAATATTAATTATTTAATCATGTATAATATATATGTATATCATATACATATGTATATCAGTTTATAGTTTAGTTATACTTACATCGTATGTGTTTGGTCTTCTTCGGCAACATGGACGGTTTAAATAACTCAACATTACCATATGCATTACGTGGCACTAAACCATTTTCAGCTGTTGGAGGTTCATAATCTTGAGTCTGCCAGTAACCAAATATTTCTAGAGGTTGATCTTTTATGACCGTTTGCGTAATCTAAATAAAATGACAAGAAGTAAAGTTGTAAATTGTAAATTGTTTATGAAGGCGCTCTTACTTACTCTATCCCACTTCGGTCGTGCCTTTACAATTTTATATGGTTTTTCGCCTAATTTAACGGTTCGGGCTTGCTTAAGCCAAATCTCACGGGAGTGCAAACAGTGAACACAATCTCTGGAATACACTGCTTCTCCGCGAATGTAGCCCAGTGGTGGAGCATTTGGTGGGTATAGTGCTTCGAATTTTAGTAGATGGCGTTCCAGTGCATAAAACGGATGGTTTTTGTAGTCACCGATAGCGGTTGGCATTGGTTTCTCTTCATGAATTCGACGCAATTCCTGATCTTCTTCTATGTCACGCTTAGTACGATGACCCAAATATTTGGATATGGCAGTGTCTAACCATGCTTTATCTACTCTAGATTTCCGTACAACGGTAGTCCAATTTGGACAATATCTTGCAGTAACATCTTTAATACTCAAATCATTTTGAAAGGCGAACACATACGCCAAAGAGGGCGAAGCTGATTTCTAAACAAACGAGAAAAAAATTAATATCAAATGAATTAAAAATATCTTTAAAGCAGAAACTAATTTAAATGAAATGTTAATTGAGTTTATACTACAACAATTAAGTTAGTTAATATTTTTGATATTTATTTAGTTAGGCTCGAGTTAATTAAATTTAATTTTCATTTAATTATTTTTACTGAAGGTAGGAATTGTTTTACAACTTGAAAAATTTTTGTATTAATAAAATTTTTATTGATAATTTTCTTGGCTGGGATTCGAATCTGGGTTGTTGAATTTACATATGTTTCGAGAAACACCACTTTCTCTCATCAGAATTCTTTGCGTTCTAACCCTCTGCACCACTTGCGGTGCCTGCTAGCCAACAGACAAACATCAATCTTTTAACCAGTGTTACCTGGTGGTTCGAAATTTGCTGTAATTATCATTTTTATTTATTAATTTCTATTTACATGTTGTCTCCTTTTCTTCAGTTTTTTCGTATTCATGTCAAGACTTCGTCTCGAAAACCTGAATACATTTGTTTATTATAATGTCCACTTTCGTCGACATTTTATGTGTACCACTTAGAGTACAACTTCAAACATTAAAGCTTGTGCCATAGCTGTTTTTTAAGAACAATTATTATTTTATTTGAACTGTTAATTTTTAATTTTTGAAATTTATTTAGTTAGGCTCGAGTTCATTAAATTTAATTTTCATTAAATTATTTTTACTGAAGGTAGGAATTGTTTTACAACTTGAAAAATTTAGTTAATACAGTAAGACAGATGATTGGAAGTTTGCTGATGGAACATGTCATTCCTGAACAAACTGACTTGAGTTAATTTCTTTTAATTGTTTTGTCTAGATAGTTCAAAAAGCATGAAAATCCATGGTTAATAATTGTTATGGCACATTGTCATAATGTTTATAAAAAGTCCTAGTCAGTTTGTTTGTGCTTTTGGGATATCGACTTCAACATTGTTGAACAATTTCCAGCTATTCAATAAGAAGTACCCACATTAAAATGCCCTGGAAGAATGGACATAACAATAATTTTAATTATGAAAATACATACTTTGATTTCAATTATTAAATTATGCAAATTTACAAAGCTTACTTTTAATTTTGGGCAGACAAACACCGATTTAACCGTTACGAATCGGTAGCAGACCTTGATATTTATGTATGTACTTGTATGTGTATGTAAGGCCCCTTTCAGATTAGGTAACTTTATTTGCGCTAGTCTTGAGTTTGTGGGTGTGAGAGGAAAGGTCGGTTGGAAGGGAAAAGAATTGCCGAATTGCTGAGTACAGGCTTGTTTGTACTTGGCAATTCTGTAGCTGCTGTCATTCTTGTCTTGGGACGTTCTTCGTTTTTGACGTTCAAAAGAAAATAAATAAAAATTAAATTATACTTGCGCAATTAAAGTTGCCTAATCTGAAAGGGGCCTAAGTATTTCATGTTTTATTATAGCGATAAGCAATGAAATTACAATATTTATACAATAAATAACGAAAACCTACTTGTTATGCAATGAAAATGTTGAAATTCTAGAACTAGTTCACAGCAAAGAACGATGGAAATATTAGAAATTATGTACATTTAAATTACATCAAAAGTTTCTGCTTTTATGAAACATTTTTTAAAATAGCTTAAAAAGTTTTAAATGTTTCAAATTTTATCAGTAATAAAAATAAAAATATTATAAAAAACTATTTAGATCTTCAGTACAGCTAGATTCAATTTAGTGGCTTTTGGCCAAGCGCACATCTTCAATACAAAAGTAAAAGAAGTTCTCTTCTTCTTTAAATGACATATAAATATCGAAATTGTTCAGTTCGAAACGAGCATTATAATAGGTTGTAAATAGTAATCAAAATTAACAATCCCTTTTTTCTGGGTTCTTATATTTTGTGTTGGTTAAATTTACAAATAAAATATGGAAAATAATTCAACTTACCCTTATTGTATCGACACAATGTATTTTTCCTTTAAATATGTCGACACAAATCCACTGTTCTTCTACATCACACCAAACTTCAATCCACATATCACCAGCGATTTGTTTACGTTTTGACTTTTCCGCACTGTCAACTGTATCATTTTCACTATCAGACGAGAGTACTCGACGATCATGTTTAGCTAAAGCGGGAGCAGTTTTTGGTTTCTTCGGTGGTGACGGTTCAAAATCTTCGTCGGAATTTTCGGTACTGCGTTCAATTTTTTTTATGTTCGGACGACGTTTCTTTTTCTCCTTTTTTGATTTTGAAATATCATTCACACAAACAGCATCATTAGCGCCATCTAGTTGGGGTATTTCCACATGCATGGATTTTGTATCTTTTTGGGACTCTTCATTTGTCTTTTGTCGTGACCGCAAAACACGTGTTTGAATGTTGGCAAGTTGAGGCTTTTTTAAAAAATCAGTTGAAATTTTTACTTTATTAATAGGACTTTTACAGCGCATCTTTGTGTTTTTAACATTTGTATTTTGTTGTATAATAGCAGGAAATTTATCTTTGTAATGCGAGCTTTGAAATAGAAAATCAGTAGATATGTGAGCTTGTGGAGATTTGCTACGAGACCGTTTACTTCGCGTTTGTCTCGAGGAGGTTGGTTTTTCAATATGAATTTGGTCTTTTACAGCTTGTACAACAACTTTTGGTATGACCAAAGTGCCAGACTCAATAGTAGGTTTCTTCTTGGGGATTTCATCTTGGGTATTGTTGGTATTTTTTACTTTGGTTCCCTTCAAGCGGGACAAAGTAGGTTTAGTTTTATTTTCTTTTTGCGAACATTCCAAATCTTCACGACTGTTATTTTTATCATTATTAATATCTTGTGAGGTAGGCTCTGAAGCAGCTGCGCGAACAACTTTTAAATTTGTTTGTTTTGATTTACAGGTTTCTTCCGATATTTTACCAAATTTATCAGACCTTACCTTATCAGTCTGCTTTGGTGGCTTTGATGATGTTTTTGCCTTTTCAACAATAGGCTTCACGTTATATTCTTTAGCAATTGTTTTAGTGTGTTTTCCAGATTCATTATTATTTTCGGCATTCACTACTTTGCTACCAGATTTTGATTTAGCCTCTGTTGACCTGCCACCGACACTCCCTGCAGAGGAAACTTGTTTGGTTTTCTTAGTTGCTTTAGCTGGTTGCTCCTTCGCTACATTAGAATTATCTGATGAATAGTAATCTAGTTTTGAGTTTTTCTCTTTTGAGTCACATTTATTTAGCGGCTTTATCTTCTTAGCTGCTTCTTTCTTATGTTCCGTTCCTAGACTTTCCTGTTTGGTAACTTTCACTTTGGTACTAGATGGCTTCAGTTCCTTATCAGTTCTATTATCAAAATCGTGATCCTCTTTTCTGATATTTTTAGAAGATACTGAGGCATTTTTATCTCCGCTTTCATCATCTTTTTTAATCTTAATCGCTATCAAATCTGATTGTGGTGGTTTTAGAGGCAACGGTTGCATATTTACAATCAAACGACATTGCAGTCCCATACCACGTAGAAGAATAATGAATATAAAAATCATGTCTTGTTTACTACGAGCTTCTTTTTTCTCAATTTGTTTCAAAAGTTCGATGTGCGCTTTGGCTTTTGTTTTGGCCGCTGACTTTTCAGGATATAAATTTTGGGTTTTTAATTTTATCGCACTCTTAAACCAAGTAACCATTGACTGAAAGTATTTTATTTCAGTTCCTTGCTCAGGCGGATAAGCGGATTTACTGGGTAAAAGCTTCAAAGCTTTTGGCATTAAGCTTGTGTCGTTTAACAAACGATTGTAAAAAAATATACGACCGAAATGACACAACAAACTGGCTTTGTGCAGAAGAACTTGACGTTCCCTAATATCGCGATTTAATTTGCGCTTAAGAGCCATTTCAATATCCTGTTGAGTTTTTGATTTCTTCTCACGATTGCGAGATGGCAATTCAATATGTATTTCAAGATTGCCAATTTGTGAAATATCGCTTGAAGTTGCAGTGGTATCAGTACGTTCTGAAGTATCTGCAAATACATACATACATTTTTATATAAATATTACGACTTACTATATTTTGGTTAATATTGCCCTTCCGTTGTCTATACGATGAATAGTACAAATACATAATTAGGAAGTTGCATGTAACAGCATGATAATCACTTTTAAAAACAATATTTTTATTGGTTCCCAAGATCTACTTAAATCTAAAATCAATAAATTGAATAATAATTTTTTTCTTTAATTGTATTTCTGTATTGATTTCTATATGTACATCATACAAATGTAATTTCTGGAGTTAATGAAACAGTTTTGCACACAATTTAATAACATACTTATGGGAACTTGCACCAATTTCAAATACGTTCTCGTTATATAAGAACAATATCCGACTTTGGTAACAATTCAAAGAACAAATAATTTTTGTATTGTTTTTGCGAACAGATTTTATGTTTAATTATTTTTGTTTCACATTTAGGGACCATTTTAGTTACAGTTGTTTAAGTAATCTATCTACTTCTTCATTTGCCTCATTTACCAACATCTTGATATCAAGGATCAGCAAGGAAAAACTTAGATCGGCAACGATCTCACACTGGTCTGCAAGTCATATACCTGCTAACTATTCATCGAGGTGACAGCTATTGCCGAAATCGACATTTACCGGCTGTTATAGGAATTTTTTTATACCTTTTTACATTATAAATAATGCCGTACTTAGAAACCAGACATACTGTCAGGAATGTCATTAATTGCTTTTAGAATAAACAATCTCTTTTTGGCACAATACTAGTACCTTGTATAAAAGTAAATGAACAAATAGTGTAATATTGCACAGTTAAAAAATTACAAGAAAGTAATAATGACAGCAAAAAAGTGGAAAGTATACTAGAAATTTAATTAAAAATGGTGAAATGTTGCAAAGGACCCATAATTTTTGGTCATCGTTTTTTATGACCAGGTATCAAGGCCAAGTGTCATATATACAAAGAAAAAATTGCCAAAAACATCTAAATTCTCAAATAATTAAGAACAAATATTGTGATATTCAGTAAAATGAAATACATAATTGAACTATTTTGAAAAGTATTTAATTTTTAAAGTGCAATATTTTGTTTTCAGTATGTCAAAACTATATGAAAGAAAGTAAGAAAATATAGTCGGTCAAGCCCGACCACCCAGTATATATACAAAACAGTTTTTCAGAAATGGGCGTTATATGGGAGATATAACCTATTATGGACCGATCATCAAAAAATTTAGTGTCATGATGTCTATAAATATAAATATTATGTACATTTGTTAAACTTTATCTCGATATAAATACTTTCAAAAGATTTATGGATATGTTGAAGTGAATTACGGAGAGGGTCTTATATGGGAGTTTCGACTAATTATGGACCGACCATTATAAAATTAGGTGTTATTATTTCTGTATATAAGAAACTAATTTGTGTGAATACCAACATTTGTAAGAAATTTTTGGCCGTTAAGAGATTTTCGGAAGTGGGCCTTATATGCTACGACTAATTATGGACCGATCATCATAAAATTTTACCATATTATTTTTATATATGTATATGAAACATATTTGAGTTCAATATTATTGGATACCAACATTTTTGCGAGATTTATGCTCTTTAAAGTGATTTTAGAAAGTGGGTCTTATATAGGAGCTACGAGTAATTATGGACCGATCTGCACAAAATTTGTAGATAATTCAAACATGTATGATCGGTAAACCCCAATTTCGGGAGGACATTTGTATTAGGCCAGGTAAAATAATGAACCAATTTCTACCAGTTTCAATCCCATCCTTGGGCCGAAAAAATATCACGTACCAAATTTTATCGAAATATCTTCAAAATTGCGACCTGGGGGGTTACTCTGCGCACAACCTTTACATGGACAGCCAGGCAGCCAGACCAACATCGTTAAATCGACTCAGAAAGTGATTCTGGTCGAATCTATGGTGGTGTATAATAATGTATCGCAAGAGCGGGTCTTTTTGATTTTAGTCAAAAATAAAAAAAATTAAATCCCTCTTAAATCTATGATCAATATTTTTTTTTCATATACTTGCGTTACTTTCTTTTGGAAAGGGGATAGTTTGAAGAAGTAAAGGTGGTGAAAGAAGAAAGCTTTTTTTTAATATCACAACTCTGCAATTGCGCATTATGTTTGTTTTTGTGCAGAATTTCAGCGCCTCTGGTCGTGAATAGACGCATTATTTTTAAAGCTGATTTTAATTATTTTACTTAGGTGGCGTTTGAATGATATACCACCGAAGGAGGGCGCTGTGATAAATATTAGTTATGATGGATAGAAAAGAAAACTAATAATTATCAGAAACTGATGTTGTTTGAGTGGTAGCGGCTGGGAATCGAACCCGGGCTACAAATACCAACTCATGCTTAATGATCAAATGCGCTAACCAATTAAGCTACAGTCACCCTCTAATATTGCCCATAGAAATATTTGTATGTCAATTGTGAATTGCTAGAAGCCAAAAAATAATTGTTTAATAATAATTGTTTATTAGTAAAATTGCGTGTAAAAATATGTGCCAAATTCGAATCTTAGGGTAAGTTTTTGAAAACTAAAAATTAATCACCCATATCGTGAATAAAAATTCAACGTGAAATTTCTTCCCTTTTCACATTTTTCCTAAAATTCAATGTTAAAAAAATAATAGGGAACAAAGTTCATGTGGAATTTTTATTCACGATAGGGGTGAATGTTTTTATTTTGTATTTAAGTCATTGAAAATTATTTCATAATGCGAACATG
This sequence comes from Bellardia bayeri, assembly GCA_950370525.1. NCBI lineage: Eukaryota > Metazoa > Arthropoda > Insecta > Diptera > Calliphoridae > Bellardia > Bellardia bayeri. The sequence goes on along the minus strand of OX493268.1, from coordinate 41,640,271 downwards.
TATTTCTAATTTTTACTACCAACCTTTAATTCCAGCATTAACCCTTAAATGCATACATTATGAAAATGACAATATTTACCTACAATGTTATTCAACATTTACCTACAAAGTTATTCTAAATCACCTCAACAAAATAATAAATACTATTTTGAGTAAAAAATAAATAAAACATGTACATGTATTTGAAACGTGAATTTAAGGGTTAAAAGATAAAAGCTACTACATACATTCTTTTAAAAAGCAACGTGTTTTAATTAATAAAAATTAGTAAGTCAAAAAAGCCAAAACACATTTTTAGTTTATTGCATTTCAAATAACATTTATTTTAGTGTTTTTATTATGTTGCTAGGTTTCTTTTCAGCAAGTGTTGGTTGAGTTAGTGCTTTTAAATAATTAATTTAATTTTTATTTATATTTTATGTTTATTTTAATAATTACATTTAAGTTATTCTTTCTTTTGATTTTTATTTAAAATTTTAATAGCAACAACACAATAACAATGGCTTATTTATAATCTATAAAGGTTTGTCAAAACACAAGTTTTTCTTTTTAATTGTTTTTTTTTCTATAAAAATTACTTATTTCTTTACAACTATATTTGAACATAAATGCAACAACTATTAATTATTAATAGTATATATTTTGCACTATTTTTAGCTACCTCCACACCCTGATATTATTTCCTAGGACTTTTCTGAGAAAATGAACAATTGTAGCGCTTAAGGAATTTTCACAGATTTAAAGAATATTCATATACACAAGTATAATCATAATAATATCTATTATTAACGCTATAACATTCAGTTTCACGTACAGAATTGGTATTAAAAATCAACCAAATCAGTTTATAAATGGCAGAGATGTGTGTAAAAAACCAGAACAACCTCGAATTTTGGAACTATGAATGTGTTAAAATGTTGTACATAGACAATGAGTACAGTGGTTTCCCAGTTTAACGAATTATATATTGTCAGGCCCATTCGTTATTCGTTAAATCCGGCAGTTTTTTAAATATGTTTTATTAAATAAAATATCATGTTTATTTATTCTAATTCATAACAAAAACAAAAAAATAATTCAATTAAATAATTAGTTCAAACAAAACTAAAAAATGACGTTGAAACGTATAAATTTTGATTTTGGTGAGCGAAAATCAAAATAGAAGACAAAATATTTTTGGTAAACAAAACTAAAAAATGTCTTTGTAACGTATAAATTTTGATTTTTGTGAGCGAAAAATTTCTTTACATACAAATAAATTTTTCTCTTAATCCATTTTTTTTTCGTAAAGCGTCTCTTATAACATTGTACAAATGTAATTGCAATGACTCCCTTTTGATTTAATTTATTTTTTTTAACTTTTTTGAAAAAATTCGTTAAACCGAATACATGACATTTTCATTTGTTCGTAATATAAGGTACTCAATGGAAAGAATATGACTGTTCGTTAAATCGCGAATTCGTTAAATTGAGTATACGTTAAACCGGGAAATCACGTATATCAATTTTAAATACCTCTCGAATGAAAATAATTTGTTTCACTAAAAAATATTTCAATCAGGGTCCAAATTACCGCATTCGATTTCGAGTAAAATTGATCGTAATTTTCTTATTTGAGATAATGGCATTCGATATCGAGCAAGAAATTTAGTACATTTTATCATAATTTCGATATCGAAATCATTTTTCGATCACGAATGCGGTAATTTGGCTCCAGTTTTAACCATCAAGTAAATGGAACTTGTGGAAACTCTCATTAGTAACAAATATGTAATAATTAAAACAATTAGGTTTTTAAAACCATTGCGACTTTTTGCGCTTAGTGCTTTAATCAGTTTTAAAAAATGTATAAAGCCTTTTTCAGTTTCAGTCCTTAGATATTTTGTTGGCATTATAACAAAACATTTATGTTATAAATAGTTTTCTATCTGGAGTAATCAAAATATTCTTTGTAAAGTCTTTAATTTAAAAGTATTTTAGTATAACATTTTATAAAATTCTTAGCAACTGCAATGACTACCCTTTATAGATTCTCATAAATTATGTATGTATGTGTACATTAAAGCTCATAATAATAAGATTCTATTATTAATATAATCAATATTATTTTATGGTTGTATTTATTTTTTTTCAAGTTAATTGTATTCGAATTGGCGAAATTTAGTAGAACGATAGTTAAGGAAATTAAAAACACAAAACAAGTTTCATATCAACCATATTTTTAATATTTCATATTATTTTATGTATTCATAAAGAAGTTTCGTTTTTTTTTTTGTTATTTTAATAAAAATATGTAAATATTTTATATTACATATAATATGTAAATATTTTATATTACATATTTTGTGTTTTATTCACATTCTGTAATTTTTTTTTCGAATTAGCGAAAATAATTAAATTTTTCGTTGAAGCTGGATAAATTTTAAGTTTTCAAAAACAAAATAAAAGAACAAGTATACACGAAATGAAAGCAAGACTTTAATTTATCATTATCATATTCAAAATACCAATAACGTACATAGATATGTATTATTTAAATACAATATTTATGGATGTAGTATGTACATATCATAGAACAATGTGAAAGCTTGTTTTAAATTTGACTAATTATTAAATTTGTATCCTATTTATTTAATATTAAGCTTTTTTTTTAATTAATATTTTCTGTTTTAATTTCTTTTAGTTTTTATGTTGAAGAAGTGCTTACTATTATGAGCAGATTTGTACGTTGTCATAATTTCATACTGATCATTGATTGCATGAGTAACATTAATTAAAATCGGCTAATGTATTTAATTAATTTTTATTTTTAGTTAAGGAAAATTAACATTTAGTATTACTTTTTCTTTTAATTTTATATCTATAAACTAAACTAACAATAATAATAATAATGATTATATTGCATTTGTATGTTTGTATTTTGTATGTACTAGATTATTACAAGTAGATTTAGAATATTATTTATTGTTTTTAACAATTTATTTTCTTTTATTTCAGTTAATTAATATTTTATGTATTTTGTTCTGTATATTGCGTATTTAATGTGAATACAATGTTTAAAGTAAATTCGTTTTTAATTCAGTTCTCTAACTTGATTTGTTTTTAATAATATTAAATTTATTTTGATTTTAATTATTTATTTTTTATAATTGTTTACAACAAAATCTGAGGCCTCTTTTATAATTCTCAAAGTCTTTTGTAAATCAAATTTAAATTCAAATTACCTTTCCCATTTTTAGTTATATTTAAAATATACTTCGAAATGTTAGGAAATCTCAGATATTGTTGTAAGTTAAAAAAACACATGACTAGGATTATTTATAACTCATATTAATATATTAGTATTACACATAAGTATATCGTCACTGAAAATGTAAAACAATGTAAAACAAAAACTTTAATATGGAATGTTTGACTGATAATAATGAATAATTTAAAATTTAACAAAACGAGGCAAAATCTTAATTCGGTAATGTCTTTTTTGTCCTGTTCAACTTTGAAATTAAACAAATCAAGTTTATATCAGAAATACTTTCAATTAAATCCAATGTTTTTTTTTGCATCAGCTCGAAAGCTTTTGAAATTATGTGAAGTTATTTTGCATTTCAAGTGACGATTTTACCACCGTACTAACACAAAGAATATGTATGTATTTGAAGAAAATGTTATTATAAAACTGGCATGCAAAGTTAAAATTCAAGCTTAAAAATGTTTGTAATAATTATGAAAAACCTAAATAAACAATTAAATTTAACAGCATCATCTACTAGTAACAAAATAAAATAATGTTCAAGAAAGCTTTAAATGTATGATTTAAAAAATGAAATAAAAATTAATATGTATGTATATCACAACCATTGACATTTTTATGTATTGTTTGTTCGTAATCGATTGTCTCAGGAACTTATGTAGAAAATTAAGTAAAATTTACATAAAAGTTCTAATCCCATTTTTTCTTAAGGTGGATTCACCCATTAGTTCCGACGAACAAAATTTTTGTCTGGATAATTTTTTTTACAGAGAGTTTTTTGCAACACGATTCACTCATTTCGAACGATTTGTCTGGAAAATCAAAGCTGCCATATGTAATGAAAATCTATTAGTTTTACAAGTTATTATTTTACTTTGGTTTTTAAGTGTCAAAAAAAACAAATATTAAATTATTTTAAAATATTGGGTGGTATTATTGATTCCGCACGAAAATTAAAACTAAGCGAAAATAAATATCGATCGATATGTAAAATGTATATATTCATTCCTGCGGTGTAGAGATGATACCACAAAAAGAAAAAATACCGCAGCAACGGAATAAATAATTTAAAATTATGCTTCCGCATAAAAAAATTTCTTCAGTCGTAATTCAGCTCTGGGTGGAGAAAGAACTCGCGCGTCATTGCCATTGCTGTCCTTGTTCCGCTGCCTTCGAGAGTCTTGCGACTCACTCGCATTGTTTAATGTTTGGCGTCGTATAACTGTACCGCGTTACAGTTTCTCGAAGTTTGCATTGACCACATGCTATATTTTTTTATGGTTTTATAACCTATAAGTTAGTCGTGGTGGAGTACCAAACAAAACTCATTTTTGATATTGGTAGAGACCATAAAACTCAGGGGTGGAGTTCGGGAAGTCCGGTTTCCCATACGAAGGTATGGGTTAGGCCACTGGCTTATAAACATATGTTTTGCCATACACTCAAAACTAAAAAACAAATTCTTTCCGCAATCACGGAACGGAATAAAAAAAAAAAGTTGCTTATGCTGAAATAATCAATACAATACAATTCATACAATACACAGTTCATTTTTGTCCAGACAAAATATAAAATAAAACCAATTCAAGCTGGTAGTTGTTCGTAAAAAAATATTTTCTCATATGAAAAAAACTTTGTCCGAGCAAATATATTGTTCGGAACAAATGGGTGAAGCCGCCTTTATAAACGTTTGTTTTCAAATATTAATATTAATTACGAATCACACAAAGTATGTTAAACAGAAACATAGATTTTTTTAAATAAATCACTAAACGGAAGAATGTTAAAAAATAAAACAATAATACAAAATTTAGTCGATTGATTTCATATAGTATATCGTTACTTCGCTCACAATAAGAGGATATCATTCAAAATTATGACTCATACATAATAATTTCACTTCTCTTCTACTAATTTACATAGGCTAGAATTTGAAAGTTGAGTCCGTGTTTATAAGGATATTTGCATATAATTATTTTTCTCAACATCATTACATACATAGGTATACAAATAGGTTTTTAATAAACTAAACAATAAGGAATTTCGATAGTAATTAATATGCTTGAAAAAAAACGTGCAAGTTGTTTTTGCGTTTTATGCCTACTGTCAAGTTTTGCCTCATTAGTATTAACAATTTTAAATAATTGTATCAATTCTAAAAATTGTAACAATTTTAAATAATTGCATTAATTACATGGAATGAAAATAAATAGTAATGCTAGAGTAGTCGTGTCATCACATGGCCGAATGTTGTTGCAAACCTACAATAAAATGTGTAAAACTGTATGAAACATACAAAACCATTGTGTCCTTCTGTAATTTATCCAGTTTATTCATCTTGCAAATTGAATTGTAGCATTATATTTGGGAGGCATAATTGCCATAAGAGCGACCAATTGCCGTACACATCTGATTGACCGTACTACAGAAGATGTGTAAGTTATTAACACACGTATATGCTTTCAGTACCGAGAGCTTTATAGGGTTTAGATTTGGAGATAATATTTTCAACTTTAATGCGAGAAAGGAATAGCGCTCTGATTTTTTTTGAGTATTTTTTTAATAATTATTATTAAATGCGTTAGCAGAGTGGATTTTGATATTGTTGGATCCAATAAGAGAAAACTTTTGTATTTTTTATCTGGGGACAATGTTAACAAAAAGAGACAAATCAAATTTTACGATTAGTCATCCGTTCAATAATTTTACAAGTTTATCCACCATTTAACGAATTTATTATACATGATAACATTGACAATGACATTTTTATTATATCTTTAGTAATATTTCAGTAAAAAAAAACAGATTTTTATTAAAAACTAAGTTATTTTCAAAATAAACAATTTATTAAGTTCTTCGAGAATTTGCAAAAAAAAAAAAAAAATAATGACAAGAAATGAAATATCAAAATAAAAAAATCGCGTTTTTCCGATTAGGACACATTAATTAAGAAATTTATCATCTGAAACTATATTTAAAAAAAATATGTGCGTATCACAAAGTAATTTTAAATAAAAAATCAAAAATGAATAAATATATCGATGACTTAATATAAAAAACGCCTCTAACTCAATTAAAAAAAATCAATGGAAAAAATGTCTATATTCGATATCTTCATTAAAACAAAAATAAATTTTAATGAGAAATAAAATTCGTTGCTTTTTTTATAAAAAATTTTTGTTGTATCTAAAATTTTACGGATTTTATTAAGTTTTTTCCTTCGTCTGTAAAAGTAAAAAAAAAAATCGAATTAGGCCTTTTTTATATTAAGCCATCGACATAGTGAAATTTCTTAATTTGAAAATACACCATATTATTAGAGATTTGAAATTATTTTTATATAAATTATTATGAATTTGAGGAAATTGAGTTTTGCGTAACGGATTAGTTAAATGTGACACTTGATACAAAGGGAAATATTTATTTAGTTTAAAAAAATATAAAACTTCACTTCTACTAAAATTTATATAAACTGTTGTATTTCAAAAATAATTATCAGAAAATATAAACTAATAAATTGAACCGAAAATATAATAGATTCTATTTAGAAATTATAAATTGTTTTCATTATACGATTTTATATACATTTCTTAAATATTTTTTCTTTTTTCAGATGTTTAACTCACATTTTCATTTTCACTTAATATTATTTGCAATATTGAGATCTATTGTTATAATTTGAATTTTTTGCTATTTTATTATTTTGGTAACAGCATGTAATTCGAGTTTAATTTCTATGCAGTCTCACAATTAAATTTAAACCAGTGGAAGCGCACAATGAGACTTTTAGGATTAAAAAACAAGATTCCTAGTAGCATCAACCAGTTTTCATCACAAATTAAAATTAAGATTTTAGACAAAATACAACTACATTAACGTAAATTGGGGTACACATTAAACCACATCACCACTAAGCAAATTTGTTAAGAATACGTAAATTACAAATGTCTACTTGCGTTTCCTACCTGCAACTTCTTCCCAATCGGAATCGTCGGTATCATTTGCTGCCACTGTTGATGTAGGACGAGTTTTCGTATGTCGTTTAATACGAGTAGATTTGGTTTTATTTAGTTTTGAAGGTTGATTTTTGCCACTACGTTGCACGTTGGCGACAACTTCATCATCGTCTTCATCATCTTCATCTTCTCCATCGTTGTGCGAACGATTTTGTTGTTTTTCGCCCAATGCAAGCACGGCATATACATCCAAAGTATCAATATTTGGGGAGGCCGAAGATTTTTTACTAGACTCTTCAGCGTTATGTTTGGCGACGCTTTCCTTAACTTTTTCCAGACTTTTGGCGTATTCAAGTAAATTGTTAAAGTCGAAAGCTTTTCCATTTTTTTGGTCGTCTTCTGAAGCAGAGTCGGAAAGATTTGCTAGACCAGCATTGCAGTCAAACACTGGAACTGGTGAGACTGACGGCTTTTTCGTTGGCTTAGCTTCTACATTGAAAAAACTCGATTGAATGTCCAAATCTTCAGGATTAACAAGGTAGTTATCGATGCTGGAATCACTATTAGAATCTGAATCTTCGTCGTCATTATTTAATTGTTTGATACTTTTGCTTTCATTGGGCGCTGTGGCGTTTTTTGAATTCATGCGTGACGTAGATGCTGATGGCGAATTCTTGCTCAGTGCACTGCCGGGTGGTGAAAATGTTTTGGGTGGTGGCCTATATTTGTTATAAAGTTTTGCACGCAATGATAAACCAGTACGTTTCTTCGATAATGTTTGTTTGGCAGCACTGCGAGCTTTTGGCTCACTTCTTTAAAATAAATTGAATTGAAAGACCAATTTTAATGAATGTTTAAAGATGATATTTACCTTTTTCTTTCTGCACTTGTACCACTACCGCCACTTGCAGCTTCAGGTAGAGGTGATTCCTCGAAGTCACTATCGTCGTCATCCGATGACTCGCCACCCTTTACGTCTTTGTTTGGTATCCATTCATCTTCACTGGCTGAAAAGCCCTCAGACATTGAATCTTCTTCGTCTGACATCTTATTGTTTTTTTATGCGCCAGATTTGATTGTTTTTCAGATCCTTTGTATGTTTCACATTTGTTCAGAATGAAATTTTATTGATTTATTTTTTTCCTCCTTGCAAATTTATTTGCTTTAAACTTAACCCTGCAATTGCAAAAATGCGAATTATCCTGTAATGTTCATTTAAATTTTCGAAACTGCGCTTAATTGTCCAAAATATATATTTTAAACTGTATATTTTTGAGCTTTTATTTTGTGTTGCCTCTTTGCTATAAATTTATTTGTGAAATTACCAAAGCATCAAGCAGTTCCAAAATAATTTTAGTGCAGTGTTGCCAATATTTTCTTGTGCCCATCCCCAGTTAACGTTTTTGTGTGTTTCAATTTAAAGTAAATTTTAGATTATGGCCCTATATTAGAGAGCCGTATTTAAAATTTATTAGTATTATTTAGGTATTTATAATAGATATTTCAGTCGGTGTTCTAAATACTTTTTTGTAAAATGATGTTAAAATTATAAAAGAGTGTTGGAACGAGCTTTTCCGAAGTCCCAATTTACACGAAACAATTCTTTAAGCTAAGCTGATTACCTTTTAGAAATCGGGGTAATTGGAAAATAAGTCCCAATTTACACGAAGCCTCTTTTATTAAAAATATTGATACAATTTTTTCCTTAAATTTTTTTCGGTGTTCACATATCACAATTCTTATTGCCTATTTGAGAGTATACACATACAAATGTAATAAGAATAGGAGAGTAACAAGAATTGCTAGTACAAACAAGTGTGTACTAAAACTATCCTCCCCTCACCTCGATGTATAAAAATTAATCAGCTTAGTTTAAAGAATTCCTTCGTGTAAATCGGGAATAAGACGAATATTGATATACACATATACAAACTTACATCTAAAAAATCTATCGAATATTTGTTGAGAATTTATTGCTGAAAGCTATGTAGATAATCAGCCATGTCACAGAATTTAATTCTGTTCGGAAGTGGAATTAATTCTGTATTTTGCTTCTATAGAAAAAGTAAAAGGAACATTTTTTTCGGAATGAAACCACTTTTAATTTGCTATATGGAATTGTAATTGTAAAAATCGGAGTGATACCTAAACTCCGAAAAAATGCTTCGTTTTACTTTTTCTCGGAGTGATACCTAGACCCCGAAAAAATGTTTCGTTTTACTTTTTCTAAGAAGTAAAATACGGAATAAATTCCACTTCCGAACGGAATTAAATTCTGAGACATGGCTGAATATATATATTACGTAGTATAAATTTATCCATAAAATTCATTAAAACTATTTTGTATTAACTTAAAATGCGTCACAAGTAACAGGTAATAAAACAAACATTTAATAAATATAATCAATCAAGTTTGTTTATTCCACAATCAAGTTTGTGTCTTAAGTCTTATCTAAGCGATCGTTATCGTTCGACATCGTGGGCCAGGGGGTTAATGTTACAAAGTCCCCCGTTCAAAATAAATTTCATATACTGGCAACACTGTTTAATTGGAAATAACAAGGCAGCGCTGTAAAAAATCGTATCAATAATGTTAGGCACCCTACAGTTACGAGCGTCGAATTTCGCCCAACACGACGTATTAAGGCCCAACTATGCCCCGGTTTACATTACGATTTTTACGACATCGTTTTTTATTAATTCTCTTTTGAATATGCTACGAAAATTTGTTTGCATTTACACTGCGTTGTTTTTTCGACGTCGTTTTTTTTTTACAAATTTAATTTTTTTTGTAGTCGGGGTTGATTTTCTTGTTGAATCTTCTTTAGTTTTTTGTTCCTATTAAAAATTTTTCTTTATCTTTTAACATATAATTTTAAATTATGGACACAATGTACGCACTAAAAAAAATCACACATATAAATAAATAATTACAGAAATCCAAAAAAAAATAACTATTTTTCTTGTTTACAAAAATATTCACCTTATTTATTTATTTTATTTTTACATGTTGAATTTCTAAACGAACCTTTCAACTCAAAATAAGAACAAGAATAAAACGGAACAACAGAAATATGAAAAAACAATATGAAAACAAGAATCGTGTCTTTTTTTTACCCCTCTTGCTTCACTACACCGCTCACCCACAAACCAAAAGCAACGTCTAAAAAACGACGTCGTTAAAATCGTAATGTAAACCGGGGCTATAATATGTGCTAGTTTATTCAACTGTGCGAACACATTTAAATGATCGCCGTGAACAAAATAAACTGAACGAAACTTTATCAAATTGAAACTGATTTAAACAAATTGGTACCTGATACAGTTCAATCTGTCTCTAAATTCACAAAAGCTTTTTAAAAAAAAAAAAAAAAAAAAAAAAATAATTTTGTAACAGGACTTTTTTTAATTTAATTTAAAGGAGGTAAACGGTTAAATGATTTGACTAGTATTCGCTTTATTTTAAATCAGTTAATAACATAGGAAAAACCTAAAAAGAATCAAAAAGTTGTATAATGTTATCGATGCCAAAATTGGGGTCACATGTCAAAGAATTGTAATCGTTCTTTTGCATGTGTCAAGTGCTCTGCATATCATGAACATGAAAATGTTTGTTTACTCCTGATTCTGAGTCAACCATTTTGTTCCAATTGCCAAAGTTATGATCATCCGGCTAGTTGGCGTGGTTGTACGTCTTTAGATCTAAAGAAGAAAATCTTAGATAAAGCTAAAGAAAAAAGAAATCAAGTTTTCAATAATGTTTCTATTGTCATAAATTCAAGTTGAATAGATCCCAGTCGATCTTTTGCAAGTCATTTTAGTAATGAGAAACAAGCCTAATATTGTAAATTAATTTCTAAAAATAGCAAAAGTTTTATGTGAAGTCAGAATAATGAATTTTATGAAACATTTTAAATCAATTTCTAAATCTCAGGCAATAGCCGAATGTAAAAGTTTGTTACAAGAAGTTTTATTAAGGTATTCAAAATGTGTACTTTTAATGTTAGATCTCTTGTGGAAAGAAGTAGAAGAATATATTTGTTAAATTTGCTTAATTGTATTAATATTGATTTTGCTTTTATCCAGGAAACACATTTAAAATCAAATCATAAAATATGTTTAGATAACTTCCATCTAGTAAGAGACTTATCAACACAAGGTGTAGGTATTGCCATCAGAAAAAATTATTCATTTTCTAAAATCGAAATTACTGGTTTATCCTTTCCAAATATTTTTATCGAGATACGCATCTCAGTAAACAATTTAATTAAAAAATTCTTGATTGGATCAATCTATATCCCTTGTAACTTTAACACCACTCAATTGGAAAATGGTTTATCAAAAATAGCAAACTTTTCTATAAATTTCGATTGATTAATAATTGGTGGTGACTTTAACTCCAAAAATATGTCATGGGGAGATAATTTAAACGACCCTAATGGTAACACGTTTTCCGATTGGTTAAATCTTCACTCACATTTATTTATAATACTACGTTTTCACGGCACATGCTTCGCTCTCTATTCATGCTTCACACCACAATCATGAGCGAAACAACTTGCTTCACCATACAAAATTTTAAAAGCGAATCAAGTAGATTCATACTTGCGAAGCACGAAAAATTGCACTCTTCTCTAATTTGTATCGCAAGTTTACCTGCACTAGCTGTAAAAATTTAATAGTATTGGAAACAAAGCAAATTATTTTCTTGTTGTTGGAAGTAAAGTACGTACGAATGTATGTTTTTTTTTTAAATAAGCTAACTAATTTCCACTCACTTTTTTTGTCCATTAAAAAAATTATTTTCCACAAATTGTAAATTCGGGTTTTTTATTGTTTGTTTATTAAAAACAACTGTCAAATCGAATCAAGTCAATTAGTCATGTAAACAGCATGATTCAGAAACATGATTCAGAACACGAAGCAGGTGATTCAAAGTGTCGTGGAAACATAGTATAAGACTTTGCAACAACATTCCTTCTTTTCCGAATGGGTGTTCGTTTTTAGGTCATTTTTTTTTGAGCTCCAACATTGTAGGTCTTATTGATCCGATCACTTTCCACTATTTTTAAAATTAAAATTATTTCAGTTTGATTTTATTTTAAAACCAGCAATTTCATATTTATCGTTTAAAAATACCAACTGGGATACTTTCAGAAACGATTTGACTACGAAACTAATCCAACATTCTCTACAACAAAAATAAGACTTGCTTAACTTCAGCACAGCAATCGTTTTCAGTTTTTAGCTCAGCAAGAGCAAACAAGTTTTTAAAGTGAATTGCTGAGCTGACTGTGTCGGCAAATAACATCACATAGTAAAGTTACAGTCAATATGTAGTTTTATTTTTGTTTTTTGACTTTGTGCTCTGCTTTTGCTTGTGTATTTTCTTCTAGTTAAAGTTAAGCACATAGGTACGTAGTGCTTGAAAATAGTTAAGCATATTTAACCCCTGCTTTACACTACTATTTTACGTAAAAAAAAAACAAAAATGTGAGAGGGATCAGCAAGGAATATGTAACAAAAAAACGTAATTCTCAAATTTGTACCTATGTTTGTTTTTTTTTTGTTTATTCAGAATGGTGTTTTGTTTCTCCCTCTGACTGCTTCCATACAAAATCATGTGTTCCCCGTTAGAATTTTTAGTAAACAAAATAAAATCAAGAAAGAGTAAATATGCAACATTTAATAACAGTTTTCGAATTATATATTGCGTTTCTTTCTTGTGTTTTGATTTGTTATAGTCGTCAAAACTTAATTAGTGCGAATTTGGCATTGCAAAGAAAGGTTGCCCCCACAATTTGCATTTATAAATCAAGTAATATTACTAGGTTTCAAATAGAATTTCAATGAAGTAAATAACGTAAGGTTCGTTTTTTCACTTTAATTATTACAAAAGTGAAAAAACTAAAAAAAAATCTATTAAAAAAGTGTGCATTTGCTTAGTTTTTGTGAACACCAAGGCAAGGGCGCGATAAAATTTCATGAGCGTCACGCTAATTTTTTTAAAAGTGAATATATTAAATGTAAAAAATTTAAGTTGACAATCATTGATTACATGGTTCCAACTAATTTTTTATAATTTGTGAATTTGACTAATAAATTGCCTACGAAAAAAAGACCAAAATAGGCAAACATTTCATGAGCATCACTTTTGAACTATATTGCTTCATAGCTTAAAATGCCTAATTTTGATTTTATTTTTTAATTTTCAAGAGTAAACCAACAAAATTAACGGAGGCTGAAACTGAAAGAGCACGGAGATATCGAGAGAAAATAAAGCTCGATAAAGCGCGTAATGACGAATATAAAAGAAAGAAGAAAGAAAGGTATAATCGTGGTATATTTGAGTTTAATTTTTATTGTTACTGACTGATTCGGTTTTTGCCACAAACTTAATTCGAAAGTGGTAAAAATGAATGAGAATGAAAAAAACAAAGCCGCTTGTCATTTCATGAAGTTTATACAGATTCAATTTCGAATGAAAATTTATAAATTAAATTATTGTTTTGTGTCAAATATATACATACATAAGTTGTATGTGTATAAGTTTCTTCAAGAATTACGTTCTTTTTCCATTTTTGTTAAAGACATCAAAGAATATGTACATGTACATTGTACATGTTTAGTTTTGTATGAACATTTTTGTTTTTTGAAGAATTTTTTATTTACTTTTTGCAAAAGAATAAACGTTTTTTCGTTAAACTTTAGATTTGGCATTATTTCTTGTTTACGTGCAACAAAATCTCTTGATAGTCACAAAATATATTGAGCGTCACACTTAGTTTTTTCCCCTTAAAACGCTTATAATTGCAGTTTTTCTAATACATTCTTACAAGCCTATTACTTTGCAAGTAACCTCTAAGTTCAAGTCTTTTTTTTTAACAAAAATTTACATATTTTCATCTTAACATTTTAAAATAACTAGTCACTTAAAAAAAATGCAAAATCAAGGTGAATCGTGATTTTGTGTTTATAATCGAAAGGGTGATTTTCGCAAGAGTCAATCTTGAGAAACAAAAGAACATCGTAGTAAGATTGAATTTCAAATATTTTTGTATTTTTAGCGATTTTTTATACATATTTGGTGTGTGACGCTCAAGATAGAAATCATAGAAAATTTAAAAAAAAATCCAAAAAATATTGATTTTTTTGAGAGCCTAAAAGTACCACCGGATTCTTCATCAATTTCTACATAAATTGGCCACTCTTACAGGCGAATTGAATAAACTTTAAAAATAAGCAAAAAAAAAAAAAAAAAACTCGTTGTGTACGTTTTTATGAAATTGACCCATTAAAAATGGATTTTGGTTTAAATGAAAGCTATATACCAAACTAGCAATTCGGTTTCAAAAAATATCACTCTACTGTGGACGCTCTTACAAAGTTTCAAAATGACGTTATTTGCAATTTACGAAAAAGAGTTGTACAGTTGCTCACTTGACGTAGAAAAGGTCTTTGATAGAGCGTTTCACAATGGAATTATTTTCAAAATGAAAAATATAGGAATTAATCTTCATATAATTAAACTCTTTTTTTTTGAACAGACGTTTTTGTGTACACAAAAAAAACTGTAATGCCAAGAAAATTTGATTTTGATTCAAATAGAATTTACATTCGGATTGTGCCCAACAACATTTTGCATTTGTACCAACAAGTCTGTTTCTTTTGTCCCAAAGTGTAAATTCATTGTAGAGGCAAAAAAATGTTGCCTAAAATGTTAGATTTGTTGCCCCAACGGTTCAGTTGCTGTTGTCGCAACTGCAACAATTGTTGCCTCAACTGTTCAATATACTCTTACCCCAATTGCAAAAATTGTTGCATCAACAGTTCAATATACTTTTGTCGCAAATGCAGAAATTGTTGACTCAACAGTTTAATATACTTTTGTCTCATATGCAAATATTGGTAAGGTATATAATATAAATGAAAACATTATTTTTAGTTTGAGAATATTTATTTTAAATTCTTGCAATTTTAAGTTTATTGTTTAAAATATTTATTTTTCGGAGTCATATGCACATCCTTTAATTGAGAAAGTAACAAATAAGCATTGTCAAAAACGTCGGAGCAAATAGAGCAATTATGTGTGGGCATTTTTTTGATAACGTTTAAAGTTTTTTAAGTTTGTTTAATACAGTTTTGCAATTTTATCTTGTGAAGGAATGTTATAAACGTAATTTTGTAAAAATACCCATACATATTTGCTCTTTTTGGAATATTCTAAATCCATGACGAAACATATTTTAATTATCAAATCGACAGCACGAAGTAAGGTTTCGACCTTATATCGTACGCCACTAAAAAGTACGTAAAATTCGCTCAACTTATCCAACGATTCACCAACCACTAGTATTTTAGGCTGTAATGTAAGCTTTTCTTTCGCAGCAAGAGATCTGGCATCATCTTCCCACTGGAACAAATTGTTTATATTTATTATATGGCCAATCATATCGACGGTTTGGCTCCCTTGTTGATGCGTGGAGGAGTTATAAATGCATGTAGTTATAACTGCGAATCTGTAAAAATATTTTTCATGCAATAAATTAAAGCAAATATGTAATATACTTATCTCATCAACTTACCAAGATTTTCTGCCGATTTATATTTTTCAAAATTCTGCAAATTTAGTTTATTTGATAGGTACTTGTTGCGAATAATATTTCGGAAACGTTTTTCTCAAAGCAATCAATTTCTTCAAGCAATAAAGATATTTTTCCTGGATGCATTGTTTCGAAATCATCATCAATAAGTTCAAATCCGTTAGGGTCTTTGTATCTGGGCCATGCTTTTAAAAATTCGTCCAGTGATGTTTTATTTTCTTTTAGCTGATTTTCAGAAGTTTGCTGCCATATTTATTTCAAATTTGTAGGAATATTGTGTACTAACCAATTTTTATTAGACATGAAGTCATTATATTCTGTTAAATTCAACTCAGGCATTTCTACAGTGCTTTGCTCAGCAGATTTAAACTTTTTTGACGGATTTGAGTCCATGGCCTTGCGCTTGTGTTTTTCATTATAGTATCTGTCATATAGTTTTCCTGATGCATTTTTTTTGACACTACTTGGAATGAAATAAGTGCATTCATTTTCGTTCGGGAAAACAAAAGTAATTGCTTGTGTCACTGCCGTCATGACTTTGGCATCCATTTTAATACCATTCATGATAAAATTATCAATAACAATGCGAACCACATTATTTTGTTCAAAGTCAGTTAACACATAATTTTTTTCATAATTTTCCAGAATGTCTATTCCTGTATTTGTTTTACTTAGAATGTTTTTTATGTCATAATTATGAGAGTAAGATTGATTGGTATTAACCCAATTGTACACTTCGTTTGAAGTATGATTTGAATTAGTGATTGTTATGTCCGATCCGCAGCAAAATAGTATTGGAACCTGTCCATGTTGACAAATATAAAACATAAAATAATTATAATCATTTTTCATAATTGTACAATAGTAGCATTTATTGTCTATTCTTATAACACTATGTTTTGTTTACATTTTTCTTTATTCGTAATGTTGATTAATCAATAATACGTGCATGCAAAAGGGGGAATCCCAAAAAGATAAGAAGCCTGTTGTATTGAATGTAGAAAATACATAAAAACATTTTAAGATTCTTAAGCTATGTGTCCACAATCGTCAGATATTACAACATTGTCATATCTACCAATGTGCTAGCAATGTACTGACATTGAAAAATTTTTAGCACAAGGTAAATTGTCAGTTTACACGACTGTAAGAAAACTAACAATTTCATTTGACACAATTGTCACACAATGAATTTAGCTGTCAACCGAAATTGTCAGTTCACACGGTTGTCAGATTGTTGTGTGGCATTGTCAAATTCGTTTTGCAGCTCTGTGTGTGTGTTTAAAAATTTTAAATATTGTCATGGAACAAAAAAGAGCAATTGGAACCATTTTATCTGCACTCTATTAAACAGGATTCATCAAAAAATATGTCGCTATCCATTTTTTATTTTCTTCCATTTTTTTCAAAAAATTTATTAATACACACTTGTTTGTTTATTTATGTATATACAGAGTTGCATTTAGAAATAATTTCTATGACAATGCTGCCATTGGCAGATGCATAAACTTTGCACATATGACAATGAATAGTGTTTGACAATTGTCTTAAAACAATGACAATGCCAAAATTGTGTGTTTACACGATTGTTAGATGTGTGACAATATTTTTGTCTTCCAATGTACTGGAAATGCTTTTTCTTACAACGTTGGAAGACAAAACTTTTAAGTTTACACGGTTGTTAGACAATTTCTGTACATTTTTCTGACAACGTTGTAATATCTGACGATCATGGACACATAGCTTTATTGTATGTACATTTGAATTACAGTGCAAGAATATTAATGAAAATGTTGTCTATTTTCTCTTATTTTCATATGTATATTTTATGTTTTGGAAATATGTAAAAGTGTTTAAAGATTTTTAATATACATAGGTACATAGTTTATGTATAGTAACTTTTGTTACAAGCGTGCAAAAAGTTCATAAGAATGTACAAGTAAATGAACTAATTAACCTTACGTACCTTATTTTGATTCCGACACTTTTGCAATTCATGGCGAAAAATGATTTTTTCTCCGATAAACCCCCTTCCTAATTTTGAAAATACTTCGTCGATGTCTTTTGAATGCATTATTTTCAAAATATCGACTTTGTTGATGCCGCATTCTACCAATCATTAGAGTTGTGTCGCTCTGAACTAAAACGCTCCTTTTTAGTGATTCAGTTATAAGGTTATACTACGTCTACAATTCAATTACAAAAACAACATTGACAGATTGTTTTAGTGTACATATCACAAAATAATGTTGTTTTTTGTAATTGTTTTGTAGTCGTAGTATGTATACACTTTGAACTGAATTACTAAAAAGAGCGTTTTAGTTCATTTTAGAGAGCGGCACAACTCTACCAAATGCACATTTTTTACGACAGCAGTAATATTATTTGATTCAAAAAATAAATATTTTATGGCAACAAAAATTGTTATTTCCTGCAAATGCAAATCATTTACGTCAATCATTTACAGCAATTTTCAATGTGCCGTTATTTCAGAGAAAACCCTTTAACGACAAAAGTTATTCTATTTGCAACAAATAATTTTGCTGATAAAAAACTTCAAATACTTTCATGTTGTTGCGGTAAAAAAATATTGTTGGAAAATTTCTTGCGACAAAAGGTTTTCATCTTTTCCAACAAGTTTTTATTCACCCCAATAGCAAAATCATCAAATGCTAAAATTATTTGCCGTCACAATATTTTTTTTTTGTGTATACAACTAAAAGATTATTTGTCTGATTTAGGTCAAGTTTCATATGGAGTACCTCAAGGTTCAATTCTGGCACCTCATTTGTACAATATTTTCATTTACAATTTTCCTCACAATTTCTCAAACTCAACTGGTGTTCTCTATGCAGATGATTCAATACTCTTTGCTCATCATGAATCTCCAAAAGAAGCACTTAAAATAGTGTCGAGACATTTAAGTAAAGTTAAAGAATTTTATGATTTTTGGGGAATAAAAATAAATGCTTCTAAAAGTGAGACAATTTGTGTAAATTCAATGACCATGGTAAATTAATGTTAAATAAAGTCTATAAAATAAAAGGATGTTTTGGCAGAATTTTGACTCATAAATCATTACCAATTAGGACAAAATTATTAATTTATAAAACATGTTTAACATTGTTATACGGATTTGCAGTTTGGTTACATATTTCTCCCACCTTAATGAATAAATTTGAAATTTTTGTAAGAAAAGTCTTACGATCATGCATTGGTAAGAATTTTTTTTTCAAGAATTAAAAGATTCTCAAATGTTGTAATTTACAAGGAGTCAGGGGTAACACCATTAAGCTGTTATGTAATTGATATAATTAGGAAATATATTAATAGATTACATTTTCATGATAATTACATTTTATAAATGATGTAGTTGATTCTCAAAGGGGATACAATTGTACTAATACTCCTTATATGTCTCCTCTTGGATTACAAAATCAAAATATTGTTATCACTATGGCTAATTCATCACCGGATTTTGTTAAAAAAACTCTTCCTGGAACTTACAGGGGTTAAAAAATATACATTTGAAGTATTTTTTTTTGTTTTTTGAAACCAAAATCAAGAAAAAAACCAAGAATTTAATCCCCATTACACTACTATGACCAAAATGTCCAATTTATTATTAAGTGTAATTTATAACCAACTTGTCGTCTAACAATTTAAATTCCGGTTAAGATAGGTCATGGCTTATTTCAAGTTTTTCTTTTGCTTTTATTTCCTTTGTAAATAAATAACATTGTTTAATAAACAGAGCAAAAGAGGAGTGAAAGTGAAAACGTAAAGGCACTGCACGTGCTTTTAAAATATCATGTGCTGTATGTTCTTGTTGTTTGTTTGTTGTTGTTGCGTTAAAATCAGCCAACCAAATACATTTATGGAAATTAAGGACATCACTGACATACAAACACATTTTCATACTTTTTTCATGCTTTTTTTTTATTCAAACACATTTGCATTTTCACTTCACTTCGCTTCACTTCACTATTTTTGTTTGGTTTTATTTCTTTTTTTGATTTGATGAAATTTGGTGCAAACGGAAATGAGAACTTCCGAGCCTACTAATTGTATTAAAACAAAAACAAAGAATATAAAGAAAGTCTCAAGGATACTTGAACGGATGTGCATAGTTTCACTTTCTATTTCTGTTTTCCTGCCCTCAGAGGTGTTTGTCTAGAAAACAACATATACAAAAAACAAACGCACACAACACAATTTTTTATATAATAAAACAAAAACGAAAGGATTTTAATGCAATCCTTGCATATGTAAAAAACACATTGTTGCTTTTGTCTATATGTCTGTCCTTTTGTGAAGAGCAAAGGGCGCATGTTTTGTGTACGTTAGTGAGAGTTTGAAAGTTGCCACAAACTTGGTTCTCAACTAATCACTCAATTATATTTACATACAACTAAACAACTGCAATGCAATTTTTAAATGAGATTTAGTTCTTTACGGATTTGATTTGTGTTACGTGGAAAGTGCGCTTTTATTATAGAATATTTAACATTAATATACCTACAATGTATGTTCATATTATTATTAGATACTTAATTCATTCATGATTAGTGTAAAGTTTTAATAAAAAATAACAATGTCTAACGATAAATAGAAACACTATTTACTATTCTTAAGATTGATCGTTAATAAAAGTAACTCAACTAACTGTGGCTCTTGTGCGTTTATATGCATTTATCGGAATTGAAAGTGTTTCGTGACACAAAAGTTAGCATACATCACTTGTCGGCTACACGAGATGTTAAAGGTCAAATATCAGAAAAATGGCATTTTTGCATACATATTAAATATTATGCTTTTACAATGCAAACTACCGGTTTCGAGTTATAAATACCTATAATTATGAAAGTCGATTTAAAAAATTTTATTTTTCAATTATTTGTTTTCAGCTATTGTATATCGGTATTCAGTATTAAGTGCAAATGGTCTAAGAAAATTCCATACAAAACACTAAACAAGTGTTGTAGACTATTCTCAATTAAAGCTAGTGTTGTCAAAAGTACCGCCCGTCCCGTTGGGGAATCATAATTGTTATCGGCTAATTTAACAATATTGGTCTATTGTCAAGAGAAAGTTAAAGCGAAGTGGTGATTTGGAATAAGTATTCCCTGTGTGTTAATAAAAGTTCTTGTCCGCTGTTAGTTTTTAACTGACGTTAAATTTTAATCGCTTAAAAATAATAAATTAATCGACTCAGAAAGTGATTAAAATTTTTACGTCCATCAGTCTATAAATCTGCTGGTTAGCTGTCTATGTAAATCTTGGTTGTCCAATTAATATACAGGTCGTAATTTTGGGAATGCATAATTTAATGTTTTTCGGTTCAATAATTCATTTATCACTCGTACAAGAATCAGATTTATTATTCATAGCCTTCGAAAATCACTATAACGCTAATACATAAATGTAGCTGGTTTATGATTTGCTATTAAATTATCTAATAAACAAATTTTAATATTTGAAATGAATTTTTTCTGTATGTAATTAAAATTGATGTTTGTAACGTCCAAAAATATAAGTCTAATATCCACCTTAAAGTATATCGATTGACTCAAAATCACTTCATGAGTTAATTTTAATATGTCCGTCCATCTGTAAACCTTGTGCGCAAAGTACAGGTCTCAATTTTGAGGATATTTCGATATAATTGGGTACATTATTGGTCATAAATATCTGATTTCTATAACTATCCACTATCTATCGGTCGATAACTGGCTAGAGCTTCCACATAAGACCCACTTCCGAAAATCACTTAAACATGTACAAATCTTTTACAAGTATTGACATTGAATTGAAATTCAACACAAATAATGGAAATCAACGAGATTATTTATTTCAAGAGAAAATATACATCCATAGGTGGAAAACAAATGTCACGTATTTGAAAATATTACAGTAAAAATATGGTTTTACAGAAAATATGATTTGTCAATGATATGATATTAAATGATATTATCATATCATTTTAAAGAAATCATTAAAGAACCTACTAACAACAGAACAGTGAACAGAATCTTATACAGTGAAAAAGCAAAGTCAAAATTTTGTGGAAAATAGTTATTTAATGGATTTTTTCTAGATGTATATTTATTTACAAAAAATTAAACTAAAGATATTTCATTTATAACTAGTGATGGCAAAATAAAAGAATAATCGATTAATGGATTATATGATTAATCGAAAAAAAAAATTGGAAAGATTTAATCGATTAACCGGTATTTTTAGGTAAAGTTTAAATTTTTAGAGAAAACAATTTCTAAATTTTAAAGGGGATATTCTACAAAAACTTCTCCTATTTTAACAAAACGTCGAAAGAATATTTAGCCATAAAAATTTAAATAACAAAAATACGAAATTCTTTGAAAATAAGTGCCTGTGTACGTTGGATGAATTGGATTCTATACTCAAAATGTTATTTAAAACTTAATAAACTAAATTGTTTTGACACTGCAATTTAACCTGAATTAATAAAATATGCTAAATTAAGATATCTATTTATAAAAACTGTAAGTCTTATTTCACACTCTTCAGTTTTAGCTGACTAGTTTTTGTTCAATTCTCTTTTGAACTTGCCATTTCATTTACATACGTCAAATCAATTTTCGTACTTTTTAATGCAAATAAGAAAATTGACTAGTACCATCAATTTTGTACCCATTTTGTTCTCTTTTCCCTTCTCATCCAAAATACTTGCCTTGACGAGTCAGATTTGAAGAGTGCAAAAGCAGACTAAGATATTATTCCTTTCTGTGTTTTACCAATAATTTTCTTATGTCTTGCGATCTTTCCTTTCTAAGTGTCATTTTTTGTATGTTTGGGTAGTACTTCAAATGTACTTTAAGCAAATTTTGTCTAAAAGCATACTTCAAACCCACATTATTTTTTATGAATACGGCAGTAAAAATTTTAGGAAAAATAAAAAATTTATACTTTAGAAGGCCGTGACGTACTAAAAAAAGAGGAAAATAAATTATCGAAAATCATGATAAAATTTTAATTTTGTTGCATAGTGTAATTTAAGCAAACATTAAGCACTTTTTTGTTTAAACAAGTAAATGAAACTACAACTGTTATTATTTAATGTAAATAATATTGATGTGTTCAAAGGAATGCTTAATTATTAATACTAATTAGTATTGCTGATAGGTTACTTGGATTCAGATTTTTACAATTCTAAATAACCTAAGTGACATAACGTAAGCTGTGTTTAGAAAAATAAAATTTTCTCAACCGATATATACTTCTGGTTTCATTTTAATCAGAATATATAATTTTCGTTTCAATATTTCCTGTAAACTTTTGAAAACTGCTGATAGGTTGTTTGGTCTTTAAGGTGACGATATGTATATTCTTGATCCTTATAGAATTATAAGTCGATTGAGATATGTTCGTCTGTCTGTCTGTGTAAAACAGTCTCACGTCCAAAAGACACAACCACAATCAACAGAGTTTACAAAAAACCGTTTTTAATTCAACTAAGTAGTTTGGTATTGAAAATCAGCAATATCGGTATAGTAGAACCAGAGTTATGGACCTTCATAAAAATTTGTTATTTCTTGCAATTTTTTAAAATATATTCCAGATATTGCCATTTTGTACACGTTATTTTTATGATAAAAGACGATAGTGTGAGGAAACTAGTAAGAATCGGGCCATGATTTATCATAGATCCCATACAAATATCTTTCCGAAATATGGCTTAATGATAAATAAATTCTATAAAATTATAATATTAATACAAAATTTGGCAAAAATAAATGTCAATTAAAAAGAAATCGCTAAACGAAATTTTGTTTTGTTCGGTCCATGTTCGACCATACCTCATATAAAGTCAACATCGAAAATTTACTTAAATACGTATAAATCTGGTATAAATATACAGTGGGTGGCCAAATTATTAGTTACACTATAGTTTTTCTTATTAATTAAGATTCAACTGCTTTTAATACGTATATAAATCTGTTTCTTGTACCAGATGTTTTCGTATTTTAATTCTGGTAATACTGTGCAAGTGTCAACAATGATTGGTAACATTAGAGTGCAGTTGTAGATCATTCTGCTCTGAAGTGTGAAATATGCAATTTTGAGGTTATACAAACAAAATCTTATAGAGGCATTGATTAAAGTCTGGCATCACGATGAAGAACTAAAAAAATGTTCAAAAATGCATTCAGAGCATGCCAAAAAGGGTGCAAGCTGTAATTGATGCCAAAGGAGGTTCTACGAAATATATGTTTTTAAAACAAAAGAATTAATTTTTAATTGAAATAGAAACACTTAATTTACCTAAAAGAACAAATAAAATGATCAATTTTCACTATTTTAAAATGTTATACGGCTTCAAACTAAACAATTTTGCATGTGTAACATATAATTTGGCCACCCACTGTAGTTACCAGGTTAAAATTCGACACAATATATTCTTATAGATATATACGAGTAAATTATTGTACTAAATTTAATGATGGTCGGTCCATACATGGTCATAGCTAACATATAAGGACCACAACCGAAAAAGTTATTTATCTATATACATATATATATCTTATAAATAGCAGTATAGACTCAAAACTTTACACAGATCATTTACATATACACACAAATCATTCTACAGAAATTTCTGAAATTCGGTCCATATTTTACCATATTCACCATATGGAACGCTCTTCCGAAAATCACTATTATAATAATTGCTGGCATATACGTATCAAGTAACCCTCAATAATGCCAAATAAATATCGATATGGAATCAACATTTTATACAGATCAGAAATTGTAATCCAGAAATCATACTAATATCGGTTATACGGCAATTATGCTACTGAATGGTATAGCATTCAGTCCATATTTGGCAATAGCTCCCAAATTAAGTCTCCTTCCGAGTACAACAACCAACTATACAGTACTTGTAAATAACGTTATTGTGATGTATTTCAACCAATTCACATTACTGGATTTAGAAGGTTTAAGTCCATAATTGGTCCGTTTCTACTATACGACACATATATCTCTTGTAAAAAAAGTTAGTACGATCAAATAAAATTCGTAAAATTGTGTTTCAAGCAATATGTATATGTGCATATGTATTTATAAAATGCTAAGTAATTAGTATTAAAAAATATTGAGTAAGGATATTCTAGTCCTATAGCCAGTGTAGTTTTTGTATTTTTCATTGTATTTAGGTGGAGGGTATTTAAGATTCGGCACAGCCGAATATTGCACTCTAACTTGTTTTTCAATGTCTTAATTATTTTTAAATTCTTGCATTCTTGCACACACATTTTTGGGAGTATACAACCAATATGTCTATATGTGTTTTAAATGGAATATCAATATACCACAATTTTTTGTGGTGAGTATTAAGAAATTAAATTAAAAATTCACAAAAACTGTTTCTTTTTTTACTTAATGAAATGAAAATGTCAAATTGTCCAAATTGTTGGCAATTGTATGAAAACGGGTTGTCATATGGCGTCATCTATGTTTGCAATCATGATAAAAGATAATTTTCTCTTTCCTTCTCATTGAAAAATAACTTGACTTGACAGTCAGAACTGATGAGTGTGAAACAGGACATACATACAATTGCCAACAATTTGGACAATTTTCATACAATTGCCAACAATTTTGACAATTTGACAACAAAAATGGCATAGTGAAAACCAAGCTGCAATTATATTTTATTACGTAGTACCATTATTAAACAGTAAAGTACGTTTTTAATACCATGTTCCATAATAGTGGGAAGGGATTATGTTTGTAACGCTGTATAAAATCTTCTTCCAAGTCCATATCAACACAAATGTGTTTAATAATAGCTTCCATATTTCCCACTTCCGACAGTAATTTTGACATCCATCAATCTCTTAAAAATGTTGGTATCCATATGAAATTCAACACAAATGTGTTTTATATACATATGTACATATAAAGATTATTCCATAATTAGTTTTTTCTATGTCCCATATAACACCCTCTTCTAAAAATGAGTTTATGATTAAATGATATTCGAGATAAAATTGTATGCATAGAAGTCATGCTACTAAAGTTTATATTTATTGTTCCATAATTAGTCAAAGATCCATTTCAGAAAAATTCGGTATAGGGTATTATATGGTAGGGTTGACATACTATCAGTTCTTATTTATTTCATATTAGCGCAATTCACAATCTTGTGCAAATGGATTGCATAATTTTTTTAACCTAAAATTTTAGGTTTCTCTTCTTTCTCTAACTGAATAACCTTCATCTCCACGCTTTAATTTTTCCTCTTCTAGCTTTAATTTTCTTTCACTGAATGCAATTTCTTTCTCGTATTTTTCTTTTTCCCATTCCAGTTTAATTTTAAACACCTGAAAGGTGGCAAGGTGAGCAGCTGATATCTTCGGGGCATTCTTTTTTAATTTTTCAGCAAACTCTTTGCCTTTTTTATGAACGTTTGTTGATAGGGAATTTTGCGTTGATTTATCTGGAGGTTGTGACAACTCTTTGGCTATTTCTTGTACATTTGTTGATATGGTGCTTTGTGCAGATTCATCTGGAATGTCAGAGCAATTAGATGGAGTTAAGTTGCTGGCCACTTCGCTATCATTTAATTCCGTTTCTACAAGCAAAGAATCCAAAATTTATTCCTTTATTGACATGTTTCCACTGTCAATGACTACGTATTCATTATGAACATTTTTTTCGCCATAAATCTCCTTTAGTTGTTTATAGTGGAGACATATTTGCAGCAATTTACCTAAAATTCAAAAGTATGTACTTATGTATATCGTAGTAACATTCACTTACCTTCAATACTAGTTCCGGCATCTGAACAGAGGAGACCGACACCAGAATATTTTCGCCAATCATTGGCCTTGTTAAAGAGGCCTATAAATGCCTTACCTTCCACCGAATAACCTCCCATATTGCCTCAATGCCGCTTCCCTCTATTAACTTTTTGTAAAATTATATTAGAGAAAATTTTAATTTGGCTTGAGTTCATTTATATTTAATTAATAACTCGAAGAATTCCATTGTGAAAATTATATTTTTCTAGACAAATGGCACACTGAAATGCATTTTCTGCCCTGCCAAGGGCGTCATCAGCAATGTTTATTGTCCAAGATCTACTTGTAAACATCATCTATTTAACTCACCATTTATTGAGAAATAGAATTTGGGGATTAAACATATTTCTTATTACATGTTATGAGTTAGAACGGAATTTACTTATGTTTTTACAATGTGTGTGTATTCTTCTTTATTATTATTATTATTACACATTTTTTGTAAAATATTTGTGCTGTTGGTGCCTATAAATAAAAAAATTATTAATTGAATTGGTCAATGATGCCGGTCACATAAGCAACATATTTTAAAGTCATAATTTTCCTTACCTCCGGAGCATCCTGAATATAACTAAGTATTTACGGTCCATTTTTTGTTTGGTTTTTCTCTTTTAACTTTTTTTCAAATTTTCACCCTCCATTTCATTGATGTTTAAACTAACAAAGCTGTATGATACATTTTTGACAACGGCGGCAGCTTGAAAGCGGCTTTTTACGTCGGCTTAGTCTTACACGCAAATCAAGTCATCGTTGGCTGGTATACTGGAGAAATAAAGGCAGCGGCAAATATGAGGCGATTACTAATCGATTGGTTTGGATTTTTGTTAGTCAGCTGTTTATTTGCAATTAGGTGTTGCAAACTCATTTCTTTGTATTTTGTTAGTGTAGAGCAAAAATATGCTAAACGTTTTCGCAAACGCAATGATGCAATATGAACTACACACTAAAAGGTAATTTTTTTTACAAAACAAATAATTCACAAAAAAAATGTTAAATTTTTAATAAAATAAAGTTTGTTTCTTCATTCCGGTTTCATAAAACGATTTTTAAAATTTTATTTTATTTTAAATAGTTTCTTCAAAATACAACAAAAATATGTACATGTCCAGAAGATATTTGGGGCTTTCGGAAATACCAATACACTTTTTTTAATTTGTCATACTATTTAAAATAAAAGGTTAGTATATTTATATAAAGAATCTTGCGCGCTATTATTATTTACATAAAAATACAAAAGTGTAGTAAGTCTTTCACATAAATGCAGTTGATTAATTTGAAACGTTTTCATGAATATGCGATTAGTATAGTGATGATAAGATGTTAATTTACTTACACTTAACGTTTGTATTATAATAATATATAACATATTTGAACTGGCAATACTTATTTTTATTTTTACTGTAACAACTCTGTTATAGAGGCTAATGCATGCTTCCTCATCTTATCTGTTGCTCCCCTATTTGTGGCGCTCAGATGACACATCCAAAGTCAGCTGTAAGCGAAATATCAGAATAACGGAGAAAATAAAAAATAATAATACCCCAACCGTAATATAAACAAAAATACAACAACAAAACACACGCAAAATAAAATCAAAACAAAACTCCAGTGAGAGAAGGGGAGAATTAAATTCTATTCTATTTTACTTTCTGTTCGTTTTTGTATTATTTGTTTTTATTATTTCACACATTTTCAAAGTTGGAGCTCTCTCAGCTTGTGAAACAAATTTCATTTGTAGATTGGAGTTCGCCGTGTTTAGTGTTTTAAAATTTTCCTTTCGGTCGTTCTACATAGTACTTACATGTATAAAATACTAAGTAAAAATAAATTCTGAATAAACATTTATGTTTTATTTCTTTTACTATACAAGTAAAATATAGAAAAACAATATTACTCACGTTCTATCATTTTATTAATTCATCCGTGATATCTAAATTAAAATTAAATACATTTTATTAAATAAAATAAACTAAACAAATTTTAATGTGCAATTTTCGCATTCTGTATTTAACCTGACGTCTATTAATTATAATTATGCTTTTAAGTGCAAAGAAAGAAGAAATAATAAAAAGTAATTTATGAATATCAAATAATTAATAAGAAAAAAGTGTATCAAAAATAAATAATTATATACAAGTATTAGTACAAACAAATAAAAGTTTAATTTCAATTAAAATATTTTAAATTTGTGTTGTTTAAGTTATTGAAATAAACAAAAATTGTTTTGAAAATAAAAAAAAATACAGAAATTAAGAAAATAATTGTTTAAATCACTTGGTGTATGTGAGTGAGCGTGTGAATATTAAAAGAAACAGAAAAATTGGAATAAAAATTAAAAAAGAAATAAATTGTATTGTGTTGTGGCTCTTTTTTCTTATTCTCTGTGTGCTTTGAAAAAACGTTTTGCCGATCTTGCTGCTGCTACAGCTGCTCCTCCTCATGTTTATATTGCGCTTCGGCCATGTGTTGATCTTATTTTTTAATGTGCCCTTTACGAAACGTTTGTTTTTTAATTAATTGGTCGTTTCGTTTGTAACAATAATTATTATTTGGAATCACAAATCATCACTTAAAGGTTTAATAAATAACCGAAATATGGTTTTTCGTTTTTAGTTAAATTTTTCATAATTCATTAAAAATATCATTTCTAATAAAATCTATAGTTGTGAATAAAAAAATGTTTCTTTCAAAATCCTCTGTTTCTAGGATACTTAGTTCAGTACATACATATATACAGCCATGTCACAGAGTTTGATTCCGTTCGGAAGTGGAATTATTTCCGTATTTGACTTCTCTAGAAAAAGTATAACGAAACATTTTTTCTGAATGAAATCACTTTAAATTAAATTAAAAATTAAATAACTTATAATTAAAAGTACTTTCATTCCGAAAACAATTTTCGTTTTATTCTTTCTACAGATGCAAAATACGGAATTAACTCCACTTCCTAACGGAATTAAGCTCTGTAACATGGCTAATAATATAGGAAATTTTTAGAA
The DNA here is from genome assembly GCA_950370525.1 of Bellardia bayeri. Taxonomy (NCBI): domain Eukaryota; kingdom Metazoa; phylum Arthropoda; class Insecta; order Diptera; family Calliphoridae; genus Bellardia; species Bellardia bayeri. Next base: position 41,610,613 of record OX493268.1, on the reverse strand, counting down.
CATGTTTTAAAACAACTGCACAATTTCTAATTGTATTTCTAAAGTTTTTGATTATATTTCAGAAATTTCCAATTATATTTCAGAATTTTCTAATTGTACTTCAATATATACATACATATTATTATATTAATGTTGAATTTGAAAATTTAATTTTCTAGGTTATCCTCTTTAACAATTAAACACAGCGATCTTCAATTCAAGTTGTAATCAAATTATATACTAATTTAGTTACAGGAGACTTTGCATTAAACATAACACTGAATAATGAATTACTTACCTTTATTTGCAAAATTAAACACAGCTGTTAACGGGCATGCCCCCTGTCAGTCTTATAACCAATCATATCTCGTCAACCGCGTCTTTCTCTTTATCCGTGTCACAGTTTAATTTCATAAAAAAATTATTAATGAGAAATTGGGATTTTATTTGAAAATTTCAATTCTGTACAATGATATTAAAAGACTTTATAACGTTTTAAGGGAACGTGATATAAGTATGTATGTACACTAAACTTATTAATTGACATATTAATCAGGGTTGGCAAATATGGTACAATTGTACATTTTTGATACTTTTAGACTCAGTTGGTAGTACCAACTTGGTACTGTGATACTATGTATCACGAGACATTCGGTACAATTTGGAATAGTCCAATTTTTTATTTATAGTTATATGTTATTTTAATTTGTTCATTTACTCGTATGTTATGCCACATACTATAATTTAAATTGCCAATTAGTTTTTCTGAAGTTGGAAATTAAACATTTATGATCGATAAAGTCATATATCGGGAGGACATTTGTATAGGGCTTGAAGACAAATTAGACCAAGTTTAACCAATTTCAATAGCTTTGTTTTCGACCGAAAAAATCGCATGTCGTAAAATCGACTTCAAAAAGTTTTTCTGAGTTTATCGATGTACTTTAAGGTGGGCGTTAGACGTATTAGAGGTGGTGTAAAAATCCACTATGGTAGTGTTGGGTGTAAAAATGGTACCGTGAATGCCTAAAAAGTACATTTTATTTATGTAGTTAGTACAAAAACCAACAAGCTAGTTTCCATCCCTGATACAAACCAATAATTAATTTAATTTCTAAAACAAAAATCTATCTGATTATTCTGAATGAAAGAAACAACAAGTAATTCATATCAAGCCAGACAAAAACTTTGTATCGATAGGTCTCTCTGATTACTTTGGTATTACTTTTTCTTGTATTCTGCTTAAGTGGTACTTAAAAAGTCTTCTTCTTTAAGTTTCGACCATTAAAAATATTTTCCTATTGACTATGTAGTGGTAATTTCTGTTTCTATTTATATATTAACATCCCCTGCCATAACTTAAGTACCGCGTTTCCTTATAAATCCAAATTAATGATTCGATGTTTTCAATAAAAATCGGGTACAATTTCATCATGAGCAATGTCTCCAATTAGACAATAGGCTATTGGGTCCATATGATTCTACCGTGTGTGATCTTTTTCCGGCTTAGGTAATGGTAACCTTCCATTTTGGAGAATATTATTCAAAGCATTCAAAAGTTCACAATCGACTTATAAATATAGAGATATATGTAAATAAAATCACTGATCGAGGTAGTCGATTTTTTAATCAAAATAGATGATTTCTCATAGCCGCCATAAAAATATCTTTCCGAAATATGGCGAAAATAAGTGTCATATAAAAAGACCATAGACCCCATTTAAAGTCCATAACGATACCGATCCAAAATTTTACACGGAGCATTTACATATGTATATGCCAAAATCAAACTGCTGGATTTTGAAAATATCGGTCCATATTTGAACATATCCGCCATATAAGGTCCACTACCGAAATTCACGTTAATTCTAATATGTATCTTAACGGTACTATTATTATATTGAAATTCAACGTGAGATATCAGGATATGATATTTAAGAAGAGTGGTCCATGTTTTGTAATTGCTGACATATGCGTACCACTTTTGAAATACAAGTTAATGTCTAATAAATATCGATATCAAATCAACTTTCTAAACGGATCAGAAATTGTAATGCAGAAATCAGTTATACGGCAATTATACTAATGAATTTTGTAGCTGTCAGTCAATAATTGGCAATAGCTCCCGAATTAAGTCCACTTCGTAGTATAACAACCAACGCATTAGTGGATACTGGATTTAGAATCTATTATTCCATAATTGGTTCGTTTCCGCTATGCCACCCATACGATTATATCTCTTGTAAATAATGTTATTGAGATCAAATTCTACCAAATGAAACCCTACTTTAATCTTACACTTACACTTTTTTATACCCTGTTTCTTAACTTGTGGTGAATATGGAAAAATTTGTTTTTTAATTTTATAAATTGTTAAATTACACTCATTATATTGTTCGTAAAATTGTCTTGCAAACAATATAGAAAGTGCTAAGTTATAAGTATTTAAAAACACTAAATAAGGATATTCTAGTCCTTTAACCAGTGTAGGTTTAGTACTTCTCGTTATATTTAGGTGGTTGTTTTTTTTTAAGTTTATGGTTATAGCTATAGAATATATGTGACCCGGCCTATGAAAAGGTGGCTTATGACTCAAAATAGAAATTGCGAGACGCAGCTGTTAAAGATAAACAATGCATTTCGTTGCTTTCTTATTAGTTTTTCTTTTGCATTATGAACAGTCATGCCCAAAAGGCAACCAAAAAAGGCAAAAGAGCATAAATGAGATAAGTTCGGGTGTGTATATAAAGAGCGATGTTTTTTTCAATGCAAAGCACAAAGCAGTTTCTGACCGAAAAAAAATCGTGTGAGTGCTCAGATTTAAAAGCAATGATGAACGAGTATGTGTGAATAATGTCTGTCGAAGAAGAATTTAGCGAGGTTTTTCACACATATTTCTGTGAAAATGAAGAGAATGATGATGATTCTTTCGATTCCTCAATTACGAGGACGAACTACAAGCATTGTTTCAAGCTGAAGATCAAATGGAAGTGGATGAAAATATTTTTACCGTGGACTTGTCTATTACAGATAAGATAAATTTATTTCGCAAGATTGCTGTAATAATAAATCCCAAAAAATGATACAAACTGCAAGAAATAACTATCTAGAATTATCAAAACATGAACTTGATTTGGTTTTACTGCAATAAAAAAAATTAAGAAAACGTAAGACCTTATCTCCAGAAGGAAATTCGAAAAAACGATCAACTTCAAAGATTTCAACAAGGATAGTGACGAAGAAAACTACTTAATGCTGCTAAAAAAATATTTTTTGTGCAAAACAGCTTTTTTTTTTTGGTAAAATCGTTTTTTAAGCGTTCAATCCTGATTTTAAATTTTTCAATTCCATTTATTATCTCGATTCTGGATTTTCAATAAAATTCTGTTTTTCTTTTATTTGTGCTCTTCTTTCTCTACATTTTTAGTACACTTTTAAGCAAGTTAGTGTTCACCACGTGAAAGAGCGTCTCAAAAACTATCGAAACCAAAAAAAAAGTGGAGAACTTTTTTTTTTGAGTCATAAGCCACCTTTTCATAGGCCGGGTAACATATTGTAAACGAAAATATTACAATTACTATAATCGGTCCATCCATCTAATGAACCATTCATCTTGTTAAGCAACATCTTCAAATCTATCTTATCTTGCTTTCATTATGATTGCCATATTAACAAAATAAAAAAATTTAAAAATTTCAAATTTCTAAGATAACATTTTTTTAAAATAGTTTTATTTACCGACTAATGTCTTTAAAATGTAGTAATGCAATTCTTTCAACGGTAGAATAATATTTTGAGCAAATATAGGTACATTGTAGATGTTGCTAGTCAGGGCTAGAGAGTGCGTTATGTTTCGGTCTCTGAAAATAAAATACAGCATTTTGGCTAAACATTAAACTAGATTTCAACAGTATCTGGCTGTCACTATTTAAATTTGTATTCAATGGTATTGTCTTCTTTTGTGAAATTTTTCCAAAGTTAAAGTTTACAATAGGTCGCAATAGTAATATTTTTAGTAGAAATGTTGTCGATAGTAAAATCCGTGCTCCGATAGACTAGATGATAGTATTCCAGACTATTAGTCAGAAGGTTGCGGGTTCGATTCCCGCCAAAGACTCCGGGTGTTTTCTGCAGATAAGCCAAAAAGCTTCGCAGTTTGTGTTTGTTAATTATATTAAAAAAAATTCAATAGAATAATTTTATCGATAATAATATTTTTCAATAGAAATGTTATTGAAAACTAAACTTTTGACATAATAGTTATCGATAACTGAAACGTATGTACACTAGAGCCCCGATTTGCGTCGTTAATAGGGACCGGGGAAATGCGACGCAAACCGAAACGACGAAATCGAAACGATGCAAAACAGATTGACACAAAATTTCAAAGTCGACGCAAATCGGAATCAAAGCGACGCAAAGCGAATTAAACCACATTTAGAAAAGCGACGCAAATCGAAATGACGCAAATTGGATAGACGCAAATCGAGGCTCTAGTGTATATAATAAAGTTATCGATAATCAAATTTGGATTAAAACTAATAAACAACTTATTAATCTTATCAATCTTTCCAAAAGAATTTTTAAGTCTCGAAAATTTCTTGATTTTTCGTTTGGCATCTGTATTAAAAAGTTCGAAATTCCAATTATGTAATATTTCTTTAACTTCTAAAGTTATGGTAGGTCTTTATTACCATAATGGAGTTATAAGAAAAATATGATCACATGCAATAAATCTTAAACTTAATATACTTAAAGATACCAGTAATGTGTGAAATGTTTGTGTGTATCCAAATATGTATAATATTGGGAAGTTATTAAAGTTTTGTTGCATATTTAAGGATTTGAAATTATTGAGGTGCTTTAGTGTTTTTTATTAAAATTTTAGCTGTTCGATGGCAGGTTAACATTAATTTCTTTTCATAAATATGTAAATATGTTTATTCACTAAATACTCGTGCATTCTTGCAGATTCCAGACCATAAATTTATTTAATAAAAACTAAAAATCTTTGATACATTTAAACATTTTTTTTTCGTACCGTAACATCGCTCCTTTGTTGTGAATCTATTTCCGTACAATGTTTATTTTAAGTAAAATCCAAAAGAATATTTTCAAAATGTTTTTTTCTTCTTTCCGATATCATGTAAAAACGATTTGTTTCTTCTTTGAAAAATGGAATTAATTTCTGTTTTATTTCATTAAGTTGAAATTGTAAAGTGTGATGTTGTTTACCACAAACCTACCTACACACACACACACAATATATTTACAAAATGCAAAATTTTTCACAAGTGTGCTTGGTAGTCAAATCATCAAGTGATGATGTAAAAATAAATTTTTGACATACGTTCTCATAGTTTATTAGTATCCGGTGAATTTCTCAATATTGGCTAAGAAATTTTATTAAATAATATCAGATAATAGTGGGAATTTCCAGTGAACCTGAACTAAAAAATGTTATACACAATTTCAGTTGAGATATAATATTAAAATTATAATGCGTATAACTAGTTCGAAAAAGTTATGAAAGTGCTTATTTGATGTAATTTTATTTTTCAAGTATTGATCTATGTAATTTCCCAGCTGGTCGATGTTGTCTTCAGGACATTTGATAATTTGTCGTCTATACAATGTCTCTGAGGACAAGTCGCATATGTTGTCGTGTTTTAAGCTCCATTGTTGATTAGCTAACGACAATTTCATGAACTTGTCTTGCATAAAATAATATTGAGGACAGAGTGAGCGACAAGTGCATGCATTTTGACCTGTATCAAGCCACATCCACGACAAGATGAGCGACAATGTCTTCACCTTATCGTCAGTAAAACTGCTGTGAAGACAAAATTATCGACAATTGCATGCATTTTGCCGTCTTTCAAACTATATTGACGACCATATGACACTTCTTCATTTAAACTATATTGAGGACAAATAAGATGACACTGCAATAATTTGTCGTGTTTCTATCAACATAAAACATTACTACTTGTGATAATTTTTAAATAACAAATCAATATTTCAGTTATGTTTTATAATTTTTTGTTGTCAATTTTCTTAAAAAATAAAATTAGTCTTTTGTAATAATATTGGCTGGCACGTACAAATTATTAAAATAAATTTTATAAAACAATAATTTGTGTAATATTTAATAATCAATTAAAAAACATAAAATCTCCAAAAAGTTTTACAAAATATTTTACAATTCATACAATTGTTAATTGGTAAGTATATTAAAATTAGTAAAAATGCCAAGATCATTACGTAGGGAAATCACACGAAAAAGGCAGAAATTTTTAAAAAGTGTGAACTATAATGTCATCAACGACAATATGGAAAATACAGTCGCTAGACTATCGTCAACGATGACATGAGATAAAAGTCATGTATATAGTCGTCGATGACAACTTTAACCACATTGTCTCCCAAATGATCGTCAACGACAATGTACACGATAATGTCGCTCACATTGTCGTGTACGATTTAAGTGCCCTTTGTTCGAAAAAGTCGTCAACGATTTGTATGAGCTGTCGCCTACGTGTCGTCTAGGATTTAACATTGTCGTGTACGCATCGTCGACGTTGTCTTGAAGACATGGCCAACTGGGATTTTAACGAATCTTACTAATACATCGACAGTTCAATTCCAAACCATGCTATGTCGTCTTAGCATGTTTTTAATTTTTTTGCGTTTTTGAATTAAGATTTTTTCAACTTAAATTCTGTCAAATTTTGGTTGTGATTGGCTAGTCCAATCAATAGTTATAAACAACAAAGTTCTACCTCATATGGTTTCTTAGATATCGCCTGTAAACTTTAGGAGCTTTTCCTGCAAAACTCACTTTTTCGACTTGGCATGTTTTGGAATTGAGCTGTCGACATGTTCATAACACTTTTTATCGTGTTTTGAGAAGTGAAAATTGGAAATATTTTACATTTCTAGTTTTTTAGCATTTAAATTGAACTGAATATACTTATATAGATTTAATATATGTATGTCGACTTAGCTTTCTTAGAATGGAAGTAAAAGAAGTTGTAGAGTATTTCATTATCAGAATTAAGAACAAAAATGTTAGACAATGTGTGTTCAAAGTTTGATTTTTTGGATTGATCATTAATAAAACCAGTATCATAAATAGAAAATAATGTTTCTTAGAGAATAATGACAAATTTAACATTTTTATTGGGGTTAAAATGAATTTATTCGTACACTACCAGTCATTTAATGTTAAAAGAATTTATACAAAATGTAGAATACAATTTGTCAAAATGTAAATTTACTTCATACACACTTTTATTGGTTTTAAGTTAAAATCTTGTTTACATTCATTTAATCCCATGCCATCTTATCTCCACTATTATATTTACCTGTTGATTTGCGTTTTCTTTGGAGCACTAATTTTCTAAACTTTTTTGTCTCAATTTATTTATTAAAATTTTTCTCTAATATATTCTTATTTTATTCGAACACTGAACAAGGGAAGTGAAGGCAGACAGCCACAAAATGAACAAATATATAAAAAATGCATAAATATTGTTTATTTCGAACTTGTTTTCATTATTATTGCATTGACTTCAAAAAGTTGACTCAATTACAACAAGTAATTAATTGGATTTAGTTTTATATTTTATTCACATACATATTTATTGCGGCTTCAAGCCCGACCATATAATACCCTACACCCAGCATATATGTATAAAACAGTTTTTCAGAAATGGGCGCTATGTTGGAGATATTAGTTATTATGGACCAATCATTTAAAAATCTAGTGTCATGATTTCTGTGAATATAAATATTATATATGTTAAACTTTATCTCGATATAAATACTTTGAAAAGCTCTATAGAAATTGAAAGGGTCTTATATCGGAGTTTCGGCTAATTATGGAGCGATTATAAAATTAGGTGTCATCATTTCTGTATACATGAAACTTATTTGTGTTGAATTTTATTTGGATACCAACATTTTTAAAAAATTTATTAAAGTGGACCGATCTTCACAAAATTTGTAGATGTGATTTGGCTTCATTTACCACTTAGTTGTGGTGAAATTTGTTTGGATACTTGCATGATTCAAACATTTATGATCGGTAAACCTTAACTTCGGGAGGACATTTGTATGGGGGCCAGATGAAATAATGGACCAATTTCCACCAGTTTCAATCTCATTCATCCTTGGGTCAAAAAAATATTATGTACCAAATTTTATCAAAATACCTTTAAAATTGCGACCTGTACTCTGCGCACAAGCTTTACATGGACAGCCAGCCAGCCAGACGGACGGACGGATGAACATCGTTAAATCGAGTCAGGAAGTGATTCTGAGTCGATCGGTATACTTTAATGTGGGTGTTGGACCAATATTTCTGGGCGTTACAAAATCAGCACTACTCCAATATACCCTCCTCACTATGGTGGTGTAGGGTATAAATATTGTAGATATATTTCAATAAAAACAATCAGTAATAAAATGCAAAAAAATATTATTTTTAAAGTACACTTAGGCAAAAAATGGATTAATATTCGGTCCATGCGGTTGAAATGAATTTATTATTTAGTAGATTTTTTTTTTAAAAAAATATTAAATTAATAAAATCTATACAATAATAACTTACAAACAAGGAAAAACATTAGTAGTTTCGCAGTTAATTCTAGATTAGCCAGAGCTGTATAAGCTTATGGAGTAAATACTATACATCTTCTTGGGAACCGCTCTAGAAATATATTTTCATCATACATTTTTTGTTTGAAATTATAAAGCTTATTACTACTAATTCTTCTTTGCATCATTGTGAATTAAGATGTTTTCCTTAATATTTGCTGTTACTGTATATGGGTGTTTCCATGGTTATGCACGCGACATTTGTACACGTTTAATTGTCTTTGAATATTGTGAAAATGGAAATGGATTAAAATTTTAGAATGGAATTATAGAATCGTTCATTGTATGTGATGAGACTTTTCAAAAAGTGCGAAAAAAGCATTTTGAAGAGCAATTTTGAAGAAAATTTCAATCGTGTAAATGTAGCTTCAGTTTAATGTTTTCCAAAATTAACAAAATAAGTTAAACACATTTGAAAAACATTAATATTCGAAATTATTTACATTCGTTTGATGTATATTATTTTGTGACGGTGAAGTGATTAAAGTACATATTAACAAATATTTAATTAATTGCATGTTTTAGTGGCTTTACAATGAAATTAATTTCGTTAAAGAAAATAGTTTTTGTTGTTGTTTATATTTTTTAATAATTTTTAAATTTTATAAACAATCGTACACTTTTCTTATCCACATATTTATTTACATACATATATTAAAAAAAAATAATTTTTAAATAAACATATTAATAAATTACCTTTTTAAAATACTGCATTTTATTACTATTTTTATTTTTAAATTTAAATAAATATCAAAAATGTATCTGTTTATTATCAAGAAAAGTTGGCTTTAAAATATTTAATCGCCAATTCTTTAAATTGAGGTAGCGATTTCACCAATAGAATTTAAACAAATATAATCGCATATTGACCTCAATTTAATGTTCATATGCTTCTTTAAAGACATTTTCACTATTCAGTCAGTACGAAAAATTGTACGGAATGTTTTTTTTAATACATGTTGTCTACTTTTTAAGAGTTTACAAATTTGATTTAAGTAATTCAAATTGGTATCCTTGGATGTCTAGAAAAATAAAAACATAAAACAGAAACTGGAAAAAGTAAGAAAGTATCATATGCTCTATATGTGAGCTATAAATAATTATGGACCGATCGGTGAAATGATATTTGTATACATGAAACTTATTTTTGATGAAAATTATTTGGATACCAACATTTTTAAACGCCTTATGCTCGATTTTCGAAAGTGGAAACATTTATGACCGATAAAGTCCTATTTCCAGAGAGCATTTGTATGGGGGATCGGTGATTATAACTAATTTCAATCCCAATCGTCCTTGGGCCGAACAAACTTTACATACTAAGTTAAATCGACTCAGAAAGTGATTCCTGGTTGATTGGTATACTTGAAGGCGAGTGGTCAAAAGGGTCAGCCAATTTTTTTATTGTTTCTAAAGTAGTATATGAAATATTAATAGAAGACTTTAATAAAATTCACGAAAGCTTAAAAACTACCTTAGCGTTTTAAACTTGCTACATATTTAAACAGTTATTGAACCACATCATAAAATTAATAAATAACAAATAATCATACAAATTTACTTTTTATGATCGTTAAAAAAAAAACTTTCAAACAAACAACGAACCTGTACGGAATTTGAAGAAAATTTGTATTTACCCTAATTACTTTTGTTTGATTGCATACAGTGGTATTGCTATTGCGATTAACACAGAATGTTTAGTACAATTATGTACAGTGGGAATGTGATAAACGTAAATGCGATATAAATTCAATTTTGCAAACATCACATTTTTCTAAAAATTTCGCACTGAATTGAGCATTTGTTCCATTGTGCATCTATTCCGAAGATTGGAAATGTGTTTACTAAGGAAAATTTACGATTTTAATATCGATTTTGAAACAACTTTTTTGTTTAATTCTAAATTGGGCATTTATAGTATTTTTATTTAACATATAAATTATCTAAAATATAATGACCATGTGCACCGATGTAGATGTAAAGGAAAAATTAGGAAATAAAATTAAACATTTTGGTAAATTTTATAATACAATATTATTTTTCATCTTCCTAAACTCATAAAAGTACTGATATGCATTTTAGTCTAACTTGAATAACGTCTACCCATAAATGTAGCTAAAAAAAATTATAGTTTGAGATTTTTATGGTTTTATTAGATATACCTTTATATGCGAGAATGAAAGTAAAAAGGAAATAGATTTATACCTCTCATAATTCTGCTATATGATCTCTAAAGATACGGTCAGACTCGGCTAATATTTGACATTTTTCGTCAAATATTTCATTGCTTGAATCTGGCAACAAATAAAATTTATAGCATGCAGCAAAAAAAGGTTTTCCTCATATAAAATTATTTGCCGACATACAAAATATTTTCGTAATGTGACCATAGTGTGACCACCAGCTGCATACATATGTAAATGTATATATAAATTCCACATTTTTCAAATTACAAACCAATATGTTTACTAAAGTTTTATTGAATTTTGTTATTTTGTACTTTTTATATGATCAAACTGCTGCAAATTATAAACAATAAAAATATTTGCCCTATGGTCACATTAAAACAAACATTTTCACAAAATATTTGTTTTAGTTCCAACGATGAAAAAATTGAGTGGTATCACCGGAAATAATAATGAGTGAATAAGGTTGTTTTTAATAGCAACGCCCTTAGAAACTTACTGGCAAAGAAAAACAAAATCTATCAACTATTTTATATTTTACAAGACTTTAGAAAATAATATTACTAAACATAAAATAATCAAGGTTTTTTCTACTCAGTAATAAATTTATTAATTTAATACAAAACCTCCATTCATCCTAAGAAATTAGGCTTCCTCCAAAATGATAAGCACATTCTGGACTTCTAGATTCAATAGAATTAAAACAGTATGAGAGCGTAGTCTCAATGGAAAATTAAAGTATACACCACAGAATCTAATTTTTTCTGCAGTCATTAGGAAAATCCATTCTAGAAAAAAAGAAAATTGAAAACTATATCAGAAGTCAGAAAAATCTGGGAATCTAAATTCCAAAGAATGAGGGCACTGTCAAAAATAGATTCAATGGAAATTGTAAATATACATCCCAATGAAAAAAAATCTTTATGTGCAAAGAAATTTCAGAGCCGTGCCTTCGAAAAATTGCGTTCCTCCAAAATTTTCAAAAAAAAATATTGGATTCTAAATAAAATGGAATGAGAGCAGTGACACTACGAGGTCTGATCAAAAAATAACCGTTATTTTAAATTTTTTTTAAAAAAAGTATTTATTTATTCATCAATAACTATCTTGCCCCCTTCAAAGTAATCCCCCTCATATATAATACACTTATGCTAGTGTTTTTTCCAATCATCGAAACACTTCTGAAACGCGCTTTTTGGTATCGCCAACAGCTGTTGTTTCGATTTTTCTTTTATCTCCTCAATCGTATCAAAACGTTATTTTTAAATTTGTAAAAATTATGACTATTTAGAAAAAATAACTTAATGTTCAGAGATTTTCTGTACTAATTCGTTGATAGATTTTTATTTTATGTTCATACTCGTAATCATTGATAGTTTTCATTGCCTAACATCGTTTTGCCAGTTAGCGTTTTAATTTCCATTGTTGGCATTTTTTAATTCTATCGAGGTGCGTGTAAACAAAGTACTACATTATTTAGCAGAAACAGCTGATCTGTATTATATAGTATATATAATATATAGTTTTACCCTTTTAATTTTATAATGAACATATATACATACATATAATTGACTTTGTGACAATATTGTTGACCAGAGCTGCCAGAAATTTTCAGCAAAAAATCTTAATTTCACCAAAAAAGTCTTATTTTTGAAGAAAAAATCTTATTTTTGGAAATAAGTAGTACAAAACAGGTTGTTTTTAATTGAACCTAACCTTCGTCTAGACAAAACAAAAAATCATTTTTTTGGGGAAAAAATCTTAAAATCTTTTTTCGGTTAAAAAATCTTATAAAATAAGGTAAAATCTTACTTCTGGCAGCGCTACTGTTGACAGTACAACAATATTTTATTGTAAAGAATGTAGTCAACGCAGTTGTTTTTAGGAGACAAAAATGCAAATTAAAAAAATATGAGTTTTTATAGTTTAAAAATTTCGAGAATATTACTTTGTGCATTTACTTTTTATACCCTACACTACAATAGTATATTGGATTTGTGCTGATGTTTATAACGCCCATAAATATTGGTCAAACACCCACCTTAAAGAATACCGATCGGCTTGGAATCAATTTCTGAGTCGATTTAACGATGTCTGTCTGTCCGTCCGTCTGGCTGGCTGTCCATGTAAAGCTTGTGCGTACAGGTCGCAATTTTGAAGATATTTCGATAAAATTTGGTACGTGATATTTTTTAGGCCCAAGGATGGACGAGATTGAAACTGGTTCAAATCGGTCAATTATTTCACCTAGCCCCCATACAAATGCCTCCTGAAATTGGGGTTTACCGGTTATAAATTTACCACAGATAAGTATTACATGCAGCTAACGCACATCTACAAATTTCGTGAAGATCGGTCCATAACTAGTCGTAGCTCCCATATAAGGCCCATTTCCGAAAATCACTTAAAAGAACATAACTCTTTTAAAAATGTCGGTATCCAAATAATATTAAACACAAATATGTCTACATACATATAATATGGCAGAAGTTTATGATGATCAGTCCATAATTAGTCGTAGCTCCCATATAAGGCCCACTTCCGAAAATCGCTTAAAGAACATAACTCTCTTAAAAATGTTGGTATCCAAATAATATTGAATACATATATGTTTCGTACATATACATACATATAATATGGTGGAAGTTTATGGTGATCGGTCCATAATTAGTCGTAGCTCCCATATAAGGCCCACTTCCGAAAATCACTTTAAAGAGCATAAATTTCTTAAAAATGTTGGTAATCAAATAAAATTCGACAAAAATAAGTTGCTTATATACAGAAATATTGACACCTAATTTTGTAATGGTCGGTCCATAATTAGTCGAAACTCCCATATAAGACCCTCTCCGTAGTTCACTAAAGCTAGGGTTGCCAGATATAAAATCGACAAAAAAGTACAAATATCAAATCGAAGTAAAAACAGCAGTACAAATGAGAAAAAAAGTACACTTTTTATTTAAAAAAAATCATAAAATTCAGTACATAAAAGAAATAATTGATGTAATTAAGAACTAGGAAATCCAGTATTAACAATTCAATGAAGAAAATAACAAATAATAAAACCAAACAAGTAAGAGTGCTATATTCGGCTATGCCGAATCTTATATATCCTTCACCTTTGTTGTGGATGCATAATTATATTATGCATGATTGTGTCGATAAACACGCCATCTGTTGATGATTTTGTTCGTAACAATATTAATACACTTAGTTTTTTCGATGAAATTTTCAGAGGTTGTCTCGGATTTTTGCTCATATCTCCGTTATTTTTGGATGGATTTTGCTGATTTTAAATAGCAAACTTCTCGAAAGCATGTCTGACAGAATTATTGAAGATTTGGATCCCGAAGATATCTGGGGACTTTAGAAAACTGAATACAGAAGACAGTTAGACAGACAGACAGACAGACAGACAGACGGACATGGTTTAATAGACTCCGCTATCAGAATACAAACGGAATGACAAACTTATATATTCCCTTCTCATGAAGGTAAGGGTATAATAAGACTAAACACTTGTTGTGTCTTGTTCTAAAAAAACGAAGTTTTTTTTTTAAATAAATATACGAGTTCAAGTATATTTTATTTAGTGGTAACGTTTTTTTCGGCAAATATTTGCCAAGTGTGACCGTACCGCTTTGATTTTTTGTCCGATTTAACTTGAATTTTCACAGTCAATTGAAAATACACCGATGACAATAATAATGCAGCAAGTACACAAATTACAAATACAAATCATACAATAGAAGACTGCCCTAATGTAGATACGATTTAATGTAGAACGACTAAGCTCTTGCATAGACCAACATTAATTTTTCTACACAATCATACAAAAAGTATTGTAGGTACATTCACACAGACTTGTGGAAAATATGCCTTCTGGCTTTCCAGCCATTTGGCAATTTCACGAATTTCGTTTTCCCCAGTTTTTTTATATAACACGTTTTGTTTTTCTTTGCAAATGATGCATGGCTGATTTGAAAAGTGAATGAATAGAAAAATGATTTAAATCTTATTTAAGATTGAAAGATTTTCTTGTGATTATGTAGATATTGTTCCACCTAAACATATGGATATTTTAAGTAAGAAAGGTTAAACGGAGAAGTACTTTACTCTGATTGATTTTTGGTTCACGTACATTTGCTGTATGATAAAATGTGTAATTAAGTACAGACATCTGCCTATATTGATCATTACTTGATAGTTTTTACTTCTAATAAATAATAAAATTGTCAAAATGTATCAACGATATTAGATTTAAGAGTAGTAAAAAAAAAATCCATGTATTTGTGCCACATGTCGTATGTATTTATTTCCTGTTTGGTGAAGGGTACAATAGATTCGGCAGAATATTTTTTAAGTAATTTTCAAATTAAATAGTACCTACATATGTATGTATGTATGTACATACATATGTGCAATTTATTTTTATTTATTTTCTCTATTTAGTTTTTAGTCGAAATTAAACATCTACAAAACAACAATACAATAAAAATAATAAATAAATACCTACCTACAGTAGAATTGTATTCACATTTTTGTGAGTGAGAAAAATTCAAAAAATACTCTTCTATATCTGCAAAAAATTAAAATTCAAACAAGATACAAACAGAAAAGAAAAACAAAAGAAGATATAAAACATAAACAAATAAATAAATGAATTGAAATTTTAAAAGTAAATTAAATAAATTTTACATTTACTACTGTATTGTTATTGCCACAATTAATGCCAGCCAAACAACCAGTCAGCTAAAGTGTTTATTTGTATAATTTCTTTCCTACACATGATTATTATTTGGATGATGCTACACTGATGCTTCCACAAATATTGCTGCACCACTCTTTCTAACCAAACAACTGTTATTGCTGCTGCTGTTGATAATTAATGGTTTTGTACAATAAAAGTAAAGGCGAAACAATTAAATCAATCATCACATTTCAGCTTTATAACCCGTCTGAGTAGTCGTCATTATCTAGACAAATAATCGTATGTACAACAACATCAAAATTGTTAAATATCCCATTGTTCTAGCCGCTGTTGCTGACATTTATTGCAACTGCATACAACAAATATTGCTGAGTTTTACTGTTGATATTTATACATCACAATAAAACAAAAACAACAACAACAACATTATCATCACCATCACCACCATCATCAACAATTGTTTGTTTGGTAAGTAAATATTTGCAATAGAATAAAATAGTTGTTAGCCATTTAATTCTTTCTCCACTGACGAACGACTGATTTCTTTCGACCTTATGGAAAACTGCGGACGAATTCCAAATTATTGTAATCAAACATTTCAATTTCTGTTCAATCGAAACGTACATATGTACATACATGTGTATTTTTATTTATTTAATTTTGTTTTGTAAGAGTACGAGTAGAGTCATAGAGTCATAAAAGCCAATAAAAACAGACTATTAACGAAACGCTTTGTTTTCTATTATTGTTGTTGTTTTTATTTTAATGACTGCTTAAATAATAAAAATTATTTTGTTCGTTGAAAATAATTTAAAAAACATTAACATCAAATATTTTCTTTACACTTGATCTTTTCTTAAATTTTTTTTTCCTCATTTTTTGTTTTTTTTGCAATAAAATTGAAAGCAAAAGTTTTTGAAAATGTTAAGAGTGTGTTTTCTTACAAAATAAAACACTGTTTCCAAACAAAAATCGATTTTTGTTCGCGTTATCATCATATCATTTAGATTAGAGTATTCAAAAACCCCAATTTTCGGTTTATTCGTAAAATTTCTTTATCTGATGGTTTTTTATTATACTATACGGTTTTATTTCATTTCTTCATTTTTACTGGTAAAAATTGATTTTAAAAAAGTGTATCCGACCTGAGACTATCACCCTTATCGTGAATAAAAATTCCGCATGAAATTTGTTCCCTATTCACATTTTTCCTAT
Organism: Bellardia bayeri; assembly: GCA_950370525.1. Taxonomy (NCBI): domain Eukaryota; kingdom Metazoa; phylum Arthropoda; class Insecta; order Diptera; family Calliphoridae; genus Bellardia; species Bellardia bayeri. Next base: position 41,593,861 of record OX493268.1, on the reverse strand, counting down.
TAAAATTCAATGTTAAAAAAATAAAAGGGAACAAATTTCATGTGAAATTTTTATTCAAATACGAGTACATATGTATGTGTATTTTTTAGTTTTTTAAACATTGTTTAATCGGCGTAAGATTTTGGATACCAAAATAAGAAAATATTGTCAAAAAGGAGCACAAAATGTTAGAAAAACTAAAATATTATCTTTTGCGTCTCCAGGAAAAAATTATTTTCCGAAGAGGCTACACAACAAAGTAGCGAAATATGGAAGCTAAAATATAAAGATTTTATTGCAAAAGACGTTAAGCTTGACAATTATAAGATATTAATAAAAAATGTCAAATAAATAATAATAATAAATCTTAAAATTTATTATGTTTTGACAAATATTAAAAAAAAAACTTCCAAAAACGGGTTGCCGAATAATTCGAATATATAAAAAATATTCGAAACCGGCCGGTTTTTCATACTTAAAAACACCCGTTAACCGGTTTCTGATTTTCAATATTCTTATCACGATAGAACAAAATATACATAATATAAAAAAGAACAAAAATACGAGTTGGCTATAGTGACAAATTTTTATATCAATTATTCAAAGAGCTTTCAGTTATTAAATTAACTGGTCTTCAGAGAGTTGGCCGATGCAGGTTTACAATTTTCTATTTTGTTCTATTTTGAGTTGGGTTCCTCAAAGGATATTGGTTGTGTTGCGACTGAAAGAATCTCTCAGTTTCTGACATGTTTGTGTATTGGCCACTGCTTAAATATGATATTTTCCAGATTGACATGATCTCATCATGGATGACTTGTCCTCCTTCTCATTTCCGATGATGCCATGATGGCTTGAAAGCAATATTATCTCAAGATGTTCGTAATTATAGTACGAGTTTATTGAATTTTAATTTACATTGTGAAACATTACGAGATTGAACACTATCACTCCTTTCAGTAGTAATGGTGGATTAAACCATTCGTTCCGAACAAAATATTTGTTCGGGCAAGAAAGATACAACTTTTTTATGAAAAAACTTTGTCCGTACAAATATTTTGTTCGGAACGAATAATATTGCTTTTCACGTGTATTTCGATATATAGTATTGCTGAAATATTCCAAGTAGATTTTGTCAATTTTGTTTTCATTGCGCCATAGCTCTTTTCTATCAATGTGATTCTTTCAGTGTAGTCTACTCCTAGGCATTTGAATTTCTTCGTTACCCAGCTTTTTATCTACAATGTTACATGTGATGGTTCTCTCGTTCAGTTAAAAAATTTAAGATGTAGATGTGTATTTATCATTTCAATGTTGGAATTTATTTACTCTGATCAATACCTCGACGTCGTCTGTATAATAGCCAGGTTTAAACATTATCATAAAAAATAGGCTTCTTACTGTGCACAGCCGAGATACACTAAAGTGTCAGACATTTATGCCTGACTTGGTCGGTGTATCGGAAGGGAATTTATATATCTGGAAGGTTTTAAGTAAATGTCTTTTACTTATCTAGGCATTATCCAGTGCTCAAATATCTTTTACGATTGCACTACAACGTTACAAAATATAATACAAAAGAAAGCTTTTGCAAACTACACCATTGCGATACTTTAGTATTAATAACAACTTTGACTAAGTAAAAAATACAAATTTTCTGTGATATAGTTTTAGTTTAAATACATTTATTTTAATATTTTAAGTTTTTGTGTTGTGTTGTCCAACTATACAAAATACTGTGATATAATTTATAAATGATGTTAAACTGACGAAAAAGATTATTATTTTAATAAAAACTCAATCCCTGAAGAAGTTGGAAAGAATACCAACGAAACGTCAGATTTTATTGAAAATGAAATAAATAATCTTTTATTTACATTAAATTAATGACCTTGAAAGCCCGCATATAGGAAACTATATAAACTATTAATAAAAAGAAAGCTTTATAATTTTCGAAAAAAAAAAATTCCAAACTTGGCAGTATTTTTATTTATAAGTCCCAATTTACACGAAGCAGCACCTAAAGTTAAAATTCAAATTTTATATTCGAATTTATTATACCGTTAAATTTATATTTCAATGTACAACTTGTCAAATATCTTGTAATTGATAATACCGATCGACTCAGAATCACTTTCTGAGTCGATTTAACGATGTCCGTCTGGCTGGCTGGCTGTCCATGTAAAGCTTGTGCGCAGAGTACAGGTCGCAATTTTGAAGATATTTCGATAAAATTTCATATTTCTTCGGCCCAAGGATGGATGGGATTGAAACTGGTGGAAATCGGTCCATTATTTCACCTAGCCCCCATACAAATGTCCTCCCGAAATTGGGGGTTTCCGGTCATAAATCTTTGAATTATGCAAGTATACAAACAAAATTTACCACAAATGAGTAGTAAAAGAAGCTAAAGCACATATATTTCGTGAAGATCGGTCCGTAATTAGTCGTAGCTCCCATATAAGGCCCACTTCCGAAAATCACTTAAAAGAGCATAACTTACTCAATAATGAATTTTGAATTTTGGTCCAAAATAGGTGATACCTCCCATATAACGCCCATTTCTGAAAAACTTTTTTATATTTACATATACTAGGTGTAGGGTATTATATAGTCGGGCTTGACCGACTATACTTTCTTACTTGTTTTAATGTTGTGTTAGTGCTGTAAAGTTCTTAATATATAATATAGAAGAGTAAGTTTTTCTTTATATGTACATATAAATGTTAATAAAATGGAGTCACTTAATTTTCTGAAGTCATTGGAATAACACGTTTTTTATTCTCCGCCATTGGCAACCACTACAAGGGATTAACATCTTTTTTATCGCATAAATTTAATTATTTTTGTAGATTTAAATAGTCAAATAAGATTTTGGTAATTATTTAAGCTTTAGGTATTTTTTATAAAAAATTTAAATTTTATTTTAATATTGCAGATATATCAGAATGAAAAAAACATTTCGACCGATGAAGGAATTTGTATTATCAATTAAAATATTTTGTAAAAATTTAATTAAAAGTAGATTTAATTTTAAAAAATATTATATTATTTAATTGAAAATTGTTTTTCAATTAAAAATTTAATTGATATGATTAAAAGTTTAATTAAAAATCAATTAAGACTCAATTAAAAGTTTAATTAAAATTTGTCGGGCAATAATTTTTTCTGTGTACATATATATATTATATTGTGACGTTTTTTACCTTTAAAAAACGGTGGTTTATTTCCTTTAAATAAACCGGATTCTTTTTAATTGCAAAATAAAAGCGTCAAGTAGTTTGAAGAAACTATAACGAGTTTTTATTTATTTAAATGCACACAAACACAATTAAAAATGAACAAACTATCTTTTTACACACTTATATTACGGTTTAAGAACACACTGACAGTTTTCGAACACGCCATCTGTTGATGAATTTGTTAGTAACAATATTAATACACTTTGTGTAATCAACGCCATCTGTTGATGAGTTTATTAGTTTTTTGATGAAATTTTCAAAGGTTGTCTCGGATTTTTGCTCATATCTCCGTTATTTATGGACGGATTTTGCTGATTTTAAATAGCAAACTTCTCGAAAGCATGTCTGATAGAATTATTGAAGATTTGGATCCCGAAGATATCTAGCGATTTCAGAAAATTTATTTAAACATCCAGACATACAGACAGACAGACGGACATGGCTTAATAGACTATCTATCTATAAGGATCCCAAATATATATACTTTATGGGGTCGGAAAATTATATTGTGGAAATTACAAACGGAATGACAAACTTATATACATATTCCCTTCTCATGAAGGTGAAGGGTATAAAAACACCCTATACATACATACATACATTACATACATATTTATTTTCTGATAGTTTATAGTAGATAATATATTTCGTTTTAACATGAGTATAAACAATCTAATTGGAAACGGAAACAGTGTGTCGCCTTTAATGTGAACATGAAAAAGACTGTTAAATTGCATGTACTCCTATCTAAATTCAACATAATTTTGTTGAACTTTCAGCATAAATCTTGTCTGTACACTTTTCTTCCTTCATCATTACGAGTATTTAACCTTCTAAGTGTTGGTTTTAGTCCTTTGTGTGATCTTGAGTGTGGTTGTGGGAGTAAAAGAGAATTTCATCAAATTATTATTCTTAGATATAAACTCGTAAGATAAGGGTTGTGTCTTAAAACCCCCGTAAAGAATTTTTGTCAGGTTTATTAAAAATATTTTGTTTATTTAGAAAAATAGTAAATATACTTTTTGAGACGGTAAAATAAAAACTTAATATCGTACTATATTTATTTTCATACAATATATTAATTGGAAGCAAATAAGTGGTAAAGGGTAAAGTCCTTAAATACTAGAAATTATTATATGTAGTTTATAAGTATATATTATATAGATTAATTATAAGTGAATGTGTCAAACTTTACTTTGCTTTCTTCAAACGTACTTATTGTAAACTTTTCAAAATTTTCTCTTGAATTTCAAAGGATTTTTTATCTTCAATGTTTTCGAATTTACCTGATGGTTTTTCAATGATTATAATGCATTTTTGTTTTATCTTTTAGTTGGATAGTTTCCCTTAAGAATGTATTAGTTTACCTATCAAACTCAAACAATTCCCATAATGTTAGCGTTGAATAAAAGGAGGAGTAGAAATAGAAAAAGTATACAATATAGAAGTTGGTTACCAACCACAGAAGCATGTCTTATGTAATTAACATTAATAACACCTGTCTTAAGGTTGTGCCAAAGTTTAGTGTTTTGTGTGTATTTACTGGTTTAAAAACCTCAAATAAGTTCTATGGGAAGCGGTGTCTTTAACAATTAACAATTATTTACTGCCTTAAATAACGTACTCAACCCATTTTAGTACTCGGGATACATACAATACTGTAATCTTCTTTTCTTTCCTGATGTTCCGCGCTAGAATGTGCTTTAAACCAATTATGGTGAATAGGTTTTACTTTCCAGCTTAGCCAATGTTTCGAGCTTTCATCTTTACTTTGGTAAACACTTCTAGCTCATTTGTGACCTATTAGAGACCGATCATCATAAAATTTAGTAGCAAAATAAAATTCTCTATTTATAAAAAGTAATTGTGTTGAATTTTGTTTCGATAACAATACTTGTAAAAGATATATACATGTTAAAATGGTTTTCGGATATGGGTCTTATGTGAGAGCTATCTATGATTGATTATGAATCGACCGTTATAAAATTTGGTGTGATGGCATTTGCATATACAACATTTATTTGGATATTAAAAATTTCAAGAGATTTGAGGTTGTTTTTCGAAATTGAGCCTTATTTTAGAACTCGATTCGCCAAAAATTTTAAATTTGATATTTGTGTGAATACCTATTATATATCCAGGTGAAATAAATTTCGTCCTTGGGCCGAAGAAAATTTTATCGAGAAGTCTTTAAAATTGCAACTTGTTTTAGCTCACAAAGCCATGAACAGTAAGTCAAACGGATATTGTTAAAACGACTCAGAATGTGATTCTGAGCCGGTCATGAGACCCGCCAGCACGAGAGTTTATGAAAGATATAAGAAGTATATTTGGGCCACCCTAGTGTTGTTATTTGTAAATGTGCTAAACATCACAGACAAAATTATGACAACTTTATTAAATGTTCAGTAATCCCAGAAGTTCCTTTCCCACACATTACCCTACAAAACACATAAACAGAAGACATATTGTGCATGATGATGGGTATGTGGTGTACGAATATGGAGAAGTGTGTTCTTGAAATCACACATTTGGCAAATATTGTTGTTGTTTTGTAACATTAAACGTCACTGGGAGTTGCCTGTGCTGTAAAAGTTTGTGGTCATTATGTTTTCGTTGTTTGTGTGTTTATCTTTAATTTCTTGTATCGGGTATTTTGTGGTATAATTTGATCCATCTGTCAGTCAATGTTTGTAAAATGTTACACTGCAGACATCTACACTATAGATTTGTTGCTGTTAGAACAAACAAAGGTCTTACACGACACTTATGCCAAATTACAAAATATGCTTTCTTATGGCTTGTTGAAACTGCGTTTAATTAAGATTATATAGGCAGCATAAATTCTTATTTGAGACCACATACTTTACTTTGACATTTGTCCAGACAACCAATATTAGTTTATTTAATGTGTAGACATTACGGTGTAAATTGTTATTAATTAAATATTTTCACACTCATGCTGGCCAGTAGGGTGTTTTTTACTTTTTTTCTTTAAAATCCAAAATAATTTTGAGGCTATGAAGCACACACTTTTTTTATACCCTACTCCACAATAGTGGGATAGTGGATTTGTGTTGATGTTTGTAACGCCCATAAATATTGGTCCAACACCCACCTTAAAGTATACCGATCGACTCAGAATCTGAGTCGATTTAACGATGTCCGTCCGGCTGGCTGGGTGGCTGACTTTTTTCTAAAGATCGGTCCATAATTGATCATAGCTCCCATATAAGCCCCACTTTCGAAAATCACTTTTAAGAGCCTAACTCTCTTAAAAATGTCGGTATATAAATAATATTGCACATAAATATGCTTCGTATACATAAAAACAATATGTGAAGATCGGTCCATAATTAATCATAGCACCCATATAATACCCACTTCAGAAAGTCACTTTACAGAGCATAACTCTGTTAAAAATGTCAGTATCCAAATAATATTTAACACAAATATGTTTCATATATATACAAATAATATGGTACAGTTTAATGATGATCGGTCCATAATTAGTTGTAGCACCCATTTAAGGCCAAATGCCGGAAATAAGTTTAACGACCATAAATCTCTTAAAAATGTTGGTATCCAAATAAAATTCAATACAAATAAGTTTCATATATACAGAAATGATGACACCTTAAATTATAATGGTCGGTCCATAATTAGTCGATACTCCAATATAAGACCTTTTCCGTAATTCACTTTAATCTCCATAAATCGTTTATAGTATTGATATCGAGATTAAGTATAACATACATAATATTTATATTCACAGAAGTCATGGCACTAAATTTTTGTGTGATCGGTTCATAATAGGTCTTATCTCCCATATAGCGCCCATTTCTGAAAAACTGTTTTATACATGTTATATGATGGGACTTTTATTACTGCTGATGACCTTTAACATAAATATTTAAACACCAATATTTAGGGCGAGTAGCTATGGCATTGTGTCTTCCTATGTTATTATATGGTTTTGAGGTATATTCGGGAATATCACGAAACTAACACAATCACCCCTATCGTGAATAAAAATTCCACATGAAATTTGTTCCCTTTTCACATTTTTCCTATTAAAATTCAATGTTAAAAAAATAAAAGGGAACAAATTTAATGTGGAATTTTTATTCACGATAGGGGTGAATGTTTTAATAGATTATATGGGTATTTCTTTGGATTAAAATACGGATTCCATATACATTAGAACGGTCCTCATTTGTATTTTTTTAAATTTGTATCACGGCAAGCACTAAAAACATTTCAGTTGGTCTCAAAAAACCACACAAAAAATTTGAGCACGATTGGACAATTTTTAGCCGTGCCTCAAAGCACTCTTTGATTGATTTGCAATTATTGGGTCACATAATTCGTATGGTCTTTCATTTAGTCGTTAATGAAACATTGACGATCGTACATATTTAGTGGATGCCTAAATATTTTTTTTCCAAGTTTACACTTTGCTTACGTTTTCTTAGACAGAATACATTTCGGGAAATCTCCGTCGTTTTATGCTGCTGAAGAAATGTTGTAATTTGAAGCAGTTTTAAGCTGACTATTGAGAGGTGCGGTGTCATAAACAAATGAATGTGCTTTTTATTTTGTATGGGAAATTAATACTCAGTACTTTCGACAACCTCGAAACTTGCAGATTCCACGTAGTTTTTTCTTGCACTGGGATGGTACAATGTTACCAGAAATTAGTGGAAGAGAAAAGTTGATCGCTTGCCAATCATTATCTCATCTCAAGGTATTGATATTACTTGGCATTCCAAAGTTAAAATCATCGAGTGGAAAAGAAATATCAGAAACCGTGTTTATTTCAGTAAAAGTTTATTTAAGTAAAATCATTGATGAAGTTCAAATTATTTGCTTCGACACAACTGCACATAATAGTAAATGTAGTAAATGGTGCTGCAGCTCTGCTTGAAGGAAAATTAGGAGGTGATTTATTATATTTTCCATGCAGACACCATATTTACGAGTTGTTACTCCGAAAAGTATTCGAAATTAGAGTTGCTACTATAGCCGCACTAGAAGTTATTAATCCAGTATATATTAAAAAGACAATTCACAAAAGTTACTTAGAAGATGAACATATGTTAAAGTATTAACTGCTGAAGAACGTGAAGTAATCTTAAATTACTGTCTTGTTAATTTGAAGCAAACTCATAATAGACGCGATTACAAAGAATTATTACAATTAGTTACTAGTTTTCTTGGGAGTACGGTACCGAATATTAACACTTTTCGAATACCTGGTGCAACTGCTCATGCTAGATGGATGTCAAAAGCTATTTATACACTTAAAATTTATTTATTCCGTGATCAATTCAATATGACAAAAAAGAGCTGAACGGTATACATACACTACGTACGTCTGTCTTTTTATAGTTCGTATTTATGTAAAAGCCTGGTTTCGATGCACCAAAGCAATTGAAGCATCAAATCAAGACCTAAATTTAATAAAAAATATATTTGCTTATCCTGAACAAGATATAGCTTTTGCTTTGTTACAAAAAGTAACCAATCACTTATGGTATTTGTCCGAAGAAGCAGTCGGCCTTTCATTCTTCGATCCTAATGTTACTGTTAATATTAAGAAAAAAATTGTTAAAGCACTTAATGTTCAAGAAAATAAAGCAAAATGCAAGCAAAAAGATTTAAGCGATTTTGTAAATTCAAACACACACGCGTTCTTTGATCGCTTAGAAATTTCGAAAGAATATTTGCAAGTCGATAAATCGGATTAGAATGAAAGATTTGACTACGCTCAAGCATCTCAAATTTGTCAAAACTTATCTGTAGTAAACGATGCTGCTGAAAGAGGTGCCAAATTCATTACAAATTATAATAATAAATTAGCACACAATGAAGAAGAGAAACAATTCCTTTTTCAAGTGGAAATTTCAAATTTTTTGTTTGTGCTTTTTAATACTAAATAAAATATTTTTAGCGCTTTCGAGATAATAAATTTCTTCATATATATAAGGACCGGTCTAATATACATACATATCACTTATTTTATTATTAGACTTATGCAATATGGTTTTGCAAGCTTCATGAGAGCTTAGGTTACTGCTCAAATTTTATAAGATTGTGAAATATGAGAAGCCATCGTACCTTTTCCTTTTATCTACCAAATTAAAATTAAAGTGGGTCTTTAATTCAACACATTCCGATGACGGATGACGCTATTAATTAAGGTTTGACTAAAACTGAATTTTTGTTTTAAGTGACGCTGAAATTAATTAATTTGATTTTTTTTTACAATTAATAATGTTTTCCGCCAAAGAACTGAAACCACTTTTGTCCTCAACTTTTTCAAGATACAATGAAAAAAATTCTGCACTGCCGAATCACACTCTTTTTATACCCTACACCACTATAGTGGGGAGGGTATATTGGATTTGTGCTGATATATGTAACGCCCAGAAATATTGGTCCAACATCCACCTTAAAGTATACCGATCGATTTAGAATCACTTCCTGAGTCGATTTAACGATGTCAATCCGTCCGTCTGTCTGGCTGTCCATGTAAAGCTTGTGCACAGAGTACAGGTCACAATTTTGAAGATATTTCGATAAAATTTGGTACGTGGTATTTTTTCGGCCCAAGGATGGATGGGATTAAAACTGGTGTAAATCGGTGCATTATTTCACCTGGCCCCCATACAAATGTCCTCCCGAAATTGGGTTTTACTGATCATAAATGCTTGAATTATGCAAGTATCCAAACAAATTTCATCACAAATAAGTGGTAAATGAAGACAAATCACATCTGCACATTTTGTACAGATCGGTCCATAATTACTCGTAGCTCCCATATAAGCCCCACTTCCGAAAATCACTTTAAAGAGCATAACTATCTCAAAAATGTTGGTACCCAAATAATATTTAACGCAAATATATTTCATATGTATGCAAATAATATGGTCTAATTTTAATATGATCGGTCTATAATTAGTCGAAATTCCATATAGGACCCTCTCCGTAATTTACTTTAAGCTCTATAAATCTTTTGAAAGTATTTATATTGAGATAAAGTTTAACACATATAATATTTATATTCAGAGACATCATGACACGAAAGTTTTGGATGATCGGTCCACAATAGGTTATATCTCCCATATAACTCCCATTTCTGAAACACTGTTTTATATATATACTGGGTGTAGGGTATTATATGGTCGGGCTTGACCGACTATACTTTCTTACTTGTTTTATTTTATTTACTATTTTGCATACTTTTTCGTACACGTATTTGTCTTAAACTTTATGAATGTTGTAGACACTATTTATTAATTTAAGTTTTCGAATAAGTCCCTTGATAATATTTTTTTCTTTGTATGTAGATAAATAAAACCTCTTTGTATGTAAATAAACAAAAGGGTCTCGTAATAGATAAGAAAAGTAAAGAAATAAAGAAATAAGTATGAACAAAAGAACAACTCTACCTACAAAATCTGGATTTGAAAGGGTTGAAAAAAGACAATTGTTTAATTCGCAACTGATGTTGTAGTGTCGTAGAGGAGTTTTAAATCGTCTGAATTTGCAATAGTTGTACAAATGTTGTACGTAATTTCTATATAAATGTTTTGTACAACATATTTATATATGTTTGTCAAAAGTTGTATAAAAATTTTAGTTTTTCCAAAATGTTCTTATCTGTAATTTAAACAAAAATTAGCTTATGTTTCATCGCCAGATGACCCTGTGCGGAAAAGGACCATTTTCAACTGCAGCAGAATTGAGGGTATTGTATTAAAACTCCGTTGTCTTTAATTATGTATACGATATGGCTGTAATCTAATAGATGCAATTGTACCATTTGAGCGATGGTCATCTAAATTTGTTTAAACTTTTTTTTTTAACATTGCAGATTTTGGCTATGCTCGATGAACAAGTAAAGTATTCTTATTTGAACATTTTTCTGAATTTCATCCATCTTCATCAGACAGGTGATGAAGAAAATAGATTTATTGACCAATGCAGAAATTACTTTGTTATTTCGCTTGTTTTATTTTTATACCCTCCACCACCATAAGTGGTGAATGAGGGTATATGTATATAAGTTTGTCATTCCGTGTGTAACACTGAGAAATATTCATGTGACACCCAACAAAGTATACATATTCTTGGTCCTTACGAAATTCTAACTCGATTGAACCATGTCCGTTTGTCTGTCTGTCCGTTTGTCTGTCTGTTTCTGTAAAACACTCTCACGTCCAAAGAACACAGCCGAAATCAACAAAGTTTACCAAAAACGGCTTATAGTTCTCCTAAGCAGTTTAGTATTGAAAATCAGTAGTTATCGGAGTTATGGATCAAAATGTAAGACAACCTCCATAAAAATTGATATTTTTAAATATTTTCTTGCTATATTTTGAAATATATTCCAGATAATACCACGAAATTTTGTATACGTTGTTTTTATGATAAAAGAAGAAAGTGTGCAGAAAATAGTAAGAATCGGTTCATGATTTCTCATACAAAAATCTTCCCGAAATATTGCTCAATTATACATAAATGCCTATAAAATTGGAATATCAAGATAAAATTCAGCAAAAATAAGTTTTATGCAAAAAGAAATCGCAAAACGAATTTTTTTAGTTCGGTCCATGTTTGACCATATAAAGTCCACTTCCAAAATTCACTTAAATACATATAAAACTTATAGGTAAATAAATTGTAGTACTAAATTTTATGGTGGTCGGTTCATAATTGGTCATAGCTGCCATATAAGGACCACATCCGAAATCTATTTATCTTTATATATGTCGTATAAATATCGGTACCGACTCAAAACGTTGCAAAGATCATTTACATATATACAAAAATTATCCCACAAAATTTTGTGAATTTCGGTCCATTTTTAACCGTATCTCCCATATAAAGCCCTCTTCCGAAAATCACTTTAATACTCATAAATCTCTTATAAATAAGGGTACCAATCCAAAATTTTACACGGATCATTTACATACATGCCAAAATCAAAGTGCTAGATTTTGAGAATATCGGTCCATATGCGACTATATACCCCATATAAGGTCCACTTCCGAAATCTTCCGAAAATCACAAACTCTTATAAATAATGGTACCGATCTAAAATTGTATACGGATCATTTACATACATGCCAAAGTCAAAGTGCTGAATTTTAAGAATATCTATGTTAGTACGAATATACTCGCATATCTTAAATATACCGTTATTATGTGAAAATTCGGCGTGAAATGTCCTCACATGCTTTTTTATACTCTGTTTCCCAACTTGTTGTGAATATGGGAAAAGATAAAGGCTTTAGCTCGTTCTACTTTGTTGTTTGCGAAACCTTGAATTATTTTTTTTTAAATAAAAAGACGTCAAGAAACGCATCACAAATGAACAAATAGACAAACCACTCAAATAATAAAATATACGATACAACTTGTATGATACAAGCATGGAACTACAAACAGATGCATTTGAAGATAAACATTAGGGTGCCAGCCAGCATTGAATATTAAAGAAGACAATTTTTTATATATTTTAGACAGTAATTATCACCAATGTCAATATGTTTTTTTTCGAGTTCTTTGTCTACAGTTTGTAACCACCCTAGTCTGGTTTTTTGCGATGTTTCTAAATATTTTTTGGTGAAATATTAACACATTTATAAACTTAGTAAAAAAAAAGAAAAAATTAAAAATTCAACTTTAGGACAAATGTTCTTAAATCGCATAGTCAATATTTTCTTAATTATTCCGCAAAAAATAGCCCTGCCCCTGGTATTGAGAATATGACGCAAAAACCCTGAAATTAGATTTTCGGGATTTTGATATTTTTTTATAAAAAAATTTAAATGTTGTTTTCATTTTAGTATTTAGCACAGAAATTTCAATATAATTGCAAAATTTCATTAAGAAAATATTTTTAAATAAAATTTTTATTTGAGTTTAACCCTAGAACAAGGTTAGTATACGTTAACACTAATCATTAGTCCAATCGACTAACATATATATATATATATATATATATAACCGATTTTTGCGATATCTATGTATGTAAAATTGACACATCTAATAAAGGTAGATATTTGATTTATTATAAATGTAAATAAAATAACAAATTTTAGTTTTTATAACACAATTCATTTAAAATAATATATTTAATAAAAATACTTTTGAGATCAATCTTTTGAGATCAGTTGTTAAAAATAATAAAAAATAACAAAAACAAAAAATAAAATCACAGAATTCATTACAAACAATAAAACTTAAATTATATAAAAATTGAATGCAAAAAAATTTAGTTTTTTTGATTTTTAAAACATTTGTTGATCAAATCATTAGTCGATTCGACTAACACGAGGTATATAACTTAAAAATTGCAACACTTACCCCAGCAATGTGACCGTTCACAACACAGAGTATATATATATATTATACTCTGTGGTTCACAACGAGAAAACACCGACTACTGAGTATACAAGAGAGTTGAGAGTGATCGGTAAAAAAAATATAAAAATGTGAACGAAAACGTAAGTGATGTTAGTCGAATCGACTAACGTTAGTGTTCTAGGGTTAAACATTTTTTGTTTTCGCAAAAAATACAAAATAGGAAACATTTTTGGTCAATACCAGGGGCGGCGTTATCGAAACCGTTTGAAGAATAATTAAGAAAATATTGACTATGCGATTTGAGAATATTTGCCCTAAAGTTCAATTTTACATCAAAATAGCTACAATTACAATATTTAAATTTAGCTTTACAAAAAATATAAATACGTTATTAGTCCTCTTGAAATTTTTTCAAATAATAAGGGACCTCATGTTATAGTTTAAAAGTCTCGCAAACTGTGCATTTTTACGCCCTCGAAATTAATTGTCGAAAATTACATGAAAAATTATTTACACAAACTTCGTAAATTTGCCTAACAATTATGGCTCGTAATTGTGCATTTAACTCAACAACTAATTTTATTTACTTTAAAAAAAAAAAACAATTAAAAAAGAAAATTGTATGATTTCGGGACTGAATGATGAACAAATGGCGAAGTACGTAGCGAAAATATTCTCCAGCTAAAATCTTCCGAAATCTCTTCTGCCGTCTTACGTTGATTATCTATAAACAATCAAAAGGAAAAGTAACATAGTGACATACACAAAAGGATTAACATTGTATGCTTACCATCAGTTTTACCAAAAAATTCAAGTTTTAACTTACCAATTTCTTTAGGCATTTTTTTATTCAAAATAAATACCTTTTTTAAAACAAAAATTTTAAGTTTATTTTATTGTATTTTTTTTTGAATTGACGTTTCTCACAAACTGAGAACAAATCTTAAAAGGGGCTTCATGAAACAAGTCTCGCAAGTTTGCCCAATTGCACAAACGGCAATTTTAAGCAATATCATGAGTACCCCTAATGTTAAAAAATAAAAGTATAGTAGTACCTTTTAATGTCAAAAACTTGCAAAAAATCACATTTTTAATTTTTTTTTATTTTAATGCATATAACTTTTGACTCTGTGATGCTATTTAAACAATTCTTTTTTACTGGATTTATAAAAGTGTTATTGATTCAAGGGAAAATATTAGGAAAAAATCGGGAAATATTCTTATCGCTTTTAGCAAAAAAACCAGACTAAGGTGGTTACAAAATTAAACAGTTTTTTTTTCATATGCGAATATCTCGTAAACTATAAGAGATTTTTTTTAGTACTTGACTAGTAGATTTAATATATGTATATGTAGCATTATTTTTGGCATCGTTTTCAATATCTATACATTTCAATACATACCCGAGGTGCCCCACTTTGGAAAGTTAAACTCGACTACACTTCCTCTCTAAGCATGTGACATTTTATTTATAATCGGACTTACCGATTAGAAATTATAGATTTCTTTCCTTTTTTCCAAATTCCCCTACTGTTCGCTGATTTAAACCTATACACACTCCTATAGACTCAAAAAGATTTTTTGCTGTAGCTAAGGTATCTGTCTGTAGAAAATCAGCAAAATTTATAGACAACTTACACTGTTATCTTTGTTGTCACTAGTAGTCATATAAATGTTACATATTAGTATGTTGCCTGCTGCGCGGAGATTATTATATTTTGCATATAAGCAGATTAAAATCCATCTGTAGGAAATTATATAAATTTCTTTTAAATTAAACTTATACCTTATTTCAGAAAATCCACACCTTTTTGAACCATCCTACTATATTTACATACATAAATAATATGTACATTACAGTGGTCCAAATATAAATTTATGCAATAAATTGATACTGATAAAATTTTTTAAAAATTAAACAGATAATTCCAAATAATTCCGTTTCATTTGTAAAAGACTTCTCATATATTGTGTAGTAACACATTTTATATATTTGAAAAATATTTTGTAGAATCATAAAAAAGCGTTACAAACTTTGTGCCATCCTAGTGTTCAAAAATAGTAGTATCAACACGAAAATGGGAAAATGCTCAAAAGGCAAGTTCATTATAAAACTTTTATTTGCAGAAATTTATGTTTTGCAGAGGATTGATAAAGAAAAGTTTTAAATCTGTTTTTGAAGCTAGACTAAACTAAAAGGATTTGCGTGATTATAAACTTTAACGTCTGAACCTTGAAAACATAAGAGTACATGCACAAATTCCCTGACATTTAATTGCAACAGAGATACATGTATGTATATCTACATATGTGTTTATATATCGCACCTATTTGATAAATATAACCCGACAGTTTGTCTGTGGCAATGTGCCCCTTTTTATATCTATGGTGACCAAAATTTTCACTGAAATTACAGTTCGAGTCAATGTGCACCTCCTTGGAAAATTACATGCTAACTTTACTAGTGAAATAACTAGTGGTAATAACTTTTGGCTAGTACGCAACAAGCCCTCAGAACAATAAGGAAAGTATGTAATGAAGACATGTGTTGACGTTTCTAATATTTATTCAAAAAAAAAATAATTACATTTAGATTCATTTTGTATAGTTACCCTCCACCTCCAAACGTGGTCAATGTGTGTTAATAAAATTTGTCATTAACATTAAGAAATGTTCATTTAGAAATTCTAAAGCTAGATTTACACGATTGAAATTTTCTTCAAAATTGCCTTTCAAAATGTTCGTTATTAATAGTTATTAAATAAATAAATTTTGAAGAAATGTTGTCGTGTAAGCAGAGTTTGAAGCTTAAAGCTAGATTTACACGATTGAAAATGCTTCAAACTCGTGTAAACAGAAAAAATTCTTCAAAATTTATTTATTTAATAGTTATTAGTAGTTCTTCAAAATTTATTTATTTATTTAATAGTTCTTTAATAGTTATTAAATAAATAAATTTTGAAGAAATTTTGCTGTTTACACGAGTTTGAAACATTTTGAAGAGCAATTTTGAAGAAAGTCTGTATATAACACGCTTTAACCAACATGTAGTTTGCAATTGAAAGTCAGAAAAAATGCTTTTAAAAATTGTTGCTACTTTTTTGTTGTTGTTGTTTTTATCAAATTTAAGTATTTTAAACAAGCAAACAATCAGTTAATAAGATCCAAAATTTCCTCTAACCTCTATCCAAACCTGTGTAAATACATTCCTGTAGAATAACGTTATTTATTCAAAATTTACGAGATATAAATCTGATGTAAGTAGAAAGCACAATAATATTTCTTGTTTGTGTAGATACTATTTAAGTCGCACATCCAAAATTTCTTAAAATTTAACGTTAATCATTTTTATACCCTACACCACCATAGTGGGGAGGGTATATTGGATTTGTGCTGATGTTTTTAACGCCCAGAAATATTGGTCCAACACACACCTTAAAGTATACGTATCGGCTCAGATTCACTTTCTGAGGCCGCTGTCCGTCCGTCTGTAAAGCTTGTGCGCACAGTACAGGTCGCAATTTTGAAGGTACTTCGATAAAATTTGGTACGTGGTATTTTTTTGGCCCAAGGATGGATTGGATTGAAACTGGTGGAAATCGGTTCATTATTTTACCTGGCCCCCATACTAATGTTCTCCCGAAATTGGGGTTTACCGATAATAAATGTTTGAATTATGAAAGAAACCAAACAAATTTCATCACAAATGAGTAGTAAATGATGCTAAATCACATCTAAAAATTTTGTGAAGATCAGTCTATAATTAGTCGTAGCTCCCATATAAGGCCCACTTCCGAAATCACTTTAAAGAGAATAACTCACTCAAATATGTTGGTATACAAATAATATTTCACACAAGTATATTTTATATGCATACAAATAATACAGTACAATTTTATTATGATCGTTCCATAATTAGTCGTAGCTCCCATATAAGGCCCACTTTCGAAAATCTCTTTAACGGTCATAAATTTCTTAAAAATGTTGATAATCAAATAAAATTCAACACAAATAAGTTTTTTATATATAGAAATAATGACACTAAGTTTTTGAATGATCGGTCCATAATAGGTTATATCTCCCATACAACGCCAATTTATGAATAACTGTTTTATACATATATTATATGGAGGGCTTGACCGACTATACTTTTTTACTTGTTGTACATAAGGCCATACCTTCAATATAAGGCACACTTCAAATAATCACATAAGCGATGATAAATTTAACACAAATAAGTTTTGTATATTTATATTGAAAATAGCTTTCATATAGGAATTATTCTCAAGGTTGGCCGTTGATTCGAAATTGTTATAACGTAAAGGTAATTATAATTTAGAATATTTCGGAAACAGTTTTTTAGCGGTAGTTGCTATTATTTCGGTAATGTTTTTATACCCACCAATAGAAAGATGTCCGTCTGTTCAATAGACCAAAGTTTCAGACTACCACGATATTTTTTGCATTGTTCTTCAAATGTAATGCAAATAATATCGTGAAATTTACCACACTTTATTTTTATTATAGAAAGAAAAGTTCTGTTGGAAATGGTAAGAATCGGTCCACGATTTCTCAGAGCCCCATTCAAATACCTTCCCGGAATATGGCTTTATGGTACATAAATGTCTTTAGAAAAGCCGTTTCCATACATAGTTCTGCAATAATAAGATTCACGCAAAGTGAAAGCTTAAAACGATATTTTATTTGCATCGGTCCATATTTTGTAGTCTCATTTAAAGACTATTTCTGAAAATTACTTAAATACGCATAAATCCCTTATAAACATTACTATCAAGTTGAAATTCAACACAAATAGTTCATACATATATATGTATAAATGGTCAGTCTCAATATGATTTGACCATTATAAAATTAGGTGTCATCATTTCCATATATATGAAAATTATTTTTGTTGAATTTTATTTGGATATCAAAATTTTTAAGGCATTTATGGTCGTTTAAGTGATTTTCAGTAGTGGGCCTTATATGGAAGCTACAACTAATTATGAACCAATCATCAATAAATTATTTGTATATACACGAAACATATTTGTGTTCAATATTATTTTGATACCGACATATTTAAAAGAGTTGTGCTCTTTAAAATGATTTCCGGAAGTAGGCTTAATATGGGAACTACGCCTAATTATTGACCGATTTTAATAAAATTGTACCATATTATTTGTATATATACGAAACATATTTGCGTTTAATATTATTTGGATAACGACATTTTTAAGAGAGTTATGCTCTTTAAAATGATTTTCGGAAGTGAGCCTTATATATATATCCCATTATAATCAATTATGGACCGATCTTCACTAAATTTATAGATGTAATTTGGCTTCATTTAATAATCATTTGTGGTGAAATTTGTTTGGATACTTGCATAACTCAAACATTTATAATAGTTAAACTCCTATTTTGGGAGGACATTTGTGTGGGTGCTAGGTGAAATAATGGGCCGATTTCCACTAGCTTCAATCCCATCCGTCCTTGGGCCGAAATCGACTCAGGAATTCATTCTGAGTCGATCGGTATACTTTAAGATGGGTGTTGGACGAATATGTAGGGTATAAAAATGAATGTGTGCATGTGTGTGTGCATTTGTGCACATGGTATCTTTTTATATGTATGGGCTTTACAGTACTTTAAACCAACAACACACATCAGTGAATTCTTAATCAGACTTCATCATTAAGAAAACGCAATGTATGCGCACTCTTATTTGTAATCGTACAATCGTGGATGAAATATTTACTTACACCCGAACGAAAATTTTAGATAAAATCCATAGAAATTTAAGAGAATATGTATCTGATAGTATATAGCAAAAACTTTATAGTATAAATTCAAAAATGAATTTCAACAGATCAGGGTTAGCAAACATGGTGAAATTGTCCTTTTTTTGATACAGTTTAGACTCAGTTGGTACCGTGGTACTACAACGAGTAATTTCGTACAATTTCAAAATATTGCTGAATCATAAATTGGTATTCCAGATGAAATAGTTAACATTTGTGTAATAGTGCATAACGAAGGGATGATTTTGTTAAACTTCGTGAACATTTTTGTGCATAATATGCACATAAAAGATGGTTATCACGAAGAAAAGTTGTTTACTGAATTATCGAACAAGGGCAGCCTTTTAATTATTATGTTACATTAAATGATTAAAGCTTAAAATTAAAGTTAATCAGGATTTCAAAAACTTCTATTTCTTTAACTTTTCGCAACTAACCTGATACTTCATAAATAAGAATGTTATAGATAATCGTGATAATAAACGTATACATCAGAAGTCTTTTTAAACTGTGACTAACTACAAGTATATAGTTTATAGCGAGATTTGTTTTTTTAATATATTTAAATCGGTGTGACATTAGGATGCACGTATATCATAAGATAAAGTCTGATATAGATTCTATAATTTATTCTAAATATGATTTATTAGAATGAATATAATTAACAGGAAAACTTTTATCACGAAACGAGCTTTGTTTCTTACCCTTTTCAAGTACAAGAGGTATAATTTTCTTTGTTTCAGATGCATTATCGCAAATTGAAATTATATCCTTCGATAGCTTTCTTCCTAGAGCACAAGTTTTTTAGCGTGAACAAATGCTTTATCTTGTAGCACTATTATAATTTCGGTATGATAATATCTCTCCTGATTATTTTAGAAGTTTTTATTCGTCAAAATTCGTAAAATAAAAATTAAATTTTGAGTGAAAAGTATTTGTTACTCTAAATCTAGATAAATCTAGATAAAGATGTTGAAAAAATTCGAATTTGGACATTTATTTTCCGTTTTTAAAACGAATATTAAGATACAATATACATAATATAAAAAATAGTATGCAATTTCGACTCTATTAAATTTATCATCTAATCGAACTTGCCCGAATATACTCTTAATTTTCTTGAGTGTATTCATGAATTAGCAAAACGAAAACAAGTATGAGTTTCTCTCTTCAAATGAGTCCTTGAAAAATAAAGAGCATAACGATTTAATACACATTTTTTCCCAAATGGGAAAATTTTGCCAAAATTAGAGCAACTATTTAGGCAAAAGAAAAAGAAAAAATATCAATACTCATTATTTTTACTCAATTGATTTAGAACAACTGCTAGTATTAAAATTAGAAAAATCTTAGAAATCCACGAAGCAGAAGTATAATAAAGAAAAAATACTTTTAATAAAAAAAAAAACTATTAAGTATTAGGGAATCAAAAATATTTGGCACTGCTCTTTTCGAATAATATGAAAAAAAGGTTTTGCTAGTTCGAATTATTCGATACATATGTATATTTTAGTTTTGTAGATTTTTAACATTTTATTGATGAAGACAAAACTAAAATTAAAAATTAATTGAAGAGGTGTGAAAAAGGATGCTTTCCAGATCACACATTTTTGCGAGGATTTTTCTTTATTGAATGTACTGATTTCTATAGCATTTTTAGTTACATTATTTATCATTACATGGTAACTATAATTAATATTATTCCTAAGTAATTACTCAAGTGGATAGATACTCTACAATTAATATATTAAATTTAATTAAATTCAAAATAATACAAATAATTTTTCTAGCAGATCAAGTAGTGTTTTATTCAAAGAATTGTAATATTTGCTAAATGAAATATTTTATAAAAGAAAACATACAAATATTCTTCCAATAAATTTTCGGATAATATTGCTCCTAAAATTTAGTTTATTTATGTATTTATACCCTACACCACCATAGCTATGGTGGTGGGGAGAGTATATTGGATTTGTGCTGATGTTTGTAACGCCCAAAAATATTTGTCCAACACCCACCTTAAAGTCGATCGTTTTCTGAGTCGATTTAACGATGTCCGTCCGTCTGTAAACCTTGTGCATAGAGAAAAAATTTCTCCAGAAAAAAGTTGTTAATGAAGCCTAATCTCATGCAGATTGATCTATAATTGATCCATAGCTAACATATAAGGCCCACTTCGCAAAATCACTTTAACAACCATAAAATCCTAACAATATGAGTATCCAAATAAAATTCAAAATAAATAAGTTTCATATATGCAGAAACCATGACAACTAAATTTATAATGGTCGGTCCATAATTAGTGACAGCTCTCATATAAGATCCACTTCGAAAATCATTTAAACATCAAGATACAATTTAACACAAAGAATAGTCATATATTTGGATGATCAGTCCATAATATTTCTGAAAATCTGTTTTTCTTATATACTGAGTGTAGCGTATTATATGGTCGGTATTTACCGACTATACTTACTTACTTGTTTTTTTTTATTGATTCTTGCCTGACTTGCCAGTTGTGTTGTGGTTTTCGTACACAAACTATAATAGTTTTTCTACTTACGTTGTTGATGAACAAAAAAATACTATTTTTGTTGGCTATCAAGGATTTATTTTTCAAGTACAATAATTGAGTTCGCATTAATACAGTCAGCTAAGTGTAAGTTTGTTGGTACGAATCCTTGTTATTGTGTACAAGACTTATACAATTTGCGATTATCCTTTATTATTTTTTATTGAGGTACTTAGGAAGTTACTTGTTCTATATATTTTCTCTCCATCGACAATACACGTCGGCATTTGTTATGTTATTCTATTTCGAGGTTTTTCCTTTATTTCGTGAGGTTACGTGTCCAATTGTCTTGTTCAAACTTAATAATGCAAAATATTCGTACATGTACACGTAAACTGTATACTAATGTAATGTTATGACATTAATAGACCAAAAGCACCGCAACATTTTTAATGGCATTGACCGACTTATGCTGGCCCAACACCAGTTTTACGCCGAAAAATTGCACACCCATGTATATGTATATACGAGGCCATGTACAAGTTCTTTTAAAGCCTAGATAATTAGATTAATTGGTTTATTTTATTCTATAGAATAGAACAATTTATTGTCTTTTCATCGTTGTTAAAACAGTTTACACGGTAACGTATTTATTTGATGTTAAAGCTTTTTTTTCAAAGGAACAATGTGAATTATACACATGCATCGCAACAAACTGTTGCTGTAAAACCGAGCAACCTATCTTTTAATTTAGTTACACTTATGGTTACAAACCTAAAAAACACATACAAGTTGCGGTTTAGAAAAAACTCGTAGATATTATTCCCTGTTAGGTTATTTAAAAATTACTCTGTGCTCACTTAACTTTCACGCTCAGAAGACAAACCTACCCAGCTGTAAAAATAAATAACATCACTGTTCCAGTAGAAAACCATGTTAAGTACTTGGGAATTCATATAGATAAACGCCTGACCGGGTCTCGTCATATTGAAGCGAAAATAACGGCTATGAAACTTAAAGCAGCTCAACTACATTGCCTTCTCGGTCGAAACGCAAACTTGTCGTTAGACAACAAAATTCTCTTATACAAGTCCATCATAAAACCAATATGGACATATAAGTAATGATATTATCCACATAGATCTTAACGTCCCCACTATCCAGGAGGAAATTAAAAAATATTCAATCAGCTACATCGATAAACTAATGGCCCACCCTAACTACCTCGCTCGAGGCCTGCTTCAGTTCGAAGGTCAACAGAGGCTAAAAAGAACCGATACTTAGAGCCTAACTAAAAGATATTTTTAAACAATTTTAATACAGCAGTTAGTGGTTACATTGGTAACAACTAATAAACAACAAGTAGAATTAAGATTTGAATACTTATTGCAAATTTCGATAATAAAGATTCAACAATAAAAAAATAAATAAAAAAAAAAACTAATCCCATCTTGCTAAACGCTCCATTTTCTAAAGCATAGATTTCAAATGTATCTTATTCAATCGACTTTGATTTCTGTCGGTAGTAAGCTTTAAATCTAGATTTCAGTACAGTGGTGGTCCAGTATAACGAATGATATAATGTCCAGGGTCGTTCGTTGTATCGAATATTCGTTATATCGAAATATATATTTCTTTTCATAAATATTAGCATACTACTAAGTTAAACTCTATTCGTATTATATTAATTCATTTATTTAAAAAAAATCGAAAAAAACAAAATTAATTATTTTTGGAAAAAAAAATCCAATATTTGTTTGTTTTTTTTTTAATTGTTGTACTGAAGTCAATAGCTTGTTCTTGCAATCTCCTTAAAATAAATACTTTGTTGCTCAATTCGATTTTCTTCTGCCCAGTTGATACACGTTTGGAACGCATTAATGGCATCACTATGCTTAACATTCTCGTGTGAAGTTGCGTTACCATCTTCTTCAGTGTCGGTAAGATCGATTGCGGTATTATCTTCGGAATCAGAAGTAGTGCCTTCCTCAACTAAACATTTATCCGCATTATTCCAAGTCTCCAAGTCCTGTGCGCTAAAGTTACTGTGGAAAATTAAATTTTGTTATTAAAGTTTTAACTTAAGAACACTGACGTTACATATACGGAAAAATTCGATTGTACAAGACTTAAGGTACTCGTGACTATGGCCAACTGATCTTGACTACGTATAAGTGCCATCTTCAAACTGCTCGGATTCAACTAGAATATTTTTTCAGCATTTTTTAAAGAACAGTCCGGGATACCTTTTCCCACGCAAATGCGATTAGTGAAACCACTTTAAAAATATTAAGTTCCTTCAATCGGTTTTGGATCTTATTGCCTGAGCTTACAACTTTGCTAAGTAGGCTGTGTTTACAAAATAGCTTTGTCAGTCGAATAGAGTTTTCGTCCATAGGTTGGATCAATGGAGACACATTTGGTGGCATATAAACCACCCAGATTTTGCCATCAGCCGTTTCTTTCACCAACTCCTATTCAGGGGGATGAATAGGGGCATTATCCAAAAGCAATATCGCTTGATTTGGTAGTTTATGCATTTTTCATTATTGTAATCATCAATAATTTTTATTTTATCGGCCAGTGAAAGTCGCTTACGTGTCCTCATTTTCACTTAAGCTACATTTACACGATTGAAATTTTCTTCAAAATTGCTCTTCAAATTGTAGCATTACACAGATTGACTGATTTAACGTATATATGTATTCTTTAACGCGACCAGTTGTCAACTAATCTCGTTTCCTTTGTGTAAGTGTACAAAGCAAACAAACAAAGAATAAAATAAAGCATAGAAAAATAAAGCATTCGTTATATAGAATAATTAATTTTTCAACCGTACGTTATTTAGAGTCATCAATGGACTAGAAAAACGTTCGTTATACTGGACATTCGTTATATCGGCGTTCGTTATACTGGACCACCACTGTATTTAAAATTAAGGCTATTTATTAATTTTAGACTGTATTTTTCAAATTAGTTTAGTTACTTTATGGGTCCTTTGTAATGCAAGCAGAAGTCAGTGCATTAATTTACGTAATTGTCACTTTAGTGTCCTTAAGTAATCTATTGCATAGTCTGTTTAATGTATATATTTTGCTTTATTATTTATTATTTGCTTATCAGAAGTAATCTAATCGACTTTATTTTAGGACAAATACATCTTGAAATAATTAGCTAATTTGGTAAACAGTGATAACTCGTTTTCCATTGTCAAAAATCTATTGATATATCAGACTAGATTATGAGCAAACTTGTTACTTTTTAAAATTACTTTTAAGATTGCTTTCGTATATACAACCATATGTCCACTCCTAACAAACACTTAAATACGAACCCATGAAATTATGGCTCAAAACCATTTGTGTGTTTTGGGTCAAAATATAAAAGTTTTCAAACTGTTGACTTCTGTTGGCTACAATCGTTTGTTAACTACTACAAATTGTGTTTGTGCAATGAAGTGTGTGTGTGTGAGTGTGTGTGTGTGTAGTAAAATGTATTGGTGTTAATGCCCACACACACACAAACAATTTTATTTTATTAACACGAAATTTTACTAATTTTTTTTATTTTATACTTGTGAAAGAATCCTACCTTATTAAGAGAAAGTGTTGCATTCATGGTGAGACATTACATTTGTAACAATTTTAAATTATTGCAAATGTTGACTGGGTGAATTTGGCAAAAAATGGTCTATATAGTGGCATATTGTTTTACATAATAATTCAAAACATTTTAGTTGTAAGAAAAACATTCACCCCTATTTTGACTTTCGATTACGCCTCCGCATTCAGTTACACTACGATTAAAAATTGGTATTCCAAACAAAAACTGAATTGAAAGAACCAGGGGTGTCATAGAAACCAATATTGTCGGAATTGGTTTTAAAACCGTGATATTGTCGTGATACTAGAAATATCTCGATATTTATTGAACGTGTAGCAGTGCCCTATGACACCAAAGCATTTTTTCTTGTCGGTCTTAAAACCAATTCCGACAATATTGGTTTCTATGACACCCCTGAACAACAAGAAGGCAACAATGTTTACAAAACCAACTTGTTACTATGAAATGTGGAATGAAAACAAAGAAATGAGCAAGTTTCTTACTATTTTAATAAACAAAAGTCACAACAAACAATAAAAATAGAAAAATAAAAATATTTGTGCGATTAATAAGGAGAATTAATTAATAATAAATATTAATAATAATAAAAAGTTAATCATTTTTATTTGCAAAATATTTAAGTGCTAAGAATCCTGTCAAGCCGGAGGTGGTATTTTTAATTTTTGTATTTGAAGGAGAAATGGGATCCATAGCAGTGGCTTTATTGGTGGAAGAGGAGAACAACGTGCCTCAGAACATAGAGGTAAGGCTTGAAAAGCTTGAAAAGAAAATACCTGAACTTCCTCCTTGGATCGTTTATAGTAGCCATAAGCAATATCCTGTTTTGTTGACATTAAACTTGCCAGCTTTTCGTATTGCTCTGATGTCGTTGTTTTTGACCTGGAAAAATAAATAAATAGGCTGCTTTCCTGTTTGTAGTGACAGTAATTCAAAACTCCTTCGTTCTACCATTACAGATTTGTTTAACCATGTTCTTTGTTGCTGCATATCACCTCTTGATTGGCCATACAACTAAAATTTATATAAATCACTTTTTAAACATTTTATTACTTACATTTTATAAATTAAACACTTTTTAAGTTTATATAAAGAACAATCGAAAAAAAGCGTAGAAAAACTTAACTACGATCGTAATACAGAATATGTACCTACAATCGAAAGAAACGTAGCGGAATCGAAACTCTGAATACCAAATTTGCCAAACGGAGAAAATTTCGATTCGAATCAAAAGTCAGAATAGGGATGACTATTGCATGATTTGGGTTGTATTTATCGGCTGACTTCATAATTGCAGTTTGCAATGCAACACTGCAATTTCATTTGTGATTCTTTTGCGCTTAGTAAAGTTTCTTTTTATATAAAAGCAAGTTAATTTGTGGTGGAAATGGCAGATTTAATTAAATTTTGCAAAAAGTTATATCGCTGGCTTAACATATAAAGGCTCTAAGTCCACTTTTTTAGAAATTGAGATTTTGATGCTGTTGTGTTCAGTAAGTAAAAATACATCGATTACAAAAAAAAAAAATACAGTTATCTCATTTGTTGTTGTTGTTGTTTTGTAGTGATGAAGTCCAATTTATCACATCTTTGTGTAATATCTCACTTCTTCCAATTGTTGACATATCAACTGTTACGCGCGGAATAGTCTGAGAGTCCAACCAATTGACATAATATTATTTCTCATTGGTTACACTCTCGTTGTTTTGAGTATCAACACCATTGACAGTCATGACATTAATCGTCATGATGTTACTTATTTCGATCATTAATTTTTTAACAAATTTAACAACGTATACTTTTGTAAAAATATTCGCCCTGGCCGTGAAAAAGGCGATTCCAAAATGACAATATCAAACTTAGATTTCCTAATGAATAAAAAATTTCCACCAAAAAATAAATGAAAATGTAGTCGCACACCAACTTCATCAAGAAAGAAGCAAAATAAAGACTAGAAAGTTCGAAGACTTACAATATCTAAAATCCACTTTGCCTACAAAACACCATACATTTTATGACGATTTGCCATACGAATAAAAATAGTCGTCGCCTGTTATCATAATTTTAAATTTAAATTAATATTAATATTATTAAGACTGAATAATTTTTATTTTCATTATGTACAAGTATATACAAATATCGAAATTGAAATTACAATAATAATGTTATTCATTTTTCTGAATTCTTTTTTTACAATAATCAAAACAAACTTTAAGTTTTAACATGTTATTAGCTTTTTAAATAACAACAATAAAAAAGCAACAAAAGTAGACTTTCATTGTAGTAAGTAAGAATTATAAGTAGAGACAAGTTTTAAGAAAAAGATCTAAGTCCATGAAATCATACAAACTAGGCAACAGAAAAAGCTCCAAGTCCAAAAAAGCTTTTATTTCGGCAAATACTTATTTTTGGATTTTGCTTTTACGCAAATAAAAAACACAAAATAAAATTGCATTTACAGATTTCAAAAATGTTTATTCAAAAAAAAAAATTTAATTGTTTTTTGCTCTCCTGTAATAGTGTAAAATATGGACTTAGAGCCTTTACGTGTTAAGCCAGCGATATTTAATCACACAAGAAAAATAAAACTAAGTTTGCGCGTTCATAAATACACTGAAATATCATATCATCATCATTATTTGACACAGAAGTGTTGCTATAAAGTATTGCTCTGCCTTCAAAATAAATTTCATTGCTGGGTTGCAATTCAAACTGCAGTTATGAAGTCTGCCATCAGCCATCATTTCTATTTAATTATTATCTTAAAATTATTTCAAAAAGACTTAAGACTTCAAGCGGAATTTAACCACAGGATAAGAGACAGGCAAAGAGTATAAACACTTTATGTAACGACATATACTCGTACATTGGCGCCATCATACACATATGTACGTGACCCTTAATATAGAGACCCTTAATATAGAGGCATACCATCAACATTTACTACAACCACTACAATAGGACTATGTATGTTTTTATATGTACGAAACGTTCTCGGCTTCCGTAGATTTTTCAAATAAATAATATATTTACTAGTACATAGTTAAATATTTAATTCATTAGTACAATTCTATTCGAAACCATTCAATGAGTTAATTGTGAATTCCTTCAGCGATAAGCGTAAGAACTAACCTTAAATAAGTGCTCTATTATGTGCCTTTAAACCACTTTATTCCTTTGCGTTCTCTGACTTTTATAACCATAGATACCTTCTAATCCATGGCGCAGTTGTCCACCTATTCACTTAATTCTTTGGTATTGCAGTTTTTATTGCTCTAGAAGCATATTCGTAAAATTACTTTCCTCTTTATTAAATTGCCAATATAATTAAATATTCTAAAACTGCAAGAGTAAGTCCTTCGAGTTTGAATGGCGTGTCAAGAGAAAAAGTTTTGCCTCTTCATAGGATGGTGACTTTCCTCTTTAGACTTGCATCGCCTAAATTACATTTGATAATTTTACTGTTGAGTTTAATCCATTTCACCTAGAAACCATGTAGTTCAATTATACTACGCAAATAAAGATCGATTAGCGACTCCAGAGTTTTCAATAAAAAAAAGATGACATACTGAAAAAAGTCTATAATCCTTTGGCTTCGAGTGGATTGCCTAGCTATCATATGTTATATATGTAGGTCAATATCGCGAAATGACTACAATCGAGGGTTGAAAACGATCAAGTTCGAAAATGGATTTAAATAATTATTTTTCGGTTGATACTGTTTTATAAGACCATTTTATGTATTAATAAGCACCCCACGGGAATGACAATACTCCCACGGAAATGATATTTGTTCCGCACGGTAATGACTGAGCAGCATGGTAATTACGTTTTCTCATGTATTGTAGTAAAATTAAACACATACAGCAATTTATGGAAACACATTTAATAAAATTAATATGTTATATCCATTCTTTGGATAGAAAAATAAAACGTAACAAAAGATATTCGCTTTTCTGAAGCTTATAATCTATAATAATATAATATAATTATAACTATATCGGGATTTTTTTTTAATTTTTGTGCGTCGTATTTGGCAAGATCGTTTTTTATTCTTCGGATTCGCTCTCGCTCTTTTTCCGCATGTTTTTCTTTTTCCTCTGCATTTCTACTTTTTTTTTGTTGGTGACATGTTGTATTTGCTGGTATATTCAAAAATCCTTGAATAATCTCAAATTTACATTGAAAAAGTCATTCCCGTGTTCCTTTTGTCAATACCGTGGTTTATATTATACACATGGTAATGACTACACGGTAATGACGGAAACGTGAGTATTCTTGGATTTAAATGTGGAAATCATTAAAATTTGTTATAAAATATAATATAATCCAATGAAGACTTAAAAAATGAACAAACCAATACCACAAATTCGGAAATTATAATATAAATAACGGAAAAATATACTTAGCACGAGAATGACGAAATTTCAGGAACATGCGCAAAATACACTAAACACTTCAACAGATCTCAAACAACTGACTACATTTTACACTTCTGTCAATTAACTTTAAAACTAACGGGAATTGTCGTTACATTGACAGTTCACAACTAACCGAAAAAAATGATTTAAAGCATTTTTGCTTAATACACAAATTGGCCCACGAGGAATGACGAAAAAAAATTGGCCAGGAATTAAATTGTCTGAAAATTATAAATTTTAAAATAATATAATTATATTTATGAAATAGAAATTGACTTTGTTCATTCTTCTTGAATAACTTGACGTACTTCATTTATAATATATGTATATTTTGAGATGTTAATGAAAATCTGTGTTTTTTGAACACAAAACGATCGGACAAAAGCCATGGTAATGATGATTTGCACCGTGCGATCAAATTTTTTAATAAAAATATCTAGAATATTTTATTTTAAGTTTCGCGCCTCGTTAAAGGACATTTTGTTTTATTTATTCCTGTTCTCAGAATTTAAATTTTTCAATATTTTTAATATTAAATGCGTTGCGCCACAGAATGTAGTCATTACGTGATATCGACACATGTACATGTAACGATAGCTACAAATTGCACTGTTGCACTCTGTAATTATTTGTTATTAAGTTTTAAATTGTTGCCAAAATTTTGCTCAATAAACGACGGTATATGGAAAATAGCAGATGTTTTTAATTTCATGTCATTTTACATAAATTTCGCACAGAAGCGGTTATTGAAATATTTATAAGGGATGCAAGTAGGCACTTGTATGCCACTACATTTTATGAAATTAATTGAATACGAGTAATAAATTCACAAGTATTATAGATACTTATTCATACACATATTTAAAGCTTTAAACAGAAGGCTTCATTCTTTTGGTTTAATTATTCTAAATTTAGTACGAAAATTGATATTGCATGGAAATTGTTGCGTTCTTTAATGAGTTTCTGGTTAAATACAGAATTCTGATACAAATACAATTTAATAATTTATTTCATGTTGAACTTTAGGTTTTAAAAACTGATCTAGCTCGAAACGTATTTATTTGGTGTCATTTTATAACTGCTTGTGACAGTTCTCTTGTGATTCCAGACATGTCTCTAAGTGACATATATCCAGTACAATATACCCGAACCACGTTTACAAACTATTTAATTTTATGCTTTGAAAATATTGTTTTGGTTTCCTTAGCTAGATACCAGAAAAGAGGATAAACGATGTAATAAACGCAAAACATATTCTTAGATCCAAAAGTTGTATATATTAATAGTAAAACTAATAATATCAAAATAGGAGGGCCAAATTTGCTCATTTAGGGAATTAAAAGCCCTTTCTGGGCTTTTGGAACTCATCACCGGGGCAGTCAATTTGGCGCTGTATCAATGATTAAAGTCTTTATTGGCAGGGATACGATTTATAAAAATTATTCTAAACATGATTTTTTCAAATAAAGACAATGTACAGGCGACATTATATCACGAAACGTGCGCTGTTTTTTTTTTTTGCTTTTCAAATAGAACATATTTAGTATTTCTTCGTATCAACTGCATTACCGCAAATTAAAATCGTTACTTTATTCTTCGATAACTCTCTTCCACACTGAAAATAACATCAGCATTTAGATTGTGTTCAAATTTTTTAAAGACTCAACTAAATCTGCTAACTATAACTTCTCCACAGATCCTTTTAAAAGTCATATGTACATCAATCTGTCAACATATCCACCAATATAAAGCCTTCTAGTATTCTATGGCTATACTTTTTAAAGAAATGTAATTAACTAGAATATGTTTTTCATTCTGTCGACTCACCATTCTTTAGAGATCAACGATTTTTTCAGATATTCTAGATACACTGATATAACCATTGGATTTTCATTAAAGTGAGATTCGTTATATCGGAATTTGCCTGAAATCGCCTTATGTTCATTGTCTATTTCATTTATGTTAAAGTAATAAAAACAATCGGGTTTGTCCAATTTATTCATCATTATGATTGATTAGTTTTTGCAATTTTAACAGTATGTGTTTCGTATCGTGCCACATGTGACATGCACATAAAAAGTGTGTATTAATTAATAAAAGAAAAATGAAATTCAATTAATTGCTAACAATTTGAAACATGTGTGATTTGTCGTTTTTACTTGTTGTCAATTTTTATATTCAGAATCCTAAATATATTTCTCTTTTTTGTGGAAATTAAAACCAAAATACATAATAAAATAACAAAGATGCACAGATTGAATGTAACTTTAGTTCAAATATAATTAATTGTAATTTTTAAATAAAATTTTTGTCATGGCCACGGCTGGTTCTAGAGTAGTCCAAAGCTAATAATGCAAATACAGTCTTCCAACTTGTTAGCAGAGTGATCATGAACACACATAACGTATTGCAATGGTAGTGGTGCCATTTTGTCAATAAATGTTATTGATTCAATTGTCTTATCAAGCTAGAATTTAATTTTTAATATGTACATTTTCTTTTGATTTTCTCAATTTCTTTGATAGAAAATAATTGAATTATAATCTCTAGGTGGTAAAAAGTATCACAATTATTTTTCAGTTCTTTGTGATATTGGGGATAAATTTTATGTATATAAGCCATATTATTAATGCTGGCTTTATGAATAACGGAAGTAAATTTTTATTTTTCTTCATTTCAACATTTAAAGAAATGAATTTTTCAATTAATCGTTTTATTCGAATAATTTGGATACCCTAGTATGTATTTAGCTATTCATTTATTTATTTATTTTATTCATTTATTAAAGTAAATTCTCTAAAGGTGACCAGTCAAATATCAAAATGTTTCATTGCCTTCTCTAATTTAAATAGCATGCATTTTTGTACCTAATACAAATGTGCTAATGTAAATGAATATACATACATACATATACTAAATTTTAGACACATAATATTATTACATTACACATTACACATAGTGTTGTTGAACTGTTCGGACGTGTTATTTTTAGTGCGGCTGAATTTTCGGTGAAAAAATCGTAATAGGTGAAAAAGTGTAATAGGTCGAAATAAAACAAAAAGTTAAAAAATAATTCGTAATAGGTAAAAATACCTACGGTAAAAAAAAAAAAATAAAAAAATAAAAAACATTAAAAAATAAAAAACATTAAAAAAAAAATAATAAAAAACATTAAAAATCGCATAAAAACTGTATGAGTGTTCCTCTCAGATGTAATTCTGAGAAAGAGCTTAGCTCGACTAGAAAATCTTTATGGATCTCTGAGGAAGAATCCTTAAAAAAATCTGTGGAGAATCTTCTCACTACAAGAGCCGTAGAACGGCGCCGTTCCTGTTCGCCCAATATAGTGATTTCATCAGATGTTAAAACATCAATATCTTCTACATCAAATAGTGCAGTCAAACCTAGAAAACAAGTAGGTATGGATAAATACGTCACAGTTCTTAAGCGACAGAGGAGCCCGACATCTGCTCAAACGTCATCAAATTCAAAAGCTCCCAAGACCGTGAGTATTGACAATCCAAATGATCAAAACAGGTTTGCTCTCCTCCAGACGGATGATCCAGAACTTCCTAAAAAAACGTTTAAGCCCCCACCAATTTATCTGAGAGAGCCCACTTCCAGTAAATTGGTACAAGGAATTGTTTCGGTAATAGGTGAAAATATGTTTAGCGTAACCTCAATTAAACATGGAAATATCAGCGAAACCAAAATTCAAGTGAAAAAGGAAGATGACTTTCGAAAATTGTCCAACCAGTTGGAGAGGGAGAGTAGGGATTTCTATACCTACCAGCTGAAAAGCGCAAAAGGACTCCAAGTCGTTCTAAAGGGTATAGACCCAGATGTTGATCCTGCCGAGATAAAGACTAGTTTAATGGAAAATGGCTTCAAAATTAAGAACATAACGAATATTAGAAACCGTGAAAAGATTCCTCAGCCTATGTTCAGGGTGGAATTGGAACCCGGAGATATAGTCTTAAAGAAAAACGAGTCCCATCCCATCTACAATCTGATTTACCTTCTGCATCGTAGAATCACCGTGGAAGAACCGCATAAGCGTCAGGGACCCGTCCAGTGTCTTAATTGTCAAGAATTTGGTCACACTAAAGCATATTGTAAATTGCCTTCAGTTTGTGTTGCGTGTGGGGAACTACATACAACTGCTCAATGTGATAAGTCGAAAACCGACTCAAAAATCAAAAAATGCAGTAACTGCGGAGGTAATCATACCGCAAATTATAGAGGTTGTCCAGTTTACACTCATTTGAAAGGCATAAGGACCAACAAGACGTCAGTATTACCTGTTCATCCACAACAGCCTAATTTTGCATCGAGTAACAATTTTCCTCAATTGTTACGGCCCACTAGTCATGAAAACGCGCCTAGTTCTAGACAAGTTTCTTACGCTAACGTGGTTAAATCTAATATGCCAGGTTTGGAGCAGGAACCTAAATCTCAATATTACGAGCCTAATATTAACACTCTAGAGACTACTTTGCAGACACTTGTCCAAACTATGAACACTTTTACGACCACTATGACATCCATGATGCAGGAAATGCTGAAAATGCAATCCACTATCTTACAAGCAATTTTAAAGAAATGATTTGTTTAAAAATTTGTTTTTGGAACGCGAACGGCCTCCGCCAACATAAAAACGAACTGGAACACTTCCTGATGGATAAGCAGATTGATGTCATGATGATTGCTGAAACTCACTTGACGGCGACAGGGTACTTCAAAATTAATGGATACGTGTTGTATGATACTAAAGATCCCCGCGGAAGAGCATGTGGAGGTTCGGCAATTCTTATAAAGAACAGAATAAAACATTATTTAATGAACAACATATGTGAGGATTACCTACAAGCAACAAACATTTGTATTGAATTCTGTCAATACAACTTTGTTTTATCATCAATTTATTCGCCGCCTCGATTTTCAATAAAAGAACATCAATACTACAGCTTCTTCAATTCCCTTGGAGCTAGATTTTTGGTTGCTGGTGACTTTAACGCCAAACACACATTTTGGGGTTCACGTCTAGTGACCCCGAAGGGTCGTGAACTCTTCAACACCATTGCCAAAATGGGCTTAGATGTACTCTCAAGCGGGCATCCCACCTACTGGCCGACGGACCGACGGAAGATTCCCGATATTATTGACTTCGGAGTAGTGAAAAATATCCCTGTAGAATCGATACAAGTGGAGCCTTCATTAGACTTGTCTTCAGATCACTCTCCTTCTATTATTTCAATGCGTTTCCTTCAAGGGTATGGCTCTCCATTTCGGGACATGTCTAAATCCAGAGTAAGTTGGATAAAGTATAAAAAGTATTTAAGTTTCCACTGCACGGAAAATGTAGTGTTGAGAACTACCGAGGATATTGATGGGTCGATTGGCAAGTTTACTGAGGACATACGAAGAGCTGTGCATCACGCTTCCACATATGACGTTGAATGCAGAAATAGGACAAACAGAACTTATTTCGCTGAACTCGAACATCTCCTGACAGAAAAAAGAAGAGTTAGAAGAGAGTGGCAAATTCACAGGTCTCCTCAACTGAAAGCTAGGCTACGGGAATGCAGAGATATACTAAGAAATTTCTTAGAAACCCAAAGAATGGCTTCACTTAAATCATACTTGGAGGGAATTGACAGTTCCCCACAATCTGACTATTCGTTATGGAAGGCGGCACGAGGTTTAAAAAGACCAGTTAGAGGAAAGCCTCCTTTGCGAAATCCGATTGGTGACTGGGCTAGAAACGATTCCGAGAAAGGGACTTTATTTGTTAACCATTTGAGAAATGTGTTTACTATAAACAACTCAAATAATGCAACTGAATTGCCACCACTCGTTATTAGACCTCCTGTACCTCTAAGACTTAGCTTTAATGATATTCAAAGCGCTATTGGTACTCTGAACCTTAAAAAAGCTCCAGGTATGGATAAAATCAGCAACAAAATGCTCGTGGAGTTACCTCGTGTAGCTAGAAGAATTATTCTCTTTATCTTCAATGCTATTTTACGCCTAGAATACTATCCTGCAGATTGGAAGGTATCTATGATTACCATGATTCCTAAGCCAGGGAAGGACCTCACCAAAGTAGAGTCATATAGGCCAATTAGCCTACTGCCGACAATTTCAAAACTGTTTGAAAAATTGTTAATGGCTAAGTTGATTCCAATTCTGAACGACACTCAATGTATTCCAAATCATCAATTCGGGTTCAGAGCTAAACACAGTACCATCGAACAAACACACAGATTAGTAAATGTGATAAGACGGTCGTTTGAAGAGAAAAAATACTGTTCCGCGCTTTTCATTGATGTTTCCCAAGCGTTCGACAAAGTCTGGCATGAAGGTTTAATGCACAAAATAAAATTAGCTCTGCCTGCTAACACCCACAAACTTATGAAAAGTTATTTATATGGTCGCAAATTTACAATCAAAGAAGGCGATTTTTTAAGCCCCGCTCATCCAATTGAAGCAGGAGTACCCCAGGGTAGCATACTGGGTCCTACTTTATATTTGATTTATGCATCCGATATGCCGTCAGACCCCAATATACATACTTCAACTTTTGCTGACGATACAGCCTTTATTAGCGTTCATAAGCACCATCAAATAGCATCACAGAATTTGCAGAATTATATTTATAAACTAGAGAATTGGCTTGAGCTTTGGAAAATCAGGGTTAACGAACAGAAATGTATTCATATAACTTTCACATTGCGAAAAGATACCTGCTCGTTCATCAGAATAAATAACCAAATTATTCCGCAACACAATGAAGTCAAATACCTCGGAATCCACCTCGATCGTCGTTTAACCTGGAAGTCTCATATTGACGCAAAACTTACACAGATGAGATTAAAAGCAGTGCAACTTAATTGGCTAATCGGCAGAAATTCTACATTAAAGTTGGATTGTAAACTTTTGTTGTACAATGCAATTCTAAAGCCAATATGGTGTTATGGAATTCAATTATGGGGTACTGCCTCAGCATCCAACATTGAAAAAATTCAAAGAGGTCAAAATAAAATTCTACGTATAATTACTGCAGCTCCATGGTACGTTAAAAATTCTCGAATTCACAAAGATCTAGGCATTCCTTTGGTGAAAGACGAATTTACAAAATACGCCTCAAAATATGTCAGCAAACTTGAACACCATCCAAACCCACTTGCACGAGACATCCTTAACTTTAGTGGCCATTTTCGGTTGAGAAGGAGGGATACCCTTGCTTTAACTCAAACGCAAAACAGATGACTGGATCAGTGGATGTAAACTTTTTTGTAGTATCATAATATTTTGTCTAGCACTGGCTGGACTTATTATTTTCTTTTAGTATTAAGATTCGAAAACTTATTGTCATTTCAATATGTGAAGATTCAATAAATAAATATAAGGTATTATAAAAAAAATAATATTATGTACTGGATACAATACATATGTATATACTTTACATGTCTTTTTGCTTTTTATAGTTGTTACGTGTTGAACTCATATTAACGTAATAAGTACACTTCATTTTAAACACTGCTCCATGTTATAGGATTTATACCCGTGTGTATTAGGGTGGCCTATATTCGTCGGATCAAAGGATACAGGTTATTTTTTAGGTTATGCTGATTGCCAACGACAGCAGCATTCTACCCACCACCAAAAAGATGTGGGCATATTAAGTTTGTCATCGAAATAATAATCGTAGAACCAAAAAGTCTTCATATTTTGGGTCTTTATAAGATTCTAGGACGATCTAGCCATGTCCGTCTGTCTGTTGAAGGCACGATAGAGCTTCGAAAAAAAGACATAGAACAATGAATTTTTACCAAACATTCTTTGATCCACAGAAATGTTTGGCATTTAAAATGGGCAAAATCGGTCCTTTAAAAAAGCAATATTCATACAAAATTCAGCAAAAATAAGTTTCTTGCGACGAGAAATCTCAAAATGATATTCATATATATGTAGAAATCATCGAACCGAATTTCTATCGATCAATATTTGACCATTAAAAACGCATAAACATCTTATAAATATTGCTATCACCTTGAAATTTGACGAAAAGTATCCATATACATATTCAAATCGTCGTACCTAATTTCATGTCGATCGGACTATTTTTGGCAATATTACGCCTTTATATGAGAACTTCCGAAAAACTCATAAATATTGATATCGAATCAAAATTTTACAAAGATCAATTATATGTAAGCTACAGTGGAAACCCTTGTTCAATCGGTTAATAATTTTACGAATTCTATGAGTAACATGATGCAGGAAATGCTTAAAATTGAATCCCTGCTATTGCAAGCTGTACTTCCAAGGTGGCGCAAAAGTAAACTTCCGATGTTTTTTGGCTGTAATAAAAAAAAATTAAAAACTTTGATTCTTCTTGTGCATTTTCCATCATTTTGGCCAAAACTTCCGGCGATAGGTCCTCACATTCTTGACGGATATTGTCTTTAAGAGTTGCAAGAGTCTGAGGCTTGTTGACATAAACCCGCGACTTCAAAAAGCCCCACAAAAAAAATTCTGGAGCGGTCAAATCAGGCGATCTTGCTGGCCAGTGCAAATCGCCAAAAGGGGAGATTAGGTGCCCGGGAAATGCATCCTTTAACATATCGGTTGTAGCACGTGCAGTGTGTGCCGTTGCACGGTCCTGTTGGAACCACATGTTTTCCAATCCCAATTCATCAAGTTGCGGCAAAAAGAACTCGTTTATCATTGCTCTGTAGCGCTCACCATTCACAGTAACCGTTTTGGCCGCGACCGATTATTGGTCAAATAAATAGTCAGCAATATTCCGCGTTCTGGAGCAGTGTAGCGTAACATTGTTTATTAACGTGTATTGCGCATGTGTTTACTACGCAAATGTCAAAACAGAACTGACAATTGCAAAATTTATAGCATTTTCTGATAGGAGGATTACTTTTGCGCCACCTTGTAATATGTCATAAACTGTTTGAAAATATGTTTCTGGAACACAAGCGGCATTCGTCAATATAAAAATGAACTTTAATATTTTATAAAAAATCAACAAATCGATGTGATGCTGATTTCACATTTACCGTCTAGAAGTTTATTTCGCATAAATGGGTATCACATGTATGATACTAAGGACCCAGAGGCAGAGCATGTGGAGGCACAGCAATTTTAATAAAAAATCGAATTCAACACTACTTAATGAGTGATCTTTACCACTACGATCTGTATTGAATATAGTGATTTCGTCTATATATATTCACCCCCTAGATTTCAAATAACGGAAAGACAATACAATTTTTTTAAAATCACTAGGCCCGTTTCCTGGCCTGGGGATCAAGACTGATTCTTTGAAAGGTCGTGTTTTGTTTGAAACAATTTTTAAAATGGAATTGAATGTGATACTTACTGGCCTACTGACCACAGAAGATACCGGATGTTGTTAATTTTGGAGTGATAAGAAAAATGATTAATGTTGAATTTTATATATATAGCATGGAAATATATCATATCATTTAACAAAGATATGAGTATTTAAGTAATTTTCGAAAGTGATATGGTCGAATATGGACCTATTTTAACAAAATCAAATAGTTTGATTTTGCATATATATACATGATCTGTGAAGAATTTTGGATCGGTACCGGTTTTTATAATAGATTTATACGTATTTAAGTGCTTTTCGGAAGTGGACGTTGTTCAGGCATGGACTGAACTGAAGCAAATATTGTCTTGTAATTTAATTTTATATGCAACTTATTTTTGCTGAATTTTGTATTGATTGATATTGTCATTTTAAAGGCATTTATGTACCATTTGGCCATATTTCAAGAAGAAATTTTTATGGGTTTGTCCTTTTACCAGAAAAATTAATTGTGTAAAATTGCAACAAATTGGCAAAAAATATGTTTGAAAATATAAGTTTTTATTGGAGGTTGTCTTAGATTTTGATTTATAACTTTGGTTCTACTGGACCGATTTTACTGATTTTCAATTCCAACCTGCTTAGGAGAATTATAAACAGACAGAAAAATGAACATAGCTCAATCGACTTGGAATTCTATAAGGATCAATAAACATATACTTTGTTAGGTCTAAGGTGAATATTTCTCAATGTTACACACGGAATGTCAAAATCATATATATAACCTCATTCACCACTGCTGGTGGTGGAGGTTATACAAAGGATTATTTAATGTAAATAAAATTCCAAATAAATTTTTAGAAGGCGTAGCGTAAAATATTTTAGGCTTTAAACAATCGGAGCAACCTTATTGCCCATACTTAACAAACGCACATTACCACCTACATTGCCTACTTATTTCTAAATACCCAGAAAACAATTTAGGTAGTAGTAAAATATTTACATATCCCAATTCCAGAATGCTGTAAAGTATACAAAATATATTTTGGATTTTTAAATATCTATTTTAAAAATCAGACCATAAATTGTTGAGATGTGAAAAAAAACTAAGACTAATTTAAATTTTTTGTAGAACATTTTGACCTATAAGCAGTTCCGTTCTTAACAAAGTAAATATATAATATATTGTATTTGAAACATATTTCGGTATAAAAAATTTCAGATTTCAAAAAATAATTTCGAAAAATAAATTTTGAAAGAAACAATTTGTGTTCTTCTAAAATTTGTCCTTAAACACCATTAAGTTTTCATCTTTTAAAGAAACATTAATTAGGGTACAAAATAAGTAGAATGCATATTATGCATAATAAGACAACACAGTCGAATATGAAGCAGTTTGGTATTGAAAATCAGTAATTTTGTCCTGATAGGATTAACCGTTAAAAATGGCAAATTTATTTAAAAAAAAAATTCGAAACCCCATGTGCTTTCGCTTTCGTACAATGAATGAATTTTTCATTATTTTGATGGTTGTATGTTGTTGGAACAATCAACAAAATCAGTGCAGTAGAACTTGAGTATACGTAACTTTTCTTTCTGACTAAATGTACATATATAAAATACTAATTAAATTGCCGCTATTCCAGAATAAGAAACACTTAATATGGAGATTCTAGTCTTTACATCAGCGTAGTTTCAGCAATTCTTATTATATTTATTATTATACCCTCCACGTATTTAAAATTCGGCATAACGGATTAAAGCACTCCCTCCTCTTTTATTTATAATTGCTAGAAGCAATTTTTCTCCATTTTATGTAAGGCTTCCAATTAAAATTGTTGCAAAAAAACCCTTAAAAACCCCTCTAAAACGCTTGAGCTGTAAGTTTGTGCAGATCTGTCGGAAATATCAGATGCAGAATTGTCTCAATCGATTTCTATACAAGCTAAACAAGTGCATAGAAAGTTTGCTTTCATTTCCGAATATATGTATGTATCACTATGACTTGTTAGTTTATTTCTATTTTTCTAATTTCAAAAGTACCATAAGAGGAATAAATTACCACTAAGCCTATTTTTGCATTCTCACTTTCAAGAGGAATGTAATATGTTTCTAAATACATTCATTAATATGGTATAAGAAAATTAAAAATAATTTTTCAGTTTATCTTCGTTGCGCCAATTGAAGAAAAAAGTACCATTACAACCTGTCTTACCTCATTCTTATTTCACTCAGTTTTAAATGCCTAGGATAACTAAGTCCTGTTTCACACTCATCAGTTCTGACTGTCAAGTCAAGTATTTTTCAATGAGAAGAAAAAAGATAAAAGATTATTTTCGCTTCGCAAAATAATGAGTTCCGTTTGTATTTTTAACTCATATTTTGTAACTTCAACTTTAAAGGGGGCTTTAAAAAGATCAAGAAAGGGTTCAAGGGCATCAACATCTTTAAACCTATCTTGAAAATCAAAATCTTTAAACCTATCTTGAAAATTTAAAAAAAAAAAATTTTCGTAATGGTACCATAATTTTTTTACGTCCTGGATTTTAAAAACATTCAAAGCATCCGCTAAGCATGAGTACCAAGTGCTGCCAACTTAATTTTTGGAGAAATTGTCAATTTAAAAAAAAAACGTCAAGTTAAAAAAAAACAAGTAAGAAAGTATAGTCGGTCAAGCCCGATCATATAATACCCTACACCCAGTATATGCATACAACAGTTTTTCAGAAATGTGCGCTATCTCCCATATGTACAACTAGATTTTCCAAAATTTTAGTGTCATGATTTTTGTGAATATAAATATTGTGTATATTAAACTTTGTCTCGATATAAATACTTTTAAAAGATTTATGGAGGTTAAAGTTGATTATGGGGAGGGTCCAATATGGGAGTTTCGACTAATTACGGACCGACCATTATAAAATTAGGTGTCATAATTTCTGTATATTATTTGTATCGAATTTTATTTGATTACCAACGTTCTTAAGAAATTTATGATCGTTAAAGTGATTTTCATAAGTGGGCCTTATATGGGAGCTACGACTAATTATTGACCGATCACAGTAAAATTGTACCGTGTTATTTGTATATAAATCAAATATATTTCTGTTAAATATTATTTGGATACCGACATTTTTGAGAGTTATACTCTTTAAAGTGATTTTCGGAAGTGGGCCATATATATGAGCTACGACTAATTATGGACCGATTACAATAAAATTCTACCGTATTATTTGTATGTAAATCGAATATATTTGTGTTAAATATTATTTGGATACCGACATTTTTGAGAGAGTTGTGCTCTTTAAAGTGATTTTCGGAAGTGGGCCTTATATGGGAGCTACAACTAATTATGGACAGATCACAATAAAATTGTACCGTATTGCTTGTATACTTATGAAATATATTTTCGTTCAATATTATTTTGATACCAACATTTTTGAGAGAGTTATGCTCTTTAAAGTGATTTTCGGAAGTGGGCCTTATATGGGAGCTACGACTAATAATGGACCGATCTGCACGAAATTTGTAGATATGATTTAGCTTCATTTACCACTCATTTGTAATGAAATTTGTTCGGTTCCTTGCATAATTCAAAGATTTATGATCGGTAAACCCCAATTTCGGGAGGACATTTGTATGGAGGCCAAGTGAAATAATGGAGCGATTTCCACCAGTTTCAATCCCGTCCATCCTTGGCCCGAAAAAATATCACGTACCAAATTTTGTCGAAATATCTTCAAAATTGCGACCTGTACTCTGCGCACAAGCTTTACATGGACAACCAGCCAGACGGACGGACGGACATTGTTAAATCGACTCAGAAAATGATTCTGAGTCAATCGGTATACTTTAAGGTGAGTGTTGGACCAATATTTCTGGGCGTTACAAACATCAACACAAATCCAATATACCCTCCCCACTATGGTGGTGTAGGGTATACAAATCCTCAAGAAATTGTCAAGACAAAAAATACGTCAAAAATACCAAACACTTTTTTTTATTAACTTTTTAAATATTCTATAAATTTTTATTTATACATACATGTATGTAAATAATGTTATTATTTAATAAAAAAAAAATAATTAATTTAATTTTGGTATTAATTATGTGACTTTACTCTGGTACATTTCTGTCACATTTTTTAAAAGGTCATTTTTAATTGCTATATTAAAACACTGAGAATTATTTAAATTAAGATAATTTTTTGAAAACAATATTTCTTGTAATGTTGGAGGATCAAAAAGCATTTCTGGTTTTTGTTTTATTTAAATTTACAATATTAAAAATTCTTTCAACGTCGGCCGACGAATGTTGTAGTGCCATTAAACTCGAAACAAATTGTGTTAAAATTGGGAAGGCCTTTGCATTATTGACTCTCTTTTAATTAGAAACATTTTTCCAAAACGCCAATGTTTCGAGTTCGGTGAATTTCATATTACGTAATTCTCGAACTTCATTATCAAGTTCTTGATATTCTTTTCCATTTAATAAATTTGGAAAAAGTTTGGCCAATTGTAAAATTTAATCATTTTTTTGTTTAAAGCTACGCTTGGTTCAATTTAGTTTAATCCTTCTAAAAGTTTATCGCCAAAATCAAAACGTTTTAAAATTTATGAAACCCATTCAATATAAAATTGGACGCAGAATTCAACAAATATATTATATTGACTATAATTAATATTCAAACTAGATTGGTTCTCCTCCACGTAAATGCCAAGATACACTTCATCTTTATTTAAAAATATGTCTTCGTTATTAAAATTTTGAATTTCAAAATTAACCAAAACTATTCTACAAAAAAAATGTCCAGTACAGATAGTCGTGTACTACACCATCTACCTGTTCAACCCCTCGCCAACAAACTTCGTCTGTTTGCCTTTCAATTTCTACATTGCAAAAGAAGACTTACAAAATTTTAATTTTAGGAAAAAAGGTTACCATATGTTTTGCTTTTAAAAAATCGTAATTTTTGTTTGCAGGAAAAATGAAAAATCGTCAATCGTCATTTTAATAAATTTGACTTAAAAAATCGTCAAAGTTGACAGCGCTGTTTGTACCATTTGCCATGTGAGAGACAACTGAATTAAAAGAGCATAACAAA
Organism: Bellardia bayeri; assembly: GCA_950370525.1. Taxonomy (NCBI): domain Eukaryota; kingdom Metazoa; phylum Arthropoda; class Insecta; order Diptera; family Calliphoridae; genus Bellardia; species Bellardia bayeri. The sequence goes on along the minus strand of OX493268.1, from coordinate 41,549,449 downwards.
GTAGTGGGTTGTGCAAATAAGCAATTGCACTATGAAATGATCATCTCTTTATGATCTGTTTTTATGCAGCGTCCAGTTAGCGTCCGCTTTTTACATTAGTTACACATTTAATTTTTGTCGTCTTATAATTTTGAATAACAAAATAATCATAATAAGAATCACTTTCTGAGTCGATTTAACGATGTCCGTCCGTCCGTCTGGCTGGCTGTCCATGTAAAGTTTGTGCGCAGAGTACAGGTCGCAATTTTGAAGATATTTTGATAAAATTTGATAAGTGATATTTTTTCGGCCCAAGGATGGATAGGATTGAAACTGGTGGAAATCGGTCCATTATTTCACCTGGCCCCCATACAAAAGTCCTCCCGAAATTGGGGTTTACCTTTTATAAATGTTTGAATTATGCAAGGAAACAAACAAATTTCATCAAAAATAAGTGGTAAATGAAGCCAAATCACATCTATAAATTTTGTGCAGATCGGTCCATAATTATTCGTAGCTCCCATATGAGGCCCACTTCCGGAAATCACTTTAAAGAGCATAACTCTTTCAAAAATATTGGTATCCAAATAATATGGAACGCATATATATTTCATACGTATACCAACAATACGGTACAATTTTATTGTGATCTGTCCATAATTAGTTGTAGCTCCCATATAAGGCCCACTTCCGAAAATCACTTTAAAGAGCACAACTCTCTCAAAAATGTCGGTATCCAAATAATATTTAACACAAATATATTCGATTTACATACAAATAATACGGTAGAATTTTATTGTAATCGGTCCATAATTAGTCGTAGCTCATATATATGGCCCACTTCCGAAAATCACTTTAAAGAGTATAACTCTCAAAAATGTCGGTATCCAAATAATATTTAACAGAAATATATTTGATTTATATACAAATAATACGGTACAATTTTACTGTGATCGGTCAATAATTAGTCGTAGCTCCCATATAAGGCCCACTTATGAAAATCACTTTAACGATCATAAATTTCTTAAGAATGTTGGTAATCAAATAAAATTCGACACAAATAATATACAGAAATGATGACACCTAATTTTATAATGGTCGGTCCGTAATTAGTCGAAACTCCCATATTGGACCCTCCCCATAATCAACTTTAACCTCCATAAATCTTTTAAAAGTATTTATATCGAGACAAAGTTTAATATACACAATATTTATATTCACAAAAATCATGACACTAAAATTTTGGAAAATCTAGTTGTACATATGGGAGATAGCGCACATTTCTGAAAAACTGTTGTATGCATATACTGGGTGTAGGGTATTATATGATCGGGCTTGACCGACTATACTTTCTTACTTGTTTTAAATTATGTTAAACTTAACTTATAGTCGTATCAGAAGTTATACTCGTATTGCAAACTGGGTATAGCAAATTTACATACAAACGCTTGTATATATTATATAATTATAAATAAAATTACAACAAGAAGTAGCTGTAATTATTGCAGCAATTAAGTTTCAGGTTCAACAAAAGATTCCAAAAGTATGAAACTATTATGCAACGTCATTAAAAAGTGCACACTGTAAAAAAGGCTTTTCTTTTTATTTTTCCACAGACATAATGCTTTTGATGTTGGAAATTTAATTTAAAAATAGTTTTTTGGTTCAGAGACTTATTTGTATTCAGAGCGAGTTACTATGTTTTTTTTAAGCGAAACCTCTTTATTAAATTTCCATCATTTTATAGTAGTTTTTAGGTATAAAAATAATAAAATATTAATATATACTGTTTGGTTTAACATTTTGTACGCCAAATAAATGTACCTATTATTAAGTTAGACATTTTTAAGTCTTATTAAAATCGTAATTATCAATAAAGTGTTAAATCCCCAAAAGTACATTAAAATGTACATTAGTATTAAGTTAGATTTATACGATTAAAATTTTCTATTAATAATTATTAAATAAATAAATTTTGAAGAATTTTTGCTGTTTACACGAGTTTGAAGCATTTTGTAGAGCAATTTTGAAGAAAATTTCAATCGTGTAAATCTAGCTTTAGTTTAAAGCATTTTCTTTAATGTTTACGCATTTATTTGTATTGCAGTTTTGTAACACTTTTTAATAGTTTTTGTTTATTTAATATTATCTACGAGAGTACATAAATAAAATTTTTTGATTTATATTTTCATGGGATTGTAGTTGGAATTGTTTGTCAGTTGCCACCAAAGTTGATCGTTAAAACCAAGTAAGAAAGTATAGACCGACCAAATAATAAACTACACCTAGTATATGTATAAAAACAGATTTTCAGAAAAGGGATCTATATAGTAGCATGACTTTTGTGCATATCCGACCGACCATTATGAAATTAGTTGCAATTATTTCTGTATACGGCCTTATATGGGGGCTATGACTAATTATTGACCGATCATCACAAAATTGTGCTAAATGATTTTTGTATATACGAAACAGATACCAACTTTTTTTTAAGAGAGTTATGGTGAATTATGAATCGATCTGCACAAAATATGTTGATAAGATTAGGCTTGATGTACAACTTATTTCTGGAGAAATTTGTTGGGATACGTAAATAAATCAAATATTTATGACCGATAAACCCCTATTTCAGGAGGACATTTGTATGGGGGCTAGGCGAAATGTTAGACAGATGTCATAGCTTCAAAATTCATCCTGCACTTAGCGCACAAGGTTTACATGGACAGCCAGCAAGCCAGGCGGACGGACGGACATTGTTAAATCGACTCACAAAATGATTCTGATTTATATTTTTGGGCGGTGCAAATATCAGCACACATCCAATATACCCTCCCCACTATAGTGGGAGTATTCTCCTGTGGGGGTTTCCGGAATTATAAATGTAGGCAGAATGTACAAGTATTTGGTATTATTGAAAACTTTAGAACAATGAATTTAGATCAATTTTAAAAACAACAGTTAATATGAAAAAGTTGTAGTAATTTTAAAAAATCATTAAAAATTCGAACGGGTTAAGATATCGTAATAAAAGTTTAATCTTATATTGATCAAAAGATCTTTTAATAAATTAAGTTGATAGCTTATGTCATTGTCTTTATTCAAATACCAAGAATATATATGTATTTCAAACATATAATATGAAAGGATACTTAAAGATGTGATATCTTGTTAACTTTTGTTGTTTGTTTAAATAATTCAAAGATAAAGTTATTATGATTATTTAACTGATTGTTCGACAATTTTATTTATTAAACAATTATATTTTATTTTCGATATTAAGGTCTAATATTATTTTTATTTTTTATTTTATATTTATTCCGATATTTCGCTACAACAATGTGTAGCATTTTCAGGGAAACAATAACAACATTTAAAATAACAGTAATTGTCAGAATTCAAATATTACACAAACAAAAATATGAATATGAAAAATATTTTAGTTTTTAGTTTGAGCACCTTTATCTGTATCTACTTTAAAATTAATTCAAAGATTTTTTGGTACATTAATAATTTCTAACATTTCTAACATAGAACGTCGTTTATAATTATTTTCTGTTTTCAAAACTGATATATTTTCAAAGTCGGGATAGTGATTCAAATTTGCACAATGTGATGATAATGCTGTTTTTTTGTGATATCTTTACATTTTTGATCAGATTTGTGTCCAGCTATTCTAGTTTTTATTTTATTTTTAGTTGTACCTACATATACTTTGCTACATTTTTCATTGTCATTACCATTACATGATATTTTATAAACTACGTCTGACATTTCTAATTTAGGTATCCTATCCTTTATTTTACTGAATAATCTGCCTACTGTATTATACATTTTTGGATCCATTTTATATTTGATGTTATCAAATATATTAGATTTGACTAAAGGCAATTGAAAGCATAAGCGAACATATAAAACGGTTTTAACTATTAATTCTATTATTTTCCTGTTGAAATAAAATTCAGTGAAGTCTTGAATACAAAAAACAAGTTAACTTTTTTCAAAAAATGATCTTATTGTTCCCGATATTTCAAATACATATATTTTTTTTATAAAAGTAGTGTTTTTTATTGGTTCGACAAATATATAATTTGTAATAAAATCATAATGCAATGCAATTTGCAACATCTAGTAACTTTATCAACCTTAATTATAAATTGTGAATACGTTTAAAAAATACAAAATGAAATTTTGCAATTTCACATTTCGCTCATAAGGTTCTTATTTTTATCGACGCTAGTGGAACACTTAAAGATAAATAAGGAATAAATGATGTTTATCAAAACTGCTTTTCTTTTTGTAAATCCAGTTTTGGGATTTTAGAATATATCTATGCAATTTTGAGAGAAAATATTGAAATCCGGAAGAGCGTAGCGGAAACATATTAAACAAGTAAGAGTGCTATATTCGGCTATGCCGAATCTTATATACCCTTCACCTTTGTTGTGGATGCAATACTTACCATAATTTACAGAGTTTGTCTGCTGTTCATAATAATCTTGAGTGTAATTTAACAGAGTATAAAAAAAGGGGAACAATTCGGTTTTAGTGACTTTGCTCAAAAAAAAAAACTTCATCAAATAGGGCTTTAGAGGAGATGCCAGTAAAAAAAAATTTGTTGGCTGTCACGCCTATTTTCGAGGGGGCGGGCCCGTAAAGTTGAAAATATATAGGCCTATATCTCGGGAACTACTGGGTGTCTGATAATTTGTAATACATTAAATAAAAGGTATTAAAAATACCTTTCCAAGGATATATATTATTATTATAAAATATGGACCGCATATTTGTTAAACCCGAAAAGAATATTTTTTGACCCGAATTTATTTGTTTTTTTTTGGAAATGGTTCTTATATGGCAGCTATGACAAATTATGGGCCGATCTTTTTAAATTTTGGAACAGTTATTTTCATGCATATGAGGATATTTCACGTCGAATTTCAACATAATAACGGTATATTTAAGGTATATATTAGTATTAACATGGATTTCGGAAGTGGACCTTATATGGGGGACATAGTCAAATATGGACTGATATTCTCAAAATCCTGCAGTGTTATTTAGGCATGTATGTAAATGATCCGTGTAAAATTTTGCATTGGTAGCCTTATTTATAAGAGATATATGAGTATTAAAGTGATTTTTGGAAGAGGGTTTTATATGGGGCATACGGTTATAAAAAGACCGAAATTCACAAAATTTTGTTTGATGATTTTTGTATATAAGTATGTATATATGATCTATGCAAAGTTTTGAGTCGGTACCGATATTAATACAATATATATAGGGGTAAATGTCTTTTTCAGATGTGGTCCTTGTATGGGAGTTATGACCAATTCTGGACCGACCACCATAAAATTTAGTACAACAATTTATTTGCCTATAAAGTTTATTCATGTCAAATTTTAGCCGTTTAACATTATTTATATCTGTTTTATACGTATTTAAGTGAATTTTGGAAGTTCACTTTGTATGGGGTCTATGGTTATACATGGACCGAACTAAAAAAATATTTCGTTTTTGCATGAAACTTATTTCTGCTGAATTTTGTCTTGATATTCCAATTTTATAGGCATTTATATATAATTGAGCAATATTTCGGAAGATTTTTGTATGGGGGCTATGAGAAATCATGGACCGATTCATACTATTTTCCGCACACTTTCTTCTTTTATCATAAAAACAACGTATACAAAATTTCGTGGTATTATCTGGAAATTTTTCAAAATATTGCAATAAAATGGACAAAAAATATCAAATTTTTATGGAGGTTGTCTCACATATTGGTCCATAACTCTGGTTGGCCTAAATCGATTTTGCTGATTTTAAATAGCAAACTTCTCGAAAGCATGTCTGACTGAATTATTGAAGATTTGGATCCCGAAGATATCTGGGGACTTAAAAAAACGGATTTCAACATCCAGACAGACAGACGGACATGGGTTAATCGACTCCGCTATCAATAAGGATCCAGAATATATATACTTTATAGGGTCGGAAAATTATATTGTGGAAATTACAAACGGAATGACAAAATTATATATACCCTTCTCATGAAGGTGAAGGGTATAAAAAATGGACAAGATTTATCTAATAAAATAAATAAATAAATTTATAAACGATAATTTTTTAAATTATCACATTGAAAATTGTTTTTTTTTAAACCTATGAAATATACTCCCAGGAAACATTTTGTGTGATATTGAATGTTGTTTAACTAAGAAATAAAATTTGATTAAAATCGCTTCAAAGTTCTTCCTGATATTTAAAAAAACCGAAACAGGGTACGGCAAAAATTTTAAATGCTTAAACTCGCTTATATAAAACTAAATATATGAAAAATTTATTTTCACAAAGTTTCGATACTGCCCCATAGTGCTTTCTTTTTTAATTTTGTATGACCGCCCACTAGCCCCTATAACAAGTACGAACCCATAAAATTAGAAATGAACTTAGCAACACTTCTTTCTAAAGGTATGGTCACATTTGACAAATATTTACTCAAAAAAGTTAGAGTGCAATATTCGGCTTTGCCGAATCTTTAATACCCTACACCTAAATGTAATAAGAAATACAAAAACTACACTGGTTTTAGGACTAGTATATCTTATTATATGTTTTCTATTCGGACTTAGTGCAAATTTTATTATTATTTTATATATTGTTTGAAAGACAATTTTGGGACCAACATAATTTATTGTAAATGTTTTAAAATTTAAATTGAATTTACCAATTTACAAAATTAAAAGAACATTTTTCCATATTCACAATAAATTAAGAAACAGAGTATAAAAAAGTGTAAAATTATAAGGTGAGGCTTTTATAGATTGAATTTGATCTCAATAACATTGCATATTTATGTAGATTTAAGTCTGGCATAGTAGAAGTGGATCAATTATATACTGAAAGCTTTTAAATCCAGCATTCGCTAATGTGATTTCTACGTATTTGAGGCTTATTTTGGTTGAATTTAATCTCAATAACGTTATTTACAAGAGTTGTATGGTTGGTTGTTATGCTCGAAGTGGACTTATATCAGGAGCTGTTATTTACTGACAGCTACAGAATCCATAAGTATAATTGCCGTGTAACCGATATTAATATGATTTCTGGATTAAAATTTCTGATCCATATAAAAGTTTCGATATTAGATTATTAGACATTTTTGTGAGTTAAATTGTTTTTTGGAAATGGTTCTTATATGGCAGCTATGAAAAATCATGGGCCGAACTTTTTAAATATTGGAACAGTGTATTTTATATAATAACGGTATATTTAAGATACATATTAGTATTAAAGTGAATTTTGGAAGTGGTCCTTATATGGTTGATATAGTCAAATATGGACCGATATTCTCAATATCCAGCAGTTTGATTTTGGCATATATGTATATAGGAAAATAAATAAATAGATATGTATGTATAGGATACAGTCATTTTGAAGAAGCGTTTTAATGGAAAATAAATAATTTATAGATATTTATATATTTTAATAATTTTGTTTTCATTTCAGGACCGGAAAATATTTGTTCATACTGGTTCCAACAAGCCGACAAGCAAAAGCAATTTACAACAGGTATGTATGAATTATTCAATGAAACAATAGTTTTAATTTGAATTTAACATGAATAATTTTTACACAAATTTGTTTTGTTCAAATGACTGAATTAGCAAATAAAGAAAAACAAAATGCTGAGTTTCAATGTACTATTTATGTTTGTATTTTTTGTATAATTAGGGTCTGGGATTTTCCGGACTGTTTGCCTATTACTATTTTTCTTTTACAAAAATTAAAAGCATTTAAATAATGCTTAGCTAATAAGTATAAAGGTTAACAGCAACTGATAGGTATTTTAAAGACCTTTCCAACAATATATAACATGACCTACTTATATGAAACATCTAGAGGTGAATTTCGAGAAAATTATTTTTTGATCCGAAATTTTTTAAAAAATCAGGGAAAAATACATACATATATGAGTATGTATGTATGTATATAAAGTAAAAAATTTAAAAGTCAAGAACGCGGTTATATTCAAGGTATAATATAACAGTGTAGGTAGTATAGATCCGGAGATATTAAAGAAAGATGATGACATTTCACCATAAAAATAACAATAAAAATACAATAAATCTGTACTATGCGAAGCCAGTGTTCTATATACCATAGAGCAAAACATCTTCTGCCGTATTTATAAAAAATTAAAGTAGACTTCAAGTGTACTTTAAGAAAATATTGTATGAAAATGTTGTATTTAACTAATTAAACATAGCTTATATATGACATTAATATTAAAAATATGAAATTTGATTTCAAAGTATTTATACTAAAGTTTGGAAATTATAATTTAAAGAAAAATAAATCTTTTTTTTAATTTTTCAGAACTTATAAATCTGTAATTATAATACCTACAGACACATATTCTACCTTAAATTAAAGCTAACCCTGCCAGCAATTGGAAGTTTCTTTCATCGTCCATCGTCAAAGGCGTTACGTCTTACTCACTTCCAGACGTTAATTGGAAGATAACAATAACAATTTACATTGCAGTCGTCTTTTAATCATCCAGACGACGTTTGGAAGATTGTTTGTTGTTTACAACACCAGCCGAAAATGACATGTCCCGTTATAAAAGAAATGAAAAGAATGCAAAAAAGAAGTTTTCGACATCATCGAAATTAGTTTTATTCTGTCATTTGCTGTGATCGGTCAGTGGTAAAGTGTGGTTTTGTTATTGTTGTAGTTTTTACATATTTGTTATCTCATAGTCAATATGAGTATATTATCTGTAAAGGCAAAAAAAAAATTAAAAGCAAAAGAGTGTTAAGGAGAAGTGACTTCTTGAAGTTACTTTCGGGGGATACAACTGCTCAATACAGAAGACGCTTCTACGACGAGAAAATGGTATCGCAGAAGATGAGTTTCAACTTCTTAGCGTCACTTCTGAGTCACTTCCGCAATAGAAAATGTTGGCCGGGAAATGTCTTGGCTATTTATATTAATAATCTAAAATAACACTTATATAGACTTTTTAGATATTAAAATAAAATTTGGGTACAAAAATATATATCTCGAATTTAACCCATAGTGGGTCCATATTTTATAATCATGGTATATTTCGTTGAAAAGATATTTTTTATACCATTATTTTGATGTATCAGAAATTATCAGACACCGAATAGTTTCCGAGATATAGGCTCATATATTTGCAACTTTGAAGACCCGCCCACTCGAAAATAAGCGGGACCGACAAAGAATTTTTATATTACTTTTATCTTCTCTAAAAGCCTTATTTGATGCAATTTTTTTATTTTGAGCAATGTCACTGAAACCGACTTGTTCCAATTTGTATTTATAAATATAATGCAAACATACAAAACATTATAGTGATGTACATACAATCAACTAAAGTAAATAAAGCTCGTTTTTAAAATAATCGCTTTTAAGTTAGGAACAAATAAGAGTAATTATTATTTTAAATTATTATAAATGTGGTTAGTTTATGTTTTTATATAAATATTATAAATATTATTTTACATATTTTACATATTAAAATAAGAATAAAATTTAATTTTATATTAAAAATATACAAAACATTTTAAGATATCCGACTATCCTCGTGAACTAATAATCGTTATTTTACATCATTAACTATAAAAAGACAAAAGAGAGTGATAGTGTTGCCAGTATCAACATGTAAAATTAATTGATGTATGGAATAGTTAACGTACTGTTTTTGCATATGAATTTTTAACATAGGTGTGTTAGCCTTAAAGTGTCTGTTAACTAACGTGAACTTCAATCCTCAAATAAGAATTTTTTTTTGCATAAGGCTGTAGTCTTTTATAAAATTGTACAATTTTATTAAAAAAAAAACAACACATTAAGAGGGACACATATTTTAAGACCATTTGTTACTAAAAAAATAATATTTTAAAGAAATAAAAAACTACTCGTACTTTAAAAAAAAAAACTTTTTTAAAAAAACTAATGCACTTAATTAGTCATCTTACACCCGAATTGGTTTTTTACTCGCGCAAAGTGTCCAGTTTCATATTATAAAGATTTTTTGTCCGATTTGCATTTTCAAGTTTGTTCAATTGAATTTTTGAAGGTTTTTAGGTAAATTATCAAATCAATATCGTTCTTTAACTTTACATATTTTTTTTGTAATGCGTAGAATTTATATATAATATTCATATACTTACTGCAACCTTAATAGACTTCAAGATGTCTGCTTCATCACTCTTTTTTTTGCGTTCTTTAGTTTTGGAAATGACTGAGTCTTCCCTACCATTCTTTGCCATGTATGTATTACCAAACCTAATTTTATTGTATGATCTGGCTCATAATATTATATGTAAATATGAAATCAATCAATAATCCATAAAATATCAAAATCGGATCTGGAATAAATACTAAGAATGCTATAGGCGATTTTGCTAGAAAGGCAATTTGGTATACAATAAGATTCTGGTAATATATCAAAGATTAAAGAGAGCTGGAGTCATCATAACGCAGACCTACACTCGAATGTTTTTCAGATTTCTCAAAAAATTGAGCATTGTTATTGTTTGTGAAAATTTTAGCAAGTATGAAAAATTAACTCTAACAGTTAACAATCGATTTAAACATTTTTTTGATCTGAGTGAGCCAGAAATTTCAAATAATAATAATTTAAATATGCGTTAATAAATATGTATATGGGGAATTTCACGTCAAGTGACCTAATTTTTAAAATTGATATCTTCCGATTTGCACCAAGGTTAGTATTATTGGATAGTAGGCCAGACACAAATTTTCAACTCTATCAGTCAAGAACTGTCGGAGTTAGAGGGGGTCAAAGTTGAACATTTTTGTCATAGAGGGTTTTCTTAAAATGAGTGATTTTATTCACGAGTAGAAGTGACACGTTTTTTTTCACTTACCTCTTGTATTTTGCATCCGGAACATCTTGATAAATTATATAGAAATAAACCGTCAATATTTAAAAGTTTCACTTAACCTGTTATCTTTTTGTTATGTTACGAAATATATGAATTGTGTTCCCACTCAGCCAATTTATCAAACCTGTAGCACACGGAATGCAACAGAAATGTGATAACTTATGAAATGTGATAATGTTAATGAATCAGCAAAATTCGTTTTTTTTAATTTAGACAACAAAATGCAATAACAAATGACTAAAGATGGATTCACCCATTCGATCTGAACAAAATATTTTTTCGGACAATGCTTTTTTTGACACTTAAAAACCAAAGCAAAATAAATCAATGGCCGCAGTATTACCACTTGCAAAACTAATAGATATTGTTTACATATGACAGCTTTGATTTTCCAGACAAATCGTTCGAACTTCGAAGAGGGGGAATCGTGCTCTCTGAATAAAAAACCTTTTCTCCGGACAAAATTTTTGAGCGGAACAAATGAATGAATCTACCTTAATAATTATCTGTTCGCAACAGTGTTGTCAGAAGTGGGGAAAAAATAAACTAAATGGGCTTTTAAAAAGTCAGAAATTGTCAAATCTCTTAAAAAAAAAGACAGAAAAAAGCCAACGCATTTTTAATTCCAATTTTTAGTTTGTTGAATTAAAAGTAAAAGTAACATAAAGAAACAACAATGTTACTATGTATTAAAAACTACTTACAGACAAATAAATAATATACCAACACTCACCTTAAAGTATTCCGATCGACTCAGAATCACTTCCAGAGTCGATTTCACGATGCCCCTCCATCCGTCTGGCTGGCTAGCTGGTTGTCCATGTTAAGCTTGTGCGTTGAGTCGCAATGGTGGATTGAAGATATTTTCATAAAATTTGGTACATAATAATAATAATAAAAACATAATAAGGACGATTGGAATTGAAATTGAAGCCCCCATACAAATGTCATCCCGAAATAAATATTTTATTAATGAACATGTTCAAAAAAATTTCAAAACAAATAAGTTCTACGTGACGCTTAGGCACATCTTTAGATATTTTGCAGACCCTCTTAAAAATGATGGTATCTAAATAATATTGAACACAAATGTGTTTCATATATACAAAAATCATGACACCCATTTTTATAACGGTCGGTCCATAATTAGTCATAGCTTCCATATAAGACCCACTTCTGAAAATCACTAACATGCACAAATCTTTCAAAGTGTTTATATCGATATAAAATTTAACACAAAAATTATGTAAATGCACAGAAGTCGTGCTACTAAATAAAAGGCCATAACTCCCATATAGCAATGATTTCTGAAAAACTATTTTTACACATATACTTTCCGTAGGGTTATATATGGTTAGGCTTGACCGACTATACTTTTTTTACTTGTTTTAATTCGGTTTCTGGCATGGAATCTAGTCGTCCGATAAGCTTTAAATTTTGCATTGATTAGTTTTAGGTACTAAATAATGAAATAAGATCCACCCAACAAATCTGATTTATTACTAACAATAAAATATTTTTTAGTTCTTAAAACATCTATAATTACACGACTGTCTAGGAACTGTATGCGATCACAAGAAATTTTAAAATCGTGGCAACAGTGCTGTAGTACTTTAAGGAACATCGAATATTTATAATGCATTAAGCATTTTGACTTTAATTCGATTTTTTGTTTGGTTTTAACAAGTACCAACTAGCATCCGCATTACTCAAAGGTAGCACTAGAAAGCTAAATACTTAATGTAGCAACTCAGCATATGGATTTTCTTGTAGATAATTTTTAAACTCCCATACCTCAAAGTCAAATGTTGATTCTACTCGTACTATTTCACAGCAGACTAGTGTTATATAACACAATAGTCTAGTAAGCTTTCAGGTTGCTGGTATTTTGTGAAGACGTGCATTAAATAAATAATTAAACTAATATCGGCTACTTGAAGGTAAAAAGACATCAACTCTATTCTATTTTTATAATTTCTAAAAAAATACTAATAAATTTGAAATTATTATTTTTTGGTACTTATATGCCGCCACCATTACAACGAATTTGCTACAGAATGGTATGTGGTAGGGTAAATTAATTTAGTTATGCCAATATGTATGTATGTATGTGGGTCAATTTCAAAAAAAAAAACGTACACAACAAGTTTTGTTTTGCTTATTTTTAAAGTTTATTCAATTCGCCTGTAAGAGTGGCCAATTCATGTAGAAATTGATGAAGAATCCGGTGGTACTTTTAGGCTCTCAAAAAAAATCAATATTTTTAGATATTTGAATTTCAAGCTTACTTTTGGGAAAATCACCTTTTCGATAAAAAAAAACACAAAATCACGATTCACCTTGATTTTTAATTTTTTTTTTAATTGACTAGTTAATTTAAAATTTTAAGATGAAAATATGAACTTAGAGGTTACTTGCAAAGTAATAGGCTTGTAACAATGCATTTAAAAAAACTGCAATTATAAGCGTTTTAAGAAAAAAAAAACTAAGTGTGACGCTCAAGATATTTTGTGACGATTTTGTTGCACGTAAACAAAAAATAATGGCAAAATCTAAAGTTTAACGAAAAAAAATTTATTCTTTTACAAAAAGTAAATAAATAAAAAAAAATTCTTCAAAAAACAAAAATTTTCATACAAAACTAAACATGTACATACATAGTCTTTGATGTCTTTAACAAAAATGGAAAAAAGGAAATAATTCTTGAAGATATGTTAATATTTGACACAACACAATAACTTAACTTAATTTAATTTATAAATTTTCATTCGAATTCTTATTCTGAATCTGTATAAACTTCATGAAATGACAAGCGACTTTTTTTTCATTCTCATTCATTTTTACCACTTTCGTATTAAGTTTGTGGCAAAAACAGAATCAGTCAGTAACAATAAAAATTAAACTTAAATATACCACGATTATACCTTTCTTTCTTTTGTATTCGACATTATGAGCTTTATCGAGCTTTATTTTCTCTCGATATATCCGTGCTCTTTCAGCCGCCGTTAATTTTGTTGTTTTACTCTTGAAAATTAAAAATAAAATCAAAATTAAGCATTTTAAGCTATGAAGCAATATATTTCAAAAGCGATGCTCATGAAATATTTGCCTATTTTGGTTTTTTTTCGTAGACAATTTATTTTTCAAATTTACAAATTATAAAAAAATGAGTTGAAACCATGTAAACAATGATTGTCAACTTCAATACTTTACATTTAATATATTCACTTTTAAAAAAATTAGCGTGACGCTCATGAAATTTTAACGCGCTCTTACCATTTTGTTCACAAAAACTAAGCAAATGCACACTTTTTTTAATAGATTTTTTTCGCTTTTTCTTTTTTGTAATAACTAAAGTTTGTACTTTCCCTACGTTATTTACTTCATTTAAATGCAAATTGGAAACTAGTAATATTACTTGATTCATAAAAAAGTGACGCTCAATGCAAATTGTGACTATAACAAATCAAAACACAAGAAAGAAACTCAATAATTCGAATACTTTTATTAAATGTTGCATATTTTCTTTTTTTCTTGATTTTATTTTGTTTATTAAAATTTCTAACGGGGGACATATGCTTTTGTATGGAAGCAGTCAGAGGGAGAAACAAAACACCATTCTGAATAAAAAAAAAAAAAACAAACATACAAATTTGAGAATTCCGTTTTTTTGTTACATATTCCTCGCTGATCACTCTCACATTTTTGTTGTTTTTTTACCTAAAATAGTAGTGTAAAGTGCGGGGACACAAAAGTTGCATCTTTTTTTTTTAAATTTACCAATGTATGCATGTATGTATATTATTCTCCCGTTAAAAGCCTTGCAAATACATGGGTGGCTAGATATTTAGGGCTGGCAAACACATTCTTCAATGCGGAACTATAGTTTGGTTGATTGCAGGGATGTTACACAACATTTCTTAGTTTTTTGTTAAACTATACCTTTGGGTTATTTTAATATTAAACATATTTTTGTAAAACTGCAATATTTTTTTTGAACTTTCACTACTCATTGATAATTGGGGCGTTACTAACACCAAAAAGTACATATTTTTATCTGTTGGTGACAATTGTTAGTGGCTCAATAATACACACAAACAGTCGGTATATATTTTTCATTAAAACTAAAAATAAATAAACTAAAAAGGACAAACAAACACAAAATCCCAAAAGTGTGGAATATTTTTACATACATACAAATATGTACATAATATGTATGTATGTATGTGATTAACTACTGTTATGGACACAACAAATAGGAAAACTTTACGTTAACATGCATACATATATATATAATCACTTACGTACATAGGGTGATCCATTTAGAAGTTTTTTTTTTTTGCAACGCAAACCGAAACGACGCAAATCAAATCACTTTTTTCTATACAAATGTACTGAATTTTTGTTGAATGGGTCAAAAATTAAAAAATTTAGCACGTTGTTATTAATTTAAAGAAATAATTTTTTAAAAAGGAATAAAACAATATTTTAGGAGAAAAAATTTATTTACCTATACATACATATTTATGTATTTATGTACATAAAAATTAATTTAAAATTAAAATGGGAATTCCCCTTTTTGCACGCAAATAGGCAAAATATTCACATGTTATTATGAAATTATGGTATATACCGACGTAAATCGGATTGATACAAAATTTCAAGGCCGACATAAATCGGAATCAAAAGGACGCAAAGCTGATTAAACAACATTTAGAAAGACGACGCAAAGATATTTCGATAAAATTTCGTACATGCTTATTTTTTTTAATTATGCCAGTATCCAAACAAATTTCACCACAAATGAGTGTCAAATAAAGCCAAATGACATATTATAATTTTGTGCAGATCGGTCCATAAGGCTCACTTCCGAAAATCAATTTATAGAGTATAACTCTTTTAAAAATGTCGATATCAAAATATGAAAATAGGTGCTCACCGAAGTGTTCTCTCAGTAGGCCGATTATGTTGACCCAACATTAATTTTCGTAATAAAGTTAATTGATTTGTAAACGTTGTTCAGGCGTAAGTCTTTCCATTATTAACAATTCTAAACAAAAATTGCATGACACGACTGACACGTGATCTGTCATAAAAAGATACAGAAGAGATTTTCTCTACTTAAATCACCCATTATGTACAAATAATATGGTACAATTTTCTGATAATTAGTTAAATCTCCCATATAAGACCCTCTCAGTAATTCATTCATATATTTTGTAAAAGTATTTATATCGCTTAACATACATAATATTTATATTCACAGAAGTCATGGCACTAAATTTTTGGATGACCTGGGTGTAGGGTATTATATAGTCGGGCTTGACGACTATACTTTCTTACTTGTTTTAAATTAAAAAAAGTTTTAAATGAATCATAATATAATGTGACATAAAGGTTACACATGCATTCATACTGGGCGTTTATAATTTAGGTCACCTTGTTGTCATATTTACAAAGGAGGAAAGAAACTTGAATTTTTGACACCAATTTAAATGAGAATGAAATAAAATAGACATTCGGGCCTTTTTTCCTACAAACTAAAAGTTAGTAAAGAAATTAATTAGATTTCCAAACACACGCTATGAACTGCTTATGCAAACTTATATTCTTGTTGTTAATTTCAAGTGCAATAAAGACGAAATAACATATCTTCATGTAGTTATTTACTTCTACTCCCCTGCAAAAACGCGGGTAGTCCATACACTCATGTATGTATGGACTACTCCACAATAGACCACGACTACTCCAAACGTAATCCATTTGAATGA
Source organism: Bellardia bayeri (assembly GCA_950370525.1). Classification (NCBI taxonomy): domain Eukaryota; kingdom Metazoa; phylum Arthropoda; class Insecta; order Diptera; family Calliphoridae; genus Bellardia; species Bellardia bayeri. Next base: position 41,532,756 of record OX493268.1, on the reverse strand, counting down.
AAAAACTAGTCCATTCAACATTACGATGTCCTAGGATTGGAGCATATAATCCAGCTTTGCATAACACTGGACTAGTCCCAAAACTACTCCTTGTAACTACTTGAAATGTTTTACAACAACGATTACGATCGTTAAAGCACGAATAATTGTCGTTTAACAAGAAGTTCTGCTTTGAAAATGAAATGGTCCATGCGTGCATTACATAGGACTATGATGTAGTTAGTCACTACGTTTTAGCTACAATGGACCACGTCCCTGCAAATTCTTTGGAGTACTTGGTCCATTGTAGCTAAAATGTAGTGACTATATCATGGTCCTATGTAATGCATACTTTTGCGAGATATTTCAAGTATTTTAATACTTTTTCATTTCATACTGTTAGACGGTTAATATTGGTACAAAATGTAAGTTTTTTTTTAAATTTAAATTCCGGGGCCATCCTAATACATTTTAGCATGTACATATTTCCCTTTATGTGTCTGTTTTTTGCTTTTTAGCATTTACTATTATGTCATTGTCACTAACATTTTGTGTCTACTAGAGAGTCGACGTTGTTGGCAAAAGTTTAAAATCAATATTTATATAGAAACATACATAGATAGGCATACATATGCACTTGTGGTGTTTTTTTTTTGGTTCCTGTCTTTGGGCTAATAGTAAAAAACTGGACTATAAAACAACCAATAAAAGAAAATGGATTTTGTGTTTATGTTCCGTTTTTGTAGCTTTTATTTAGAATGTATGTAATTTATTTCATATGTGTCTGTGTTTAAATGACTTTGATTTAAATCGTGCACAACTTAAAAAATAGTTTTTTAATTATTTTACTTCATGGTCGATTTCATCTGTGTGATTAAGGCTTTTCGGTGTTATAAATAATATAATAGAGGGTATATTGAGGTTGTCATACATTTTATAGTAATGTTAAAAGTAAAATAGATCATTTAAGTTTTTAGAGGTTCCTCCTGTTTTCTAGAAAGGCACAAGCTATGAAATCTAACATTTTGCATAGAAATTAAATTTCCTTTCTAGATATGGCAAAGTTTAGTGTTTTTGTTTGTGCTCCCAGAAAATTACTCTCTGTCACACTTCACTCTTAATAAGGAGAGGTAACAAATTATTAATAAATTGGTATCAAAAATCTACATCCTCGGGAAAGATCATTAATTATTATTTAAAACATCCTAAAAGAATTATTTTTAATACAGCTAAAAATCTTGTAGAAAGAATACTAACAATAAGTGATAAGGAATTCCACAGTCAAAATAAAGAAACAATGAAGAATATATTAAACGATAACTTCCCTATTAATATAATTTCCAAATTAATAAGACAATTTAAAAACAAGTAAGACTGCTATATTCGGCTGTGCCGAATCTTAAATACCCTCCACCTAAACGTAATAAGAAATACAAAAACTACACTGGTTATAGGACTAGATTATCCTTATTCTGTGTTTTTTATTCAGTCTTAGTGCAAATTTTGTTAGTATTTGACATATTGTTTGAAAGACAATTTTACGACCAACATAATTTATGTTAAATATTTTGAAATTTTGTCTAATATTCACCAATTTTAATTGATTAAAATACCAATTCTTACCATAATTTACAGAGTTTGTCTGATGTTCAGAATAATCTTGAGTGTCATTTAACAAACAGAGTATAAAAAAGGGACACAATTCGGTTTTAGTGACTTTGCTCAAAAAGAAAAAAAAAAAAACTTCATCAAATAGGGCTTTAAGAGGAGATGCCAGCAAAAATATTTGTTGGCGGTCACGCCTATTTTCGAGGGGCGAGACCGTAAAGTTGTAAATATATAGGCCTATATCTCGGGAACTACTGGGTGTCTGTAATACATTAAATAAAAGGTATTCAAAATACCTCTCCAACGATATATATCATGATAATAAAATATGGACCGAATATGGGTTAAATCCGAAAAGAATATTTTTTGACCCGAATTTATTTGTTTTTGGGTAATGGTTCTTATATGGCAGCTATGACAAATTATGGGCCGATCTTCTTAAATTTTGGAACAGTGATTTTCATGCATATGAGGATATTACACGTCGAATTTCAACATAATGTGGATTTCGGAAGGGACCCTGATTTATAAGAGATTTATGAGTATTAAAGTGCTTTTCGGATAAGGGCTTTATATGGGGCATACGGTTAAAAATGGACCGAAATTCACAAAATTTTGTGGGATGATTTTTGTATATATGTAAATGATTTGTGTAAATTTTTGAGTCAGTACCGATATTCATAAAATATATATAGGGATAAATGTCTTTTTCAGATGTCGTCCTTGTATGGGGGTTATGACCAATTCTGGACCGACCACCATAAAATTTAGTACAACAATTTATTTGCCTATAAAGTTTATTCATGTCAAATTTTAGCCGTTTAACATTATTTATATCTGTTTTATACGTATTTAAGTGAATTTTGGAAGTTCACTTTGTATGGGGTCTATGGTTATACATGGACCGAACTAAAAAAATATTTCGTTTTTGAAATGAAACGTATTTCTGCTGAATTTTGTCTTGATATTCCAATTTTATAGGCATTTATGTATAATTGAGCAATATTTCAGGAAGATTTTTGTATGGGGGCTATGAGAAATCATGGACCGATTCATACTATTTTCCGCACACTTTCTTCTTTTATCATAAAAACAACGTATACAAAATTTCGTGGTATTATCTGCAATATATTTCAAAATATTGCAATAAAATGGACAAAAAATATCAAATTTTTATGGGGGTTGTCTCACATATTGGTCCATAACTCTGGTTGGCCTAAATCGATTTTGCTGATTTTAAATAGCAAACTTCTCGAAAGCATGTCTGACAGAATTATTGAAGATTTGGATCGCGAAGATAAATGGGGACTTCAAAAAACTGATTTCAACATCCAGACAGACAGATAGAAGGACATGGGTAAATCGACTCCGCTAGCTATAAGGATCCAGAATATATATACTTTATAGGGTCGGAAAATTATATTGTGGAAATTACAAACGGAATTAAAAACATATATACCCTTCTCATGAAGGTGAAGTGTATAATTAATGGAATATGATTTTCTGAACCTAACTTATGTACCTACCATAAAGATTAAAAAAAAAATAAATATATGTATGTATGTATTTAATAAAAACAATATGCACAATACAGTAGCAGATTATACTGTAAAATATATACATATGTATGTATAAGTTAGAAATGTCAAACGTAGTCTATAATGTACCAACAAATCTTATAATTAATTTTAAAGCAGATACAGATAGATATTGTTGATCAAAAATAAAGATATTGTATCCTATTTTTTGCTTGTGTAGTATTTTAAAGTTTTCATTCTGATAATAATTGTTATATTATATAGTTTTATAGTTTTATAGTTTTAGAAGTCAATTTTTTCGTAATATTTTTGTATTGAAAAACTTTTATCACATACAATATAAAGATATTGGGCTACTAAAGAGAATCTTAAAAGAAAAATTTTCAAAATTAGATTATAAATGCATTAAAATGTATTTCCAAAACTGATTACGTTTTAACGTTTTCGATTTCGATTTCCATCACATGCCTGATTATTTAACTAATTGTTCGGGCATTTTGTGTTAATTAAGAATTATATCTTTATTCAATTTGAGACCAAAATTTTATTTATTATATTTTGCAATATTTCGCTACAACATTGTGTAGCATCTTCAGGGAAACAAATTTTTTATAACGTTATTATACAAATTAACAATATTCTTTTAATAACAACAAAAATATTTTTCAATATTACAATAATTGTCAAAATGAAAATTTTTAAATATTACACAAACAAAAATATGTATGAAAAAATAATTTAGTTAAGAGTTTTGTGCAACATTATCTGTACCTGCTTTAAAATTAATTCTAAGATTTGTTGGTACAATTATAATTTCTAACATTTCTAACATAGAGCGACGTTTATAATTCGTTTCTGTTTTCAAAACTGATATGTTCTCAAAGTCGGGATAGTGATTCAAATTTGCACAATGTGATGATAATGCTGTTTTTTTTTATGTATAAATATTCGTATTTCTATTTTTTGATCAGATTTTTGTCCAGCTATTCTAGTTTTTAGTTTATTTTACTACATGTTTCATTGTCATTACCAGGGACCGGACTTTTATGCAGTTAAAATCGCGTTTTATGCGCATAAAACATGTAACTACTAAAAATAGAAAAATATGCGCTTAAAATTAAAAATATGCATTAAAGTTTTTTTTATAACATTTATTAATGATAAAAAAAACACCAAAATAACAATAAAATCAAAAAGTAACAATTCAGTCTCATAAACGTAAGTAAAGTACAATAAATCCAAAAGCACAAGTTAAACTAAAGTAAAATACAAAAGTAAAAAGTTAAACCAAAAGTAAAACAATCACTTAAATTAAGCCACTTGTCAGATACATACATACATCCATACATATTTGAACCTACATATAATATAAGAATAAGAAAACATTTTACACAAATATTTTTTAATATTTTCAAAAAGAAAGTTGAGTCTGTTTGGCCTTAAAAAGCTTTTAAACATGGAAAATGACCGTTCAACGTCGACAGAAGTGATTGGTGCATGCTTAAATGCTGATAGTTCCTTTGTGGAATATTCGTTCTCCACTTCGTCGTTTTCGTTAAAATTTAATTTAAATATATCAGCAATTTGTTTTATTTTTTTCAATCCTTCATTTTTTTGTAAAACTTTATCAAGTTTGATACGAATATTTTTACTTAAGTTACTACCCTCCACAGCATAGATTTTATTTATGGCAACATCAATGAATTTAATTTGCTTACTCAATGGATTAGATTCCTATAGTTTAACAATAGTCTCAGAGATAAAACCATAATTGGAAGGCACAAACACTAATTCAGCTTTTATATTTATATTATTATATATTATTATTATTCGTTTTATTGTGATTGCATCATCATCGCTGAATCCTTCCACTACATCCTTAAATTGGTCAAAGTTTTTAGCATAATACATAACTACTGCCAACCACGTTCCCCATCTAGTTGTTATAGGCTGTGGAGGAAGACATAAATCGGGGTACTTCTCTTTATATATGACAACACGCGAAGGTGCCTTACAAAAGATTATTTTTTCCATAAGAAATTAATAAATCAATATCATCGAAGTTGGGCTAAACATGTAAGATGAATCATTTTTGGATAAAATACTTTTAAAACCTTTCCAGACTTAACCATATATGGCGCAGCATCAAGCACATACAGCAGTATTTGGTTTTTATTGAAATTTTCATCTAATAAAGCTATAGAGTCATTAAAAACACGAGAAATTGTTTCGTGGTTTGCTTTTTCCAACTCAACCGTATTAATTAAGAATTTCTATTTGCTTTTCTCTTCGTCCTCATCCAAAATTCCTGCAATAACATTGGCAACATAACGCTCTTCGATGTCTGTCGTTTCATCAATAGATATGAGAAAATTACATCACATACTTACTTACTTTAAGGTATACATTACAAAATAAAAAAATATTTAGTATAAGCAATGTTTCAAAATATGCAACATAGATATGCCTTCAAAGCAAAATATGCAAAATTATGCATTTAAAGCAAAATATGCAAAAATATGCACGAACAAATCGATGCCATTTTACTGAAAATTTCTTGATTCGCAAAGATATTTAGTTTATGTTGATGTCAGACTGACGACAACAAATATGCATTTGCATAAAAGTCCGAACCTTGGTCATTACCATTACATGATATTTTATAAACTACTTTTGACATTTCTAACTAATCTATCCTATATTTTGCTTTGCTGATTAATCTGCTATGTTGTGAGCCATTTTATATTTGTTGCTAGCAAACATATTCGATTTCTCCAATCTCTGATATTTTAGGTACATAAGTTAATGATTTTTATATCTTTATTTATATATCTTAGTTTCAATAAATCTTACTGTGTTATTCTTTTCATTTTTGAATTCTTTTATTAATTTACGAATTATATTCATAGAGAAATTATTATTGCTTAATATCTTCTTAATTGTTTCTATATTTTTCTTGTGGAATTCTTTATTAATATTATATCAACTAGGTTTTTAGGATGTTTTAAATAATAAATAACGATCCTTCGCGAAGAGGTTTTGATACAAATCTAATACTAATTCATTACCTCTCCTTATTATTGAAGTGTCTCAATAAGGAAGTGTAGATTTACTTTCTTTTTCTATAGTAAATTTAATATTTTAAATGAACTGAAATAAATATCGTCAATATATATTCTATTTGACTTTCTGAAATTATACAAAATAAACCATATATATAAATACTTAATTAAAATTTTTGGGTTTATAGTGAATTTTTTAATAGAAATGTCAAATAATTTTCCTATAACAATATCAGCTATAATTGGAGAAGCAGGTGATCCTATTGGAAGACCTATTTTTTGTCCATACATATATATGTACCCGGCCTCAAAAAATTTTTTTCCACTTTTTTTTTTTTTTTTTGTTTCGATAGTTGAGACGCTCTTTCGCGTGATGAAAACTAGAAGTCCTTACTTGCTTAGAAGTCAACGGTTTTTCCTTTAGAACTGTGGATGAGTTAGAAGTATACAATGCAATGGTTAGCATTAAAACTAATGCAATAGGATATGACGGGATACCTATTAAATATTTAAAATTAATTTTTCTTGCAATTTCACATCCATTGACTTTTATTTATAATAAGATAATTACAACATCACAATTTCCTAAGATTTAGAAAATTGGGAGAGTTGCACCCATTCCTAAGATAAAGTCACCACGATTGGCAACAGATTTTCGACCAATAAACATACTTTCTTGTTGTTCTAAAATTTTGGAGATTTTATTAAGAAATCAAATTCAGGGGTATCTGTTAACAAATGAATTGATCAATACATTTCAATCAGGATTTAGAAAGAACTATAACACTATAGGTCTTACTTTGGCGGTAGTAGAGACTTTGAGATATAATATGGATATGAAATTTTAATCTTTTGGTATATTTTTAGATTACTCTAAGGCCTTTGACTCTATAAGTCATATTATGTTAATAAGGAAGTTATTGACTCAATCTAATTTCAACAATAGTTCTTGCAAACTAATTAGATCCTTTCTAAATCATCGTAGTCAGTTTACAGAGGCTCAAGGAAGAGTGTCTACGATCACAGAAACTTTTAGAGGTATACCTCAAGGCTCAGTGTTAGGGCCTTTACTTTTTATGGTATACGTTAATGACATTTTCTTACAGATAAAATGTTGTACTTGTTACGTGTATGCTGACGACATACAGCTGATTGCTTGTGATAATTGACACGGAGTTGATTAATTAACATTAAATATTAATAAGGACTTACAGCATATCATGGAATGATCAGATTTGAACTTTTTAAGTCTCAATCCTACAAAAACTCGAGCTATATTATTTTCAAATAACAATTATTTGAATGCAACATTTTCTTTGGGAGATAATACTATACAAATTGTGTCATATTTTAAATCTCTGGCCATTTACTTGGATAATAAATTAGATTTTGGAGTTAATATTAATCACATTATTGCAAAAATATCTTTCATATTAAGGAAATTTTATTCACTAGGATGTTATCTACCTTTTAATGTAAAAAAACAATTAGTTTTTTCTGTATGTTTATCTATTATTCTCTATGCAATAGAAGTACATATATAGTGGAACGATACAACACAATATGATAAAATTACAACATTGCTTCAATAGATTAGTAAGGTATATATATGGACTTAAATATAGAACACGAATTACATCGCTTCTTGGATGTACTTTTAAAGATTTCGTTAATATAAGACTGTTGCTTCAACTATTCAAAATAATAAAAAACTGGCTGCGCGCCATACTTGAGAAATATATTTCATTTTGGTACATCTTCGCGGACACATGTTTTAGTGCCTTCGCGTTATACCACATTAATAATGAAGAGGTCATTTGTTGCTAGATCCACTGCTTTGTGGAATTCTACAATTCCTTATTCAGACAGAAAATTTTCACATTCTATTAAACACTTTAAAAATATAGTAATTGAAAACTTATAAATCATAAATTTGTTATGAAATTTATTGTGACTGCTGTCTTGGATACCCAAATTGTCTTTTTCTTTTTTGTTTTATTTTACTCTTAACATTTGTGTATGAATTTTAAATTCACAATTTAATTTAAATCCAAATTACTTATTTTATAAAATATCTTTAAAATTTAATTGTATGCAATATTTTTTTTGTACCGGCTTATTGGCCATATATGTAGGCTTAAAAGCTATTGAATAAATAAATAAATAAATAAACATACATACAAAGTATAAACAAATTGGTCTTAAAGGCAATGCTTCTTTATGAATTTTTGGTAATGTATAAGTAGGAAGTAGTGGAAATTTGAATCACTATTCCGACTTTGAGAAGATATCAGTTTTGAAAACAGAAAATAATTATAAACGACGTTCTATGTTAGAAATATTAGAAATTATAAATGTACCAACAAATCTTAGAATTATATTATTATTGAGGTTTTTGTTTTTCCTCACGGGCTATTTTGATCAATAATTCTTTCTTTTTCTTTCAACAAATGTAAATAAAAAACATTTATGGTATTTTATATATTTGTTTTACCCAACGTTTCGTTCGCTTTTTTCGAACTTCATCAGGGGTACTTTTATTTCCGTAATAATCTAATAACAAATAGATAACAATTTTATAATTAAATCTAGAACTTTTATAAAATCATAGTCTAACTTACGAATCAAGGTTTACATATGTATTGTGCTTTTCAATTACTTAATTTTAAAAAAACTGGACTACACGACACCGAATTAAATAATTAATAAATTAAATACTACACAAACATTGAATAATAAGTCAAACTTAATGCTACTATCACAGAACCATAACTAATTCTAATCATTAACTATTGCAGCGGAGTATTGAAGTTCTATATTATCCTTGTCTTCTTTGGTGTTCATCGTATTTTTAATGTTTTGTTGTATACGTACTCTTTCGATAGTGTAACGTTTGTTCTCTCTCTTTTCTCTGTCTAGTATTTTTACGTTGTCGAAGTCCATTTCGTGATTGCAATCTTTTACATGCAGAGATAGTGCCGTCGTTATTTTTCCCTTTTTTTACGTCTGTTTTGTGCTCATGAATTCTCGTCTCAAGTCTTCTCTTTGTTGTTCCAATGTTAACCATTTTACACCTTTCCCTTTCGTTACCTTTACATTTTATTTCACATTTTTATTACATTATTTCACATTATCTATTTTACATCTGCCCAGTTTTGTTTTGTTGTATGTAAACAATTGCCTTAGTCTATTGTTTGATCTGTGTGTGTAGTTGTTGCTGTTTTGTCCACAATCGTCAGATATTACAACGTTGGCATATCTACCAATGTGATAGCAATGTACTGACATTGAACAATTTTTAGCACAAGGTAAATTGTCAGTTTACACGACTGTAAAAAAAACTAACAATTCCATTTGCACACAATTGTCACACAATGAATTTAGCTGTCAACCGAAATTGTCAGTACACACGGTTGTCAAATTGTTGTGTGGCATTGTCAAATTCGTTTTGCAGCTCTGTGTGTGTGTTTAAAAATTTTAAATATTGTCATGGAACAAAAAAGAGCAATTGGAACCATTTTATCTGCACTCTATTAAACAGGATTCATCAAAAAATATGTCGCTATCCATTTTTTATTTTCTTTAATTTAATTCTTTAATTTTCTTCCACTTTTTTGAAAAATTTTATTAATACACACTTTAATTTAATTCTTTAATTTTCTTCCACTTTTTTCAAAAAATTTATTAATACACACTTGTTTGTTTATTTATGTATATACAGAGTTGCATTTAGAAATAATTTCTATGACAATGCTGCCATTGGCAGATGCATAAACTTTGCACATATGACAATAAAAAGTGTTTGACAATTGTCTTAAAACAATGACAATGCCAAAATTGTGTGTTTACACGATTGTTAGATGTGTGACAATATTTTTGTCTTCCAATGTACTGAAAATGCTTTTTCTTACAACGTGGGAAGACAAAAATTTGTAAACTTAAAATTGTTGTTAGACACTTTCTGCACATTTTTCTGACAACGTTGTAATATCTGATGATCGTGGGCACATAGCTTTATAATTGATTTTAAAGCAGATACAGATAACGCACATACATATATTTTCTTATTTTTGTTTGTGTAATATTAAATTTTTTTTTTCATTTTTAAAATTTTTGTAATATTGAAAAATATTTTTGTTGTTATTAGAAAAATATTGTTGTTAAAGTTGTTAATTTCTATCCATAAAGATGCTTGACCATGTTGTAGCGAAATATTGAAAATGTAATAAATAAAATTTTGACCTGAAGCCTAATAAAGATACAATTTTAATGAAAAGAAAATTGTTGAACAATTAGTTTAATAAACATTTATTGTAATTAATTGATTGAGAATGTCCTTTGCTAACTGGTAGAAGCAGATATTAAATAAGTCATTAAAAATGTATGTATGTTGTTCAGTAAAAGCAAGTCATCATGTACCATATGGAGACCTTTAACATTATCAGTTTAACCACAAATTCTAAACTTTTTCCTTTGGCAGTATTTTGTGTGATAAACTTGATTACAATAGTTTAAAGCATAAAACCGTCAACCCATCCTTGTGGTGAGTTAATTTTATATTTTCGTAATTAATTTAATTTAAAATTGTCTCTATGTGCTGTCGTAAGTTTCTTAAGTGAGATTATTTGTAGCATGTGTGTTGTGTGTCTTGTTGTATTGATACGAATACCTCTACATACAAAAACCATTTGTTTGGTACATTAAGAGTAGTTAAATTGTTATATAAAGTTTATGACAGCATTAACAGCACATTGCACCATAATATTATATATGTATGTATATGTAGTTACCTTGGAGAATATTTTCTAAATAGATACTTAGGTTGTACCTTAAACACGTCTAAGAACACCTCTGAGAATGCAAGTAATAGAAGGAGAAAGAAGTGTGCAGAAACTAAATTTGATAGTACAGTGGTGGTCCAGTATAACGAATGATTGATATAATGTCCAGGGTCGTTCGGTGTATCGAATATTCGTTATATCGAAATATATATTTCTCTTAATAAATATTAGCATAGTACCAAATTAAACTCTATTCGTATTGTATTAATTCATTTATTAAAAAAAAAAAACGGAAAATACAAAATTAATTATTTTTGGAAAAAAACTCTCCAATATGTGTTTGTTTTTTTTAATTGTTGTACTGAAGTCAATAGCTTCTTGCAATCTTCTTAAAATAAATACTTTGTTGCTCAATTCGATTTTCTTCTGCCCAGTTGATACACGTTTGGAAAGCATTAATGGCATCACTATGCTTAACATTCTCGTGTGAATGTCGGTAAGATCGATTGCGGTATTATCTTCGGGATCAGAAGTGGTGCCTTCCTCAAGTAAACAGTTATCGGCATTTTAGAAAATATATAGTCGATCGGAATAATTTTATTTTTAAACGATCGAGGATTCTTCGCCTTTGCAATTATAAGCGGCCTTATTTACTTTGAAACACTTGCATTGGAACAGGCAAGGAATGTGAGCCGCTCTTTACATAATTTTCTGCCTGGGGCACTTGTCTCACCTGCATGCACGTAAGTACTGTTCGGTAACATTTTCCAATATAGACCGCTTTCATCTGCGTTGATAACTGCATCGAAGCTAAGGTTATTTTCCTGTATTAGTCCTGATAACATTTTCTTAAATGGCTCAACAAACTCAACTTGTGAGGAAAGTTTTTCAAACCTTTTTTTTGAATTTCGTTAACCAACAATTACTTGCCATTAATTGGAACGTGGCTTTCACGTTGTGTAACATTGTCTGATTTAACATACATATGTATTCTTTAATGCGATCAGTTATCAACAAATCTCTCTATTAGAAAAGGCACAAACAGGAAGGGAATTGGGGGAAAACACAAACAACACATCTGGCAACACTAAATATTACAGCCTCCCATACATACCAAAGCTCACAGAAAACAAACACATTCAAGATGTAATAAATGACAACGAAGTAAAATTAGCGCACAGAGCGAGCAAAACAATCAATACTCTATTTACACAAACAAAAACAAAAATAGAAAAAAATGAGCAAAGTAATCTTGTGTATGAGATCACATGTTTAGGTAAAACAGATTAAGAGTGTGGTAAAGTTTACGTGGGTAGTACAAAGAGAAGCCTTGGTACAAGAATATCAGAACACGGAGCAGACATAAAGAAAAATAAAATGACTACAGCTCTAGCTACACACTGTGTTGAAGAAAAACATCTACCCGATCTCACAAACGTTAAAATATTGGACAAGGGAAAGAGAACAAATAAACGATTTCCACTGGAATGTTTGTGGATTCAGGAAAGAGCTACGAATGCCTTAAATACAAAAGACGACAAAAACAACACGAATGCAATTTATACAATCGCAATATTTTAGTTTGATTTTACTGCTGTGATACTTAGTTTAATACAATTTAATTATACTGTGAAATAATTTTTTTTATATTTTTGCATTTGTTTTGTTTAATTAAATTTATGTTTTATGTTGTGTTTATGTAAAACAGAATGTATATAAAATATTCTAAATGCAGAACTATTGACGAAAGATTATATGTGAGTAATATTATTCCTGTAGAACTAAGTTATCGTTGTTGTTATTAAACTATTATTTTTCAATTGTGTATTTATTTTGATGCTGCCAGACCTAATAAAATATCCCTGATGATGTTGGGAATCTCCAACGAAACGTCGGAAAAATAAATTATGAAATAATCTTTTATTTGTATAGAATACATGACCTTAATAAGTCCGATTTAGAATTTTCTAAACAAATCAATAAATCTCGTTGCCTTTGTATAAGTGCACAAAACAAACAAACAAAACAAACAAAGAATAAAATAAAGCATAGAAAAAGAAAGCATTCGTTATATAGAATACTTAATTTTTCAACCGTTCGTTATTTAGAGTTGTCAATGAACTAGAAAAAAAACGTTCGTTATACTGGGCATTCATTATATCGGCGTTCGTTATACTGGACCACCACTGTATCATGATTTAATTTTCACAATCTTATTTGACACATATTTTCTTAAAAGAAAAATAGTTACAATAACAACAACATCCCCCTTCACACAACAATGATAAAAGCAGCATAAATAAATAAGGTGCGCTGTGTTAGAGTTTTGATTAGAAATTACTAAGATTGCACTTTTTCTCTAGGTGATTTTGTTTTTGTTTTCTTTGCTCATTTCATGGCAGAAACAGATAGAGCGACAGCAACAGCATAGTGATATTAGTTAATTCCTCCATCACCCTACTAACTAGTTACCACAACATACACACTTGCATCACATCACTAACAACAACATCAATACAATTATCGTTATCATTGGTAGCAAGTTTCAACCATACGAGTACACATCATCATTATCAGCATCACGAACATCTGTGGCAGCAGTTTCAACATGGAAGACATTTACTCATAAACTCATGACAGCACTTGCAAGTAATTGACAGCTTCATGATGTATGTATGTATGTATTCTATATATCTTTCTTGTAGTTGTAGTTGGTTCTTGCCGTTGGTATTTGTTTACTTAGATTTTGTGTTCCTGTTGAATTCAGTTCACTTTTATTTCTGTGCATGGATTAAAGTTAAAAGTTTTCTCATTTTACATTGTAAAATTTACAATAACTTGTCATATGTTCCAGCATCGATTGAATGAATGAGTAAATGAGCAAGTGAGTGAATAATAGAGAGAAAATCGTATACTAAAAATAAATGGTACTTGATAACATCTCCCTCTCCTCTTTCATAAATTATTGAAGAAAACTGTAGCAAATGCTTCTTACGAGCACACTGTCATCGTTAAAATTTATGATTATGGAAATTGATACTTTGGTTAATCCAAGTTTTTCTCATTCTACTATTTCTTTTGCTGTACATATTAATTCGTATAATACAGTAATGCTAATAATATTATTATTAACTGATTGTTTTTTATGTGCTATGTAGACCTTTTATATTATTAAAAATCTTTTTATTTTATTAATTCGGCTTGAGGTATCTTTAATTGAAAATATAAAAACTCTTGTTCGTTTAATGTCTTAAGTTTCAGTGAAAGAAATTTCAGTGAAAGAAACTTAAGACATTAACATCGGACAGCACTGTATTAAACATTAAATTATATTTCTTCTCTGAAGATGATCAACACAGTTGGTCGAAATATTGGAAACAAATAAAATATAATAAAAATTTAAACGAACAAGAGTTTTTATATTTTCAATAAAAGAGACCTCAAGCCGAATTAATAAAATAAAAAGATTTTTAATAATATTACCTTTGATGCTGGTATTACTTCATAAGGGTTTGCATCTGTTTTTCTAAATTTTAATTTGTTATTTCTCAATTTCAACTTGAAAAGCTGCAGCTAGTGCTTCAACGGGAAAATCAAAAGTTAAAAGAAAAACATTTTAAAAACTCTTAACAACGAATTTATAATTTGCTCACATTTCCTTTATTAACACTCTACAATTATAATTTATCAATTATTTCTAATGTTATAAATATCTCTATTTGATAGACACTGTTTTAAAGTAATATTAGCTAAAAAAGAACGTTTTTTCTACAAAGTCATGTAAGAAATGTGACTTCGATGACTGATTTTATTGGTGCTTTCACAGATTGGTAATTAATTGGTATGAGACATGAACATATTTATTTATTTTAATTAGTTAATAATCCTATGAAATTGTTAAAGGTTATTGAATATACACTTCATGTCACAACTATAAACGCATCTCATTTTTCAGTTTATAGAAGCTTTTGGAGATGTTTTTATCAAACTTTTTATAGATTATTAATGTGTTATTAAGTAGATTTTTTAAAATAGATTGTTTAAAGTTATCGCTTGTGGTTTTCAGTAAATACCGTAGAGTATATTTTCTTATATAGCTATAAACTATCCTATAAACGTTTTAGTTTCATTATTTTGTCAATTAATACACAAAATTTTTTGTATAAAGCTTTGTACACACGGTTGTCAGATCTTACTACGTTGTCAGATCTAGCAATGTACTGACATTCAAAAATGGTTAGCAAAAGGTAACTTGTCAATGCTTTTTCTTACAACGTTGGAAGACAAAAATTTGAAGTTTACACGGTTGTTAGACATTTTCTGAAAATTTTTCTGACAACGTTGTAAGATCTGACAACCGTGTATCTGTACTCTAAGTAACATACTGATTTCCGAAGCAGGCTGTTAAGCATTTTCTGATGCCGAGTTGATGAGTTGATGCGTATACATAATTTTGATCAATTCTGTAAATGCGATTAAGTAACCTGTTGATGCTTTCGATGTTCCAAAACAATATTAAAGCGAATTTGTTATTGTTAGCGTCTGTCTCGTGGAAACAATTGTACAAATTATTTATCGTCTAAATCAATGGTTCAAATTGTCTCTCGTGTAAACATACTATACATAAGAACATTAATGGCCAATTCTCGGTCATTAGTTAACCATTGCTAAACTAAAATACTAACTATTGTTTAACTATTACTTGTTATTCTTATAGCAAACTAAGCATTGCGAATAAAGAATCATTGGTTAATCCTTTGTCATTAGCTAACTAAAGACTGTGAATTAGGCCATAAGTGGCAACATCATATGTAGTGTGGTGAGTTGAAGTCAAGCATTAACCATAATCTACTGACCTTTTAAAATACCCTATAAAGCGTAACCATTCGTCGTTTGGTCGAGTAATTATTAGGAATATATAATATCGGCCGTAAATATATGTTTTTAAAAATTTTAACAGATTATTGCATTTAGCAAGTATTTATTAAATAAAACAAACAATGTATATAATTTTTAAACAAATATATTTTTAATAATTGATTTCAACAAAAAAATTTATTTTTTGAGATCACTGTGAGATCACATATTCTTAAAAGCTATAAAAAACGCAGGCCAACAATAACAGCCTTTTCTAATTTGGCAATTCTTTACTACATACATATGTATATAATATTATTTAAATAGAAAAATATTTACTAATTTTTTTAAACCCATTGTGTGCAAAAATCAATTTTATGATCACCACAAATTGCCACCTTGCATTTCGAGCATGAAGACTTTGTATATATCTCCTGCTGGAATACTCTACGTTAAATAACTCATAGAGTGTCAAGTGATTCTCTTTTAAAGTTACTGCTAATACTAAAATACCAATTGGACCTCTAATTTCGGCTTTGTTGGTTTCATGCTGAGTAAATTTATATTGCAGATATTTTTCATGTTTAGTAGTAATCTCCGAGTTTCTCTACTTAAAAATTTCTTCTAATATTTGTTCAGCTATGAAATGCTCAAATAATTCTTGTGGATCAGTTATATTTTTAACGGAACGATTTTGAGCTCTTGTAACATGTACAATATTTATTGAAGCTGTCCTTTTTGAACTACTTCCTTTGCTTGGAGCCCAAATATGACGTGAGCGACTGCGAATGTTGCTTTTAAAATCTACGGGCTACTGCTTGAATTCTCTAGAGATGGAACTGTAAGAGGTTGTGGTTTAATGCAGCATTCAGTAGTTCGATCAAACTCCACGATGTCTTCTTCTTTGCTATTAGACGAGTCCTTCAATACACCACGATCTTCCTCTTCCAATAAGTGGTAACGAATAGATTCCTCAGATCAGAATAGTCTTAATGCCATTAAAAAACTTCATAAAATAAAAAAGCACCAATGAAATGTAAGCAAGTGTAAAATACTACAACAAATACACTAAAGCCCCGATTTGCGTCTATCCTATTTGCGTCGTTTCGATTTGCGTCGCTTTTCTAAATGTGGTTTAATCCGCTTTGCGTCGTTTTGATTCGGATTTGCGTCGACTTTGAAATTTTGTATCTGCTTTGCGTAGTTTTGCTGCCGATTTGCGTTGATATATATGTACTATAATTCCATAATTACATGTGAATATTTTGCCTACTTGTCTATAAAAAGGGGAATTCCCATTTTATTCTTACTTATCATATGAAGTTACGTGCTTTTAAAATTTAAATTAATTTTGGTTATGCTTTTATGTACTTATGTATGTAAATAGATTTTTTTCTCCTTAAATATTTTTTATTTCTTGTTTAAAAATATATGTATTTTCAATTATTTCTTTTTAATGATAACAAAGACCTGTTGAAATAAATATAATCAAACGTACCATAAGACGTAGTTTTAATAAAAACTATGATTTTGCTTTTAAATTTTGGACCCACTCAAAAAAAAGTCAATACATTTGTATAGAAAAAATTGATTCGATTTGCGTCGCATTTCCCCGGTCCCTATTAACGACGAAAATCGGGGTTCTAGTGTACTAAGCATTCATCAAATGGACGCACAATAATTAAAAATCTCGGAAAACTACGCACGGATACGCAGACCACGTTTGCCACTCAAGAGAGCGCTTTGAATATTGAGTTTGACATGCAACATTGCTGTGATCATTGCACCTGTAGAATTGCAGGGTTAAACACAGTCGCCATAGCAAGCTACAATATGTCAAAAATAAAATACGTTTATATATTGTATAAAATACACACGTTTATATATTGTATAAACGTTTGTATTTTATTTTTGACATATTGTATTTGGTAACATGCTGTGGCGACTATGTTGAATACGGTCATTTCAAATCGATTGACACACTTTTGTGTTTTTTGTCAGCTAGAACAAATGGGTAAGACGCCGGCAATTCAAAAAAATTAAATTAAAACGTTTTTATATACAATAGCTTCAAGCGAAACTCGTACTCTATATATTTTTTATTTGTAGAATTCTTTAAATAGAAACATTTAAGTTCTTTCGTAGAACTACCAGCGAAACAAGTACATTTTGATTCAATAGCAAATTGACCAATGAAATAACCTGCAATTAACAGAAATGAAATTACACGTTATAAATTTCGGTCAAAGCCAAACTCGTACACTTTGAATAATATAATAAAAAATGAGCAGTAGTATTTCATAAGAAGACCTTTGCTTTGATAACCATCCTCCTTTTCCCCTTCATCAGCATTAATTCGCTTTAGCATCCAGTTAACTCTAAAATTTTTCGATGGGATTAATGTAGAGTCTCTGTGCGAAGGTGAAGATCTACATATGTATGATATTATATGGTCGGGCTTTTACGACTATACTTTCTTACTTGTTTGTTACTTCTCAGTTTTTTGAGATTTTATCTTTAAAATGTTGCTGAAACTTGCCCTACTTATTATGTTTAACTGAACTTAAAACAAATTAAACAATTTTAATATTTAAACAACATAATATTTATTAGGTGGATGAAGATTGCATACAATTGCTTACAACTATAACAAAGATACGTAAGCTGATAAATAAATATGTGTTTTTAAATGATATGTATACATATACATATGTATGTATGTATGTATGTAGTCGTATGTATGCAAGTATTTTGAGCTACGCACGTTTATGTTGCTGTTGTTCAACATTTTAGATTGCTAATAATTTAGACACCTGTAATCTCTCACGTCTGAAACAAAGTAAAATGTATTTATGAACACTTGTTAGTTGAGATGTATGTACGGTTTTGTTTGAATAATGTTAGAGTGTAATGTTAAATAATTTGAAATATATAAACAACTATTTTACTGTCGAGAAACTATACTTAAATTCTACAACAGACATGCATCTCTACTATTATATACTGTACCATCGACACTTACACAAAACGTGTGCATAAAAGCAAAAAGGATGTGATATTATTCTGACATAATGTCAGAGCGAAACGAGGAATCCTTATAAAAGAAAGCCCGAATTTTGTGTTTGTGTCATGTTATTCTATTCTCTCCATTAATAAGAATTATTACACACAAAAGTAGCTGTTGCACTTAAAATTAGTTCATCTAAAATCATAAAAGAGGGGGAAAAATATGCATATGTTTTCAAAAACGTATGAGCTACATATATTCCTGTAAATTATTTTTTATTTATGATCAATGAATTTTGTTGGCAAATCGTTATTCTGTATTTGGATATCTTATTATTGTATCAGAAGATTTTAATTCACATTTGCCTGTACTTGTCCGCACAGCAGAAAAGTTCAGAAAGGCTAAGCTGACATTAAATATTATTAAATCAATGTTTTGCGTTACAGAGGTAAATTACTTAGGCTACGTATTAGAAAATGGTGACATTAAAACTGACTCTGAGAAAGTAGAATCTATTAGAAACTGGCCAATCCCAAAATTGTAAAGCAGGTTCGTGGATTTCTAGGTCTCGCAGGATGTTGCAGTAGATTTGTTTCAAATTCCTCCTCTATTGTCTATCATAAACGGAAGGACTAAACAAACATTTTGTTGGACCCCAGAAGCGCAAAAGTCACCTCTGCTTCCGTACTGTCAAATACTGACTTTTCAAAAAAGTTTTTTTTTTACAGTGCGACGCCAGCGATTCTGGCATCGGTGCTGTGTTGGTGCAGTTTGATGATGTCGGCAATGTAAAGCCCATAGCTTTTATGTAGAAAAAAATAAAATTCTGTCCAGTGTCACCGAACACGAATGCTTGGCGGCGCTAGAAGCAATTAAAAAGTTCATATGCTACCGTAGACTTCAAGAATTTGAGGTCATAACTGACCATTCTTCTTTGGTATGGTTAATGAAACAGCAGGATGTAACATTTTGTCTATATTTGCCTTAGGCCTTGTTTTGACTATGTTTTCACTATGTCATTTTTGTTGTCAAATTGTTGGCAATTGTATGAAAACGGGTTGTCATGTCATATGTTTGCAATCAAGGAAATCATGATATGACAATCCGTTTTCATACAATTGCCAACAGTTTGGACAATTTGATAACAAAAATGACATAGTGAAACCAAGAATTATTTTATTGTCAGCTTGTTAAGTCGTCGACAAATATATATAATAACAAGTATGAAAGTATAGTCGGTCAAGCCCGACCATATAATTCCCTACACCCAGTATATCAATAAAACAGTTTTTCATATATGGGCGCTATGGGAGATATTACCTATTATGGACCGATCATCCAAAAATTTAGTGCCATGACTTCCGTGAATATAAATAGTATGCGTGTTAAACTCGATATAAATACGTTTAAAAGATTTATGAAGGTTAAAGTGAATTACAAAGAGGGTCTATAAATGGAAGTTTTGACTATTTATGAACTGACTAGTATAAAATAGGTGTCATCCTATTTGTACATAAGAAACTCATTTTTGTTAAATTTTATTCGGATAACAATATTTTTAAGAGATTTATGGCTCTTAAAGTGATTTTCGGAAATGGGCCTTAGATGGGAGCTACGACTAATTACCACTATTGTACTGTAGGTATAATAATAATAACAATAATTCGCACGCATTGTTTCTATTTCAAATCCCAAAAAGTTTAAATTGGAGTCTTGTGATTGCCGCAACTCATTTTCGATTAACGATGGACTTTTTTCGATAATATTTCTCAAAACATTAACAATTTGTCCATCTATTTACTCTAATAGTCTGATACATCTGTTATGTCTTCAACACTTTGCAAACAATTTTTATTCTTGAAATCTTGTTAGAAAGATCATTTAAAAAAATTTAAAAAAATAATTCTTGTTGGAAATTTTTTGGCTTAAACTGAATAAAATGCATTTTTCCTCTTGAAACTTTAGAGTTGATGTGGTATGTTTTAACATAACCGAGGTGCTGTCTGATTTCCTCAATTTGAGAAACAGCGAGGATCTACAAAGAGACTTTGTATAAAGCCAAAGGTCTTGTAAGTTGCAGGTGTCTGAAGGAAAGCGGATGAAATTATCAATTATGATTAACTTCAACACCGCTATGTACGGCCATCATAGATTAGTCGACCTGGTGGTAAATTGCTTCAGGACAGCTATTTGGTTGGAAAGTGAGGATGAGTGCTTTACTGCTATCGATCGAGATAACAATGTGTTAATAATAAAGGATTTCTTCAAAATTGCACATTTCTTCGAAAAATGGATCCTAATATCAGATAATTATTCCTGCTTTTGGAAGGATGTTTCATGTTTTATTTAAATATTTCGTAGCATATGCATTTGATTGAATAATGTGATAACTATAAATGCAATTCCAAGATCTAACTACAATATTTGTTACATATTATTTTACAATTATCTTATACCAAAATAAAAGAAACAATTTTTCATTTTCATTTTTAAGTACGTTCTTCATTACACACATACATACGAATATGTACATATGTATGTATGTATATGTTTTATTATTTAGCAACTTCAACTTTGCGATGACCCATGTGCAAATACAATATTGTTTAAATGTTTACGTTGACGTCCGTAAAGATTATTTAGTTTATTTAGCTTCAAAAATAAATGCATGTGTGTACGAATATGTATGTATGTAGATAAATAAATCAAGTAAATTAAAATGATTTCCAACTAAATATACATACATTGTATGTACATATATAAAAAAACACATCCGTACATATTTGTGCAATTTAATCTGTTTTCTTGAATTTATCTTATCATTTTATCTTCTTCATATGAACAAAAGCTGACATTGACATTACTCCAGTTCA
Source organism: Bellardia bayeri (assembly GCA_950370525.1). NCBI lineage: Eukaryota > Metazoa > Arthropoda > Insecta > Diptera > Calliphoridae > Bellardia > Bellardia bayeri. Next base: position 41,511,051 of record OX493268.1, on the reverse strand, counting down.
CATGACATATTAGCAAATTACATTTGTACATGTTTTCCTTTTAGTCTGTTAAGATAAAAATTCAGATATACATATTATAATAATTAACTAATGTAAATGCTTTAATTGTTTCTACATATATATTAAATTGCATTTAATTTCAACTTTTGTGTTATAATAGTTATTAGGCTAATGAAAGTTAATTTTTCAAATTGTTTCCTATACGCTTGTGCTTGTAGGTTTTAGTACGAGAACACTGATTTGTTTACCCATAATATCACTTTGTACCTACTATCCACCACCTACATACTTACGTGTCTTCGATTCTTGTTACATGAAATGTAATAGCCATTAAAGAGTTGGAAAATGTCTTTATACTGCTTGTTATGTCAATAAAATGCATTATCATTGTGTCTGTCTAATTGTCTGCACTTTGTGTCTCAGATGGCTGTACTCAGTCATACAGATACTCGTATGTAGTTTGTGTTTTACTACTCGTGTACACCGACTAGGTGTCTGGCAATCATTCCGGAAGACTCATTAACTGTCACACTAAATAAAATCGATAAGCAAACAAATATGTTCCATGGCATACATGATGCTCTCGAAGCTACTTACAATTGTAAAGAAGTTTGCAATTGAACATTTGTACATGTTTTGTATTTTACAGCTTATTCAGAAATGAAGATATGTATGTGATATTGTCGCATGACAACTCGCGACAAAGTGAACATAGAATTAATGTGTACTGAATAACAAAGTTTTAATTTTTGGATGAACAAACTAGATACATAAAGAAACAATGATGCTGCGAATAAAGTCTACATTGTGAGCGAGAAAATACTATAACAATCAAGGAAGAAAGTATAGTAGGTCATGGCACACATTTCATTATATAGATAATGGAACTTTGTAAGGAATTAGGAGCCTTAGCGATGGAACTAAGACCTATGATAAGCCATGTAGTTTATATAAAGGTGTGAAAATGGCCAAATTTCAGAACACTTATATTGGTACTTTTTTGAAATTAATTTCTACTATTTTATTCTCGCAAACTATGCATCTGATCATATGAGCCCGGGAAGGTTTCTGAGTTGGTACGACCACGCCTACTTTAACGCCCACTTATTCTAAATTGATTAATTGCTTCTGCATGGCTTTTTACAGATTTACTTCAAACAAGTTGTATACACATCTTACTGAAGGCGAGGTAAAAATAAAAATGTTATGTGCCACGCCCATGCCTTATCTCAAAAAATAAATGTTTGTATGTATGTCCTTTATAGAATCGTAAACTATGTATTTGATCATGTGATTATCTTTGGCAAAGATGTTGTGCATGAGCCCGGGAAGGTTTCTGAGTTGGTATAAACACGCCTACTTTAACGCCCACTTTTTTTTAATTAATTACAATGCCTACCGGAAAGGCCAGACTGCTAGACCGATCTTACTAAAACTTTGACGGGATATAACTAAGACTCCGGCATGACTAAGAATACTCTTTAATACTCGACCGCCTACTTTTTTTCAAAATAAACAAAATCAATAAAACTACTCAAAATGAATTGAATATTTGTGTAATGCCTTTCTTTTAAATTAATTTTAATTGGTGGTGTAGCAACGCGCGCAAATGCCATCTAGTATTTTTATAAAAAAGAAATACAATTATTAAAAATAAACGCTTGGATAGATTTAGTTGTGTATTTATTACGAATTCTTATTGTTGTGTATTGATTAATTACTCCTTCATAGAAGCGAGGTTGCTGCTACTTGTTCTTCCATTAATGTCCTTGAATCTCTTCTACAATCAATGCATTTGGTGATGGAATTAGGCCACTTGAAATACTGTTAGAAATGTAATGCTACAGAATCGATGTCAAAGTTTTAAAGAATTATTGAATTTTAACAACTAAAATTGTTAATAAATATCTAACAAAAATTGTTAATATAGAAATTAAAAAAAAAATTAAATAATAATAAGAATTACTGGAATAACTTTTTCAACAAAATACGCGTTTTAAAACTTATAATATTTTTAATTTTCTTAATTTAATGGCAGAAAACCGAGTATACGAGTATAAAATAATTTTCTGTGGATTATAAAATTTTATATATAAAGATAATTTAAAAATAGAATCGTCTTAAAAACGATTATTCCAAATATTTTGAACATTCGTGAGTTGTTGCTTTTAAGTATTGTGATAGTATCTTTTTATAAACACAAAACGTTTAAAATATCAGTCATAAATATAAGATATTAAATAACATGATTCAATAAATTACATAAATAATTATTCATTTGTACTAAAATAATGGAATTTCCAATAATGGCGCACAAATAAATTTACGATTATCTAATGGCTCATTTCAATACATGTAATTGACTCGGTTGGTAAACACGATTTAACAATAAAGAGCATTTAAATGTGCAAATGTTTAGAATTTATACATTAATTCTAAACAGAAAAATATGTATTTATAGTTTTGAAATGTATTAAAGTATTAATTTGTGGATAGAATGAACATTAAAGTATTTTAAATCTCATAGTAAGTATATTGTTTTACAGTTGTTTAAACAACAAAACTAGCGTGAGTTGATGTAATTTAAATCGTTGTTTTTAATATGACCTTGATTTATAACTCTAGAACATTTTGTAGAGTGGGTCATTGCAAAATACTAATATGCAAAACTATAGAATTTTTGGAAAAAAAGAACTAATAGAAATAAGTTTAAATGTACAAAATTGTATATAAATGAAATTAGATAAATTTAATTAATTCTAACCATCCTGTCATTTTTAATTTGCTGTGGTACGAGTAGTCTATTTGTCTATAGTTTCATTATTTTCTTGCCTATTGTATATTAACACAGGAACATGAATCTCTCTTATATATTTTTATTCTGCAAATTTAATAACAAACAAACAACCAAATACAAAAACAAAACAGGTTAGAGTAATATATTCGGCAGTGTCGAATCTTAAATACCCTCTACGTAAATATGTATAATATCTGTATATGTGAAAGCTATTTGTGTTGAATTTTATTTGGATACCAAAATTTTTATGGAAATTATGCTCGCTAATGTGATTTCGGACAGTGGGCCTTATATGGGAACTATGACTAATTAAGGACCGATTATCACAAACAGGCCTATTTTCAATATAATTTGGATATCGATTTTTTGAGGGAGTTATGGGAGCTATGGTGAATTGTGGACCGATCTACACAATATTTGTAAATGTGATTAGGCTTTATGTAAAACTTATTTGTGGTGCAATTGGTTTGGATATGTTTATAAATCATACATTTGGGACCGATAAACTACTAATTTGGGAGGAAATTTGTATGGGGGCTATATAAAATAATGGACCGATTTCAACCAAAATCCATACCAACCGTCTTTGGGCCGTATATCACGTACCAAATTTCATGAATATATCTTCAAAATGTAACCTGTACTCTGCGCACAACCTTTACATGGACAGCCATCCAGCCAGATGGACGATTAAATCGACTCAGAAAATGATTCTGAATCGATCGGTATGCTTTAAGGTGGGTGCTGGAGCAATATTTATGGACGTTACAAACATCAGCACAAATCCAATATACCCTTCCCACTATGGTTGTTTAGGATATAATTTCATTATTCCATATTCACCAGGTTAAGGGAAAGAGTATAATAAAGGCTAAGGTTATAAGGTGAGGCTTATTTTTTTATTTACAAGAATTTATAAGAAGTGGACCAATTATGGACATATATGATATATATATGTCGAATTTCACCAAAATACCGGTTTATTTAAGGCAGATATGAGTATTTAAGTAATTTTCGTAAGTGGACCTTATAAGGTCAAAAAAGAACCTATATTCAGAAAATCCAACAGTTTTTTTCGACATATACACATACATAAATGATCTGATAGCAGATTATATGCACTTAAGTGATTTTCATGGACCGAACCGAAGCAAATATTGCAAATATGTGAAAAATATAAATTTTTTGAAAGTTGTCTCAGATTTTAATTCATAACTTCGGTTCTACTGGACCGAGGAGAATTATAAATATTTTTTTTTTTTGTAAACTTTGTGTTACGTATTTTAAACGTGAGAGTGTTTTACACAGACAGACAGACATTCAGACGGGCATAGCTCAATCGATTTAAAATTGCATAAGTGTCAAGAATATGTACATATTCTTTGTTTTGTCTCAGGTGAATATTTCTCAATGTTACAAACGGAATGACAAACTTATATACAACCTCACTCATTGGAGGTTATAATATGTATTCCATTAAATAAATATGTAATAAATAAATAAGACAACATGTCATATACGCAATGTTTAATAGAGACACATTCAAAAATATCACTCATGCGTACCAGTGAACAACTCATGATTACTCATGAAACAATAAATACTTAAGTACATACATACATACATACATACATACATATTTTAAATTATACTTTACTGTTTGTTCTGTTTTATCCCATTTGCATCAATTCAAATTAGTTAAATTTCATATTTTTCATTTATTTGAAGAAATTCTTTTCGGTTTTTTACACAGACAAAGAAGCACGAACAACTAATGATAGCATCCATGTTTTGATTTAAATCTGCTATTGCAAAATTTTAGTTTATTTGTATTAACTTATTGTTACTATATACATATGTACTACGTATTATTGTTATAATAAATTGGATAAAAATATTCATGTTATTCAAATTCCCCAGACAATGTGCTCCATACCACTTGAATATGCATAAGCAAAAAAAAAAAAATATTTTTCTTTTTTTGAAAAATGATATAAATTTATAAATGCACTGTTATGAATTTACCTCCATCGAATGGATTAGGGTAGTTTGTAGGTCTTGCTGAAAACGAAAATGCGGTTTTAGGGCCGAGAAAAAATCCGATTGTTAAATTTTCGAGTTCTATAGACATTATAAATGGATGGTAAAGCCAGGCATACTATTGAATTATTTGGTTATTAACAGCTTTACATGCTTGGTCAGGAACTTCCAAATGAAAGATAAAATTTAAACGAAATGGAGGAATTTGTTATTTTAGATATATTTAATAGTCGCAAATGGCAATAACATCTTTATTAATATTGATTTTGATTCGAATCCTTATCTCAAATCTCTCTGCTAAAATGATGGCCAAGTTGAACTATTTGTCCTTGGTATATCGAATATTTTAAAAAGATATTCTATATCAGCCCAATTATGAATAAAAATTCCGCGGGAGTTTTTTGCCTTTTCCCAATTTTCCTATTTAAATTCAATGTTAAAAAAATAAAAAGGGAAACAACTGCCGCGGATTTTTTTATTCATGATTGGGTCGTATATGTATCGTTAAAAATTTGCACCAGCTAGTTAGGTCCTAAAGGTCAAATAAGATCAATCCCAAGCAAATTTATGTTTTAAAGGAAGGTCTCATGTATATGTATATATACATATGCTTTTACTTATAATAGGGTGTTTTTTTTAGATATACAGACCTTTAAGTTGGCAACACTTTTTTAACTGGTGGCTATTTTGTCAGCTGTCAAGTGATTTATGTTTAGTTTGGTTTGTCAGCTGTCACATGAATAGACTGATGCCTAAACAACGCTTCCAAATTGTGCAAATTTATTTTGAAAACAATGGTCGTGTGTTTTTTTTAGATGTATAGAACTTTGAAATTAAACAAAACAACGATGATTTTTTTTTTAAACTGACATGAAAATTACTTTATTTATAAGATAATTTTCTGGCATTATAATTTAAATATGACAATTTTCGATTACTTTTTACAACATTTATGGCCGTATATCGGCAATAACGTGGCGAATGTTTTCCTCCAAGTGGTCAATCGTTTCGGGCTTATCGGCGTAGACTATCGCCTTCAAACATAAATCACTCGACAGCTGACAAAAAGGTCGACAGTTAAAAAAGTGTTTCCAACTTAAAGGTCTGTATATCTAAAAAAAAAACTCCTCATATTAATAGAATGTCATTTTTTGTAGTATTTATTTAGTTTCCTATAAAATTATTTTAATAATGTCTGCTTTAATAAGAAAATAGATTTATTCCCTAAAACATGCATATGCATATAGTTAGGAGTCGGTCAAATGCTTTTGTGAGTTAAGTTAATGTGCAAACTTCTCTTTCATGATTTTTTTTGTTAATTCTGTTATTTTATATTTGAGTAAAAGATATCAAAAAACAAAACCATATTTGTTGAATAGAGTAGTATTATATGAATGCAAACATGACATTTTTAATATAAATAGCTAATAAATATTATTGATTTTTTTTGACTAATATTCATAATTTCAGTTACATATATGAAGACTTTAGAAAGATTTATTTCTATGCACTTAAAGCAACATATAATGTACATATGAGTGACTGTGATATACACAAAAAACTTTATGAAGTATAAAGGTTTTAGCATTTGTATCATCTACATACATAAGTACGTATATGTACATTAGGGATATAACTTTTTGGAGGCCTCAAAATACCTTATCGCCATTTTATGAGCAATATTATGTGAAGAAATTCTCGTCCTACAGTATGAACTTTAAATACAAGGTGGCGCAAAAGGCGCCCGGGAAATGCATACTTCAGCATATCGGGTGTGTGCCGTTGCACCGTCCTGTTGGAACCACATGTTTTCCAATCCCAATTCACCAAGTTGCGCAAAATGTATAGCATTTTCTGATAGAAGGATTACTTTTGCGCCACCTTGTATAATAAGCTTATCTTAAATATAGTGTAAAACAAATTTGTCAAACATACAGTCAAACCTCGAATACAGTCAAACCTCGATATAACGACCCTCACTATAACGAATTATTCGATATAACGTTTTTTTCTAATCCCTTTAAGATTCGTTATACCAAGGTTGAACTGTAGTTGCCAAATAATATAATTTTATACATTTTAACAGGAAAGTTGAATACAAGTATTAGTTTGCATGTGAACGCAAGTTATTGTTTCAATATTCATTTATCATTAATTTAATTTTTGCAGGTTTTCCGTTATTATTTTTAATATTTTCGGATTTTCATCCATTTTTCTTGACAATAAGCATTTTTTTCTGTCAGATATTTTATTTGCACAAACTTTTCCTGGTTTAAACTCTAGTGTTTCTTCATTTTTGGCCCGAATTAATATAATATAAATACTTTGCCTTTGTGAGCAAAACAATTCAATTACACTTTTCCCACTGTGGTGGTTGTAATAAACCAATTGTATTACTTTCATTAATGTTCTATTACCTATTATAATAAATATGTAATACGTGAATCACAAAATAGCTATTTATAAAATAAAACAAACAATTGGAGAAAAAAGTCCTAGAATAAGTAAGTAGAAGTAGTAAAAGTAGTAAGCAGTAAGTCCTAAGCTTTAAATAGAGACAGAAAACGCATTTGTAAAAACACTTTTTTTCACAAGCAAATTTAACTATATTGTATGTGTTGTTTTTATACCCCCACCAAAAAGACAAGGGGTATATTCCGTTTGTAACATATCGAAATAATGGTGGTGGAGCCAAAAAATGTCTATATATTTTGGGTCCTTATAAGATTCTAAGAATATCTAGCCATGTCCATCTGTCTGTCCGTTTGTTGAAATCACGATAGAGCTTTGAACAAAAGACATAGAACAATTTGAAATTAAATTTTTACCAAGCATTCGCTGATTCATTGGAATGTGTGGTATTGCAAATGAGCAAAATCGGTCTAGTAGGATCTGAGTTATAGATCAAAGTTTCAGACTATCTCGATATTTTGCAGATATTTTTTGCTGTCTTCTTCAAATATAATGCAAATAATATCGTGAAATTTTGCACACTTCATTTTTATTATAGAAAGATAAGTTCTGTTGGCAATGGTAGTAATCGGTCCATGATTTCTCATCGCCCCCATACAAATGTCTTCCCGGAATATGGCTTTATGGTACATAAATATCTATAGAAACCCGTATCTAAACAAAATTATGCAATAATAAGTCTCATGCAAAATGAAATCTCAAATCAATTCTTTGCATCGGTCCATAATAAAAAACACCACTTCCGAAAATCACTTAAATGCGCATATATCTTTTTCCTTAAATGACTATCAAGTTGAAATTCAACAAGCGTAATAAAAATATATAGTTAAATCGTCGTATCAAATTTCATTATGATCGGTCCGTATTTGACCGTAGTCCTCATATAAAGTTCAGTTCCGGAAATCACTTAAATGGGCATAAATTGCTTACAAACCCTACTATCAAGTTGAAATTCAACACAAATAGTCCATACATATATTTAAATTGTCCATCTCAATATGATGATGATCGGTCCATATTTTACCGTAGCCCCCATTTAAAGTCCGGTTTCCAAAATCACTTAAATGGGCATAAATATCTTATAAATCTCCATAATAGGTGATTTGGTGGTGTGTATCTTATATATAATTTGAATGGCAACATTAAAATTATTAATTTACATACTATCAGGCATGTCACAGAAATCGATCGGAATGGTTTCAATTCCGTATTCACAAATCGATCGTTTTTACTTTGCGTTCTCTAGATTCCGATCGATTTTCTGTATTCCCAAAAAAATTTTAAATTTCGTTTTTTAACTTAAATATGGTAACGTTGTGTAACCAAAACAAAAAACATTAGTTTTTTGTAACAAAAAGTATAACAAAAGCGAACAGAAAGACCGCTAACAAAGAAATTTTAAATAAAAGTGAACCAAAATTTTTCAAAAATGCCCGAAATTTAAATTGTTGCTGTTTTAAATGAACAAAGACATCAAAACGCAGTTGAAAAGCTACAAAGAAGAAATTTAAGGGATGCATCTGAAAACGACAAAAGTTTTCTTGTTGCTGACACCAACTTTGAAAATTTTAACATTTTATTTAAATATCAATGAGAGAACTAAAAAAACAATGAAATAATAAAATTAATTGTTTAATTGTTATTATAAATTAGTAGTATGAGTTTTTTTCAGTATAAAATAATAAAAAATAACAATTCGACTTTAGAAATCTAAAGTGGTTGCATTCCGAAAATAAAATTCTAAAGACTCAATTTACGGAATCAAAACCACTTTCGATCGTAATTGAGTTCTGTGCCATGGCTGTATATACTATTTATATTTTATTTCTAGTTATGTCCGTCTGTCTGTTGAACGCATAATAATGCATAGAGAGAGAAGTAACTAGATGAATGAAATTTTCCAAAATATTCCCTGTTAATGAGAGAAATTCTCCAGACACTGAATTAAAAACGGTGCCACCAAGACCAATTTTAGGTTTCTTGAAACCTAAAAAAAATTTGACACAGTTGTGTTTTAATCGGACATTATATCTTATTGTTTGCTGTTTGAATTTGTTTGAACTTTTCTCTATATTTTACGTTGCATACCTTAAGGCGGTCGATTTTCATGTTTTCGTTATTGTTTTCTTTTTTTGTGTCAAGTTATTCGTTAACTAGTGTTTTTATTAGTATGATTATGGAGTTGACAATTTTCTTTATAATATTGAGACGTTTATTTGATATTTTATATTGTTTTTTGTTTATTTGTAAAACATATACATTTTTAAAGCTGGAGGTCCACAACTCTCGTTTTGGCGTCAACGCGTTTTAAGCTTTCTAAACGTTTTAAGCGTCAAGTATTTCTAGTTTAAGGTGGCTATACACTACGTGTTTTTGCTCATGTATTTTTAAGTTTACAACTCACCTATTTTTCTTTATGTCTGTCAAAATTTGGTTATTTTACATATGGGTTTTAATTTTTGGTCACCAACTTGTATGTACAATTACACGTGACATCGCCATGATTAAAACAGCTGATACGCTTAAATATTATTTTTTTTACACATATATTTCCATGTCGTTTCTTTAAAAAATGCATTAAAGAAGCTACAAAGCGTCACTAAATTGCCGGCGTCAAAAATATTGATTTAAGGTTCTTCGTTTTTTAATATACAAGATGTGGAGCTTGTATCAAAAATTTTTAAATAATTTATATCATTGTTATTAAATTATCAAAATCGGATAAAAAAAAATATTTAATTTATCACTTATGCAAATTCTTCATACGGCCGGCTAATGATAGCGCAGATTTAACCGTCGACAAATCATTTCGCCTGACATATACATTTGAAAACATGTGTTTGAACATAAGAAAATAGAGCATGTTCTAATCGAAAAAATACATATGTATTTCCACATGTATTTTACACAAGCAAAGTTTTTGAGGTCACCAACTACATGTTTTTACTCCCATATGTAAAATTTGACATATACAATGTAAAAAACACGTAGTGTATATGCACCTTTTCATGCGAAGATTTTTCGCGTCAATCATTTGTGTTTTATATACATATGTATATGTACGTACTTTTGGAGGTGATGCCGTAAGCCCAGCTAATTTTGTTTTTATGTGAAGTTTTTTATCGGTTTGTTTGTCAATTTTTTTCAACTGTCATTTTTTGTAGTGACATCCATGGTGAAATTAAATACAAGGTGACAGCATAGCGCCAGCTGATTATTTTTTGCTCTGTTCATGGTGAAATTGAAAATGTCAAAAAGTTGTTTACAAATAGTCAAAGTTTATATAAAAACGTTACAAAATTATTTTGTTTTTGAAAAATTGAGTTTTTTCGCCGTTTTGTCTGCGTAAAATAGCTTAAAAGTGTTAAAAAAAAAGCTATATTATATTAAATACCTAGTGTGGTTGTTTTTTGAGTTGTTTTACTAAAAGTGTTTGTTTTTTTCTGTAAGATAAATGTTAAGATTCCTCTTTAAAAGTGATTTTGTTTTGCTGCAGAAAAATGCGTTGTTGCATCTTATGCCGTAAAAAAGGAGTAGCTGGAAGTGGTACTTTCCGACATTATATCTGCGGGAATTCGTTGTTTGTTAATGCCCAACGCTATGCCAATAGTGTAGCAGCAAAACAAAACAACAATGCATAGTGTTGTGCCTTTAGGGCTATCAGGCCCAACAGAATTTCGAATGTCATCCGAAGTTAATCCATCAGAGAAACCTTCACATGGCTTACATTTATTTTCCATGGAAGAATTTTCGAATACTGCAGCTTCAAAGTGTCATGGGCAAATTCAGAGAGAAAAAGAATCTCAAACTAAGAAGTGATTAAAATTATCAATAATTGCATTAATGTACTTATTTCTTTTTTGTGCCTTTTATATATATACATAATTAAATTATATAATAATATAATTAATTATATTTATAAATTATCTATTTTATTATTTTTGAACAGCTTCTAATATTGCTTTTGCTGTTTCACTTTTAGTCCTTCAATTTTTGATACAGTATCAACAAATTATCAAGAAAAAATTCGCCAATTGGAATCTGAAAATAAAGATTTAAAATGTAAGCTCCTTCAAGCAAATTTAGCGCTTGATTCTATGCGGAAAATATTTACAGAAGGTCAAATGCGAAGAAGGTCAACGTTGAACACTATTTTTATGTACCACCACATTTTCGCCCAGTGACACCTTGACCAAACTAGACGTAGGGCTTTTATAGATACATATTATTTTTGTGGAAGATATACATCTGTTTCAGTTCGACAATGCCCATATCAGGTACTAAGGGGTATGTCCAACGATTTATGATGTCATTGCTGACAATTTGATAAGTCAGCCAATTGTTCACCTTTCGAGCATACTGTTCGCGTAGCAAGAGGGAAACACAGATACGACTGTCTAGAATTTCCTCATTAATCAAAATGCCCCGAACAAAATCATCACGAGTTTCGAAATCGAAAACGAATGAGTTTTAGAAGTCAATTTTAATGCATTTATCATCTAATTTTTAAAATTTTTGTTTTAGGATTCTCTTTAGAAGCCCAATAAATTTATATTTTATGTGATAAAAGTTTTTCAATACAGACATACTACGAAAAAATTGACTTCTAAAACTCATTCGTTTTCGTTTTCGATTTCCATCACATGCCTGATAAAAATATCCAAAAAGAAATGGAGCCACCTCCAGAAACTTAAATGTTTACTTTCGGCTGATTGACACAGTTTTTACGATAATTTGCCATACTCAGATTAGATTTATAAATTTTACTTTGCAATGTGAACTCCATTTCTTTTTATATAGACAATTATGAAATTTTCGTTTTTTTTTTTTTTCTTTTCTTAAGGAAAGTGTATTTTTCTGGAATTCATTGAACTCGTTGTAATAACTTTTGTATCTTTCATATTCAAAACACAGAAAACAAAAAGAAAATGTTTAGCAAAGTGAAAAGCGGATTTTTTTTTATCCTAAGTTATACTTTTATTAAACATTTTTTTGTTGTTACGGCTTTTGGTTTCAGAAAAAACGATTCCAAAAAGCCTTAAGTACAATTACTAAAAAACTACTATTATTTTATAGTTTTTTTATTGAACTAAATCCGCAATAGGTTTTTAAGGTTAGTTCAGAAATAAGAATGAAATAGTCTTAAATTTATAAGGTTTTTTGCTTCTCCTGTAAAAAAGTAAAATGTGTAGTTACGGCCTTTTGGATTTTCGGTGATGATATGTATGTACATAAATTAAAACTACTACCTAAGTAGTAGTCCGTTTTAAAAATAAGTTTTTTTTTAGCAGTATTTTTATTCAAGATAGTTTTTTACTAAACTATATATTTTTTTATTTAACTAATTATACTTCAAACACTGTTCGTATTTCCTACTTTATTTAATTAAAGGTAATTTCTTTTGAAAAAGTACACTCAGAGTAAAATATACTATTTTGTTTAATGCTCTTGGTACAATTGTTGAAGAAGAGTAGTAGCAGCATCACTCAAGTGATTTTAATATAAATTTTATAGCATTTTATAGAGGGGAAAAAATATATTTATATAAAAAAAGGAAAAAAATATTTTCCAAATATAACCAATTTGTTGAAAAATGCTGACAAAGGAATAAACAAACAAATAAATGTGTACGAGTATTTGTGTATTTTACCACAGAAAAAAAAATAAATTTTTTGTTCTCACTCACAAATTGAAACATTCATATCTCAATAATTGACCAGGGCAGTTAGAAAAGCAAATAAAAGAAATTCTGGTAAAAAAAAATACTGAACATGTTGTTAGACAAACTCTTGACAAAAATAAAATAAAATAAATTTAAAGTATGTATTTCATTTCTACAATTTAATCTACAAAATCTAATAATGTTTCGAAATTAAAGATATATTCTATAGAAACACATTTCCAATTGATTTTGTAGGAACAAATTTTATTTGCGTTGTGACAATTTGTAACATTTCTTCATCAAATTTTTAATATGAAAAATCTATAGATGACACACATTTTTTTGGCTTGAAATAAGTATATATGTACATACATACTTATCTTGTTTCTGATGAATCCTTAGTATAGATGTTCCTCAATTAGTGTGAGATTGCTTATAATTGTGGTTGTATTTTTTAAAATTGCAATGTTTGGATTATTTTGGAGAAAGTTCGGCTAAAGTGGAATGTATCAAAAATTGTTGATGGGTTTATTAAACGTTACATTAAGATTGTTATAACGTTTTGCATTGGTCGGACAATTATTTGAATTAAGGAATTTGAGCAAATATAAGATAATATTTTTAAAACGAAATACATATATGTAAGTACATATGTACATATACATATATATAATCGTGTTCAATATACTCTTTTGAAAATTATTTTTTATCGTTCTTTAGCTAATTTTGGGCGAAGAAACGCAACTAGTCCATACATGGATGTAAATACTAGACCAAAGAGTAGTAGGAGTACTCCAAAACTACTCGAAATTTATGAAAAAAGGTGGTCGATTTAACATTGCGATGTCCTAGGATTGGACCATATAACCCATCGGAGTGGTCCCAAAAATACTCCATGCTTCTACTCCATAGAGTACTCAACGACAACTCAATATGCAATCGTGTTAACACGAAACCATGTCGTTTAACTACAAACTCTTGTTTAACTATGATATGGTCCATGACTGCATTACATGGGACCATGTTGTAAGTAGTCCATTTCATCCAAAATGGATCACGTAGACCAATATTATTTGCAGGGCAGTTGGTTTGATAATGTCTTACATTTACATTTCATTTGATATACATATGTGTGTAGGTATTGTATGGTATTTCTCAGAACTTAGTATTGGTGATATATTAAAAAATATTTAAAAAAAAATCAATATATGTATCATATGTATTGATTTTGTTAATATTCGAAAGTATATTTGATATATTGATTCGATTTTATTTTATTGGCATTTGTTTTCCTACTTATTGATTTTTAGATAAATTAACGTAACATGTAAAGCAGTACTAAATCATAAGACATAGCTATATAAATTGTCTAAGAATCTTCTAATGATTCTAAAAAATTCTAAAATTGAATGACTTTGAATATTCATAGTTTTGGCAGTCAATATATCGATGTGTTACAAACAGAATGACAAAATCAATATATCCCGCATAATTTTGGTAGTAGAAGAAGATGACTTTTACATTTTAAATAACTTTTTTAACTTTTATTCTAGAAAGAAGTCAGTTGTGGAAAGTTTATCAGTTTAGATTAGATTTAGCAATAAATGTTATATTTATTTATTTCTTAGATGCCCTTTACACGATGCAATTTTTTATGCAATTAATTGCATGGAATTGATGTTTGTAGGCGAACGGGGTAGAGAAGCAAGAGGGGTGAAAAAAGTTGCACGACTTTCGTTTTTCATGCAATTTTTTGACATTTCCTATTACCATCGTTTGTGTTTTACTTATTTTATTCTGACTTTGAAGTGTGCGTTATAAAAATTATATATATTATATATTATATTTTTTGTATATTATATTTATATTTTAAAATTTTGTTTTCTTTGTTGCGAATGAAAAAAAATTTCATGATTTGTTGCACGTAAAATGTCATCATATAAATGCACGTAGCAATTAAAAAAAAAAAATGGAAAAAATTGCATGCAATTAATTGCATCGTGTAAAGGGCCTCTTAGAAATTAAAATGTTTCAAAGTTTATTAATTACATGTGTTACATTGTTCGTTACATTGTTCACAGTTACGTTACGATTCGTATCATCTTTGAAGAAGTGCGGTTCAATGATGCCATCAGCCCATAAACCGCACCAAACTGTGACTTTTTCTGGATGCATTGGTAGCTCTTGCAATGCTTCTGGCAGATATTCACTCCAAAATCTACAATTCTGCTTTTTTACGTACCCATTGAGCCAAGAATGAGCTTCGTCGTTGCACACAAAGAAGCGCGCGATGAACTTTCTTAACAGAGCACGCATTTTGATAATAAAATTCAATAATTTGCAAGCGTTGTTCGTTTGTAAGATGATTCACGATTAAATTATACACCAAACTGAAGATGTTTGATAGTAAAACAAAACACGAAACGTGCGTCAACTCTTTAAACCAGTGTTGCCAAAAAGATAATAGCTAAAAAATCACCCTTTATATTTGCACATCTAATTATTTGGCATAGGCATAAATGATGTTACTAATGATGGCTTTAAATAATTAAAATTTATGTACAAATAGACGAATAGAAAGTCTTAATAATCAACTTTATGCAATCGAATTATTGTAACAAGTTAAAATCGATTATTCGTTTTATTACCGACAGAAAAATCGGAAAATTTGAACACCCTAGTGAACATGTATAGAAGTGTACATATGCACATACATACATATATACAAAGATATATAAGTATTTAAACACTCATATGTAAACATGCGTACGTAGTGTAGTAAAGGTATTTTTATTCGAGTTGATGTGTTTATTTTTAAGTAACACATTCCTTTTCAAGAATTTTCAATGGAGTGAGGTGTACTTAGAAGTTATATGCCTGTAAGGTCCAACCAACACAAGCATACTTACATACATAATGTAAAAATAAACTGCTGATGTTTATTTAAATAATTTGTCAAATTTCTCTTTTTGGCTTATAATATTATCCGGGGGCCTTTTGCCTGTCCTCTCTGTAATGCATGTATTTACATACATACATATATGGTGTAAATTACACCAAATTGCCATGCCAGTATATATTGAATCATTTAATTATTTTAATATAATCAAGTGTAGTTTTTTACTATGTATCAAAAATCAGGACAGGGGTTTTAAAAAAAATATATTAAAATATCTTGTAATTTATATATGTACCATCTCCTGTACATTTAGAGAATTATTGTCTGCCGTTCAAATATTGAGATTAATATTAAGAAAAAATATTTTAATTATAAATAATGTTCGTAACACATCGAAGTAATTATTTTCTAAATGCCATTGTTGTTGTTTTTATTTCTGACAATATCAGTAAAGTATGTATGTTATTGTTGTCATTATTACTCCTTTATGGTAGATTCTGTTTTTTGCAACCTCGATGGGATGAATTAATGAACCTAAGCCAAATGAAATTTTCTCTTTGGTATATTTTAACTTTGCTTTGAAATCCATTTTACATATATTATATGTATGTCCATTAGGGGAGTCCCAAAAATTTTTTCTTTCTGATTTTCATAGGTGCTCAATCAAAATTTAAAAGCTTATAGGGTAGGAGAGATGGGGGCACGTTTGAACACGGGCCATCTTTGCACAATGTTGATAAAATCTCAGTTTAACATTTTTTTCGATCCTTAACCGAGTTTTTCACACGACAACCTTGTTTTCTAGCAACGTCAACAACTTTTGCTAGTTTTTTCAGTCGTCGACCGAATGTAGTTGGGTGAACATGTTTTCGCAGTGCCATTATAAATTTTTTTATTTTTTTGTAAGAGTGTAAGAAGTATTCAGTGATCGTTTTCTTTCGTGAAAGAAATTTTTTTTCAGTCCAAAATTCATTTCAAACAAAATTAAGGTAAGTTATTTGATATTTATGTTAAAAAAAATATTTATTATGAATTTCCGTGAAATGGCAAGCCAGTTCAATGAAATTACTCATAACTTGGTTAATACCACGGGTTTCTTCACTCCTGAGGAAACAGTTTTAAAGAAAACTATCCTTGCTTTATTCCTGTGTGAAAAACTGTTTGTAAGTTTTGGTGATGAGTTTACTCATTTAGATACCCTAAATTACAAATTTTCGTAATTTTTTCAAAAACATTGTAATAACGCTTTACAATTTTTTAAGTTTATGTGAAAACGAAAAAAAAACTATTGATGCAGTTTGAAAGACAAATTAATTCTAATTAATATGAATAAACAATTTTTAAATTTGTTCTTACCGTTCCTCAGTTATACCCGTTTTTTTCTTTATACCCAGTATATCTACAAAAAAAAAAACAAGTAAAAAAGTATAGTCGGTCAAGCCCGACCATATAATACCCTACACCTAGTATATGTATAAAACTGTTTTTCAGAAACGGGCGTTATATTTTAGACCAATATTTAGTGTCATGATTTCTGTGAATATAAGATTTATGGAGGTGAAGTGAATCACGGAGAGGGTCTTATATGGGAGTTTCGATTTATTATGTACCGACCGACCGAAACTTGTTTGTGTCGAACTTTATTTGATTACCAAAATTTTTAAGAAATTTATGAAATTTATCGGAAGTGGGCCTTATATGGCAGCATAATATTGTACCGTATTATTTATATATATGTATATGAAATATATTTGTGTTAAATATTATTTGGATACCAAAATTTTTAAGTGAGTTATGCTCTCTAAAGTGATTTTTGGAAGTGGGCCTTATATGGGAGCTACGACTAATTATGAACCGATCACAATAAAATTGATCCGTATTATTAGTATCCATAATAAATATATTTGTGTTCAATATTATTTGGACCACCATAGTGGGGAGGGTATATTGGATTTGTGCTGATGTTTGTAACGCCCACAAATATTGGTCCAACACCCACCTTAAAGTATACCGATCGACTTCGAATCACTTTCTGAGTCAATTTAACGATGTCCGTCCGTCCGTCTGGTCGCAATTTTGAAAATATTTCGATAAAATTTGGTACGTGATATTTTTTCGGCCCAAGAATGGATGGGATTGAAACTGGTGGAAATCTGTCCATTATTCCAGCTAGCCCCCATACAAATTTCCTCCCGAAATTGGGGTTTACCGATCATAAATCTTTGAATTAATCAAGTATCTAAACAAATTTTAAAACAATTGAATGGTAAATGAAGCGAAATCACATCTACAAATTTTGTGCAGATCAGTTCATAATTACTCGTAGCTCCCATATAACGCCCATTTCTGAAAAACTGTTTTATACATATACTGGGTGTAGGGTATTATATGGTCGGGCTTGACCGACTATATTTTCTTACTTGTTTTAAATGCTAATATATCGTAAACTATATATGTAGCTACGACAATGTTGTCTTTTTTACTCGACTAGTTGATTAAAGAAGAATTTGGATCGTTTTTAATTTCACACATATCCGATTTGCCCCACTTTTGGAACCTGTGGAACTGCTCCTGATGAATTTATGAGCACCAAATGTATGTTAATAAATATATATTTACTATATATTTGATATAGAAATTACATAATCGAACCAAACTATTATTCCAAGTTTGCCAAACGTGTGGGATGTTAGAATTTCCTGAAAATAACACAATTCAGCACTAACATTTGTTTTCATATTCTGTAGCGGAGGATAATGTTGGTGCTGGTTATGACAACAAATATCCAATCACACTAACAAAAGATAGACTTTTTATTTCGTAATACAATATCTGCATTAGTCTATTTGACAATATACCAAAATTTTAATCTTTTGTTACAGTTTTCCGTCTTCAACCGACTCAAACAAAATGTTCGAGGTCTGATCAAAAATAGCCGTTATTTTAAATTGTTTTTAAAAAGCATTTATTTATTCATCAATAACTATCTTGTCCTTATGCAGAAAAAATGCGAAAATCGAAATACGTAAATCAGGAAGTTTGAAAATAACGGTTATTTTTTTGATCAGACCTCGTATACACAACGGAAACCCCAAAATAAAAATACTACCATTAAATGTTATTAAATCCAATTTGTCTTTGTAGGTTCTTAAAATACAGTTGAAATGTTTTACTCTTTTTTTGCTTTTGCTTTTAAAGATAATGAAACAATTTTAGGAATTTATCACAAGCAACAAGCAAGCTATAAAATGGCAACAACTGTACGCAGAAACTCAATCTAAAGCTTTAGGTTAATGGCAGAAGGTATTACATTCGTTGCTGGAGACAAAAGAATTCTTTAGAATTTTCATATTTTTTTTTAGCTTGGAATAGTATTACGTGTTTATATAAATGAGTTGTTTTTATTTCTTTAAACATTTTAGGCATTTGTCTTCACAATGCATATCTACATTGATGCGATGCCTGCTGAAGCCTTTGAACACTATTTAGCAAAATGCCTGTAACTATATATTGCAATGTGATATTAAGTACCCTCAAAAACATCAATAGTTAGTTCTCAGTGTTCTCTCAATTTACACAAATTGCCACCCAAATATTCTATAACATTAGCAGGTACAACAAATTTTCTATGTTACGGACCAATGTAGTTCCAGCACAATTAAAAATATATCTAAAACTATTTTCTTTAATTTTGAAACCTACATTCTTAGGAAAATCACCGGCTGCAAGAACTAAAATATGAACACCATTTTAACAATTTATGTGTATTGCTGTTTTTAGTATGGGAAATTTCAATATCCTAAAGTTCAGGCCATCACACACTGAATCCTCTTCATCCAAACAATTTTTGCAATAGTTATTAAAGAATATCAATTAAAACTAAAATCGAAAGCTAAATCAAGTGTCTCACGGTCCCATTTTCCACCACTTAGAAGAGGATTATATGTAGCATGCATCTGGTAATCGTAGATCAAATGTGTGTTCTCTTTTCAAGTTCCCATTTCTCAATCACAAAAAAAGAAAACAATAGAAATTTAATATATTTTATTTATTTACTTATTTTAATCTAAGACTGCATTTATAGCTAAGTTTAGAAATATGTTTTCGCCAACTGAATTTCATATCTACTCGTTAACTTTATATGGCTTAATCACCCCTATCGTGAATAACAATTTCACATTTTTTCCTATTAAAATTCAATGTTAAAAAAATAAAAGGGAACAAATATCATATGGAATTTTTATTGACGATAGGGATGAATATTATTGAGATTTAATTTCTTCGAGTGTCAATAAAATCGAGCAGAATTTCTAAACTTCTAAAAAAGTATTTATTATTAAAATCTGTAATTTCTGGTTCAAAAGTTTGCACAAGTAATAATTTATTAATAATAGTTAATAACTTTTTATGTTCCAAAATAAATTAATTGTTTTAATATTTAAGCATATGAAAAAATGTACATATGTATATGTGTAATAATTTTTAAAAAAACTTACTTGTTTCAAGGCCGATAGGGCAGACGACAGTGTGCTGGAATATTAATATGAGGATTGGAAATTTGATTCCCGCCTAGGGTTGCCATTCGTACTGTTTTAAACATTTGTACTGTTTTTTTTACTGTTTTTTTTTTTGTATATTTTACATATTTTTATATAAACAAGTTTTTTTGCGTGTACAAAGAATATATATTTTTTTTTAACCCTTCTACACTCCTTGGGTCAAATTGACCCAATTTTATTTTTAAACTTACATTATTTTCACTTTACTGATATAGGTTCGCCACGAAATTTTTATTTATTCTAAACGGGAATATAAATAACCATTTGGTAATTAAATGATAAAAAAAGTTGTTTTGTTTTTCACCTATAAAAAAAAATTAACTTTATATACACTTATAGTCTTGTTGGGTCAATGTGACCCAACATATTATATTTCTCCAAAAACAAAAGTATTCTGTGGCAAGGACAGCCACCTCATCAAACTGGAAGAATAGCTATCTAAGAATCTAATAATGAAAACAAACCTGGGCCAACAAAAACTGCTACTTGCAACTTCACAGAAATTAAATCTTCATTTGAGTTATTTATTTCCCCAATGGGATTAGAAATTTACGGAAGTAGTTGGGAAAAATTGGATGTTGTAGAGCTTGAAGCGTATATTGATTTGCAAATAAGGGCTGGTGTACTTAAATCTCATGGTGAAAGTCTGATAAGCTTATGGGAAGAAAAACACGGCAGGTCAATTTTTCGAGCGACTAAAACAATTTTCAAGCATTTCAAGGTGTCTTAGATTTGACAAATCTGAAGACAGAGAAGAAAGGAGACTTCGTGACAAACTGGCTTCTATAAGACAAATTTGGGACAAGTGGTGCAACTATCTCAGGTTATATTATAATACAGGCGAAAATGTAACTGTGGATGAGCAGTTGGTTCCATTCCGTGGGCCTTGCGGTTTCACGCATTGAATTATATTTTATACATTTTTTATTCTCTAGGTGAACGGGTGGTACTTGCTTTATCGGATCCACTGCCTAAAGGGATAACAATTACATGCGATAATTTTTTTACAACTTATAATCTTGCTCTATAATACTTTCCAAGAACATTACATCAGTAGGAAAAAATAAAAAAAATTAAACTTTTTTACCACTTCTTGATAATTTTAGTCAGGCTTGAGTTCATTAAATTTAATTTTCATTAAATTATTTTTACTGAAGTTAGGAATTACAACTTGAAAAATTTTATTATTAAAAATTTTTTTGATAATTTTTCTTGACTGGGATTCGAACCTGGGTTGTTGAATTTACATATGTTTCGAGAAATTCCACTTTCTCTCATCAGAATTCTTTGCTTTCCAACCACATACACCACTGCGGTGTCAACCAGTCAACAGACAAACATCAATCCTTTAACCAGTGTTAGTTCTGGTAGTTCGAAGTTTTTGCTGTAATTATCATTTTTTCTATTAATTTCTATTCATAGTTGTTTTTTCCTTTTCTTCTTCAGTTTCTTCTTCAGTTCTCATATTTTAGACATAAAAAAGAAACCAAATCTGCATTCAGAATTTTCACTTCATATGTGCCGAAGAAAAATAAATGCGTTATATTGAAGAACTCTCTTCACAATACTGCTGATGTATGATATGATGCAAATAAAAAACCGGAAATAATACATTACTACAACCAAACCAAAGCTGGTGTTGATGCTCTTGACCAGTTAGTTGCAAATTACACATGAAAACATTCTAAAAGGTGTTGGCCCGTTGCCTTATTTTCTAATATAATAGATTTTATATAGACGGACATGAATCCTACTTGGAATTGCAATAAAAATTTTAGACGCCGACTATACCTAGTAGAACTGGCAGAGCAGATAGTAAACCAACATATTTTACGAAGGAAAACAAAACCCCGTGGAGTGTCTGCAAGAAATTTGGTTGCAACTATCCAACAACCTTATTTTAATTTTTTTTATATATTGTTTTTCTGTATATTTAATAAATACATTTTTCTTTAAACAAATAATGTTGTTTTTACTCACATTTTAAAAGCTGGGTCAAATTGTAAGGGTCAAAGGTGTAAGCAGGTTTGAAGGAATGCAGAAGGGTTAACCATGCTCTTTTTTCGTGTGTACAATAGTTTTTTATATAAATTTCTTGAATCTCCCTGTATTAATTCCACTTCGTTTCTTTGTACATAATATAAGTTTGGTTTATTTACTTTTCAAGCAAAGGATGTTTGTAAATCAGAAGGTTTTGTGTTTTAATTTGTTATGTTCTTTTGAGGTGTAATGAAATTAATATTTAAATAAAAATAAATATATAAACACACGGCCATATCCCTTAAATAAACGGTAAGATCTCTATTATAAAAAAATATATATTTCGGGTTTTTCATTGTATTTTTCTTGATTAGTTAAAAAATGGAAAGCGATTCTAGTGAGTATATAGACTCAAACAGTTCTAGCGATGGCGAAGAAATGAACTGTCAATCTCCTAAAAAATTAAAAAAAAAAAATTTTGGAAATCGCTGCAAAAACAACGTTCTCAATTGGTAATGGTGGTGTTAGTGACGTTAAACGTCATATGAAATCCGCCAAACACATGAGGAATTTAGTTAGCAGTCAGCAAAAATCCGTTACCAGTTTTTTAAATTAAAAAAAATAATAACCCAGACGGTGATCGTGAGTGTAGCGCTATGGCAGAAGCGGCTTTTGCATACCATATGGTGATGCATAGCCACAGCTTCATTTCGGCAGATTGTACCAGTAAGCTCGTCAAACAATTGTTTCCTGACTCAAATGTCGCTACCAATTTTACATGTGGAAGGACGAAATGATCCAAAATTGTGACTAATATACTGGCTAAATATTCTATTGAAACAGTTATTAAAGACTTAGATAATATTCACCCTTTTTCTATATCGACCAATGCGTCAAACAAAGGAAATATCAAAACTTTTCCTATAGTTATAAGATATTTTTCAAAACATACAGGAATAAATACAAAACGTTTTAACTTTTATGAGTCAAACTCAGAAATGTCAATTGAAAAAAGAATTTGCAATTTCTATGAAGTCAAAATTAAACGAACGAGGCTTAAACTTGGAGAATGTAACCATTTTTTGCGCTGATAATGCAAACGTAAACTTTGGATAAAAAAAAAGTGTTTTTGTGGACCTTAAAAAAAGTAATCCAGACATAATCGGTGTGGGATGTTTGTGTCATATCCTAAATAATGCATTTAAAAATTCATTGAAGCTATTAATACATATGTATGTGATGTATTGAAGTAAAAGTTATTTTAACAATAAATACAAAAATGTACTGTTTTTTTCATCAATGTACTTTTTGTCACTTTTTAAATATAGCAACCCTATTCCCGCCAAATGCTCTGGGAGCATCTGCTCTTTGGAAAAACAAAATCAAAACTTAGCGATGTGTACTGAACAAATACTGGCAACACTAGTTTAGGCAGGTAATGCTTCCAGTTTATTTATCTTTTCCGTTGTTAGTATTTGCCTGCAATTAGGATTAACTTACTTTCCATTGGATTAAAATATATGTTTATTAATTGAGATTTTATCTTTTGAATTTCCTGTATCCATTTTGAATTTCCAATACCTATAACTATAACAAAACTATTTTGTTATAAAATTAAAAATAAAACGTTCAAGCAAAATTCGGACTATTTAAACACAAAGCTCACAAGGTGTGACCCTAGCTACTGTACAATGTGCCTTACGTTACGGAAGCACCACCTCAGAGGGAATATAAACACAACACAGATTTGAAGAATCGGATATCTTTATAAGAAAACCCGTTAAATTTAATATCACAGCATTTTCTTACATAGTGAAAATGGCCCTAATCTAGATCAGAGGTGATCAAACTTCAAAAGCTTATGTATTGGTGAGAAAATGAGAGAAATTTAAAGGTACAGTAAAAGGAAAAAGTAAACGACAGATTTTTATAAAATAGTAAACGTAAAAAATTGTTTCGGTTAAAAAAATAATAAAAAATTATTTCGCTTTGCAAAATAATGAGTTCCTTTTGTATTTTTAACTTTAAAAATATCAAGAAAGGGTTCAAGGGCATCTAAATCTTTAAACCTATCTTGAAAATCAAAATCTTTAAACCTATCTTGAAAATTTAAAAAAGGGTTTCCCAGTGACCTTTAATTTATAACAGAAAAGGCATTGAGAATTAATAAATGCATTTTTTATTACGAAAAATTTTCATAATGGTACCATAATTTTTTTACGTACTGTATATTAAAAACATTTATAGCATCCGCTAAGCATGTGTACAATTTGCCTTGTGAAAGACAACTGAATTAAAAGAGCATAACAATGTAGTAGGTTGGGCCAATAAGCTATTGCACTATGGAATGATCATCTCTGATCTAGATAAACAGTTCTTCAAAACATGTTGAAACTTAGAAGCCCGATTAATTATATTTTTTTTTAATTTGTCAAAAAACACTAATAATAGTCTGTATTTTTTTATCACCAGTACTTGAACTTTGACAGGCATTTCAAAAAAAGTTTTTTGTTTTAAATTGACCCGAAACTATCTTTAATAATGCATATTCAGTTTATAAATAGTTGTCCACATACATTAAATGTCAAATGTTAAAGAAATATATGTCTGTATTGTGTGATGAGGTCTTATTCATTCAAAAAAAAAAGATCTATCTAAATGTATATAAAAATATCTAAAGCTATGTATAAACGGTTGTCAGACCATACAATGTTGTCAGATCTAGCAATGTACTGACATTGAAAAATTGTTAGCAAAAGGTAAATTAAATGCTTTTTCTTACAACGTTGAAAGAAAAGAATTTTGAGTTCACACGGTTGTTAGACATTTTCTGACAATTATAGACAACCGTCTAAGACATTGCAGCCATTGTACAGTGTCATTGAATTCATTTATTTATTTACGTATTGATTGTGAGTGTTTATGTGAGTCAGTGCAATGGGACGCAAAAAACCATTTGAAGATGTACAAGTGAGAGTGTTATTTATATTCGGGTCGAATGTTATATACTCACCACAACTATATACATACATATATTTAGTGAACATATTACCTAGATTTTAGATTCATACATTTAAATGTTATAGAGAGATAATATGTATAGGGACCAAACTTTTTCATCTATTTTGATATTGATATTTGCAATAACTATTTGTTTAAAATTTGTTGTTGTGTCTAAAAGATACGAATGATTTTTTTAAATTTATTTCGCAATTGAATTTTGTATTCTTATATTTAAATTTTTTTGAGAATTATATTCACATACGATAGAAATCAATATAAGCATTAACGGTACTCTGATATATACATAGTTATTAATGAGTATGTATGTATGTGAAAGTACATGATTTGTTTGTATGTTTCTAAATTTTTTCTTATTATTCTGTTGTCAAAAAATATTTGTGCAACAATTTCCGATTCATATTTTCTGATACGTTTTATTAAATGTCCAAGTTGTCATGTGTCTTTTTATTGTGACCTCAAATAGAATATATGTGTATGTATGTATGTATATGCAAAAATATTTTCGACTTGAAAACTGGGAATGTATGTATGTTTATTCTTGTTTTAGTAATATAATAATATTAAATGAAATATTAATTATTAACTTATCAAAGTTTTGATAAAGCAAATTTTGTATGGATATTTGCTTTATAAGCTTGTTATATACCCTTGATAAGTTTTTATGAATTAGACTGTAAATATTTATTAATATCTAAACTTTCAACATAATTTAAAAAACAAATTAACTGACAGATATTATCATAGATTCATGGCTATGATAATATGAGTTTGCTTACAGCCATACCTAAATACCGACGGAAAGCGGAACGTATTTTTCCGCTGAACATTAGCGCTGATACTCCATCCCTAAACAAAAGCGGCAACGTTATGTCAAAACGATAAAAACAGGGTTATCAAACAAATAAATAAAACGACCTTGTTTATTGTAACTGCTGGACATTGTTGTTTTATTTCTCTTTTTTTTATTTTGTTTTGTTTTCTTTTGCAACTAACTTCACTGTGAAACGCCTTGTCAAAATCGGATTTTCCAATAGCTAAGCGTTGTCGCCGCGTTGTTTCGCTATGCTCCAAATGTATGAGCATGAGAAATTTTGACATTTAAAAAACGCTTTCCGTCGGTATTTAGGTATGGCTGTTAGACATTAGATGCCCATTTTAGAGAAACTGTCGAGTCCTCATTTAAAGTTTTCAAGAGAGACATTTGAAAGCCTCAAATTTTATAGTACATATACATTTTAAATTGCTTTAAAAATAAAAGTATGTTGTTGCAGTAGGGTGTAAAGAATTTCATACTGCCTTTTATGTCCATATCAGCTGTTGTTAATTTTTATTTGCTTTAATCCATACATTTAATAGGAATAAAGTTTTTGCTATTCGATAGCAGAATGCCGAGTGCATGCATTAGGATGGCCAACATAAATAAAAGTTTAATTTGTCCCAATTTATATGAAGTTATAATAAGTACATATTAAAAATGTTTTCCACGTTTAACTAGATAAATTGTATAACCATTTTATTTCATCGCTTAAGGCTTTATTACTTAAACATTAATGTTAAGTATCGGAATGTTTATTGTTTTTATATGTCGCCTAGTTTTCTGCGAACAATTATTTGAGACATAAACCACTGAACATTGCTGCCGGGCATAGAAGGTATAAAATGAAAATTAAATTAATATTAAAATGAATTTTTTTTTTACAAAATAATATTTTTCCAAATTTAATTTTATTTTGTTGTTTACATTGAAAACTTTTTTGGGATCATGCTACTATTTGCAGTATCAGGATGTTTCTGATACTCATTTCTTGTTTACTGTTATTTGTTTCCTATTTCTTTATTCAACATAGAAACTCATTGGTGTGCAAATGTGCTCATGAGCTTTTATTTATTATATACGCAAAGAGTATTGTAAAAAAATGCAAAGTTTTTTCTTTACCAGTCCATTAATATACATAATAAATTTTGTATCTCCAATTATAGGTAAATATTTGCAATATGATACAAGATTTTATAATAACCTGGCTTAGTGACCAAATTATTTAACAATTACAAAACTTTGCTTACATATTTGAAAATTATCAAATATTTTTTGTTTCTGCTCAAAAAGTCATTTAATTAGGAAACATTTCATTTTCGAAAGAAATCAATCTCATCGAATTACATACATAATACAATAAATCGGGGAATTCCCGCACTACGCAATTTTCATCTGATTAAGTTTAAAAATACACACTTAATAAAGACAAATCTCTTTCCTTAAATCTGTTTTCTTTGCGCATATAATGAAAAGGGGATGAACCAAAATACAAAAATTTGCTCAGCTTTGCCTTTCGTAATATATGTATATGTGTCCTTCTGTGGGAGATGCTTTTGGAAAAACAGATGTCCATGTCCTTCCAGGGGAGATGAATTTGTTCTAAAAATACGACCTAATTCACGGGACCTAGAAAATCGTCCGTCTAGCGGAGATGTCCGCCTATTAGAGCTGTCCGCCAGTGGAGCTTTCACTGTGTTTATAATTGAAATTTTAGTTTGTTTTATGAGTGACTGCAAACAAATTTCTTTCAAATAATATTGATAAACAAAATGTTTTAATTTTGGAGAATAAATATCATTAAAATCATAATAATTATTGTTAATGAAAATTTATGTGATCAACTCGGCAAATCTATTTTTCAATCAAAATAAAAATGGAAGTAAAATTTAATTAAAAAAATATAATAAAATTAATTAACTTATATCGTTTCCATCCTCTTCTATGGGATATAAGTGGAGGAACGATTTGAAAAGCAAGGCCTTCGAAGCAATTGCAAATCAAATGGAGCTGCCGGTAGAAGTTTACGCTTTGACAACATTTTGAAAATTAACTCTCATTGTCCTGTGTAAACAGTAATGCTACTTGCAAATGATTCGAGTTGTTCGAATAAGTTTTCGTATATAATACGTACACAGCACTCGCATGCAAGTACTTGCATGTGTAAACGCAGGGTAAAAGCAAATATCTCAGCAATTTTACACTGCATAAACAAACTTTAGCACACATCCATACATATATTACCAACACTCACAAGCTGATGCATATACACAGACTCGTAAATATTTTTTTAAGAATTAAAAAAAAAAGCTACAAATTGCAAGGAAATTTGTTCATAAGAGTGCGTGTTGAAATGAAGGGAATTCTTAAAATTACTGAAATGTTTCCAACACTATTTGTCGATACTCTAGTGATGATGTTTGTGTGTTTGAACGTGTTCTAAATACAAATACTGATGAAATGTATCTCGTACGAGAGTATATTTTAGGGTTTTCAATTTGTCGCATTTTTCCATAAAATAAAAAAATTCTTCTATTCCATTAAATTCTTTGTCAGTATTCTTTGTCGAAATAAAATTTTTTGTATTTCATTTATTCAAAAGAAATCATAATAAACATTTTACACCTGGTATTCCTACTAACGCTGACTTTATAAATGTTTAGTAGTGTAATTTTTTTCATTCTTCATCTTTTTTGAATTTTTCTTTTTAGAAATTCACAACATGTATTTTAATATTCGGCTAAATTATAAATAAATAAAGTATTTTCACTGCAACATTCAAATCAATCTATAAGATTCAATTTTCCTAAGACGTCATATATGTAGTTTAAAATTTTATATCCTCACGTATTGTAGGGACATTGAGATCACTATGATTGTAACGATTTTAAATATACATACATACGAAGCAGCACCTGCTATTATTCTTAAGAGTCTTGACTGTTTTCTTTGTAGCTATACGTTATTAGAAGATGAGGCTGTTCACCATAGTTAGATGCCATGCAAGCAGGGCAGCCAGATGGATTTCGGAAAAAATCGTCAAAAACCCGATAAAAAAGAAAAAAATCGTCATTTTGAATTTTAAAAATCTAATCTAATAGTATTTTTAAATTTTTTTTAACAAAATCATACAAATTCAAGTATATATATAGTCTCTAGTACATACAATACATATCAAAGTACATAAATTTTAACTTTTTAAATAAGAAATCACAAAAAATATAATGTTAAATACAACTTGTGTAATATTTTTATAATAACTTACAGTATTTTAAAAATAAGTATGTCAAAACAATTCAGTTTATTAAGTTTTAAATAATATTTTGAGGAAAGAATCCAATTAATCCAACATATATTTTTCTGACTCATAATATTATATGAAATTATTATACTTAAACTCAGCAATTGGCTTTAATTAAGATCATTTTTGAAACAAAAAATCGTCAAAATAACGATAAATCGTCAAATCTGGCAGCTATGCATACAGGTTTTAAAACTGCTTTATTCCAGTAGACCTTGTAGTCCAGGTCCAGGACTACATTTGTGCAGACTTTAATTTTATTCTTGTTAGTGTAGCATATTGAGGCCATGATAGACGTCGGTCGAGATTTATACCAAATAATTTTACATGATTATGTTTGGGAATTCTGACAATATTGTTAAGGTGAACGTAAGTAAAGTGTATACATTTCGTAACATTTACTTTTTTTACTATTCTCCATTTGTGTAGCCATTTCTCCAATGCATTTATGTGAGATTAAAGATTTTCGGCTGCTACAGAGGGATTTTTATTAATACTGACAAATGCGCATCATGCGGGGAATATGTAAATAGTTGCGCTCGTGGGCATATCTGTAGTATACAATATATATCGCGTACACCAGTGGTAATTTTTCGACGTGAAGAGAGCACATCTTTTGACCTTATCAAATGCCTGCGAGATATTTATAAATAATGCGGAACAATATTGTTTTCTTCTATTGGCCATTTTGGATGCTTATAGGGGATTCATAGGCAATAGTGCATTACATATTTTTTAATCCTTCCATAGACTATGTTCTGTTCTCTTAGTAGGACCAACGTTTTTGTTTATGAGTGTCGATTCCTTACAACTCTTCAACGCGGCTCGTAATCTTCTTTGAAACTGATTAAGTTTAATCTTTAGGTTTGGAGATCGTGACTGCAATTGCCGCCTGTCAGTTGTTTTCTTTCTTATAAGAGAAAATATCTTACAGGATATTTTGAATGCCCTTTCCTCGCCAAGGATATTGGGGGTGTAGATACCAACATATTCCTTTTGTGGCAGGTTTGAAACAACATACATTTTGTAATTTATTCCATTGGTTTTCTTTTTAGGGAAACTCATTTCCGACAGTGGGAGAATTATCTGATCAGAAATCCAGACATGGCAGTGATATAAAATTAACTTTTACATTTTTGATCACTTCGAAATCAATTAGATATGGTATCTAGTCTGTTCGACGATATTACTTCCGACGATATTACTTGGACCTAAAGTTGCAAAATATTCGAGAAAGTGCTCACTATTAATATAATTTCTTGGGGAACAATATATCGAATATATTGTAATTCGAGGATACGAATCCTCTCTGTTCAAAACAACAATCCCACCGCATACCCTGGAATTCTTTGTATCATACGTGCAGTAGTCACTAATTCTGAAACAGTACTTTTGATTAAAGTATGTTTCAAATACAAGTAGTACATTAATTTCCTGCAGTCGAAAAAATGTTTGTACTTCAGTCTTATTTTGGCTTAGACCATTAACACTCCAGTAGCATATTCTTTACAGTTCATAATTTTACATTAATTGCTGCATCATGTACTGCATACAAAAAGTATGTACCCACAAAATAAGTGTTCTTTCTTAATGTTGAATTTTAAGGTAATTTAATATGAAAACTTATTTTAACTTTTATTGGACGTAGTTATTCAAATTATAATAAATACGAATATCCTAAGAAGTTGCAATGTCAGTTAATTTTCATTACAATTTTTACTTAAATTCTGTTATTTGATATACGAGTGCATGTACATTTTTTTTTATATAAAACTTTACAACTCAAATATATAAATCATTAATAGTCATTAATACTATAACAACCGATTATGAACAAAACAGAAAACAACAAAATTTTTATTTATAACAGGAGGCTAATAAGTCGACTTAATACAAATTAAAAAAAAATGTTGAACCAACATTTTGTACCCAATAATATTATACACTTTTTTTTAAATTAAACGAGTTTTTAAGAACAAACTTTTCTGATTTTAAGTATTAAAACTCTTTGATAATCGGTTTAAAATAAAAAAAAATTTAAATTATCGACCACCCTATTATTCATTCTTTCAGGGTCATTGCAATAAAACACATACATATACATATCTACACGTACTATCTTCCACTTATATAGTAGTTATATATTTTAGTTCATATATCGCATATGTTTGTGTGCATGTGTGTGGCATGTCACCTATCCTCTTTTCTACTCGTATCTTAAGCTGCTTTAATATTCTTCCTCTATGTTGAATTCAATATTATTTTATGTTTGTTTGTTTCTTTGTGCGTGAATATACGTATTTATTTTACACGCTACTTATTTGAAAGACATTCAACAAGCGAATCTAAAGAATGAAGCCTATTAGATGTGAGAAATAAGTAAATCGCAAATATTGTCTCCGACCACCATCTTTTTATATACGAACTACGTCTAAAATAAGTAGAAAGGAAATAAATAATTTCTACTCATCACAATGCTAAAGCTCAGGAATCCAAATACAATTTCTACGTATAACCTAAAGTTGCAATCTCCCGTAACAAGTAACAAGTACTTTTCACCAAATGCAGTCTGTGATAAAAGATCGCAAACCTGAATGCTAAGCTCAATAAAAGAAAGGATTCAATGACAAACTCAACATGGAAAGGATAAGAAAACGAAAAAGTAAATAAGCCCAGGTAAATACAGCGAAGACTTTTACTAACCGAATACGGATCAGTGGATTAGCGATCTCTTTTCACGAGTCAAATGCGACGAATACTTATTGCGATATTTAACCCAAGCCGCTACATTTAGTTTGCAGTATTCAAAAATCATGTTTGCTACTCATCATGACAAGAACTCAATGTTTACACAATGAATTTGTATGAATTATTGCCATTATTGTCTAATTAGTGTTAAAATAAATCATTAAAGACTGAGTGGGATTTCGTTGGCAGTATCTTTTCTTTAAAAGCACCTATGTACATTATAAACTATGACAGTCATTGAGAAATTGAGGAACTACTAGTTGGTTTGTTTGTCAACTATTTAGTCAATTAGAAGGACCTGGAGACACTTCAATTCGATCTAACGTTTTATGAATCCCGTTCAGAATCTCCAGATATTCTTGAGGAACTTTGATATCTTTTGGAAAATTGAAGAAATACTAATTTGTTCTGAGAAAGTTTGTCAACTATCTAGCAACTGATAAGACTGATAACGTTGCGTCCAATCTGAGCTATGTTAAAAGAATTTATAGATATCCTGCTCATATATCCACCAATAAGTCGTATAAGATATCAATGCCCAAGTTTTCACAAAATTGAGACAGATATTAAAGCATGAAATGTGAAAAAATGCTGATATTGACAACGTCTATTATGAACACTCCAAAGTGTTCTTCAAATTGTAGTTCCTACAGAATAGTTACAAGGTATTAAAGTTAAAACGCATAAAAGGTATCTAAGCAACTGCAATAAGCGGATAGCATTACATTTTATGAATTTGGTGGCCAAACAATTGCGTAACATAACGAATTATACCGAAGGTACATATAATGTAAATGCAAGTGGTAATGGGTTGGATATGTTCTATGCTAACCTGTCAATGGCATCTGCATAGCAGCATTTCACTGGAAGTAGCAACATGCACGAATTGATTTATTTACGAAGGAAATTAATTCGAATTTTACTTTAAATTTTAATTTAAATATAAGAATGCAAAATTTTTTTCTTTCCCAATTTGAATTTTAAAGAATTAATCTCGAAATTTATTTCTCTACATAAAAGCATGTAAAGAAAAATTCGACATGAAAATTTTTGCGTTACTTTCTTTGTTAATTAATGTTGTTTTTGACAAACAATTGGAAAATATGATCAAGTTGAAAAAATACATACTCGTACATACAAATGTAGATATGTATATGGGTCAATTTCAAAAAAAAAAAAATAGTGGGGAGGGTATATTGGATTTGTGCTGATGTTTGTAACGCCCATAAATATTGGTCCAACACCCACCTTAAAGTATATCAATCGGCTCAGAATCAGTCAATTTAACGATGTCCGTCCGCCTGGCTGGCTGGCTGTCCATGTAAAGCTTGTGCGCAGAGTACAGGTCGCAATTTTGAAGATATTTCGATAAAATTTGGTACGTGATATTTTTTCCGCCAAAGGATGATTGGGATTGAAACTGTCGTAAATCGGTCCATTATTTCACCTAGCCCCCATACAAATGTCCTCCCGAAATTGGGGCTTACCTGTCATAAATTTTTGAATTATGCAAGTATGCAAACAAAATTACCACAGATGAGTAGTAAATGAAGCTAAAGCACATCTATAAATTTCGTAAAGATCGTTCCATAATTAGTCATTTTAAAAAGCATAAGTCTCTCAAAAATGTTGGTAATCAAATAAAATTCGACACTAATAAGTTTCTTATATATAGAAATAATGGCACTTATGTATAAAAAATCGCTAAAAATTCAAAAATATTTGAAATTCAAGCTTACTACCATGTTCTTTTGTTTCTCAAGATTGTCTTTTGCAAAAATCAACCTCTCGATTAATTTTTTTAAATTTTTTTTAAAGTTAATTTAAAATTTTAAGATGAAAATATGTAAATTTTTGTTAAAAAAAAATACTTGAACTTAGAGGTTACTTGCAAAGTAATGAACAATGTATTTAAAAAAAACTGCAATTATAAGCGTTTTAAGGAAAAAAACTTAGTGTGACACTCAAGATATTTTGTGACGATCAAGAGATTTTGTTGCACGTAAACAAGAAATAATGCCAAATTTAACGAAACAAAAACAAAACAAAAATTTTCATACAAAACTAAACATGTACATATTCTTTGATGTCTTTGGAAAAAAGGAAGTAATTCTTGAAGAAACTTATACACCTATGTATGTAAATATTTGACACAAAACAATAACTTAACTTAAGTTAATTTATAAATTTTCATTCGAATTCTTATTCTGAATCTGTATAAACTTTATAAAATGACAAGCGGCTTTGTTTTTTTTTTCATTCTCATTAATTTTTACCAATTTCGAATTAAGTTTGTGGCAAAAACAGAATCAGTTTATCGAGTTTTATTTTCTCTCGATATATCCGTGCTCTTTCAGCCGCCGTTAATTTTGTTGTTTTACTCTTGAAAATTAAAAAATAAAATCAAAATTAAGCATTTTAAGCTATGAAAAAATATATTTTAAAAGTGATGCTCATGAAATATTTGCCTATTTTGGTATTTTTTCGTGGGCAATTTCTTTTCAAATCCTCAACTTATAAAAAATTAGTTGAAACCATGTAAACAATGATTGTCAACTTCAATTTTATACATTTAATATATTCACTTTTAAAAAAATTAGCGTGACGCTCATGAAATTTTATCGAGCCCTTACCATTTTGTTCACAAAAACTAAGCAAATGCACACTGTTTTAATGGATTTTTTTTTTGCCTTTTTCTCTTTTGTAATAATTAAAGTTTGTACTTTCCTTACGTTATTTACTTCATTTAAATGCAAATTGAAAACTAGTAATATTACTTGATTCATAAAAAAGTGACGCTCAATGCAAATTGTGACTATAACAAATCAAAACACAAGAAAGAAACGCAATAATTCGAATACTTTTATTAAATGTTGCATATTTACTTTTTTCTTGATTTTATTTTATTTTGTTTATTAAAATTTCTAACGGGGGACATATGCTTTTGTATGGAAGCAGTCAGAAGGAGAAACAAAACACCATTCTGAATAAACAAAAAAAAAAAACAAACATACAAATTTGAGAATTACGTTTTTTGTTACATATTCCTCGCTGATCACTCTCACATTTTTGTTTTTTTTTTTTTTACCTAAAATAGTAGTGTAAAGTGCGGGGACACAAAAATTGCGATCGGAGCTGGCGATTAAATTAATCGTCCGCGATGTCGTATTCCGATCGCGGAAGTTTAGTGTAACGGGAGAAACTGTATCATGACGGCGACTCTTCCATATGAGTCGTCTGCGATGCGATGAAAGTATCATTTTGAAGACCTAAATGCGTTCGTTGACTGCAAACAATCTTCCAATGCTCGCCAAAATGCGTAAACGACGAAAAAAGAGTCGCGAAATGATCGTGCTCGTCAAACAATCATACAAATGCTAGCTGGGATATACAAATGTATGTTTATATGTGTGCAATTTCATTGATATGTTTTTAGTAAACATTGTTTAAGTAAACAATCAAATTTAATGATGAACTGCAAAGATTTGCATTGTGACTATAATTATGTATTGTATTAATGTTTTCATTGACAATTTTGTAGAAACATTTCGAAGTAATAAAATACTCGTATATCTACAATGAGATTACAATTAAAGTTAGCGACAATTTCTTAAGGTTGGTTTTCCTTTAATTTATTTTAGGAAATGTGTAAAATGACAAGAAAAACATTTTATTTTTGTAATTGATCTAATAAGGAAATTCCAAAGAGCATATATCATCTTTTTAACAAAAATATTTTCATAAAGAAAACAATTGCACAATAGAGATAACAATTTAAAGTCTTACATATTTTCTTCCTCAATTGTAGCATATTTGTCAAATTCAAATGTTTTTTGCAACCCATTGCACTCACTCACCTAAACAATCCCAATCAACACGTAAATAAATCATACAATCAATGGTTACGATTTCTTAAAGATATTTATACAGATGCATACATATGTATGTACCACGTATTTAGGTAGATTGTTTTTTCACACTTGTTGTTTTTATGATGGCAATAAAATATTATTTCCGGTCGCACAACCTTTTCATATATTTTTTTTGCCGCCAAGAAAAAAAAGTAACAAAATAAAGAAAATCAAAGAAAACTTCTTACACAATGCACATATACGAGTACATGCACACATATCGCTCCTTAAATACAAAAGTCACACATTTCAAAAAATATCAAAAATTATTATTTTGCATAAAATGCTTCTTAAACGATGAAACTTTCATGTTTCGCTAAAACAGCCGTCATTTTATGATCGAAAACACCCGTAAACGCAAAACCGTTAGTTTTGTTTTGTTGTAAAAATCATAAAATAATTAAAATTATTTTTAAAAATGACGCTCCTGCATAATTTGCTTATTTTGACTTGTGGTGCTCTTGATTTTAAGAAGCGATATGTACATGTTCATATGAAAGATTTTTATACCCTTCACCACCATAAGTGGTGAACGAGGGTTTATATAAGTTTCTCATTCCTTGTGTAACACTCAGAAATATTCATCCGAGACCCAACAAAGTTTATATATTCCTGATGGAATGCTAAATCGATTGAGCTATGTCCGTCTGTCTGTCTGTCTCTGTAAAACACTCTCACATCCAAAAGACACAACCAAATCAACAGAGTTTACAAAAAAACGTTTATAAGTTTCCTAATCAGTTTGGTATTGAAAATCAGCGAAATCGGTTTAGTAGAACTAGAGTAATGGACCAAAATGTGAAACAACCTCTATAAAAATTTGATAGGTGCAATTTTTTTAAATATATTGCAGATATTGCCATGCAATTTTGTACACGTTATTTTTACGATAAGAGAAGAAAGTATGAGAAAATAATAAAAATTGGTCCATGATTTCTCATAGCCACATACAAATATGTCATGTAAAAAAAATTTATAAATAACGATACCGATCCATAATTTTACACGGAGCATTTACATAAATGCCAAAATCAAACTGCTGAATTTTTAAAATATCGGTCCATATTTGACCATATCCCCCATATAAGGTAAACTTCTGAAATTCACGTTAATACTAATATGTATCTTAAATGTACTATTATTATATTAAAATACAACGTGGTATGTCCTTATACGTATAAAATGCTCTGTTCCGAAATTTAGGTAGATTAGCCCATGTTTTGTAATTGCTGACATATACGTATCACTTCCGAGAAACAAGTTAACCCTCAATAATGTCTAATAAATATCGATATCGCATCAAAATTTGATACATATCAGAAATTGTAATCCAGAAATCACACTAACATCGGATACTGGATTTAGAAGCTTTTTTTATTGTGTCGCGTCTATTGAGATCAGTTTCAACCAAAAGAAGCCACACCTTATAATCTTGCCCTTTTTTATACCCTGCTTCTTAACTTTTGATGAAAATAGAAAAGTGTTTATTTTATAAATTCTTAAATTACACTCAAGATTGTTAAGAATATCAGATGTTTCTTATCATTTGTACGATTTATTGCCTGCTCTTCACTTTGTCCGCATTCCTAATTACATACTTTCATAGCCCAAATAGAATGT
The DNA here is from genome assembly GCA_950370525.1 of Bellardia bayeri. Lineage (NCBI taxonomy): Eukaryota > Metazoa > Arthropoda > Insecta > Diptera > Calliphoridae > Bellardia > Bellardia bayeri. The sequence continues at coordinate 41,473,224 of OX493268.1, read as the reverse complement.
TCTAAGTAAGTAGGTCAGTAAGTTTTTGTGTTTACAACAATCTCTAAACTCTAATCAAAATCAAAACTGGTGAGTTACATCAACTTCAAAATCCGAAAATTCTCTTTATCCTGCATGGTTTTATTTTTGGGGCTTTTGGCTTTAACCTGCACTTGCATTGAGACCGCCGAGGAAGATTGCAATCCTGACAGTAATGGCAAACCAGTCTGTAATGCAAGTAATGCTGGCCACCCGTCCCGTAACTTCTGGGATCCAACCGCCTAACCGTTGGTACGTTGTCCAAGTAAGAGACTACCGGTAAATGTATACCATTCAGTCAATGGGTGTGAACTCCACAATGCTCTGAAGATCAATAAATAATTATTCTGATTATCTGTAAAAGAAAATGTACATTAAAAAATAATTAAATACAAACATACTTACAATTATTATGATTATGGAATACTCAGTAGTGTTTTAAAAAGCTCTCATTAGTATTATAACTAAGAATATATTCGTTTTCAAAAACTATACAAGGTGAGTGCAGTAGCACAGCTCTCTGACTTTGTTGGACCAATATTTCTGGGCGTTAAAAACATCAGTGCAAATCCAATATACCCTCACCACTATGGTGGTGTAGGGTATAAAAAGAGATTAAGAATTTTATTATTTTGTCGATTTTTTCAATGGTGCAACTATACAAGGTGAGTGCAGTAGCACAGCTCTCTGACTTTGTTGGACCAATATTTCTGGGCGTTAAAAACATCAGCACAAATCCAATATACCCTCCCCACTATGGTGGTGTAGGGTATAAAAAGAGATTAAGAATTTTATTATTTTGTCGATTTTTTCAATGGTGCAACTATACAAGGTGAGTGCAGTAGCACAGCTCTCTGACTTTGTTGGACCAATATTTCTGAGCGTTAAAAACATCAGCACAAATCCAATATACCCTCCCCACTATGGTGGTGTAGGGTATAAAAAGAGATTAAGGATTTTATTATTTTGTCGATTTTTTCAATGGTGCAACTATACAAGGTGAGTGCAGTAGCACAGCTCTCTGACTTTGTTGGACCAATATTTCTGAGCGTTAAAAACATCAGCACAAATCCAATATACCCTCCCCACTATGGTGGTGTAGGGTATAAAAAGAGATTAAGAATGTTATTTTTTTGTCGACTTTTTCAATGGTGCTATTACTATACAAGGTGAGTGCAGTAGTACAGCTGACTGACTTTGTTTACAAAAGTAATACTTTTTCAAGGGTTTTTGACAGTAGTAAATTATTTTACACAAACAAAATGCTTGTTGTTTCTGTATTGTGTTGTATTTATTGCTGATTTGCAGTCACCTTATATAATTACACCATGATTTTTTCCATATTTTTGTAACAAATCGAATTAATTGTGTTTCTCTGGGTTTAAAATATTAAATTTTAATTTTATTTCACATATGTATTTGTGTATTATTCTAATAATTTAAAAAATTAGTATAATATGATTTTATTTATCCTTTTTTCATTACTGCACTTGATGTATTGAATATAAAAATCTTACAAAAGATTTCTTGGATCATATTTAATCGTACTGAAAGCAAAATTTAACGTTTAATAATACATTTCTTAAAAAAAATACAGTGGACGCAAAGGTAACTTATAGAGCGATACAAATTAAAGACATTTCAGTACGAACATTTCATTTTATGGAAGAACAAAATAATAGACGAGTATTCATGATTTTTCTTTCATTAAATTTATGGAATATTTTCTCTATTTTCCTTCCACATTGCATGGGTTTCTCTGTGAATATTTCTATTATTCTTTGAATAGTTCTCTACGAATTCAAGTGTTTCATTTTGTTGAACAGGTACTTTTAATATTAATTTCTGAAGATTTCTTTGTGGGATTTTGGTTTTGCTTTAAAACTCTTTAATAGTAATTTTAATGTATAAAATTTGATTTTTAAAGCAACAGGAGATCAATATCAGTTTAATTGACAGTATAGTTATTTAAAATTAAACATATTAATAAAAAAAAGCTATTATTTCAATATAACGAAACCCCTTTATCCCTGTGACAGATAAAATATCAGATATACCTTAAAAAAAACATATGTAAATTCTGTAACTATTTGCTTTTAGAATTTATGTAAAATAAGTTAGTTAGTGAAAAAAGTCTTTATTATAAACACGTATTGAAAGCATTAATTGATTTTGTATGTTTTATTCCCCGATGCCTGTAAAGCTCAAAAGTTATTGCGGGATGGTCAGCTTCTTCTACATATATCAATTCACTTAGAATCCTCATTATAGTTTCCGTATAACTTATATCGGGGTCTTTTAAGCATTAATTTAATAATGCTTTGTATACATACATACATCTTATTTTTTGACACGAATAATTTTAAAAAATCTAATGGATATCTGCGCAAAATTGTCCCAATATATGTATGTATGTACATATGTATGTATCGTCGTGCGGGGAGTTTATGTGCTCTATCCGCCATTTTATATATATCGAGTTAATGATGCCACTTCAGGTTTTCGATCTTAAATTTTTTATCCGTTTTTGCTTATCTCGTCCAGTTTCTTAGATAACTAGTGGCTATTCTATATCCTTCAAACCGAAATATTTTTGGGCTATTTTGCTCTATACGCCATTTTGCTCTACGTGCAGTTAGTATTGCTGAATATAAATAGTTTTCAAAATATTTTTCTCTTATAAAGAATTTGTAAAAGTTTTTTCTTTTTTTCAGATTTATTAATCAGAAAAATGTATAGACTTTACTTGTAGGGGCAACTTTCCAAACCCGTTTCAAAAAGATTTTATAGAGATCAGTTTAACCACAATTTCAATTTGCCCTTTACAACACCTAGAAAAGACCAATGCGACCGTTGCGTACAATTTTTAGCAAAAATTACCCAACGGAGAATGAAATTGATGAATCCAATATTCACAGAAAAAGTGGAATGTGATGTAGATCGCCAGAATCAAGTAGGACCCTTTTACAGTTGTTGTATGTTTTGATTTGCAAAGCACTTTTAACCTTCCTAAAGGTTTTGCATTTTCATTTTATTATAAGCAAAAAATTAATGTTTATAATATGACCGCTACAATTATTTTCCCAATAAGTAAAAATTTACTTATTGTTGCGTTTGGGACGAATTTAATAACGGCCGTGGAGGTAACGAAATAACTAGTTGTATATATAAAATACTAAATACTCTGGTGACAGAACATCCATCTATTGAAGATATAGTTATGTGGAGCGATTCGTGCGTTGCCCAATATAAACATCAAATGATGTCCACGGCAATTTTAAATGTTTTTCGGAGAATTTACAGATCAAAAGTATTAACCAAAAAATTTCTGAGCCTGGAGCCAAGGAGGTCAATTGCGTTCACAGTGCCTTAGACAAATATCTGAAACCTTTGGAAATCCACAGTATTTTGTCCCTCGTTAATTATTTGAAAAATTTTCAAACAACTTCAAATTATTAAAATACAATTCTCAGATTTTAAGAATTTTTCCAGGATATCCAACCAATTAAATTTTTCTATTGTTCCATTTACTAAAATAAAACTTCTTCAATATACTAACAATCATTTTTTTGAAATAGCATATGAAAACTTAATCTGGCAGGCCCATATTATTAAGAAAAGGTTGCCGAAACGAATTACCAACAACGTCAAATATTTTCAAAATAGACTTAGATATTGTTAAAAAGAAAGAAAACGTTAAAAACGAAAAAAATTCCGATCTAAAATTGTTATTCAATTTTATATCGGAAATAGACAAAAATTATTATCTGAGCCAGGTAAATTAATCTTAATTTAATACTTTGTTAATTTTGTTATAATAATTTTAATTTACATATATTGTATCAACTTTGTGAATACTAGTTTTAATTTTTTGGCTTTTATCTAATGAATATATTCTTTTTTTGACAAACATTTTACTTGTGTATTATATCTTTGTTAATGCCATTTTGCTCTACGTGTATGTATTTGCAAGGAAATTTGTTTAAGGTGGCGTATGGAGCAAACAGGAGTTTTAATACCGTTTGAAAATATCCCGTTATAGATGTCGTACAGAAATAAAAAAACGTTTATTCAGAATCATCTTTTCAAAACAAAAAATATTGTGTAAAAATCTCAAAATTCTATCGTATAGTTTTTTAGAAAAATTATGTTAAAATTTCAAAATCGATTTTCTCAAAATGCATTTTTGGCACATAGAGCACCTAAACTTTCGCACGACGATATGTATATTTAATCGTTAAGATGTCTCATTTTTCAAATTATACATGCATTGCCTTCAGTTCTTATGATGAGTGAATTTAAAATTAATGATTTTGTTTGGTTAAACTAACTTTGTGGGTTTTAGCTCTCATTTGTAGGCACCACCACTTTAGTAAAATCTTTTTATGCGTGAAATCGTTAGATGTTTGGGTGGTTGGTTTAATTTTTTTTTTAATTTAATTTTCCTATAATGATATGAACAAAATCTAATATTTATTAGTTCAAAAAGTTTTTGTTGGCTTAGTACACGAGGGAACTTATGGTTTGTAGAAATTTTTACAGGGAATAAAATCCCTATTTAAAGGTAAAAAGTCCTTTAAATAGCAAATTTAGCTGAGCTTAGAAACGGCAACTAAATTTATCTTATAAATGTTTTAAAAGTGATTTTATCGAGATAAAATTGAACACAAACAATATTGATATGCTCAGAAGTCATGGCACAAAATTTATAGACGATCGCTCCATAATAGGTCATAAATCCTATATGGCGATGGTTGACTATGCTTTCTTACTTGTTTTAAATTGGCGAATTTTGTGTGAATTTAGTTGTTGGTCACAAATTGTTTCTGTAACACACATTTCGTAATATGTTATCGAATTCTTAATCTTTGAGAATATATGACATTTTAAACCTCATTCAGCATTTAAACCTCATTTAGAATCTAAAACAATCTAAATCTAAAAATATTTAAAAAAAATTAAAATTTTCGTTTTGGTGTTTGACTGAATTTTGTTTTGGTATCAAATTATAATTGGCTAATGATGACAAAATATATTTGCTATTTAAACATCTATAGATAAATAAAAATGTTGGTGTGCGAATTTAAGTAGGACAGACAAAACCATATTTCCTAACATTGGACCACTAAGCATCTAAATGATGAAACAGAACACGACCGCAACTTCAAGCAAAAACGACTCTCAGAGAAAACAGGCCCATAATTGAAACGACGGCTGCAACTTCACGAACTGTCATTTAATGTTTTTATATTTCTTTTGTGTACCAACCTGTAATGCCGACGGCTTTTCCAATTTTTGTCCACAACTCTTGTTTTAAATAAAAAATTTTGTACAATGGCGACTGCAAATTATATATGCAATATGCTTTTGTACTTCTGCAATTAATTTTTCTATAATATCACTTATTTTCTTTTAAATTACAAAAATCTCACTTTTAAATTCACTTTTAAACGTTTCTTTAATTTTCTTTTGTTTTTATTTTCTTGCGCCAAAGCTTCAAAAACACATGGTTTTGTTTACAAAATGTATAAAATTTTATAAAAGTATGGTAATATTGTTGAGAGCATTTGTGTTTTAAAGTGAGAGCATAAGAAAAAACGCTGTCAAAATAAAATAGATTCTATTTTCACGACCGCATTCTCTGGCATAATTTTATGTCAAACTGTATAAAAAAAACGTTCAGCCCCAGTTCTGTGTCATCATTAACAGTCAAATTTACTTGCATTTTGAAAAATGTAGCTTTTAGGATGAAATTCTCTAGAATAATTTGGACAAATATCGAGTTGCACACGTATCCCACTATATAGAAAGGGTAGTCCAAAGGGTCCTAAATGAAACTACATTAGTCGAATTTTTGAAATAATTTTGGAATTTGAGTAAATCGAATTTGAAAAAATTGTATTTGTAAAAAAATCAACTTTTAGGATGTCGGATACGTGTGCAACTCGATATTTCTCCAAATTCTTCTAGAGAATTTCATCCTAAAAGTTAATTTTTCCAAAAAATACATTTTTTTCAAATTCGTTTTATTCAAATTATTGACTGTAACATTATCAATGTTAGGAAATATGGTTTTTGTTTGTGCTACTAAAATTCGAATTTATCTTCACACACATTAAATAAAATTACAGCAACTATTTATATGTTTTTCATTCATTCGAGTACTTCAAACTAAATTTTTTATTTACAGTATAGGTTGTATTAGGAAGCATCTTATTAATTTTCCATTTGTGCTGAGAATTAAAAAAGTTGTTAAGGTTATTTAAAAAAGTCGAATATAATTGAGAAAAAACTCATGAAATATTTATAGGACAACTTTACAATCAATCTTCAAACAGTCTAACTACAAAACAGTTGCGTTATAATAACTGACTGATTTAAAAGCATTAAGAGATTGCTGCTAAAACTAAATATTCACGAATAAAATGTATTGTTCAACAAATGACTTTCTATTCAATATGAATATTCGTTTTATTGGTATGATGATGAAGATGATGTTAATTTTCGCTATTTACGAAAGTGTTTTATTCATTGTGCGATATTATAATAATTCCTTTGTTCTTATTTTTCTTTGTTTCTTTCAGACTCTTGCACAACATCCAGTCATTTTTATCGATTATTTTGAGAAAGAGAAAGAAATCAATTAAAGGACTTCTTAATGTTGGGCAAATTTACATCAAACCATGTTCAGGTCTATCATCAGTATTCACGTACTGTTTCAATAAAGAAGCCTAAAAAGGTAAGAAACGTTTTCATTTCTTTGATTCATTTCGTTGGGTTTATTCAATTTTTCTTTTGTGCTTCTTGGCTTGAGTTTTTCTTTTATGCCTTTTAACAATTTGTGTATTTTGCTTTGTATTAAAAAGGAAATGAGTTTATAAACATTCTATAAAAAATAATACTAAATCTTTGTGTTAACTTTTATACTTAAAGATTGGTTTAAATTTCATTCTCCACAAAGGAAAAAAGAAAGAACATAAAAACGGCTGCTATCAATTTTAATTAATCCAATTTTTAACTTTAAATGCTTTAAATTAACATTAAAAAATGAAAACATTTAGCAGTCATTGTCTTTAAAATGGATTATTTCATGTTAATTGTTAAATAGGTTAAACATCATTTTGTGTTTTTTTGTTTGTTTGTTGTTGTTGTTGTTGTTAAAGGTCCTTTGAAAATCTGTGTTAATTATATTGTGTTCAGAAATCCTTACATGCTGTTAAACATTACATTGGAATAAACCCTGTGTATCTGTGCAGTTACATTTAAAATTCATTATAAATACGGACAAGTTTGTATTGCATTGCATTGCATTGCATTGCATCGAAAGTCAAAATGTTTTGTCAGTGTGTGTCTTTTTCATTTTGTTGTTTGCATTTTACTTTGGTTCTTTTTTTTTTTTAATGAGGATCCGTTTATGGAGCAATTACACTTATTAATCCATGAGGGCAATGTCAATATTGACTTTTAAAGTCTGGTGGTGGTTATGGATGTTGTCGTTATACATTTAACGCATTTAAACTTAATTTATTGATTAAATATGCAGAATTTTCTATCAACAATTAAAGAAATTTTGAAGAAAATTGCAATGGCAATCCAAGCCATTTAGTAATTATGTGCTATTTAATTAAATATACAAATGTGAAAAGAACTACATATGTATATCTATGTACATATATGGAACATTGCAATTTAAGAAGGCCTAATGTACATACGTATAAATTTATTTTTTCGTTTATGTCCTTACAGCCAATGTGGCACGGACTTAAATTATTAAATTGGTAATTTCTATTATGATTCCAACTCTATAAAATCAATATCAAATAAAAATTTTTTCAGATGTCTTTTCAACCATTTCTAAAAATGTAGGAATATTTAAAAAATCTGGGAAAATGCCTTTATAAGCATGTATCTAGAATGTGGTAATATCTATCTAGGCCATTTAATTTAACGCCTGTGCTCAAGTGTGAAAATAACTAATTTAGATATCATGTTATAAAGCTTCGATAAAATTCAATTATTTTGCAATTGTAGTCGATAATTTGTAGTAAAATAAAACAACCAAACTTGACTATTTCTTTTTTTTCTTTTTATTTAGTGTATGATGTTGTCGTTTTGACTTCGACTTAACAACTAACTCTTTTCTTATTTTCTTTTGTCCCTATACCGGCAGTTTACATAGATCGTTGTTGAAATTATGCTTTTTCTTTCAAGAGTGTTGCCACAATTCGGCCATCCTGAACCTAAATCGCCCCGATTTTACCTTTTACTTGAAATAAATTGGGTAACCATGGTTTAACGTTAGCAGCTTCCCAAATTCCTTCATATGGAATTTGGCTAACTTGAAACCCGTCCACATCCCTCAACACGTATCTGTCGTTGGGAAGAATTTTAATTATTTCATAGGGCTCTTTATATTTAGGGATGATCTTCCTACACTGTAAACTCTATTGACACGACTACGATCCTTTATATTCTTATTATACGCCTGACATCTTTCTATTCTCTCGGAAGCAGACTTTCGGATGGATCGTAAATCCCTCCTAGACTCCTTTTCATTACTCTCCTCAAGTTTCTCCTTCAAGAAATCAATGACCATGCCCTTTTGCTTCACCCCGAAAAGTAACTCGCTAGGAGTTGTACCAATGCTTCTGTGGAATGTATTATAAAACGTAAACTGGATATCTGGCAGAACTTTATCCAAACTATGCGTTGTCCCAGCACTCGTCAGTTTTGCTATCATTGATGCCAGACTGCGGTTAACTCGTTCTACCTGACCATTTGCCTGGGGTGAAGCCGTAGCAATCTTAATATGCGAAAACTTTCAAAATCCTTAGAATCCTTAAAAGCGCTACCCTTATCTGATACTATAACCGCTGGTATACTGTATGCCCTAAAATAGGAGACTAAACAACCACATACCTCTTTTGTATTAGTGATACGCACCGGATAAAGGCACACGAATTTAGAAAATGCATCTATCACAAGAAAAAAGTACCTTTTTTTAGCCGCCTTCATATTGACCGGTCCAAAATGGTCTATGTGAATCGTGTTAAAGGGTATATTACCCTTTGGGATGTTATGAAGCATACCTTCGTGTTTACCACTTTTTTTTGAAAAAGTAATACATTTGAGACAATTGTCAATATGATTCTTGACCTTCTCCCTTAGCTTAGGAAACCAGTATGACCGTAATATCATTTCAGCTACCTTATCACGACCCACATGACCCATTCCATCATGATACATACGTAAAATATTTCCCTCCATATTTCCCGGTACATAAAATAATATTTTATCACCCGATTTCCTATACACAAGGCCGTTCCTCATCTCATAAAAGCTATTTTCCTCTCTTTCCAGTAGTGATCTTACTTCATTAATCTTCTCATCCTTATACTGACATATAGACAAATTCTGTTCAAATGTATTCTCTTCCAGTACAAGAATATTAGTATTCCTGCTCAGGGCATCCACATGCTGCATTTTCTCTCCTTTCCTTTCTCTTCGAAAAATAAAATATAGGATGAAACTTCCCATCCTCTTTCTTCTGTAATAGAATTGCCCCGAATCCGATACTGCTGGCATCACAATGCAGCTCTGTCTCACTCCTTGGATCCAAAATAGCCAAAGTAGATGCCTCTATGAGTTTACTTTTTAATATCTCAAAACATTTTCGTTCCTCTTGACCAAAATGGAAAACTACATTTTTCCTTACTAAATTATGGAGAGGCTGTGCTAGTATTGAAAAATCTTCAATAAATCTCCTAAAATAGGAGCATAAACCTAGAAAGCTCTGAACATCTCTTACACTCCGTGGAATCGGGAAATCTATAACGGACTCTATGTTCCCTTCATGCGGTCAAATCTCATTTTCCGAAATTGTATAACCTAAATATCTAATCTCGGATTCCAAAAATTTACATTTATCTAGCATTAGCTCCAACTTATTTTTTGCCAATTTTCCAAAAACTGTCTTCAGAATCTTCATATGTTCATCCACACTTTCCGTGGCTATCATCAAATCATCAATATATATTGCTACCTTTCCTTCACGTATTAAATCACTGAAAACCTTATTAACGAAACGCTGAAATGTAGAAGGAGAGTTCTTTAAACCAAATGGAATTGACCCATTGGCGTTACAAATGAAGTGTATTTGATTGACTCTTCACTCATGTCAACATGCCACAAATAATATATTCAAAGTTAAAGATTTAACATATTTGTAATGCTGGTTTTATAAAATGCGCAGTAAATAATTTATACTGTAATCATGATCCGATTTCTATAAAAGAAAAAATATAAAACAAGTTGGACATAAAGCTAAAAATAAAAGTTACGCTTTAAATTTCAATAAAATCGGAACTGATAAAAATACGAAAATGTAATTAACCTTTACGATTTGAAAAGTCATTAAAATATTTCAAAATTTAAACTATTCATGTAAAATTACCTTTAATATTTTATAAACTCATTAAGAGTGAATATTAATTAGTAAGTTGTTTCTTATTTTCAAAACAGCCTTTTTTATGCCCTTTTTTATTGTTAATATTAAAGAATTTACTTTCATAAAATTTGGAATATAATTTATTTTCAATTTTAATGAGATCACAATCTTTCCTACTTTCCTTCATAATAACCCAACAATTGTTTTTTTTTCGCTGGACGCTGGCATAAATGCTCTGTTTGTCCATAAGGTACTAACAAGCAGTGTTGCCAGTTTAGCATTTTTATTTACCTTTCAGACATGAAATTTATGTTTTAGCTTTTGGCTTTTTTTCACTTTTTTTATTCTTAACACAGCCTTTTAAATGCTCTTTTTATTATAAATTAAGAAAAATTTTATGTAAAGAGCCATTTACTTTTACCATTGATACTAATGTTAACTTTAATTTTTTAACTCATTATCATCCCCACTTGAAAATTTGTCATATCATCTGCACAGTTTTCATATTAATTTGAACAATATTTCATATATTAAGAGAAAATAAAAAACGGTACAAAATGTGAAATTTCCGAAAAAAAGTACGCCAAAAAGAGTGCCAAATTTTTAATAAAGCCAAAAATTTTTCTAATTTTCCATATTTATCACTTCGGAAAAATTAATTTTTATCCATTGATAATTCACTAAAAATAGTGAAACCAACTACATATGTACATATATGTATTCCCTCACAATGAAAAAGAAAAATTTAGCTATACCGCTGATGAAATAACCATGATTGAAACTCAAAGCGAAACCTTTTAAATTAGAAATGGATAAACGTGGTATCAACAGTTGACTTTTAGGCGAAGGTATGAGAGCTTACAAAAGCTCTGCAAGAAAATTACTTTACTGAGTTGCTGCTACATTTAGTATTTATTTAGCTTTTTCGTACGTTTCGTTTTAGTAGTGCCATTTAGTACTATTAAAATTGTTAAACAAAATAAAGGAATCGAATTAAATTTAAAATAATAAATTCATTCGATGTTCTTAAAAACACTACTGCGATCTTGCCACGATTTTGAAATTTCTGATAATCTCATAAACTTCCTACATACTTGTGATATTTATGGAAAAATCGCAGTCGCGATACCTCTGAGGATGAAAAAATTAAAAAATTTTATAATTATAAATGTTTGCAAAACTAAAAAATATTTCAATTACACTACTAACTCTTAAATTTAAATAATTCTGCCTTTAGCATCTAAAACTAATCAATGAGTGATCAATGTTAAGCTTATCGGATGACGAGATTCCGAATAGAATTACACTATACAACATTTTTCAGGTGATTGATTCGGGACTCAATTCTGATAATTGTTTATGAAAGTAGCTGCATCATTCGTTTGGTCATGTTACATCAAATAATAATTTAAAAACTATTTTGAAGTTAGTAGTATCGTATAGGGAATTTGTCACGTTTTAGGCTCTTTTGTTTGTCATAACTCTAGAACCACTAGTACGAATAAGCCGAAACAAATTCAAAAAAATTAAGAATTACAAGAATTCCTTTAATCTGTTCATACAACGTTTCGCTACATAAGCAACAGTTTCGCAGTTATAAATAAATGTATGAAGAAAAAAACAATTTTAATAAAGAATTTAATTTTTTTATTGTTAATTCATAAAAAATCCAAAACGGTAAAAATAGGGACTTGACACACTTATTTTCACGTAAAGTCGCATAACCTATAAACAAAATGAGACATAGATCATGAAAAATTGATGAACGCGTTTCGCTTTTGTTCACAATTAATTAAAGGTATGAATTTCAAAAATTTGCTCGAGATATGCACAAAATGTACAAGTTAATTTTTCTCCGGTTTTTAAAAGAGTTTTGTGCATATCTCGAGCAAATTAAAGAACAGATTAAAGGAATTGTAATTCTTAATTTTTTTAAATTTTATTATTTGTTTCAGCTTATTCGGACTAGTGGTTCTCGAGTTATGACAAACAAAAGAGCCTAAAACGTGACAAATTTCCTATAATATGACCAAACGAATGATGCAGAAGTTCTTCTTTTTGGGGCTACTTTCATAAACAATTATCAGAATTGAGTCCTGAAATCATGTGTTTTACTGTATTATTAAATTAGTTAAATAACAAACTTTTTTTGACATCTTAAAAATGTTAATCCTTTTAAAAGATCAATTTAAAAACTAACAATATTTATAAAATTTTAAAAATTTCATAACTATCGCGTTATCAGATTGGCCTTAAATTTTAACCCCCTTGGTCTTTAATTATTTTATTTTTAAATGTACCTACATCCATATGCACATGAAAATATACATATACTGGTACATATACGTGTGTACTTACACAAAACTTATTTATCTATAAGTAGTCGTTAACAGTAAAGCTGTGTTCACATTATGTGTTTTGTCATGTGGAATGTCACTCTTCTACCCATATGTGATTTCATGTGTATGTCAAAATTTGAGTTTTACATACGGTTTATAAATTACATGTTGGTTATGTCACATACATATATACTTACTTTAGTTAAGCCCTTTTCAATTTTTCTCTCCATTTTCAATAATAAATTAGTGTGTTTTTTTTTGTATTTTTGTTTTACTATTAGGTATAAATTATATTTATTAAAATTTCAATTAATTTTTGCCGCCACAAAATGTTGGTTATAAAAAACAGCAGATGTCCGATGGTTTGTCACTTGAAAATAAAACTCATTCTAAATACAAAAATGTCATATGTATTGCACACAGAGAAATAACACATGATATTGTTTGAAGGTGTTCAGACTATATGTACAAATGGGCACTAAGCATGTTCACTATTACGAAGATATGACATCTTTATGTCATCAGCCTCATAGTTATATAATCGACTCAAAATCACTTTCTGAGTCGATTTAACGATGTCCGTCCGTCCGTCCGTCTGGCTGGCTGTCCATGTAAAGCTTGTGCGCAGAGTACAGGTCGCAATTTTGAAGATATTTCGATAAAATTTAATACATAATACTTTTTCGGTCCCAGGATGAATGGGATTGAAACTGGTGGAAATCGGGGCATTATTTCACCTGGCCCCCATACAAAAGCCCTCCCGAAATTGGGGTTTACCGCTCAAATATGTTTGAATTATGTAAGGAGACAAACAAATTTCATCACAAATAAGTGGTAAATGAAGCCAAATCACATATACAAATTTTGGGCAGATCGGTCCATAATTAGTCGTAGCTCCCATATAAGGCCCACTTCCGAAAATCACTTTAAAGAGCATAACTCACTCAAAAATGTTGGTATTCAAATAATATTGAACGTAAATATATTTCACACGTATACCAACAATACGATACAATTTCATTGTGATCGGTCCATAATTAGTCGTAGCTCCCATATAAGGCCCACTTCCGAAAATCACTTTAAAGAGCAAAACTCACTCAAAAATGTTGGTATCCAAATAATATTGAACGCAAATATATTTCACACGTATACCAACAATACGATACAATTTCATTGTGATCGGTCCATAATTAGTCGTAGCTCCCATAAATGGCCCACTTCCGAAAATCATAAATTTCTTAAGAATGTTGGTAATCAAATAAAATTCGATACAAATAATATACAGAAATGATGACACCTAATTTTATAATGATCGCTCCGTAATTAGTCGAAACTTCCATATAAGACCATCCCCGTAATCAACTTTAACCTCCATAAATCTTTTAAAAGTATTTATATCGAGATAAAGGTTAACATACACAATATTTATATTCACAAAAATCATATAGCGCATATTTCTGAAAAACTGTTTTATGCATATACTGGGTGTAGGGTATTATATGGTCAGGCTTGACCGACCTTGTTACTTGTTTTTTTTTTTTTTAATTTACATGTGAAAAAGTCACAGTCCACATGACAAATACACATAATGTGAACACAGCTTAACACTGTTACATGTTTTGTATGTTAATTTTCATTCGAAAAACCAGAAAGTTAGAACTAAAATTATGTTGGCTGTTTTTTAAGGAATTTAACTTCTTCTGGCTTTTATAAAGTCCAATTAGCTTCTTTTCTTTGAGCTCCTGGCAATAGAAAAGGCCTTCCATCAAATGTTTTGCTGGTATAAAAATTGCAAACAAGGTATCATAAAACACTGTACATCTAACGTGACACTTGAAATACTTTTATCTGAAACAAAAACTTCTTGTGTAAATTTTAATATCATTAAAAGTTAGATATATATCTTATGTTTTATGATAATCATTCTAAAAAATCATATAAACGGTTTGCAGTGTATATATTGTATTTTAGTGTTTATTGACAGGACAGGACTTTTTATTTACCTTATGTTCCTGACTAGAACCATTTGCACGTCAGACGCATTATAATTATCATCTTTCTCTGCAACTTAATCTTTGTAATAATCATCACAACATGGGCAGGAAGCATGTTCACTATTACGAAGATATGACATCTTTATCTCATCAGCCTCATCAGTTATATAAAATTTAGATTGCCTATTAATATGATAATTCCTGAGATCTTTCACCCATTTTATAATTAAATATAAATTGGAATTGTATAAACCATGTTTTATTTAATAAAACAAAAACATGTTTATGAAGTCAGTTTTTCTTTAAGCGTGAATTCGTGAGATAACGTGTTATTTTTTTTTTAAATTTACTATCCTGAAAAAAAAAATATTAAACTTCAAAGTCGGTTCATACTGGAAACTTATTAAATAGTTGATAGATTTCAATGAATTATTTGTATAAATTGAATTATTTGTATAAATTTCGCATGCTAAACTCCTGAAAAGCTTTTCATGTAACAGACAATAGCCTTTCAAAAAAATACATAAAGTTTTTATATGTATAATATTTTAGTCATTATTATGACGAGTATAGACAACACCTGACAAAACAAGATTCATAAGGTTAAATATGCTATAAAACATCTCATACAACTTGCTGCAATAAAATAAAAGATTATATTTCAACAACTCCGACTAGACTCCGACTTGCAACAAGAAAAGTAATATTTTTTTTATTATTTTTATTCATTATTTTCTTATTTTTGTATGTACATACATATGTGCAATGTACATACAACATTGCACAAGTTAATAAATAATTTCTCTGACGACTAAAATCATTTAAAATGTTTTTTATGTTGGTTTAAGTTTAAGTTAAAACAATTGCAATTTTATTGCAATATTTATTTGTTTAATAAAAGCAACGAACAACAATTTTAATTTTATTATAAAATGAAAAGAAACCAAAATTCGTTAAATATATTTATTGGCACAGATTGTATAATTTAGTTTAAATATGAATGGCTGGCTGTATAAATATATATGCATGATTATGTAAATTGAAGTAGTAACAGTAGTATGTATGTAAATTAAGATAATTTGAAATATATAAAAAAAATTATATTATTCTAACTTGAACATATTTTTCTTAACTCTCTCTCTCTTTCTTTTATTATGGAAATTTCATTTAGACAAATAAAATACAACTGTTGTCAAGTGCAACATAAATAAAAAGTTTAGTAAAAAAAAAAAAAAAAACGTTAAAATATCCTTCATTCGTATCAGCCAAGTTCACTTGCGAAAAAGGATATTGAAACACTCATACTGAAGAATTCAGGATATTTATAAAATAAACCAACCGTTTCGTGAGCAAGAGAAGCCAGCAGAATTAACGACAATAGCAACATCTCCAGAGACAGTGTTAATACAACAGTAGTAACAATAACATAAATCGCAATTCATAAATATATTCACACAACGAAACAGTGCAAAAATATCAAAAATATAAAAAAAACAAAACAAAGGAAAAATAAATAATAAATAAAAAATACAAACTGAAATAACATCTGTAAAAAACAGAATTAATGTCTGTCATCTGTCAGTAAATCAGCAACAATATCATCAGCAACAATTATATCGCCTACAATCTGCAACAACATCACCCCTGTCATTTGAGACGTAACGTTTCGTGGGAGTGTGTGTGTTTGTAAAATTGTATTCGGTGAGAGCGTGTTTCTTCCGTTGGCGTTTTTTCACAAAAAAAAAAAAAAAAAAGAACGTCAAGTAAGATTTCGGTGCAAGAGTGCAAAGATTACAAAAATTCCACAATTCCGGAATATGTTGAAGCCAAAACGTCAAGCCAAACAGAAACCTAAAGCCAAACCGGTAAGCAGAAGAAACAAAATTAGTAGAAGAATCAATTCAAACGTATCTCCTCCTAGTTTTTCATTCCCTTTAGCTTTTTCTCTCTCCCACTCACAGAAAACCACAAACATTTTCAATTTATTAAAAGAATTTTGTTTCTTTATCCTTAAGATAAGCAAAATAACTAATTCACTTCTTGCTCTCCTACCAACTCCTCTTAAGTTAATATCAAAAGTTGTTTTACAATTTTACTATGTTTTTACATTTTATTCAATTGTTATAATATGCCTATTTCTATCTCTAAATCTATCTATCTATCTAACCTTATCCATTTTCCTCTTCAAAATAAATTCCCTAAAATAAGTAGTTTTCTTAACATTTCACTTGTATGTATTAACTTAAATACTCATAGACTTTAATACCATTAAAGTACTTATAGTACAATACGAGTATATGTATGTATGTATGTATGTATATATTCCTTAAGAATAAGTAAATATACTCGTACGTTTTTTTTTTTTTTTTTTTTTTTGATGTGCAACTTGACTAACTGCCAATTCGCTTTTATTTTTAGTTAAACAAATCGTATCTAAGATATATTAAATATAAAATAATCAAAATCAGCCCAAGAAGCTGAAATATCTGTGCTTCTTTCTCAACAATCATTATAGTAACTTCAAATTAGTTTAGATTTCTTTATTGTATTTCTGTTTGTTTTCTAAGTAAATATACATTTACGTGAATGTATTTTTGTTTGAAAAATAGTTTGAACAACGTAGAAAGTTTGTTTGTACATGTGTAAGTAAGTAATTGAAGAAAAAGTATCGAATATAAGTCGAAAGCTTTTTATATGTCTATGACAGTATTAACCAACCTTTGGAGGTACAAATATCCAAGCAAAAGATATTCCCAACCTATAAATAATAAAAACGTTTCCATACTGGAGAATTAAAAAATTGTTATTATAGAAAACTTACCCAAAAAAATATGTATGTATGTTGCCTTCAGAAAAACAATAAACATGCAATGAAAGCAAACTTAGTCCCAATTTACACAAAGCACATTTTATTGAAAAGATTGATACAAGTTTTTCCTTGAAATTTCTTTGGAGTTCACACAGAACAATTCTTATTGCTTAAATCGCTCGTATTTTTATTTGAGAGTATACACACATTTGTATACACATATGCAATACGAATAAGAATTGCTAGTACAATCAAGTGTGTACTCGTCTTATCTTCCCCTCACCATCATGTCTAAATGGTAATCAGCTTAGCTTAAAGACTTGCTTGGTGTAAATTGGGACTAAAGGTACGGTCACATTTGGCACGGTGACATTTGGCAAATATTTACTCAAAAAAGCGTAACCACTTGTTTTAGCACAAATTTGTTGGATGTTGCTAACTCTGACAAGAGTTTTGCCAGATCAAACAGCATCACATAAATTAAAACTAAATATTTGTTGTGCTTTGCCTAAATAAGAAAAGTTTTTTAAATAAATAAACCATAAATAATGTAATGTAATGTAAACATGTGGTTGTGGTTTTATGTATGTCCAAATAAATTTTTTGTTTTTAAAAAGTTACTACAAAGAGCAAAAAATTTCCTTGCAAAGAAAGATAATTTGGATTTTGGCCTATGATATTTATATTTTGTAGTATTCGTGTTGGATATACACATATTTAATTGTAAACATAAACGTATGGCAAACATAGATAGTTTTTGATATTCCCAAAATCAAATTTGAACGACAATTTTAAAATACAGACCTAATCTTGTGGGAATTATTCAAAATAAATGCGCATTAGAAAATATTTTTTAAAGAACTTAGAGATAATATATAAAATCGATTTTTTTTTAAATTTTAATGCAATTTTAATTATTATTATAATATTACTCAAATATAATTATATTAGTTGCAGAACGCTTTTATGTGCATAGACCGTACCTTTTCACATCTGACATAGTACCTATGTCATATAGTATTTATGGCTGATACACAGTGGTTTAGAATCGTTTTATTTAGAGAATAGTTCAGTATTTCGGGAGCTATCGTAATGAATTTTTTACATGGTTAAAGCTGAGGTTTTTTCGAGGTAATTTGCAGTTTTTTGGCCTCGTAGGCGGAACGTGGGTCAGTGGGAGGCCCCTCAAAATTCATCATCTGGAGTCTCGATTTTTTTTTTTAATTTGCCAAAAATTCATTTGTAATCCGAATGAGCTAAAATTTAAAATATAAACAGCTTTTAAGAAGGTATACAAAAAATACGCTTACATGTGTATGTCATCTCTTTTAATTCATATACATATATATAGGTTTTTTAATTTTACTCGATCTTTATTGGACTTTTTTTTATATTTTCCACATATTTCTTCTTTTAGAGAAACAAATTTTCTTTGTATATAAAATGATCCGGAAAGAAAACTTAATGCATTATCGTGCAAAATAAAATATTAATTCTTTAAGCGGACATATTTCCCCCCAGCCTTATCGAAACGTCTGTCTACGACGCCTAAAAACTAAAAATCAACTCGAAAACACCTCAGCTTCAACCATGTACCATTTCATACAACATCTGTAAAAGTTCCCAAGATACCGAATTATTTCCAATATAAGACGTTTCTAAACCACTGTGCGATAGTGTATTTCTTTCTTTAAAGTAGATACAAATTATAATAATGAAGAATTTTAAATCAAAGAATTAAGAATTTTTTTTTGGGGTTGAATTGAAATTTTTTGGAAATAAATCGAGAATTTTTAAGTTACTAGTCAAGAAAACATTTTACATGGGCGTAAAGGGTAGGGTTAAAATTATGTAAAATATATTGACATTTAAGAGCGTGAAATTTATTGTTAAAATTTGCATTAAAACCAGTATATTTTTGAACCTAATCGAGATATAACTTGAATTTTTTTTGGGTTTCAACAATGTAATATGTAATCAAATAATTATTTATTAATATAATGCAATGCAATTTTTAATGTACATTAAATTTATTATTTTAAACAATAGGTTAAAAAAATTCCAAAATTATTAAACATGATTTAACATTGTGCTCAAAATGTAAACTATTTCGTCGGAGCTTTCAGGTTAAAAAAAGAATACATGTAGATTTCAGATACTGCTTTCCGTTTTGTAATCTCAGCTTTAGAATTGTAAAGCCCTAAATTTAAAATTTCAAAATTTAAATTTTTTTAAGTCAGGTTTTTAAAAAATATTCAAAATATTTTTACGGTTTAAAAAACAAATTGTGATAAATTTAAAAATGTGTTATGCTAGAAACTGTTTTCAAATTATCTTAAAAATATTGCAAATAAAACAATATTTTTGTACAATTTTTTATTATTAAGTAAAAAATGGTAAACTAATTAATATGTTTTATTGAAATGATTACTAGAAACGGAAATAATTACGAGTACAGCCAATATTCAAAATTGTTAAAAGCTCAAATTTTACTTTAATTCGATATAGAAATGACTTTATAAGAATACGTTAAGTTTGCACACTTACGTCTGGTCTTCTATGTATTCTCCTGTATATATTTTTGGACCTTGGAGATACGGGACTTTGAACTTTATATACTATTATAAACTTTAGGCCATTTAAAGTACTAGCAATTATTCAGAACATCCTAAAGACAATAAAGAAAAAAATCTTTGAAATTAAATTAAATTAAACATTGTGTAATGCAACATTTATTTGAAATTATGTTTGTGCAATTTTGTGAAATCTTTTAACGTTTTTCTATATTTTCAAGACTGGTATATTTGGACTGGTAGATTTCAAAACCCATCGCTGTCCGCGTATATATACTAGTATTTGTATGAATGTATGTTTAATTATCATATACTTCCCAGCAAGCCATATGAGTCCGAAAAAAATCATTTCTGACACCTTTTTCGGAGCGTTAACGCTCTTTATGAGCCCAAGAAACAATCATAATTGCTCTAAATACCTTCAGGTCCGTCAGAAAGAGCTCTTAGATAATGTCAGAAAAGAGTCTTTTATGAGGGTTTTTTTTGGGCTCTAAAAGAACTCTTAGATAATGTCAGAAAAGAGTCTTTTATGACGGGTTTTTGGGCTCTGTGTAATCTTGTTTTTATCATTCTTGTGTGGTACAGCTATGTTTTTTTTGTTTGTTCAAAGCACAAATAACAGGACAACAACGCTTTGGTACACACATAATTAAGTGGAATTTCTGCAAGCAAATTTTTCTTCTGCTCCGAAAATGCTCTTTTGTTGGACTCTTTTTTGACTCCTTTTTCGGAGCGCTCCTAGAATGGTATGCTGGGTTAAAGTCAATCAACATTTAAAAAAATTTATTTGTATTGCCTACGTTGAGGCTTAAATGAAAAGTTAGTTAGTTAACTTTATTGAGAGTTCTTTTTTTTCATAATTTAAGATTTACAAACATTAATTATAAGAAAACTATAGCGTATTATTTTAATTACATAAATATTCATTTGGTTATGCGACAGGCTTATCAAAAGTAAAGAAAACTTAATTATATGAAAAATTAATTTGTAGTTAATAAATTGAATGTAACAATGTTTGCTCCCGACATTTAGCTAAACTTGCAGAGTTATATCTACCTTAATAAACTTAAAACTAAAAAACACTTAAAACTAAATCTTAAAATTAATTTAAACCAAAAATAATAAAACTAAATAAAAATAACAAATTTAAGCCCTCTGTATTCCAGGAGTTGTACATGAGTAAAAGTTTTCACCAGAAAAATTATTGTGTTGTTCATATAAAATTCCAACCGTGGAAAGGTAATTAGTGTTTGACCAACTAATTCCTTGCTCGTTTGACAAAATATCTTGCATTATATTGCCTTCGAAGAAAGACAGTCTATCAACAAAACATTTGATCAAATGTAGAGCATAAAAGGAAATTGGCGATATTTTGGCCTTCTCATAAATAAATTTATTTGAAAACCTTTTATTATAAGTTTTAAAAATTTTCTCTTTGCATTTTCTTAAAATGTGGCGTTCAAATATTTCCATTTTCCTCATCATTGTTTTTGAAATGCTAAACCATATTGGAAATGCATATAAAAGTATTGGTCTAATACTTACTTTAAGTAATTTAGTCGTAATTGGCAAAGTTCTACTATTAAATAGTTTTGAAAAGGCACCTTTAACCCGATTAGCCTTCTCCAAATTATATACAACATGCTTGTTGAACTTTAAAAGCTTACTAAAGTTTATTCCTAGGTATTTTATATTGTCCTTAAATATGATTTCAGAACCATTTAATTTTAATTTCAGATTTTTGCTCTCCGGAACAACAGTATATTTACACTTTCCGGAAACATTTCTTAAGCATATAGCATTACTCTTCGAGGCGTTTATTTTTATTCCCCAATGAGAATAATATTCATCGACATATTTAAGATATGCAGAAACATTTTGTAGAGCAATTTTTGGTGACTCATTGTGAGCATAAAGTAAAGAGTCGTCAGCATAAAGTATACCTTTGGAATTACCGAATTCATGTGGAAAATCATACATAAATATGTTATATAAATGAGTTTCCAATACAGGGCCCTGCGGAACACCACAAAAAACATCACCATGAGAGGATGAAACATTGTCAACCTGGACGCAGAATCTCCTGCCATCGAAAAAGCTTTGAAAAAGTTTACCGATTGACGCATCAAAACCGATCTGAATCATTTTGTATAGTATGCCGTTTTGGTATGCTTTATCAAATGCTTTTTCAATGTCAAGCGAAACCGCGACAGTGCACGGACCATTTCTCAAATGTTGTACTACATCAGTATGGAATTTTAAAAGAGCATGTACAGTAGAATTACCCTTCTTAAAGCCAAACTGACTTTGAGGAATATACTCTTCATTTAAGCCTGTATTCATTTTATTTCGTATGATACTCTCAAATAGCTTTCCCAGATTAGAAAGTAATGAAATTGGTCTAAAGTTATTTATATCGTTATTATCTTTATTTTTCGGAATTGGAACAATTTTTGCTATTTTCCAAACATTAGGAAAATAACTATTATTTAAACAATTGTTGAAAAGTATAGTCATGTATTCTAGGGCTTTAATCGGGAATTTTCTTATCAAATAATTTGATATATTGTCCAAGCCATAAGATTTCTTATTATTTACCGATTTAGAGATATCTAAAATATTATTTAAATTTGTGAATTTTAAGTTACCATGATTATTTAATGCAGTTGAATCATCGTCAAATATTATCGTAGTTGGAACTTGTGAAATTTTTTCATTGATAGTTTCATCTATCTCTGAAATATTCCTATTTGGTGGTGAACTTTGATATACAGTGGCAAAGTGATCTTTAAATACTTCTACTTTTTGATTTAATTCTTCTATTTCGACACCATTTACCGTTACTTTTCTAACAGAAGAACGTTTTCTATTTCCGATCATTTGAAAAATTTTCTTGAAGGCCCATGGACCTGGCGTGATTTGTTTTAATCTTTCATTAAACAAATTTGCCTGCTCTATTTCAATTTGCTCCTTTATAATAATTTTAATGAGATCAATTTGCTTTGAAATAAGTAAATAATCAGAATTTCTCCTGTTTAAGGTTCTTTGGAATATTCTCTTCAAATCCCTTTGCCAGCCATATTTAATCCTTAACAAGTTTCTAACTTTATCGGATACAATAAACTTTCGATTCTTGTTATCAATTTTCTTGGAATGAATTCCAGTCATAAAGTTAACGGAGATATTAAATTCATCTATAAAGCTATCTATTTCCCTATTTGATAAATTTCTATTTTTCGGTGGAAAATGATCCATCAAGGTGTTACTTAAGTCAGTTTTGAATGTGTTCCAATCAGTGTCTTTAAAAGAGATAAAATGATCCGGAGGTTTGAAAATATAATTAAAATCCGATAAAGATATTTGAAGTTTTAAAGGAATGTGATCCGAAAAAGTGGGAAGTGTTGATGTTTTAAAATTTGGTTGAGAACAATCAATAATATTAGTGCTTAGAATAAAGTGGTCTAAATGAGAGGATCCACCAGGGTAAGTTGGATATGAATCACAAATTCTTACAACAGATACAGATTCATCTTTTAGCCAACTCGATAGCACTTCACCATTAAAATTATTATTAATATCACCCCATAAATTGTGTTTTGCATTAAAATCACCACCTATTATTAATCCATCATAATTGTTGGAAAAATTCAAAATCGAAGATAGACCCCTAACAATATTGTTGCGGTTACAATTACTTTGAAAATATATTGAACCACAAAGAATTTTCTTAATACTACCATTTATACACACGTTCAATTCAACAAACAAATTTGGAAACTGTAGATTTGGTATACTTATCCTTGAAAATGAAATGGAATTTTTGAGAGTTATGCCAACACCTAATGAGCTTTTGTCCCTCAGAACAATATAGTCATCAAAATATACAGTTGTGTCCAAGGACAAATGTAATTCTTGTTCAATTCAATCTTCCTCCCTATATGGATAAGAGAACCAACATTAAACGTTATTAAATTTAGAGAATTACGGACCATAGACATTTTGAATTTCATTAATTAAACTCAAGCATTCTTTTTTAGCTTGATCTCTTGTTATTGACTTGTAATTTCTCATAAAATTATCAATTTTATCTTCCAAAGTTATGGGTTCTGTGGCAAATATTGTTTTAGCAAGTTTCATGAATTCCTGAATTAACTGAGGCTTTTCAGGTTTGTTACGTGTAGATACTGCATTCAAAACATTGAACATGCTGGCGAAAGATTTATTTGCATCTACATTATCAGATGAATTCAATGCCATTGCGACATTTCCAGCAGCGTATATTTTCCTTGCCTTAGCTTCCTCAAGTGATTTCTTCCTAAAAGAGGCGTATTTTATATAAGCGGGACAGCCCCTGTAATTGGATGTATGACCATTCTCTTTACAGTTCACACAGAATGGTAAAACATTACTTTCTGGGACAATAGTACAATCGCCAGGTGCGTGCTTTTCATGACATTTCACACAAGAAAATGGACGACTACAATTTCTTGAATAATGACCCCATCTTTGGCACCTCCAACATTGAGGTATTTTTCTGTTTGATTTTGGACGTTCCCATGAAACTATCTGATTAAGGATATACTTTATTCCGAGCAACTCGTTACCCTTGCGATTCGGTTTAAGGATTACCAAAAATAAACCTGTATCGATTCCCTGTTTCCTAGAGTATTCCGTAGAAAACTTTGATATAGAATCAACGGTATCAGGGATAATTCTATCAATCTCAGACTTAATATCGTTAATATCAGATTTATGATACATGCCTCTACAAACTAATCTCTGACGTTTAAATTCTCTAGGAGTATATGTATATGAAGGAATTTCCCTTTCTTTTAATAATTGCATTTTTTATTTTAAATTCTACATTTTTAGAATTTAACTGGTCTATAAGAGATTTCACATTAACATTCTCCAGGAATATAGGGGGCAGTATGAAATTTTATTATTTGCACGAGTTTGAGAATCATTATTATTACGTTCTAAATTTATGTAATTAATTGGCCTTTCGGCTTCAACATTTAAATCTCCTAAAATTGAATACTTATTTGTGCGATTAATATTATCAACTACCTTATCTGATTTTTTAAATTAACATTTTGTTAAATCGATTTTTACGTCACCTTGAAATTTTCGTTTTTTATTTTGAACTGTCATAAATTCATCTTCTAATGAGGATATTGAACAATCTTCATGATCCATATATAATTCTTCTTCCAGTTCCACATTCTGAATTTGTATGTTCTCTAAAATTGGTACATTCTTGTTGCTACATTCCAAGGATTTGTAAGAATCATCGTTTAATTGAGTTGTTGCTGAATTTTCTGCAAAAACAGCATCGAAAAATTGTTTTCCAAGTTGGGAATTCTTGACAACGTCTGTATTTTTAACAGCTTCTTTTGACGTTTTTGAAGCTTGACCTTTTGGTTGAGCGCCAGATTGTTTTGTATTCATTTCGCCATTGGGAATTGCTGATGTTTCGTCATGATTATTTGTTGATTTTTGGATATTGTTAGGAGGTCGTCCTCCAGATTGGGAAAGTAATGGATCTCTTGGCATTTGAATTGACAAATTGAATTCACCCAAAAATGTTTTCAAATGCTTGTTTTGATCAAACAATTTAAAAATTAAAATTTTATAGTTTGGTTTTTTTTTTGACAAATAAATTTTATTTAAAAAATTGTTATTCAGAGCTTTCTTTTTAAAAACGTGTGATACGTTTTCAAATGAAAAGTTAAATAAAATTTGTTTGTAAAACTTACACAATTAGACAAACATCTATTTTCACTAATTTTTAACTTTCGCTACTGGTTAGATGCCTGATAGAAGGCCTACTTGAGAAGGGCGTTTGAAGGTCTACCAAGCAATGCCAGGCGTAATTAAAGTTCTGCTAAATTAAGAATTTCATTGAGGAAGGTAAAAGAAGTGGTTTTAAATGAAAGAAGGGATTTAAATTTTTAAATTAATTTAAATTAATTTGAAAAATCACATGTATGTACATAAAGTACTGCTCACGCGTACTTTATACTGCAAACTTTCATATGTCCCAATTTAGACAACGCAATTCGTTGAGCCAAATTGATTACCTTTTTGACATCGGAGTGAGGGGAAGATAAGATGAGTACACATATTCCATTGTAATAGCAATTCTTGTACTTGTACGCATGTGTATATAAATGTGTGTCTACTCTCACTCAAATAAAAATACGAGTGATTTAAGCAATAAATTTGTGCTGTGCAAAAATAGAAGAAACCTTCTGAGAGAAAGCATAGTGGAATGAGTATCGAATCTTTTAGAATGAGTAAGCAGGTCTTCTATAAGGCCTGCAAATGGAAGTACTTGCAATTTTTTCTGCTGGGTAGGTTGACACGAATTTATATAGTGTTGGATCATCCATATATTCATATATATGTAAATATTATAAATGGCTTTGTGAGTTTGTTTGTTGGTTTGTTCCGCAATTACGACTAAATGGCATAAGCGATTTTATTTAAATTTAGAACGTCGATGGATCCATACTCAATAGGCTACATTTTTTATAATTGTATAATTTTGCACGTCCAATTGGCTAAGGCGATTCGATTGAAAATTCGACCAGGTTGTAATAAAAAGGGGGAAAACCGGTAGTAACAAACGGCTTAATCGATTTGATTGAAATTTGGAACGTAGATATATATAAGCTCGCAATATCCTTTTTCAAAACTTTGACCAGGTCGCGAAAAAAAGGGAAAACCCGGTAATCAAATGAACCGATTTGATTGAAATTTGGAAAGCAGATAGATTCAACACTGGGAACAGAAAGGGGAAAAATGGGAAAACTTTAAAAATGTTGTTCTTATATAATGATTGTCTTTATAATAATAGCAGCTTTATTTTAGCTTTTTGTGGTCACAAACATGTGTATTAGTGTATTTTGTGTCTAATTTTAATAATTTATCTGTATACTAGAAATGTTAAATATCGATATATTAAAAAATGAAAAAAGAACTTATCAAAAACATACATTTGGGAAATTCAAACTAAAGGGGTAAACAATTTGTGTTTTGGTACCTTTTTTGTCTGTTGTTTTAACACAACGTAATTTGTGTTGTAGGTTTTTACAATTACAAAAATAAGTATTACAAAGTAATTTCTTTATAAAACGACCTTTAGAAGGTACCCGAGATACAGACTTTAAATTTTAAAATATGAACTTCTATAATGGAGTATAGTTTAGCAAGCAACATATATTTACTATCCATAATTAAAGGACCAAAAAGCAAAAAATAAATTGTTGGCACTTTTTTGGTACATTTTGTATAATTGTTCTATATCGATTGATGAACTGAATGCGAAAACGATCTGTAAAATATATAAAAATTCAGTTTTTAGAGATGATTGTAAAATATTTTTAAACAGATTTTCGTTTAGAACAATTTAAAAATTTTACTCAAATTATGATCTTAAGCAGCTGATAAGCCCTGAAGACCATAATATTTTCTGATGTTGTTAAAGAATAACATAAAAACGTATAAATATGTTAATTCTTACTGTCTACTACTGATGGTAAAATATAACGCGCGAACATTTGAAAGAAAAACATCTGGAATTTTCTTTTGTGTTTTCATTCGCGTTCACACAGTCGAACATGTTGCCGGCAACATTTAATTAATATTGTTATTAATTGCTTTTTTGACATTTCTCCTATTCGTGTTTCATGTTAATTTGTAGTGCTTTGACAAATTAAATAGAAAAATATAATTAAAATTAAATTAAGTTCTTAAACTTGAAAATTACAAAAAACTCGACTTAATTGAAGATATTTGAGACTGTATTGGCGAAAAAGAAATAAAACAAATCTCAAAAAGCAAAGTAGATGTCAACAAAGATGCACAAAACAAAACGTATCGCCGAGTACCGAACACAAAAACGAAGCTCTCTTCCCCACCCGTAATTTGCTTCCCTACCAAATGTTTCCATGTCTAAATGCAGACCAAGCGAACATAGAAAATCGTTATAACTTGGTTTTAATATTTTCCAGTTGAAACGAAATTTAATTATTTTATATATAGTTCGTATTATTTTTTCCTAGCATTATAATTTTTATCATAAAATGCAATATTTTAAACAATATGTAGATGTATAGATAATATCGTCCATCAGTAGTTGACAGTAATAATTAACATAGTTATTCGTTTTTATATTATTATTCTTATTATTATTGAAAATAAAGATGCCGTACTTAATATTTTCTCCAATACTGTCATCCATACGAATAATTAGAATTGATTTTTAAACATCATTCAGCTTGTTGTTTCAATTATTCATTTTAGCCTAAAGATATAATTTCGATTCAGTTGGAATTTAATTTATCTACCACATACTCTATGTTTTACTTTATTTACAATTTATTAGTGTTATTATTATTAAATTATTTAGCATCAGTTTTAACTTGAAAGCATGTATTTAGTTTTGATTATACGATGGGTTCTAAATATATATGTATGTATGTATGTCAAATTATAATACTTGAACTGTTGTTGGTTTGCTTTCTTAACTCTAAATTAAGGTAATTAATTATGTGTAGAAAGATATACATACATATATGTAAATATTTATGTACATACATATGTACAGTGACTCACAGCTGATTTTATGAAAAGCATTTTTTTGTTTTCAAAGTTGCATAAAAAGTAAACTAACAGGAACTTAGACAAATTGGTGCCATTAGAAAGAAAAAATATTATAGTTTAACAAACAAACACAGTTATTGCAAAAATGTACATTTAAATATATTAAAACTAAAAAAACAAAAAATGTTCATTTTCACGTCACAGCTCAATGCGGCTTTGTTGATTTTCTTTTCTTTTTCTACTTCTATTGGTATTTTCTGTTTAATTTTGAGTCCAATTGTGTAACGTCAACTGTGCATTTAAAATAGTTCAACAACGAGAATTGGTTTTAAACCATTTTCAAAATGACCACTCGCAGCGAAAAAAACAGTCCAAACAATCATTGAGCCCACTTCATCCATGAAAATCGGGTCCATAACGAAGACAGAAAAGCAACAAACAAAATTTTCAATGAGCGACACATTTTGAGAAAAATAAGAACTATCGGCTTCACAACTGGCCTCTGTAGTTGAAGCTGACTTGGCCAAAGAATGTTGCGTTGAAACTGTCTTGCGCTAACATAATTTTAATGGCCGAGTTGCTCGCAAGAAAACGTTTATAAACCCGATAAACAGACTGTGGAGGCTAAATTTTGCCAGAGAATATATTTGCAACGAATCTGCATTTTAGAATTCGGTTACACTTTTTTCCTTTTTTATATGGGAAATGGGTAAAAAGTGTATGTAACATTTTTGCCAGAAAAGAAAACGCCATAAGTTTAAAATATTCATTTCAAAAGGCATGTCGTATGTTAATAATTTTCAAAAAGCAAAGAAGATGTAAACAAACAAAATATGCACAACGCGTATCGCCGAATACCGAACACAAAAACGATGCTGTCTTCCCCACCCGTAATTTGCTCCAAACTAAATGTTTCCCTACCAAATGTTTCCGTGTCAATATGCAGACCGAGCAAGCATAGAAAATTTGTATAACTTGGTTCTTTCTTGGCCAGAAACCAAAAACACAACTGTACAAGGAAAACCTAAAGGCAACAGTGAAGCATGGTGGCGGCAGTGTCATGGTTTGGGCCTATATGTCAGCTGCTGGTACTGGGAGTTTAACACTTGTTTAAACAACCATTGACAAGTTTAAGCACCTTGAGATTCTGAAGGACAACTTGTTGAAAAGTGCAGAGAGTACTTGGGTATTAGATCAGATTTTCGATTTAACAGGATAACGAACCAAAACACAAATCGAGTATTGTAAAAACGTGGCTAATATATAGGCCCACGTTTGATGACACCGCCACCACAGTCGTTAGACCTTAATGGTATCGAATATTTGTGGTAGATTTTAGAAATAAGCATAAGGAAATGTGAAAATTCTAACAAAAACAATTATAAAAAGGTTTGCTGACGGAGCGTGCGAATATTTTGCCGAGTATTACCTAAAAAACTGGTCGCATCTATGACAAATCGACTTAAATCTGTTATAGATAAGAAAGGCTATCACACCAAATATTAAATCGTGTAATTGCCAGTTTTAATTTTAAGGTTTTCGAAACCCATACGTGCCTGCATAAAATAAGCTGTGTCGTGAAAAAACGAGTATTTTTTTTCAATATTTTAAAATATACATTTTTGCAATAAATTATTTTTGTTTGTTAGACTACATATAACATTTTTTCTTTAAAATGACACCAGTTTATTTTTTAAGTTCCTATTAGTTTTCTTTTAAATAAGCTGTGAGCCGTAACAACAAGTCGTACGTAAGAAGTGTAATTTAAAATATTTTATAAATTTATTCACTATTACCTCTTTTAAAAAAATCAAGTGAACTTTTAGTTTTATATGTATGTGTGTACATAACCAGAACATATAAAAAATTATTCATGTATGTTTGCAACTAAAATGTCCAAGTGAAGAAAACTACCCATACAAAAACGTGGGTAGGTTTTTTATTTTCTTTATTCTTTATTTTGAAAAATACTAATATTTCATTAATTGTTCCATTAATATATATTGAATGTAAATAATTGTTTATTAAAATTTAAGAAAGCCAACAAAATCTTTACAACAATTCAATTCAATAAGTCTATTTGCAAATTAACAGGTAATTTCAATTCATTCCCTTAAATATCGAACTGCTCAAATGCGAGGTGATTATTGGCCCTCATTAAATATTTTAGTTGCTCAAAAACACTTACATTTATTTGGCAGTGTGTTATTTTCCAGACATTTTTCTTTTACCTTCACGTAATATTTATTCAAGTTTAGATAGACATGCCAAAAAAATTGCAATCCATCAGATTTAACACCATTTGACAGTTTACTAACATCAGCTCGTACACATTTAAAAAATAAAATATTACACTTGGGCCCAATAAAACAGTGCGTATTTAAGTGTCATTTATTTTTAAAGTGCATTTAAGTACAAAATTTTGTTTTTCACTGAAAAATTAAATGCAACTTAAATGGCCAACAATGTTCATTTCGACAGTTCAATTCGAAACCATGCTATGTCGACTAAGCATGTTTTAAAATTTTTTGCGTTTTTGAATTTAGATTTTTTCAACTTAAATTCTGTCAAAATTTGGTTGTGATTGGCTAGTCCAATCAATAGTTCTACCTCATATGGTTTTTTAGATATCGCCTGTAAACTTTAGGAGCTTCTCCTGCAAAACTCACTTTTTCGACTTAGCATGTTTTGGAATCAGCGTTGCCACGACCAAAAAAAAAAGTAACCAAAAGCAAAAAAAAGTAACCAACATTATTCTATATTTAAAATTTTATTTTATTTATACTTCAGCTAAAAAATATATATGTATGTAAAATATAAATTAACCATTGCATTTCAGTTTGTACATCGTCACGATCTAGATCCACGATCGTCAGATATTACAACGTTGTCATATCTAGCAATGTGCTAGCAATGTACTGTCATTGAAAAATTGTTAGCAAAGGGTAAATTGTCAGTTTAGACGACTGTAAGAAAACTAACAATTTCATTTGCATACAATTGTCACACAATGAATTTATCTATCAACCGAAATTGTTAGTTCACACGGTTGTCAGATTGTTGTGTGGCATTGTCAAATTCGTTTTGCAGCTTTGTGTGTGTGTTTAAAAATTTTAAATATTGTCATGGAACAAAAATAAGCAATTGGAACCATTTTATCTGCTT
This sequence comes from Bellardia bayeri, assembly GCA_950370525.1. NCBI lineage: Eukaryota > Metazoa > Arthropoda > Insecta > Diptera > Calliphoridae > Bellardia > Bellardia bayeri. The sequence goes on along the minus strand of OX493268.1, from coordinate 41,441,269 downwards.
ATGTCCTAGAAAGTAGCGAGGATGAAGACAAAATAAAAAAAGAACGCCGCAAAGTTTGGGTGCTTCAGCGACAACAGGAGGGTTTTTATGCAAAATTACTCATCCAACTACGTACATTCTTTAATTTTCTTTCACTTTTTTCAAAAATCTTATTAATGCACGCTTTTTTAGAATTAATTTCTATGACAATGCTGCCATTGGCAGGTGCATAAACTTTGCACATATGATAATGAAAAGTGTTTGACAGTTGTCTTAAAACAATGACAATGACAGAATTGTGTGTTTACACGACTGTTAGATGTCTGACAATATTATTGTTTTCCAATGTACTGAAAATACTTTTTCTTACAACGTTGGAAGACAAAATTTTTAAGTTCACACGGTGGTTACAGTATTGTTATTATAATGTTATAAAAACGTTTAAACTGTGGTAGTTTAGTTTATCACCAAAATGGTGTTAAGTCAAAGTGAAAAACAATGTAAAAAATGGTTACTTTTGTGTTAAAAAAAAGTAACCAAAACGGAAAAAAGTACACAAGTACACATTGGAAAAAAAGTAACCAATTTTGGTTAAAAGTAACCAAAACGGCAACGCTGTTTGGAATTGAGCTGTCGATTTAAGTGCAACATAAGTTGTAAACATTGAACATATGGTTTTGACATTTGTTTTTGTTTTTTTTTCTTTTCAATCACGATGCTGTATTTCTTAACAGCGTCCAACAAGAAGTCAATCTTTATTAAGGTAAAGTTGGGACTTCTTTTTATGCCACCAAATTTAATATATAAAACACACAAAACAATACAACAAGTAAATTTTATTTAAAAAATCACCTGTTTTCTGAAATATATCGATAATTTTGTTGACATTTCAAAGTGCTACCATATTTTTACCACAAAATCATAACATGACTGAAAAAATGAATCTGTATTTAAATGCAACTTAAGATTTTATGAAAATCTGTTTTATTGGGCATTGAACGTGTGCAACTACATCAGGTTAAATAAATTAAAGTATGATTCAAACATAATAACTGAATGCGTGTCTTGATATTTATGAATGATATTTTTATATCTTATCGAAATTGTGGTCAATTTAAATGAAACATAAATCCCTAAACATTTTCGTATTATGAATTTTACATTGACCAGTGTTGTCAAGTGTTTTTAATGTCAAATATTTGTTTAACCAATTTGCACACTAAAACAGCATGGGTTGCTAACTTTTCTCGTGATTATTTTAAAAGTCTTACCCTGCCTTTACACATGCAAGTACTTGCACGCTAGTGCTGTGTACGTATTATATACGAAAACTTATTCGAAAAACTCGACTAGATCTGCAAGTGAAAAAATGTGAGTGTATTGAGTTTTTCGAACTTGCACTTGCATGTGTAAATGCCGGGTTACTGGGCTGATGTTTGAAACGCATAAAAATATTACTTTGGAACCAATTTGGAAGCTACAATATTTCTTTAAAATATGCGTTTTTTGACTCACGATTGGTTCAAATATGTTTTATTTCAAATGATATTTTAATAAAGTTGCAAAACTATTGCATTTTTCCTGAAATATTTCAAAAGCAATAGTGAGATTTCAAAAGGTACAACTTTTGCTAGAATATTTTAAAAGTTATTAAGCAATTGTTAAAAGGTTTCAAATTGCACCGACCCGCGTGACATCAACGTTTTTCGAGTAGAAATTTAAAAACATATGTACATATGTGTGTATGTATATAATTAAGCCAAAACAAATTTAAATTCAATCAATCTACATGATCGAAATAAAGTACATATAACATGACGTAAATATATTAATGATGGCTCCAAATCTTAAACTGTCAATTATCTTATGCAATTTTTCTGAAATTTTCCGTGAACATTTTCCCGTGTAGTATTACTCACAAAAAACTAAGTGATTTATTTACATAAAATGAATAGGGTGAAATTTATATGAAAATATGTACTGGGAAAATGTATGAATCGGATTTCTAATTTTATAGGAAAGTAAAAATAAGCCAGTAATAAATTAAAATAAAAGGGCAACCCTATTGCAGTGTTCAATCCAGAGAGGTTTGTTTGTTTGTTTGATTAATCAGTTTTTTTTATCTGTTTCGCACCAAACAAAACAGCGACTTTTTATTTATTTTAACTTTTCGTCGCCAAGAGTATCGGAATCGACTAGAAGAGACACAAATTTAGACACAAAACACAATTCAAAACACAGTCCCATTAGCTTATTCAGTTCTATTCTGTAAGTTTTGCTTCTTTTAACTATTATTATCTACATATTATTGAGCAGTACAACTCGAATTGAGTTGAAAGTCGTGACGGTCAAAACACCAGCGTAAATTTTTAAAATAATTTCATAGATAAAAGAAAACAGAAATATTAATGAAACGCACAATTCCATGTGCTCAATAAAGTGACCGATTTGTTAACAACAAAGTGAAAAAATAGTTTTAAAGACAAAAACGATTTGGCGAGCACACATGCGATTATTTGCCATTTAAGAGTATTTATTGTAAATGTGAAATGTATTACCACACAAATTGGGTTTTTGTAAGTTTTTAACAATAATTTTATAGCTATAAAAAATTTAATATGTATGTACATATGTATATAAATACAACAAACGTTGTTGGTTTTTTGACATGAAATAATTTTTAATGATTTGTAAATATACAAATCTAGTGTTAAAATTGCAGATACTTTTAAGTGTGTTTGTGAGATTCCAACAGAAAGAAAAGAGTAACAAAATGTTTGGGAATATTGTTAGTTGGTATCAGTGTTGCCAGAAAATGAATTTCAAAATATGCTAAAACTTGAAAAACTAAGTGCTAAAATGTTCTACAGAAGAAAAAAATAAGTATTTTCTTGGAGTAAAAAAGTACAAATTTGTTCGAGAAAAAAATTGTTTTTTATCAAGCAAATTATGCTAAAAAGCATTAGCATAATTTTTAAAAATTTCAATACATTTTCGAGAAACAAAATGCTAAATCTAGCACTGAAAGTGCTAAAATGGCAACACTGGTTGGTATCTATGTGCGAGCGTATACTGCACTTGCATTTACTAGTTCGAGTACATACTCGTATGTATGTATGTATGTATGTATTTGCGCTGTGTTTTTCGACTTCACTAACAGTGATGGAAAATTTAATACTATTGTACTATTTTCAGTACTTTTTCACAACAAAAATACCACATTACCCCCACATCATATTTAGTACTCTTTGTTTGTTTTGTTTTGTTTCCTGTTTAGAAACCCAGCGTTACTATTTTTATAATCATTGACAACATTGGCTTAAAAACAAGAACATAAGGAATGCCCAAATTCGCTATTCATGGCATTTATTTGATGTGGGATGAGCTAATCTACAAAAGTAAACAGATGCATAAAGAATTTAAGTTGTTTGTGGTACTATTTGGATAAATTTTTTAAATTTCTTTTGTTTCGTACATTTTTGTAATTCTCATTTCTTGTTTGAGATTTTTTGTGTATCATATGAGTTTGAAAACTTCAAACATATTGGTGAAAGATCTATTAATGATATGGCATTAACACTAACAAAATCCAGGCATGCTCATATGTTTATTATCTTAACCCACAACAAATAAAAATTTTTGAGACATATATTTTTACCTAAAAATCAATTAATTTTTAGTTTGTTGTTATAATAGTTTTTTTTTATTAAACTGAATTAATTTTATTTTTGAATTATTTTTAAATGGATTTTTAATTTTATTTTTGAATAAAAATATGTATATGTTTCCTGAAAAGTACTAAAATGTTGAAAAAAGTACTACTTATGTTGACGGTCAGTACCATTTCAATTTTCAATTTCTCCATCACTGTTCACTAAGCAAATGTTTGGCCATAATGTTCTTTTTATACGTGTATTCAATATTGTTAACAGCGTTGCCGTTTTGGTTAATTTTAACCAAATTTGGTTAATTTTATTTTCAGTGTGTAAATGTGTTATTTTTGTTGATAATAAAAAATGTAAGAATATTTTATTTAGTAAATATCAAATTAGCATGACAAGTTTTAAAATTAAATTTTGAAGAAAATTTTTAACGTATTTGTATATATAAAAGAAGTTTTTTGTAACAAATTTCAAAAATATTTGTAACAATTTTTACAAATTTGTAAAAGTTTTTAGTCACTAAACAAACCTATTGTTTTTAGCAATTTTTATATGTTTCTTTTTTATTAAAACTTGAATTTGTTATAAATAAATGAATAAAAAAAATTTGGTTAATTTTTCTCCAATTTGGTTATTTTTTATTTCAATGTTGCTTACACATTTTTTTTGGTTGTGGCAACGCTGATTGTTAATGTGATTTCGTTCTCTTAATTGAGTAATAATATAAATATTTAAATAAAATAAGTTTCTCTTTATTGTGTTTTGTTTTGTTTGCTATGTTTAAAACTCATGTGAGTAAACTCTTAATGATTGTGTTTCTTGCTCATTTTGAATTTTTTGAAATATCTCAATCAGCTGTGAACAGGGTTACCGTTCGCCGACTAAAGTCGCAATTTGACCCTTTTTCATCGGCTTGCGACTTTTTATGAGACTTTTTAAAATTACCTAATTTTGAGACTTTTTTAATTTTATTGCGACTTTTTCCACTTTTTTTGTATTGTTACCAACACAAAAGTTTATTTTTCAATGCATTGCAAATTTGCTGTCTTTGTTTGTTATTTTTTTTAATAAAAAATTGCCAAATGATGAACAGTGAAATAGTATGGCATCGACGCCATAGTAGGTATTTAAAGAAATCAACAAATTGTTTTTCGTTTGGCAACATTGTTTTATATATTTTTTTTTGCTTTTTTTTTAGCAACTAATTATTTAATTTGTCGGTTTAATATATGTACGCATTTTTCGTAATATTTTTAAACGTGGAAACGTATGTATACTTTTTTTTATTAAAAAAAGAACCGGTATAAAATGTTATTCTTAAAAATCAGATTAATTGTGCAAACCTAAAAAAAATTCATAGACGCGTTGCTCACAGTCCCACTATGAATCAGAATCAGAGCCTGAGCTACAAAATGTCAACAACGCTACAGTTTCCTCTAAGAAAACTAATGTGTCGCGATATTATTCCAACGAAAGGGGACTTAAATATAAATGGCTTAAGCAAGATGAAGCGACGAAGTGTCCTTTTTGCATTTCTTGTAAACAGCTCCTGATCAATCAAAACAATCATCTACAGCGACATGAAAGCACAAGAAAACATAAAACAAACATTAAAGAAGCGTTTGAAAATACAAAAATGCAACTACAATAGTTTTTGCCGAAGAGAAACAGCAACTGTAAAAGCGTTACATGGAAGGTTATTAAAAAAGTTTGCGACTTTTATTTTTCAAAACGACTTTTTGTGCGACTTTTTGTTTTAAACGACCTTTTTAGCGACTTTTTGAAAATTCTCAACGGTAACGCTGGCTGTGAACCATAAATAAGTGTTGCCAATAAAAGCGCAAAAATTTTACCCATGTTTCGTAAATTTAATATTAGAAATTGTATTGTATTTACAAGTGTGTTGTTTAAAAAAAAAGCAGTACACCTAATTCTGTTTTTAGAGGGCCTTTTTACTTTAATTTAACAAGTTTTGAAAATAAACAATTTTTAATTTTTGCGGAATATTTTCATATCACAAATTTAGAGGAATTTCCCTTTTTGTGGATACAAGCAAATTTACTGGTCAGAGTACACGGTTTTTTACAGGTAGTTTTCCGGAACGATTTACCGTGTAAAAACAGAATAGATGTATTATAATATTTCTGACTACTTTCACTACTGATATGTTTTAACATTTTGCTAAATTTTTCTTTATTTTAACAATTTTGGCCAAAAATGTGTCTTCTTAACATAGGACATTGAATGAAATATTCCCCTGAGACCTAACAAAGTATATATATTTTTGATTCTTATGGAATTTAAGGCGATTAAGCTATGTCCGTCTGTGTAAATGTGCGTCTGTTTGTCTGTCTGCCTATGTAAAGCACTCTCATATCTAAAATACGTAAACAAAGTCAGCAAAGTTTACAAAAAAAAAAACATTTATAATTCTAAGCAGTTTGGTATTGAAAAATTAGTAATATCGGTCCAGTAGTACCGAATCTGCGACAACCTCCAAAAAATATATATTTTTTGCTAATTTGTCGATAAAGCCATGCAATTTTATAAAAGTTATTTTTATGATAAAAGTTCAAACTATGATGAAAAATAGTAAGAATCGGTCCATGATTTCTCATAGCCCCCATACAAATTTCTTACCGAAATTTGGCAAAATAATACATACATATGTATGTATGTAAATGCCTTTAAAATGACAATATCAATACAAAATTCAGCAAAAACAAGTTTCATATAAATATAAATGTTTTATTTTGTGAATATAGGTCCTTATTTGTAAGGTTCACTTACGAACATCTCTCTTAAATATACCGGTATTTTGTTGAAATTTTACATGAAATATCTCCATATATATAAAATTGCCTATACCGAATTTTATGAAAACCAGTCCATTATTGGTCATAGCTTCCATATAAGCAGCTAATTCAAAAAACAAGTAAATCCACAAAAATGTCTACCGATCAGTAATTTCATTCCACATGTCATACTCATATCGTTCATATGGCAATTATACTAGTGACTTTTGTAGTTATCAGTCCATATTTGGCAATAGCTCCCTTATAAAATAAACATCGGAGTATTATTATTACAACCATTAAACTTTTATAAACTACTTTATGAAGATGAAATTCTACCTACATGAGCCTCAGATACATAGACATCACGTTACTCCACTTGCACTATAATACTTTTAAAATCTTGTAAATAACGTTACTGAAATGAAATGGGAATAAGCTTCAGCTTATAATCTTACCCTCTTTTATACTCTCTTCCTTAACCTGCTGAATATAGAAAAATATTGAACATATTTTTAGTCTTATAAATTTTTACATTACATATGTATAAGATTGTCATGGTACCCTGTAAATAATATGGCAAGGATTGGTAATTACAACAATCATTAATGGTTGAAATAAGATAAAATTTAAAATCATTTGTTTTAAATTACATCGTGAGTAAAATTGTCTATTAAATAATATTTAAAATACTAATAAAATTTGTGCTACAACTGAATTAGAAATACAGAATAATCATATTCTGCTCCTAACAATATATCACTCTAACTTGACTTTAATTTATTAAAGTAGAAAATATTCCAAATAAATTACAGTGACATTAATGCTGTTTAATTTAATTATTGCAAATTTTTTATCACTGAGAACAATTGTAACGGGTGGTTAAATTTCAAGGGCCGATGTTGATTTTGAATAAAATACAAACTATTTAGGAAATTATTGTAATTTTATTTTATTATGATATATTGGTATTACTCAATTACGTATGGAACAAAATATCGGCCAAATGGGCGCCGCGACCACGGCGGCACACCTCCATCCATAATGTGCCGAATTATCTCATCCTTTAGCTCTTGAATTGTTGCTGGCATATCGACGTACACCTTTTCTTTCAAATAACCCCAAAGAAAAAAGTCCAACGGTGTCAAATCACATGATCTTGGCGGCCAATTGACATCGCCATTACGTGAGATAACACGGCCATTGAATTTGTTGCGCAAAAGAGCCATTGTTTCGTTAGCTGTGTGGCAAGTGGCACCGTCGTGCTGAAACCACATATCGTCCACGTCCATATCTTCCAATTCGGGCCATAAAAAGTTCGTTATCATCTCACGATAGCGAACACCATTCACAGTAACTGCCTGACCGGCCTCATTTTGGAAAAAATACGGCCCGATGATGCCGCCAGCCCATAAACCGCACCAAACCAAATATTTTCTGCAGTACGAGCTGTACGAGCATGCACTGGTGTTCTCACATCTTCTACAGACCCGGTTTGCTCGAATTTTTCCACGATTTTTGCGATTGTACGCACATTTGGACGATCAAATTGACCAAAAAAATCACGAAGTGCACGATATGCATTTTGATTTGAACGCCCATTTTCATAATAAGTCTGGTTAACTTTAACACGTTGTTGGATTATGTATCTCTCTATGGTTCAAATTGAGTAAGTCTGAAATAGAGAAATGTCAAATAAAATTCGGAAAAAAGCTTGGCGTTTAGGTGTGGTTCACATTCAACATCGGCCCTTACAATTTAACCACCCTTTATATGACTTGTTACTTAGTTGTTGATTCCAAATGCCACAAGCATCTGAATGAACTTTATGTAAATATATTTGACTTTGTTTTCAATAAAGTTTTTATTCCAACCGCTTTTAATATTATGTTTTCTTTTAAATGTCTCTTAATGTACGATTCGATATAAATTGCTGGAAAACTTGTACAAATGTTAAAAGAAATGCATGCTTGTGCAGTTTTAAAACTTTTCTTTATGCCAAAAATTTTTTTTTTTCGCAAAAGTTTTTGTCCTTGTTATCCATAACCACACTTTTATTGTGTTTCTTTAAGTTAAAAGTTTTCAATACTTTTTTAATAAACTAAAGATATTTCTATGGAGAGATTTGCATGTTGAAAGTTATTAACGACGTTTTTATGAGGATAAAAGAATTATTCGAAGTAGTTTATTAAAGAAATGTTACCTTTAACATACATAACGATTTAAAAATTGAATGCTATAGTCCTTAATTAGTTGCACGCAGCTGTATATAAAAATTAATTGTGTCGATAATGATGTTTATAAGAGCTTTATGCACATTTAAAAGATTAGCGGAAGTGGGGCTATGTTTACATATGTAACAACGTTTTGAGATTTCTCTTGTTGGATTTTGTATGGATGTTGCTTTTCTCTAAGCAGTTTGTGCCATAGAGATAAATTCCCGGAAAACATTTGTATAGGGGCTATGAGAAATCATAAATAAAAAGTGCAAAATTTGATGATAATATATTATATTTGAAGAAAATAACATAAACTATCTGGAAAATGTCGAGGTTGTCTGAAACTTTGGTTTATAACTCGGATCTTGCTGGACCGATTTTGGTTATTTTCTAGTTTTGCAGTCACAAGAACTTCCAACCGCATTGCAAAATCGTTTCAATTTTACTGCGTGTCATTGGCAATCAAGGTCTTGCCTACTCGCCACTGGTTAGAAGGCTTACTTAAGAAGGACAATTGGGAGGTCTACCAAGTAATGTCTCATGGAAGGTGCAATTAAAGGTCTGCTGAATTAATAATTTCATTGATGAAAGTAAAATGAAGGGTTTCAAATAAACAGGGATCTTGAAATAATTTTAATTAGTTTATATAATGTACTGCTTAACGCATATTTTACACCACAAACTTTCATAAAAGACTAACCCCCTCATTCAAAAACGATTATTAAATTTAACAAACGTTTATTAAGCAAATTTTTATATGCAAATCTGTCTTAATAAACGTTTGTTAAATTTAATAATCGTTTTTGAATAAGGGGGTTAGTCTTTTATGAAAGTTCTTTTACTCGTATAACAAAGTGAGCAAAATAATGTTTGTTGTTATAGTGACAATATACAGGAATAATTGCCAAACCATTCGTGTTTGCTATTGTAATCATGATTTGTTGACCTTCTTTTGAAATGCAATTTTGAATGTGTATGAAACGTTTTCTAGAACACCTTTTGAGAGAAGGAATAGTGGAATGAGTATCGAATCTTTTGGAATGTGTAAACAGGTCTTCTGCTATTAGGGCTACAAATGGGAGCACGTGCAAGTTTTCCCACTGGCTATAATTGGGAATTTTGACGGTAAATATTCCTAGAATTGTTACTATTATTGTAAAATTAATAGTTAAGCTGTCGACAAAATAAACGTAAAACGTATCTAAAATAAGTATTTCCAAAATGAAGACTTTTTGGAAACCTCAAAGGATATTTAGATATTCGTAATAAAATGTGTCCAAAAAGCTGAATCGGTTTCAGAACCGAAAGTTTTTACAATATTTTATTATCAGCGTAAGATTATCGATACAACAAGAAAATGTTGAAAAATTGTTAAAAAAAAGCAGCCAAAACAAAAAAACCGGTAATCCGGGATCCGGTTTCGGTTTTTTAATACTCTATTCAGTATAATTAATAATTTGAAGTTGTGGCTTTCTAAGTTGAAGATACATTATATTATTTCCCATGCAACTGTGTGCAGGCTAAGGTGCAAATAAACCGTGCATTAATTATGAAAGCAGCCGTCAACAAATTAGAAATGAATGATGATTTTGAATTTTATTTATACAAGTTCGAGTCCATAAACATAATTTAAGACGAGGGTATATTTAGACATGAGTTATCTTATAACAATATTGTGCGTAAACTTATCTCTCAAATTCTTTATAAAATACTAATAAAATTTGCACTAAAACTGAATAATAAATACTTAAGAATGATATTCTGGTCCTAACAACAGCGTAGTTTTTGTAATTCTCATTTTATTTAGTAGGAGGGTATTTAAGATTCGGCATAGCCCAATAAATCACTCTAACTTGTTGGGAATCGAAATGAGTATTAAGTTTTCCATTGCAAAGGAAGCCGACTTACATATCGCATGAAACGTATTTGAAAAGGTCTTTCTTTCCAACTAAGTAAACTTGACTTGGACATTTATATTGACCAAAAAAACTTTAAAGCAACAACTCTTATCTCGATAGATTTTGTGTACAATTTGGGAAGTATGGGCTTCACACAAAAAAGACAGGTTGGGTTGGATTCTAAATAGTTGACAACAGCTGTGGTGCTGCCACGTACACAAAGTGGCTTTGTAGAGTAACACAGAAATACCAACGAATGTATATATGCACCTACGTGCTTGAGAATGTAGATTTATGCAATGAGTAATAGACTAGTTATAGACATGTAAAGAAATTGTGTTTTAGAAGAAAACTTAACTATTGCCCAAGAAATAAATAACTTTTATGTCATGTTTCTAGATAACAAGTGACTCAAATTTTTCGCCCAAATGAGTACAAAAATTAGTTTTGAGGTTTTATAACACAAGTGTCAATTCTCTTGAGTGAAAAAGTAAGACTATCTTTTTTTATGGTTTCTACATTGCAATTTCAATTGTCCTACTGTCAAAAACAGACAAGTAGATATAAGTGCTTGTGTGCATCACAAAACAATATTTTATATAATATTTCGTATATTTCTACAGTATAAACTGTTGTCCACTACCTTAACTTTCAATTTCAATGTTAATTGCGACAAATGGAAACATTTTTCATTCAATTTATTACAAAATTAAAAAAAAATCATACCAATTTCAATTCACATAAATTATTTTTCAATTGTAAATAAAACACAGCTGTTTTTATTTTGGTTTCTAGGGTTGCCCCTAAAAAATTAAAATATTGAATATTACCATGGAAAAAAATAAACAAAATATGAAATTCATGCTTTGGCAATAATGTCAGTTGAGAGTACATAATATCGACGTAAAAAAACGCAAGTTAGACGAGTCTATTATAAAGGGTGGTTAAATTGTAAGGCCCGATGTTGAATGTGAACCACACCTAAACGCCAAGCTTTTTTCCGAATTTTATTTGACATTTCTCTATTTCAGACTTACTCAATTTTACACAATCCAACAACGTGTTAAAGTTATCCAGACTTATTATGGAAATGGGCGTTCAAATCAAAATGCATATCGTGCACTTCGTGATTTTTTTGGTCAATTTGATCGTCCAAATGTGCGTACAATCGCAAAAATCGTGGAAAAGTTCGAGCAAACCGGGTCTGTAGAAGATGTGAGATAACCAGTGCATGCTCGTACAGCTCGTACTGCAGAAAATATTGCTGCTGTTCGCGATAGTGTGGCTGAAGAGCCGTCCACCTCAACTCGTCGTCGTGCCCAACAATTGCACCTCTCACGCTCGTCGTTGATGAACATTATGCATAAAGACTTGCATTTACACGCTTACAAGGTGCAATTGGCTCAAGAACTAAAGCCTCTTGACCATTCCAAACGTCGTGAATGGGCAGAATGGTGGCAAGAAATGGCAACAGTGGATGATCAATTTTCGAAGAAAATCATCTTCAGTGGATTCGCCAATAAACAGAATTGCCGCATTTAGGTGAATGAGAATCCAAGAGTGATTGTCGAAAAACCAATGCACCCACAAAGAGTGACTGTTTGGTGCGGTTTATCGGTTGGCGGCATCATCGGGCCGTATTTTTTCCAAAATAAGGCCGGTCAGACAGTTACTGTGAATGGTGTTCGCTATAGTGAGATGATAACGAACTTTTTATGGCCCGAATTGGAAGATATGGATGTGGACGATATGTGGTTTCAGCAGCAGCCATGTTATCTCACGTAATGGCGATGTCAATTGGCCGCCAAGATCATGTGATTTGACACCGTTGGACTTTTTTCTTTGGGGTTATTTGAAAGAAAAGGTGTACGTCGATAAGCCAGCAACAATTCAAGAGCTAAAGGATGAGATAATTCGGCACATTAACGGCATAGAACCTCCAATATGCCTCAGGGTCATCGAAAATTTGGACCATCGGATGGAGGTGTGCCGCCGTGGTCGCGGCGCCCATTTGGCCGATATTTTGTTCCATACATAATTGAGTAATACCAATATATCATAATAAAATAAAATTACAATAATTTCCTAAATATCATCGGCCCTTGAAATTTAACCACCCGTTAGAAACTCATTTGTTTACGTACTCGCCCGTGTACCACTCGTTCGCGTGAGAATATACTTGTTAACTAGATTCTAGAAACATGCCATTATTATTTATTGTTTTTCCATTTTTCTTGTCGAATTACTTAAGGGACTTGTTTATGTATTTATAATTTAATGGTAACGTTGAAATTGTTGTTATTCTTGCAAATGTTTTCTTCGTCGAATTTCTAAAGGGAATTTTGACGGTAAAACTGGATAGAAATATAGAATATAAATATGTAACTGCTTATTGTAAAATTGTTTAAAGTCTCATTTACAATTAACAAACCACATAAAAATAGGAATTGAATTGCAAATTTCAAACTAAATTGAGAAAATAGCTATTTCTTAACTGCTATTTTTTATGTTTTCAAATACATATGTGTGTTTTTACATATTTTGTAGTGTTTTTAAATACATACTCGTATGTATATATCAGAGTTGGCAAGCATGGTACAATTAAACGTTTTTTTTGATACATTTGGGACTCAGTTGGTACTGTGGTACTACCACGAGCCATTTGAAACAATTTTAAAATACTGCTGCATCAAAATTTGGTATTCCAAATGAAATAGACAAACACATGATTTGATTTGTTTTGATTTGTGTAATAGTGTAGTATCCGAAGAGATGATTTTATTAAATTTTTGGACTGATATCCATATCATCTTTAAATATGCATCTAGTTGTTAGTTGAATTATAGCGTAGACAGACGACACAGTTAATTTGCATTACCAGTCTTATAGCGTAGACAGACGACACAGTTATTTTGCATTAGCAGTCTTAATTCAAATTAACTCGTGAATTATCCCCATCCTAATGCGCATTATGTTAGACGTAAATGCACAAAATCAGAGTGAATTTATACTGCATTTAGCTATTTCAATATGGCAACATCGGCGAAAATCAATCATATATTATCAAATTGTTTACTATTCTAAAAGAAGAAAAAGAAGACAATTGTAAAATTAAAATAATAAAAATAGATTTCCACAATTGCAGTTTTCTTATTTCAGAGTGTCCCACTGCTGTCCCCACATGTAGCAACACGTTCAGGTTGATGGTTGCATGAACACTACACACTACAGGGAAAATTCGTTCTTTAGCCGTACTGTCCGTATGTGGAACAAACTACCAGCAGAAGTATTCCCTGCCACTTTCAATATTGGAAAATTCAAGTCAAATGTTCACAAACATTACTCCCTCTATCCTCCCTCCCATAACCTATTTTCCTAGTTCCAACACAATGCATTGCATAAGTAGGGGCCATCCCCTGAGTGCTGGTCCACAAAAAAAAAATAAACAGTTTTTACATTATGGAGCAGTTTCAGCAAAAGTAATTTCAGTTTTTTTTTTCATATAAATACTGATTTTTCACCAAATGCCAAACAAATTTTTTCATAACTGTTCACATTCACATTAGTGAGATTTTAATGCAAATTAACTCTGTCGTCTGTCTACGCTATTAGAGAACAATGGAAGCCTCTAAATTATTATTTCACATAAAATGATTTCGATACTGAATCCAAAAAACGAAGGCTACAATTTAGTTAATCAGGATTTCACGAACATTAGCTGATAACCCTTCTATTTTTTTCAATACATTGGGAGTATTGGATGCCAAATGTATATTTTTAGCAAGTTTAACTTTTTGATAACTTTTTTGTTATTGCAAATTCTGATAATAAAAATTATGTCTAAATATTTATGTAAAATACTAACTATCAAAGAAAAAGAGAAAAGTGTACACTTAAACTTTTATATATGTACGTTGGTAGTTAAATTTTACTTTTAATTAATAAATTATAGAAATGGTACCGTGGAGGTTTAAAAAGTACATTTGATTTATATAAGCATGGTACTCTGTTCATCATTTCGTGCGATATACTATCAAAAGCCCATATAAAAAAAATTGATGCGAAATAAATGCGAACTGATGCTGCTTAAAGCATAGTACTCTGTTCAAAATTTCAAGTGGAATGCTGTCAAAATACATGTTAAAAAAATAAACATGAAATTTTCATGAAAAAATGTTGCAGAAGTAGTACTCTGTTCATTTTGTGAAAAACATGTGAAATGTATATGTGAAATGATTTCGATTCAACACAGAAAGAAGAGGCTGTAGACAATCAACCTTATATGGTGTTCAGACATACATTTTTAATTGAGTCAATTATTAAAAATTAAATTTAATTAAAAGGTTTTCACGTATGCTCAATATTGCTAATTTAATTAGCGTTTGACAGCATCTGACAAAAAAGAATACATTTACAGTGCACTCGGAAAAACGTCAACGCTCGTGTACGTCAACATCCCAAAACCTCAATGCTTTTTTTTACATTACGGTTTTAATTAGTTGACGTTTTCCCGAGTGCACTTTATTCGGTTCTAATATATTAATTTTCAGCCTAAAAATATTCTTTATTAATTTAAAAGCGAAACAACTGCCATTTTAGTTATTACTAGTCACAGGGTTGTATTTTTAATTTTAACAAATATTAGAACAATTAACTCTTAATGAAGTAATTATCTTAATTGAAATTTTGTATGGATAATTGAATTCAATTAGGCGTTAATTAAAAAATGTCAATTAAAAATGCTTGTGTGAACACCATATTAGGCATTTTCTAATCTCATATTTAGTTTATAAAATTGTCCGTGTTTGGTTTTAAATAGATTTTCTAAAGCCTATGTGTTGCATTATGGCGATGATGTTATTAAGAAACTTGGTTTTAGTTCTAAAATAAAGTTTCTTATCACTTTACAATTTGTACCTCTAATAAAGTAACATATATTTTAGTATGCTTTAATATCCACTATTTCGCAAATATTAAAAAAAAATACAGATTTTTTGAAAAACTTTTTTTTACAAAACAGCACAATATAGCCATTCGAAAAGTTTATTTATCTTAAAATAATGTAGCTGATTAAAAATCGATATTTAATATATACTCGTAGATATGTATATGCCGTGAATCAATGGTACTAATGAAAACATATATAAAAAAACCAAATGAAAAAAAATGTAAATAAATTAATTCTGATTGTAAATATGATCATAATTAATCGTAAGAAACAATTGTAAAGAATAAAAGTGAAGCGGCTGTAAGTCAAGAATGCATCAATGTCAAATATATAATGTCACTCAATCCCCCAAACAAAATCTACTTTAGCTCTTTTTCATCCTATGCATTAACCATTCAGAGCAAAACATCGATTACTACAACTGAATTTGTAATAATTTCTATCTTTCTTCTTCTTATTTTTTTCTTCCATTTCTTCTATTTCATATTTTACTTTGCACCACTCTCTACTCTACTCAACTCAACTGTTCTCTATTCTATTCTAATATAATACTATTATTACCAATACCAATAATAAATAATAATTTATTTTTTTTTTATTTAATAAATTTAAATTAAATTTGCAATAATAAATTTATTGTTTTTATTCAATTACACAACAAATATTCTGATGATTTTTATTTATGATTTTAATTAAATTTTTCATTTTAATTTCATACAACAAATATCCTGGAAACGCGTTTGAAAAACCTTATATATTTTACACTAAACTAAACTAAATGCAATGAATAAAAAATTAAACAAACTCATGCACTTGTTGCCCGAGTATAATATGTGTGTATGTTTGTTTAAATTTGAACATAAAAATTCTTTTGCACGTATAAACTAAATAAACAATCCACCCATCCGAGTTCCGTTTCCGTTAAACTGTACACCCACCGTTCCAAAAAAAAAAAAAAAAAAAAAAAAATGAAAACAAAAAATTATTTAAATATTTTCTTTTAAATATCGACATGATTGAACCCCCTCTCCCGCTTATACACACGTAATTGTGATTTTTTATAAATGAATGTTAAATATTATAAATATAAAAAAAATAATAATAATAAAATTCAATATGTCTAATATTTGTCTACTATAACACACATTCACACGTCCTTGTTTAAAATTCTTCTTCTTTTACCACTTCTACCACCTTTACCACCACCAACCATCGATCGATCGTTCGTTCGTTCCACCACGTTCACAATCATCTCAACCACGAACAACTTTCAATTAAACGTTCAATACATTAAATGTACGAAATCAATGATTGAATGAATGAATTGTAATCAAATCAAATAAAATGAAATGATTAGATACCATGGGGATTGAAAAAAATCTGTTGGGGACTAATAAATATAACTGTGCCCAGGGTAAGCAATTTAATATAAATATTCAAAAACTCATCAATTTACACACACGTTTTCTTTATTTTAATTGTATTTGTGTTGTGATTTAAATTTTTGTTTTTTATTTTAAAAATGTTTTTTTTTTCTTTTATTAATCTTTTATTTAACATTATTCATGACAAGTGTCAACCAACATATGTACTACATATATATTCGTACAAATATATGCAATAAATATCAACATAACTTCTGGGATATAAATCTCTGAAACTTAAAGTCTATAACATCTAATCTAATTTCATGCAATTTCAATACATATGTATATGTAGTGTACAAATTCATATGTATGTATGTATGTATATTTGAATGTATGTACATATATCAGAATAATTAAAATATTACGAAATTAAATTAAATGATTAAGTTTAATACACTAGAGTCCCGATTTGCGTCTATCCTTTGCCTTTCTAAATGTGGTTTAATCCGCTTTGCGTAGTTTTGCTCCCGATTTGCGTCGGCTTTGAAATTTTATATCAATCTGCTTTGCGTAGTTTTGCTGCCGATTTGCGTTGTTATATACCATAATTCCATAATTACATGTGAATATTTTGCCTACTTGCATGTAAAAAGGGGAATTCCCATTTTATTCATATTTAACATACATACATACGTATGAAGTTACGTGCTATTAAATTAATTTTTATGTATGTGTATATGTACATATGTATGCAAATAGATTTTTTTCTCCTTAAAGATTTGTTTATTCCTTGTTTAAAAATACATATGTATACATACATAGAAGTATGTATTTTCAACAATTTCTTTATAACAATAAAAAAGATCTGCTGAAATAAATATAATCAAACGTACCATAAGACGTCTATTAATAAAAGTATGATTTTGCTTGCTAAATTTTTAAATTTTGGACCCATTCAACAAAAAGCCAGTACAATTGTATATTTAAAATTGATTCGATTTGCATCGCATTTCCCCGGTCCCTATTAACGACGCAAATCGGGGCTCTAGTGTACTTGAAAAATACTAATTATATTTGATAATCTATTATCAATATCTAATCTATACTATTTTTATACACATCAGCTGTCTATTTCAGTATTTTGTGCAAAACCTTTGTCTAAATTAGTTGTAGGAAAGTTAAATTTTAAAAGTTTAATTTTGAGAGCTCATAGAAATCATTGCAAAAGCATTTGTTAGTACTTTTTACAAAATGTCTAAAAAAGAACTAGTTAAGATTAGATATTAAAACTATCCTTTTAGCTAAGAAATTAAAGTCTATAAATAACTAAATGAGGAGAAAAATGTGTTTGCCAGTACAAAAAATAACTTTATCTTTATAGGGTTAAATCGGTTTTCATAAGGAAATATGTAACTTCATTAGGCTATTTGTATAAGAACTATTGTTATTTGAAAGTATGTATGGATAATTAAAAATTGTATTCATTGTCAATGCAATTAATTGATGAAATTAAATTGACTATAACTACATAATAGCATATTAACTTATTATTTTAACAAAGTTATTTCATACACTGCTTTGCATAACTAGAAATATTCAAACAAATTTAGACTTTAATAATGTGTTAGGTCTTTTTATACCCTACACTACCATAGTAGGGAGAATATATTGGATTTGTGCTAATGTTTGTAACGTCCAAAAATATTGGTCCCAAATAGTGTACCGATCGACTCCAAATCTTTTTATGAGTCGATTTAACGCTGTCCGTCCGTCCGTCCCTCTGGCTGGCTGGCTGTCCATGTAAAGCTTGTGCGCAGAGTACTGGTCGCAATTTTGAAGATATTTCGATAAAAATTTGGTACATAATATTTTTCGGCCCAAGGACGGATAGGATTGAAACTGGTGGAAATCGGTACATTATTTCACCTAGCCCCCATACAAATGTCCTCCCGAAATAGGAGTTTAACAATCATAAATGTTTTAATTATGCAAGTATCCAAACAAATTTCACCACAAATGAGTATTAAGTGAAGCCAAATCACATTAACAAATTTTGTGAAGATCGGCCATAATTGATCATAGCTCCAATATAAGCCTCATTTCCACAAATCACTTTAAAGTGCATAACTCTCTTCAAAATGTCGGTATCCAAATAATATTGAACGAAAATATATTTCATATGACTAAAAATAATACGGTACAATTTTATTATGATCGGTTCATAATTGGTCGTAGCTCGCATATAAGGCCCACTTCCGAAAATCGCTTCATAGAGCATAACTCTCTCAAAAATGTTGGTATCCAAATAATATTGAACAAAAATACATATATACTATCTGCCGTATTTATAAAAAAATAAAGTAGACTTCAAGTGTACTTTTAGATAATTTTGTATGAAAATTCTGTCTTAAAGCACACTTCAGGGCTACTTTATTTTTTATAAATACGGCAGTATATGTCTAAAAATAATACGGTACAATTTTATTATGATCGGTCCATAATTAATCGAAACTCTCACTCTATAAATCGTTTAAAAGTATTTATATCGAGATAAAGTTTAACATACACAATATTTATATTCACAGAAATAATGACACTAAATTTTTGGATGATCGGTCCATAATAGGTAATATCTCCCATATAACGCCCATTTCTGAAAAACTGTTTTATACATATACTGGGTGTAGGGTATTATATGGTCGGCCTTGACCGACTACACTTTCTTACTTGTTTTTTTTTTAATCAACTCAAAAATTCAATTGGGCATGCTATTTAATTGAATTATTCTTATATCTTCAAATATAGATCTCGAAGCATTTATATTTGCAGCTTCCTTTAGGTATTATATGCTTTCATATTGTCGGTTTTCATCATAAATTCGACAGCCTAATATTCTCCAAATGTTCCCAATGTGATTATGATCTAAAGAACATGAGGACCATTCAAGTAGATAACATTTTTCAAAGACAAATGTCCCTTTGTTTGACGACTTAAATGTATGTACACCTAATTCTGTTTTTACGCGATAGATACGTTCCTCGAAAACTCGAGTAAAAGAAACCGCGTAAAAAAAGATAAAGTATCCATATTAAATGAGGGAAATGGTTCCACGTATGAAATATCAGGTAAAATAAGATAAATAATTCAAATTCATGTTGCTTTATACACAAACATATTTTTTTTAAACAAAAAAAACAATAGAAAAGAGGTTCATTTAGAAAAGTACATATGTACATACATGCAATATCTTTTCGTCTTTAACACTTAAATTTGACTGAATTCTTACACTCTTACTTTCAACTAAATTTATTTGAAATACACAAGGGAAATCCCCTGTTTCGATATTGTTGTTTTTCGTACCAGACGATTTTTAGTGCTGCCAACTATGTGTTTAATTTAAATTTCTCCAAACCCAGTGCAAAAAACGTTTTCTGGTAAAAATACATACATTGTTAGATCGCGTTAAATCAAATCTAGTCGCATAAAAACAGAATGAAATATTTATTTGGAAACGCGTTATATCGAATTCGCGTAAAAACAGAATTAGGTGTACATATATGTGCGTTGTCTTGTTGAAAAATAAATTGTTTTTCATTACTGTTTTCTAAAAACGACTCTAATTTCTCGTCTACATCATTTACAATTGTATTTCAAAAGTTTCTTATTGTATTTCAGAAATTACCAATTGTATATCATTCACATTATCTGACCAAGACTCTTCATTGTGTTAATAATTCTGCAATTATCCCGTTCAAAAAGCTTTTATTTCGGGCCGCCACTTTTCTTTTTACCATATTTCTACCATTAATTTGGATTGCAACATTAACCGGATAATTTTTTTGCAATTGCTAAAAAACTTAAGCAACTTTTTATGTAAACTGAAATTTGATCTTTATCAAAATCACTAATATAAGAACCACGTAACATTTTATAGCAAATGGCTGCAAATTGCATAATAAGGAAAAATAAAAGTTATATCCAGTTCCAATTGTATTTCAGAAATTACCAATTGTATTTCAGAATTTTCAATTTGTATTTTACTTAATTAGCATTTCTGTTAGAATTTTTTCTAAATACAATTAGAAAATTCTGAAATTCTATTAGAAAGTTCTGAAATACAATTGGAAATGGTGTAGTATTCTTCTTTGTTTAACATAAAGTGTAATTATAGTTATGAAACACTAACAAAATATTAATGCACAATTTCTCTCTTAAATTAATGAAGTATTCTCCCAAATTTTGATTAAAAAGAGATCATCATCTAACAAGACTCTTAAAACATTGTACACGCTTTTAAAAACTGGCCCCTATTTACAACTTATCAAATTGTAACTTTTGGCAAAGCGATGAATGATTCTGTTTCACGATATTCTTTACAAGGCTCACTTTGCACTAAGCAAATTTTTACAAAGACTTTACGCTCTTTGTAAAGTCTTTGCGCTCTTCCACAAAGCGAGTGTCCAAACTGTTCCACTTTTCACTTTGCATTGCTAAATAGAACTTGTTGAAATGAGCCCCAAAATAAGAATAGAAGATATTTGCAGTATTACATGTGATTAAAGATAATATTAAATATTGTATTTTAGTTTTCAATACAATAGCTACTTCTTGGTGAAGCATCTTCAGAAAAATTTCATAAATTTCAAATAAAGTCAAATAAACTATAATAAGAAATAAAGCAAGTTCTTTTTATAAAAGTATTAAATATTTAGAACATATTAAAGGTTACATTTTATTTAATTTAGACATTGAAATTCAGCATGGTTATGATCATTATTCCGCAAAAAACGTTTGAGCAATACAACTGAAGTCATCAGGCCACCGCATTATGTTTGGAAATAAAGCGTCTATTAAAATGACGATAAATCTGTCGGTTTTACAACACTAAGCATTGCTGCAACTCCATGGTACTGACAATCATTTCCGTGTCAATGCAAAGACAGTAGCATTTGATTTTCAGCCTGTGTATTGTGCTCTAATTTGTCTCTAATATATTTCGTTAATTATATTTAAAATGAAATCAACTTTAATTCCATTTAAACGCCAGCACTCTTTAAAATTAAAGTTTTGTATTCCCCAAAAATTAATTCGCTCTTTATAATTTCAGTATCGCCGAACAAAAACTCAATTAGTCTTAGGGTACGGTCACATTTGGCAAATATTAACTCAAAAAAGCGTAACCACTTGTTGTAGCACAAAATTTCTTGAAGTTGTTTACTCTTAAAAGAGTTATGCAAGATTAACTGCATCAAATAAATAAAAACTAAATATTTGTTGTGATTTGGCCTGAATAAGAATATGTATTTTTAATAAATAAACGAGTTCAAATAAATGTTATTTAGTGGTTACGTCTTTTTCGGCAAATATTTGCTAAGTGTGACCGTACCCTTAGCGTTTTGAAAGTTACACTAGTTATATCAATATGAATTTGAAAAGCGATCGTTTAATTGTAAATGTTTGACAAACTTATCAAAATATGCTTTGCAAAAATAGAATTTACAGTTTTTATCGAACGAAAGTGCACAATTATTTGCAAAGTCTTTTCCATATTAACTTTAAATTTTGCAAACTACTCATATTTATGAATTTCAACTTTTCACTTATCAAATTTTATAGTTCTGAGGAACATAAAGTTTTGAAAATTGACTAAAAATTGCATAAGTGCAAAGTGAAAAGTTGATAAGATGTTTTGTGGCTTACAACAAACAGCAAACATCAGGTGTAATTATAGTAGCAGTGTATGTCATAACTATAACTTATAGATAGAAAATAGCAGATGATAAATAAGTTATTATTCGAACTAAATAATGCAGATAGTATGTAGTCATTGTTAAGTTATTAAGTTATAGCAAATCATTATAAAGTTTTTTGTTATTGAAAATTATATTTTATATAAATAAAATTCTTTAAATTAAATTATTTTCTGCTCCTCAAAATACACTAATTGCTTATTTCGAAGTAGATCGAATTTGGAATCGTAAAGAAGTAAAATATATAACTCTTGAAACTGCTTCCAAGTGATTAACATTATTTACTGGATTATTTCTCATTAATTGATAAATCAATGTTTCATAATCCTGCCTTGGATGCTTGGATTCTAATATTTTTAATTTTGTATTTATGCATTTTAGTTTTATTTTTGCTATATGTTTTTTTTAACCTTTTACTGTGATTTTTTACTTTCATTATCTCCATGTACAGTTTCCGTTTAATTTTGTGTTTAAAGGTATATTAACTTGTATGACTTTGTTTAAATATTTTTGTTTACTATTAATATTTGCTTGTCTTTTATCCATGCTTACTTTTGTTTGACGTATGTATTTAGTTTAACTACATATGAATTGTATAAAACAGATTTTGTATCCCTTAATTTTGTTAATGTATTTAATAAAATTAATACCCTACAGAAAACATTCATTAGTGTAAAAATTACGGTGGTACCATGGTGAAATTAAATACCAGGTGACAGCATAGTTACAACAATTACAACAAGCCAAGAACAACAGGCATTTTTGTTTGTGTAATACTTTCGTTACTGTCAAAAACATCTGGCATAAAATAAAGAAAACAAATATACAAACATGGATAAAAACAGAAAACAATTGTGATTTTTTTTTTGTTTCTTTTATTTTCTTAAAGAATTTTTCTTTAAGTTACGCATAATATTTATTTAAATATACAAGTAATACGTAATTTTGCAAAGTAAAACATGCAAAATTCTTTATTTTCAAAATTAATGTATGTATAGATATTGTATAACAACAACGCATTTTTCTGCAGTAAAAAAAATCACTTTTAAGAGGAATTTTACCGCCTGGCCCACGATGTCGAACGATAACGTTCGCTTAGATAAGACTTAAGACACACACTTTTTATCGTATCAATTTTTTACTCAATCAAGTTTGTTTATTCCACAATCATGTTTGTGTCTTAAGTCTTACCTAAGCGAACGTTATCGTTCGACATCGTGGGCCAGGGGATTAATATTTATCTTACAAAACAAAAACTAACATTTTTAGCAAAACAACTCAAAAAACAAACACACTATTTAATATAAAATAGTTTTTTTTTAACACTTTTAAGCAATTTTACGCAGATAAAACGGCGACAAAAACTCAATTTTTCAAAAACAAAATAATTTTGTAACGTTTTTATATAAACTTTGACTATTTGTAAACAACTTTTTGACATTTTCAATTTCACCATGAATAGAGCAAAAAATAATCAGCTGGCGCTATGCTGTCACCTGGTATAATTTGACCATGGGTGGTACTTAAATTGGACTGTTTGAAAGTTTTAGATTTCCAAGGTGTATATCGTTGAAATACTAAATGCTGAAAATGTAAGCCAAGTGGGACAACATTTAGTTTTCACACATTTTATTTGAGTTTACACAATTTTGAATTTCGAAGACCGAATCTGAACTATTTAAAAAATATTAAATCTTCAATCAAGAATGAAAAAAAAACTATTCATTTAAACTTGGGTAGATAAAGTTGCAAAAAAGATATTTGGTAAAATAATAAATAATTGTCAATGTGGGCGGTGACACTGTATGTGAATTGTCTGATTTTACAAGAGTGTAAAATCTCTTGGCGCTAATTTGTTCTGCATATATATTTGGTACAACAGATACAACATTTTTGCTATTTGTATATAATTTAAGCTGTGTTCACATTATGTGTATTTGTCATGTAGACTGTCACTTTTTCGCATGTCAAATTTGTACATATAGTCTGAACACCTTCAAACAATATCATGTGTTATTTCTCTGTGTGCAATACATATGACATTTTTGTATTTAGAATGAGTTTTATTTTCAAGTGACAAACCATCGGACATCAGCTGTTATTTATAACCAACATTTTGTGGTTATATAATTTATACCTAATAGTAAAACAAAAATCCGAAAAAACCTATACAAATTTATTATTGAAAATGGAGGGAAAACTTGAAAAGGAGTTAACAAAAGTAAGTACATATGTATGTGACATAACCAACATATGAACATGTAATTTATAAACCGTATGTAAAACTCAAATTTTGACATACACATATGGGTAGAAAAGTGACATTCCACATGACAAATACACATAATGTGAACACAGTTTTAATATGAATGCATCGGGAAAGTTGTAACAGCTCGTACGATAGGGTGTGAGTTAAAAATGCATGTTGTTCCCAAACTGCATTATATTTTATTTTTTTAACATTGAATTGAAATAGGAAAAATGTGAAAAGTGAACAAATTTCACGTGGAATTTTTATTCACGATAGGGGTGAATGTGTACAATAGATCATTTACTGTCTATATTGCCACGGTGTTGCCAGCATATTCTAGAGTCATAGTTGCCAGATTTGACAATTTATATCGTCATTTTGACGATTTTTTGTTTCAAAAATAGCAAAGTGACGATTTGACGATTTTTTCATTGAAAGTGACAGTTTTGTGAATTATTAAAATTTTCTATCATTTGTTTGTTTTATTAATTGTCTCTTTTTTTATGACAACAACTACTCCTATATTTCTGATTTAATATTATAAATCTTAAGAAGAACATGACATATTTCAAAAACAAAACTAAGTACATAATAACAGCATTTTCTTTATTATTGACAATTAGTTTAAGTATAATAATTCCAAATAATATTGAGTATTTATCTGTAAACATAAAAAGCAATTTTAAATGGGAATTCCATGAAGTAAAATTTCAACGTGGAAATTCTACAATAACTTCTTCTATTTTAACAAAACGTCGAAAAATTAAAATAACAAAAATACGTAATTCTTTGAAAATATATTATGGATGAATTGGATTCTATATGTATTTAAAATGTTATTTAAAACTTAATAAACTAAATGGTTTTGACATTGTAATTTAACCTGAATTAATAAAATACGCTAAATTACAATATTTATTTATAAAATACTGTAAGTCTTGTTTAACACTCTTCAGTTTTAGCTGACCAATTTTTGTTCAATTCTTTTTTGAACTTGCCATTTCATTTACACACGTCAATTCAATTTTCGTACTTTTTAATGCAAATCAACATGCATGAAAAAAGGAAATAAGCAAAAATGAGTAGTACCGTCAAGTTTGTACCCATTTTGTTCTCTTATCCCTTCTCAACCAAAAATACTTGCCTTGACGATTCAGAATTAAAAAGTGTGAAAGCGGAATAACTTATTATAAAAATATTACACAAGTTGTGTTTAAGATTATATTTTTTGTGATTTCTTATTTAAAAAGTTTAAATTTATGTACTTTGATAAGTATTGTAAAAGAGACTATATGAACTTGAATTTTTATGTTTCTATACCCTATATCACCATAGTGGGGAGGGTTTGTGCTGATGTTTGTAACTCCCATAAATATTGGTCCAACATCCACACAAAAGTATACCGATCAATACAGAATCACTTCCTGAGTCGATTTAACGATGTCCGTTCGTCTGGCTGGCTAGCTGTCCATGTAAAGCTTGTGCGCAGAGTACAGGTCGCAATTTTGAAGATATTTCGATAAAATTTCGTACGTGGAATTTTTTCGGCCCAAGGATGGATGGGATTGAAACTGGTGTAAATGGCTGGCTGGCTGTCCATGTAAAGCTTGTGCGCAGAGTACAGGTCGCAATTTTGAAGATATTTCGATAAAGTTTGGTACATAATATTTTGTCAACCCAAGGATGGATGGGATTGAAACTGGTGTAAATCGGTCCATACAAATACAAATGTCCTCCCGAAATTGGGGTTTACCGATCATTAATGTTTGGATTTTGTAAGTATCCACACAAATTTCATCAAAAATTAGTGGTGAATGAAGCCACATCACATCTACAAATTTTGTGCAGATCGGTCCATAATTACTCGTAGCTCCTATATAAAGCCCACTCCCGAAAATCACTTTAAAGAGAATAACTCGCTTAAAAATGCTGGTATCCAATAAATATTGAACGCAAATATATTTCATATGTATACAAATAATACAGTACAATTTTAAAATGGCCATATAAGACCCTCTCCGTAATTAACTTTAAGCTCCATAAATCTTTTAAAAGTATTTATGTATATCGAGATAAATTTTAACAATATAATATTAATATTCACAGAAATCATGACACTCAATTTTTGGATGATCGGTCCACAATAGGTTATATCTCCCATATAACGCCCATTTCTGAAAGACTGTTTTATACATATACTAGGTGTAGGGTATTATATGATCGGGCTTGACCGACTACACTTTCTTACTTGTTTTTAATATATTTTTATTTTGAATTCTGATTAAAAAAACATAAAAAAACAGCAGATCTTTTATCGTGTTAAAAGTTTAAATATATTGTGGTCAGTCAAATGCGAATATTCTGTCTTTTTTTAGTTTTTCAGTGTCTTTAAAATAATATAAAATTTTCACTAAATACATTTAAGCACAATATAAGCCAATCAGATTGCACTAATGTATACCCAGCTTTTTAAAATTCTACTTAGCACTGGGTTTTATCAAATTATTCTCTATTAATACAGAGAAAGGATGAGAAAATAATTGAGAATAATTGAATGTTGTTGCAATACGATTATACATTTTTCATTTTATGTCTGCAATAATTGCTTGTAATCTTTATTAAATATACAAAATTGGTTTTAAAAGGGGAGAACGAACAAGTGTTGACGCAGAAAATTAGTTTCAATTACAATTTATCACCTGTATAATTACATTAGACAGGAAAACATGGAGACCATTAAAATTTTAATATGAATATTCAAATTCTACTATTAATCTGAATATTTAATTTGTTTTTTTTTTTTTTGTTTTATTTGTTAACCATGTTTGTTTTAATTAATTATTCATGACTATTTATGGAGATGGATTTACTTGCAAATTTAATGAAACTAAAACATGTTCAACTTTCATTACATATACTCATCAATCAAAACCACGTACATACATATGATATATGATTTAATGTTAACTTTCAACGTGAAAATATATTTACAATTTCAAGTCTACATTATGTAATATGTAAATCCAAAATCAATGTTGCTAAATATTTCGCCTACAAAACGATTTAATTACTTAGAAATTCTAGATTACATCCATGTATAGAAATCTATTATACAAACAAATTTATATGGTTATTTTACAAATAAAAATATGCTTAAAATGTTATTGGTATCGAAACGTGTACTAATATATTGACATATTTTAAAATAACTATGATAGTTCGTATTAATTAAACCAACAATATTTCAATCATTTCGATGCAAATACTAGTAATCTCAACAATACAATTTCATGATTAATGTCTCTGTACAGATATAAATATAATATACATATGTGTGTATATAAATTCAGAGGAAATTTTAGTCAAAAGCGTTTCATTAAAGCTCTGAAGCTAAATTTTACATGATAGCTATATACATTTTGATTGTTTTAGAAAATAAATTTTCTAAGGTTTCTAAAAGCTGTAATATGCGTTTTTGGACTATCTAGGATAAGATTTATTCATTCCAATTTGTGACCAAATCAAATAAGGTAATTCTTTTACACAATTTTAAACTTTATTAAATTTTAATAAATAAATTATAATCACATAATCACATTCATTGGAAATTATTACTTAAAATAGGAAACCATAGCGTAACGCGACTCTACGTTACATACATAATTTTCAAAAACCTTATTGGTGAGCATGTATGATATGCAATACAGTATAATATAATATAATAAAACAAAAATAAATGCTTGCTCCAAGATTCAGTTGGAGGACTGAATGAGAAGAACTTTTATGAATCTTAAGAAGGTGAATTTTATCATGTATAATGTTTCCATAACGAGTAAAATTTAATTTTGAATTTTCCTCACCTCGAAAATATTCCAACTGACTTTAAAATTTTTAAATTCTTTTGCAACTTTTCAGTTAAAGGCATTGTATCATAGATTAATATTATCCGAATTAAAATTTTCTGGGTTGGACTATTATATTCGACATTAGTACAAATTGTGTATGTACATTACTCAAATATTAAGGAAACTAAACATTCTGCATGTTCTTTTTATACTTGAGTGCAATTATTATGATTGATCAATATTACTCATACCTTATGATGCTTTATGCAAAAAATACAACTGTAACTATAAAAAAAGATTAACAGCCTGTTTATGTAAGATGAATAACTAAACAAACGTCATAAATAATTGACGTATTTCCTATTTTGGGCTATGTAACACGAAAGTAAAATTTTTTGACGAATAACGTAACAATTGACACATTTTTTTGGGTTGTGTATCGCGTTTTTAAATGTCAAAAAAACGAAAGAAAGACGAATAAAATATTTCATTCGTCCTAAAGAAATATACATATAAGAAACAGAAAAATTTTAAAAATTTTGAAATTGAAACTAAAAAAAGGTAAATTACACAAACAATTATGTGCTTATTTATGTAAAAGCAATGTATAATAATGATGAAAACACATTTTTTTTTATTAATTTAATAATTTTTCAAAATTACACAAATTTGTAAATAATTTGAATTGTTTATAATGTATATCCCCAGCTGTTTATTTTTTTGCTCTTAGTAGGGTAGCCATTGTTTATAGTAAACTAAAATATTCAATATGAACAAAAGTAAACAAAACAAATATATTTACATACAGGCAATACTGTGATTTGACACTTTGTTAATTTATACGTCCATAACGCAAATGAAGACGAACAATAGAGAGTGCGTTACATAAACGAAAATTGTTACGTTATCGTTGACGTTTCGTCCAGTTTCGTCTAACTTTAAACGTGTAACATAAACAGGCTGTAAGAACTTAGAGTAGAAAATATAGACCCAAAATAACTTCAATACACTGCGTTGAATAACTATAAATACATAAACATTTTGTCAATTTTGTAAGTTAAAGAAAAATTAAAACAATTTAACTTTAATGTATGTGAAACGAACAAAAACCAAATATTATTTAACAAAAAAGTTAGAGGTTAAGGGCCATTATTGCCTCTAATGTTCTTAATAGTAAAAGGTAACTTTAATTAAAGTGAGGAATAAAGTGACCTTTAAAATTGTTCGTTATTACAACTTCCTTGTAAAATAAAATAATTGTTTTCTAAAATATGGCAATACAATAAATATTTGTTTGTGAAAAACAAAAATTCAAATTCAACAGTCTACTTTGAGGCTGACTGTATTCAAAAATATTCTCCAGGTTATTAATATAAATCAAACGTCTCCTTTCTATTTTGTTTATCAAATTATTTATTGGCAAAACAAAATTGAAATTAATTTATTTTTCATGAAGTTGACATTTTTTCCAGAACATATGACAACTTCAAATACATAAACCTCACTATAAAATTTAAGAGCAAGATGATCTTCACTTTAGCTTATCGGTCGGTTTTAGATTAAAGTAATATGGTGTTCACACATGCATTTTTAATTGAGTCAATTATTGGCTAATTAAAAAGTGTTCACATATGCTCAATATTGCTAAGTTAAATAGCGTTTGACAGCAGCTGACAAACGTCAACGCTCGTTTACTTCAACATCCCAAAACCTCAACCCTTTTTTTACATTACCTACTCTAAAATTTTATGAAATAAATAGATAGAAGTCTCTCTTCCAAGTGTTGGAAAGAAAAAAACAGCAGAAACAAATAACAGATTTTTGTTAAAACGTCAACAATTTGTTAAACGTCAACACCCGCGGTTTTAATTAGTTGACGTTTTCCCGAGTGCACTTTATTCGGTTCTAATATTATAATTTTCAGCCTAAAAATATTCTTTATTAATTTAAAAGCGAAACAACTGCCATTTTAGTTATTACTAGTCACAGGGTTGTATTTTAAATTTTAACAATTATTAGAACAATTAACTCTTAATGAAGCAATTATCTTACTGAAAATTTGTATGGATAATTGAATTCAATTAGGCGTTAATTAAAAAATGTCAATTAAAAATGCTTGTGTGAACACCATATAAACTCATAATAACCAAATATGCATGGTGAAATTATACCAGGTGACAGCATAGCGCCAGCTGGTTATTTTTTGCTCTATTCATGGTGAAATTGACAATGTCAAAAAGTTGTTTACAAATAGTCAAAGTTTATATAAAAACGGTACCAAATTATTTTGTTTTTGAAAAATTGAGTTTTTGTCGCCGTTTTATCTACGTAAAATTGCTTAAAAGTGTTAAAAAAAAACTATTTTATATTAAATAGTGTGTTTGTTTTTTGAGTTGTTTTGCTAAAAATGTTAGTTTTTGTTTTGTAAGATAAATATTAACCCCCTGGCCCACGATGTCGAACGATAACGTTCGCTTAGATAAGACTTAAGACACAAACATGATTGTGGAATAAACAAACTTGATTGAGTAAAATATTGATACGATAAAAAGTTTGTGTCTTAAGTCTTATCTAAGCGAACGTTATCGTTCGACATCGTGGGCCAGGCGGTAAGATTCCTCTTAAAAGTGATTTTTTTTTTGCTGCAGAAAAATGCGTTGTTGTTATACAATACCTATACATACATTAATTTTGAAAATAAAGAATTTTGCATGTTTTACTTTGCAAAATTACGTATTACTTGTATATTTAAATAAATATTATGCGTAACTTAAAGAAAAATTCTTTGAGAAAATAAAAGAAACAAAAAAAAAAAATTCACAATTGTTTTCTGTTTTCATCCATGTTTGTATATTTGTTTTCTTTATTTTATGCCAGATGTTTTTGACAGTAACGAAAGTATTACACAAACAAAAATGCCTGTTGTTCTTGCCATGTTGTAATTGTTGTAGCAATGCTGTTACCTGGTATTTAATTTCACCATGCAAATATGTACTTCTTATCTGTCCGATAACATCATACCTTTAACTATTGCCAAGTTGTAATAATGGGCCTTAAAGTTTTAAGTGTAACAAAATTAATAAGTGTTTCATAATTATAAATACATACACTGAAATTAAATAACTTAAAATACCAATATATACAGATATAGATCACCAAGCATCTGCAACAGCTTCTTTTAGGTGATTGGTGCATTCATATTGACGGGTATCAGCATACATTCGACGGCTTAATATTCCCCAATTGTTTTCAATGGGATTCTGATCTGGAGAACATGCAGGCCATTCAAGTACATAACATTTTTTGAAGACAACCATCCATTTGTCTTGTTGAAAAATAATTTGTTTTTAATAACTTTTTCTTTCTCATTACAAAATTTTTTCTTAAATTGCACTAATTTCAGATCTAGTAATTTTGTTTAAACAGAAGAATTCATTTTGGTGCTTGGAAATGCCAAATCACGCATACACAAAAAGCTTCCCAAACCATCAAAATATATTTTTGAGAAATATTAAGAAAGATCTGTTGCAAACAAATACGTAGATGTATGTGTAAATAATGCAACTGTTAAGAAATATTATCGGCTTACCTGTTTCCAGTTAGTTTTTAAGTTTCTTTTAGCGAATTCAAACCTAGCAGTTTTGTGTCGGAGCAATAGCCTTATCACAGTCTACTTATCTACTCTTATTGGAGTTAACCTAAACATATTCCGTTTTATAAAGTCTACCTACATATTTAAAAGAAACTTTTTAACAAACCAGGACCGTAATATACAAAAAATGGAATTTTAATTTTGAAAGCAATTGTGGATCTTTCATTAATTTAATTTGAAAAGTAATCGTGGCAGTTGGTCTATATTTACTTCCATATGAAAAGCAATCACAAATTGTTATTTAGTACAATTTTGAAAGCAATCTCAGATCTTGTATTAATTCAATTTGGAAAGCAATTGTTAATCTTTTGCAACTTTAATTTGAAACCAATCATGACTCTTTCTTTACTCTAATTTCGAAAGCAATCCGGGATCTTTATTTACTTAGATTTGAAAAGCTTTTGTTGATCCTCCTTTTGTTCAATTTGGAAAGAAATCGTGGATCTTTTTTTACATCAGTTTCAAAACAAGCGTGGATCTTTCTTTACTTTAATTTCAAAAGCAATCCTGGATTTTTATTTACTTCGATTTCGATAGCAATCGTGAATCTTTATTTATTTAAATTTGGAAAGCAATCTTTGATCTATATTTACTTCAATATGACAAGCAATTGCGGATCTTTATTTAGTACAATTTAGAAGATTGTACTGTTGGATCTTTCATCAATTTAATTTGGAAAGAAATCGTGGATCTTTTTGTAATTCAATTTGCAACAAATCGTGGGTCTTTCTTTACTTTAATAGCAAAAGCAAGTTTTTAAACTTAACTTTATTGAATATTCCATAATTTTAAAAAATCTTACTTGTCTGACGTGCCTTCTCTTCTGATACCACAGCTGCCCTCACCTCGTACTGTTTGCCTTTATTTACCGGAATCATGGAAAAATTACAAAATCGTGTAAATTGTTAAATGTAACAAACTATCGTATTTGAGTTACAAATAATTCGAAAGTTGTTGCACGGTATAACGCAAATTTTTTGCAAAAAGTAAATTTTCTGAAACAAAAAACTGAATTAAACAAAATGTCAAAGTTTTGACAAGATGAAAAATGCAAACCACACATTTTGTATATCCCAAAAACTATAACTTGGCGGTATGCAATTGTTTTGCGCAGGAAGTTAAATAAATATTTGTAGATCTACATACATATGTACATATGTATATTGCATCATATCATTAATAATCTGACCAAGACTCTACTCTGCATTGTGTTGCTAGAACAGTTTATAATTTTGTATAAAAAGACATCATAAAGCATTCTTTCTTTAAAAAAAGTTTACACGTTTTAAAAAATTATGAGTTGGAGAATAATAATAAAAACTCTATTTAAGATGTAATGATTTATGAAATTCATCGTAAATCTTATAAAATATATATATATACTCGTATACACAAATACACACATATGCATATGTACATACAAGTATGTATAAGATAATAATTATTCGAGTTGAAATGACATGTTTAATTTTAAATAAAAACTGCTCTAATATAAACTTTAACCCCTTAATTCATAAAACTTGTCAAAGGTTTATAACAGGCTTATAAAGCAAATTTTGTATAAAACTTGTCAAAGGGTTATAACAGGCTTATAAAGCAAATTTTGTATGGATATTTGCTTTATAAGCCTGCTATAAACCCTTGATAAGTTTTTATAAATTAGACTGTAAGTCTATTAATGATTTTCAGAGTGTATTTTCATCTATTTCATAAACAATAAAGTATCACTACATACATATCTACATGTACATAAGTATGTACATGTATGTGTCCGTATGACATAAATGCAATATATGTATGTACATATAGATGAATTTATGCAATATAATTTTGCATAATCAATAGTTTTGTTTCACCTGATACGTATATTACGTATATATACTATACGGGCTCAGAGTAAATGTGTGTGTTCAGCACTGTTGTTTTTTTATGGTAGAAACTGCCACTGGTTCAAACTCCCCCAGCACTCAACAAGGTTATTAAACTGAATCTAATTATGGTTTATCTATTGATATCAGTAATAAAATAGTACTGTTTGTAATTTAGTTATACTCACTTAATTAATATTATTAAACGCCAATCTTATTATGGTTTGTAAAAATCATGTAAAAAAATCTACTGATATCCGTATTAACAAAATAATGTTTATACTCTTCTTTAAATTTTTTTAAAATGTGTTTTATGAAGGGAATATATCAAGGTCGGTAGGATCTTTATATGATGACAGATGACATAAAACATATTTTTGCAATCTTATAGACAAAGTCTGTTATTTTTGTTTAAAAGCCATTTTATTTGTCCCAAAAAAATAATTTTTAATATCTCGAAATGTTTGAAACCTCGTCTCACACTAATTCAGCCCCCACTTCTCGAAATTTAGTAAAATATTTTATAAAATTGCATAAACATCTTATATAAGTTTTCTTAATTTAGTGTCAAAGTTACAAGTCA
The DNA here is from genome assembly GCA_950370525.1 of Bellardia bayeri. NCBI lineage: Eukaryota > Metazoa > Arthropoda > Insecta > Diptera > Calliphoridae > Bellardia > Bellardia bayeri. The sequence goes on along the minus strand of OX493268.1, from coordinate 41,406,452 downwards.
CAAGGAAAACACTCTCGCACTATAACGACAATTTAAATTGTTTACCCGATTTGTATTTGCTTTAAATAAAGCTGATTCCCCTCTGAAAAAAAATTTCTATTTTAACATCTGTTGTCCATAAGTTTTTAGCATTGTATTTTAGAAAAATTACATATAATCCTCATACGTTTAAAACATTTTTAAAATGTGAACAAGCTCTTCATCAGGCCTTATTTATTACATTCTATTATTTATCAATGAGGACTTAGTATCCTAATCAAACTTTATTATCTAAAGCCTACATCTAAAATAAAATGATATACATACTGTCTATCTTATTGGCCTTTTTGAAAATTTATACGAATTTATTACCTAAAGAATTTTGAAAATATGGTTTTTATGTGTTTTCTGTTTTCTGCCGAATAAATTAAATTATTTTCAATAAATATTTTTTTTTTGTGAGTTTAGTTGTTCCCTTTGATTATTTTTTGATAACGAAAAATATGAAACTTGAACAATTTTAAATAAAAAAAAAAACGGTAGCAAATTAAAAATATTCAGTATCTTGTAAAAAAATTCCTACTGCCGTATTCATTAAAAATAAAGTAGGTTTGAAGTGTGCTTTTAGACATAATTTTCATACAAAACATGGTGAAATTATACCAGTTGACAGCATAGCGCCAGCTGATTATTTTTTGCTCTATTCATGGTGAAATTGAAAATGTCAAAAAGTTGTTTACAAATAGTCAAAGTTTATATAAAAACGTTACAAAATTATTTTGTTTTTGAAAAATTGAGTTTTTGTCGCCGTTTTATCTGCGTAAAATTGCTTAAAAGTGTTAAAAAAAACTATTTTATATTAAATAGTGTGTTTGTTTTTTGAGTTGTTTTGCTAAAAATGTTAGTTTTTGTTTTGTAAGATAAATATTAACCCCCTGGCCCACGATGTCGAACGATAACGTTCGCTTAGATAAGACTTAAGACACAAACATGATTGTGGAATAAACAAACTTGATTGAGTAAAAAATTGATACGATAAAAAGTTTGTGTCTTAAGTCTTATCTAAGCGAACGTTATCGTTCGACATCGTGGGCCAGGCGGTAAGATTCCTCTTAAAAGTGATTTTTTTTACTGCAGAAAAATGCGTTGTTGTTATACAATACCTATACATACATTAATTTTGAAAATAAAGAATTTTGCATGTTTTACTTTGCAAAATTACGTATTACTTGTATATTTAAATAAATATTATGCGTAACTTAAAGAAAAATTCTTTGAGAAAATAAAAGAAACAAAAAAAAATTCACAATTGTTTTCTGTTTTTATCCATGTTTGTATATTTGTTTTCTTTATTTTATGCCAGAAGTTTTTGACAGTAACGAAAGTATTACACAAACAAAAATGCCTGTTGTTCTTGTCTTGTTGTAATTGTTGTAGCAATGCTGTCACCTGGTATTTAATTTCACCATGATGAATAAAGGGCACTAATCTTTTGTAAAATTAATTTTCAATTATTTTAGTTAAAAAATTTCTTCTCCAAAAACTTAATTATTGCTGGCTTTTTTACAACAGGAAGTAGGAAGTAGTTACGTTTACACAACGCTAACATATTATTCAAACTTAATTAAGTTTAAGTAATTAATTGCAAAATAATCAAGTTTTTGTCAAACTACGTTAATTTTAAATTTCCCGTTTTCTCGAGCATTATTTTCCAAGAATTTTAATTTTTGAATGTGTCTTAAAATATTGTATGTGTTACAGCTTTTCTATTCCTGATGGAAATATTAAGTTCAAAATAAAAAAAATGATTCCTCACAGCAGCTTAAACATTAAGTAGAGTTTCCATCTTGAAAATTCCAATAAATAATTTAACTTGTCGCAAAATTTAATGTGCAAAGTTAAATTCTATTGACAAATGTTGCAAATGATAATTTTGCTTAAATTGTATTGAAAACGAAAGAAAACAAACAAAAGAACAAAAATTGAGTTTCCATAATAACAAACATGCGGAAGAAAATAAATAAAAAGAACAGAATGTATTGCAGCGCCAGGTTTTGAAAATAATAAAATCAATAGAGTCGTTTTTATTTCCAGCTGATTTACTTTCAAAGAAAACTATAAATAAAAATTACTGGGTATAAATTGTTATTTTTTATTTTTGCCGAAACCGATAAAGAAAACAGAGTTTCCCAAAGATATTTTTAATAATACTCGCACTGCCTGGGAGTATATGTGAATTGGAAACCCGGATAAAAAACTGAACAAAAAAACGTCTAATTAATAACCAACTACGCCAATGAGTGAGGCATGAAATACAACAACCAATACGAGTACTTGTTGCTAAAAGATAAACTTGTTGTTTCACAGAACGTTTGGTTGAACGTTATCTATGAGATACACAAACACTTCAAGTGCAAACAAAATTTATCTAAATATTCCATGCTACAGTAGAGATTCACTTCACTATCTCTATAAATGTGTGTGAAAATAACAAAACTGAAAAACACAAACTAACAATTGAGTGTCGGTAGTAAGTTTCTAAAAAGCACATTATAATTTTCTGAGATTTTGTAAATGTTTTAATTTTAATTAAATTTTCAACAATGTTGTCGAACTACATTGAACTATGTACGAATTTAAAACATATCGACAGTTCAATTCCAAACCATGCTATGTCGACTTAGCATGTTTTTAATTTTTTTGCGTTTTTGAATTTAGATTTTTTCAACTTAAATTCTGTCAAAATTTGGTTGTGATTGGTTAGTCCAATCAATAGTTATAAACAACAAAGTTCTACCTCATAGGGTTTTTTAGATATCGCCTGTAAACTTTAGGAGCTTTTCCTGCAAAACTCACTTTTTCGACTTGGCATGTTTTGGAATTGAGCTGTCAATATGTAAATATGTATTAATGAAGGTTCATTGTTGTTTTGAAAAAACAAAATTTGTGAATTATGCAGATGTGATTGTGCTTTCCTGGAAACTATACTTTTTGATGAAATGTTCAAATAAAACCAATAAAAAGCTTCGGAAAAGCATGTGAGTTGTGGGAAAAGGTTCTATATATATGAAAACGATTTTTATGCAAATGCATGAAATATGAATATTAGTTTTCATAATTGCCAAGTTATTTTTAAATATTTTTTATTACTTTTTTAAATTAGATTTAGAATATTTAGTTTTTTTTTATTAAATAATAATTTAATAACAAAAAAAGTACATGATTCTCTTAAAATACATTTGTTGGTGAATAATGCATATTTTTAAAACATATTTCTTGATTAATGATAATATTTTATGCGCATATTTAAATTGTTTAATAAATAATACGTTTTGCAAAACTGTTTAGTCCGTTTTTTGGTTTGTAAAAGTACAATTTTTATTTGTCTCTTACAACAATGTTAAATATATAATAGCACCAAATTTGTATTAATCATTCATTAATTACATTAATTTTAACAAAAAATGTAAATCATAAATGAATAATTTTGACCAGCGGTGTCTTAAACATTGTTGAAACCATTTCATTTCGTGTATATAAAGGGGAGAGGGGGGCACCTTTGAACACTTTTTGCTTTCAAGCCACATAAAACTTTATATTTTTGAATTATTGACTTTAATTTAACTAATATGTATGGAAATAAACTTTGTTTAAGTCAACAAGTAACTTATTTTTAGTTCGATTTATATATTTTTTTATTTTTTTAAAGAATGAAATCATTGTGTTCAAATGTTTTTTATATATATATACATATATAATAAATTCGATTTATTTATTAAGAAAAACATAAACATTAAAAATTAAAAAATAAAAAAACGAAAATCAGATCAAAAATAAGTTTTATCTTATTAAGACGGAAAAGGCCTTGCGATTTCAGATGACATTACATTTTCCTTTAAAGCATCATGATCACCATTAGATTCGTCACTTTCAGAAAATAAGAGAGAATCAACAATGTTTGGTACTTTGGTTGATAAATTAACATGTTCAAAGGTGCCCCCTTTGACTCTGTTCAAACCTGAACTGGCTGCCATTTCACGGAAATTTATAATAAATATTTTTTTTACATAAATATCAAATAACTTACCTTAATTTTGTTTGAAATAAATTATGGACTGCAAAAAATTTCTTTCACGAAAGAAAACGATCACTGAATACTTCTTACACTCTTACAAAAAAATAAAAAAATTTATAATGGCACTGCGAAAACATGTTCACCCAACTACATTCGGTCGACGACTGAAAAAACTAGTAAAAGTTGTTGACACTGCTAGAAAACAAGGTTATCATGTGAAAAACTCGGTTAAGGATCGAAAAAAATGTTAAACTGAGATTTTATCAACATTGTTCAAACGTGCCCTCCTCTCCCGTACATATTATTATAAATAATATATATGAAATGACGAATTTGTAAAAAATTAAAAATGTTATAAAATTGAGGGTGCTGTAGCTTAATTGGTTAGCGCATTTGATCATTAAGCATGAGTTGGTATTTGTCGCCCGGGTTCGATTCCCAGCCGCTGCCACTCAAACAACATCAGTTTCTGATAATTATTAGTTTTATTCTATATATCATAACTAATATTTATCACAGCGCCCTCCTTCGGTGGTATAGCATTTAAACGCCACCGAAGTAAAATAAAATATTGGCTATAAATAAGGATTTGATCAACGTGCCTACTCACCACCAGAGGCGCTGCAATACTGTACTATTAACAAACAGCGCGCAATTACAGTGTTGTCATACGAAAAAGCTTTTCTCTACTTTGACCTATTCTTCTTCTACCTATCCCTTTCCAAAGAAAGTAACACAATTCATTAATTTATATATAGGCATATTAATTGCCTGAGTGTTACTTCCCTTTAAAAAAAAAAAAACTTTGATTTCAGAACGATTTTTGTTTGAGTGAGTCTCCTGTAAAATTCCTCAGGTAATTTAAGTTTCTTAGAACATTTCTTGATACATTTTAGTTAGGCTCGAGTTCATTAAATTTAATTTTCATTAAATTATTTTTTACTGAAGTTAGGAATTACAACTTGAAAAATTTATTATTAAAAAATGTTTGATAATTTTTCTTGACTGGGGATCGAACCTGGGTTGTTGAATTTACTTAGAACATTTTTAAGAGATAAATTGTTAAATTGTACTTGACTTTGCAATCTCTAGATTTTTTCCACACGAATACAGAACTTATATGTACTTGTATTATAGAATATCTTAATCATTTTCCCAGTTTGCAAAAAAAAGAAAATAATAATTTTATTAAACAATAAAAAATTTGTATCGACTTTTTTTTGAAAATATTTTTTTATCTGCAAAATCTACTTTTTGCCAGATTTATCGAAATAATAACAATAATAAATTTGTTAATTAATAATAAATTTTGGAAATCAAATAAGCAAATTATTTAGAAGAACATTTGTGACATTTTTTGTCGTCTTTTAAAAAGTTTTACTGTCTGAGGATTTTTAATTTATAAATAAAGCTGCTTCAAATTTATTGCATATTTGGCCCTTTCTGATTGTTCAAAAGTCAATAGAAAAATAATAAAACCGAAGGATATTCAATTCCGTTTTGAATATTTAAACTATATGTGTTGTGTTGTTTTATTATCTATCGAAAATAGAATAAATTAAATTACATCGATATTAATTCCTATAATGTAAAATTAAGTAATATTAAACTTATTTAAGTCTATTCCTCAAACAATTTATTCAAATTAAGAATATGGCTGACTTTTAGCAAAAATGGACGTCTTTTAAACTTATTGTTAAATTGCACGAAACTTGAAACGAACTCAACTCGAAGTTGAAATTGTCATGGTTACAATATAGAAGTAATTTAAATGAGCTCAACACAGAGTTGACATAAATTAAATTTAAAATTAGTTGGCAATATATATGTATATACATATATGTATATATAAAATAATACACAAAAGAACATATAACATACAAAACACAAAATAACACTTGTAAAATTGAAATTTGCGAAACATTATTGAATTTAATAAAATAAAATTTAAATCTGCAACACTGATGTTGGCCCTTTCTGATTGTTTAAGCTAAACGTCGTTGTTCGGAATTCCCAATATCAAATGAATTTGCACATTGAGAAGAGTTGTGTTTTACTTTACTCATTAAAATGCATTTAAAAAAAAAACATCTTTAAAAAGCGCTTGTAAATATCGTTTAACGCCATCACACTTTATGGTGTTTGTAATCCGAAATATTTCATATGTAGTTTGTTTAATATCAGAATAAGAACAATAAACAATGTACGAGTATACTTAGTTATTAACTTAAAAATTACTCTGGGTAAGTCGTGAGTAAACTGTGTCAATTGCTGATCTTTAGCAAGAACCTTCTTTTATAATAATCTTATCTGGGGAGTTAAGTAGTTAAAAGATGTCTAACAAACAGTTTATTATTTATACTTGCATCAACATTACCCAGTTAGGAAGTGTAGGGCGTAGAAAAATGAAAATAAAAAATAGTTTGGATTTGACATTGTCAGACAGCCAGCCAGCCATTCAGACAACCAAGCAGCCAGCATCATCAACTATGTAGTAGTGCTAACAGAATGGTAGCATTAGTGCATTCGCCTCTTGGCCATAACGCGTGTTGGTTTATAAATGTTGGAATTGCGGTCGAAATTTTCAGCAGAAAAAATAAATTCTAAAAAAATATTCATATAAACTAATCATCTACCTACAGATGAGATTTAATGTAAAGTGTGTAAAATAAAGTTTAAATACGCGAGAAAAACAAAGGAACGCAAAAACGCTGAAACGTAGAAACGCAAAAACAAAATTGTTTTATTATTTCCAACTTTTTCATTACATTAATACTTTTATGAAAATTTCCTTTCCTACAAGATTATTAGGAAATTTATATTACTTTTATAATGTTTGCGTAGTTACAAGGTTGGCGGTGTTGCCTCCGCGTCTGATGGGGCCACCATTTATCGTTGCAATAAACTGAAAGGTTTTTGTTTTCACTTATCTTAAAAAAAAAAAGAAAAAAAAAAAACAGAAATAAAGATAGAAAGAAAAATTTCATCTGAAATAATATAATTAATCTTGTATGTTTGTTTTAACGACCACGACAACCAACAATGGTATTAGAAACTCCACAATTAACACAAAGATACCTACGGAGTGTTTCGAAAGATTATTCAACGGTACGTCGTTTTAGTTCAACTCCAGTGGATGTAATTAATTCCTCACCCCTTTCGCATAAGCCCTCAATTCGTGGCGTTCGTTCCCGTAAACATGCACGTAAACGTTCATCGATTTCATCGACTCTAACAAAAGTATTGGTACTGAATGTGCGTGATTTGTTGCGTGTTCCAGATCCAAGTGATAATAATGATGAGGTATGTTGTTTCTTTGTCTCTGTTTGTTTGTTTGTTTGTTTGTTCATGTTTCCTCTTTTCCATGTTCAAGTTGTTTTCCAACATAAACGCACACCTCCCGAAGTTAATAATGACAACAATTAGAATCTCCTGATTGTTTTAGTTTCTCTTGCAGTTGGTGTCGGTCGTTGTTGTTTGAAGTTTACATTCCTTGACTTTCTGTCTTTTGTTTTGTTACAATATTTTTCATTTTTTGCGATCTCTGTTTTGGTTTCGCTTACTTTTCTCATCGTGTTAGTCATTTTGTTATCTTACACTTTTATTGAGTTGATGTTAATTTACTAGTTTTTGCAAGCAACTAAATGTTACACGAACAGTATAAATGTAATGGATTATATATATTTATGTATATATGTATGTATACATACAATGTATGTATGTATATATGTATTATGGTATACATTCGAATAATGATTGTACGAATAATCGAACAATTTCTTACGAATAATTATTCGAAGAATTTCAAAATGACAAATGAATTTTCGAACGAATATAATCTGCCGTTTCTGTTTAAAAATTTTAAAAATTTTATAATTAAAAAAGTCATCATTTAACACTATTTTAATTTTATTTACAAAATAAGACATCTTTTTTAATAAACAGTTATTTATGCACATAAATTCAATGATTCACCCCTATCGTGAATAAAAATTCCACATGAAATTTGTCCCTTTTCACATTTTAAGTAGAATTTTTTTTATTAATGAAAATTAAATAAAGTTTTTCAATCAATATGCATACATGTCTCCTTATACACAAACATTTACACCTAATTCTGCTTTTACACGGTAATTGGTTTCAAGAAGCCCCCGTGTAAAAAAGACATGGATCGTATGGGAAATAGGTGATTGGGAGAGAGTAATATCAAATTTTACAGAAAAATTAGCCCTTGTTGTAAATAGCTAATCCAGACAAATGTACATAGAATAAATTTATACAGAATTTTTGTGCGAGTTAGATAATAATAAGACCAACGCAGAAAATTTGAGTCAAATATGATACCGGCTCTCAAGTTTGGAAATACATATGTTTTTAATGCAATCTGAAATGTGTTTTTAAAACCTACACCACCATATATTGGGTTTGTGCTGATGTTTGTAACGCCCAGAATTATTGGCCCAACACCCACCTTAAAGTATATCAATCGGCTCAGAATCACTTTCTGAGTCGATCTAACGATGTCCGTCCGTCTGGCTGGCTGGCTGTCCATGTAACGCTTGTGCACAGAGTACAGGTCGCAATTTTGAAGATATTTCGATAAAATTTCGTACGTGGAATTTTTTCGGCCCAAGGACGGATGGGATTGAAAGTGGTTGCAATCGGTCAATTATTTCATCTGGCCCCCCATACAAAAGTCCTCCTGAAATTGGGGTTTACCGATCATAAATGTTTGAATTATGAAAGGAACCAAACACATTTCATCACAAATGAGTGGTAAATGAAGCCAAATCACATATACAAATTTTGTGAAGATCGGTCCATATTTAGTCGTAGCTCCCATATAAGGCCCACTTCCGAAAATCACTCAAAAATGTTGGTATCGAAATAATATTTAACAGAAATATATCTTTTATGTATACAAACAACATCGTACAATTTTATTGTGATCGGTCCATAATTAGTCGTAGCTCTCATATAAGGCCCACTTCCGAAAATCACTTTAAAGAGTATTACTCTGTCAAAAATGTTAGTATCAAAATAAAATTTAACACAAATATATTTCATATGTATACAAATAATACGATACAATTTTATTATGATCGGTCCATAATTAGTCGTAGCTCCCATAAATGGTCCACTTCAGAAAATCGTTTTAACGATCATAAATTTCTTAAGAATGTTGGTAATCAAATAAAATTCTACACAAATAATATACAGAAATGATGACAGCTAATTTTATAATGGTTGGTCCGTAATTAGTCGAAACTCCCATATATGACCCTCCCCGTAATCAACTTTTACCTCCTTAAATCTTTTAAAAGTATTTATATCGAGATAAAGTTTAACATACACAATATTTATATTCACAAAAATCATGACACTAAATTTTTGGATGATCGGTTCAGAACAGGTCATATCTCCCATATAGCGTACATTTCTGAAAAAACGGGCCAAATTACCGCATTCGATATCGAGTAAAATTGATCGTAATTTTCTTATTTGAGATTATGGCATTCGATATCGAGCAAGAATTTTAGTACATTTTATCATAATTTCGATATCGAAATCATTTTTCGATACGATAGCTCATTCAATCACGAATGCGGTAATTTGGGTTTGACCGACTATACTTTCTTACTTGTTAATTATTAATTTCGCATTTACTAAGGATAAAATTTAGATTTTAAGATCAACCAAAGCCGAACATTGCACTTAAACTTGTTGGTTTGAGTTATTTCTAAACAAATGCATAGAATTCCATCTTATGCGTTTCTACATGCCATATTTATATTCTAAGTCGATTAAGATGAAATTTGGTTAAAATGGACATACAATTGCTTCAACTGCTTTCTATAATCAGACACAATTATGTACGTAAAATTTGGTGCTGATCGGTCTATACAGCCATATCACATAATTTAATTCCGTTCGGAAGTAGAATTAATTCAGTATTTTGGAAGTAGAATTAATTCAGTATTATCAAAATTCATACTCGATTAAGAAAGTGTATAGTGCAGTTTTTATCGGAAAATTTTGTTCAGCGACGGAGCCTATTTCTGGTTGAAAGTATACGTAAACAAGCTCAATTGTCGTATTTGTTGTGAACAGCAGCCAGAAGCATTTTTAAAATACAGTGAATGGCGAGCGCTAAGGTGCAATGATTATAATTTTTTTTTTTTTTATTAAATTGGAAGAGCTGGACTTGTGGTTTTAACAAGACCAGCACGCGAAACCATGGTCCAATTGAGAGGCGAGTTCGATGAACAATTTATTTAACGTTTGGGGCCGGTCAATTGCCCGCTTAGATCGTTAGGCTATTGATATGCTCATATCTATAACGACAAGCCCGCAACGGTTGACGCACTGGAAGCTAATATTAAATAATTTATTTGTGAGATACCGTCCGATATGTTGAAGAGGCATTTGAGGCATCGAATTACACATACAGATCGTTCTTTCGACTAAAATAAAGATATCATACATTTCACTAAATTTCATATGTTTTTTTTCAAATCCGAAATCTCTTAAAAATGCATTAAATGTCTTGTATTGTGTCTTGTAAATTTGTTTGTTTGTTTCACAATCACACCAAAACGACTGACTGGCAAGACCTGGCCAGTAAGGAATATAATATGGGTAAAAACCGCCTTTGATTTTACAGACAAATCGTTCGTAATTGATGAAGCGCATTGCAAAGAACTCTCAGTTAAAAAATATTTCCCCTAACAAAATTATTGTTGGGAACAACCTTTAGTCGGTAACCACGAGTAAAAGGGAAAATTTGTAGTTTGGTAATTAATGAATAAAATTTTAAATATACATATTTATATATTCTTTAATTTTAATTCATTTTCAATTTGTGAAATCCATAATTTTAAGGTGAAAGGGTACTTGGTTAGATACTTTTTCAATATTTTGTGCTGAATACACAAAATTTGCTTTGCACTCTACAAGGATTGTTAAGAGCTTAAGTTTTTAGTATCGATATAGTTTAGTACTTTTTTGTATGTTTTGTATTATTTTTTTAAAGCGATAAAATTTGTGATGAAGCTTTATACAATCACAAATATTTCTATTAGAAAATTTATTTTTTTTTATCTCAGCTGTTATCGATTTCTTTACTAGCATTAAATTTTAATTAATTAATATTGAAATGTAAGGTTACAATTTGTCAAACAATTTGATTAACAATCTACGATTTTCAATTTATTATATTGTACTGAAGACTGCATAAAATACATTTCATTGTAAATAAATGTACATATGTATGTAAGGTTATACATATGTATTTCTAAACAAGTTGTTTGTCATTATAAATTTGACAAACAACAAAAAGTTTTAATAACAATTTAAATATGTATTTGTTTTCTTTTGCAATCACAATATATGTAAGTATGTATATTTGACAACTGTACGACATGTTGGGGAACGTCAAACTGTGATGCTTACAATGATACTCTCAGCTTATGGCCGTGCGCGAGAATCCTAAAAAGCTTAAGATTAACTAACTAGGATGTTAAAACTAATAGAATATATTAAAATGCTTTCTAGATATCTTTGAAAATACGTCATTTGGATTGTATAGTGATTAAGTTAAAGCTCTACTAGATCATGGGTATAAACTTATTTGCCATTATAAAACAAACAAAAGGTGATAGATAACTGACGTAAAACTTCTACTTTTTTAAATTTACAATTATCGTCTAATTGCTGTAAATATATAACTAGCAGCTTTTATTTATTTCTATTATATTTATTAAATGATTTTAATATGTATGTATGATTTAAAAGTTGTCGTCTTTAAAATTAGAATAATATTCTCTTTTTATTATTACATATACTATATTTAAATGTATCTCCTTTTTCAATTTCTTAATACATTCTTTAACAATTGTTTAATGTTTTTGTTTTTATTTTGAAATGTGCTTTCTAAAAAAAATTAATAATACTTTTATGTATGTAAAAATTTGTATACATTTAGCGAAGAATACAAAGGAAAAATAACAATTTCTTATTTCTTATCAATTTATTTTAACTTGTAAATTTTATTTCTTTTTCCATATTTTTTATTCCTGTTGAAATTGCAATTGCAAAAAATAAAATATTGATTCCAAATAACATCTCAACCGAATCTACAACAGCATCAGCCTCGCAGTTGGATTGAAACAAATTTTCAGAAGCGTGAATGCATCAAATTCATCCCATGTCCCAAAGACGATACAAAGTAAGTATAATTTATTGATCAATTTTTGACTATACTATATTATTAGTCACTATAATCCTTTATATGATAACGAAAATCGTAATGTGTTATAGTTACGATTCATATTTTTGCAGAAATATTATTAATTTTTATATACCTACATAGTTATTTAGTGGCAATCATGTCCAAGAATAATCATTACATTATAATGTATTGCTATCATATTATTATAACCATAATCATAAAGTAAATTACTGCCACAAACATATGCTTTATAACTACAATCAAATATATGATTGCTGAAATGTGAATCGTAATATGAATCGTAACTATATAACAATTACAGTGACCATGATATTGTTGAAAATCTTGCGGAGATAATTTACAACTACATTTTTCAACATGTATGTACATATATACGAGGTTACGTATGTTTGATTTTCGCATTTTTTTTATGTTATGTTGGTACACATGTTTGTTGTATATGTGTTTTGGTAATATCAGCCATTTTGGATTGTCAGTGTGTTTTTGACAGATAAAAAGGTTAGTCATGTTTTGGTGTGCTCTTCGATTTTTTACTATTCGAAAAAATGGATCAAAGAAACTGTATTAAGTTTTGTGTAAAAAATGAAATTAAATGTGCAAGGACATTTGAAATGTTGACTGCGGCGTTTGGCGAGTTAATCATGAGCAGAACACAAGTTCAATTGTGGTTCAAGGAAGGCCGAGAAGATGTCAATGACGATGTTCGTTCTGGTCGCCCGAGCACGTCAACAACCGATGAACACATTGAAGCAGTGAAGAAAATGATTTTGGATAATTGTCAAATCACTATCAAAAAGGTTGCTGATAACGTTGGCATATTGTTCGGCTCATGCCAAGCAATTGTTACGGATGTTTTAGACATGAAACGTGCGGCAGCGAAGATTGTTCCAAAATTGCTAAATTTGGGCAAAAACAACGTCGCATGGACATCGCTCAGGAGCTGTTGAACATCGTCAACGACGATCCAGATTTCCTCAAAAAGGTCATAACTTGTGACGAATCATGGGTGTATGGCTATGACATTGAAACCAAAGGCCAATCATCCCAATGGAAACGTCCAGAAGAGCCAAGACCGAAAAAAGCACGTCAAGTTCGGTCAAATGTGAAGGTTTTGCTCACTGTTTTCTTCGACTGCAATGGGGTGATGCGTCATGAATTCTTTGCGCGAAGCAGTTCGTCAAAAACGCATAGAATTGTGGAAAAACTAATCATGGATTTTGCACCATGATAACGCACCAGCTTACACATCGATGCTAGTGCGTGAGTTTTTGGTCAACAACAAAACTGTAATCATGCCTCAACCACCGTATTCACCGGACTTGGCCCCCGCTAACTTTTTCTTCTTCCCATAACTGAAGATACCGATGAAAGGAAAGCGTTTTGCTACGATTAAGGATATAAAAGAAAAATCGAAACAGCATCTGTTGGCGATACCAAAAGACGCGTTTCAGAAGTGTTTCGAGGATTGGAAAGACTCTGGTATAAGTGTATTATATCTGAGGGGGATTACTTTGAAGAGGACAAGATAGTTAGTTATTGAAATTGAAAATAACGGTTATTTTTTGATCAGACCTCGTATTATGTATTTACAACTTAAATTAGTTTTTTATTCTGGTTATCGCATGCCCTCACAACAACTTGTTAAATGTGAAAATGTTTAAGGGGATGTGCAATTGTGGGTGCTTTGATGAGATGAAGACTTTTGTAATTTGTTTTAACAAACAAACAAACAAGCAAACATGTGTTCCATTTAAAGCTTAGATAGTTTCATACAAAACATATAAAAATAACCATTAAAAAGTTATACATGTACAATTGCAGCTTGTCGCAATTAACTTTTAAATTAGTATTTATGTAGAATTACTTTAATTCTGCTAAATATTTTCATTTAGTTTATTAATGTTATGATTAAAAAAACAGATAAATCATGGCTCTTAATCTTAATAAACTATCGGATGTATCCACATATTTTATTTGATTCTATTTGAATTTAAATATACATTTTCAATTAGAATTTAAATTACAAACATTTTAGTCATAATTTCAAGAAATTTTTTTTATTTTATGATCATACCTTTTTACAAGGCTTTTCCATCAGATATCACAATGGAGTAATTATGTTGTTAAAATTCCTTCATTAATTTCAATAATATTAATCTCAAATTTACATATTTAACTAACGATTCAATCTCAATTAATCCAAATTTATTCAGGCGTTTTTACTCCGTAGAAAATGTCGTTCAAAATCAATGAAAAAAAAACAACCAGGCACGTCGCCTCAATGAAACAATAGTGAGACACTTTGGCACAAATTCTGCTGACTGTGCTTTGTGTCATGCCATGAAGGTCACCAGCATCGACTTGACACTAAAAATAATCAAATTTGACTTTACTTCAATGTCTGGTTTCACTAACGTTACAATTTTCTTCAGTGTTTCCTTCCTAAAACGTTTGAAGCGGTCATCTGGAAGAGAGAAGCCATCAAACCTTTCTTTATAAATTCTGGCCCTATAATAGCTCTCCATTTGGTCTATACGTTCTAAATAGAAAAAATACACATAGAAAAAATTATATAAACTAACCGATTCTGGTCATTAAATTTAAAGTATCAATTTTATGTAAAAATCCACACAAAAATTCACAAAACTTTATTTCTTTAAACAATGAAATATTTTAACGTCACTTTAAAGTAGGCGAGTAGCCGCTTTAAATCATTTGATGTCATCATCGCTTTACATGACGTGTGTTAAGCTAAAAGTTCTTGTTGCATGATACTTTAAGGAATTTTACTTAACATTATTGCCTAAGATTGTATATGCATGTATAAGTATGTGTGCTTTGTTGCAAGTCATTTGCATGAGTAAATTCTGCTTTTACAAATAACGACTACAGTGAGTTACATATTTAAGTCGTCACTTGTAACTAGCTTTAGTAATAGCTCATTTCTAAGCAGTTGTGGTAAGTACTTGCCGCAATGATATGACCGTGTTAAAATACCGCACAGTACTAGGATTGGTAATCATTACTTGGTTTCTGAATTAAATTCATATAACTGATTAATAATTTTTGTAAGATACAATTTCTTTAGAACGGTCAACATTAATTCAAACAAATATTGTCAATCATAAAATTGCTTTCCAACACGGCGACATAGTTTTTGTTGCCGTTTAGCCCAGTTCAGAATAAATATTGTTTGTATTTAAATATAAACGTCATAGACAGAAGCAACAGCATCGGCACGACCAAGACCATCCTCAGTTTGCCATTATTAGAATTCTCATTATCATTATAGTCGTAAACCCAAAAGCTATATTAAATACATGCATTAACCAGCGGGAAAAAGATGCTGTAAAGAGGCCTACCAGAAGGCCTTATTTTGCAGTCACAAAAGTCGTTTAAATTTTACATGGATTGAAATTGGCAATCAAGGCAAGGGTAAGGGTAAGCAACCCGCTACTGGTTAGATGCCTGCTAGAAGGCTTGCTTGAGAAGGACAATTGGAAGGTCTACCAAGTAATGTCTCATAGAAGGCGTAATTAAAGGTCTGCTTAATTAATAATTTCATTGAGGAAAGTAAAAGAAATGGTTTTACATAAAAAAGGAGTTTAAATTAGATTAAAAACCATATGTATTTAAAGTACTGCTTCATGCGTACTTTACACCATAAATTTTCATAAAAGACTAACGCTCTCTTTATTCCTTTTTATAACTCGTATAACAAAAGGAGCAAAATAATGTTTGTTTTTGTAATGCCGATATACAGGAATAATTACAAAACCATTCGTGTATGCTACTGGAATCATGATTGGATGAAATGCAATTTTGAATGTGTATGAAACACCTTCTAGAACACCTTCTGAGAGAAGGCATAATGGACTGAGCATCTATAAGGCCTACAAATGGAAGCACTTGCAATTTTTCCCGCTGGGTGCTTACATAAATATAATCTTTCGTTATACAATACAAGTGCAAGTGTAATTGTGTTTATTTACACAGATACATTACATGTACAACATAAACATTAGGGTGGCCACAAAATAAACGATGTCGGAATTTTGTTCGTCTGGACGCTTTGGACTTTTGGAAAGTTTTTAAGAGTATCTGGACTATATTACTCTGGATGGGTTTTATTTGGAATTCAAAAAACTGAAGAAATTTAGCTTATTCAACCATATATGTTAAAAAAATAGTTTTTCCCGGAATCCGTCAAATTCGAATCGCGGGTACATAAAAACTATGGGAGGTATTGACATAATTTTTTATACTTTTGTTTATATTCTTACTGCCGTATTCATAAAAAATAAAGTAGGTTTGAAGTGTGCTTTTAGACAAAATTTTCATAAAAAATTTTACTTTAATTTTTTTTATGAATAAGAGCATTAATAAATACTAAAGAAATATTATAAAAATTCTAAACTTTGTTTAACAACATTTGGAAATAGAGTTTTGAAACAGCTGTTAAAAAAATTATCAATTTTTGACCACAGTAGATAATAGGTTAACATTATGCTATGAAGACAAAAACTCATATACAACTCTCAAAATTTGTTAATATTTTTCTTACATATCTTATTCAAGTGGTCTGAGACATTTTAATGACCTGGGAATACTAAATAACTTTAAAATTTTTTAATCGATTTTTTACATACACATTCTGATACTTTTATATAATTATTTAAAAGCAAAATTTAAAAGAATTAGTATTTTCCCCTTGTAAATGCACCACCAAACTTTGAGCGACGAGTGGCACGGGTTTAATCGAGTTCAAATTTCGGTTATCTCAACAAACAAAATTCCGAGATTTTTTTCTTCCTATATGAGATCCGGTCACGCTAAGG
Organism: Bellardia bayeri; assembly: GCA_950370525.1. Lineage (NCBI taxonomy): Eukaryota > Metazoa > Arthropoda > Insecta > Diptera > Calliphoridae > Bellardia > Bellardia bayeri. Next base: position 41,389,309 of record OX493268.1, on the reverse strand, counting down.
TGCATAAACCATCAGCAAGAAAATGTATTAAAAGGTCAAGAATAATGTTTTTGTGGACGCAATATTAACATTAATCATTACACGCACCACCCACAATAACTCTGGCAGTTAAAAATACACATACAGTCAGAGACTAAAGCTTAAATACACCTCAAAAATTCATTGTTTAAAGAAAAATAAACGTTTCGGGAAAACTTGAAGTATACAGTTTTATTTAGTTTTATAAATAACAAAATAAAATAACAACAAATTAAGACTTCATTACGAATATAACGGTAATTCTTAAAAATACGATAAAATTCACTAGACAAAAGTTTAAATACATCTTGCAAAATAAAGAACTCTCTTTCATTTCCCAAAAACAAAGTACAATTATATTTAATGTTTTGGCTAAATTATGTTCTTACAAGCCAGAACTTGTTATTAGAAGTCTTTTTATTGTCAGCATAACAAGTTTTGTCGAAAATTATGGGCTAAAGTAAAGAAATTGAGTCCATCATTAAACATTTAATAATAAAACGTTTGAACGAAGGAAAATCCCATCGGGAAAAAGAAAAATTATTAAATGTGCCCTTTTAAAGTATCCAAAATATAATTAGAAAATATAAGGAAAATGTCTCCATAGCAAATATTCTAAGAAGTGGTTGTCCAAAAAAACTTATTAATCGTGATGTTAACCACATCGTAAAAGAAGTGAAAAAGAATCCAAGAATAAGTGCACCAAAACTTGCAGATGATATCGCTAATAACTATAACAAACATGTTCATCCAAGAACTGTTCAAAGAGCATTGCGAGAAAAGCCGAGTTCACCGAAAAAAGCCACTAATAAGTGAAAAAAACAGAAAACTTAGACTGGAGTTTGGACATAAGTACAGAAACAAAGACGTTGAGTTTTGGAAAAGAGTTTTTTTTTACAGACGAAAGCAAATTTAATTTATTTGATGGTGTGGGGAGCGATTGGAGCAGCAGGGGTTAAAAATTTGGAGTTTATTGATGGGATCATGAATCAACATACTTACAATAGTATATTGGAAAAAAATTTGCAAGAATCCGTCGACATCTTGGGACTTGGATCCCGTTTGATCTTTCAACAGTGGTTGCTTTATTCTGCTCCCAGACAGCTCCCTAGCCCACCTAAATCGCCAGACTTAAACCCAATTGAGCACGTTTGGGATATAATGAAGCCCAAATTAGTAGCAACTTCAATAACGAGCAAAGAATCGCTTAAAGAAGCTCTTAAAAAAATATGGTCAGAAATATCGCCTTCTGAAACAGAAAGCTTGGTACGTTTTCTGCCACGCCGCTTGCAGGCAGTTATTGATAGTCATGGCGGTCCAAAAAAGTATTGAAATGTTTTCTTTTTTAATTTATCTAAAAAAATTATTAACATTCCAAGATGTATTTAAACTTTTGTCTAGTGAATTTTATCGTATTTTTAAGAATTGCCGTTATGTTCGTAATAAAGTCTTAATTTGTTGTTATTTTATTTTGTTATTTATAAAACTAAATAAAACTGTATACTTTAAGTTTTCCTGAAACGTTTACTTTTCTTTAAACAATAAATTTTTGAGGTGTATTTAAACTTTAGTCTTTGACTGTATGTATAGTGACTGTAATGTGGATAATTAAAAAAATATATAAAAGTAAATCCCAAATAACTTTAATTTCAATGAAACTGACATTTATTAGCAATAGCTTTCTTTACTATGTATTTTATACTTAGTTATAACTACTTAAATTTTATGATCACACATGGCAAATATTTAAACGAAAAAGCGTAACCACTTGTTTTAGCATAAATTTGTTTGACGTTGTTTACTCCCGCAAAAGTTTTGCAAGATCAAACAGCATCAAATAAAATAAGACTAAATATTTGTTATGTGTTGTCATAAATAAACCATTTATTTAGAGTTTACTTTTTCGGCAAATATTTGCCAAGTGTGACCATACCTTTAGATAGTGTAATAAATGACTGTAATAGATAGATAGATACACTATAGATCAAAAGTTAAAGCTTTTTTGGCTCTCTATCTCTAGCGATTTAGAAATGGATAGAGCTTTATTTAAAAGATTTAATATCTAAATCAGTTTTTATAAAAAGCAACAAATGCACAGTTTTGCACCATTTACAAAATAACGAAAAACTTATAGTTTAACGACTTGAAACGTCTCCCTCTTTGCAAATAACATTCTTAATAAAGCTTTTAACGATAAGTTATATCAGTCTCATTCAAAATCGGATATATTTTATTTCAAAGTTTCTATGTGGTTTGAACTCTTTATTTTTCAGCTAGTTTTGGATAACAGTATAATTTCAGCCAGCAGGTCAAGGAAATTTTGTTTACTAATAATAAAATTAATTTGCACAAGTAAATCAAGATGAGAAATTAACAGAAACATCCCCAAAGCAATTCCATGGGTAACTGTTAGCAACAGGCTGATTAGCAATAATATTTTTACAATTTTGTATTTTTATTATCAAAGTTTGTAATTTTATATTTATAGATATAGATTCGTAGACGCTTAATTATTTGTTTTTACTCGATACTATTCTTGATTAATTTTTATATTTGCAAATATTTATTTTTTATTGGCAATTCCTTACACATACGAGTATAAATAATTTTGTAAATGATGTAGAATTGAACACTTTCATATTTATACCCTACACTACCATAGTATATATTGGATTTGTGCTGATGTTTGTAACGCCAATTAATATTGGTCCAACACCCATCTAAAAGTATACCGATCGATGCAGAATAACTTCCTGAGTCGATTTAACGATGTCCGTCCGTCTGGCTAGCAGGCTGTTCATGTAAAGCTTGTGAGCAGAGTACAGGTCGAAATTCTGAAGGTATTTCAATAAAATTTGGTACGTTATATTTTTTATAAATGTATGCAATTATGCAAGTATGCAAACAGATTTCACCACAAATGAGTGGTAACTGAAGTCAAATCACATCAAAAAATTTTGTGCAGATCGGTCTATAATTGATCATAGCTCCCGTATAAGGTCCACTTCAGAAAATCACTTTAAAGATCATAATTCCCTTAAAAAGTTTGCTATTCAAATAATATGGGACTTAAATATGTTTCATATAACAGAAATGATGACACCTAACTTTGTAATGGTCGGTCCATAATTAGTCAAATCTCCTATATAAGACCCTCGCAGTAATTCCTCCATAAATTTTTCAAAAGTATTGATATCGCTTAACATACATAATATTTATATTCACAGAAGTAATGGAACTAAATTTTTGGATGACCATATAGCGATCATTTCTGAAATACTGTTTTATACATATACTGGGTGTAGGGCATTTTATAGTGGGGCTTGACCGTCTATACTTTCTTACTTGTTTTAAAATAATATTTTTTATATTATCTAAAGATTTTTCATTTTATTTTAGTGGTATTTAAAAATATGGCTTAAATATATGTATACATATGTACATATGTATATACTATTCTCGACCATGTTACAAGCAAATTTGTCGTGAGTAAATTAAGTTCTCACTAGAACAATTTTATATTCTGGGTGCCAGAAGAAAACTTTTGCAACATTATTTTGATGGTTGGAGTCCATGTCAAAATTAGGACAAAAATATTAAATTTGAAGAATCCCTGGATGCTTCCTTTATATGATAATTTTTTTTGGTTGCATGATTTCTTTACGAGGAAGTTTCTCTGAAGAATCTGAAGATTTTGTCATAATGAAAACTCCTTATATTGAGGTCAATGCTCTTAAAAACATTTGATTGCTTTCACTAATGCTACAGAATACATTCGCTAATTCTTTTTTGAACTTTAAAGCAATGCATTCTATTTCAGTTATAATAGAAAATAACTATATCTATAAATATAATCTATACCGAGTATATAAGCAATAATATGAATTTTGAATGTATAGTTGCAATATAAAAGTTATTTGTTTTGAAGTTTAAGTAGTTTTTAAAAGTGAATATAATTTATTTATATTTTATATTATAAGTATTTATAAGTATGTATACAAGACATATACATATGTACATATATGTTATATTTTATTAGGATACTAATATTTTAAGACAATTATACTCTTTAAAGTCATTTTGGGAAGTGTGCTATGATCGATTGTGTGTATTTACCGATCCGCACACAATTTGTTGGTGTTATTCAATTTTATATACATATTATTTATTATTATTGCCCAAAAAATATTTTGTACACAAATAAATCCATTGTATAAAAATAAATAAATAAATCCCCAATTATGATTTAGACGAATTTTATATAATTTTTACATTAGAAAATTATGAGAGTTTTGATTTTTAATTGCCCATATATCACATATATCGTATTAGCCCTACTTTCGAAAATGGCAAACTATTTTTTTTTTTCTAAATATTTTCACACAAATATGAAACAATTCTTTTAAATTCAGTTTTGTTGTTTTAATCTACATTTCAAAATAAATTGTATATGAGCCATAGTTGTCAGCAGTGTTCGTCAAAAAACAATACCTTACATTTAAAGAACACATTCACTAAATTTATTATTAAGGTATGGTCATATTTGGCAAATATTTACCCGAAAAAGCGTAACCACTTATTTCAGCACAAATTTGTTTGATATTGTTTACTCTTACAAGAGTTTTGCACGATCAAACTGCATCAACTAAATTAAAGCTAAATATTTGTTGTGCTTTGGCCTAAATAAGAATTTTTTTTTTAAATAAACCAGTTCAAATATATATTATTTAGTGCTTACGTCTTTTTCGGCAAATATTTGCCAAGTGTGACCGTATCTTTAGTTTTGTGTATGTATTCACAACCAATATTCCGTACACTATGAATAACGTACGGAACCAAATACATATTCACTACATCGCACAGTGGTTCAGTAGTAGGACATAGTGGTCAAATGACAATGTTCGTTTTTTTCACCGTTAGTTCGCTCTAATACTCACTATTAGTGGTACTACTAAAACATGCAAAAAGATTTGCAATCAATTGTTTTTTACATTTACTTTTGTGCATCGGAAGTGAATAAATCAAAACAACTTTCCTTATTTTTCAGCAGTTTAACATGTGTTTAAGTAAACCCGTTATTGATACTGCTAGATATCAGTTTGGATTTTTGAATATTTTATACATTTATCTTACCGATTAGATTTTAAAAAGTGGCAGGCTCCTTCAACAGATGGAAAGGAGCTTCTTGCGCAGAAAAAACAATATATTCAGCAGCACTTTAAGACACGATTAGGTTTAATTGTCGACAAAGCTCAAAGTGGCGGAAGTGGCACATTCAATGACGGAAACACTGTAAGAACTTTTTTTTTTGAATTCAGCTATATCAGCTGAAATAACTGGCTTCGATCAAGCAGTTATTGAACGGTTTCATCATTTTTTGCAATGTCTTTCGTCGGGATACGAAATTAATAGTGTAGAATTTAGAGATTACTCGTTAGGAACCGCACGAATGCTTATTACTACATATCCATGGTATAATATGCCTGCTTCAGTTCATAAAGTGTTAGTTCATGGATTGGAAGTAGTTGAACACTGTCTAGTTTCCATAGGCGAGCTCTCTGAAGAATCCGCTGAATCTTGTAATAAATTATTTAAGCAATTCAGACGAGACAACACGCGAAAAATGTCTCGTATTGTCACTAACACTGATATTTTGCATAGACTTCTTCTTATTCTTCTTTACGTAAATTACCACAAAAGAAGAAGTCTATGATATTGCCAGAGGCTTTGCGTATGTTAAGTTTTTGAAAATAATGTACAAATGTACTGCTGGTGTCCCCCAAGGCAGCATATTAGGATCGCTTCTAATATACACAGCGGATATGCCAACAAACCTGAGCACGCATACCTCCACATTTGCAGACGACACAGCATTTATTAGCGTCAACCATGACCCAAAAGTCGCATCGCAAAATCTGCAGTCCCACATCAATGAACTAGAGGCCTGGCTAGGAAAATGGAGAATAAAGGTTAACCCGGCTAAATGTGCTCACTTAACCTTCACGCTCAGAAGACAAACCTGCCAGCTGTAAAAATAAATAACATCACTGTTCCGGTAGAAAACCATGTTAAGTACTTGGGAATTCATATAGATAGACGGCTGACCTGGTCTCGTCATATTGAAGCGAAAATAACGGCTATGAAACTTAAAGCAGCTCAACTACATTGGCTTCTCGGTCGAAACTCAAACTTGTCGTTAGACAACAAAATTCTCTTATACAAGTCCATCATAAAACCAATATGGACATATGGCATCCAATTATGGGGTACTGCATGCTCATCTAACATCCAAAAACTTCAAAGAAGACAGTCCAGAATATTACGACAAATTGTCTGCGCCCCATGATATACAAGTAATGATATTATCCACAGAGATCTCAACGTCCCCACTATCCAGGAGGAAATTAAAAAATATTCAATCAGCTACATCGATAAACTAATGGCCCACCCTAACTACCTCGTTCGGGGTCTGCTTCAGTTCGAAGGTCACCAGAGGCTAAAAAGAACCGATACTTTGAGCCTAACTAAAAGATATTTTTAAAAAATTTTAATACAGCAGTTAGTGGTTACATTGGTAACAACTAATAAACAACAAGTAGAATTAAGATTTGAATACTTATTGTAAATTTCGATACGAAAGATTCAATAATAAAAAAATAAATTAAAAAAAAAAATATACAAATGTTGTATTAAATTGCCGTTAAAAAAATTTATTATTTTTTCTTTAATTAATAACTAACATTTTTGTGTAAATAAATTATTATTATATTATAATTAAAGACTTTTTTAAATCTTATTTTACCCCAATTGGCCCATGAATACCGTAAACATATATATTCATATTAATTTTGATGGCCTTAGAAACTTGAACCACTGTGCACTGTGTGTGAATGTTCTTCACTACGTTAAGTGAATTTATTTTGTGTACAGGCTGTGAACTTTTTTGTGTGCGAGTAGCAAAGATTTTAGAGTACATGTGCGGTATTTTCTGTGCGTGTGTTTATGTTTTTCCTTTATATGTTTCAGTTACTTCCCAGCGGCGAAAAGAAGTAGTAAACAGGCCTTCTGGAAGGCTTTATTTAGCAGACACAAGGCCTTATTGCTCCATTCCATACTCACACATTTTTTACACACGATGTCCTAGCCAGCCAAGGCCTTCTGCTTCACCTTCTTTAACAGGGCTGGTAGTAGGCCTTCTTTAGCAGGCCTGTTTAGAGACCTTCTTCGACAGGTCTGGTAGTAGTTCTTTATTAATATCACTTTGTTTATAAATTTTCATTAAATTTTTTTCTTTTTCTAATTTTTTAAAAGTCTAAGTGATCTTTTATGCATTTTAATTTTTTATAAAAAAAACTAACACTACCACGTCAAAAACTCACAGAACGCACAACCGCTTTGTTACAGAATTTAAGCAAAACTATTTTTAGTTTACTTCGAAATAAACCTAGAAGAGAGTAGGTAGGCCTTCCACAAGACCTTTCTGAGAAGGCAAGCGAGCATGAGTACTGGATCTAAAAAAAGGTCTAGGAAGGTCTTACAGAAGGCCTTATAGCTGAAGGCCTCAAAAATTTCGCCGCTGGTTTGTATTGTTTCTTGGAATTATATGCATGTCATTATTACTTTTCTCCTTATTTACGAGTATGTGATAATTAAAATGTGTAAATATTGTTTTTATTTAATGGAATAATTAATTTGGTAAGTTTTAATTTACAATAAAAGCTATTGTATGGATGGACTGACTTCAAAATTGTATTTAGTTTGTATTTTGTGGTCTGCATACGAGTATATTGATAAATGAAATACATTTGGGGTTTTTTGCTTTATTTGTCTTACCCAATAAAAAGAATACAAATATTAAATTTAAAATTTATTTATTAATTTTTGCTATTATTTAATTTGCGTTGTTGACCATTCGGCTGCCGACAAGAAAAAGGAAAGATAGAAAAAATGTTATTCTTTCAACTCGTGCATGCCGGATGTAACTTTTTTAACGTTATTTTTGAATACTGATTATATTTAGTAATTGGTAATTACAGGGCGCCACATACATACATATACATAATATATTATATTGAATACAAATTTCTACATTGAATACAATTTAAATAGGTTTTTAAAGAGTTTTTACGATGCATACTTATAAAAATTGCCAATGCATAAAACCATGCAGTAATATTTATGATCTGACAGCTGTAATAATGTGTGAAGTAACTCTCATTTTAATGAATGGTCTTTATTTATTGCATTTGTTGAAAATAAGAAATGCAAAGAATTATTTAGTTTAGTGTTTTTACCAAGTGTTCGCTAAAAGTTCCGTAGCTCATTCGTAGTGTACGGAATATTGTTTGTCTATACATTCACAAACACTAAAATATTGTTTTGGAATTTCGTGCATTTTGTAGCGAGTACACACGTATGCAAGTATGTATATGTCCTTAATAATAATTTGAAGGTATGGAAACTTTTTTTGAACTTTTTTAAGGGTTTCAAATTCAATTACAATTTTACCTATGAATGATTACATTTTTGCTAATTGAAATTGCTTGATCATGAATTATTTATTCATTTAATTAGTTTTTTCATTTATCTTTTAGACAATAAATGAAGAATAATATTGTTTAGATAATTTATAATATTGTATTTAATAGTGAAAACTTATTTAATTGCACATTTGTAGACGAACGTGGTGAAGACTTATTTAGCTCCCAATTTGTAAGTACTTGCCTCCAATGACATCACCGTGTTCAAATAATCAGTCTTATTATGAGTGTCGTTTTCTTTTTACGATAACGACTCTTTCGTAATAGATTAAAGATAAAATTAAATTTGTTGCCCAAAAAAGTTAAAGTAGTAAAAAATTCCTGCGTTGTCCTGATAAGAAATAATGACTGCAAGTTGCTTTTTTATTTAATACTAGAGATTGATTAATGTTGGAAAAATTAAAAAAAAACAAAAAACAATTTTTAATTTTTACCTTCAGTTTGAGAATTGGAAAAATTGCGGTTTTTTTTGTTTGTCAAAAAATGATCAAAAAAAAGTTTCTCAAATAAAGGATAATGCAAGAAATGAAAAATGCCTGCACATTCTAAGTAGCCTTAGGTAACACATTTGTAATATGAAATAAATCAAAGCGATTTGTCAACACACTAAAAACTGGAAATGGGTATTTAAATACCCAACCGTCCATAACGAGTTGTAAAATTAACTATTTTTTCTATATTGAAATAATTCTTTAATTAAAAAAAAATGAAAGGTTATTTAGACTTTACAATTTTCTATGTATCTGGTGTGACACTTCTATCGTAATCCAGGAATCATGGTGCTGGGTGCAAATTCGCCTGGTACTTCAAACATCCATACTCTGTTTTGCCACCGCACTGCCGGCAGCGACGACGTGCTAGGAGTTTCCCGATTAAAAGATCGACGCGATCATATCTGACTTCCATTTGCGCTCCGGAAATCATAATCTTACCTGCATTTCGCCTATTAAACTTCATCATTAAAATCGAATTGAGACATTTGGAGTTTTTTTCATATTTGCGACAAAGACAAATATGAATTCACCATTGCCGCATCGAAAGCGTTTGCAACTAATGGCCAATGCCACTTTTTGCCCCGAACTCGAATGCGATAATTGTTCATGGCGTTATCGAAAAGGTCCACACCTCCCATATATTTCATATATTAGAAGACTAAATAGGGTTGTTCAATTGAAACCATGAAGCAAACTAAAAATCCCCCTTTTAAAAACAAACTAAATATTTATAACGCTCTTCGAAGCAACCTTGTACATTTTAAATGTTACAGTAGTGTGTATCAGAACTTTGAGTGGTCAAAAAAATGAATAATTTTGTAAACAAATAAAAAGAAAAACAAAATTGTTAAACATTTTTTTTTTTTTTTAAAGTACCTATAGCGTTAAAGACGGTTGGGTATTTAAATACCCATTTCTATCTCAGGAATGGGGGGAGTTAAAATTTATGTTTGACACCAATCAACTTCTATGGACCTCCAGGTAAAATTCTGAAAGTTTCGTCTAAATCTTACGAGCGGTCTATGAGCCGTCTTTAATGGGTTAAATTACAACGAGGTTTTCAATACTAAATATATGTATATATAAGTACACTCAAAAAATTCTGTACGTAAAATTAACTGAAATTGTAATATAAAATAAATGAATATTTAGTTAAAAATTAGTTACTTATTATTCATTTAATTTTAACGAAAAGTTTATTTAATTTTAAATGTCAAAAATTCAACTCCGAATTCCGTAAAATCAACAGAATTTTCAGTTATTTTATGTATTTTAGTTATTAATTAAAATAAAATAACTGAAAATAACTTGAAATAATTTTCTACATAGTCATAGCTTCTGTATAATATCTACATTATATTAAAATTGACATTGACTGTTTGGGAATTATAACATTTAAAATTAAATGAACTTTTGAAGTAGATCGGTTTTTAAGTAAATTTTCAGTTATTTTAAATTACAGTTTCATTTAATTTTACATACAAAATACTTTAACGTCAACAACTGTCAATATCAAATGCAACTGAAAATCCGTATTAATGCGCACTTAGTTTTTTGAATAAATGTTAAATTCAGTTAAAATTAAAATTTCTTAGAATTTTAAATGTTTATTTAGTTAAAAACAACTGCACGGAATACTTCCTGAATAAACTACATTACGTTACTGTAATAATATTGTGAGTGTAGAGAAGACCCATTATATTAATAGTTTATTTAACTCATTACTATTACTTTGGCTGGGTGGTTGTTCAGACTTTATTTTTGATACTGTATTTTAAAAAGTTCTTAAAATAAGATTAAGAGATTGGTGTTTTTAATAAAATAATAAAGTAACGAAAACTTTATTGATTTTTTCTGTAAAGTGAAAACGTTTGTTCATGATTTTATTCATTAAAGGTTATTTATATGTTTCAGCATCAACCTGGCCATATTTTTTATCATTTGAAGTTGCCATGATAAAATCATTTTTTCCTTGGTATAAGTAAAGTCTTTAGTTGGCATTAATACAAAAGAAGAAAGATATTGAAAATGGAAATTAATTAAAGATAAAATCTGAATGAGGGAAAAGCAGTAAATGATAAAAGTCTTTCGTTCTGCTGAATTCATTATCATTTATGTCTAGAAATTGCATGGCTGGCCATTGAAAAGATGAAAAGATTTGTCTTGGAAAAATTACCTTAATAATTGTAAGTGCAATTGAATGCTTAATGTGAACCAGAAGGAAATCTAATACTTTCACTTAAAGAGCAACAGCAAACCAACAAAATATTGAACAGTAGGTGTATAAATAATGATGATTCAAGTCAAATTAATAAAATTAGTTGGAAGCAAGACTAACAACAATTACGTAAAGAATCTACAATTTACTCATTTGTTTATTCATTAATTTACAGTGTTTTGCATTTTTCTTCTCGACTTGTCTGTCATACAATTCCATTGAAAAGGTTCCTTGGTTTTTGTATGAACATATAAAAATGTGTTTGTGGTTGTGTTTTAGTATCTGTGAAATTATATCTTAGGGATAAGTTTAATGAAAGACATTAAATAAACACGCATAAAATAAAATTAAACAAAAATCATTTATTTTATTCCTTAAATATTGATGTTTTTTTTTTCTTCCATTCTGTATCTGTTGACTCAATATGAACTCTTAACGCAGGAGTGTGTAAATTATATGTAATAGACTGCTTCCAACACGAATTTAATAAGTCCTCGTGTATTTTATTGGATTGTAAAAAGGCCTTCTGCTAAAAATTAGAATAATAAAATAGTCGCTTAGATAACGCCACGACTTTTCCAAACGATTCCACAAATGTTCATCTGTCGCCCAATTTCTGGAAGAAAACCTTCATGCTGTAGACTTCGAGTACTATAAATAACAAAACATAAGAAAATAATACAGATTTTTTTTAATTTTATAAACATTCGTTATTTTCTTAAATTCTCTACAATTTATTGGATTTAGATTTCGAGATTCATTTTATTAAAAAAAAAACACCAGACAATTTGATCACTTGCGAAAAATTTTCTAATATTCATCTGCTCATTTTTTTATTTTTCCCCGTTTTTTTTTTTTTTTTTTGGTTGAAAAAATTTAAAAAAAAGAAACTATTTTCACCAATCACCATCCGGGAAAGCGTTATCACCTAAATATTTTCTATATCGTTTTCTTTTTCAATCCACGAAACAACTCCAGAGTAGTTATGGCAAGTGGCTTATAGATTTTTCTCGTGTATACAACCTTGAGGCACACTAATAAATACATACATTTTTAAGGATTAACATTGTATTCTTGTTTGGAAATTTAACATTTAACAATTAATTTACATGCGACAGGATTTCATAATGAAATAATTGAAAATCATTATTTTCATTGAACACAAAAGCTGTCAGTAACAAGTTCAGTTCGCATAGAAATTAAATTTCGTTCACACACAAACATTCTCATTTACGTACACAAACTCATATGTAGTATGTACAGTGTGTGTTATAATTTTCTAAATAGAAAAATTAAATTAGGTTTGATAACGAAATTTTAGCCAGCTGGGTGTCAGAATAAAATTGCAATAAATAAAAAAAAAAATAACTAAACTAAAAAATTAACTGATGAATTCTCATGCAAAACCTTTTTCGATCAGCTTCCTTGAAAGCCTAAAAATATCAATAATTTACGTTTTTGTCGTTATACTCCCTCAGTGTACCCCAATAGATAGACTAGATGATAGTGTGCTTAACTATTAGTCTGAGGGTTGTGGGATCGCAACTATTTAAGTTTTCTGCAGACAAGCTAAAAGCTTCACAGTTTGCGTTTGTTTAAAAACAATCTGATCAGATTATTGAGTCTGCAATCTTTAATCAAACACGATTTAGGAAACATTAGATAGGTAATTTAATCAACTAGTTTAAAAACGTACATACTTATGTATGTATGTATGTAGCTAGTACTGCTTCATGCATTACAACAAATGTTTTTTATTTTAAATTATCAAAGCGTTACAGATCCAGTGCTTTTGTGACGAAACAATTTCGAATCAGTTTTTAATTCAATGATTTTTACATGTCATTTTCGGACGTTGTCTATATCTTCAATATAAAAGAAATAATTCTCTCTAGGTATCTACTTTTATAAAAATTAAATGGTCTATGTATGTAATGGCATCACGTGAGAACGGCTGGAGCAATTTGGCTGACGTTTTTTATTCTATTCAAAATTTTCAGGAGATGGTTTGTAAAAAAAATTAAAAAATTCCGAGCGAAGCCGTGGCGGTCAACTAGTATTCTACAAAAGTACTTTAGTTTTTGCAATATTGTTTCACAAAACGTGATCTATTCGTTGCGAAGTCACCGATTTCAAATAGCAGATCAGAAGTGAAGATTTACTAGCTATAAAAAAATGGGATACATTTTTAACATACATATTTGGTTTGTAAATATTAAAACAAACTACAAACTTAGATTCTTAAAGTATCGGGTGTTTTTTTATATTATAGAACTTTAATTTGTCAACAGCTTTTTAACTGGCGGCCATTTTGTTAGCTGTCAAGTGATGTATGTTTGAAGTCAATAGTTTACGCCGTTCTTGCCGCTATATGGACACAAATGTTGGAAAAAGTCATCGAAAATTTGACCTCCAGATTAGACTACGTTCAAGCCAGAAATGGCGGTCATATGCCAAAAGTCATATTCGAATTATATTGCCAGTAGATTATCTCTTGAATAAAGTAAATTGTATGTCAATTAAAAAAAAATCATCTTTGTTTTTTCCCATTTCAAGGTTCTATACAGCTAAATTTACACAATTTAGAAGCGCTGTTCAGGCGTCAGTCTATTAATATGTATTGAAATGCCAAACCAAGCTTAACATATGACAAAATGGCCGCCAGTTCAAAAAGTGCTGCCAACTTAAAGTTTTATAAACCTAAAAAACACCGTATATATAAAGTTTCACATTTCATTTAATACTTCTCATTATAGCATAAATTTTTAATCACATCACATCATTCTACAATCTATTTAAATCAAAGAAATCTTGTAACCCAAAAATCAAGTGTAATTTATTCATATTAATTTAATTTATTTTTCAAAGAGATTTTGACCAAAACTGTAAATTTGTATGACAACGAATGGGGTAAGACACAAAACAATTCTAACCAGATACTCAAACCTTTATTTACTCAATGTAGCTATAAGTGTTATGTACTAGTCTGAAGCTGTTTGTAAAGGATACTATAATATACATACATACATACATATGGGTGTATGTAGGTGTACATTTACACGAATATATTTCAAATGCGACAAAACACGTGAGTGTGAGTGCGAGTGTGCTTCTCAATACACCTACATACATACATACATATGTATATTAATTTGTTGTTCAAAGAAAATATAACCCAGCAAACTGGAAAAGTTTTATATAGAAATAATATGATTTAAAAAACTCTTTTGAATTATTTGAGAATAGATAACAACTTCTTCAACAAGTATTTTTGCTTATTATTTACGCTATTTTAATTTAAATATTTTCAATGAAAAAACCATAATTTTACAAATACAAGATGAATCACACATGCGTTGTAGTCAGTTCGTTTTTAAGGCTTGCAGACAAAATTCATTACACAAAACGATTAATTATTTTTCATACACGGAGATAAATTTTCAAAATATTAATTCTGAAATTTGTGAATATTTATGGGCTGGGACCGTGAAAATTGGAGTATGTTTTTAGACTAAATTATGTACGTTACGTTTTTTACGATGTATCTCACCTTAGACATGTAAAATGCTTAAACGGTGGCCCATTTTATTATGTTTCGACCAATTTTAATATATCTTTAATGCCCTTATTTAGGCCTGCAAGTAGGATTTGTACTATATTGTAGTAAGCGATTTTTCATATCTATGTCCGGTTTTTTTTCGCTCGTTCACATATTTCATGTTTAACAGGGACTTCCTCGTTATAAATTCAATTATACATAGATCCTTTAAAATATACATATGGGTATTTTAATTTAATGGTTCACCATATATATGTATGTACATAAAATTACATGTATTAATGGTAATTATTTATCATTAACTTATTTATCATCAAGTTTAGTTATAATTAAACTTTTACTTTAACCGTCAGTATTCCTGAAAAATTTAACAAAAACGTTTAAATTAAATTTTTCTGAAAATATCCAGCAAAAATTTCACTTGCAAATTATGTTAAAAAGTAATATTAAATTGTCGACCAGACTACACACAAATGAATCTACCAGAAAAAGTACTTATTTTTCTTCGCGATGTCCCAAAAGTAATTATTTTATAATTTTATCACTTTTAACCAAAAAATTACTAACTTATTTTTATTCCTAAAAGTATTATAAAAATATGTAGTTGTAATATCGCTTTAATATTTGAACTATTTCAAATAATTTTAATGGGCTTGGTTTGGAGTTTTTTTTTTGGATTACATCGGACATTGGACAAAAGTACTTAGAATTTGTCTCTTGTATACAAATATTGAAAAGTTATTTAAGGGAAAACAGTATCTTTAAAGATGAACGCCAAAGAACAATATGTTAATTTAATGAATTTTCCTCTTCCGCAAAATTGAATCTTAGATGATCTTAATATTGATGGATCCTTTAAAAAACTAGAATTAAATATTTTCCAGTCTAACGAAAAAGTTTCGTATATTGTTCGAAATTTATATTGAAAATAAAAAACAAAATATTCATTGTGAAGTGAAGCCACACTTAAGCGAAACTTCTTTGAAAACAAACTATGTGATTTTTTAAGTAGTAATGAAGGGATTTTCACTAGACATGACTTGTACCATTTATCTATGTAGGCATATCCTGTGATTGAAACTATTAAAAATAAACTATTAAATATAAATCCATTGATGCTTTATTTATTTTTTTAAAGTAGAATCATAAGATTGCCTACTTAAATTAAATAATTTTAAGTTGTCTAAAGAAAGGGCACTGAAAACTAAAATTTTAACTAGCAATTGTAATATGCCTGTTAAACACTGTAGAACTGAAAGAAGGTTTGTTTATTTTTATTTTAGTTAAAGATAATTTGCAATAAAATACATTTTGGTAAAAATGGTCGTAATAATGGATTTAAAATTTTGCTTAATACATTTAATATACTAGAGATTAAATTTCAGAAAACTAAGGTCTATGATTTTTACTACAGTTAATTTAAAATTGTTTCGGAGCAATTGTCATTAATTGACATTAGTCATAAATTACAGCCTTTTAAAGTTTATATTATTGATAATAATTATTGTGCAATATTAATTTTATGTAAAAATTGCCAACTTTTCAATTTCTAAAATCTTGAATAGTTAGTTTGGATAATAGTTGTTAAACAACTAAATTGTTAATTTATGTATGTAAGAAATGGTTTAGGGCAACATTTTTTCGATTTAGAATTTTAAAAGAATATAAAAATTTTAAGAATGTTTACCTCTCGTATCTTTTTTTTCTTTTCTAGAAATAAAGTCTCTTAAATTAGTAAATTTTCCTGAATGAATTTGTAGTGTACTCCTTAAGCGTACACTGCATACTAGGTAATAATATTGATTTCCCAACATACTGTCTCAGATATTGTAGAGTGAATGTCACATACATCACAATGTGTTTGAACATTAAAAATGGCATCAAGTGACAGTCTAGCGGCACTGACTAATCAGAAACTTGTGACCGCATTCGGTAATAAGAGAATAATGTATAAGAATAAAAATAAATTCAGTGATTCTTAAAAATCTTGTGTTTTACTTTCGATAGATCTCATTTTACGAGAGTATTTTTACAAGTAAAATTTTTAAGTAAAGGTTTTATAAAACTTCTAAATTTGTGAAGTATAGTAATATAAAAATTGTTCTCATTTCATCATTGACTACGTTTTCATACACGCAAGGTCATCCTAATATATGTAGATATAAACATTTCAAATTGTTAACTGCATATTTTCTAATTTTTTATTAAGATAAAATTAAAAATGTTTCTATTGCAGATGTTGCTGCGGCCAAGCACGACAGACACATCAAACTATAGCCGGCATCGAAAGCGGTTCACCCGGTGATTTATGGATGCCCACCAAACATACCAGAGCCCAGCCAACAGATGCTTATGGTACAATAGAATTTCAAGGTGGAGCCCATCCAACAAAAGCCCAGGTAAGCAGAGCCTAATTAAATCATTTTTGTTTTATTTAATCGTCGGAATTCTTGAGAACATCTACCACTACTTACATAGAGTATTGTGTTATATTTTATTAAAAAGGTTTTGATATTGAATATTAATTCTCTGTCTTTTTTGCATTTAATTTAACCTTAAAGTTCAGAGATGGTTTATCAGAAGGCTGGTTGGTTATACAAAAAATTGTAGGTACAATGAAAGCAACTTATGAAAAAAAAACATTTTTAATTCCATTGGAATTTCTAATAAAAACCTAAATTGCACATTGGGTCCGATATCATAATAACTGGTTATAAATTATAGTCTTCTAACCTAATAGTCAGATTTCCTCAATAGAGAAGGAATAAAACTTTCAGAATATTGTGTTAGAGGTTCAAAACACACACTGAGGTACAATGTTTCAAATTGACCAACGCATCGGGACCTGTAACTTTTGCCAAATAACAACCAATTTTATTTCAAATTTTCTACATTAATGAATCTATAATCATAGTTGCATATTATTCCGAATGACTGCGAATCCATAATCAAAACTAGCTATTTATATACTCGTAGTAGTGCTTTGAAAAAGAGGCAAGCATTTTTTCTTTCATAACAGATTTCAGAAATGTAATATCCGGTTCATATTTGCGAATGTTACACGGGCCGTAGTATATTTCACCTTTAATATTGGCCCAAACAAAACTTTCAAAGATTTTTACAAAGTTTTATATACATACGATTTCTAATTGATTATAACATTTATATTTTTGTAGTATGTCCGTTTATCATTCGACACCCGTCCTGAATTGCTAGTACAACTTTTTACCAAAGAATGGAATTTAGAATTGCCAAAGCTGCTGATAACAGTCCAAGGTGGCAAAGCTAATTTCGAACTGCAACCAAAATTGAAAAAGGTAAGACAAACATCATACGAGTATTTATATGCACAAATATTCCAGTATGGAATCTCATTGCCCTACAGTATAAAACACTTGAAAAATTAATTGTTTTTAGACTCTCCGTCGCCGGTACAAAAAAAAACATTTGATCTCATATATGTACATTTTCGATATATTGGTTTATAATTAACATTAACAATAATAAAACAAGTAAGAGTGCTATATTCGGCTATGCCGAATCTTATATACCCTTCAACTTTGTTGTGGATAACTATATTATATATATATACATACATACATATATATATATTATATTGTTACGTTTTTACCTTTTAAAAACGGTGGTTTATTTCCTTTAAATAAATCGGATTCTTTTTAATTGCAAAATAACAGCGTCAAATAGTTTGAAGAAAATATAACGAGTCTTTATTTATTTAAATGTACACAAACACAATTAAAAATTAAAAAAAATGAACACACTGTCTTTTTACACACTTATATTACGGTTTAAGAACACACTTAAAAACCTTGTTTGATCAGCGCCATCTGTTTATGAAATTATTTGTAACAATATTAATACACTTTGTGTGATCAACACCATCTGTTGATAAGTTTATTAGTTTTTTTGATGACATTTTCAGAGGTTGTCTCGGATTTTTGCTCATATCTCCGTTATTTGTGGACGGATTTTGCTTATTTTAAGTAGCAAACTTCTCGGAAGCATGTCTGACTGAATTAATGAAGATTTGGATCCCAAAGATATCTAGGGACTTCAGAAAATGGATTTCAACAGTCAGACAGACAGACAGATAGACAGACGGGCATGGCTTAATAGACTCCGCTATCTATAAGGATCCCAAATATATATACTTTATAGGGTCAGAAAATTATATTGTGGAAATTACAAACGGAATGACAAACTTATATATACCCTTCTCATGAAGGTGAAGGGTATAATTAGAGCAAAAGTTTTTATCTGGACAAAAGGAAAGTATGTAACCTTATCATTACATACATTTCAGTGATTTCGGGCTACTTATGTGTTTCCGCAGAGAAGAAAGAGTAAAAGTCACAACATCACAATCGAATTTAGACGATTTCTTGTACTCGCGATTAAATTTGATCGAAGACCGTTTATATGTTACATACAATTTTTATGAATAATTATTCAATGAAAACCACTAAAATACA
This sequence comes from Bellardia bayeri, assembly GCA_950370525.1. Taxonomy (NCBI): domain Eukaryota; kingdom Metazoa; phylum Arthropoda; class Insecta; order Diptera; family Calliphoridae; genus Bellardia; species Bellardia bayeri. The sequence goes on along the minus strand of OX493268.1, from coordinate 41,369,987 downwards.
CTAGTATACATACATACATATGTTATATTCAAGAATGTTATAATGTTCTTTGTAATTATATCCTAAAAAAAAATTAAAAATGAAAATGATACAAAATTGAAGTTATGCAAGTATGAATATATAAAGGGTGAATCATTTAGGATTTTTTTTTTTTATTTTAAGTAATATCCTCAATAAATGTATATAAGTATATTCATTGAACATTGAACGAGTATATACTAATATAAACGCTCGGTTCATTATGAGGGTATAGTGAAATTTCTATTAATGAACATCACAATGTCTATAAATTCCATTATTTGAATTAATGATTTCCTCTTACAAAGCTAAAGGAACGTACTTACATTAATCATGTGACACATTCAATAAATGACGATTTTACAGCAAATACATACATACATATGTACATACAAGAAAAGATAAAATTATAAAATTTATATTTAATGACACTATTGCAGGAAATTCGAAAAGGTTTACTGAAGGCAGCCAAAACAACGGGAGCGTGGATATTTACAGGTGGCACAAATACAGGTAAGAATCTCTTTATATTTAATATTTTCATTCAAATTATATTTTCAACTAAGAATATTGATAATTTGTTGTGTAAAATCTCAATGGTACTGTTTAGTCATTATGATAGTAACTTTTATATATTAATAAAACTCGAATGTCTGCAAATCCACAAAGACTACTGATCCGACAAAAGTCATTTTATGATATTAACAATCAGTATGTACATATGTTTGGCATATTCAAAAAAAACTAATTAAATATGAGAAATTAAGGTGATCCGAAAAGTTACTTTAATAGAAAAAAAAAACAAAAATCACTTATTTTTATACTCATAGTAGTGCTATGAAGCATTTTCATACAATATTTTATTTATTGTTTAAGAATTTATTGAAGTCATTTATTTTAGATGAACTATAAAAATTGCAAGTCTTTTAGAAGTTTAGTCTTTAAAACTTAAACTATGATACTCCTCAGTTGCGCAAAAAAAAGGACACATCAAAGAAAGCGTCTACCACAATAAATTTAGTCGTACTATTCCTGATCTACCTAAAGAAATTAAAAACTTGACGCTTTCATTAGTATTATTTTGGGGAGAGAACAAACTTATATCTTGACAGTAAACAGAAATTAAATCATAGCAACAAGTAAACAAAAATGTGCAAACAAATCTATTTGTAACATCTTTAATTGAAAAGCGGAAATGACTGAAAACAAAACTCATCGTTATGTCGGATAAAATTTGTTTTGTATTTTTAACAACAACAACAACAACAACATCTACTGTGGCCAAAATGTGTATTTTGAAAACGAACCCCATCACACCTCCCCACGCAGCCAACAGTATATACATACACACATAGATACACGTGGAAACGTTTATGTATTTAGTTTTAATTTTGTTTTTGTGTTTACATTTATTTGGGGTTTATCCCTTTTAAACGTCTTTCTTATACGAGTATAATGTAATATTTGACATTCGTTTTTTATTTGATATCTTTGTTTTTTGTTTTCAGGTGTAACCAAACAAGTTGGTGATGCTTTGCTTTTGGAAGGCCAGCAAAGGACTGGCCGTGTTGTCAGCATTGGCATTGCACCCTGGGGTATTGTTGAACGTAATCATGAACTTTTGGGGCATAATCGTGAGGTACCCTGTCACAGCATCAGTTCACCCAGGTGAGTTATATAATTGCCATTTTTACTGGACTTTGTTATCTTCAAAAAATGATAGAGAATTCTCTTATATTTATTATTTATAAATGTTTATTTCAACCGTAACTCTGTTCACTAGCACTATGGACTGAAACTTAAAAAAATTCCGCTAAAAGCATTCATTAATCAACAATGATATTTGATTGTTGGTGAATTTGTGAGTTTTACAACGATTTTTGTTTTATTTGACTGCAATTTATCATTTTGTGAGAAAAATTGTTATCTTAACAATATGCCTTAAAATTTCATTAACAGTGATTACTACATACATACATATGTAAGCCGACAAAAATAACCTTAATTAACGACAAGTTAATTTGAAATTCCGCAATACTATCATTTTTATTATGATGTCATATGACGGCACCAAAAGAAATTATTTGGCACACAACTTCTCCCAAAAACTTTTATTAAAAATATTTTATCATTGTTTTTTCTACTAATGTTAGTTTGGATAGAAATAATTGAGAGACCTCACAAATGCAGTTGTTCAAAAGATTTTAAATATTTTAAAAACAAGTTTTTAAATTTTTCGACATTTTAATTTTATTAAAATAGAAATCATAAAATCCACTCTTTAAATTTAGCAATGTTTAGGGTCGTATATTCAATTTTAATAAGTGTGGTGTCGAATGCAATAATGCTAATTTTACATACAATTTTTCAACATGTTCAATAAAATCTGAGTTGGTAAAAATCCAAATTGGGTTAAACTAAATGAAATTATTCTATATAGAAAATTATAAAGATTTTCATTATTATATTTAACAATAAAACAAATAACGATATATTCAAATACGTTTTACATTCTCTAAGACTAATATTATTTAAATGATCGACATGATTCTTCAGAATAGATCAAAAGCTAATGCTAAGATTCTATACCAATTGAAACAATTTCATTTTCAATTCCAGTTTTAGTCGTATTACTTGGTCTAAAAAAAGGGAAATGTATTCAAAAATCAAATATTAAGTTGAAAATAAAAAATAAAATGAGTACAACAATTTATTATTTCCATTTTTAAGCTGCCACAAAGTATTCATAATAATGTTTTAAATGTTTTTTTTTTTTTTTCAAAACAATCATAGTTCATAGTATGTACGAGTATGTGTATATGTAAATATTTATGTAAGAATGGTTGAGTTTATTCACTGTAGTTTTTATTGCTCGTCTAGTGGAGCGTATGAGCAACAAGAACAACAACTAAATAATTGATGTTCATCATACGCGCCTTGCGGCAGAGAAAATATGGAATACAAAATTACAATCTAAACAGCATCAGGTCTTCATTCCTTTTACAACGATTAAACAATACACATACATACATATAGATGCAACTTATCAATAACAAAAAAAAGAGAAAGAAACAAAAACATTCAACTGTTTGTTTATTCTACAAGTTTGCTTTAAATTAATAAACTTCTTTTTTTTTTTGAATTAACTGACAATGTTATTGTACTAGTTCGATATGTACATTAGACCTCCCTACTCTTATTTTGTTATTCAGTATTTAAAACCACGAAAACGAAAATAACAAGTCCACTTTAATTATAGTCGTTAATTGGCACCATTTACCATTTAATATTTAAAATTTTTTTTTTGTTATATCACTGAGGGAGTGATTTATAAGAAAAGATTTTAGGTTAGTGGTTGAGAGAAACAGAAAATCAAATAACTGAATTAATCAAGATGGGTGATTTATAATTAAATTGTTTCGTAAAGGTCAGTTTATAACTTTATTTTATTTTAATTTATTTTATTTTAAAAATAAATTGCAAGAGTTCATTTGATGCAAATCAATGATGCCTGAATAAAAAAAATTATAAATAATTGTATGTAAAATTTAAAATTTTAATTAATAACACTGTGATAGTTGGAAAAAGTGACAAGCGGGCACGTGGCGGGTTAACCTAATTCGGGTACGCTGAATCCAGTGGTGCAAACCGTTTTTTTAGGTTAGCTCTTGTTTTTGAAAAATACCGTTATTTCGAAAATGGAGGAGGTTGCACAACATATATTCGCTTAACTCAAAAACGGTTTAGTTTATTGAATAAACTAAAAAAACCGAAATTCCGCAATGAAATTTCTTTAAGTAAGGTTAAACTTTTTCTAATATTCGCAGTCGTTGTAGAAACATAATTTTTGAAATCAGAAATCAGTGATTATAATAATTGATTAATTTACTTATTTTAAACTTTAATTTATTCAAATTTTATAAATTTTTGGTTAGATCAAATTTCTGCTTTAAAAGGCAGTTTGACTAATTTCTCTCATTTTTAAGGTTTACGTTTATAATTTGTTTTATAATCATAAATAGATATTTAGTTTATACACAACTAAGTTTTTCGCTACATTTTTATTTCGTTTCTTAATGTCGTTTGTGTTTCAATTTCTCATTTCTTTTGCTCGTTCAGGTCCAAATTGGCTGTGCTGAATAATAGACACGCTTATTTTCTTTTGGTTGACAATGGTACACAGGCAAAATATGGTGCCGAGCTGATATTGAGAAGAAAGTTGGAAAAGTTTATATCAAATCTGAAACTGCATCCATGTAAGTATTGTTATTAGTTTCAATATGTTCATCTTTGTTACTTGAAGACATTGATTGGCCATATTATTAAACATAAATTTAAAGACAAATCTATACGGGTAATTATTATTTATTCATTCTTGTCTTTCTGCAAAGTACTTTCATATTAAAATGTGAATTTTATAAATTTGGCAAAGGAGGCAACTATAGGAGAATGGAAATTTTTTAAAGCAATAATAATTCCATGAATTGTATCTTCTTGTAACTTGTTCTCTTAAACAATTACATAGTGTAGCATGTCACTTACTGCTAAAAGTCGTACATATTTATATATAAAATATAAACATATCCTACATATCGTTGCTGTAAATGCAAAACCACACTAACTAGCTATGCTTTCCATAATTTTAAATTGAGGAGCAAATAATAAAATATTTACTGATTTTGTGATTTTATTTTGTAATTTTATTTACAAAAATATGATGTTAAAGAGATTAGAGTATGAGTAGACAGATTGTAGATTGTCGAAATAATTCCGAAAATATTACGCGAATGTGCTGGTGTTTGCAATGATATTCATAAATCGCAATAAAAAAATTTTATTTAATTTTTTTTTAATTTTACTGAAAATGCTTTTGTTTTATTACTAAAAATTTTATAAGATTTTGTTTGGTACTAAAAATTTTATAATCAAAAAGTACTATTGTTTATATTTTTATTAAATTTAAAAGCATTGGCTGATTTTATTCTTTTCAATCGTATGAATATCGGAAGCTACTAAAAAAAACTAACTGGATTGTGACCCCTAGTAGCAATGTATAATTAGTTCTAAGTAATTAGTTATCAAAAAACAGTTTAAAAGAATTTTAGAAATACATTATTGTTACACAAAAGAGCTTCTAGAATTACCCACACTTCCCAAGGATGTTATTAAAGAATGTAAAGTAGAGTTGATTTGAATATATACTCGTTCTGGCACAATTAATTTTAGAACAATTTGTAATAATGTTCCTAGGTAAATATATTCAAGTAGTTTTAGTGCAAAACTTTAAAAATGTTTGTCAACTAATTTCTTAAAAGACCTTGAAGCCAGACTTGTTTTTGAAATTTCTTCGAATTTAAAAAAAAACAAATATTGGTAAGGGAAAATAAGATCTAACAAGCTATATTTCATTTAATTCTGCTCTAAGGAGTTGTAGAATTTATTTAAGGAAAATCTTGAACTCAAAAGTAAACATTCTTTTTGTTTCGATAGTTAGGTCGGTTTGCGTTTTAGACAACGATACAATCATATCTGTATACAGTTTTATTCAGTAAGCAGAAAACTTGTTAGCATTTAACGCAATCAAATAAAATGTTCACACTCCTGTATGACAGTCTTTGCATTCTTGTGTCTGCGTGATGTTTCTGCTTTTCTAATTTATATTACTTTTTTTTCGCAGCATGTTTCTGTTTCTTTTTTTAAATGTTTCTTATTGTTTTATATTCATCACACTCTTTGTCTTGTTTAATTCACAGTTACACATTCCAGTACACCCGTAGTTTGTCTTGTTATCGAGGGCGGTACAAACACAATACGTGCAGTTTTAGAATACGTGACGGATACACCACCCGTGCCTGTAGTTGTGTGCGATGGTTCCGGGCGTGCTGCCGATTTAATAGCTTTTGTTCACAAGTAAGTTTAACAAACGAACAAACACATTCGAATTCTATTAATACCTTTACAAACGCAAATTTGCCAATATGCTGCTGCACCCCACATCACTCTATTCAGTAATTTATTTGCATGTTGCAGTTAACATATCGCATCCTGTTTGTTGTGATGTGTGAATACGTATTCATATATAATAGGGTGGTCCCCATGTTGGACTTTGTGGTTATTGGTTCTGTCAGGGTTTAAAATTGTTGGAATGATGGAAATATGTTAACAGTTTTATCTGAAGTTTGGGGTTTCAAGTCAAAGGAGCAAAATATATTTAAAAAAATTTTAAATTGTAATTATTTAGTTCTTTTATTCGACCTTTTTTATATTCTATAAATTGTAAATAAAAATGAGAAATTTAAAACTGCTTTTGTAATAAAGTAACTAATATAAAATATACAAAATAATAAAATTGCTGCATTGCTCAAATCCAAAATTTTACATTTTGAATCATTGTTAACGAAAATGTTAAGTTATTAAGTTAAGTTGAAGTTAAGTTTAATTATGTATATATTATTTTGATAATACGCATAGAAAAAAATATAGTTGTACATGTTTACCACAACAATGTCAACATTTTTACAAGTTGTTTTTACCAATATTAGTGTCACTGTAATTATTTATATGATTGCGGCAACCATAGTATGGATAAGTTAAGATTCATATGATCACTGCAATCATATATGCGATTGTAGTACCTATGTAAATATTTGTGGCAATCGTGTTTATGATGAAAACATTTATTATAATATGTTGCTCTTTTATTATGATAGAGAACAACATAATATGGTATAATCTTTCAGCATAAAGCTTATCACCACAAATTACTATAATCATATATATGATTGTTATAATCATGTGAATTGTAACTTAATCGTATTATGGTTGCCGCAATTATATAAATAATTACAGTGAAATAGTTGTGGTAAACATGCACAACTATATTTTTTCTCTGCGTGTAGTTATTGTTCACTAAATAAATAAAATTATATTTATATTTTATATTTTTAATAATTTTCGGTGCATTTTTTTTAGCATTTGGGTTTTAAATGAAGTAGATCATTTCCAGACCTTAGGAGCACCGAAAATCGACAAGGTCCAATGTAAGGGCCACCCTAATACACATTTATCTATGTATATATTGAAATAAACATGCACAAGGTTCTGTATTTAATTTTCATTCTTTGTATAATTTAATCGTTAAAATTTATAAAAAATTTGTTGAGCTTTAGCTTTAGTTTTAAATGAAAGAAAAAAAATTAAGTACACCTAATTCTGTAATTTGTTCCAGAAAACTTTGCGTAAAAAAACGCGTAAAAAAGATATTGAGGAACAATGATTTTTTAAAAACAACTATAAAGGTTTATAGTATTAAACCACATGTACATGTACAATGTGTACAATGTACAGATATTTATTCTAAGCTTAAAAGTAATGTAAAATAATTATTGACAAGTTCATTTAATTGTATAAACAAAAAGGGAATTCCGTTAAATTTGTGCTATTTACAATTGCTCTGGCCCTAAATTTGCGATATGAAGATATTTCGCAAAAATTAAATTTAACAAAAAAATTATGAAACGAAATCATGTAAAAAAATGTAAAGTTTGTTTATTTTCAAACCGTGTTAAATCAAAACCGTGCAAAAGCAGAATTAGGTGTTTACACAACTCAATGTACTCGTATGTGTGTGTGTATTGTTTTTCATATTTTGTTTTTATGAAACCACAGTGAAATATATTTTACTTTAATTAAAAGTTTATTAAAAACCAAAAACAACACAACGAAATGAAATAAAAGAGCAAAACAAATGTGTGAGCCAGGTTAAACAGCAAAAGGAACTGATTTACCAAAAGAGTTTCTTAGTTTAAATATGATGCTTGGCTAGTGTATATTATCAAGGGGGATATTAGGAATTTCAAATGAAAATTGTTGACATGAAAAAGCACACTCACACATACATACATATGTACATGAGATTTATGCTTTATATAAAAATTTTTAAATTTTTGTCAAAACTTATTTAATTAAAGTCGTTATTAACAATTTGTACAATTGAATATTTAATATCCAATTATGTGCTCATTGGCGAAAATTAACAAGAAATAATTGTTTGTCTATTTAACTTTTATAATTACTATTTTCTTATTATCTCCATTTAACTAAGATTCAAATTTCATGTAGATCAGTAATCAGTTCTAATTAACATCGTGTTTGAATATAACCGCAAGTAATTGATTTTTGTATCTGCGTCTTTCTAGTGAAACATTAGTGACATTGAGCTTTTAAGGTTAGACTTATTTTGATGAATATTTTAGGCTTCAATCATGTACAGTTTTTGGTGTCTTTGTTAGTTTATTATAATTGTTATTTAAAAATTATAAGTAAATATATTTTTCCAGCAAATTTCAACTCATTAGGTTCAATAGGTTGAATAGATTGAAACCTTTGTTACTTTTGCAATGTTAATGAACTAATAATGGGTAAAATTTTAAACTAGATTTGTTTGAAAATCATATAAAAATGTTTCATACATTTACTTTATCAAGTGGCCAGAGACACTAGATTTAAGGAAATGTTTAGTAATTCATATATTTACCAACTATGGTGACTTGTGGTTTCTTTTGGTTCTGTCAACATGTCTGTATAGGAATTAATTACATATATTGCGCAATTGGCTTATTATCTTTCCCTTTATTTATTTGCAGACTTGCCTCTTTCAACGTTTTTTATCAATGCGTCTTAGTTACCTTTACCTAAATATTGTTCCCTACTGTAGGTTTTCTGTGGCGGCTAAATTAAAAACCGCAATAAATAGTTGCTGCTGTTACTCTCATTATATTTTGACATCTTGGTTTCAAACATAATTATACACCTACTACACATATATATATATACATATAAAAGTTAATATGTTTGAGTAAAAAAAAACATTGAATTTTACAGATACGCATCGGATGGTGATGAGCAACCCGTTTTGGAATCCATGCGAGATTATTTAATTAGTACAATACAAAAAACATTTGAAGTCGGCTCGGATCAAGCAGAAAAACTTTATCAAGAGCTTCTACAATGCACACGCAACAAAAATTTGGTAAGAATTATATTTTTTATTGTTAAATTTATAGTTTATTCATTTGACATGAGAATGTGAGAATGAAAGTTCAAGTTTGTGCAATTAATGGCCGAATTCACAGTCTTTAGTTAGCTAATGACGAAGGCTTAATTAATGATTCTTTATTCGCAATGCTTAGTTTGCCATAAGAATAACAAGTAATAGTTAAACAATAGTTAGTATTATTGTTTACCAATGGTTAACTAATGACTGAGAATTCGGCCATAAATTTTAAATGATGTGTCTGGAATGTGTGAGAAAGAAATACATTAATTATGAGAATTTTAAATACCTTTCTTTTAAGCAGAACAATTTTATTATAAGATGAGTTGCTAAAATATTACGTTAATTTACAACACAATTTAACAACACTGTATAAATATGTAACTTCTAAGCTATTGAAATTTGAAAGTTCAATAAGAACGAGTTTGAATTTCTATTTATATTTACTTTTGAGCAGAGCTTTAACACCAAACAATTTTCGTGGCTCAAAATGGAAACTGATTCATCGGATATCTGGTATTACTTTTAGAATTATTTTCGGCAAAAAAATCAAAATGATGGAATTGGAACATTGTTGTTGTTATTAAGTCATAAGTCCTTTTATTCATCTATTGGATATGGATAATTAATTCATCCACCAAGTCTTTCTAATTCGATATCTGATTTTGTGTGTTAATTTTACTACGCCCATCAATAAAAATTTCATTTTGTATAGAAATTTGCTTTAAAAACCTGTTGTAAGTTTTTGTGAAGAAGGGGGATATTGTTTAAACACTCGATTTACAAGGTAGTCAATGTTAAAAATTTTGAGTGAGATCTTTATGACTCATTTTCTGCTTATTGAACATGTCTTATTGTTTTTAATTATAATAATTTTAATTGTAATAAATTAAGAAGAGATAAATTTTGGCAAAAATATATTTATTCGTTTTATTCGATTATTCTACATAAATACAGCCTCACTTAATTTCAAGGGTATGACTGAATACACGAAAACAAAGTAGAAGAATCTGCTAAATTTCATTCAAATTGTTTCATTTAAACTTTTTTTTAATAATGAAACTATATTTTTAGCATAATATTAATTAAAGTTTCTCTTCTACAATATTCAATTGCTTAGATCACGATATTCCGAATTCAAGAGAAGCCAGAAGGTGAAGCCCAGGAATTGGATCAAACCATTTTAACCGCACTTTTCAAATCACAACATTTAAGCCCGCCTGAACAGTTGAGTTTAGCACTTACATGGAATCGTGTCGATATTGCACGCAGTGAAATCTTTGTCTATGGCCAAGAATGGCCACTTGGTAAGTATCTTTATATTTTAGATTTATTTCCTCTTTTTATTCTTATGTAATCAAAGTCCAATTAAAAAGCCATTTTTAATGGTTACTAGGTTAACTGTGTAAAATTGCTTTCAATTACATGCGTAAACTTTGTATTAATATTCAATCATTTCATCTTTATTTTTCCCTTCTTTTTATTTTGTTTGCCTTTCCTGTTGGTTTTCCATTGATGCGTGCGCTTGTGTCTGTCTGCCTTTGTTTGTCTACGAAGGAGCTTTGGATGAGGCCATGATGCAGGCACTAGAACATGATAGAATAGATTTTGTGAAATTACTTTTAGAAAATGGTGTTTCAATGAAAAAATTTTTGACAATACCACGCCTTGAGGAACTTTATAATACAAAACATGGTCCAGCAAATACTTTAGGGTGAGTCGTCTTTGCAAACATTAAAATATTAATTTGAATTTTTATTTTTGTTTCTGTTTTCTTCTCATTGCTCAATCTTAACGATACATCATATTATTTATACGAGTATATTACAAAAAGTACCATAAATACCGTATTGAATTAAGTTTCAAATCTATTTACTTTTAGTTATATTTTACGTGATGTACGTCCTCATATACCCAAGGGATACGTATATACACTGCATGATATTGGTCTAGTTATTAATAAATTAATGGGTGGTGCCTACAGGTATGTTGATTTTTCATTAAAATTATTTATTTTAAATATTTTTTTAGGATTTCGTTATATGATGAAGAAACATTTTAAACATTTTAAAGAAATACATAATTAAATCAAATGAAGCTGGGATAAATATTATTGAATTTGTTATTTCAAGTATCAGAAAATTAAAAGCATTACTACAGTAAAACTTGATTATAATGCAATCCACGAGAATATAATGTCATAATATACATATTTAAAACCAAAATCAGTTTCCTAGAACAGTTCTCATATTATTACTTTACCTACCTTATCAGGCATGTAATGGAAATCGATATCGAAATCGAATCAGTTTTGGAATCTTTATATATATAATCTAATATTTAAAATTTTTCTTCTAAGATTCTCTTTAGTAGCCCAATATCTTTATATTGTATGTGATAAAAGTTTTTCAATACAGAAATATTACGAAAAATTGACTTCTAAAACTCATTCGTTTTCGATATCGATTTCCATCACATGCCTGTATGTATTTAGTGTTAAAGTGTATCGCTTTATGTTACATGTTGCAAAAATATAAACAAATGACAGCAATAAAAGAGAGATAAATATAAAACTTGATTGTCTGCCGTATTGTGGCACCTCTGTATACTTTGTGTTGCTGGTAAGTAAGGTCTCGCTACGTAAATTTTTTGTTTTAAATTTCAATGATTTGTTCTCCTAATGCACAAAGCTCTCTGCTGATTGACCAACACAAATATAAACCTCATAATTTGTGATTGCCCACCTCTGATTTAGAGTCTCTACATATGCATGTCAGAAATGTATATTTCGAGAATTTACAATATATGCACATATGATCTAAGATCGTCTACACTGCCGCCCATTGCACTCACAGAATTGATTTAGGGACTACTGTGATTGAGATGGTGCAACAGTCTTAATGTGTCAACTAGTCTCGCATAAGCTGTCCTTCATAATTAAAACTAAGCTTGTGGTCTTTATAACACCCTTGACCTTGATTTGATGCATTCGGATTAGAAAATTGTATAGTTGTTACTTTGGATATTAAAACATATTTTTAAAATTATATTTAAAACGACAAGGCAATCAAACAATTTGCAATTTTCAAATAAAACGCATTCAGAAGTGTTTCCATTCATCATGATTCAATATTCTGAAAATATCTGAGATGTATGTACGAGTATTGAAACCAACTTAATTTTTAGTTATTCAAAGTAGCAATTAAAAGAATGTATTTGAAATTTCTTGAAAATACTAATAAAAACACGTAACAAGAATATAAAGTTGTTGGAACGTCTATACAAAATTTGTAATTCTCGTTAACAACATCTGAAAAACTTATACACTTCTTATACTTGTGTAAGTCACTAAAGGTCTCATATATGTATGTATATACATGTATAGTATATTTTATGTGCATGTAACAATAGAACTCAAAAAAGGAATGCATTCTACAGGTTACTGTATAAATCTATCATTTGAACATTGTTGACACCTCTACAATAAAAAACATCTCTCATGATATCCTTAATTTGAAAGAAAAAGTTCAATCACAATAAACTGATTTAACTTTTTGTAACCTTATTGAACTTATCAAAAGTATGTAATCTTTGATGTTGTAATTTCGTTTAATTCCATCCAACTTTCATCATATTAATGTACATATGCAGATACACAAATAAACACAGTTAAACTTAAATTTACGATTGTATTTTACCCTTAGATGTGTGAAGAAATATAAAATACTTTTCAGTAATTTGAACCTTAACTGTGAAAAGAGCTTAAGTGCTAAATTTTACAGGAGAAATATTTTCGTGGATGTTTACTATTTCAAGCTCAATTTAAAGAGCAATGTGCAGTTCGCTAAAACACATTTAACACATTATTTAAATGATTATAATTTATAGATTTTCTAAAAAGTTACAAATTTAAATATTTAAGATATTGCTAATTATTCTTAATTTCATAGTTTTGTATTGAATTTCATACTCATTGATGACAAATAGGATATTCAGCAAAAGTATGTCAGTTATTTACAATATTTAAAATTTAAACTTATGTTTATCGAGGGAATTATTCTTATTTAATTGATTTAGTGAAGTAGGTCACAAGTGGTCAAAACATTTTTTTTTCATTAACTAGAGAAGGAATTGAACTAATATTTATCTTTTTAAGAGAAAAGTTTTTATTCAGGCTAATAGTTGGAATAATCAAGAATACTATTGTAAAGTACCCTGCCAAAGGCGTCATCAGCAATCTTCATTGTCCATGATCAATCTGTAAACACCATCTATTTAACTCACCGTTTTTTGAGAAATAGAATATGAGAATTATCATATTTCTTTTTTCTATACGTGTTGTGAGTTAGAACGAAATTTACGTACGTTTACAATGTGTGTGTATTCTTTATTATTATTTATAAATCTTGTATTACTACAGATTTTGTTTTTGTTTTTGCTTTTTTTTAAATAAATAAATTTTGAAGAATTTTTGCTGTTTACACGAGTTTGAAGTATTTTGTAGAGCAAGTTTGAAGAAAATTTCAATCGTGTAAATCTAGCTTAAGTTACAAAAAATTAAAAATAATATCGATAATATGATACAATGTAACTAAAGGCTCTTTTGAATTCATATGAAGATATGGAGCGTATTCGTAAATGCATCACCGCACTGCATACTATGCGCATTATATTCAAGAATGCAAACAATGGCATCACTGCAATTGTCAACTGTTCAAAAATGCAACACTATTGCATATTAGGGGCAAATAAACAAAAAATTCGAATCATAAAAATGGCTGATGCAACGAATGAGTAAATATAAAGAATATGATTTTTTATTGTTTAATTTTGACTATTTTAATTTTTAAAAATTTTTAGCATCGTTTCTTTCATATTTGACAAATATGTATGTATTTGTACACAATTTCACAAATTAAATTTATAATTATAATTTTCCACATGCAAACAATAAAATAAGCAAAAAAGCATCAGCAACATATGATTTGCAGTGGCATATTGTGCAGCGCAGTGATGCATTTACGAACAGGCCCATGTATGTACAAGGAGGTGTTCCATCCATATCTTTTTTATTCATATACACTTTCAACACTTGGGGAGACATTAAATAAGATTTTTGAATATATTTACTAAATAGATTTTACAGAAACTTTGAGGATATTTGTTTGTTGATGATCAGGAATAAAAACTAATTGAAATCACAGTTTTTAGTATTTGCGAGAATATTTGTAGCATTTAATTTAATTTAATTTGTTTGTTTTCAATTTTCCCATAAAAAAATAAAATGCAGTTTTCCTTTTTCAGTTTTTTTTTTGTCTAGACATTCGATTCTTTGTTTGTTAAAAACGTTTTTATTTTTATTTATGCCAATAAAAAGCTTTAAAAAAGGTTTCTAATTGAAATACGATTTATGAATGGTCAGTAGGCGGGTTCAATGATTCCATTTCTACCAAATTTTCTGCCTCCGCAACATATAAATGGGAATTATTTAGCTCTGTGTACACAAAACCATATTTACTTATTAAAGCAGCCAGCTTCAATTTCCTTCCATTAAGTGTCCAAAGACTCTTTCGACAGCTTTCGTTACCATTCTATTTTAATTTACATTTTTAGAATTAAGTGATAGAAAGTGAAAGTAGTCAGTCGCATTTACTCAGTAGGAAGATGTTGTCCGTTGGATGGAAATTTAATTGCAGATTAAATCATGGTAAATTTTACAAACACACATTTTTTGGCCATGTCTGCTTTCACTCATTAATATTGTGTTGGCAGCTGATAGGGATGAGTACACATGTATTATGTACGAGTGTGTATGTAAATTTAAATTTCAGCATTTTGCTACCGATGAAATGACCAACAATTAAAGAGCAATTAAATATTAACCAGTTCATTTAACCTTAAAATGAATTTGTTTATCTGCTTAAATTTATTTTTTACAACAAGATGTTTTTAATAGAAGTACAGTTACAATGTATGTATGTATGTATGTACATCAGAATCTTACCATCAATACGTTGTTTATCTATTTAAAGAAAGTAATAAACACAGCAACAAAAAGGACAACCACAGGGAGGAGAATGTTGATACGACGTCTCGTATAATACATTTTTAAAAGCAAGTGATGTTCGACTCATTTGATACTCTCAACCAAGATTAGAATCTATTTTCTTGTCGTCTTCACCTAGTGTTACTAACGAATTTTAATACTGAACAAACATGGACAAGCATTAGAATGAATTTGTGTTATAATTCAAACAATTGCTTAACATCTAAAAATGTTTAATTGTGTAGGTTTTCAAAAATAAATTAAATATAATTTTCGAAAAAGATTATGGCACAAATTGTGTCTGGATTAAAAGCAAGTGATGTAATTAAACGTTTTGTTAATTAAGCATTAAATTACACAGTTAGATGCTGTACTTAAAGAAGGACACTAACGCAATCATTTCTAAAGAAAATAAATTTTATGCCAGAACAAAATACTACACACTCATTTCATTTCCATTTAAAATTTTTTAATATTTCATTGATGTCTACTATTTGATCATCCTTAAGAGCTAGTTCCTGCTCAAAAGCTGCCCATCTATAGCGAATACACCAGAACTGGTACTATTCATTATCGATACAAACTCCCTCAATAAGTTTGTTGTAGGAGTAATTCTAATTTGATCAGGATCTGAATACATAACTCAGAACCAGTAACGTGATAACTGCACTATATTGCTGTAAAAAGCCAATTGGCCTCAACTTGTGAATCAATTCGAACGTATTATTAGAAAGGTGACAATTATAATAAAAGTTCCTATTAGGACTACTATAAGTAACGGCTATCCTTAACAGGTTATTACCAGAAATTAGGCAAAACAACAGACGACAACACCGCAATTAGACTTATGACTAAATTCACAGTCTTTAGTTAGCTAATGGCAAAGGCTTAACTAATGATTCTTTATTCGCAATGCTTAGTTTGCCATTAGTTAAACCCTTAAATGTCGTTGGTTAACTATTAGTCAAATAACAGCTGTTGCTATGAAAATAAAGTTTACAATTGTTTTCGGCGACAAATTGTACATATGTCTTACGAATTTGAATAATGGCTAAATTCACAGTCCTAATAGTAATAGTTAAACAATAGTTAGTATTTTAGTTTACTAATGGTTAACTAATGACCGAGAATTTGGCCATTAATGACCCTAAAGCATGAAAGCATAAATATTATAACACCCTAGGTGTATTCAATAGATTGCAGATCTTTCTGTTCATTTAGCATAAATTATCAATACTCACCCCAGACAGTATTGATTTTTGATCCTAAATCAATGTCTGGCCAGTTTGTTTCCACGAGATTTTTTTTTTTTTTTATAACTTTTTATTATTTATTGAATCTGCCTTATTTCCTTAGACCTAACAATAAGTATTCAAATCTTAAAACTATAGTAAATCTATTTACTCTCTAACAGAGAATTAATTTTTTATTGGCTGTTAAGCTCTACGAAGCCTCGACTCCGTCTGGATCTGAGCTAGAATTCTAGCCAGCGGATTCGGGTGGGTTTGTACCTTTTTGATGTAGTTCATTTATTATACTCAACTTTCGGAAATTGTCGGTGGTTAAATACAAATAGGTACATTGGGCGAAAAGAAAAAAATTTTGTAAATCCCATAATTGTTTATATATACCAGACATAAGACCAAAATATTTTCTCCTCTGAATGTTCGGATAAAATAACCGTAATAAATAATTATCTTTTTCTTTAAAAATAAAAAAAAATATGAGTATTATAATAATCAATCAAAAATCCACAAACCTGGAGGCTAATTCTTTCATTATATAATTTTTATTATTTTCTATTCAAAAGTCAAAAGTAAAAAAATATCACGTTCAAACAAGTATTCGCTCTTCTACGAATTCAAGTATTAGCCCTGTTATATCTGTGTAAATATAATCAAAACAAATAAAATAGTATTTTGCAAAGAACTTAAAAATGACATTTTTTATAGGAAGGAAAATAAAAATTGATGGCCAATTAAGTTTAGCATTAGTATAAAATCTCAGTTTGTGAACAAACATCAGTGTTGCCAAAACATGCCAGTAAAAAAATAGCCAGAATGGATACAAAAAACGTTAAAAATGAACCTGCTGAAATTCGGCTAAATACTACCAAGTATGTTTATGTTAAATCTTACATTTATGATTTAACTGCTTTAATTACATGCGATTTTTATACCCTACACCACCATAGTGGGGATGGTATATTGGATTTGTGCTGATGTTTGTAACGCCCAAAAATATTGGTCCAACACCCACCTTAAATTATACCGATCGACTCATAATCACTTCCTGAGTCGACTTAACGATGTCCGTCCGTCTGGCTGACTGGCTGTCCATGTAAAGCTTATAAGCAGAGTACAGGTCGAAATTTTGAAGGTATTTCAATAAAATTTGGTACGTTATATTTTTTATAAATGTTTGAATTATGCAAGTATGCAAACAGATTTCACCACAAATGAGTGGTAACTGAAGCCAAATCAGATCTACAAATTTTGTGCAGATCACTTTAAAGAGCATAACTCACTTAAAAATGTCGGTATCCAAATAATATTTAACGCAAATATATTTAATATATATACAAAAAATACGGTCCAATTTTATTATGATCGGTCCATAATTAGTCCTAGCTCCCATATAAGACCCTTTCCGTAATTCACTTTAACCTCCAAAAATCTTTAAAAATTATTTATATCAAGATAAAGTTTAACACAGAAATCATGACACTAAATGTTTGAATGATCGGTCCATAATAGGTTATATCTCCTATATAGCGCCCATTTCTGAAAAACTGTTGTATACATATACTGGGTGAGGGTAGTATATAATTGGTATAGTCGGTCGACTATACTTTTTTACTTGTTTTGTAATAGATTTCAGATTTTTACAACTCAAAATTAATAATTTGCACAAGTAATAATAAGAAACAAAAACAAGAGTGCTATATTCGGCTGTGCCGAATCTTAAATACCCTCCACCTAAACGTAATAAGAAATACAAAAACTACACTGGTTATAGGACTAGAATATCCGTCTTCTGTGTTTTCTATTCAGTCTTAGTGCAAATTTAATTAGTATTTGATATATTGTTTGAAAGACAATTTTACGACCAACATAATTTATATTAAATATTTTGAAATTTTGTCTAATTTTCACCATTTTTAATTGATTTAATTACCAATTCTTACCATAATTTACAGAGTTTGTCTGATGTTCATAGTGTAATTTAACAAAAAAATGGAAACAAATCGGTTTTAGTGACTTTGCTCAAAAAAAAAAAAAGTTCATCAAATAGGGCTTTTAGAGGAGATGCCAGCAAAAAAAAATTTGTTGGCGGTCACGCCTATTTTCGAGGGGGCGGCCCGTAAAGTGTAAAATAAATAGGCCATTAAATAAAAGGCTTTAAAAATACCTTTCCAATGATATATATCATGATTATAAAATATGGACCGAATATGGGTTAAATCCAAAAATAATATTTTTTGACCCCAATTTATTTGTTTTTTTTTGGAAATGGTTCTTATATGGCAGCTATGACAAATTATGGGCCGATCTTCTTAAATTTTGGAACAGTTATTTTCATGCAGGATATTTCACGTCGAATTTCAACATAATAACGGTATAATTAATATATACATATATTAGTATTAACGTGGATTTCGGAAGTGGACTTTATGTGGGGGATATAGTCAACTATGGACTGATATTCTCAAAATCCATCAGTTTGATTTAGGCATGATCCGTGTAAAATTTTGGATTGGTACCCTTATTTATAAGAGATTTATGAGTATTAAAGTGATTTTCGAAAGAGGGCTTTATATGGGGCATACGGTTAAAAATAGACCGAAATTCACAAAATTTTGTGGGATAATTTCTGTGTATATGTAAATGATTTGTGCAACGTTTTGAGTCGGTACCAACATTTATACAATATATGTAGGGATAACTGTCTTTTTCAGATGTGGTCCTTGTATGGGAGCTATGACCAATTCTGGGCCGACCACCATAAAATTTAGTACAACAATTTATTTGCCTATTAAGATTATTCATGTCAAATTTTAGCCATTTAACATTATTTATATCTTTTTTTTTGGAAGTGGACTTTATATGGGGGCTATGGTCAAACATGGACCGAACTAAAAAAAATTTCGTTTTACGATTTCCTTTTGCATGATACTTATTCCTGCTGAATTTTGTGTTGATATTTCAGTTTTATAGGCATTTATGTATAATTGAGAAAATATTTCGGGAATATGAGAAATCATAAACCGATTCTTAGCTCACATATTGGTCCATAACTATGGTTGGTCTAAACCGATTTTTCTAATTTTAAATATCAAACTTTTCGGAAGCATGTCTGACAGAATTATTGAAGATTTGGATCCCGAAGATATCTGGGGACTTCAGAAAATTGATTTCAACACTCAGGCAGATAGACAGACGGACGTGGCTTATTAGACTCCGCTATCTATAAGGATCCAGAATATATATACTTTATAGGATCGGAAAATTATATTGTGGAAATTACAAACGGAATGCAGACTTATATATACCCTGATGAAGGTGAAGGGTATAATAATGGGATTGACTTAAATTTCTATAAAGTAGAAATAAAAAAGTAGCTAAAAAAATAGCTCAGCTGTTTTTTCACAAACTTTCCCGTAATTGACAAAATAAGAACACATATATCTGGCCGAAAAACCGCTGAAATGGCAACACTGACAAACATACAGTTGTCTAACAAACAAACGAAAAGGAAAACAAGAGTTTATATTCGGCTTTTCCAAATCTTTTACTCGTATAACCAACACCAAATCACCAATTACGTGACGAACGTCATAAAATATTGTACTGTAATTTCTATTAATTTTACACATAATAAATTAGGTACCAAAAAGCCTTAGAAATCTGATTTTGGTTTTTTGAAACGTCAAAATTGTCACCTCTTTATACTCTGTGGTTTTCTCGGAAGTGGATGCTATGCCCAATTATGGACCAACATTCACAAAAGTCGATAGTATATTTTATACATACTTATAACTGATCTGTGTAAAATTTTGGTTCGATGTGGATGTTTATGTAGATTAATGAGTTTTCGGGAGTAGTCCTTATATGGAAACTATGATCTGTTACGAACAGATCAGCATGAAATTTTGTACGTTGATTTTTCGTGATTTCCGGAAGCGAACTTTATGGGAGCTATGATCAAATAATAACTGATCATTATAAAATTCGGTAGAGTGATTAATATGTATATGTGGATGTTTTTAACTGACGGCCATTTTGTCAGCTGCCCACTTTATCAGCTGTAAAGTCATTTATGCTTGAAGTCTCTAGTCTACGCAGATAAACCCGAAACGATTGATCACTTGGAGGACAACATTCGCTGCGTTATTATCGAAAATTGGACTTCCACCTTAAACTACGTCCAAGCCAGTCACATGCCAGAAGACATATTTAAAATGTAATGTCAGAAGATTATCTTTCAAATAAAGTAAATTTCATGTCAATTTAAATAAACATCATTGTTTTTTTCCATTTCAAAATTCTATACATCTAAAAAAATACAGAACCATAATTTTCAAAGTAAATTTTCTCATTTTGGTAGCGTTGTTCAGGCGTAAGTCTATTCATGTGACAGCTGACAAAATGGCCGCCAGTTAAAAAAAGGGTTGCCAACTTAAAGTTCTATACATCTAGAAAAAAACACCATATATGTAACTACTTACTTTTTAAGCAACATACAAATATCGTAGTGTTTACAAATGAGACCCATAAACACTTATGACAGAAAAAAAATAAATAAAAAAAACATACGAGAATATCCTACAGAAATGCTAAAGATACTTATCCTAATTTTGACTTTAATCCATTAGATGATTGATTGATGTCATTTTATTACATTTTAGATCTTATTATACTCGCCGAAAATTTCGTCCTATTTATGCCAAAGTTATGAACAGTTACGCAAATGCACATCGAAAATCGTCCACGTATCAACGTTATGCCGGCGCGAATTCATTAAGTTTGGTTACGGGTCTATTGCCCTTCACGTCGGAAATGGCACTTTTTGAATTTCCGTTCAATGAACTTTTGGTAAGTAAATTTGCGGCATGCTGCAATGCCCCTGGTTAGTGATTCAAAATTTAAATTCAATTGACATCATTTGCACACAAGTTGAATCAAAGATATTTGTGCCTTAATACGAAATCTATAAAATTTATTTGTGTCTGGTATTGATTGAATTTGTATAGATTTGGGCTGTGCTAACGAAACGACAACAAATGGCTTTACTGATGTGGACACATGGTGAGGAGGCTTTAGCCAAATCCTTAGTAGCATGTAAGCTTTACAAGGCCATGGCTCATGAGGCAGCCGAAGATGATTTGGATACAGAAATTTATGAAGAATTACGTTCCTACGCCAAAGAATTCGAGAGTAAAGGTATGACTCAGAATAATAAACATTTTATTAAGTTTACATATGTATGTGTAGAAAATAAAATTTCGAAGATGTTGCAAGATATGTAGTACTTTAGAATTGTGATATGTGGATTAATTTATATTTTATTTTATTTTTTATCATATCAACCAGGCATCAAATTGCTAGATTTCAGCTACAGAACAGATGGCGAGAAGGCACAGCGTTTGCTAACGTGTGAACTACACTCGTGGTCCAATCAAAGTTGTCTTTCTCTGGCTGTAGCCGCAAATCATCGGGCATTACTGGCACACCCATGCAGTCAAGTTATTTTAGCTGATCTATGGATGGGTGGTTTACGTACCCGGAAAAATACTAATTTTAAGGTAAAATAGAATTTTTTAAAAGTTGAAATATGTATTTTTTTTTTTTTTGTTAAAAATAACAATGATAAAAAGATATTAAATATTATCTTTTTAAAAACAAATACGGTTATGAGTTACTTTTTCTACCAAACCTATTATTATCTTAAATTATTTCAATTATATTAATTAGAGAAGGATTTGAACTAATATTTATTTAAGTGAAAAGTTTTTATTCAGGCTAGTAGTTCAAGAATTTATATTAAAGAATACTATTGTAACGTATTGGAACAATTGGCAAATTGGAATGCATTTTCTACCCGGCCAAGGGCGTCATCAGCAATCTTCATTGTCCATTATCAATCTGTAAATATCATCTATTAAACTCACCGTTTTTTGAGAAATAGAATATGAGAATTATCATATTTCTTTTTTACGTGTTGTGAGTCAGAACGAAATTTACGTACGTTTACAATTTGCCAATTGTTCCAATACGTTATAATAGTATTCTTTAATATTTCAATTATTATCTTAAGTTAAATAGTCCCCAAATAGTAATAGTCAGTCACATTAAAGTTTTTGTAACAATAAAAATTTTGAAATTAAATTGATAATAACAAAATTGCACACGCTACGTCCATTTAACTTAAAGTGGATTTATAGTTATGAAACACTAGCTATTACAATATTCCACAATACAAAGAGATTATTGTTAAATTATTGATTATTGTTTGTGACCGGCAGAGTTTGCCACTGGCCACGCTATTTACTATAGCCGATCTCAAAGAATTGAGGGCTAAAGGAGATTTCAAAATGAAAGAGTTTCAAGGCAGTTAATGCCAGTTTGAATTCTAGATTGAATCTGATTTATTTTGGGCAGTCAGCCCAAATTTATAATTTATACAAAATTATCTTATGCTTAATTCTTATTCTATTTCTTGACCAATCACAATTAGTTTGGGAAATTGAGTTTAATAATTTGTCACTCAATTTTCCAAACTGCATATGTTGCACTTTTTACAATTCAATGTTCATTGATTTGTTTTTATTAAATGCATTTCTGGTGTCAAGTTATTATGCATGTTATTTATTAGGGTGGCTCATCTTTATTTGGTAAAGTGTATTAGGGTACACTACAGTATTGTAGATGAAAATTAGAGTTAAAGTTATATTCGAAAGAAAGGCATATAGGATTTGGATATTCTGTAAAGTTTTTTCCACCAATATTTGCAAAATATTTACATATGAGCCTCAATGTGTTGAATAACCACCAAATTTTATGGAATAATATGTATGTTAATGTTTAGAACTATATTGTTCTGAATTTTATCATGCTCACCTTCTTAATATATTTTGTTTTTTATTTATAGGTTATACTAGGTCTTGTTTTGCCATTTTATATTAAACACTTGGATTTCAAATCCAAGGAAGAACTTCAGCAAATGCCTCAAACTGAGGAAGAACATTTAGAAAATCAGAATTTGGACAACGATGACTCAGATCGGTCACATCCCGATGCAGAGGTAAGTACATTCACTACCAATTTCAAAGG
Source organism: Bellardia bayeri (assembly GCA_950370525.1). NCBI lineage: Eukaryota > Metazoa > Arthropoda > Insecta > Diptera > Calliphoridae > Bellardia > Bellardia bayeri. Next base: position 41,346,535 of record OX493268.1, on the reverse strand, counting down.
AGGTCTCAACTAATAATTCTAACAGAAATCGAGTTTCGTTGTTGTTTATTAAACTTTTTTTTTTTTTTTAATAAATTTATGTAATTCTACTTTAATATTTATTGTTAGTGTTTTTTTAATTATCTTTGACATTTTGTGTTCGTAAAGAAGGAGTTTTGTTTTGTTTTCCAAATATCTAGAATAGGTACAGAAAGAGTTATAAAATATTCATTTCTTAAATATCTTAAATATTTTCATAGATTTGGTTCTAATTCTTCATACTATATTATGTTTTCAATTTATGTATTATTATGTGTATTACGTTTTATTATAAATTTTTCATAAAATTTGTATGTAATTTTTTTTTTTTAAATATTTCTACTACTTAATTTTACAAATTAATGATTTGCCATCGTACTACCAACTTTGTCTTCTCCTGTCGTTTCGTACTACCACTTATTTTCTAGAATCCTCTTGCTAAAGCGAAAAGGTCTATATCTTTGAAATATAGGATGGGCAGTAATAACAATAATGCTGAAAAGGTAGTAAAATCTAAACTAAATACTAAATAGTCATAGTTTTTGTTTCTCTCCGTAAACGAAATAACCAATAATAATTCATCATCCAAAGATTGTTTTTAATTATTAATGTATTCTTAACAAAAATTGTATGTTTTCCAAATGATTTTTACGTTCTTTTCTTTCCTGTCTTGCAATTCATATTTTATTGTATTCAATAGAAGCTGTAAATGTTAAGAATCTGTATATAATCAGTATTAATGATATTTGTTGTATTTGTAAACTTTTTACTTAATCTTTATTTAATTAATTATTTACTTACTTAATTTTATATATTTTCAAAACAATCACTGTTTATTAAATTAAAGTTAAGTCTAATCTCGCAAAAAAAAACACCAAGGATCTGATAAATTTAACGAATAAACTCATTTTCGATAAATATTAAATTTTTTAATTAATATATTTATAATGTAGTATGTATGTAGTACTGACAAAATGGTTATTATGTAATATTTTATTTGACCTTTTATATTCAACTTTAACATTTTGCCTGAAACGGAAATAAAAATTACTAAAGCTATTTTTACACGATTGAAATTTTCGTCAAAATTGCTCTTCAAAATGCTTTAAACTCGTGTAAACAGCAAAATTTCTTCAAAATTTATTTATTTAATTGATATTAATAATTATTAAATAAATAAATTTTTAAGAAATTTTGCTGCTTACACGAGTTTGAAGCATTTTGAAGAAAATTTCAATCGTGTAAATGTAGCATAAGTTTAAATGAGGGTTAATTTCAGATGTTTTATAAATATGTATTTCTAAATAACAACAAATTATTATCGTGTCAGTCATTAAACACTAATATTAGATTTGTTAAATGCTATTCTTAGAAATAAATAAATTAAATACTATTCTTAGTCCCGGTTTACATTATGAAATTTTTGTCGCTGTGATTCTTGTCGTATCTTCTTTAAAATTGTATTTGCGTCTACATTGTGAGATTTTTGTTGCAGAGATTTTTGTGGATGTATACATGTTTTTATATATTTTTTGACAATTCCTTTTCAAAATAAACAAATGTATTTGATTGCAGCTAGCACATACATACATACATGTATGAAAATAAAAAACAACGAATGAGGGAACGAGTACGTGCATATGTGTTCCCCTTTTAATACGTCTCACCGCTCTCGCCAACGAAGCAAGAATCGCAGCGACAAAAATGTCATAATGTAAACCGGGTCTTAGAATTTCATTTGGAAATTTCAAAAGGTGCAATCAATAACATTTCACCAACTTCAACTGTTTCTGAAATGGACAATATATGTTGTATGTGTGTAGTGTATTCATAATTATTTTTATCCGTATCTGATCCACGCTACACAAACTTAAAATAGTCGGACTGCCACATACCCACTCGTATATATGGACAAAAAACAATTTTGTTACAATTTTAATTAATTTAATTTTTTAAGGGCCCCTCGATTTTACGTTACATTTTCTCAGTAGCTTACTTTTGCGTTCAGTTTTAAGAAGTTTCACGAAATAATCGCTGTCCAAGAAAAATTTGTTTGACTAAAACTATCTAGTTCGTCGCCTACAACAATTTATTTCTATAATTCTCAAAGTCAATCTCAACTACATACGAGTACATACATACATACATATGTACATATATTGTGAATCGTGAAAACCAACAATACATTTTCTATTGTTAATGAGTTCACAACGAAGCATGATTTAATTAGTTTTTCAGTTCTGTTTTTACTTCTAACTTTTATCTCACAAACTGACCAAAAAAATAATAAAAAAAAAAAAACAAATTGAAATCAACAAAATCTTGGCTACTTAATTTTGAACAATAGCGAATATAGCAATGGTTCTAATAAAAATTAATATACTCGTATAAAACTGAATGCAAAGAATAAAAATTACAAAATAAATATGCAGTAATACTTAGTGATGCCAACTTTTGAGACTCAAAACGCTTAAACATTTTTGAAAAAAGGGCTGAATTAAAAAAAATACTTGTAAAAGAAAAGTTTTTTATTCAGGCTAATATAGTTCGAATAATCAAGAATACTATTGTAAATTACTGGAACAATTGGCAAAGTGGAATGCATTTTCTACTCTGCCAAAGGCGTCATCAGCAATCTTCATTGTCCATGATCAATCTGTAAACATCATCTATTTAACTCACCGTCTTCTGAGAAATGGAATAAAATCCGTTTAAAGCCACATCCTGTCAAAATTTCCGATAAAGTGCGAAAAGGGGCTAAATTATAAAATGTTTCTTTTGAAAATCAAAAGAACAAACACATTTTTATAAAATACTTTATTAGAAAAAAATTACTATCATGAGATACATATTTCAATTACATTTCATATTACATTTTAATAAATAATCTACATACGTAGATTAAATGAATAGTATTCAATAGTATACATTTAAAATTGGTCGTTACTGAACAAAATTTCGATTTCTTGTCATCATTTTCAGTCCAGAAGACACTATCAATAAAATATTTAGATTTTTTATATGTTTCATTCGAATTCATTTTTGAGCCCACTTTGTCAGGTGTTTTGTAGTTTGATCAACATACATTATCTCTTTTTAGGCTATATTTAATGTGTATTAAACTGTTACACGTATTTAATGACGTTTTGTTTTTAATTTTATAATTTTATTTTTGAATAAATTCTCAACTTTTGCTTTTATAAGTTAATCGACCTTTTTTTTTTATTAATTTATAATATTTATAGAAATTATTTCTAACAGGCTTTTAAGGTCAGTTTTCCTCCTAAATGTAAATAAAAGACTTGATTTATTTATGCATTTTCTATCCGACGTTTCGTTGGTATTTTGCCAACATCTTCAGGGGATGAATTTTTATTAAATCTGGCAACATTAACAAAATAACAATATTTTAATAACAACAATAAGGCACATAATATTATTTCAACAATCAGACTTACATATCTTTTCTTATTCAGTTTTACATTTAGTTTTAATTAAAAGATGTTTTTCACGACACAAATAATACGACATATAACATATAATTTGAAATAAATGCAAAAATAATTAATTAGAAATATCACAGTAGATTGTCTCTTAATGCTAGGTTTCACAGTTGTCTTTAAACTAAAATTTAAACAAGTGCAATATTTTAATTTGCATTAGCGTTGTCCTTGTCTGTCTTGTTGTTTATTGCGATGTTTGTTTTTTGTTGTATACTTAAACTTTCCAATGTAAATCTTTTGTTATGTTTTCGTTCCTTATGTAATATTCTTATATTCTCGAGATCAGCTGTGTGGTTATTTTGCGTTTGAGTACGGATATGTCAATATGTGTATGGCAAAACTGGACAGTTTAAGGCACAGATATAATCTATGGTTTGGGGAATGGGTTATTACCAAAAACATTATTTCTAGATTAGATTAAAGGCAGAAAGAGTACGAAAATACTAAAATATAGCCATATCGAGCAAAAAGTAATAACGGGCTAAAAGATAATTGTAAAACGTGCTAGATTTACGCTTTTTTTAGCTTATGGCCAATTTTCTTTTTTTGCGTTTTGAGTGACTAAAATCGGGCTAAATCTAGTCCGAAAAAGGCTAAGTTGGCATCACTGGTAATAGTCGTAAATAAGTAAATTCTAAACTAAAGTAAATAAATAGGAAAGGAGTTGAATGAGTTCAGAATATTGTAAGTTGTAAGTTGTAAGTTGTAAGTACATAAAAATACATAATTTATCTGAAATTACTATTTCTGAATTTCTTTAAAGTATATTTGGTTCTTTGATATTGTTGTTCTTATTATTACATTTTTGTTTATTAATAGATAAATTTAAATTTTTATAAATTTCGGATTTCTTTATTTTTAGTTTAATTAAATACTTGATAATTCATGTTTACTCGTAAATGTTTAATTAAATTTTCATTAATATTCTGATCTGTTAGTGATTGAATTTCGAGATTTTTCGGAGATATTTGGTGCTGATAGATAAAGCAACAAATTTTTGATATTTTTTTTTTTCAATATCCGATTTTTCCACTCAAAACTTTATTAGAAATTTTTAAATTTAAATTTAACATTAGTTTTATTTCTAATACTTGCTCCAAATTGTTTCCAAAGTGGCACCAAGTGGCCCAATATATGCTAAACAATTAGTAGAAAATATAAATGCAAGAAATTTTATTTAAATAAAAAATTAAATTAAGAAATAGCAAAGCAAAAAAATGTAGTTGGAATGATGAATATGGCCACTGCATTAAAGATTAATAAATACATAATTAAAAAAAAAATTAAATGTTTTTAAAATTATTAAACACACCTTATATTAAAATATAATGTATGAAAACATAATTGTACTCTAGTACAAAAATATTGCCAGTGAATTTTATGTAAAAGGTTCCAAACATCTTCTGATCAACAATTTTATACAACAAAGTCTTGCAACTATTTTATTTAAAACCTTTAGAAAATTGTTGCTTTAAATTTTTTTTACTGAAAATTTTATCATATTTTTCTTAAAATATGTACATATGTATGTACACTCACACACATACGAGTATATGTATACATATTTATATAACAAACCCATTAATGTTGTCTTGTAACTAACAAACTACATATGTATATGTAGAGGTATGTAGCAGATGTGTATGTCTAATCTAATATTGATTAATTGATTCCTTTTGTATTTTTTGTTTCTTAACTTTATTTTTTGTAATCGAAAACTTTGTGTGTTTATTTTAATATATGTATGTATGTATGTACAGATGTATATAGAGTGTATCACAAAAATATTTTGCTTACTCAATTTTACATGAAAATTTGATTTTCATTTACACATAAAATTGTAAAAACAAGCAAAAAATTTAATTTTTGTGGCTATTGATAATAGAATAGATAATTATGTAGGATATTTGTTACAAAGATTCATGTTTTATATATTCTAATTGTTATTAGTAATAATTTGTTCCTTATTGTCGTCGGTTGTGAAAATATTTGTGTTAAACGGCATGAAAGGAAAAGAATTAAACATTTCCTAGAAAAAAATTATAGTTACCTCTACAATATGGGCCTCAGGTCCGAGTATTGAGGAAGTGTTGGCAAGTGTTTGCTACTGTACAAAAGCTAAATTTTAACATCTAAAACTGTGCATTTCGGATAATTTTTTGGTCTAGAGTTACGATTTGCTTTCGGGATCAGCCAATATTAGAGTCTCCAAACGAATAATGATCGTTCGAATAATCTAACAAATTATTACGAATAATTATTTAAATAATTTAAAAGTGGCCATTTTCGAATAATGAATAATTTCATTAATTTTATGAAAAATAATTGAATAACACGAATAATTATTATTGCGTTAATTTATCGCTTTATTTAAAAATGTTTTATAATTTTATAATTAAATTATAATTTAAATTTAAGTTACACAGTAAGAAATGTTTAATAAGCAGATATTTGTGTATACAAATTAAATTATTATTAATTATTATTTAAATCTTTTTTGATTATGACATTTTTTTAATTTCAGAATTCTAAAAAGCCGTCAATTGAAAAATTACAATAGAAGTTATATTAACAATTTCTAATATATGTAGATATACAGCCATGTCACAGAACTTAATTCCAATCGAAAGTGGTTTGATTCCGTAAATTGAGTCTTTATAAAACGAAAAACGATTTTTTCCAAAATGAAACCACTTTAGATTTCTAAAGTGGAATTGTTATTTTTTATGATTTTATACTGAAAAAAACTCACACTAATAATTTATAATGAAAATTAAATAATTAATTTTATGATTTCATGTTTTTTTTTAATTATCTCATAAATAAAATTTTAAAAATTTCAAAGTTGGTGTCAGCAACAAGAAAACTTTTGTCAAAAAATTGCAAAAATTAAAAATATATACACAGCCCTGGAATATGACAGAGGATCAGATACATCTCTTAAATTTCTTCTTTGTAGCTTTTCAACTGCGTTTTGATGTCCTTGTTCATTTAAAACAGCAATAATTGAAATTCAGGGCATTTTTTTTATTTTGTTATACGTTTTATTACAAAAATCACATGTTTTTTGTTTTGGTTTACACAACGTTGCCATATTTAAGTTAAAAACCGAGATTTAAAATTTTTTTGGGAATACACAAAATCGATCGGAATCTAGAGAACGCAGAGTAAAAACGATCGATTTACAAATACGGAATTGAAAAAATTGATAGTGGTTGACAATATCATCACAATAGGCAAGATTGGCACTATTGGCAGAAATGCAGTCTCATATCGCCGTAGAAGTGCCATCATAAATTACCGTTGACTTCATATTACTTATGTATATTTAAGGCTGTATGTGGCTGTATGTGAACTACTAAATCAAAAATGGTAATTTTTTTAATTTCTGAATTAAAGATTTTTTCTTCGTCAGTCGATCGAATTTATTGATTACTCTTAAATTTATAAAGCAAGTTAATAAAATACAACAACAACTAAACAAAAAAGGACAAATTAAAATTTTTTTTTTTTGAGTTTTCCATTTTATTATTAATTACAAAAAAGAAAAAACATATTTTGATCAACTTTTTACAATTTGAATTATGAATGAAAAACAAATTGCTCTTGAAAATGAGTAGGCAATATAATTTTGTAATACACTGTACGTAGTAACTATAACAATTATTTATTTTTATCCTTAGATTGATTAAAAATACATTGATAGGTATTGACTTAATATTTATGTACAATAAAATAGTCATGCATATTTAATACCACTTACTATTACAATATTAAAAAAATAAATATTTAATAGTGTTAAATTGTTTGTTTTATACTGTAATCAAAATAGTATCTACATAGTAATATTTTGTTAAAAAAGATGACTATAATTTATAGCATTTTCTCTTCTTACATTTTATTTTTGTTCTTTTCGCTAAAGTATAAATTATTACAAATCGAAACGAAAATTGCGATATCGTCACCATCCCCAAATAATAGTTATGCAAATTCTACCAATGTAAGTTCAAACATTTTACAAACAGAGATACTTCCACAAAAATTAAATTAGCTTCAATTATGATTTTGCAAATAAACCTACATTATTGTTCCTAATAAAAAAATATATGTAGGTAAAATATTAAATACACTCGTATGTACATGCATCCACTTAAATAAATTCTAAAGAAAATTATTGCTTATTATACGTTTATAAATTCGGGGAAGAAGAAACTTAGTTGGTTATTTTCCCCATCCTGATTGCTGCAGAAAATTTCACTACATATAAACAAAATAATTATCTAAATACTTAATGAGAGAGTGCGGAAAACATCAATTGAATAATATTGAGCGACAGTCAGTCACCCAGGATAATCACAGAGTCTTTGCATTTAGTTTTTATCAATTTATTTTAATAATATTTTTAATTTTTTACTGAATGCTTCTACTTGTATGATGCACTTTTCTTAAATAAAATTTGCACATATTTTTTCATGATTATTACAATATCTTTTATGGAAATTTAAAAACAAATAAAAATTATTTCTTATTCGTTGTCAAATTTTAATAGTTTTTGTTTGAATAGACATCATTTCACTCGATCACGAATTCAATAATCCGACCCATGTTTATTCGGCATTAAGTACTAATAGGCTTGTAGACTTAAAAGACTTTCGGAAATTGTAAATCTTTTATATATAGTTACTCAAAAATCGATCTGATCTTGCAATCTCATTGTTGCAAAGTTTTTCTTGAAATTAATTAATTGTGTAACGCAATGAAAATGTTGAAAATTCTGGAAATCGAAAGTTTATTTTAAAGACAAAAACAAAAACCGATTTTTCTTTTTGCCAATATTTGACGAAAAAGACGTAACCACTGAATAAAATATATTTTAACTAGTTAATTTATTAAAAAACAAACTTTGTTTAAAAAATATTTAGTTTTATTTTATTCGATGTTGCTTAAAGCAAGTGCTTACGCTTTTTTGAGTAAATATTTGCCAAGTGTGACCGTACCTTTAGTTATGTTCAATAATAATTGTACATTATTATAAAATTTATATTTATAGTTAAATGACTTATACAACATGTTCATCTAGAAATTAAAGGAAATTCCTAATAATAGAATGTTGTTTAAAATCAAACTTAAGTCTCAGTTTTCATGTAATTTTTTAACAAAAGTATAAGTTTTTTTTTTTTTTGTTAATTTTAGTTTAAAAAATATTGTTTACAAGCAGTAACAAAATGAAATTTCATACCTCAATATCCACAAACTTGTTCAAACTCGTGTGAACAACATGTAAATTTAAAATATATATTTTCTAATAATTTTGATACTTCTTTTTATACGAAATTGTCCCTTGAACTAAATCGGTTAACGCACCTATACGCTATGAGTTTTTTTACATTGTATATGTCAAATTTTACATAACGGAGTAAAAAGATGTAGTTGGTGACCTCAAAAACTTGTAAATAATCATGGTGATGTCACGTGTAATTGTGCATACAAGTTGGTGACCAAAAATTAAAATCCTTATGTAAAATGACCAATTTTGACAGCCATAAAGAAAAACATGAGAGTTGTAAATTTAAAAATACATACATAAGCAAAAACACGTACATACGTGTATAGGCAACTTTAGTTTTTTTAAAAAATCTCAAACGCATTTTATTTTACAAAAATAACAAAGAAAAATCTAAAGACTTTTATAATTATTAAAATTACTTTATTTTAGTAATATTTTCGTTGTTTGTGGAAATCGAAATTGTGTTCTTTAAAAATGTGCAGATTTTATACATTAAAGTAGATAGTTAAAAAATTAATATGCCCGAAAGTAATAAAATTTAAGTTTTCTCGATTCTAAAAAATCGCTGTATAATTTTTAAAATTTCGAATTTTGTTGGCATAACGCATTTAAATCAAGATCCTGTAACCAAAATATTTCAATATTGAGCAATACATGCTCAAAGGTTCAAATCTAGAGAAAAATCTCAAAAAGGTACAAACTATTATTTTATTTACTTAATTATGAATTATTTGAGTTTTTCAAACCTAAATTTAAATTTAAGTATGTATGAAATTGTTGCTACTTAATATGAAGCAAAAGTCTATTTTTCAATATTGCTTCGAAATTGTCTTGGAAAATGCTCTTTTGATTAACTTTTTCTCAGAGATGTCAGGATGGTTGGCTATAAATAATTAACTATTATTCAGGCTTTTTTTAATTGTAAGCCAATATATTTTACATTGGACAGATCTTCTGTTTGTTAGAATATTATATAAACAATAACTGCTGTATTTATAAAAAATAAAGTAGGCTTGAAGTGTGCTTTAAGACAAAATTTTCATACAAAATTTTCTTAAAGTACACTTGAAGTCTACTTTAATTTCTTATAAATACGGCAGTTAAACAGTATTCCAGGACAGGGGTTTAAAAACTTCTAGATGATGTTAATGAATCTTATCAATCGAATAAATTTGTTATTTTTGTTATTAATAACAATTGAACAAGTTTCTTTTAATTATAAATGGAGTTAAAATGCACAGGATACTGGAAATATCTAAAACATCAGTGCAAATTTATACATTAACGTTTTTTTCTTACACATATTTGTATAATAAATGTAGATAAATAATAGATTTATTTAAATGCCTACTTTCAGTTCTCACTTTATTGTTATAATAATTTATGTTATTATTATACCCTTCACCTTCATGACAAGGTATATATAAGTTTGTCATTCCGTTTGTAATTTCCACAATATAATTTTTCGACCCTATAAAGTATATATATTCTGGTTCCTTATAGATAGCGGAGTCTATTAAGCCATGACCTGCCTGTCTGTTGAAATCAATTTTCTGAAATCCCCAGATATCTTCGGGATCCAACTCTTCAATAATTCTGTCAGACATGCTTCCGAGAAGTTTGCTATTTAAAATCAGCAAAATCAGTCCACAAATAACGGAGATATAAGCAAAAATCCAAGACAACCTCTGAAAATTTTATCAAAAAAACTAATAAACTCATAAACAGATGGCGCTGATCAAACAAAGTGTTTAAGTGTGTTCTTAAACCGTAATATAAGTGTGTAAAAAGACAGACGCTTTTATTTTGCAATTAAAAAGAATCCGGTATATTTAAAGGAAATGAACCACCATTTTTAAAAGGTAAAAACGTAACAATATAATATATATATATATATATATGTATGTATGTGTATAATATAATTATGCATCCACAACAAAGGTGAAGGGTATATAAGATTCGGCATAGCCGAATATAGCACTCTTACTTGTTACAAATATAGAGTTTTTTTTTTAACACACGTGTAACATGCGACAAAGTTAAAACAATAGTAATGCAATCAAATAAATTCTATTAGTTCAGATTGTTAGATTTTTTATTATTTAAATATTTAGCTGAATGTTTTTGTAAAACTAATTGATTAATGTTGTTGTTTTAAATTGATTTATCGTGATATTCCGCCTTAAAACCATTGCAGGCACTTTTGGCGGACACATATTCATTGCGTGATACCAAAGTACATGAAAACGGAAAAGTGAGTAAAAGATTTTTGAGATTCTTCATAAGTATACTACATATACATACGTACAACACAAATAATAATTGAATATCAATTCATATAATTTATTTAAATACATGTATGTACATACATGCATAAATATGTTTATATACATATATATATATAAAATTTATAATTTTAATGGCAAAATACAGCAACAATTTTAAAAGACTCAAATTCAAGTCCACATTATGCAAAGAACTCTACATTCTAATTATTATTTTGGAATTTTATTAAGCACACACTACTTACTCACACACAGAAACACATTTAATTTCTATTTTTTCCTCTATCTGTATTTAATTTGTATAATTATGAAAAAGTATTTAGTGAAACAATGTAATTCTGTAATAAGTCCCTTAGAAATCTGTAGACAAATCATGTTAAAAAAGAAAATAGTTTAAACACTACAAAACCCATCACAATCACTTACTCGTATTAAACTTGTATAGGTTTCATCACGAAATACTAATGTAGGATAAGTTCAACTGTCAAACTGTTGCATACTTTGGTTTTATTTGTGTCCTTAAAGTTAATTCCTTTTCTTTATTTTCTACACACACGTTTTTTCCACTGGTACAAATATCCAACAACTATTACAAATAATAATATTTTTATGTTTCTAATTAATTACATACATATATACCTATTGAATGTTTTAAATATTTTCTTTGTATGCATTTGTATCACCAACGATTCATTTCAGGTTAATGTGACTGCCGGAGCGGAGGAACCACCCTCCAAAGTTAGTTTAACATTAAAATGTTCTTCATAACTTTATATTTATATATTTTACTTAATAATTAAAACTTACTGCACTCTGTCAATTAAAACTTTAGAATTACTCGTATAACTGATGCCATCAAAAAGCTTGCTTTTGATTTTTCTTTTTGTAGATTTACGACGATTTTTTATTTTGCTTTCTGTTTAGCCTGAAATGCGACTGTATGTGAACTTAAAAATATTATTTATTTTATTACTTATTAAATAAACAATTTCTTTTCAAATTTTTAAAAATATTCGTACTGACACGATCTGACTAAGATCGCAAAGAGTTTACCGAAATGTTCGTTTCAGTAAGATCTTACAAAAACTTTTTTTCTTCGACGGATCACTACTCTGCTTCAATCGTAATTGAACTTTAACCAAGTCAAACCAATTATTTGCACAAATGATATAATTTTTGCTTCTGATCCATCATCCATCTCCGATATCCGCTATGACCGGGAAAATTCAGAAAAAGTGTTATAAAAGTATTGATTAATGGTTTAATATTTCTTAATATTTCTTCTCGCGAAAAATGCAATTAACCTTTTGCTAATGCTGACACTCAGTCCATTTCCATTGCTATTAGCACAGATTTAGTATCCAATAATTTCCTAGTTATATATATGAGGATATCATCGACAATAATCATCAAATACTTAAAAATCAAGTTCCACATGTATTGATTGGCCGAAAGCTACTCATGTGTTCTCCAGAGATTTTTCAGTAGATCAGGTCCAATAAATGTTAATAAGTGAACATCAATTACTGTTCTATAGTCCTTCGGCTTTGTCTGAGAACATAAGACCCACTTAAACTGGTCTAAACTGTGGAGGTTACACATTAACTAATAATAAATAATTAAAAATCCGCCCATTACTCCGCTGTATCTAGAGTGTAATGACTACCATCCCAGCAAAAACTACACTTACATTCTTAATTGTACATAATGACTTCCTCGGTATTCATTATATTTTTTTATCTTGGACCAGCACTCAGGGGACGACCCCTACTTATGCAATGCATTGTGTTGGAACTAGGAAAATAGGTTATGGGAGGGAGGATAGAGGAAGTAGTGTTTGTGAACATTTGACTTCAATTTTCCTATATTGAAAGTGGCAGGGAATAATTCTGTTGGTAGCTGGTATTGTAGCGCCACTTTTTGTATTACTAATTATATATTGAAGAATTACTTTATATATGTCGTAAGAATGTCATAATATTGAAATCCAAAAAAATATATTTCAAATTAATAGATTTAAAGAAGTTATTTTACGATTATAAATCATTAATACTATCTGTTTGCAATAACTTTCCTTAATAATTGTTAAGTTTGTTTATTTATTCTATAATATATTATTGTAATCAGAGTACACTACATATTTTTCTAATACTTTTAAGTATAAAAATAAGTTATTAATTTTATAATTTTATAGTTTGAGGGTGCTGTAGCTTAATTGGTTAGCGCATTTGATCATTAAGCATGAGTTGGTATTTGTAGCCCGGGTTCGATTCCTAGCCGCTGCCACTCAAACAACAAAATCAATTTCTGATAATTGTTAGTTTTTTTTCTATCCATCATAACTAATATTTATCACAACGCCTTCCTACCGTGGTATAGCATTCAAACGCCACCGATGTAAAAAAAATTAAATAAAGGCTATAAAAACAAGCTTTAAATATAATGCGCCTACTCACCACCAGAGGCGCTGCACTAAAACAAACATATTCTTCAATCTATCCCCTTTCCAAAGAAAGTAACGCAATTATATATAAGCATATTAATTGCCTGAGTGTTACTTCTTTAAAAAACAAATAAAAAAACTACATATTTTTCTAATAATTTTAAGTATAAAAATAAGTTGTTAATTTTATAGTTAAAAGTTGCAAAATTATACCAGATTACTTTTGGGTGATCACGAACAAAAATAAGTACTTTTTCTAGTAGATTTGCCAGTATTCTGGTCGACAATTTCCAATTACTCTTGAACTTAACTGTAAGTGAAGTTTTTGCTGGGATATTATTAATATGAGCAAATATTTGAAATATTTCTCAATTACATAATAACTGTTATTCCAAAATCGTTCGCAAACCTGAGTACGAACCGACACGATGAAACGGTCAGAATGTAGCTAGGGCCTTTCACCATATCTAATCACTGAAATCTTCATTGAAACTGCGCCTGCATGGATTGGAATAGTTAATTTTCAAAATCAATTTCTTCAATAACCATTACATTGCTGTTTGTATTCCCTTTAAGATTACGAGGTTACCTTCAGCTTCCATAGTGTCTGGCTTTAGGATTTGAATTTGTTGTTTGGGACGCAATAATTCATTGACAAAACAATGGTCGGATAATAAATTTTCAACCAACTTCAGATAATCTATGTTGAACAACTTTTACCTCCTTATCTTCCTCGGATTTTCCTTCATTTTTGGCTTTGGTAGCTTGATTATAATCTTCATAATTTATGGCACCTTTATTCGATTCTTACTCTTTTCTGTAGTTATTTCGGAAGCCTGGGTGAATTTTCTTAAAATGCAGCACCAGCATTAGCATATATTGGCTTATTATGTGCTACTGTACCTTCGTGGTATTTTTCATAAACAATTTTAGTTTTATTCATCGGATTAGTAATTATTTCGAGTACGTTTTGGTAGTTAGTCATTAAGGTAGAATTAAGCGAACGTAATGTAAGGTAATGTAACGTAACGTACGTTTTAGAGTATACCAAAACAATGTAAAAGCTTACTGAAATTAACAGTCACGTTGCCGGAACGTATCAACTTGTATAAATTAGATTTTTACGACGCCGTTCAGTGACAGTCGTAAGCCAGTGCTGGCACTCATATGAATAAAATACAATTGCGGCACATTTACCCAATTTCGGTACATTAGAATTGATACCATGTTGGTTCATAAAAGTACGAACGACAAAAACAAATAATAAAAATAACAATGATAATAATTATGGTTTTAATAATAAAATTAATAATTTATAATTTGTAATATATAATTTTTTTAAATATATGTATATAATTATTATAATAATAAAAATAATAATGATTATAATTATAATAATAATTATAATAATAACAATAATAATAATAACAACAACACAATAATAATATTAGTAATAGAAACAAATAATAAAAACAAAGTATACTAATCATAATAATAAAACAACGATAATAATAATTTTAATAATAAAGATAATAATTAAAATAATTTTAATACTAAGTACACAATAATAACTACAACAACAATAATAATAATAATGTATAAATTACAATGTAAAGAGTTTATATCCCTCGAAGCCAATTTAGTACTTTTTTCAATTTCAGATGTACGAAAATAATTTAACATTGCCCATCACTATGCCAAAAAGCTCAACACTGTTCTGAACAGCTGACATCAATATTGTGTTATTGTGTATGCTGCACAATGTTTTGTTTTTGTTTATTTTATTGACGTCTGTTACGTTTGTAACTTTTCTATAACTACAAACACGTACGTACGTTATATTACATTGTGTTACGTTGCGTTGTACGTTCGCATAACGAGGCCTTTAGGCGTTGCATAGCCTTTGTCAATAATGCTATAGAATTACATATAATTTTATAATATCAATGTCTCCATTCACAGCTATTTGCAACTTTTTGCAATGCTCCATGAATTTATTCTGAAATCTAAGAGATACAACTCATTTAAATATTCCAATTCATGTCCACTTTGATAATAGCATAAAAACAATTGGAAATACAGCGGCTTATTTTGTTGAATTTTTGTTTTCTATAAGTTTTATTTGTGTTAGTTCCGAATGCCCTTTCATGCTTTCAGAAATTAATTCCATATACTATTGGAAGCATTCAATATTAGTGCAGACAATTTTTTCCACCAGTTGTTTATTCAATTTATCTCATGTCGCAGTAATTTCAAGTGTATTATACTTTTTTGTGTGTTCTATCCTAGACTGGCCTAACTCATTTAGCTTTCCTAACAGATTCTATTACTATCTAGTAGTAAATTTTAGTGTAGAGCTTATAGCCTATTTGGATTTATTTTAACACATTGAAAGCCCATGATTTCTACGGTACTCGTCTCGCTCGAAGGACCATGTACAAAAAATAAATTTATTTATGGCCGAATTCTCGATCATTAGTTAACCATTGGTAATAAAGAATCATGCGAATAAAGAATCATTAGTTAAGCCTTTGCCATTAGCTAACTAAAGACTGTGAATTTAGCCATTAGTAAATTATTCGGTGATTCTGTAGGCACTGAATTTAAATTACAAATTTAAATTTTAATAACTACAAATATTAATTTTAAAACTAAACTAAAACACATGCGCCCATTACTTTTCATATGTAACTTATCTTAACACAATAGGACCAGCGGTATGGGCCTAAGTGGGCTGTACTACACGGCCACCTGCTGACCTATCTAACATCCATCTCCGACAAATTTGCCAAGTCATGCAGATAAAGGTGACCAGACAAGTTCCACAAAAGTGTTGATTGGGTAAATTTAATATTGTAGTGGGTAACCTGAACAAGTCACCAGTGACCTCTATATTATTTTGTAATTAACTTGTGGAATGGATGACCTTATATGTTCTCGCGAAATATACAATGAACCTCTTGCTACTGTTGACCGTCAGTCCACTATCCTTATTAATGCGTCGGGTAAACATAAACACAATTGCATTTGTCGCACATGCGTCAGAAAGGGCTGTACTTATTTTTATCAAATGCACACATGGAAAGTACACTTTCTACAAAAACATACATACTTACATATAATTGAAAAATATTAGAAATTTAAAAATATGTTCAAGTAATTTGAACATCTCTATTTAATTTAATTTCTGACGATAATTGCAAATGCACGGTTTATAATTTTTTTAAATTATTAGTTTTGAAAATTCTTAAAAAGTATTAAATTAGATTTAATTCTAAATTATAGTTTTTATGTATGTAAGTAGTTTTTCATTCTCTTTTTTCTACTACACATAGAAAAGAAAATACTTTTATTCAGAATTCTACCGTCTCACATTAGAATATGTTACACCAGACTGCTTCAAAAATATGTATGGAGTTAAAAACAAAACTGCGGTAACTATGTGTCGTAATTCCCATAGTTACGGAAAAAGTTCACAAATTCATACAATTTTAAAGCAGTCTAATATTGCACACTACACACAAATATTTCTCCAACAACGCAGAATGTCATCATTATACGAGGTCTGATCAAAAAATAACCGTTATTTTCAAATTTCCTGAGTTACGTATATTTGATTTTCGCATTTTTTTTATTACGTTGGTACACATGTCTGTTATATATGTGTTTTGGTAATATCAGCCATTATGGATTGTCAGTGTGTTTTTGACAGATAAAAAGGTTAGTCATGTTTTGGTGTGCTCTTCGTTTTTTTACTCTGTATTCGAAAAAATGGATCGAAGAAACTGTATTAAGTTTTGTGTAAAAAATGAAATTAAATGTGCAAGGACATTTGAAATGTTGACTGTGGCGTTTGGCGAGTTAATCATGAGCAGAACACAAGTTCAATTGTGGTTCAAGGAAGGCCGAGAAGATGTCAATGACGATGTTCGTTCTGGTCGCTCGAGCACGTCAACAACCGATGAACACATTGAAGCAGTGAAGAAAATGATTTTGGATAATTGTCAAATCACTATCAGAGAGGTTGCTGATAATGTTGGCATATTGTTCGGCTCATGCCAAGCAATTGTTACGGATGTTTTAGACATGAAACGTGCGGCAGCGAAGATTGTTCCAAAATTGCTAAATTTTGGGCAAAAACAACGTCGCATGGACATCGCTCAGGAGCTGTTGAACATCGTCAACGACGATCCAGATTTCCTCAAATAGGTCATAACTTGTGACGAATCATGGGTGTATGGCTATGACATTGAAACCAAAGCCCAATCATCCCAATGGAAACGTTCAGAAGAGCCAAGACCGAAAAAAGCACGTCAAGTTCGGTCAAATGTGAAGGTTTTGCTCACTCTTTTCTTCGACTGCAATGTGCATCATGAATTCTTGCCGCAAGGTGGTACGGTCAAGAAGGAATACTACCTTGAATTTATGCGCCGTTTGCTCGAACCAATTCGTCAGAAACGCACAGAATTGTGAAAAAACCAATCATGGATTTTGCACCATGACAATGCACCAGCTCACACATCGATGCTTGTGCGTGAGTTTTTGGTGAAAAACAAAACCGTTATCATGCCTCAATCAGCGTATTAACCGGACTTGGGCTCCGCTGACTTTTTCCTACCATAAAGGGCGTTTCTGAAGTGTTTCGAGGATTGGAAAGACACTGGCATAAGTGTATTATATCTGAGGGGATTACTTTGAAGGGGACCAGATAGTTATTGATGAATAAATAAATACTTTTTGAAAAAATTTAAAATATTGGTTATTTTTTGATCAGGCCTCGTACAAGCATTTGCGTTTTACTGGAGAATTTCACTGTTTAATTCATGTATGCCACAAGTAGATGCAGCAAAATGCTTTCAACTTTTTATTTGTTCTTAGAAAGGAATGATTAAAAATAAATCTTATTTAAATATAGTTAAATAATTGCTTCAATTAAAAAACATTAATTATATTCTAAAAACAATTTGAAACAAAATAAATAAATACTCGTATGTTTTTGTAATATTAATGGGAAGATGGTTGGCTATTTAGTCGTATTCCTTAATAAGTAATTGTCTATCTTAATTTTTGTAAATAATAAAAAGTTTTACTTTCTAATACGTCTTGTAAATATACACATACATAAAATTGAAATTTGTTTGTAGTTTGAAAAGTAGAAATGTATTTGAATGTAATTTTAGTGAATCGTTTGTTTGCTAATTAAAATTATTTAATATTTTTATTTTGCTTTCTCTTTTTGTGTAATTTTGTAAAACATATTTATAAATGCCAGGTATCATTAACGGACTCGGATCCATCACAATTTCGAGAATTTTTTCATACGACCGACTATGAAGTTAAACAACATCAACCTCTAAGGCTGAAAAAGAAAGTGTATGAATTTTATACGGCACCAATTACAAAATTCTGGGCTGATTCGGTAAGTTTATCAAACATTTTTGTTTTTATAGTAATTGAATATTAGCATAACCAAATTCCGAAATGAAATATAGTAAATCGGATAGACTTTCGTTTTTATGTTCTCAATAAAGTGCTTTACAGTCGGTATAAGGTCATGCAATTTGTTTGCTTTCATACATACATGCATATATCTCGTTTCACATACTGCAAGCTTTTACATACATATGTTATTTTCAAACTTAAGGAGAATGAAATAATTTTGATCATAGGTTTTGTGCTACATATTATTATTAACAGGTTTTTTTTTAACACACACCACCATTGTGGGAAGGATATTATGCCTTTGTGCTGATGTTTTTAAGGTAGTCTAATACATTATACACTTAATTAAATATTTGAACATATCTTACGTATAGTCCACATTAAAAGATCATTCCTGAAGTCTAGTGCAATACACTACAGCACAAATAATTCACCACCAAGTGTATCCCATTAAAAATAGTGGTATATCCCAGCTAATATAGTACCAATTAAAAATGATTTGTCGTAAACTACATTTTGATCAAAAGTTTCAAAACTAAACTACATACAGTATTTTGTTATATTTTTTGTAAGCAAAAAATACAATTTTTTTATATGTTTTTATTTTTTTCCCCTTACAACTGAGTGTAGTGTTGAAAAAAAGTCGACCATGTACATATGTATACGATAAAGGAATTTAATGCCGAGTTTTCACTATGTCATTTTTGTTGTCAAATTCTCCAAATTGTTGGCAATTGTATGAAAACGGGTTGTCATATGGCGTCATCTATGTTTGCAATCATGAAAAACATGATATGACAACACGTTTTCATTGTAAGATTGTCAGAATTTTAAAGAGTTTCTGATTTTATAAGTTAATCGACCTTCTTTATTAATTATCTTGGTTTTTATAGAAATTATTTCTAACAGGCTTTTAAGGTCAGTTTTCCTCCTAAATGTAAATAAAAGACTTGATTTATTTATGCATTTTCTATCCGACGTTTCGTTGGTATTTTGCCAACATCTTCAGGGGATGAATTTTTATTAAATTTATCTTTTCTTATTCAGTTTTACATTTAGTTTTAATTAAAAGATGTTTTTCACGACACAAGTAATACGACATATAACATATAATTTGAAATAAATGTAAAAATAATAAATTAGAAATATCACAGTAGATTGTCTCTTAATGCTAGGTATCACAGTTGTCTTTAAACTAAAATTTAAACAAGTGCAATATTGTAATTTGCATTAGCGTTGTCCTTGTCTAAAGAGTTTCCTTTAAAGAGGATTGTTCATAAGATGTTTTTAGTTTTCCTAAAATTTAGCGAGTGGTTTCCTGTTGAGTAGTCTTAAGTAGTCATAATGTCATAATCAATCACCCCTATCGTGAATAGAAATTCCACATGAAATTTGTTCCCTTTTCACACTTTTCCTATTAAAATTCAATGTTAAAAAAATAAAAGGGAACAAATTTCATGTGGAATTTTTATTCACGATAGGGGTGAATAGTAAAGGTAACTGAATGTATATTGGAGCTTATATTAATAGATAGTTATATTAAATGAAAATTGAAAAAATTCTGTATTATTTACAAAATACTTCTTCGCTTTGAATTTTATATTAGATGGCGTATATGTTTTTCCTTTTGATGTTCACATTTACGGTGTTGGTTAAAATGGAGCAAAAACCACGATGGCAGGAAATGTATTCAATTGCGTACATAGCGACATTGGGATTTGAAAAAATTCGTGAAATTATTTCCTCGGAACCGGTGGCAATAACGTAAGTCATACTTCATATTGTGCTTACCTTGCAACTTGAATTGTTTTTTTTTTACTTTGAATTTACCACAATAATTAAATCTTTTGTTATGTTCATTTCAATAGACATAAGTTTTCAGTTTGGGCTTGGAATATGTGGAATCCTTGTGATGGTGCGGCAATTATACTCTTCTTTATTGGCCTCTCGTTGCGTTTTCGACCAAATACCATGGACATTGGAAGAGTAATTTATTGTGTTGACAGCATCTACTGGTATTTAAGAATATTAAATATTTTAGGTGTTAATAAGTATTTGGGTAAATGTTTTCGCCACATTACAATCTTACAGTGTGTATAATGATTTATTTCTAATGTACAGGTCCACTTGTGACAATGATGGGTAAAATGGTTAAAAACATGATTTATTTTGTCGTCCTCTTGGCTGTGGTCTTAATGAGTTTTGGTGTCAGCCGTCAAGCCATATTATTCCCTAATATGGAGCCGACATGGCGACTTATACGAGAGGTAAGTTTTCACATTGTTTTAACGACTTTGACCGTTTCGTCTTTATTTAAACAATTATCTGAAATATTTATGTGTGTGCGTGTGTGCGTGTGTGTATATATTACGTGTGTCTCCAAGTCATCCATGAAATCTATGAAAACGTATCGAATGATTTCATCTTGATTTTATGATTTTATAAATACAATACATACATACATATAGAGGATATGGTTTGGTAATTTAATTTTCCATTAATTTTAAGTTTTTTTTATATGTCATCTCATAAATATAAAATACGTTTCTGGAGTGTAAATTGTACAAAATAAATTTCATTTGTAGGAAACCGATCAATATAAATGTTACATACTACATACATAGATATTAAGTATTTACTTTTGACTATATACGATGACTAAACAAATAGCCCAAAAGCTCACGTATCCTTAAGTTCCATGACGTCTGTTTGTGTGTTAACATTAAGTATTCGATTCAGTAAATATTCGATTAACTTTTGTTCTTTATAGTAACACTAGCTAAAATTTAAATAAATTACTAGTAACGGGTCCGCCATCTAACGTTTTTTTTTTCAGCTAGTGCTTATTTCGTTAATGGTAACACTTAGCTCATGTCTGATTTGATAGATAATTAGTTTTATCCTTCCGCTGAACAAATATGGTTGTGTTGTATACGCTTGTAAAACGCTAGGTTATATGGCGACATTACTTTGAAAGTCATGGTAATGTTGCAGAATGTGTGCGAAAGAAATCATCTTTTCAGATGAAGCTCATTTTGATCTTGGCGGGTATGTAAACAATCAAAATTCTCCCATTTGGGGCACAGAAAACCCGCACTCATACATTGAAAAGCCGATGCACCCAAAACGAGTCACTGTTTGGTGCAGAGGCATAATTGGGCCATTTTTCTTCAAAAATAACCAAGTAGTGGCCGGTACAGTCAATGGCGATCGTTATCGGGCGATGTTGAAGGAATTTTTGTTCACAAAAATTAAAGAGGAGGATATTGGCAACATTTGGTTTCAACAGGACGGCGCTACGTGTCACACAGCTGAAGCTACACTCGATATTTTACGCCCTGTTTTTGAAGATCGTATTATCAGCCGCAGAGCTGATGTCGTTTGTCCACCTCAGAGCTGCGATTTGACGCCGTTGGACTATTATTTGTGGGGTGCCGACAAAGATAAGTGTTACGCCGACAAGTCAGAGACAATTGACGCTATAAAGGACATTATTCGTGAAACCAGTGGTGAAATACAGCTGCGCACAATCGATAATGTGCTTAAAAATTGAACCGATCGTGTAGGCTACTGCATGGCCAGCCGAGGCAGCCATTTGAATGAAATTATTTTCCATTATTAACCGGAAGGATTGTACTTTCAAATAAAAAAAAAGAAATTTGAGAAAATATTCAAGTTTTTTTTATTGGAATTTAAAAAAAAAAAGTTATTTGGCGGACCCTATATTATAGTAGTATTCAATAAACAATAACTTAGTTTGGACTATTTATATTGATGTGATTCCAATTATTCCATATTACGGTACGCATCACACTCACTTAAAGACATTAGTTGTGACACTAATTCACCGTGCCATGTCATTTGACTATATCTAAGATAAGCGGAGCCACAAATGTATATTCTGCTCAAATATTTCGACATTTTTAAAATTATTAAAAGCCATAATTTTTATTTAATACCAAAGTGTAATTGTTACGCTATAATAACTAAACCCTTCGAACTTTCCAAGTAACTGAGAGATATATATGATATATTGAGTATAGTCAAGAGAAAATCGGAAACGTATTGTCCCACTGCGTAAGGGTTTCCTGATAAGACTGTGGATTTAATTGGAATTTAAACCAAATTGTTGCCGAACGATAGTGAAAATTTAAACCCTTACTGGATGTTCTATTTAAAATTGATCGGTAGTATGTCACTGATACATTTATTGGTTGGTCTGCCAATTAAGTTTTCGAATTATTATTGTATATTAAAATTATTCAAAAAAATGCATATACACCTAATTCTGTTTTTACGCGAATTTGATTTAACGCGTTTCCAAATAAATATTTCATTCTGTTTTTATGCGACTACCAGAAAAACGTTGTTTGCACTGGTTTTGGAGAAATTTAAATTAAGCACATAGTTGGCAGCACTAAAAATCGTCTGGTACGAAAAACAACAATATCGAAACAGGGGGTTTCCCTTGTTTATTTCAAATAAATTTAGTTGAAAGTAAGAGTGTAAGAATTCAGTCAAATTTAAGTGTTAAAGACGAAAAGATATTGCATGTATGTACATATGTACTTTTCTAAATGAACCTCTTTTCTATTGTTTTTTTTTTTGTTTAAATAAAATATGTTTGTGTATAAAGCAACATGAATTTGAATTATTTATCTTATTTTACTTGATATTTCATACGTTGAACCAATTCCCTCATTTAATATGGATACTCTATATTTTTTTACGCGGTTTTTTTACACGAGTATTCGAATAACGTATCTATCGCGTAAAAACAGAATTAGGTGTAATTTGTTTGTGTTTGAATATTTCACAATCTAATAAATACTCGTATTAACCGAATGATCAATACTTTATGACATGATCTAATGATAAGTTTGTCATATATAGAAAATCATTTTATTATTTACTGTTCATAAAGCACTGTTCACAAAAATCCGGCCACACTACAGACATTGTTTTTAAATCTTAAGTGCTGAACAATAAAGAATTGAAATAGAAAAACAAACATAAACAAACTCAATGATTGCAAAAAAGCTAAAGCTTCTAAAAAGTACTATAAATAATGTTATAAAGCATCTCATCACAAAAAAGAAGCAAAAATGTTCTTTAAGGAAATTAGGAACCTACTAAGAAAACACAAAGTTCAATGAAGCAAAATCCAGATCTCACCGTCAAAAATGTTACAGTCCAGTGCAATTACCGCAAGAAGAATAATTGTGTATGCAGGGGCCAAATTATCGCATTCGATGTCGAGTAAAATTTATCGTAGTTTTCTTCTTTGAAATTATGGCATTCGATATCGAGCAAGAAATTTAGTACATTTTATCATAATATCGATATCGAAATCATTTTTCGATACGATAGCTCATTCGATCACGAAGGCGGTAATTTGGCCCCTGGGTTTTAAACCTATAGTGTAATTAATTATTCAAGTAAAATGCAGAATGGAGGTGCTATAGAACGGGAACACATTCTTTGTAACAATGTTTTAACAGAACTTAACAACTGCCCTATTTTGAATGAAACATATATAAAACAAGTAATAATGATATATTCGGCTATGCCGAATCTTATATACCCTTCACCTTTGTTGTGGATGCATAATTATATTATATACATACATACATATATATATATATATTATATTGTTACGTTTTTACCTTTTAAAAACGGTGGTTTATTTCATTTAAATAAACCGGATTCTTTTTAATTGCAAAATAAAAGCATCAAGTAGTTTGAAGAAAATATAACGAGTCTTTATTTATTTAAAGGTACACAAACACAATTAAAAATGAACACACTGTCTTTTTACACACTTATATTACGGCTTAAGAACACACTTTGTTTGATCATCATGAAATTATTCGTAACAATATTAATACACTTAGTTTTTTTGATGAAATTTTAAGAGGTTGTCTCGGATTTTTGCTCATATCTCCGTTATGTATGGACGGATTTTGATAATTTTAAATAGTACACTTCTCGGAAGCATGGCTGACAGAATTATTGAAGATTTGGATCCCGAAGATATTTGGGGACTTCAGAAAATTGATTTCAACAGACTGATATATACCCTTCTCATGAAGGTGAAGGGTATAATAAATATCAAACTGCTAACTGGACCAATATTGTACAAAATATTACAGTGAAATGAATTGATGTCGATCCAAAATTTATTAATTTGCTATACCATATTTACAGTCTACAGTAAGCTGTATGTCGACGTAATAGAAAAAATATATGTATTAATATACGAATTGACTATCAATTTATTCCTGTTGCCGTTCTTGTTGCATAAATAGTAAAACATTAATCCGATCGGATTTTTTTGTGAACAATGCTTTTGTTAACAAACATATTCAAGATCTAAATTTGCTCAATAACTTAAAGGTATTTGAACTGGTGAACACGTCGTAGTAAGTTTAAATATACATATGTAGTACTACATATTTACAAAATATTAACTATTTATACGAAATCATTATTAATGCAAATAAAGTAGGAATAATGTAATTATTTAATGGAGTACATACACATTCAATTAATATATACGAGTACATACATATGTATACATACATATATGTATGTATGAATATTTAAGTGTTTAATTGACTCATAACATTTAATTATTTAATAATTAATAACATAAAATTTGTTTAAAATCTCTCTTTTTGTGTATTATTCGTTCACTCACATTCATTTAACACATTTGAATATTTTCACTCTCTTTTCTCGTTCTCTTTTTTGCGCTCACTAACACATGTTGTTATTTTATTTGAATTGAAAAATAAAAACATAATTAAATATAAATATAATTAATGAAATAAATGAAAACACGCACGCACACACATGTTGAATTGTGTACATATACTAGGTTATTGCTGGTTCCATAGTAGCACCAGGATTCTTGGGAGCCTTAAGACATAATAGCCCATCACATGGTTCGCGAGATTCTACCGGTGGCATTGGTGGCTACATGTCATCCCATCATCGTGGCCATTCAACAATGTCACATCAGACCACATCGACATCATCGTCAGCGCCACCACAACATGCCACAACATCTGGACAAATTTTGCAAAGATCCGAACTCTTTAACATTTTAAGTGGCAATATGACCAATAATGTAAACGAAGCAAAGAATCCTAAGATTTTAGTTTGAGTAAAATAAAAAGAGAAAAACCAAAACCATTTGATGTTGTAAAAGCATCTTGATAAAAAAAATACTTCTTACTTTTGCTCCTTGTTTAATGTCTTCTATTTCTTCCTGTGACTGTCCCTTCTGTTAGTTCTGTAACTGCGACTATTTTTTAATAATAGATTTTTTATTTGCCCCGCCATTCTTGTAATACTTTGCCACCACTAACTTTTATAATGATTTGCCTCTTTAATTTAAGGAACATAAATAATTTCAATATTTTTTTTTTTCAATTTAATGCATGAATATTAATGATACAACAATTTGTAAATAGATGTAAATCTATGTGTATGTACTCTATTATTTATAAGTTTACAACTAAAGCTTTTATTTATGAACTCTACTATATACCTACCTACATACATTTCTGCCTGTGAAATCTTAAATGAATTGGATTTTTAGAACGTATAAATTTACTACAATTTAAAAAGTCTTTTTGCAGTCTGTTTTGCGATTTAAGAATCTGGCCTGGTCCTTTACAGATTATTTTGGATATTGAACAATAGGAAATCGTATATCCCCTTAAAAACTAGATGTCAAGTTTATCAGATTTTTTGGAGACATTACTAGTCAGAACTATAATGTATTATCCAGTCCGCCTGACTCTTTCTATATCAACCATATGTACAGCATAATCTCCAGACTGGCCTAAGGACTGAAACTCATAAAGTTAGTAATAACAATTCAGAACAGTATATGTTTTATAGTACAGAATAGACAGGATCACTTGAGAGCACAATAAGCTTTATGACCGCTGTGGACATCCAGTGTACAATAAAAGGTGTCACTCTTCATTTCTTCCGAAAGGCTTCTTACGAATAAGAAGATAATATATGAAGACAAAACTGAATCATTGGACCAGAAAATCCACATTATTAAAATACACTTTTTGTTACCAATTAATTATTAATACAAGTAATAATGCATACAATAATTGGACTCGAAACATCAATGGGCCCATGAAATTTAGCATGAAAATTAAATTTATTAAATTACTAAATGAAGGTAGAATATTTCATTTAAATTAAAAGCGGAGCTTTCGATCGGCTATTAAGTTTTTTTAAATCAATATCAAACTACTTAATCAAAACATTTTAAATAAAATATAAACTAACTTTAATAGAATTTTGTGACAAACCATAAAATATCAAAAAAAAAAAAAATAAGTTTTAGGACCACACTTTATTGACGTCATAGGTCCCTCTAATATACTACTATTAGAACTTGAACGAGTTTTAATAATAAAAACTACTGTTATTGAAATTTTGTAGGGTATTATTCTCAAATAAAATAATTTTTTGTCTTTCCGCCATTTAAAACTTGTGACATTCTGTTTTATTATTTAAAACAAATCATTATTATTTTCACTATCTAATTTTTAGATGTCAAAACCTCTTTCAAAACTTTAATAAGAAAATATTTGAAAAAATCAAACATAAAAAAAATTTAAAACGAATGAAAATCTTTTTTTTGAAATTGTATCTATCATTTTTAGTTATTAAATACTTATTGTGCTTGAGGTCAGATTTATAAATGTTATTGAATTTGATTTATTTCAAATATTTCACTACTCAATTGTGTAGCATCTGCTGGGATAAATTGATTTTAATAACATTTTCTCGTGGAGTTTTTCGTTCGTTTCAGTTAATTATTTTTTAATTTTATATGTATACTTCTCTGTAATCGATATTGAGCTTATTTTAAGTTATAATTTATTCTGTAGGTATGCAAATTCTGTCAGCAAACTAAATAAATTTTGACATGATATTTAAATCAAAAATAAATATGTACATATGTGCGTACATTAGAGTCTTCAAGATTGTATGGAGGAAAAAAAATTTCAAGATAGAGGCCGTTCCTACAATTGTAGAAACACGCTGTAAAAAATATTAGGATGGCGTCGTATCGGCTCTGGAGTTTGGAGGTGCAATTACAAAAAGACAATATGAATTTTTTTAATTTTTGCAAAAGTTTTGCATCAAATAATTATTTTTACGTATTAATATAGAAGAATCGAATGTGTATGAATTTAGCGTTCTAATGAGATATAAAAGATTAAAATCGAGTATTGCCAAGGCCATTGACGTGTTTCAGACCACATGAATAAGAAATCTAAGAAAATGTTCACAATTTTTGCAAAAACTAAATAGTAAATGCATTCTTTTTCCTTATAAATGCACATCCAAACTTCAGAGCCTATTCGGCGCCAGTTAAAGTTATCCTATCAGCCTAATATTTCTTAGAACATGTTTTGAGTTAGGACGGTCAAAACTCGCAATTAAATTTTTTTTGGAGCACTCTAATGTACATGTACAATAATATTAATATTAATATTAATAAAATAAAAAAATAAACTCATTTTGCCTGTCAACTGAACCTCTTTGTATTTGATGTTGTATCTTCGTATATGTGTTTTATTTACTTACAAATGTATAAATGTATACAATTTTAGTGGATATAGATAAAATAATATTTGTTTAATACATTTTTGTTGCATGTTTCATTTCAGGTCACTTATCAACCCTACTTCATGTTGTATGGTGAAGTGTTTGCAGATGATATTGATCCACCATGCGGTGAAAATCCAAGTCAACCCGCTTGTGTTACAGGTGGGTTAAGAATTAGTTTAGTACTGACAATAACTGCTCTTTAGATTTAGAAAATTCGAAACATTCATTGTTTTGATGGTGTATAAGATTAAATTGGCACAGTACAACAATACATGAAAACAAACAAAACCTTTCGCAAACGTTTGCAAAATGTTCAAAACAAATCAAAATTTTTAAATTGTATTGTACATGAGCAAAAACAAAACAAAAACTTTTCAAATGACAAAGATAGAAAACGAAACAATTGGCTTTTCACTCATCTGCATTTTTTAATTTACCGTTACAATCGTAGATTTGAGTACAAAACAAATAGAGAAACGTATTTTTTGAGTAATTGATTTGATTCTTGTTTGGTTTTTTTAGTGTAACATCAAGAGCAAAATTGACAATGTCTCGCCCAAAAAATGATTTGTTACGGATTTTTTTTGAAGTTGTACATGATAAACATGATATTTGCAAAAATGAAAATTGTAATAATAAATTATTAAGTAAACATACTGGAAACTTGGAGCGACATTTAAAAACTTCTCACAGTAGTGTTTATGACAGCTATATAAAAAAAAAAAGAGAGTGACATTTTGAATAGAATGAAAAGTGACACGGTTAATTTGTCTTGTAGAGTTATTTACTAAATGTGGTAGACCTCTTCGTTTGGCGGAAGACCGGCCATTCCAAATCATTGTTAATCCGATACTTAGCGGACTTAGAGTCTAGTAGCTAGAGTATATTACATTCTCTATAATGAGTAAATCAATTACCAAACGTTTGCGAAACGTTTTTTCTCAGAATATATTTCTTAGAATATTGTTCTTACTCTTTTCTTTTCTAGCTGCGTACGTTTATATTAATGTACTTTTTGCGCTCATGAGCAAAAACAATACAAAACAAAATGGCACAATCATTCTTATTGATTATGTTTGGTTTTTGTTTTACTCACTGTAAAGAACAAAACAAAACAAAAGCAAACGTTTCATTTTGTTTGTTTCCGTACTCTGCATACATAGGTGTGAATTTGGTAAATAGTAGAAATTTCATGAAACAATTTCAAGAAAAGTGAATAATTTTAGCAACTAAATAATTTCAGATTTACATATACACTGGCTTGCAGCTTCCTATCAGGAACTTAAAAAATAAATTTATGTCATTTAAAAGAAAAAATGTTATAGTCTAACAAACAAAACTATTTTATTGCAAAAATCTACATTTTAATATTGTAACAAAAACAAGTAAGAAAGTATAGTCGATCAAGCCCGACCATATAATACCCTACACCCAGTATAAGTATAAAACAGTTTATCAGAAATGGGCGTTATATGGCAAATATGACCTATTATGCACCGATCATCCAAAAATTTAGTGTCATGATTTCTGTGAATATAAATATTGTGTATGTTAAACTTTATCTCGATATAAATACTTTTAAACGATTTATGGAGGTTAAAGTTGATTACGGGGCGGGTCTTATAAAATTAGGTGTCATCATATATTATTTGTGACGAATTTTATTTGATTACCAGCATTCTTAAAAAATTTATGATCGTTAAAGTGACTTTCGGAAGTGGGCCATTTATGGGAGCTACGACTAATTATGGACAGATCATAATAAAATTATACCGTATGGTTTGTATATATATGAAATATATTTGTGTTAAATATTATTTGGATACCGACATTTTTGAGTGAGTTATGCTCTTCAAAGTGATTTTCGGAAGTGAGCCTTATATGGGAGCTACGACTAATTATGGACCAATCTGCACAAAATTTGTAGATGTGATTTGGCTTCATTTACCACTTATTTGTGATGAAATTTGTTTGATTCCTTGCATAACTGAAACATTTATTATCGGTAAAGCCCAATTTCGGAAGGACTTTTGTATGGGGACCAGGTGAAATAATGGACCGATTTCCACCAGTTTCAATCCAATCCGTCCTTGGGCCGAAAAAATTTTACGTACCAAATTTTATCGAAATATCTTCAAAATTGCGACCTGTACTTTGTGCACAAGCTTTACATGGACAGCCAGCCAGCCGGACGGACGGACGAACATCGTTAAATCGACTCTGAAAGTGATTCGATCGGTATACTTTAAGGTGGGTGTTGGAGCAATATTTCTGGGAGTTACAAACATATGCACAAATCCAATATATCCTCCCCACTATAGTGGTGTAGGGTATAAATAGTTACTCGTTTTTTCACGACACAGCTTATTTTATGCAGGCTTGTAAGGGTTTCGAAACCTTGAAATAAAAACTGGCAATTACATGATTTAGTATTTGGTGTAATACTCTTTATTATCGATAAAAGATTTAAGTCGATTTGGCATAGATGCGACCAGTTTTTGGCCAAATATTTGACCACTCCATCAGTAGCGCTCCTTTTAAATCGTTTTGCAGATTTCTAAAATTGAGCAAAATATTTCGATATCATTAAGGTCTGGCAATTGTGGTGTCGGTATCATCAAATGTGGGCAGTTATATATTAGCCACATTTTTAAAATACTCGATTTGTGCTTTGGTTCGTAATCCTGGTAATATCGAAAATCTGATCTTATACCCAAATTCTGTTCGCTCTCCAACAAATTGTCCTTCAGAATCTGAAGGTTCTTAAACCTGTCTATGGTTGTTTCAACAAATGTTAAATTCCCTGTACCAGCAGCTGACATACAGGCCCAAACTATGACACTTCACTGTTGCTTTAGGTTTTCATGTCATCTGAACCGAATATGTTAAACTTATCGGCGAAGATGACCGAATTCCGAAATGCAGTTTTCGAGCAAACGTGTTCTTTGGCGAAATTTAGCACGCACAGTCCGTTTTCGGCCATTAAAAACATGTTGGCGCAAGACACGCCGAACAGTTTTAGTTGGAACATTGTTTGCCCAGGTCAGTTTCAACATCGGATGCCAGGATTTCTTTTATTTTTCGCGCATCATGGTCATTGTAAATTTCATTTGGTATCTTTCTGTCTTTGTTATACTTCATTGACTCAAAGTTAAGGCCCAACCATAATGTGCATAAACTAGCTTAAGCCAACTTAAGCAACTGTGCGAATATATGTAAAACGTATGTGACAAACCATAATGTACTTAATGAAACTTTTCGTCAAGTTTCGTCAAATATCTTTTGCTTAAACAAAGTGCCAAACTGCACGCACTTTCCGTACGGAATCATCTGTTTTTAGATTTCATTAAAATAAAATAAAAAAAATGCAAAATCAAGAAATAGATGAGGAATCGGCGTTCATTTTTAATTTAATTGAAAATGTGCAAAAACACAACTGCCTGTACGAGAAGAGAAGCCCCTTATACTTATGGCCACCTAAAAGTCTTCTTTAATTTACTTTGATAGACTTTTCGTTCATTTTTGACAGTTGCCTATATGGTGTTCACTAAGTCAATTATTGGTTAATTAAAAAGTGTTCGCATATGCTCAATATTGCTAATTTAATTAGCGTTTGACAGCAGCTGACAAAAAAGAATACATTTCGAGTGTACTTGGAAAAACGTCAACGCTCGTTTACGTCAACATCCCAAAACCTCAACCCTTTTTTTTACATTACCTACTCTTAAATTTTATGAAATAAATAGAGAGAAGTCTCTCTTCCAAGAGTTGGAAAGAAAAAAACAGCAGAAAAAAATAACAGATTTTTGTTAAAACGTCAACAATTTGTTAAACGTCAACACCCGCTATTTTAATTAGTTGACGTTTTCCCGAGTGCACTGTATTTGATTCTAATATTATAATTTTCAGCCTAAAAATATTCTTTATTAATTTAAAAGCGAAACAACTGCCATTTTAGTTATTACCAGTTGTATTTTTAATTTTAACAATTAACTCTTAATGCAATTATCTTAATTGAAATTTTGTATGGATAATTGAATTCAATTAGGCGTTAATTAAAAAATGTCAATTAAAAATGCATGTGTGAACACCATATTAAGCTAGCTTATGCACATTATTGTTGGGCCTTTATATGTTTTTGTGTAATTTGATACTTATTTGCTCTTTGTAATACATACAAAGATAAGTCAACTGGTTACTTTATACTTCCAAGGTAATTTAGCGTGAATCAATTCTAACTTTACGGTCAACTTTTAGTCACTTAAACACATTTTTTTACCCACCAGAAATATACATATAATGTGGAGTTTAGTATTTGTTATTATTGCGAGGTCAATTGACTGCCGCCTAAAATACGCACATGTTAAAATAACTAGTCAGTTAACTAAAACTGCATCTGTATCTGTATGAAGTCACTTGATTGAATCACTCCGCTAGAACCACTGGATATGTCCTTAAATACATTATTTTTTATATTTATATTAACAACCATTTTTATTTCATTTTTTACAGGACACTGGGTTACACCAATAACAATGTCAATGTACTTGTTGATAGCAAACATTTTATTAATTAATTTATTAATTGCTGTATTTAACAATATTTTCAATGAAGTCAATTCGGTTTCACATCAGGTAAAAATAAACAAATTTATTAAACAAAATTCTCTTGGAATAACAACTAATTCTTATATATATATATATATAAAAGCTCCGAGTAATGTGTTAAATTATTCTATACTTACTAAAGGGTGATTTCTTAAAAGCTATAGGAAAGTTTAAAAAAAACACATAAAATTCAGAAAAATGCATGAAATCTTTATTTGAATCGATAGTACGGTCCATATAATTTAATGCTTGAAGATTATTTCATGCAATTGTTGACCTTGACTGCGCCTCAAATGGTCCACCCTCTTAGTCCAATTTTGGATACTCTTTCCAACATTTCGGCCGGTATCTCACGAATAAATGCTTCAATGTTGTCTTCCAATGCGTCAATTGAAGCGGGCTTATCTGTATATACATGAGCTTTAACATAGCCCCACCAAAAATAGTCTAAAGGCGTTAAATCGCACGATCTAGGCGGCCAATTGACCGGTCCTGAACGTGAAATAAAATGTTCACCGAACTCGCCTCTCAATAAGTCCATTGTTGCGCATGCTGTATGGCACCGTCTTGTTGAAACCACATGGCATGCAAGTCAAGCTTTTGCTTTTCACAGTCACGTTATGATTCGCATCATCTTTAAAGAAGTACGGTCCAATGATGCCACCAGCGCATAAACCGCACCAAACTGTGACTTTTTCTGGATGTATTGGTAGCTCTTGCAATGCTTCTGGCTGATATTCACTCCAAAATCGACAATTCTGCTTGGGTACGTAACCCATTGAGCCAAGAATGAGCTTCGTCGCTGCACACAAAGAAGCGCGCGATGAACTTAACAGAGCACGCATTTTGATAATACAATACAATAATTTGCAAGCGTTGTTCGTTTGTAAGACGATTCATGATTAAATTATAGACCAAACTGAAGATGATTGACAGTAAAACAAAACACGAAACGTGCGTCAGCTGTTTAAACCAGTGTTGCCAAAAAGATAATAGCTAAAAATGACCCTTATAATATTAAACCTCTTAATATATTCCTGAGTGAATAGCAATATGAAAAAAGCCAAACTCTACCTAAAAGTACATATAACCAAATTTAATTCCCATGCCTTCATGGGCTGGGAAATAGTGAAAACATCCGT
Source organism: Bellardia bayeri (assembly GCA_950370525.1). NCBI lineage: Eukaryota > Metazoa > Arthropoda > Insecta > Diptera > Calliphoridae > Bellardia > Bellardia bayeri. Next base: position 41,312,154 of record OX493268.1, on the reverse strand, counting down.
AATCCACATCCTTTGTTATTCTCCTCTAGTTGTTATTCCTATGCTGAATTTTGTATTGTACTCGTATGTAGGTAGATATGTATGTATCTATATATATATACTCATGTATTTTAATAATTTTTATTTATTTGAATGCAGGTATGGATGTTCCAACGTTTCACCGTAGTCATGGAATATCAACAGAAGCCCGTGCTACCACCTCCATTTATAGCTTTCTGTCATTTCTATTCGCTGCTCAAGTATTGTATACGTAAAGCCAAAGGTGAGAGAGGGATGAGAAAGTTAAATTTTATTCCCTGTGAGTTTTCATTTATAAGCTCGTAAATATATTTAACCAATAATGTTGTTCTATTTACTTTTATTTATTTAATTGTTTACAATTCTTATTCTACATATACATACATACATATCTACACATGTATTATTAATCAAAACTTTACACAAACATACATACCTATGAACCAACAAACGCATATACATATGTATGTACGTGCATATAAATGCTTATTTTGAAATATTTTTATTGCTCGGATTTTTCTAATAATTTTAATAATAATCATGAAATTCGAATTTAACATCTATTTTTAAATATATTTCAAATAAAAAATACCGATTTGATAAATTACTTTTGAACCGTACATAAATGGTTTAACAATTGTAACACTTTAACAAATTGATGCTTTTTCACACGTTTTACTAACAATTTTAATTTGCTATATTTTGGTTATTTATTTTAATGTTATTAACACTTTCAATGTTAATCTGTGTGCCAAATATTCATGTGTGATTGATTAATAATTAAAACAAAAAAACTTGCTTTCTAATTTATCATTGGGGACGGTATTGTGGAATTAATTCATTTGTATGTAACAACATCGAATAATGTTGCTCTGTATTTGCGTATTTCTTGTATCGAATAATATTTATTCACATTGAATCGAATAAATGCACAGGATTGGAAGTACAACGGGACAATGGTTTGAAGCTCTTCTTGGAAAAGGACGATCTCGAACGTTTGTATGATTTTGAAGAGGAGTGCGTTGAAGGTTTTTTCCACGAACAGGAGATTATTTTGAACCAATCGACAGAGGAGCGTGTAAAGAATACCACAGACCGTGTCGAGACAATGGCTCAGAAAATCGAGGATATAAATCAAAAGGAAAATTTACAAACTGCCACTGTACAGGTGAGTTATAAACGTGAATAAATAAATTCTGTGTACATAAATATGTATGTGTGCCAACCAGCCCCTGCAAATAACGCGACTAGTCCATACATGCATGTAAACACTAGACCAAAGAGTACTCCAAAACTACTCCAAATATATGAAAAAAGTTGGTCGATTTAACATTGCGATGTCCTAGTATTGGACCATATATCCCATCGGAGTAGTCCCAAAACTACTCCATGCTTCTACTCCATGGAGTACTCAAGAGATTTCGTTTTAAACAACAACAACTCAATATGCAATCGTGTTAACACAAAACCATGTCGTTTAACTACAAACTCTTGTTTAACTATGACATGGTCCATGACTGCATTACATTGGACCATGTTGTAAGTAGTCCATTTCATCTAAAATGGATCACGTATACCAATATTATTTGCAGGGGCGTTGCTAGGAGCTTTGTAAAAAATATACTAAATCTCATTTTATATACAAATAAAGCAAAAGAACTAAAACTTTGCACTATAAAATAATATAAAATTTTCATATTATATAAAGAAAATTTATAGAATTTATTTCGGTGTTACATATTTCAATAAAACAACTTCTTTTGTTCAACGTTAATAGGCGAATGTTATGCACAGCAAGATTTTAGAATTATTTATGTATCCAATTATTTAATATTAAAGTAACTCAAAAGATTGGGTACTAAAAATAACAGCTAATTATAAGTACAATATTACAGGCCTGCAAAGGTATTCAATCATCATGAAATACTTAACAAATGGAAGTTAATAATTTAGCAGCAATGAGAAATTAAATACCAAAATCTACAATTTGTAATGCAATGTTGAAAATTATGCCGAAAGAGATATTGAGGATGACATTGATAGAGATTACGACGAAATAAGCGTAGAATATGATCTTTAAATTTACCTACATATGTACATATATACTCGTATAATAGAGATTATTAAAAGTGGCTTTAGACAATCAATCTTATCAATCAAATCTTGATCTCTTACTTAATCAAAAAAATTAGTTTTATTCGAAATATAGTAATTAATAAAAAGTTAAAGTTAAAATCTTTTATTCGTATTATTCGTTTTATTCAAACAAACGAAAAATAGAATAATTTCGATAGACTATAATTTTGGTTATAATAATCGATTCATAAATGGCTGATCAATAAAAATATAAACAAATGTAAATGCGTAACGAAACACTAAAGGTAATAAAAAGTACTTTTACGTATTGCATCATGGATACATAGCAAAATGTTCCAAGCGAAATCAAAGCTGAATCCTAAGGTCCTATACATCCTATACATGTGATATACACAGAATAACCATTGAAATTGGTAAAATTCTCCTGACATTTCGACTTTGTGATCTTAACAACATTCGTAGAAGAACAATCAAAATATATTTTTGACAATTCCAATATTACAATATTGAATATTTTACAGGAGAATCAAAAAACGTTATAAAATGAAAACTGTTTAATTGAAAATTGCGATATGTACATTAACGTTTTTTGCTTCTCCTGTCAAATTATGATAATGAGGGTTACGTCTTTGGGCAATTTAGGTGACGATATGTAGATATATACGGTTTGGAATAAATATTAATAACGATATATGTATTTCACTTTATTTTTAGATTTTGTACCCGTATATGTAAAATTATTGCAATGGCAAAGACAAAAAACCTTACATTACCACTTTTTTAGCTAAACATTTTATTTACAAGATGCTCGATAAAATAATAACACAACATATTTTCTTCAGATTTATTTATAACTTCAAACCAATATACGTTTATGCCTCACATATATCCGACAAGTTTTCTTTTGTTCCCCAAAGGTATTCAATAGTGTTTAATTAGGGAGATTGTAACTGTCACTCCATATCAGAGAGCTGCCAAATTCTTGATTTTGTAGATTTCGAACAAAGATTTTGTCATACGCGAAAACAAATGTATACTTGCTTCATCTGACCAAAGCACATTTCGCCAATTTTCCACGGATTAGTTTCTTAACAAAACACAAACTATTTTTATCATTCTGTTTGCCGAATCAAGGTAAAATCCTCGGACTACGGGCTTTTAATCCAGCTGATGTCTTAAAAACAAAATTAAAAATGTCGTTTTTATTATTATTCCCAACAAAATTATGATCACAAAAGAGATTCATAGACAGCTTAGCATAGATTCACCAAAAGATTATCAATACTTTGACTGTGAGAATTCGTATCGTTGAAATGAGGTCATAAATGTCAAAGTATAAATTAATTAATAAATTAACACATCAAATTTGTGACATATTTTCATATTTTTGCATAAACCCTTTAGCTTTAATAAATGATTAATGAAATCCATTACTGGTTTTAGAATATCGAGTTTCGTTTACGTAAAATGGAAGAATCATCGGAACAAATTCTGAATCATTTAGCAGTGATTCATCGTTTTATGGCCATGCATACAATGGGTCAAGATGATTTCAATTCGTCCAATATAAATATACCCGGGGACTTCCAACGCATACGAACAATATCCGTATCTGACAATGAAGCGGCAGGAGCAGGCAGCGGTAATGGCAGCGGAGGTGGTGGTGGTGGAGGAGGTGTTGGTCTTGGAGGTTTTTCGAACAGTTTGCAGGTATGTGTACATAATCAGATTAAATTTTTAATATTACACAATATGTGCATATGTATATGTATTTTCAAAAATACAGGTAACAAACCGTCGTCGATTCAATCGTTCATTAACAGAAGTGCGACCAGATGCATACATATTCGATGATGGTACACACTTTGAAGTAGTACCCGTGCCTGAAGAATCTGATGAAGTGGTGAAGTCACGAGAAGCACTTAATGAGCAGGTTGTGCGCAAAATATCTGTGCAATCCGAATCGGATTCTGATGTTTATGTGCCCCTGTCACAGCGACCTTCTACATGCGAGACTATAAAACGTACACCATACGTGACCGTACGACAGGACACCGGAGCAAGTACGGAAAGTAAGGACACTCTAACACCACTGGGAAATGATGACGACCACACATTGGTGGGTGAGAATTCCGATGAAACGGGACCAGACATAACTTTTGAAGGTAAATCAGACACAAAGGCACACAATTATTACATGCACTTATAATAACAATTCAATATTTTTTTATTCTCCAGCTGCCAGACATCGAGCTATGCGCCAACGTACTGTCTCTTTGTGTCGCAGAAATTCTGAAACGTGTTCTATTGTTGGCGACATTAGTCGTTCTCATATAAGTCTGAATCAATTACATTTAACACGTCGTCAAATGAGTCTTACGCAATCAGAACCAGACAGCGATAAGGAAGCACAAACAGGTACAATTAAAAGCCCTCAATGTGTCACACACCAATCTCCTTCCGTCCGTTCGGCATCAAGTATTCCAAGTCTATGGAGCATTCTCGAATAGAGAGAGAGATTTGGAATATTTGCGTGCTTTTATGTTGTTATGTCCGATATTGTTGTAGTAACAATTGTTGTTGTTTTATGTCATCCCTATAGTTAAAATACTATATTTCTTTCATTCTTTTTGTTGTAAATTTTGTAAATTAATTATTTTCTTAAAAAAAAAAACTTGAAATTTTATTTTTTTCCAACCAACCAAATTCGTACCGAAACTTGAACATAAAAAAACCAAATAAATAAATATAAAATGTAATTTAGGAAAATCTGTTTTGCATGCAAAACCCTCGAGAAACATTCTCTTGAAATTGCATAGCGACTACACATCCATCACTGACGAACTGGAGAGTGTTTGCCACATGATTGCCTCACCTACAGTATCTCTTCCAAGTCATAAGAGTAAGTATTTGATATTTTGATGGATATTAAACATTTTCCTTATTTCTTTTATTTCTTAATTTTTATGGATTTTACAAAATCATACATCTATGCCTACTTACTAGTCTTCATTTTGAGATAGTAAAACCTTTTTTCAAGGGCTTTCCATCTCTGAAAAAAGTAGTGTAGTTATTAATTATGTACATTAATTAAATTCCTATTAAAAACAGTGATTTCCGACAATGTTTTAAACGTTTTTTAACTTTGTCATTCCGTTTGTAATGTCAAGAATATTAAATTAGTATAAATGTATACACAGTGAGGAACACAAATGAGTACATGTTTGTGCCTTGTGAAGTTTTTATTGCATACTCTCAAAACTAATAAAGAAAATTAAAAAATGGCTTTAGTCATTTATTTTAGATATAATATGTACTAAGAAAATTATTTACAATGCAAAATGGAAAATAATAATCTTTGGGAAACAAACAATTCTATCAAAGAAACTTACTGTACTCAATTTTTCACAAGTGTGTCTTTTGAAATATTTGAACAAAAATACCAAAATTTACCATTAAGGTGGATTCACTCATTCGTTCTGAACACAATATTTGTACGGACAATGTTTTTTCATATCAAGTTTGACGTCTCTCTTTTTGATAGAGAGAAAATATTTTTTATGAACCCTCTCAGCTTGAATTGGTTTAATTTTATATTTTGTCTGCGCAAAAATTAACTGAATTGCCAATAGTTTACATCAGCAGAAGCGACTTTCTTTTTCCATTCATTTTGAATACACAATATTTTAAAATAATTTAATATTTCTCTTTTGACGCTTAAAAACCAAAGCAAAATATATCAATGTATGTGTTAAACACTTTTTGCAAATTATGCAACACAAATTATATTATATTACAAATTATAATAAATACTGAAGAAACTGTCAAGATCCATTGAGAAGAATATTCTAGCAATGGCAAAAGGTAGATATTATACGCGACTAATAGCTAAGCAGCTTAAAGTAAGTCAATCAGTGGTTCCCAAACTACAAATCAGCGGTCTCATCATGTCTCATAATAACACAAAGGAAAATAGACAAGTGTTTAAAACCGCACCAAACCGAACGGCATGGTATGGGGTGGCTTTACATCAGAGTTGAGCACGCATATAAATTGCATAGCGCGGCCTTACTTGCATAAGTGCTAACCAGCAACTGGTTTAAGATTTATCTCTCAGATCACAACTAAGCAAGAAACAAATGCTATTTTAAGTAAAAAACACAACTAAGACGTGTGTCAACATAGCGTAAGCAGAATTTTTTTTTGTGTCACCTCGAACCACTTCAAAGAATAGTCAAAATAATCAAGAAAAAAGACCATCGGATTTTGCAACCTCATCTTCACAATCTTGTAGATTGGAGCGTCCATAATGTGAATGAGCTCACTGCCAAAATCGTAAATTTCCTTTTCCCAACCTTAATCCGATTATGAATTGGTGGTCAATCGTAAAGACTTGGTTGGAACAATATCGATAAACTGCAATCAATTTGGACGAACTTTGGCAGCGGGTACAGTACGAATTAATTTGAAAATTGATGTGTAAAAATAAATTATAGTATATAAGGGATGTTTTCGTTTTGTATGTATTTTTTCTTAAAACTTGATGCTTTTAGTTTTAATTTTAAAATTATTTTGTTAAACATAAAATAGGCAACAAAAAGCCTTTTCTAATTTTCTTTGTTAGTTTTTACAAGTGCACAAAGTACTTCTAATTGTATATACATATAATCTGAAAATCAACAAAATCCCCAACTGGCATAGGTATGAGGAAAAAATTCCGACTACATCGAAATTTTGGAAAATATTTGAATATATTTTAAGTAAATATAATAAGGTGAAGGGTATATAAGATTCGGCACAACCGACAAGGATATGCACATTCTTGATTTTATAAATATGACTTTTTTTAAATACAAACATTTAAAACACATTTCACGATAGAAAACTGAATTGTTGCATTTTGTCTCAACATATCGCACCCTAAATACAAAAGGGTCACAACCCAAAATACTAAAATTTTCAGGAGAGACAAAAAACTGTTAATCGTGCACAAGCAACAAACCTAACATAACGGGTGGTTAAATTTCAAGGGCCGATGTTGATTTTGAATAAAACACAAAGTATTTACGAAATTATTGTAATTTTATTTTATTATGATATATTGGTATTACTCAATTATGTATGGAACAAAATATCGGCCAAATGGGCGCCCCGATCACGGCGGCACACCTCCATCCGATGGTCCAAATTTTCGATGACCCTGAGGCATAATGGAGGTTCTATGCCGTTAATGTGCCAAATTATCTCATCCTTTAGCTCTTGAATTGTTGCTGGCTTATCGACGTACACCTTTTCTTTCAAATAACCCCAAAGAAAAAAGTCGAACGGTGTCAAATCACATGATCTTGGCGGCCAATTGACATCGCCATTACGTGAGATAACACGGCCATTGAATTTGTTGCGCAAAAGAGCCATTGTTTCGTTAGCTGTGTGGCAAGTGGCACCGTCCTGCTGAAACCACATATCGTCCACATCCATATCTTCCAATTCGGGCCATAAAAAGTTCGTTATCATCTCACGATAGCGAACACCATTCCCAGTAACTGCCTGACCGGCCTCATTTTGGAAAAAATACGGCCCGATGATGCCGCCAGCCCATAAACCGCACCAAACAGTCACTCTTTGTGGGTGCATTGGTTTTTCGACAATCACTCTTGGATTCTCATTCGCCCAAATGCGGCAATTCTGTTTATTGACGAATCCACTGAGGTGAAAATGTGCCTCATCACTGAAGATGATTTTCTTCGAAAATTGATCATCCACTGTTGCCATTTCTTGCCACCATTCTGCCCATTCACGACGTTTGGAATGGTCAAGAGGCTTTAGTTCTTGAGCCAATTGCACCTTGTAAGCATGTAAATGCAAGTCTTTATGCATAATGTTCATCAACGACGTGCGTGAGAGGTGCAATTGTTGGTCACGACGACGAGTTGAGGTGGACGGCTCTTCAGCCACACTATCGCGAACAGCAGCAATATTTTCTGCAGTACGAGCTGTACGAGCATGCACTGGTGTTCTCACATCTTCTACAGACCCGGTTTGCTCGAATTTTTCCACGATTTTTGCGATTGTACGCACATTTGGACGATCAAATTGACCAAAAAAATCACGAAGTGCACGATATGCATTTTGATTTGAACGCCCATTTTCATAATAAGTCTGGATAACTTTAACACGTTGTTGGATTGTGTATCTCTCCATGGTTCAAATTGAGTAAGTCTGAAATAGAGAAATGTCAAATAAAATTCGGAAAAAAGCTTGGCGTTTAGGTGTGGTTCACATTCAACATCGGCCCTTACAATTTAAACACCCTTTATTATGTCAATTTCGAAACAAATTTGTGTTATTGTGTTTTTATTTTATATTACAATCTCTCGCCTGAAAATCTTTTTGAATTAAAATTTCAAAAAATTACGGGATTATAAATATGTAAATATTTTATTAAACATTTTCAAAATACTCTTATTCAAGTTGAAATTGAAAAACTCCAAATTTATGTATATTGAGAAATATCAAAATTAAAATTTGCGAAAAAAAGGAATTAAAATTCAGAAAAGTTAATTAATATTACGAAAAAAATTTAAATTATGAAATCGAAATTGATATTGAAAAAATTGAAACTGAAATTGAGAAAGTTAAAATTATAATTGGAAAATTCAAAATTTGTATTACATTTTTTATAAAATATAAAATGCGAGTATGAACTACAAATCAATATTTATTATATCTCAATTTCTATTTTCTCAATATCAATTTCGATTTCTCAATTTAATTAAGTTTGACACAATTTGTCATTATACCAGTTCTTACTTTCGGTAAATGGGCAATGAACTAAACGTGGTGTCTGGAGTAGCGTTAGTAAGCTTAAACATATGTATATACTGCCGTATTCATAAAAAATAAAGTAGGTTTGAAGTGTGCTTTTAGACAAAATTTTCTTAAAGTATATTTGATGTCTACTTTAATTTTTTCTGAATAAGACTGATACACTTTTATCTCGAAAATTTATATGTTTTTGAACAAAAGAATATCTTGGTACATTAGTTGACGATTAACCATAATTTTTTTTTATACCGATTTATGATATAATATTTCTGTCTAGAATTATAACGATTTAGTAAAATTTTATTCAATAAAAACAATATTTTATTATTTCCTAAAAAAAATCCCAAAATTAACTCTCTTATTCATAAATAAAATTCCCACAAATAAAACCCCAAATTTTGGGAACTTTGCAGCTCTCACGCAGATAATCATAACCAGTGTTGCCATTTTAGCCTTTTTGAGGCTAGATCTAGCCTTTTTTTTCGTCACTTAGCCTCAAATTTTTCTTTTTAGCCTCTAGCCTTTTTTCAATTTCATTTTAGCCTTTTTAAGGCTAAAAAAAATTACAATACGTACGTAAGATAAAATAAGAAATGACAATATTACTAAATCAACAGAAAGTATAATAAGACAAAATTGCAAAAAGTTCATTGTAAGACTAATAGAACAGTTGCGTCAGCGGTTACCTATGAATATAGATACTTTACAAATAATTGATTTTTTATCTGTGGATAATTCTTTAAAAATTGTGACACCCGGTATTTTTTCCCATATCGGCAATTAAAAAATTAAATATACGGCCGATGAAATAACGCGTATTGAAATGCAATGGCGAAAACTCCTCAATTATAGTTGGACAAACGTAGAATCCACTGTTGAGTTTTGGATTGAGGTTCGGCACTTTAAAGACGCTCTGCAAGAAAATCCGTTTAATGATTTAGTGAATTTAGTTTTCTCATATTTGATATTACCTTTCAGCAATGCTGAAGTTGAGAGGCTTTTTAGCACCATGAAGTTAATTAAAAATAAACAAAGAAATAAAATTAACATAAAAATCCTTAATTCTTTGTTGTGTATTCGTTGCTCAATGAAAAAATTACAAAAATGTTATCATGACTATGAAATTAAAGACGATCTCCTTAGACTCTCGCGATATATATTGTAATGATATTTCTGATTCAGATACCGAGGAAATGGGCATAGTTATTTCCTCATCTGAATGAATTAATTATCAATAGTTTTAGTAGATCGTGGTTGATTTTTAAATCATGACAATATTTTTGATATACATAAATGAAATAAAAGTAAAGAATATCAATCCTAATTATATTATTTTCTATATATATTTTAAGTCATTCAAAAAACTTGAATTTTTTACATTAAAAAAATGTACATATATATAGTTTGCTCTATATGTATATATTTAGCCTTATTTAAATTAAAAAAAAAAAAGATTCAGGTGTTAATGAAATCCAATAGCTGTTGGAATAAGAACTATCACCAACAATCGTAGGTAGTTCAAATGCAGGGTCAATACCGGCAGCTATTACATTTCATAAACATTTACATTATTTTTTTCAAATAATTTTTGTTTTTAATAAAAAATGTTTTTTCTTATAAAACATAATTAACGGTGAAGTTTATTGTTACTTAAATAAAAGTTATATTTTAAGTTTAGCCTTTATTTTTATATGTACATATTTGTTAATAAATAAATGAAATTTGAATTGAAATAATCTAGCCTTTTTCTTAGCCCTTTTTGAATTTTTTTAGCCTTTTCTAGCCTTTTTTTAAAGCCCATTTAGCCTTTTTTTCACTTCTGGTCCTGGCAACACTGATCATAACTGAATTTATGCCATAAGTTCACAAACTTTAGCAAAGACATGAAATATATTGCAACTGCTGATGATGTACTAGACCAATATTAAACATCAATAAAACAATTTCGAAAGTATTAGTTGTCAATTATCTCGATATGTACGCAAACGTACTATACTATATTAACTAAGTACATACATATTATGAAAGACGTCAATTGAAAAATATAAATTTATGTATATTGAGAAAAACCATATTGAAATTTAGGAATGTAAATTAATATTTCGAAAAAAAAATTTGAAATTGAGAAGATAAAAATTGTAATTGAAATTTAAAATTTGTATCACATTTTTAAAATATGTTTTTTCAATTGATTATTTCTCAATTTCAATTTGAATATTCTCAAAAATTAATTTCAATATGTTTGTCTCAATATCAATTTGAATTTCTTATTTTCAATTTGTTTTTCGTAATATTAATTTACAAATTACAAATTGTATTTTCTCAATTTAAACTTGAAATGGTGTACGTATAATTTTTTAATATTTAAATAATTCTTATTCATAAATTGAATTGAATTTTTATTATTTTTTAAATATTTTATTATTTTTGAATTTTATTTTTATAAAACCTAAAAGCAGTAGAGAGCATCGTCTCTACTACTTATGTACAGGGTGGGGCAACATAACCCCCCGATTTGAAATGAGCGCCATTCCGCTCAATGATAATGTGGATGGGTGGGCGTGGTCTCAATTGATAGATAAGGTTTTAAAGTTTTGTTACCACCAAGGCCAGTCGTGATCATGCGGTGGAGTAAAGAGCAGCGAGCGTTCGCCGTAGAGGCCTATTTATCCAATGGCAACTCAGTCATCACAGCCCAGCGTCAGTTCCGAAATCGGTTTAATCTCGCGCCCTTGGCCCCTGTTCCGAACCATAAATCCATTGCTGATTGGGTCAAATGTTTTCGTGAAACCGGTAGTGTAGTGAAAAAAAGACCTTGGCCCTTGGTTTTTTGAAGAAGATGAGCGGGTGGTCACAGTAAATTCAGACCGTTACGTCAATATGCTTGAGGAGTTTTTTGTCCCCCGACTTGATGAAATGGACTTAGGGGACGTATGGTTCCAGCAGGACGGAGCAACGGCTCACACTGCGAGGAGTTCGATGGCTTTGTTGAGGGAGCACTTCCCTGGACGCCTCATCTCTCTCAGAGGCGATTTGGAGTGGCCACCACGATCGCCTGATTTAACCCCGTGCGACTTCTTTTTGTGGGGTTACCTCAAGTCCCGGGTCTTCAATAACCGTCCACGGACTCTTGATGACCTTAAGACCAACATCCGCGAGGAAGTCGACATGTTGGAGAGGGTGATGCGAAACACGCGAAATCGGTTCGTTCAGTGCATCGATAATGGAGGGCGTCACTTGGCCGATATGATTTTCAAAACTATGTGAAAAAAAACTTTAAGATATTTCCTACACATAATTTAAAAAAATAAACAAATATCTCTAATACTTTTTTATTTATTGCGTTACAAAATCGGGGGGTTATGTTGCCCCACCCTGTATATGAGTCATTCTAAATTTAAAGTTTAAATTTAAATTCAAAAAATCGTATGGTGAGTTTTCGCGATATTTTCATTTTAAATATGTTTTTCACGAACGTAAAATTTTACTAAATGTTTTAAGTAACTGTTCATGGATTTGACTTTTATAGAAGACAATATCTCAAATTATTATTTTAATATGTATTGAATTAATTAAATTAAAAATGAACATCATTCGTACAATTTAACAAAGCAAACTTATGCCCTTATTCATAAAAAAATAAAGTAGACTTCAAATGTACTTTAAGAAAATTTTGTATGAAAATTTTGTCTTAAAGCACACTTCAAACCTACTTTATTTTTTATGAATACGACAGTTAATACATACATGCTCGTATTCGTAAAACTTACAACAGGTATGGAAATTTGCTTTATAAACCTGTTGTAAGTTTTTATGATTAAGCGGTTTAAAAATTTTGTTTTCCAGCATGAAGACTTATTTATTATTTTCCAGATTACGGCAGCATTATTCATTCGAAACGAAACGTTATGTAAATAGTTAATATATTTAATTTAAACGTAGTACTCATGGTATCGACCACTATAAAGTTCTGTGTACATATAGTGAAACTTAGACTTTTATTTCGAGGATATTTCATTATAGAAACAGTAATTTGATTAAATTTCGATTAATGAATTTTTATAATTAATAAAAGCTTCTTTGGATCGACCAAAAACGGACATGTCAAAAGCCGAAAAAGCAGCTCTACTAGAAAAGCAACATTTAAAAGAATGCGAAGAAAATGATTATCAAATGCTTGAAGGTCTCTTTACGGCGCGCGCTTCCATAGATGATACTGATGACTCGTATGAGGTAATAATACTAAAAGCGTTAATTATGGTTTTCAGAAAAATTGAATTCATACAGAATGTAAATAAATTTGTAAATATGTATTTAAAATATTGAAATATTGGAAAACATCTGGAACCAAACCTAAAATTATCTTCGAATGGTGTCTAAGAGTGGAGATTCTAGATATTTTCTTATAATCCAAACAATATATCGACAGTTCAATGCCAAACCATTCTATGTCGACTTAGCATGTTTTTAATTTTTTTGCGTTTTTGAATTTAGATTTTTTCAACTTAAATTCTGTCAAATTTTGTTTGTGATTGGCTAGTCTAATCAATAGTTATAAACAACAAAGTTCTACCTCATATGGTTTTTTAGATATCGCCTGTAAACTTTAGGAGCTTCTCCTGCAAAACTCACTTTTTCGACTTAGCATGTTTTGGAATTGAGCTGTCGACATAATAAATATTACTTTAACAGCTAAATCTATGAATGTCTTCTATTAATGCTTGTATGATTAACTTTATATGTAGATATTTGCTATAGGCTAGTCTAAATATTAATCTATTGAATTTTCCTTTGTTTAGGCTGGTGCATCTGTTGACTTCAGTCATCGACATCCTTTGAGACGAGAGACTGCTATCGAACTGTCACCGTCTAAACCACCTGATGGCGGAGTAATTGGTGCTTGTGATAGTAGTGATACTAGTGGCCCAGCTGCAGGTGCTTTTCAAGTAAAGAATGAACGTCCCTGGCAACGTAATGCCTCCATGGAACAACAACAAACATATCATTCACCCGTAGTTCCACAGCGTGCTACCAGTGAGTTTTTAAATCCACCGTATGAGACCACCGGACGACTCTTTAAGAAGTCCAGTGAAAGTTTACAAAAGAATTCCAGCACCGACACTGACTATTCAGCACATCCATATCGTTTCATTAAACAAAGTTCAAATGATACCACCACATCTATGACCGGCTCGTACAATATCGACACTCCATCTTTGACAGCTGAACCTTCTCTTGATGCAGTTGATACACAGTCGCAATCACAATCGCAGACGTTAGCGACGACAGTGCTCGAGGGTGGGGTTAGTTTAAGTGGAGGTAGTAGTCTGAGCATCTCTGCACGTTATCAACCGTTGCGTACCTCGTCCGTTGGTGCTTCTGATGTTAAGCGCTCGACTGACGAAGGAACGTCTTCCCTCGATTTTGGAACAACGAATATAATGGCGCAGGTGCAACCACCTCCACGGGCTATGCAATTGAAGAAACAGTTTAGCTTGGACCAAGGCAAACAGCAACAGCCACCACCGATACCACCAACCTCACGTTTATCAAGCACTGATACGCCCACCTCCACTACAGAATTGCCACCTTCATCATCATCTTCGGCTTCAGCATCCGCCAAATTACAGCCACTTTCAAAACACACATCTACAATTGCCGCAGGTGCTGTATTGCCTTCATCGGTTCCTGCCAAATTGATTTCATCACTTAAACCACCGCTTACCAGTAAACTAGGCATGAACATACTTAAAGAGAGTAGCTCGAGCACTGACGAATCCAAGGATGGTGACCAGTCTGCTGTGACATCAAGCGGCACTACTGTAACCATACCACAAATAAGCACAGATCTTGTCCAAGATGAAATCGCAAAACTGTCATCGAACATCAAGAGCAGCACCGAATCTGAAAAGGATCCGCCTTACAATGAAACAATGTGCTGATTTTTATTGAAACTTGGATTGATTTATGCCATAATATCGTTATCTAAAGAAATTCCCGTATATCAACAACATTCTGTCGGCTCCACATTCTTCTCTCTCCACTATTCGCACTATGATGGTGGCGCCACGGAATGGGAATTCAACTGAAAGAAATACATTTTTTCCCCGAGTGTAAATAGTTAGAATTATGAATTTGTAAAAATATTTTTTAGGCAACAAAAACTAATGATGTGCATATACAATACATTTCGGTTGTTTAGAAACGCATAATGTCAAAACAAATCCCTCGCCCATAACCAAGCCCAATCCCACTTTCGCCCAACTGTGTCTGTAAAATGTTAAAGATTTAATAACAAAGTCAAATTTAAATCTAATATAATCGTATTAAATCAAATAGTTATTACAATAATACTTTTAAAATTACAACTAATTATAAATTAATTTATTTAGAGTCCATTAGATGGTTGATTATCTGCAGAAAGGCCATTTGTATACCTAGAAATAATTAGAAATGTTTAAATTATTAAATACTTTTACAAATACGGCTGTATGTATTTTGTGTGCTGTGTGATTGATGTACTAGTTATATTTTTAAAACGTGTATTTGTGTTTTATTTTTAAAAATAGTTATGTATGTATGTACTTAAATTATACATGAAGAAGAATTGCCATTTATTAAACAAATTTAAAATATAAAATATAAAATAATTACCTATTATGTTTTTAGAGAAATACAAATAAAAAATAAACAAATCGTGAACATTTCATTTGCCTCCGATTATATACTATAGATATGTACGAGTAATATTGAAAAAAGTTTATACATTCGTATGTACTAAGTATGTATGTATGTATGATTTAATCTAGATTTCATTATTTATCTACACAGAAAAAAATAAAAATGAGTTTCAATTAATTATGTAATTGAAAATTAAAAATGTAATTGAAATCGCACCTGTAAACAAAATGATAGTATCAATTAAAAAAAATGTGATATTTAATTGAAAATATCAGAAAAAGTAATTGAATCAATTAAAATTTTAAATGAAAATTATTTTAAAATCAATTAAAGGTTTAATTGAAAAAAAATATGATTTCTTTTTTCTGTGTAGAATTGATTATTGATCAATTATATGCTATACCATTTTTTTCTCATTTATTATACCCTTCACCTTCATATAATATAAGTTTGTCATTCCGTTTGTAATTTCCACAATATAATTTTCCGACCCTATAAAGTATATATATTCTGGATCCTTATAGATAGCGAAGTCTATTAAGCTATGTCCATATGTCTGTCTGTCTCTTGAAATCAATTTTCTGAAGTCCCCAGATATCTTCGGGATTCAAATCTTCAATAATTCTGTCAGACATGCTTTCGAGAAATTTGCTATTTAAAATCAGCAAAATCCGTCCGTAAATAACGGAGATATGAGCAAAAATCCGAGACAACCTCTGAAAATGTCATCAATAAAACTAAGTGTCTTAATATTGTTACGAACAAATTCATCAACAGATGGCGTTGATCACATAAAGTGTATTAATATTGTTACGAACAAATTCATCAACAGATGGCGTGTTTATCGACATAATTATGCATAATGTAATTATGCATCCACAACAAAGGTGAAGGGTATATAAGATTCGGCATAGCCGAATATAGCACTCTTACTTGTTTTTTTTTCGAAATCTAATCCTTTTAATGTCATGAATATTAAGACTCATGAACTCGACGACCTATAAGTTCCATATACATATGTATGTCCAGGGACGGCATATAACTTTCAATTAAAAGAATATTGCAATATTTGATTGGGTTTTTTCGTTTATTAAGGCTTTCATTTGCAATAACGCCAAATTAAATGTTTTCAGAAATTATACAATTACACTTAGATTGGGAATATACGAAAAAAATGTCACAATGTCCTTTTTTCTTTACATGTTGTTGCATTTTATTAACTTGCATCACAAAAGTAATTTGCATTTGGAAATCCCAGTTAATTTTGTTTGTTTTTTTGTATTTTCCTTAATTGTACTTGGAATTTTTTAATGTTTTTTGTTAAAAGGCTGCGTGCCATGTATTTTTCAATTGTTAAAAAGAACGAAGAGGAAATAATTTAACATTTCCGAAGGAACAATAATTTTACAACTTTTAAACTTGGGCAAATAAATTTAAAACATTTATGATATATTAAGTAGATGTTGTCACGCAATAACAAATTTAATAAATTAGTCTATAGTTGTGGAATCAGTTAAAATTTACTACGGAATGTTCGTACAAAATCACTGAATGCAGAGGAGGCAAGAATGATATCCATGGCAAGTCGCATAAACCTACATTTATCCGGAACAGGAATTAGCCACCAACTAAGAAGACCACTATATACCAATGTAAGTAACGCAAAGATCCATAGAGTGCTGAGAGTCATAAATTTATACTGTCGCCACGCAAGGTAAAAACCATTTGTTTTGAAAATTATAAAATTGAAGAGACTATAATTCGCTGAGATCCATAAAAATAAAAATTTTGCGTGTCGGCAATATATTATATTATCAGCCATGTCACAGAACTCAATTCCGATCGAATGTGGTTTTGATTCCGTAAATTTAGTCTTTAGAAAACGAAAAACGAATTTTTTTTCGGAATGAAACCACTTTAGATTTCTAAAGTGGAATTGTTATTTTAATGATTGTTATTTAAATGACAATTAAATAATTAATTGTATTATTTCATTGTTTTTTTAGTTCTCTCATTGATACTTCTAATAAATTTTAAAAATTTCAAAGTTGGTGTCAACAACAAGAAAACTTTTGTCAAAAATTTACAAAAAATAAAAATATTTACACAGCACTGGAATATGACAGAGGATCAGATACATCTCTTAAATTATCAACTGCGTTTTGATGTGTTTATTCATTTAAAACAGCAACAATTGAAATTCCATTTTTAGAAAATTTTTTTGACTTTTATTTAAAATTTCTTTGTTAGCGTTTTTTTTTTTGTTCGCTTTTGTTACACTTTTTATTACAAAAAACTAATGTTTTTTGTTTTGGTTACACAACGTTACCATATTTAAGTTAAAAATTGAGATTTAAAAAAATTTTTGGTAATAAACAAAATCGATCGGAATCTAGAGAACGCAAAGTAAAAACGATCGATTTGCAAATAAGGAATTGAAACCATTCCGATCGAATTATGTGACATGCCTGTAAATGACGAAAACAAATGCAAACAAATGTAGTGGGAGCCAAATAAAGAATTAAGTAAAATCCACGCTTAATTATGATGGCTGTTCTATGGTGATATGGGGCTTTATTTCTGTCATTGGAGTTGGTAATCTTTTACATATTGATGATACTATGGACCTCCCTAGATACTGACCTATTCCAAAGTCAAATTTTAACTCCAGAGCCGAAAAATAAATCTACAAAGAAATATTGTTTTTTTTTAACATTATAGGACCCGAAATACACAGTTTTAGATTATAATATTTATATCATAATGTGCTGTACCAAACACATGCCAACACTTCGTCAAAGCTTGGACCTGAGCCCTATGTTTAATTATATTCCTGTCAGCATGTTTAACACAAATATCTTCACAACCGAGAGCAATGAGAAACAAATTATTACTAATAACAATTGGAATATGTATAACATGAATCTTTTTAACAAAATACATAAAAAAAATTCCATGAAAAATTAGAATCAAGACTAAAAACCTAAAAAAAATAACAGAAATTCAAAAAAAAAAGCAAAATACTTTTGTGACTTTCACATTATGATGCAAATGAATAAAATGCAAATATAACTAAATAAAAGATAATATTTTTAAAGTTTTTTTTTGTGTTTCCTATTCTACATAAAATTAATTATCAATTGCAAAAAACAAATTGATTTTTTTTACTTGATTTTTACAATTTTATGTATGAATTAAAAACAAATTTCTCATCAAAAAGATTAGACAAAATAGTTTTGCGATACACTGTACGTGTCTATGAAAGCAAGTGCTTTCTTCCAACCTGCGCACTAATTATCAATATATGTTTGGACTTAATAATGATCATCTATTACACTTAATTCGATTGTGGTGAGCTTAACTTGAAGAATCTATGAAAATGTATTCAATATACATAATTCTAAAATAAAGATAAAACGCATACTCGTAAAAGACAATATTCGTGTTGAATAAGAATCAACTTGAAATTACACTTGAATTACACATAATTTCAACAACACATGGACGACACATTTAAAATAAAATTACACATGATATGTGTAATTACTAGGGATGCCAAATTGTACAGGTTCTGCAAATCCGGGGAATCCGAAAAATCGCGGAATCCCGTGATTTCGGAATTTCTGTTTCATATTAAAAGAAATTGCTACATACATATATTATTAATAAAAACTATTTATTTCATTAATGACTTTAAATAAAATTTAATTCAAATAAATAGAAAACATAAATTGTCCGACCTATAGCTATAATTTTTAAATCAAATTTTGTATTTTGTAATTTAAATTTTATAATCATCATTTTATTAATCATTTAAAAACATAATAACATTACACTGAAATATTAGATTGACAAAAATATGGTGTGATTTTGCCTTTCATTACAACATACATATGTACATGCATAAACACATATATTTGTATATGTATTAATTTAAAAACAATAGAATATATTCGTTCGATCTTGAAAAAGTATGTACATATGTAAGTAAATATTAAGGCATTAGAAAATCAGTAAAAATGATTTAATTTTGTTACCAATATATAAAGCGGACGAAAAACATCATTCACAATCGACGTTTGAGGGAAAATTTTTGTATGCTGATTGCAAGAGCAATCCTCTCGCTCCTTCCGAAACAAATAATTCTGTTTCTTTTCCAATATTTGCTTTCATATCATCACGGACAGCGTTGCAATATATCTATCAAGTTTTGAAAAAAGTTAAAAAAAAAATGTTTTTTTTTTTTCAAAAATAAAAAGTTTTCTTTGAAATATATATGGCAACGCTGCCTGTAAGCAATGCTTGTAAAGCTATGTATCCACGGTCGTCAGATATTACAATGTTGTCATATCTACCAATATGCTAGCAATGTAGTGACATTGAAAAATTTTTAGCAAAAGGTAAATTGTCAGTTTACACGACTGTAAGAAAACTAACAATTTCATTGGCACACAATTGTCACAGAATGTATTTGTCTGTCAACCGAAATTGTCAGTTTACACGGTTGTCAGATTGTTGTGTGGCATTGTCATATTCGTTTTGCAGCTCTGTGTGTGTGTTTAAAAATTTTAAATATTGTCATGGAACAAAAAAGAGCAATTGGAACCATTTTAACTGTACTCTATGAAACAGGATTCATCAAAAAATATGTCCCTATCCATTTTTTATTTTCTTTAATTTTATTCCACTTTTGTCAAAAATTTTATTAATACACACTTGTTATGTATATACAGAGTTGCATTTAGAAATAATTTCTATGACAATGCTGCCATTGGCAGATGCAAACATTTTGCACATATGACAATGAAAAGTGTTTGATAATTGTCTTAAAACAATGACAATGCCAAAATTGTGTGTAGATGTGTAACAATATTTTTGTCTTCCAATGTACTGAAAATGCTTTTTCTTACAACGTTGGAAGACAAAAATTTTAAGTTTACACGGTTTTTAGACAATTTCTGCACATTTTTCTGACAACGTTGTAATATCTGACGATCGTGGACACATACCTTAAGCATCTTTTTTCTCTCTTAAAACAAAAAAAAAACAAGTAAGAAAGTATAGTCGGTCAAGCCCGACCATATAATACCCTACAGCCAGTATATGCATAAAACAGTTTTTCAGAAATATGCGCTATATGGGAGATATGACCTATTATGGACCGATCATCCAAAAATTTAGTGTCATGATTTCTGTGAGTATATATATTGTGTATGTTAAACTTTATCTCGATATAAATATAGTACTTTTAAAAGATTTATGGCGGTTAAAGTTGATTACGGGGAGGGTCTTATATGGGAGTTTCGACTAATTACGGACCGACCATTATAAAATTAGGTGTCATCATTTCTGTACATTATTTGTGTTGAATTTTATTTGATTACCAACATTCTTAAGAAATTTATGATCGTTAAAGTGATTTTCGGAAGTGGGCCATTTACGGGAGCTACGACTAATTATGGACCGATCACCATGAAATTGTATCGTAATGTTCGTATACATATAAGATATGTTTGCGTTCAATATTATTTGGATACCAACATTTTTGAGTTTGCTCTTTACAGTGATTTTTGGAAGTGGGCCTTATATGGGAGCTACGACTAATTATGTACCGGTCTGCACAAAATTTGTAGATGTGATTTGCCTACCTTTACCACTTATTTGTGATGACACTTGTTTGTTTCCTTGCATAATTTAAACATTTATGAGCGGTAAACCCCAATTTCGGGAGGACTTTTGTATGGGGGCCAGGTGAAATAATTTCCCGATTTCCACCAGTTTCAATCCCATCCATCCTTGGGCCGAAAAAATATCACTCACCAAATTTTATCAAAATTGCGACCTGTACTCTGCGCACAAGCTTTACATGGACAGCCAGCCAGACGGACGGACATCGTTAAATCGACTTAGAAAGTGATTCTGAGTCGATCGGTATAATTTAAGGTGGGTGTTGGACCAATATTTCTGGGCGTTACAAACATCAGCAGAAATCCAGTATACTCTCCCCACTATGGTGGTGTAGGGTATAAAAAAGAAAAAGAAGGAGAGACAAATTACTGAATTCGGCTTTTTTTGTAATTATGGGCAAAAAAATTTCAATTTGCACTGGTGGTAACTGTACTTCGATATTGTGAAATAATTCTGCTGTTTCAAGATCATATTCTATAAATTTATCATTAATTGTAGTGGAATGAAATACAGATAACACAATTGTGTTGATCAGGCGCAACATAAGGTTTCATTTTGTGCTATCTTACGAATTTTGATGCTGACTACTACAGGGTGAATATACTGAATTTTTCAAAATTTGAATTTTGAACTCAAAGGTGCACGTGATCGAGTTATCCGATTTGGCTGAAATTTTTAGCATATGAGTTTTAGACCTAGTGAAAAAAAAAATTGCCCATACATTTATAATGTACATACATATATGGTAAGAGCAGTCAGGAAGTTTGTTATTACAATGGGCTACCTTAGTTACCCTGCCATAAGAATGTACTGGTCAAATGAATGCAAAATTCCTGTGATATATGTATAACTCCATGTTATGTGACAAATTCCTTTAGCTCCGATCTGACATACATTTTGGAGACTTCTCTACACCAAACCAAACAAACTTTGGAGAGTTCAATAAGTTATCTATGTATATGGTAAGAAAACGGTGTAATGAAGTAGCAACTGAAATAATGAACTACTCAATTGATGAACAAATGACCCCGTTTACGAGAAAATCCTCCGTATGCCAAGTAGGCTTCAAAGGCTTGCATTCGCAACTTCTCTGGGTTTTGTAGTGGATTTTAAAGTGATTCAAGGAGCTGGAATATTTGAAGATTGTGGTATTGGACATCGACCATCTACAGTACTATTTTATTACAATCCCACTCATAAAATCCTTACACCAAATTGGTTTTCTAGAAATAGACACAATTATGTCAAATAGGTTACCTAAAAGTGTTAAATTTTCTCTTAACAAAGATATGAACCGCGGTAACATTCTAAACACGTAGCCGTTGTTAAGTGGAAGGACATAAAAGCTGTAATTAGTGCTTCTAGTGTGTGTGCGCGAAAAGATCTTGTAGCTGAAATTGACAGATGGTATGAAAATATAAAACGCCGTTGCCCCGTTCAAGTACCTGTAGTAATCTAAATTAACGCGTTGTTGGAATATTACAGAATTAAAATGAAAACCAAGAAATGGACTGTTAAATGGTCGATTACGGATGCAAACTGAACCTCAGTGGAGCCAAAAACTTATTACAAATGACAACCGTCAGCTATTAACTTTGAATTTGTGGTTGCTTTGATTTTATTTCAAGTATTAAATTTTAAATGTTAGTAATCTTGTTGTTAAATTATTTATATTTATACCCTACACCACCATATTGGCTTTATGCTGATGTTTGTAATGCCCAGAAATATTGGTCCAACACCCACCTTAAAGTATACCGGTCGGCTTAGAATCACTTCCTATGTCGATTTAACGATATCCGTCCGTCCGTCTGGCTGTCCATGTAAAGCTTGTGTGTAGAGTACAGGTCGCAATTTTGAAGAAATTTCGATAAAATTTGGTACATGATATTATTTCGGCCCTAGGACGGATGGGATTGAAACTGGCGAAAACCGTTCCATTATTTCACTTGGCCCAATACAAATGTCCTCCCGAAATTGGGGTTTAAATATCATAAATGCTTGAATTATGCAAGTATCCAAACAAATTTCACCTCAAATGAGTGATAAATTAAGCCAAATCACATCTATAAATTTTGTGCAGATTGGTTCATAATTGGTCATAGCTCCCATATAAGACCCACTTCCGAAAATCACTCTAAAGAGCATAACTTTCTTAAAAATGTTGGTATCCAATTACACAAATTGAACACAAATATGTCTCATATATATCAAAATAATATAGTACAATTTTATGATGATTGGTCCACAATTTGTCGCAGCTCCCATGTAAGGCCCACTTTCGAAAATCACTTTAAAGAGCATAACACTCTTAAAAGTGTTGCTATCCAAATAATCTATATATATACAAATGAAATGGTTCATGTATGTAATGCATCACGTGAGAACGGCTGGAGCGATTTAGCTGATTTCTTTTTATTCGATTCGAAAGAAAAAAATTCAAAAATTCCTGGTAAAACTCGGGAATTTTAAGTTTTTAAATATGTTGCCTCGTTTTCACTTCTCATTTCTCTTCATAAGAGACATCTTTGCAGAAACTTGAAGAACTGGCACCAAAGCCTCCTTTTCACTTCTCATTTTTTATGTATGAGACAATTTTATGAAAACTCAAAGAACTAAATTTTACTGCCTCATTTTTCTTAATAAGAGACATTTTTTGAAAAAGCTTGAAGAACTGACACCAAAGCCTCCTTTTCATTCTATATGAAATAGAAATCATTAGTAAATACCGAGCGAAGCCGTCGAGGTCAGCTAGTATTTAATACAAATAAGTTTTATATATACAGAAATGATGACACCTAATTTTATAATGGTCGGTCTATAATTAGTCGAAACTCCCATATAAGAACCTCTCCGAAAATCACTTTAACCTCCATAAATCTTTTAAAACTATTTATGTTTATCGAGATAAAGTATAGCATACATAATATTTATATTCACAGAGGTTATGGCACTAATTTTGTGGATGATCGGTCCATAAGAGGTCGGTTACTTGTTTTAACATAAAAATGTTTGTTAGCGAAAATTCGAAAAAAAACTTACATGTCAGTTGGATTGTCAAATTGGTTGCTATACATAATCTACCCAAAAGTCGTTTTCCATTTTCTTGATCTGGTGATCTGTAATTGTTGGATGGAATACAGAAAAGATTTAGAACTTTTGGGGTTACCAATCTATTTTTAACGTTAAGAATGGTACTGTGTTAGCTGCTTCATTTGATGTGCCAGACAATTAGGAAAAATTTCAACTGTTTATTACTATTATGGTACTAAATATCGCCCCCATGATGTACCTGACGACATAAGATTTGAGCGGGTTGATCGTTGGCAATATTTACTGACGATCCGCCAAGAATATGACTTAATAATTGTAGAAGTCGCTCAAGAGGACGATGCCAAAAATGCCAAGTAACTCTTTATTTAGCAAAAAAAAAAAAAAAAGACTGTTTTGAAAAATACCAGCCTAAAGATAAAGATTGATGAATTACTTATTGAATTTTATACCAATTGATCTTTTTGTATGTTCCTTTTTATTAACTGCGATAATATTTTAATGCAGTGTACTTCATATGTATGTAATGCATATTTGAAGTTAATTTCATGAATAAAATTTTTTTATACTGTGTCTTATGACTAAGACCGCACAATTGTGTGATGCCCTTGTTATGAAAACGGACTCTGTGGCAATATTGTACAGGTATTATAGATATATTCTGATAATTTTGTGGATTTTATAAGTAATATAAGACATAGGTCTGAAAGGAATATTATTAGGATCATTGATAAGTCAGAATCCGAATCATTTGCAGGTGTGTCAAAGGATTCCTCTTACATCATCTCATTATCAAATCAACTATTAGATTTTAGGTTTTTTCTTTAAATTTAAATGTGTTGTGTAAATCTATCTTTAAGGAGAGATTTCACCAGCTCAGCGCTTAGTTTGCAATCACTTTTTCTGTTTTGATTTTATGGAACACGTCAAATAGTGTGTTTCATTCGGTTTGGCAATCCAAAATAAATATTAATTCTTTCAGCTTTATTTTTTATACATGCGTTTGTAAAATGAAAGTTTTTGTGGATGACTTTGTAGATAACTTTTAAATGTTTCTGACCTTTTCAGTTAGTGATTTAATGTGTGATAGATCTAGATCAGTAGATCTATTTTATTTTCTCTTATTAAAAATGCTTGTTTTTTTGTTTTGTTGTTAAATTTAGAGGTTTTGTATTTGTGTGTATCAAAAAAGCAGAAAAAAAAACAATTACAATGGATCCCTGGATCTTTTACACAAATACTGATTTTCAGGATTTTTTAATCCCGGGATTTTTTTAAACAAATCCCCAGATGCGGGATATGACAATATTCCAGATCTGGATTGGCGTCCCTAGTAATTACAGATTGCTGTACATATGCAAACGTATAAAAATTAACTTTTACATGTAATTTGAAATATGAAAAAAGTCTTAAAATGTAAAACTAGGCATTGATTATTAAAAATTTAAATTATATTCATGTGCTATTACAGAATTAACTCAATAAATCCTTAAGTGTAGATATATATACAATAAATCCTTATTTGTCTTAAGTGCAAGTTTAAATGTTCGAAAATGATTATTTTTATTTTTATAGATATAAAATATGTTAAATTTGTGAAAAGTTGTATTAACTGACAAAACCTGAATAAAAAATTACTTTATATTTGTTGACATTTTTAATAAAATGAACACTAGAATTTTAAATCGATATTTGTATTAAATATGTGTTAAATTTTAAATAATATAAGACGTTGCATTTAAAGAGCAAAGAATGAAAACCATAAATAGACCAATAAATATTTTAAGAATACTTAATTTGTTTGTTTTATTATAATGGATAATTATAATTTTTGTATAATAGAATTTGATGTAGTAGTAAAAAATCATTAATGACAGAAATGTAGCCCTTACAGAGCCATGAACACCGGTATACAAAATGTTGTGATCGGACTAAAAATAGCGACACAGTGAATAAAATAATAAAAGGGCGATATTTGTAGACATGACAAATCAATAAAACAATTATTTCTGGAATTGTTTTTACATTATCTCTAATTCTAGGGGGTGACTAACATAACTTTTTTTTCGAACCACTCTAACGTATAGTATACATATTAAAAGCCGTATATCTCGAATTTTCTTTGGACAATTTTGACATCTATTTGAACATTTGAATTAAAATGGACGAGGTAGAGGCTAGAAATAATGAACGAGGTACCTATATGATAAAATTCGTATATCTTGCAAAATAGAGTCCTCACATTCCATGCGAATAACTTTAGTGTCTCTCTCTCTCTCTCTTCCCATACAAATTAAATCCTGTTATCTGCGAATCTATAAGAGATAGAATTCTCAAAATTCTGTACGAGCAACTTTGATATTCTTATTAATATGTTGATGAAAATTGGCTATAAAGAGTGGTAGTGGCAGCCCACATACAAAGTAAATAAGTATGTACTAAAATAGTATATCTTGAAGAATACAATAGGACAAATCGTTCATACTTCAAGCAAGGTAGACGATCCGCCCGTACAAAATAACTACTAAATTCGTATATGTATCTCAAATAATACGGCAGATATAATATTCAAATTTCGTATGTTTAGCTTACTATATTTGAATCATAAATGATTCAGTTTAGAAAAATGGGTTAAACACTACTAAAAGAGGATATTGCTCTTATATGTATATGAAAACAAAATAGCAAAACCATACCCATGAAGCAATAAACACAGATGGCGCATTACTCTCTTCAAACAAATTATCTACTGCGCATCTACGTCATGAGAGCGCACAACTGTTTCTATGTTATGAAAACAGTATAAGATTTGTGGTGGAAATGAAAAAATATTATGGTTATTTTTTATTTTTAATAAAATAAAACGAAAAATCATAGAATTTTCTTTTTTCATATTTAATTTTGTTGTTATAAACATATTTTATTCTGTTTGTTTTATACTTGTTTATTTTTTGTTATTTATAAATTGATATATTGATTTTTTAGGTGGGGTGTCACACTGCCATGGGACATAAAACTTAAAGGCATATGCCCTTATGTCTCAATGGAATGGGACTTAACGCCATAATTTTTTTTTCCAAAAATGAGACATAAAGACATATTTTTAATAATATTGCGTGTCATCCTATTTAACGTAAAAAATGCATTGCCCCCATTACCATGGAGGAGAAAACCCACCCGCAATACAATAAATTTGTACAATGCGAAGCCGGTATTCTCCCTACGGCCGGGTGGAAGGATTTTCTCCTCCATGGTATACAGAACACCGGCTTCGCATAGTACAGATTCCCTGTATGTGCAACTACTTACTTTAAGACAGTTTTATTAACCATTACAAAACCATCAAAATTCACTAAAATGCAATTCTAAGAGAAATGAAATAATTCCCAACGATAAAATAGTGTTTGCAATCAAATGGGACATGAAATCATAATGGCTTTATGTCCTATTCTATTGAGACTTAAAGGCATATGCCCTTATGTCTCAATGGAATGGGACTTAACGCCATAATTTTTTTTTCCAAAAATGAGACATAAAGACATATTTTTAATAATATTGCGTGTCACCCTATTTAACGTAAAAATGCATTGCCCCCATTACCATGGAGGAGAAAATCCACCCGCAATACAATAAATTTGTAAAGTGTGGTTAAATTCTAAGGGCCGATGTTGAATGTGAACCACACCTAAACGCCAAGCTTTTTTCCGAATTTTATTTGACATTTCTCTATTTCAGACTTACTCAATTTAAACCATGGAGAGATACACAATCCACAACGTGTTAAAGTTATCCAGACTTATTATGAAAATGGGCGTTCAAATCAAAATCACAAAAAACGTGGAAAAACCGGGTCTGTAGAAGATGTGAGAACACCAGTGCATGCTCGTACAGCTCGTACTGCAGAAAATATTGCTGCTGTTCGCGATAGCGTGGCTGAAGAGCCGTCCACCTCAACTCGTCGTCGTGCCCAACAATTGCACCTCTCACGCTCGTCGTTGATGAACATTATGCATAAAGACTTGCATTTACACGCTTACAAGGTGCAATTGGCTCAAGAACTAAAGCCTCTTGACCATTCCAAACGTCGTGAATGGGCAGAATGGTGGCAAGAAATGGCAACAGTGGATGATCAATTTTCGAAGAAAATCATCTTCAGTGATGAGGCACATTTTCACCTCAGTGGATTCGTCAATAAACAGAATTGCCGCATTTGGGCGAATGAGAATCCAAGAGTGATTGTCGAAAAACCAATGCACCCACAAAGAGTGACTGTTTGGTGCGGTTTATGGGCTGGCGGCATCATCGGGCCGTATTTTTTCCAAAATGAGGCCGGTCAGGCAGTTACTGTGAATGGTGTTCGCTATCGTGAGATGATAACGAACTTTTTATGGCCCGAATTGGAAGATATGGATGTGGACGATATGTGGTTTCAGCAGGACGGTGCCACTTGCCACACAGCTAACGAAACAATGGCTCTTTTGCGCAACAAATTCAATGGCCGTGTTATCTCACGTAATGGCGATGTCAATTGGCCGCCAAGATCATGTGATTTGACACCGTTGGACTTTTTTCTTTGGGGTTATTTGAAAGAATAGGTGTACGTCGATAAGCCAGCAACAATTCAAGAGCTAAAGGATGAGATAATTCGGCACATTAACGGCATAGAACCTCCATTATGCCTCAGGGTCATCGAAAATTTGGACCATCGGATGGAGGTGTCCCGCCGTGGTCGCAGCGCCCATTTGGCCGATATTTTATTCCATACATAATTGAGTAATACCAATATATCATAATAAAATAAAATTACAATAATTTCCTAAATAGTTTGTGTTTTATTCAAAATCAACATCGGCCCTTGAAATTTAACCACCCGTTGCAATGCGAAGCCGGTATTCTCCCTACGGCCGGGCGGAAGGATTTTCTCCTCCATGGTATACAGAACACCGGCTTCGCATAGTACAGATTCCCTGTATGTGCAACTACTTACTTTAAGACAGTTTTATTAACCGTTACAAAACCATCAAAATTCACTAAAATGCAATTTTAAGAGAAATTAAATAACTCCCAACGATAAAATAGTGTTTGCAATCAAATGGGACATGAAATCCTAATGGCTTTATGTATCATTTCAATAACATAGGTATGAGACTTAAGGCCATATCCAAATTATTGCTTTATGTCCGTTTGTATTGAGACATAAAGCCATTATGGTTTTATGTCCCATGGCATTATGACACCCCACCATTTTTTATGTTTTGAATATTTTGTAATTATGAAAAAAAAAAATATTGAGATTGAGACATTGAGTAATAAATTTTTTTCCTGTGTTTTTATTTTTAAATCATTATGTTATTAATATAAAATCAGAAATTTAATTTATTATTTTTTTACATTTTCTTTTTCTCGAACTCGAAAGAGTTTTTACTTTTTTGTCACATTTAATATGATCAGCCTGTTGTACGTGGGACTTTATGAAGTTGTCTTTAATTAGTCTATTGGTTTCTTCGTAAATATTTTCAAGGTCTTACATGTGTTCCATAGTTCTTTGAGTCGGCTTTGATAGTCCGCCCTCAGACAAATGATCAACCCACGAATACGATAAACAATTTTCGTTTTCTGCTATGGATTTATTTTATTTTTCCGGCAACAAAAACTTATTTATTGCTTTAATAACTTTGGGCCTGCCGGAAAGTTAAATAAACTGATTGTACACGGCTTTTTTCTATTATTGTTACAACAATTTTTCACTGCAGACCACATTATAGTTTTTAATTTACACCATTTTTTTAACTTTAATGACTTTTTATTTTTCACAATAAACCACAATGCCCTCAGTCTACGTCACCCAATCAGCTGACTGAGAGCAACAAAACTAACGGACCTGCGGAATGCATCTTGTTTCTTTCATTCATGACCGTACCTAACTCAGCGCAACAAAAGAGCGCTTATTGCTTTTGTTGAAAAATTAAAACAAATATTTTTTTAACACTAATAGTATATGTACCAGTATTAGTGTAAGTCCCGATCTCAATCCAGTAGAAGACCTTTGGAGAATTCTTTTCGCCAAAGTGTTTTCAAAGGCAAAACAATATACAACTTAAAAAAATGCAATATTGATAGAGTGGGATAGAATTGATATAACAACTCTAAAAAACTTGGTAGGATCAAAGCCTCGTAGGCAGTAACAAGTTTTAATACAAAAGGGAAATACCATATTGTATTAATATATTAAATATATTCTTAAATTGTAAATAAACATTTTCCCCTTATTCATAAAAACTTACAACGGGTTTATAACAAGTTTATAAAGCATATTTCCATGCAAAATTTCCATACAAAATTTGCTTTATAAACCTCTTATAAACCTGTTGTAAATTTTATGAATAAGAGCATTTGTATTAATAATACTTAATATTATTTCGTATACGTAGGGTAAGTGCCCGTAAGGTCGGAATGTACCAGTTTCAAACTTAAGCTGGGGACTGTCATTTTTTCGCATGTCAAATTTGTACATATAGTCTGAACAGCTTGAAACAATATCATGTGTTATTTCTCTGTGTGCAATACATATGACATTTTTGTATTTAGAACGAGTCCTATTTTTAAGTGACAAACCATCTGACATCAGCTGTTTTTTATAACCAAAATTTTCTATTTTAACTCGCTGTCATCTATAAAATTTGTGTCCTCTTTTAGTCATCTTTTTCATACTCAGTCATCTTTTGCCATCTTTAAATTTAAATGCATGATCAATATATATTTGTTTTTATTGAGCTTAGAGTATGAACAGAACAAGCACGGCACGGTTTCTAAGTAGAATGAGAATCGCCACCTTTAACAAATAAAACAAATTTTACTTCACAAACGTCGTGTCGTGCTTGTTCTGTTCATACTCTTAAGGTGGATTCACCCATTTGTTCTTAACTGAGAGTTTTTTGCAGCACGATTCACCAATTTCGAACGATTTTTCTGAAAAATCAAAGCTGCCATATGTAAACAAAATCTATTAGTTTTACAAGTGCGGTCATTGATTTATTTTGCTTTGGGTTTTAAGTGTCAAAATACAAATATTAAATTATTTTAAAGCATTGTGTATTCAAAATCACAGATATAAATGCAAAATGAATGAAAAAAAGAAAGTTGCTTTTGCTGATGGCCATTAAAATACATAAGGCATTGTTATTTGTATGAAAAAAAATGCAACCTATTGGCAACTCAATTCATTTTTGCAAAGAAAAAATATAAAATTAAACCAGTTCAAGTTCGGAAAAAATATATTCTCTCTCCCAAATAGAGAGACGTCAAACTTCATATAAAAAAAATTGTTCGAACAAAATTTTTGTTAAAAACGAATGGGTGAATCCACCTTTACTGACTGAACTTTCGCTTTTCAAAATAGTAAATGGTAACAATATGTAAAAAATGTAAACATTGAATTGAAATAAATTTTTTATTATTTTTCTTAATGTCATCTTTTTTCTTTTCCAAAATCTGGTTGCCTTAATTTAAAACAAATAGTAAAACAAAAATACAAAAAAAAAACCACACAAATTTATTATTGAAAATGGAGGGAAAATTGAAAAGGAGTTAACAAAAGTAAGTACATACAGTGTTGGAAAAAATAATAGGAACGCAAACCTTAATCTTATTTAATTTGTTTTATGATTTGCATAAACGATCAATATCATTGGTCGATACCGTAAAATGATAGAGAATCTAACGGTTTTTTTTATTATGTGTTCTGTTTTTGATGCTAATTCTCATAAATAAAACTGGAACTGCAAAAGAGTATAAGAAAGTGAAAAATAAGCTGGAAAAAATAATAGGGAGATAGTACTTAATTTTTTTTATAAACAAGGCATATTGATCTTGAACTTAAAATTTTTACTAAATAAATAAAATAAATATAACAGTAAAAATAATTTCTTGTAATTGAGTTTTAATTTTGGACATAAAATTATTTTAATTAGTGTTTGAAAATGGGTCGAGGTGTTCACAGTACTCAATCTGACAAAGATTTTATTTGTAGTTTAAAAAAAAAATGGAAAATCTATTCGTGAGATTGCAAAAATATTAAAGTGCTCCAAAAATAAAGTTTTTAATGCAATTCACGCAAAAAAATACATGAAACTCGAGGAAGAAAGCGGAAAACATCAGGACGTTTGGACCAGTGCATAGTAAGAATGTCAAAAAAACCCTTTTAAGTCATCAAGTGAAATCAAAACTGAATTGTGTGCACCAGTAACCAGTCGTACAATAAGAAATAGACTAATAGAAGTCCTGCTTCAAGGCTCGATGTCCAAGAAAAGTACCGTTACTGAGTAAACAAAACATTAAAAAAAGGTTATTATTTGCCAACCAACACCTCAGTCGGGAAAATTGGAAAAACGTCCTCTGGTCGGATGAAACAAATATATATTTGTTTAGCTCTGACGTTTATGTATGTGACATAACCAACATATGAACATGTAATTTATAAACCGTATGTAAAACTCAAATTTTGACATACACATGAAATCACATATGGGTAGAAAAGTGACATTCCACATGACAAATACACATAATGTGAACACAGATTTAAATAAATAGGAATCACGGCTCTTTCGTACTTAAATAACGGGTGGTTAAATTTCAAGGGCCGATGTTGATTTTGAATAAAACACAAACTATTTCGGAAATTATTGTAATTTTATTTTATTATGATATATTGGTATTATGTATGAAACAAAATATCGGCCAAATGGACGCCGCGATCACGGCGGCACACCTCCATCCGATGGTCCAAATTTTCGATGATCCTGAGGCATAATGGAGGTTCTATGCCGTTAATGTGCCAAATTATCTCATCCTTTAGCTCTTGAATTGTTGCTGGCTTATCGACGTACACCTTTTCTTTCAAATAACCCCAAAGAAAAAAGTCCAACGGTGTCAAATCACATGATCTTGGCGGCCAATTGACATCGCCATTACGTGAGATAACACGGCCATTGAATTTGTTGCGCAAAAGAGCCATTGTTTCGTTAGCTGTGTGGCAAGTGGCATCGTCCTGCTGAAACCACATATCGTCCACATCCATATCTTCCAATTCGGGCCATAAAAAGTTCGTTATCATCTCACGATAGCGAACTAAATTCACAGTAACTGCCTGACCGGCCTCATTTTGGAAAAAATACGGCCCGATGATGCCGCCAGCCCATAAACCGCATTGGTTTTTCGACAATCACTCTTGGATTCTCATTCGCCCAAATGCGGCAATTCTGTTTATTGACGAATCCACTGAGGTGAAAATGTGCCTCATCACTGAAGATGATTTTCTTCGAATATTGATCATCCACTGTTGCCATTTCTTGCCACCATTCTGCCCATTCACGACGTTTGGAATGGTCAAGAGGCTTTAGTTCTTGAATCAATTGCACCTTGTAAGCCTGTAAATGCAAGTCTTTATGCATAATGTTCATCAACGACGAGCGTGAGAATTGCAATTGTTGGGCAAGACGACGAGTTGAGGTGGACGGCTCTTCAGCCACACTATCGCGAACAGCAGCAATATTTTCTGCAGTACGAGCTGTACGAGCATGCACTGGTGTTCTCACATCTTCTACAGACCCGGTTTGCTCGAATTTTTCCACGATTTTTGCGATTGTACGCACATTTGGACGATCAAATTGACCAAAAAAATCACGAAGTGCACGATATGCATTTTGATTTGAACGCCCATTTTCATAATAAGTCTGGATAACTTTAACACGTTGTTGGATTGTGTATCTCTCCATGGTTCAAATTGAGTAAGTCTGAAATAGAGAAATGTCAAATAAAATTCGGAAAAAAGCTTGGCGTTTAGGTGTGGTTCACATTCAACATCGGCCCTTACAATTTAACCACCCTTTACTATCAAGTTTGTCAAGAAAATTTACTTATCTCCCCATTTGTAATAGTTAAATTGGAGTAAGATGAGTATTTTTGAACAAATTTTATAGTCTTTCTGTGACAGTGTTTGAACTCGTGTTAGTAGTGTAGTGCTTGTTTATCAAAAAAAATTAGTGTGAGAACTAACTTAAACACACTAATTCAAGAAATTATATTACCAATAAGGTTTATAAAATTAGATAGTCTTTTAAATTTTGTCGTAAAAGTCAAATATGTTATAAAAAATAAATATTTTTTAAATTTTGATGGGTGACGGCATTAGGAACAAAAATTTACATACAGCCATGTAACAGAATTAAATTCCGTTCGGAAGTGGAATTAATTCTGTATTTTGCTTCTATAGGAAAAGTACAAGGAAACATATTTTCGGAATGAAACCACTTTTAATTTGCTATGTGGAATTGTAATTTTTAGCATTTCTAGGTTTCATTCCGAAAAAATTTCGTTTTACTACAATAGGCTCATCACATGCCGAAGATTGGTAAACCAAATGCCGACCACTGGCAAATGCAATGTATTTTAGCAAAAAGTACAATTACTCAAATTTAATAAGAATTTCTCTGAAAACTATTTTATAAATTGAAAGAATATCAATTAGTGAATTGTTTTAAAATGAAAAGAAAAAATCAACTGGTACACTTACTCTATCAATATTTTCTATGAAGTTCATATTATATTTTGTTTTTTATGAAATAAAAAAAAATAATTTTTTTTTATTAATTTTAAATCACTTTTTAAGAAATAAAATTGTTTGAGCTCGAGGTCAAGTGTATGTAAAATTCTTTATTGCTGATATTTCGCTACATTTCGTATAGCATTTTCAAAGCTTATTTTTGAAAAAGTTTACATTAAACAAAAACAAAAAATACATTTAATTTTATGCGCGTAAACAGTGAGTGTCATCTTCATCGTCTAATGTTACACTCAAAACAATATCAGCAATAAAGAATTTTACATACACTTGACCTGGAGCTCAAGCAATTTTATTTCTTAAAAATTATAACTGAAAGGTCGGATAAAAACAACACTAATTTAATTTTAAATCACTGTCAGACATATTTCAAATTAAAAATAATTATTAAAAAAATTATGTTTTTTAAATAATAATTCACTACTCGTATAAAACATTGCTCATATAATTATTTGTCATAGGTAGTTATTGTCAATTTGAATGTCCAAAAACGGGCAAATATGTAGGTTTTAATTGGTAAAAAGATTTAGATCAAAATATACGAAAAACTTTGCTCGATAATACTCAAGTGTGTCAATGTAGAATCTCGATGTTAATTACCACTAAATATAAATATATGTAAATAAAATTCGGTACAGCCAAATATGACACTCTTACTTATTTTAATTAAAAATCTAGAATTATGTTTTCTTTAACCTTTTTTCACATATAATTTATCTTTATTAATAATTTTTTAATATAAAAATATATTTTAATACTTAGGTAAAAAAAAGTCTTAAAATTACATTTAAAATTTACAATGGTTTTTATTCATTGCGATTTTAGTTTGACATTGTTTCAAAGAACAATTAAAAAAATGCAATATTTTCGTTTCGTAATATATAATGAATATATGCTATTTGAAAATGTACAAAATCCTTTTAAAAGGAATTGAAGACAATTAATTATTTACATGGCAGCTAATTAAATAAACAACTATTTTTAATACTATTTAGAGGGAAAAAAAGAAACCTAAAACAAATAAATTAACTTAAATTTATACACATATTCTTACATACAGACAAATATTATTACAAAAATTACAAAATGGAAAACTGAGCTATAAAAATAATATAATAATTATAAATAGTAACATTTGGTATCGAAATCGTGGTTTTGCTTAGTATTATTAAAAAATACAGATTTAAAATTAAACAAATAAAAATAATCTTCTTTTCAAGTTGATTATCAACTCTCCTTTTTTTAGTGATGTATGTATTCTTAATTCAACTGTTTAAAACATATTAAAACTTAAAATAAGTAAACAAAAATAATAAGAAACATGGGCCATTTCTGTATGTAAAACACAAATAGCGAATAGGTGTATTCACAGCTTTTGGACACAAGACAAGAATGATCACAATGATTCATCTGAAACATCGCTGTTGTTCATTAAATCTACAACGATGATATTGTTGATGCGTGTTTTGAATTTAATTACTTTCATCATTTAGATTTGAGGCTTCAGTCACACCATCACTTGATATCTGCGCCTGATGTACTAATTTATCCATTTCTTCTTTAGTGGCACGTTTAAAGAAACCAGCCTGTTGAAAGAAATTAAACGATTTAATAGAGACTCGAAACAATAATTAATTGTTTTATATATGATTGAATTATTGTACTTACTCTATACATGCCATAAGTAATCAAAGCTAAAACTAAGATGCCACCGAGAATGGCAAGAATTATGACCCAGATTGGTGTGCCATATAGTTGATGCTTGGAAATGATGTGGTAATCTATTTTCTTGTTAACCTCTAAAGTAGAGGCCAATCCATTGGTCTTGATCACATTCAAATCAACCAAGACCACAAAGAATTCCCAGGGTTCGATGAGAATTTGATTAACCTCCTTGAGATCGACATTGTAGGACATTGTGACAATAATGGGTGTCTCGGGCTTAAAGTTGTATACTTCCATAACCGCTTGAACACATACAGTCATCTCGGGATCATTGCAATTGAACACGATGGTGCGATTGACTGGTAAAGTACCCTTTAAATCCTCGCTCAAGAGATCATACGACTTGGCCTGAGCAATGCGAGCATATTGATCCTTGTTGGCAGTAAGGGCAGCAGCCTCACGACGTCTACGACTATGGCCCACTGAAGCAGACATTACAGAGTCTATTGGATAAGAAATACAAAGGTTGATAATATTGTAAAAAAGTGAAATGTCACTGATAAATTACCGCCAATATCATTGTTGGTGTTTTTAAAGGAAATTTCATTGACATGACCCATATCAATGGCATCATAGTGCATGCCATTGCTGCTCTGCACTATGGTCTTTGTGACTGTAGATGACGCACTTGACATGGTAGAAATGGAATTCTTAACGAGGGTTACATTATTCTGGAAGAAGTCAAACGCCATCAATTGGGAATTGTAGGTAGCCTGCATTGTTATGTTGTCCATATCAATAATAGGAATTGTGGCTAACGATCCCGGTATTCTGTAGGCTACAGGTATATTAAATACAACTTTCATAGCTCCCACATTACTGGGACCATTGCTTTTGATCTAAAAGTACATAAAACATATTGCTTTAATAACATTTAAATTTGCGAGTTTTGCAAACAGCTTACCTCATAATAACTCCTAACTTCAGCTGTATTAGACATCTTCTCTAAATTAATGTGTGGGGTTTTAGGTGCTCTGCAAATAATAAAATATTAACTTAGTATTACAGCAAAATTATTAAATGTAACTTACCCAACAGCTTCGATTTCGGTAAATTCACCCAATGTTATGACATCCTTAATTATATTATTTCCTGGATACATCTCTCTGCCCGTACTGAAAACTTCGGCCTTTAAGATCATGGCTGTGCCGGATAAACTACTGACATCATAAATAACTGTCACTGAGTCTTTTGAGCCCTTTACCATGGCTTGACCACGATTCAAATCACACAGCATAACTGATTCATGTACTTTACAGTTGGAGGGATATTTGGCAAAAGGCATACGATTCGATGATGTGATATTAATTTGTGGTAAATAGGCCGTCTCCCCGGCATTAGATACTTCGTATGTAACCTTTAAAGTGCGACTGCTACCCAAGATGTAGGAATGACTAACGAATTGTGGTGTAAAGAACTTGAGTTAATATGTGTTCGCATAACAAAGATAACATTGTACATCGTTGATAAATACTTACTCTAGACCACTACTCTTTACTTGCAAATCGGCAATACAAATTTCTGAAGCACACCCTGTGCTGAAGATTATTTTTTCGGTAAAAACTTTAGGTTCGGCTGGATCCACAGCAGCACAAGTTTCACAGAAAACTAGAAAAGTTAACAATAGGGAATTGGTCCAGGTACTGATGGTATTGATTTATTATTTAGTTACCTTCTGAGTCTGGTACTTGGTTAACAAGGCTGTAGTGTAATTCTAATTCAATGGGCTTGAAAATCTCCGATTCGATGAATTTAACATTGCAGTCCATAATTCTGCACTGCATTTGTAATTGGGCTTCAGCATTAAATTTAATTTCATTTCGACCAGTCGACGATATCGTCACCCGTTTCACCTGTGGATCAACCACTACATGCATGGCCAGTTCTTGTGAGCGAATTCTAGACGATGTTGTTGAAATACTGTAACATACAGACAGAGGAAACGTCGATTGACCTGGTTTTATTTCTCGAGTATCAGATTTAAGAGTTGCAACGATTTTTACTACAGGATAGGCTTTGTATAGCAAAACGGATTCGGCATTAGGAGCACCAATAGCAATATCATTGAAGCCATTGCCATCAATATCTGAACCTTTAGACAGGCCATGACCAAACATATGGTTACCGTAGGATGATTGTATAAAGCCATTTGGAGAATCCAAACGTTGACTGTGCTGCTCACGTAAACCTCTCTCACCTCCCAAGTAAACAAACACCGAGCCATTGCCAGCAAATGGAGCACTAACCGCTATATCATTGTAACCGTCATGATTAATGTCGCCTAATCTTGTAAGGGTTGTACCAAAACGTGCTTTTCCGTGAATTGGTGATGTCATCAATTTACGCTCGAAGTTAAACTGTTAAAATATAAAAAGTTTTATTTGTTTTAGTTAAGATTTTAAATGGACAATGACTAATATGTTAAATATAAAATGCAAACTTACTCTTCCCTGATTAACAAAGACATAAATTGCACCATCATCAAATAAACCAGAAACTCTATGTTGGGGAGCCGATACAATGACATCAGTCAAACCATCGCCATTGATATCTTCAGCTAACACAGCGTATCCAAAGTATTCGCCAAATTGCTCGCCACGAAATACATAATTCTTTGTAATTCCACTGTTTGTGTAATCATATATATATACCTATGGAATAATTTCATTGAGAATTTAAAATTTAACGTTTCAACAAAACTTAATACATAATATGATGATCTCACCTCTCCTGATTGTTCATTCGCTTGTGGAGCAGATGCTAGATACAACAATTTTGTTTTGTCATTTGAATCGAAATAACCAGAACTGACTGAGTAGCCAAAATATGAATCACTAGGCTGATTGAAAAGTTGAGGATTAGGTATATCTGATTCATAGTAGACCAATGCACTATCCGAACTAAAGTCCGATTGTCTGCGAATCCGAGAAACACTTTCAGTATCGCGTCTACTTAAACTGGGATCATCATTAGCAATTCGTTTGCGATGTCGAATAACGGATCCTTTCCACGTATGAATACCTGGAGCGCCAATTAGAAACTCTTCATTGTCAGGTGTAATATGTACACTAAGACCCTGTTCGGCTAACATATAGTAATAAAACTTTAACCCATCCTCCTTTCGAATTTGATCCTGCTTCAACCGCAAGGGGGATATTTTTCTTACATTTGTGGGTTTATCCGTTAGAGTATCGTTGATCCAATAGCATACGCCGTGCATTAAATAATCGCTATTGTCAACTGGGGCAATAAATCTCGGTGCACAAACAATAAACTTATCAGTGTCTTTTAAACCACCGTCCATGGAAGCACCTAACCATTGAAAATCGCGTTTCTCGGAGTCAAACGTGTAATCACTTTGTTCGATATTGCGATTTCCTACATCATCAAACACATATGGATAACATGCAGTAGGTTTATCCAATGGACAACGATATATAGCACCCGTTTCATTAACTTTCCTCTGTGCATCCAAAGTAGATTGCGCCCTGGGTGCACCAATGATTATACTGAAATTAGAACGATACAAATAATTTAATTAATATTTGAAGAGCATCAAAATAAACTACGAATCAGCAAATGAGTCAAAATTAAAAGATTTTTAATGAGTTAAATGATTTAATATAACTAATATAAAATATGTAGGGCATAAATACTTTAGTTGTCTAAACTCAAGGTTTTTCCAAAGTTTGTTCATTAAGTGTTATACTAAATGTCACATTAATCGATTTTAGGAATTACTGAAGTTAGTTTGTAACCGCAGTTTTTCCGAGTTCTAGGTAATTATTCTTCTTCATCAGAAGAAGTACAACATAAAATTAATGAGATATAATTGATTTCGATTTGAATCAGTATCATTGTTTTAGAAGCTCTCTTTGTATTTTTTTTTTAATTTGATTAGGAGAAGGAACAATGAGATCTAATCTAGAATGACCTGTATAATGCGATCTCCAAAAGCAATCAGCTCACTAAAAGTGGACCATATGAAATGTCTTGGAAATTGCTAGCCAGCCAAGCCATCATTGCCTAATCTAACAAGTTAATTGTCTACCATACTCTCAAGTTATCGTTATATAAATACCCTTCTAACATACAGGAACTTTGAGAATGATTTAAGATATTTCAATGATGATTTTTATCCGAGCATTTTAACATTTTGCATACAATTTAGGAAATTACCTTATGAAAATGAAGAACCAATTCCATAATAAATAATATTTAAAAATTTTGAACATAAGTAGTATGTAGATATTAACTTTTGAATATAGTAAACACTTAAAGGCTCATACATACCTCAAAACTCATCTTCATAATGAGGCATTTTAAACTAGCAAGTGAATGGCCATTATAGTGATATAATTGATAATATATACATACATATGTACGAGTATAATGCTGTCACAACAATTGAACAATCAAAGCAATAATTTAAATAATAAACTGTTGGCCGACCAAATTCAAATTTCTATCAATTGATTATTATTGCGTAAATCAATGTTTAAAACCTTATGTCAGATACACCCTAAGAACAAATGACAGACATATCCAAAGAAACAAATCATCATCATCAGTGTTGCCAGTTTAGCAATTTTAAGGCTAGATTTAGGCTTTTTCTAATTTTTAAAACAGCATTTTAAAGGCTATTTTTATTTTTGCCTACTTGTGGCCGAATTCTCGGTCATTAGTTAATCATTGGTAAACTAAAATACTAACTATTGTTTAACTATTGCAAACTAAGCATTGCGAATAAAGAATCATTAGTTAAGCCTTTGTCATTAGCTAACTAAAGACTGTGAATTCGGTCATTAGTAAACCATTTTAAGAACAACCAATATAAGCATTTACTTTTACCACTGATACTAAACTGTCAACTTTAATTGTAACTCATTGTCAGTCACAGTTTTCATATAAATTTGAACAATATACATACATACGAGTATGTATGAGAGATAAAATAAAAAACGGAATTTCATGTGAAATTTCTAAAAAAAAATACGTCAAAAGTGTCAAATGTTTTAATGGAACTAATAGAACAATTGCAGCTAATTTTACCAAAAAAAAATATGGATACACTTCGGAAAAATTACTTTTTATCCATCGATAATTCACTAAAGATAGGAAACCAATAATTTTTCTCTCATATTCAAACTGAAAAATGTATCTATACCAATGACAAAAAAACTATGATTCAAGCTTAATGAAGAAAGCTTTCAAATAGAAAATGGACAATGAGAGTTTAAAAATGCTCTGCAAGAAAATCTATTTGCTTCGATGTTCTTTAAAAAGTCCACAGCATTTATTACCACTACTTTAAAATTTCTAATGATCTCATAAAGTGATATTTATGCAAATCCTAGTTCCGATTCTTCTGAGAATGAAGAAATTATTATACCTCTTATGTAATTATAGATGTTTGAAAAACTGAAAAATATTTAAATGGACATTACTACGTCTTACAAATCAGATTTGTTGGGTGTATCTTATTTAATTCTTTAGCATCTAAAACTAATCAATATTATATTTTAAGATTGCTGGATAACGAAACCAATTGAAAATTATTAAATTAGTTAAACAAAAAACTTTTTTTGACATCTTCAAAATGTGTTACTTAAAACATTTTAAAATCTTCCTCCCAAGGTGTAATTATACAAGGTGAATGCAAATCGGCAACAAATACAACACAATACAGAAACAATAGGCATTTTGTTTGTGTGATATAATGTACTACTGTCAAAAACACTTGGAAAAGTATTACTTTTGACATAAGTAAATTGTAAACAAAGTCAGTCAGCTGTGCTACTGCACTCACCTTGTATAGTTTCGCCCTGTCTTTATTCAAAAAATAGCAATATTTATGAAGAAATCAGAAAAATTAGAAAAAGTGCCATATTTCATAACTATCGCGTTATCAGATTGGCTTTAAATTTTAAATTAATGAGTTATAGCTAGAATAAAGTATGATCCATCCCATGACTTTTTTTTAGCATTTTTCTTTTAAAGGGATTTAAGTTTATTTCTGGGTTTTTGTTTAAAGCGCATTTAATAATAATAATTTAAAAATACATTTACATATTTGCAATAAAACTTATTTAAATACCTCAAAATGACCAATTGTAAATGAAAATTCAATTCTATGAATTAAACTCAAAAGAAAATATGTACCAAAGAAATGTCGTATGTATTTGCAAATTTTAGAACAATTTCATTTGGTATACGATTTGTGAGTATGTATGTACTTGAGTCTATAAATGTTTGTCATGAGTGTGTGTCAGACTCTTTGTCATTATTATTCTTGATAAGTTTTTCTACAAAACCATACAAACATTAATTTGCGAAGGTGATGGCATTTAAAGAAATAAAGTCAGTTAAATGTTTATTTGAATTGAGTAGCCACAGAATAGAACGAATTTATTCGCTAACTTTGTAATCTTATCGTATGTACATACATACATACATATGTTTAAAATCGAATGAAAAACATTTATCGAATGTACGTACATACCTACTTATTACATATTTCTACATACATACATAAATAATAATCGTTTAGTTTAGGAGGTGACAAAACTCACATTTGAAAACTTTAAATTCAAAATGATTAATACATTTCTTACTTTTCATATTGAATGCGAATTTGAATTTGCACTAATTTTTTTATTTATTTAATATTTATGTATGTATGTATGTATTTCAAATACATAAATATAAAAATAAAATTGTCATGACTAAAACTTCATTTGAATAT
Source organism: Bellardia bayeri (assembly GCA_950370525.1). Taxonomy (NCBI): domain Eukaryota; kingdom Metazoa; phylum Arthropoda; class Insecta; order Diptera; family Calliphoridae; genus Bellardia; species Bellardia bayeri. Next base: position 41,268,706 of record OX493268.1, on the reverse strand, counting down.
TTTTTTTTTTTTTTCTTAACTTTTTTTCTTCTTTTTATAAAAATAAATATTTATTTTAGTATGAAATGAAATGAAGTGTGTATGAGTGAGTACTTTAGCATTGTATGTATGTATTTATTATCATGAATTATTATAAATACTTGCAGAGATAAAAAATAATTTTACTTTTAGTATCAATGACTTCATTTGTACAGAATAATAATAATAAAAAAAAAACGATTATGCTTAAAAAAAACCTAAAAAATAGTTAATCAAATATTGGCAATAAAATTAAAGCAAAAGCACAAAATCGTCTACAATTTGTATTTAATGATGATTCATACCTGGCCCAACTCATATACATATTAATTATGTACGTAATTATTACTTGTTTTATTCAAAATAAAAAATAGCACGTTCTAAAAACAATAGAAAGAAACTCACCCGTTCGATCTGAGGTTTAAACTGAAACCAAAATAAGAAGAATCATATTTTGGCATGGGAGTTGGCAATTGAGGATCTTTCATGACGACATTTGGTTTAGGTGATAAATTGTAACAGTCTGCACAATGGCTTAAAAGCACAATTACGCACAGTGCGTTTATAAATGGTGAGGTTGTAAACATTTTCCTTTCTATTGATTTGTGATCAAAATCGCATTTACACTCGCGCACTCAACACTCTCAAATGTTATTTAAAACTTTTTTCAAATATTTCGGGTTTCTTAAAGAAGTTAGTATATTGTTCGTTGTTCCCGTTCTGACACAACCCAACCCGTGTATCGCGTAAAATAGACTGAATTGTTGTTTTGCGTACAAACTATAAACGGTCGTTTTGTCTCGAGAGCTGTAGTCAAAATCGAAGAGGCAATCCAAAATCAACCAGTCAACAAGTTCGGTTTGCATTTTAACACACTTTGTTGTGAATATCATTTGTTTTTGTTTTGCTGTTGTTTAATTAATTTCTCTCGCAAACATTTAACTTGTTAAAGTATTGTATAATTTACCAACGTACCGTTTATTTACGAGCATACTCATTTAGACCCCACTCGGTATGAGTAATCTCACCCATCCTCACAACAGTCGTCGTCATTTATTTCATAAACTGTCATGAATAGCGCCTGACTGAGTGTTTGTGTTTCAATTAAACCGGTATAATTTTCAACTCAAACCTGTTCATACTCAGTTATCTCTTTTAACTCTTAATCGGATACCGTGAAATGTTCACATTTTCGTTTTTCTCTAAATATTATCAATTAACCAAGTTAAGCCCAAGTTCTCCCACTTGCAGACTCTTTGTTGACTCAATTCAGAAATGTATGAGAGTTGGTTTTTGTACAAACATACATAAGTAAATGTTTACAACTGTTTTTGTTTTTTGTTTTGAATTTTTGTTAAGATTTCTCATGCATGTGTACCGGGAATGTTGTATGAATCATCCTTGTGTTACATTTCATTTCCACCTTAAACCAAAAATCGTTGTTTATTGATGACGTATATTTTGATTGAATTACAAAAATATACATACATATGTACATGCATACATACAAATTTAAAGCAAAACAAAAACTGAGACAGACAATGGAACCAGTGTAATCATTTTAGCGTTTTTTGCGGCTAAATTTAGCTTTAAAATTTATCAAATAAAATATAGAACATATTTTCTGTTTAAAATAAAAACAGGAAAACTACGAGTAGTATGTAGTATGTACATATATGAAAATTCTAAGAATAAATGATAAATTTATTAACAGATTATTTTTACAATGCCAAAAATTAACTTCATATGAGTGGGAAAATAAAAAATTAACTATGTACCTATAGTTATTATTTGTTTTAAAGATTTTCAGTCTTATTCAGAAAAAATTAAAGTAGACTTCAAATGTACTTTAAGATAATTTTGTATGAAAATTTTGTCTAAAAGCACACTTCAAACCTACTATATTTTTTATGAATACGGCAGTGTGTCTTTGCCATTTAGTAATTCAATTTTGAGCGTGTATTTATTGGAATGATTTTAAATATCATGAAATCTCTCCATTATATTAGATGTGGATTGAAATGATTCAGTAAAACTTATAGAAAGTTTTTCTTGAAAATTTTTAAGCCTTAAGCATTATAAAAATAAAAATAAACAAGTAAAAAAGTATACTCGGTCAAGCCCGACCATATAATAAATAATATGTATGTTGTACTTTATATCGATATAAATAGTTTAAAGAGATTTATAGGGGTTAAAGTTCATTAGGTACTAATTTCCAAAATGGCCAAAAATCCTCTCCAGTAACTCAAATTTACTGGAATCCCAAAATTATTGCAGATATCCCACTATTACAGTTGTATAACGTGACCACCATTTCCATATAGTGTCATACCCGAGCCCTTTTCCTAATTTCCAAAATGGCCAAAATTCCTCTCCAGATTTATTTTTGCGTAAAACTCAAATTGACTGGAATCCCAAAAATATTTCAGACATTATATATAAAGATTTGTGTATAAAAATTCAAGTATGATGACTGTTAAGTGAATAACAGAGCCCTGTTAAGTGCAAAATGAGCTTGGCTAAAAATTGCGGTTTTTGTCTGTGCTAGTTTAAATTAAAAATTGAAATTTATCTTTACACACATAGTGAACTTAAGCTACTATATTGAAAGGCAAAATATTTTTTATTGATAGTAAGTGGAGATATGCAAGTCGTTTAGATTAAATTGAAAAATGCGGAAAACCTGAGATAAGATAATTTTTCAAGCGTTATTATTTAATTATAATTTTCTGATATTAATTTTTGTTCTAGCAACTGATTTAATAAATTCTTTTGACTCGCACAAAGTATATCTAAAACATATGCCAAAAATGTTTTTTTCACCATTAATTTCTAAAAAATAATTGTAAGAATGATATTTTTTTTATTGAATTGACATCGGTTTTAAAACTCTTAAAAGTTTTAGTCTGCTGCACTTCCATTAATCTAGCAACAGATGCACTGCGCAAACGATATGACCCGTGCGACCATATGTTTATCCCTTTGTTGGTCGTAAGATATTTTACCGACGCAGTTTTTCCTACATGGTTCCAACTTACACAATAGACGTTTGAGAACTATTTTTCCGAACATTGAAATACATATATGATTTGGCCTCCTTTTTATTTTTTGTTTCCTTGATGATACTGCAGTATCCGCAACATTTTTAACAATTTTAAACATCAAAGCTTAATTTTTTCTCGATATAAATATTTATTTGGGATAAAGGTATTGAAGTTATTCCCAGACCGATCTAAAACATAGTACTTACTTGTGTTAAATTTTGTAATGATTCCAATTTCACCACCTTAGCACGTATGGTACCTACAAACGGCAACAAGAGTATGTACATACATATATATATATATATATACAATATATGTACATACATATATTTAACGTGTCATCCACATAATTTGCGCAAACATTACAGGTTATTTATTTAAACGAACCAAATTAAAGTCATTTTTATACCCCCACATTTTATTAATTTTTATAGTAAAGCCATAAAAAAACAATTATTAATTTTTTGTAAATGACTTAAACATTGACATTAAGTTGCCCTGAAGACTGAAACAGAAATTCACATCCGAATTAAATAAAATTCCTTCTAAAACACTAATAACTAAGTATGGAATTCAAACATTTTTATTAATTTTTTATTGTAAAAAAACATCATAAATCATTGTTAGCGTACATACATATTTTAATGTATGCTACTGTCGAAATACACATTTAACTCCAAATCTTATTACCGGATGCATAAATTGTTGAGATACTACTACTAATATTACACTCCCTTTCTAAGACAACAAAAAGTATTAATGCAAAAATTTAGAAACCTTTATGATAAAATCTTTTAATTTCAATTAGAAAACAGTCAGCTACTGCGGTAAAAGTAATTTTGCCAAAATAAATCAAATAAATTGTTTTTTTTTGCCATTCCATAATCAACTGGGAGAAAGTTGTAAATTTTTTTTAGTCAAATCTTTTCTATATAAATACAAACTTACATACGTAGGCATTCGACTTGTTACAATTCAGTTTTTAAATAATTTTTTATTAATACCTGTTATTTTAAAACAAAACAAACTGGAGGACATAAAAATGTGTTAAAATACATACAGGAAAAAACAAATAAAATTTAAAAAAATTTTATGAAAAATGATGAACATTTAGAGTCAACGATGCTGATGATCACATTGTGTTGTTGATATTGTGTTGTTTATAAATAGATCTAAAAATAAATAGTGGTTTAGAAAAGTATTATTTTTTAGTCTGAGTCAACCAGACTTTTGGTATTCGCAAAAACTAAAAATTTGAAATCAGGGTTAATTGGTTTATCACATAACATCGTAACTAATATAGAATAGAACAAGTAAGAGTGCTATATTCGGCTATTCCGAATCTTATATACCCTTCACCCTTGTTGTGGATGCATAATTATATTATATTGTTACGTTTTTACCTTTTAAAAACGGTGTTTTTTTTTCCTTTAAATAAACCGGATTATTTTTAATTGCAAAATAAAAGCGTCAAATAGTTTGAAGAAAATATAACGTGTCTTTATTTATTTAAATGTACACAAACACAACTAAAAAAAAATTAACACACTGTCTTTTTACACACTTAAACGCTTTGTTTGATCCGCGCCATCTGTTTATGATGATGACTTTATTAGTTTTTTTTTGATGACATTTTCAGAGGTTGCCACGGATTTTTGCTTATATCTCCGTTATTTGTATACGGATTTTGATTATTTTAAATAGCAAACTTCTTGGAAGCATGTCTGACAGAATTAATGAAGATTTGGATTCCAAAGATATCTGGGGACTTTAGAAAATTGATTTCTACAGACAGACAGACAGACGGGCATGGCTTAATAGACTCCGCTATCTATAAGGATCCCAAATATATATACTTTATAGGGTCGAAAAATTATATTGTGGAAATTACAAACAGATGACAAACTTATATACCCTTCTCGTGAATGTGAAGGGTATAAAAAGGGCCAAAAAGGATAAAAAGTTTATTTTAGTACTCCGTATTTTAGACAAACTCCGTATTTGTTTAACCAGAACACATACGAGTATGTAGATATAAAATTTATATCATATTTTTAATTTATCAAAAAGTATTATTGGTACCTTTTAGAAATATGGTGTAATAGTTGTATCTATTTTTGGTATTTATTTCATTATATATTTATTTATTTTAATTGACCCCTTATTTATGTAGAAAATAGTACAAAAAAGATTAGAAATGGAAAAATGCATTTCATTCAAAATTATTAAGTAAATTTTGATATACATAATTTGAAACATAAGTTTCTTTAAACTGTAAAAAGTTAGTTAAAACAAGTGAAAAAGTAAAGTCGGTCAAGCCCGACCATATAATCCAGTATATGTGCAAAACCAGTTTTTCAGAAATGTGCGCTATCATCCGTTTATCTAATTTAGTGGCCACATGTGTGCATATAAATATTTTTGGTGTTAAATTCTCGATTGTCTCTATAAACACTTTTAAAAGATGTACACAGATTGAAATCGGTCTTATATGGGAGCTTTGACTAATTATTGACCGAGCGTTATAAGATTAGGTGTCATGATTTCCATATACATATATGAAACTTATTTGCGTTGAGTTTTAATTGGATATCAAAATTTTTAAGAGATTTCAGGTCATTAAACTGACTTTCGGAATTGGGCTTTGTATGGGAGCTATGGTCAATTATGGACCGATCTGCACAAAATTTGTTGATGTGATTAGGCTTCATGTAGAATTTATTTCTGGCGAAATTTGTTTGGATGCATAAATCCGAAAAAAACCCCTATTTCGGTAGGATTTGTACGGGGATTAGTGAAATTGTGAACCGAATCAATTACAACTGTCATTGGGCTGTAGCTAATTTTACCGAAATATCTTCAAAGTTGCGACGACCTTTAATTTTGGGCACAAGCTTTACATGGACAGCCAGCCAACTAGCCAAACGGATGGACGGCCAGCGTTAAATCGACAAAGAAAGTGAGTCTCGTATAGTCGATCGGTATTTTTTACGTTAGATTTTGGACAAATATTTATGGGAGTTATAAACATCAGCACAAATCTAATATGTCCTTCCTACTATGATGGTGTAAAGTATAATGATGTTATTCGAAATTCAATTTAAAAGTCGTAAATAGGCACACATTTGTTTGAACAGTTTGGTACTTTTTTAACATAAGCAATTGAATGACTTTACGAAAAAGAAATATGTACATAGATCTGAGTAGACGAATTAGCATCTATAAAGACAGACTTTATGGATCAGTTTATTTTAAATTTTTTTATATAATTTTTGTTATTGAAACATAAGAAGAGCATTCAAAATTGCAACTTTATCATATTAAGATTTTGAAAACTAATTACATAATAATAATACTATCTACATTTATGATCTCATCTATGCATCAATATATATTTAAATTTTTTGGTTTTGTCACATTAACTACAATGAAAACATGTTCTAAAAATGTCAAATATAACTTATAATTAGAAAACAAAAATCAACAAAACAAATAATTGACATTTTCCGTGATTTTACGCATAATTTCCTCTTTGTATATGTTTATATAAATAAATAAATGTACATAGTATGTATCATGTATTTAAAAAAAAAATCTAATTCTCTTAGATTTATTTCACACTGCTATAAAAATAAAAATATAAAGTACTTACATATTAAATAGTTAACCTACAATTGACATATGTAGATAAAGAAGTATCCATACAATGTACATATGGATGAATGTAAGTAAATCTGTATTTTTGGCTTCTTTAATCTGTAATTTGATTTAAGTCAATTAAGTTTAAAGTAATCTTCAACAATTTTAAAAAGCTGATGTCATTTATCTACGTTTTGAAAATTAAGTAACACCTAACAGTAACACTGAAATTACCTAGTTTCCGTTTATTTTTATACCCTTCACCCTAATGAGAAGGATATATATAAGTTTGTCATTCCGTTTGTAATTTCCTATTACATATATATATGTATATATATGTAATAGGTAATATATATAAAATATATATATTCTGGATCCTTATAGATAGCGGAGTCTATTAAGCCATATCCGTCTTTCTGTCTGTCTCTAGAAATCCCCAGATATCTTCGGGATCCAAATATTCAATAATTCTGTCAGGCATGCTTCCGAAAAGTTTGCTATTTAAAACCAGCAAAATCCGTCCATAAATAACAGAGATATGAGCAAAAATCCGAGACAACTTCTGAAAATTTCATCAAAAAACTAAGTGTATTAATATTGATACGAAAAATTTTATAAACAGATGGCGCTGATCAAACAAAGTGTTTAAGTGTGTTCTTAAACCGTAATATAAGTCTGTAAAAAGACAGTGTGTTCATTTTTTTTAATTGTGTTTGTGTACATTTAAATACATAAAGACTCGTTATATTTTCTTCAAACTACTTGACGCTTTTATTTTGCAATTAAAAAGAATCCGATTTATTTAAAGGAAATAAACCACCGTTTTTAAAAGGTAAAAACGTAACAATATAATATATATATGTATGTATGTATGCATATAATATAATTATGCATCCACAACAAAGGTGAAGGGTATATAAGATTCGGCATAGCCGCATATAGCACTCTTACTTGTTATATTTTCATTAAAATTTATACTTGAAGCATTGTATTTATTAAATTAAAAAAAGTTCAAATATTGTTATAAACCAAGCACCACAGTACAAATTACTTCTATTAAAAGATTGTTCACGCAAAATCTGGCTGCATATATATTTTAATATTAATTTAATATAAAAGTGATTGAATACTTAAGAAGAGCTAAACGTAGAAAATTATTTTTCACTTATAAATAATAATGTTTTTATTTTGATGGATACCATAACTGTTGCACTGGCGCTTTAAACTTATTGCAAATCGCTAACATTATCGGTAAGAGATACCACTACGATTGAACTTTCCTTTGATAATAGCCCAATATTGTTCAATTGTCCGTAGCTGGCAACAATTATAATGGTTCAATATTTTTTTATTAGGTCGACCTGATTTCTTCTATACCATACAGGAATCTAAATCGGTCCAAAACTTTACTCAAGAGTATTGAAGTTAAATAGGAGGCAGCAAACTTTTCTGCAGGTTTACTTTTGTATACTTAAGGCAGAATTTGTTTTAACTTTCTGTTCTGTTCCGAATGTTGCGGACGAACCTGTTGAAAACAAAAATTTGCTAAGAAATTGTAAGTGACAGCACAAAACAGCTGACATCTGCACAACAAAAAAAAAATTTTTGGTTTATTACAAAAATTTTCAATTTCTTTGAATTTAATTAAGTTTTTGTATAAAAGTAATAAAAATATAAAAAATAAACGATGGATGACGAAAAACTCATTACTTTAGTCGAAAGTAATAACATATTGTACAATAAAAAAAAACTTTGATTTATATTTTTTGATTTATTTTCGTGGTGTGTTGTCTGTTTAACTAAAACAGCTGATACGTTTATACGGAAAAACTAACTACAAAAATTTAACAACAGAACGACGCAGAACAGAAAAGCAACAGAAAGTAGAGACTAATGAAGCCTTTATGTATAAATTCATACACGTAGCTCAATTTTCTCTCATACCGATTGAGCATCCAAATGTAGAATTTCATCCACTATCTCCTTTATTTCTTTTCTTCAAAATGAAACATGGCTAAATGTTAAAATAAAACTATATAGACATTTATTTACGAGGAGAAAACTTAGCTTAATTAGAATAAAACAAAGCACGTAATTCCATCAGTTCCACATCAGTTTAACACCAATCCCATCAAGTTGTATACTGCCCCGTTCCTACACACATATGTATATCTATAAATATTCGTAGTCCTAATTGAAGTGGATATCATAACAAAATTTATCAATTTCACTGCAACATAAAATTTTGGTCCCGGTAGCTACTTGAGGTCTATTTTTAAATGGTTTTCATACCTACTACGAAAGGTTATCATAAAGAATCTGTGCTTGTTGTGTGCAACACTATTGTGCTTTTCATGATGACACTGGTGTTGGATTTTTAGCTCGTTCATTGTCGGGCAAGCACGGATTTAATTTTGTTAAACGATGTATTTTCTTTTTTCCTGGTTTCTTTTTATCAAATTTTGCTTTCTTTTTATTATCGATTAAGATTTGCTGCTATCATTTTATAACATAATAAAATAGAACCCGACAATGTCGGATTTTCAGGGAATTTGTACACGATTTTTCACTTAAAATTTACACAAAAAAATTACTTTTCAAAACGTAGGTAATGTATAAATCTAAAAACCAGTAGGTACAACAAGAGGCACAACTCAGAGAAAAACTAGCGCAACAAAAACATAATATGTACATTGATTTACATGTATTTGTTGTTGTAAGAGTTTTGACAGCAAACTCAGTTACATATTTCTCTTTTAGTTGCGCCTCTAGTTACCTATACCAGCTATATATTAAAATAAGGTACATAAACTAAAACCTGTAAGAATTACCTTCTGTTTTTTCTGTGATCAAAGCTCTATCAATATTAAACATGAATAAGGTAAATGGTAAAGAAAACTGTTCAAAATTGCGGTTCTATTGTATGAAAATGGAATATACCATCCTTACTTGACATTTATTTCTGATGATATTTAATTTCACGAATTAAATTAAAAACAAAAGACTAGAAAATAATTACAGTTTGCTAACATAATATACAAATGTATTTAAAGTTTACAAGACAAAAAATCTTGACATGAATACGAACTAAAGAAAAGGAGGCAACATATGAATAGAATTTGAAAAATGATAATTACAGCAAATTTCGAACCACCAGGTAACACTGGTTAAAAGATTGATGTTTGTCTGTTGGCTAACGGGCACCGCAGTGGTGCAGAGGGTTAGAACGCAAAGAATTCTGATGAGAGAATGTGGTTGTTCTCGAAACATGTAAATTCAACACAGGTTCGAATCCCAGCCAAGAAAAATTATCACATAAAAAAATTTTTTTCAAGTTGTAAAACAATTCCTACCTTCAGTAAAAAATAATTTAATGAAAATTAAATTTAATGAACTTGAGCCTGACATAAAGAAATACCAAAAAATTTAAGAAATTAACAGTTCAAAATAATAATTGCGAAATCTTTTAAAATAAGGTTAATAATTATTATATATGTATTTACATACATACATATGTATGTACGTATAAGTATAGTATTTAAAATTATTGTATTTCAGGTTTCTTTCAAACAAAAAAAAACACTTTTTTTTATTTTTCAACTCTTGGTTTTACAGGCAAAAAATAAATCTTACAACTACACTCATACAAGTATGTAGTTAAATTAACAACTACTTGTTTACATTCATACAGCTGTAGCTATGTATGTATGTATGTCAGTCGTGGTCAGTGAAATAAACTTTATAAATGAAATTAATTGAAAAATTTGACTGTGACCTTAAAAGAACTCACACAGCTTCTCATATTTAACACCGACCCTTTCTCATGTTCTACATGATTTTCATATTGAAGCTCATTATTGTAGAGTGTTTATACATATATACATACATATGTATGTATGTATATGTATCTTTGTTAATATGTAATTTTTTTAAATTTAATATCGTCTATAAAATTTATTTATTTATTCAGTCTGTTTATATCCGTTTAGTTAATTATTAGTATTAAAATATAAACAGAGAACAACTAAAAAAACGATGTACGAATTTTGTATAAATGAACTAAGAAATAATTTATTATAATTATTAATTAAAAAATTACACTAACAAAAACATTTAAACCTCAATAACTTCAAGGTCCAGGTATAAAAATACAACAACAGTGAGAACAATACAAAAAATTATAAAAAAAAAGTTCATTGCCACAACTGCATGCATAATTGTCGAGAACAACTTAGATAAAGTTTTTATTGAGTTTTTAATTCTTTTTGCTAAATTTATAAGACAATTTTACACTCAGAGAATATTGCCCATTAATTCATTATTTTTTGTTATTAAACGATTTATGGCCACATTTCGGAAAACGTTTGTGTGGTGAAATTTTATATTTTAAAAAATATCCCAGAATTCTTCATAATATATTTTTAAAGTTTATATATTTTTCGCTTTACGAATTGTGTCCCTTATTAAACAAAGATTTGCTTAATGCTCCAAAAGAATTGTCAAAAGAAATGTCCTATCATGTTGTCAAAATTATTAAATTCATGACAGACAGAACTCTACTACCAACATAAGAATATTATTTCGTATTTTAGTTAAGTTGTAGTTAATTTGGAGATGAAATATTTTGAATTAAATCAAATTTTAATAATTTAACATAAACAGTATTACTTAACAATATTAAGAAAATACAATATTTTGATATTTTGAGAAAATATTTTGATTGGAAAACTATTAAAGTTTGTTCAGTTTTCCCATACAAATCAAAAACTCTGAACTCGTTTCTGATTTTTTTAATATGTACCACTAAAATTTAGTGGTAGTGCAATTCTTTTTTAAATACCACTAAATGGTTAGTGGTAGTGCAATTTGATGTTGGTAGTGAAAAAGAAAATTGCACTACCACTAAGTAAATATTGGTAGAGAAATTGTTAGTGTACTAAAAATATAGTGCATTATGCCCATCTCTGTACCCAATAAATACTACTTATAACACAACTTCCAGCTCTGGCAATTCAAAATATTCAGCAGAATATAGTATGAGCATAACCAGATACGCAACTCCGAGAAAACATGGCAACTATTTCACAAAATATATACATAGCAGGCACAGAAATAAAATACATTGCTTTACCTGTATTTTGTGTTGTAAAAGATAGATTTTTGACAGCAAACTTAGGCTTTTTACCCTCAGTTGTGAATCTAGTTATACCCCAGACGAAAAATAAATATTTGTTTAATATACGGTCGCTATTTAAAAATATTTCAAAAACAATAAAAAATCTTTTAGTTTTTAGTTAATGAATATTCTAATCCAAATCAATTATTTATAATACTTATGTAATTATCCATCCCTGGATTGAAACTAAACAATGATACAGTGAAGCTTTCAGATAGAGTTTAATGCATTAAGAATTTCATATATGCATCTACATACTCACTGCGCTTGCGACCTTTTGTAACTAGTTACAGTTGTGACTCATGGTAAAAAACGCAAACCTATTAAAAGCACAATAAAAATAACCCGTCAAAAACCATCTTCTTTAAGGTTTTTTGGTTGCAAGTGTAGATACATACTCATATAACATAAATAAGAAACAGTGTGGGATATTTAACCACATTGCTTTATAGTTGGACAGACGAACTTATTCATTGCTTTCTTACTTTTTCTTTGATACTTACTGGCTGACCACAAGTCATTATGGCACGAGTAATACTCGCATTTATTTATCGGTATTTTTTGTTTTATCTTGTGTTGTTGTTGTTGTTGCTGGGCATCTTAAACAAAAGCATAACAATACTTTAAACAAGTTAGAGTGCAATAATTGGCTCTGCCGAATCTTAGGTTAGGTTAGGTCAGCAGGCGGCCATATCTAGTACAGCCCACTTAGTTCCAAGCTTTGGTCCTTTTGTTGTGCCGAATCTTAAATGAAATCCTAAATCTTGAGGGTGCTGTAGCTTAATTGATTAGCGCGTTTGATCATTAAGCATGAGTTGATATTTGTGGCCTGGGTTCGATTCCAAGCCGCTGCCACTCAAAACAACATCAGTTTCTGATAATTATTAGTTTTCCTATCTTATCATAACTAATATTTATTACAGCGCCCTCCGTCGGTGGTATAGCATTTAAACGCCACCAAAGTAAAATAATTAAATAATGGCTATAAAATCAAGCTTTGATCAGTGCGCCTACTCACCACCAGAGGCGCTGCAATACTGTATTACTAATAAACATAACGCGCCATTACAGTGTTGTCATAAGTAAAACATTTCTCTACTTTCACCATATATTCTTCTCCTAGCTATCCCTTTCCAAAGAAAGTGACATTATAAATAATTAATATAAAGGCATAGTAATTGCCTGAGTGTTACTTTTCCCTCCACCGTACGTAACGTAATAAGAAATACAAAATAATAGTTATAGGACTAGAATATCCTTATTTTGTGTTTCCTATTCAGTTTTAATAATTTTTTTTTTTTAGTATATTATATATTGTTTGAAAGACAATTTTACGACCAACTTAATTTATTTTAAATGTTTTGAAATTTTATCTAATTTTGACCATTTTTAATTGCTGTAATTACCAATTCTCACCATAATTTACAGAGTTTGTCTGATTTTCATAATACTCTTGAGTGTAATTGTAAAAATTTATAAAATTAAAAGATTATAAGGTGATGCTTCTTTTGGTTGAATTTGATCTCAATAATATTATTTACAAGGGATTTGTGGGTAGCAGAGTAGAAGTGGACCAGTTATCGACTGATAGCTTCTAAATCCAGTATCCACTAATGTGATGTTTACATATTTTAGGCTTATTTTGGTTGGATTTCATCTCAATAACGTTATTGTCAAGAGTTGTATGGTTGTTTAATATGCTCGGAAGTGGACTTAATTCGGGAGCTATTGCCAATTATTGACTGGCAGCTATAAAATTCAGTAACATAATTGTAACAGTGATTTTTATGGATATGAGGATATTTCACGCCGAATTCCAACATAATAACAGTGAATAATTAACGTGAATTTCGGAAGTGGACCTTATATAGGGGACATAGTCAAATATGGACCGATATTCTCAAAATCCAGCAGTTTGATTTTAGCATGTATGTAAACGATCCCCGTAAAATTTTGGATCGGTACCGTTTTATAAGAGATTTATGAGTATCAAAGTGATTTTCGGAAGAGGGCTTTTTATGAGGGATACGGTTAAATATGGACCGAAATTCACAAAATTTTGTGGAATGAGTTTTGTGTATATTCAAATGATATATGTAAAGTTTTGAGACGGTACCGATATTTATAAGAATTTTTCGGATGTGGTCCTTATCTGGGAGCTATGACCAATTATGGGCCGACCACAATAAAATTTAGTACCACAATTTATTTACCTATAAGGATTATTGATGTTAAATTTTAACCTGATAACAGCATTTTTGCCAGTTTTATACGTATTTAAATGAATTTTAGATGCGGACTTTATATGGGGTCTATGGTCAAACATGGACCGAACAAAACAACATTTCGGTTTACGATTTGTTTTTACATGACACTTATTTTTGCTCAATTTTGTATTAATATTCCATTTTACAGGCATTTATTTATCATTTAGCCATATTTCGGAAAGATATTTCTATGGGGGCTATGAGAAATCGTGAAGCGATTTTTACGATTTTCCTCACACTTTCTTCTTTTGTCAGAAAGATAATGTGTACAAAATTTCATGGCAATTTTTGCAATATATTTAAAAAAATTGAAAGAAAAATGTTTAAAAATATCAAACTTTTATGGAGGTTGTCCCACATTTTGGTCCATAACTCTGGTTCTACTGTACCGATTTTGCTGATTTTCAATACCAAACTGCTTAGGAGAATTATAAACGAGTTCTTGTAAACTCTGTTGATTACGAATATATATACTTTGTTGGGTCTCAGATAAATATTTTCCAGTGTTACACACGGAATGACAAACTTCATTCACCACTTATGGTGACGGAGTTTATAAAAATTCGTAAAAGGTTTAATATATTTAAAATTATTCGTCGTTGTAAAAACAAAGAACATACATATGTTTTCTTATTTTATTTTCCTTTTTTATTTATTTTGAAAAACAAAACACAGATACTCTTGTACCACACACTCTTTCAAATTTGTTTTGGTTCATTTATTTTTATTTTTAATTCCCTACATTGTTGCTTGCATTGACTCATTCAAGTTCAAAGAAGAAAATAAAGATGAACATTTATTTTTTTAATGCCACAATTCGTGGAATAAGTAGTTGACTCTTTATGTCACTTTTTTTGCAATCGCACTTACGCAAGCATGCTCTAGTATATGCGGTACTTTCGGCAAAACTAAATTTTAATTTTGTGCAATTATTTGTACCGTTTGCAATAATAGCGGGGGAGGAAATTATGCATTTTTATTTACGTTTATTATAATAGTAAGATGTTTAAATAATTGTATATCTGCTGGTATGTCTATAACTAGGTAAATATACTCATCATAAGAAGTGATAAGGGTCATATAAGTTTATCATTCCGCTTTTAATGTACGAGTATATAATATTCGTATCTAATTCCGATTCTGGATGCTACAAATAGGAATGACATAATGGTATCTAGCGGACCCAATATCTGCCAATTAATAGCAGAGATTAGAGCTAAAAATCTGAATTACGTCGATTTCTTAAATCCCTTAATTTTGGGATTTAAGTTGGATTTACTTTCCTTTCCAGTACCGTTTAAAAATATATATTCAAACTGACTTATAAAAAATTCGTTTTTTTTATATTATACTTCTTACATGATTTAATTTTGCAGTTATATGTACGATGTACTCGAACATACTTTTTAATATCTGACGCTTCAATAATATTGCAGGATGGTAAGATTTTATTTAGATTATCTTTTTTTCATTCATTCCTTTTAAGTGTCATTATGAATCATAAATCTTTTATAAACATTCAAAACAACGAACTTTCATTCGAAAACTACCAAAGGGAAAAAATCAAAAACAAAAAAATTCGTATGAGACAGCAATTTATTATAAATTTAACTTCATATTTTTGTTTTAAATGTTTAAAAAGTATATTTTAGTCTTTGTTGCAGCAAACGGTTTACTGTAAAAGTTCTTTCTTGCTTTCCGGAAGAATTCAAAATACATAAATACATACATACATACATACTTAGATACATATGTATGTATGTGTATTAAAGAGCTTCAAAAAATAAATTGCGAAAATTGGCCGTTTCCTCGCCTAATATTGTTCTTTAGATTGTAGAAAAATGTTAGGATGATAGGATAACGTTAACTGGCGCCGCAACGGTTTTGAAGTTTGGAAATGCAATTACAAGGGGGGAAATATGAAATTTTTTCAGTTTTTGCAAAAATTTTGCCATCAAATAATTATTTTTGCATTTTCATATAAAATTATCGGTATGTGTATGAAATTGGCGTTCTATTAAGATATAAAAAAATAAAAATTGGTTAATCAATTTTAAAGTTATCAAGTATTCTCCAGGTCATTAACGTGTTTCAGAACACATGAATAAGAAATGTATGAACAAAATAATCATCCTATTATTTTTCAGAACGTTTTTCTGCAATCCTTAGAACAATTTTAGGGGTGGAGACGCCTTGTAAATTTAATTTTTTTTTCATCCATACAATCTTGAAGCACTCTAATTTGCATACAAACATATGGATACATCGTATGTATGTAAATAAGAAAAATAAAAAAACATCACAGTATTGACGATACTTAAAATAAGTATTTTTTGTATTTTTGTTTAGTTTTCATTATTTTATTTATTAACTTCATCTGGCAGAAAATCGCAGATAATCGGTGCATAAATTGTATGTTTAAATTTTAGGGTCATTAAACTTTGACAAGGTTGTTTATGTTGTCGGCATGCTTAAATACGTCAAAAAAAAAACCAAAAAAAAAAAAGATAATTGTGAAAATAAACACAAATCGAGCCCACAACAAAAGAAAATTTAAAAAATATTCCAAAACATATATATGTACATAAATTTTCAATACAAAAGAATTTGGCAATTTTTCAGCACACGTTTAACGCTCACTGGGCCCAAACCGCATACTACGGACTGTTGATAACTATTAATGAAAAATGTTTGGTACATGGTGTAATTATACAAGGTGAGTGTAAATGGGCAACCAATAAAAAAACAACAGGCATTTTGTTTGTGTAACATAATGTACTAATGTCACTTTTGACATAAGTAAATTATAAACAAAGTCAGTCACCTTGTATAGTTACAGCATGGTGCATTATTTTAAAAAAATTACATTTTTATATGTCTGTAATGAAAAATGTTTATTATTATGAATTTCTAATTGTCTGTCCATGCTGACTATGAGCAGATAATGTACATATGTTTTCAAGTTTCTCCGATACCTGATATCTTCCTAATTTAACAATTTTACCTCTCATTCAATTTACTTTGTTACCAACAAATGTTATCAATTTTTCAGTAAACTTACAGCATATTATGGGTTTTAAGCGGTTGTGGTAACTATAGTCCAAACTGCGATTAAGAGTTAATTTTGATTTGATTTCTCAAGTTGCGTTGCTAACAAATTTATTTGATATTTTGTGTTATACACCAATACCTCGCTTTGCGTCGTTTCGTATTGCATGTTTTCGAAGTTGCGTCGCTGCTTAATTAGTACTAATTTTAAATGTGCGTCGATTTTCGAGGTTGCATTGTTTTCGGTTTGAATTTTAATTTTTTTTAATTTATGCAAAATCTGCAACATCATTAGATGATAAAGCGATGACCCCTACAAGAAATGCTTTGAGAATCGAAATGGAGTCCTTGCTTTCTATTTGGATTAGAAATCAAGTTACGCTGAGAATACCATTAAGTAAAATGGCAATTCAGACAAAAGCAAAAAGCTTATTTGATGACAAAATGTAAAACATTATCCAACGATAATGCCAATGGTAGTAATACAGACAATTGCTACTAGGAAATTTATTTTACGTTGGAAGAAAAAGCTGTTCAGCACACATTGGCCAATTTTTTTGGGAAAGAATGCCGACGATTTAGTACTTATGCTTTGCTATAGAACATCTTAATTCACTTTGCGACGTGTTTTTTTTGAACGTACACCCAACGCAAAGTGAGGTATTGGTGTATATGTATTAATTTTACTATAAATCGCTACAAAATGCTCAATTAGCATTTGCTCACTTTACCTTAAGTTAATATTTATGAATTCACAATTTCTGAAAATAAAACGTGAAATTAAAATCCTTGTGATTTAATGTATATACATACATATATACTTAAACACCTAAATATCTTTAAAAATTCAGATATTTAAATACATTGATTCAAAATACATTACTGGTTTTTAGTTTTTGAAAAGAACTTCCAAGGAAAACTGTACAAGATCTTTCTCTGAATTTTCCTTTTAATAAAAGCATATGAAAAATAGTGATACGTCCTTTCTACTTTAATTCAATGATAAGTTCGTTTATATGTTGGAGCAAAACCATAAACTAACAATGAATTTATTTCATTATCTGTAACATTTATCAAATGAGCACACATTTGATAAATGTTACATTAAGATTTTTTGATGCATTCAGACAGATTGTTTTATGTTGCAAAGAATATCCGTGTATGCGATGAGACAAAAATTCAACATGCATTTTTAAGAAAATAATGAAATTAAAATTATTTAAACACTAACGGCCATATCGTCTTTGCCTCTAGACACATGTAAAATGTTAATTTTTTTATTAATTTAATTATAATTGAAACGTTAAATGAAGTCTGCAAAAAAATAAAACTGAATAAAAAAATAACCGACGCACAGCTCGTACGCGTTCAGAATTATTTCAATTTAAAACATAAAAAATTTAACCAGAAATAATTGAGGGAATAAAAACTGAAACATACACTCGAAACTACAAACGAACTGGATGTCTATAAAATAAAATAAAATAAATAAGTAAATATGAACGTACATAATAACATATACATATGTACATACATACATGCATAATCAAATTTAAAAGCAATTAATTTAACTAATAAAATAAACAATGATGGACAAATATGCACAAAACAAAATTAAAATAAAACAATAATAAATGGATTTTAAAAATATAGTAAAATGGAAATAAATAAGTGGGTGGACGGACAAATGGATGGAGGGGCAGCTGTATGTGGAATGAGTGCTGAAAGAATTTTAATCGGTTGTCAAACAGTACGTCTGGTCTTCAGAACAAACGAAGGACGGAATAAATGAATGTAAACAAGTAAGAGTGCTATATTCGGCTATGCCGAATCTTATATACCCTTCACCTTTGTTGTGGCTGCATAATTATATTATTAATAATTATGTCGATAAACACGCCATCTGTTGATGAATTTTTTCGTAACAATATTAATACACTTTGGTTGATCAACGCCATCTGTTGATGAATTTGTTCGTAACAATATTAATACACTTATGCCCATATTCATAAAACTTACAACAAAATTTCCATGCAAAATTGTCTTTATAAACCTGTTGTAAGTTTTTATGAATAAGGGTGTTAGTTTTTTTGATGAAATTTTCAAAAGTTGTCTCGGATTTTTCCTCATATCTCCGTTATTTATGGACGGATTTTACAGATTTTAAATAGCAAACTTCTCGAAAGCATGTCTGACAGAATTATTGAAGATTTTTATGCCGAGGAATTCTGGGGACTTCAGAAAATTGATTTCAACAGGCTTGATAGACTTCGCTATCTATAAGGATCCAGAATATATATACTTTATAGGTTCGGAAAATTATATTGTGGAAATTACAAACGGAATGACAAACTTATATATACCCTTGTCATAAAGGTGAAGGGTATAAAAAGAACATTTGTCTGGTCTGAATGTTGCTTGCCGGCATTTTATGTCATTATGAATACTTATTTCCATGGTAATGGATTTTCGGTTATTGTGTATTCTTTTTTGTTCAAATTGAATTTGTTTACTTTTAAGGTGTAAATAAATAAATATCCATATGGTGGATACATCACTTCTTGTTAGCCATGGTAACGCTCAAATATTTGTTATAATACGATATTTAACTTCTAGACAGACTATCAAGAGAGTTAATTGACTGAAAATCTAATTAGATGACGAATTTATCATAAAGTAATCAGAATTTATTGTTTTCCATAGCAATCAAAATCCTTAAAAGGATTTACTCGTATATGAATGCCTGGCTAATTTTGGTAGTCCTGCCATCATTAGAATATCAAAACAAATCGTAGGAAACATTTTTGTATGCTTTAAATGCTTTAGAATATTGAACATTTATCAGTGAATTTTACTAATATAGTTAACAATTTTCAAATGGTAATGACAATTAAAAGTGAAATTGCGAATATTTCACATAAAATTGAGCATTTCTGATTTCAAATAAAATTTGGAAAATTCCAAATGAAATTGAAAAAAAGTTAAATAAAATTGAGAAACATTTACCGAATAGTCCCTTTCATGCATATGTACTTGCAGTGTCTTTAACAGCCGGCATTATTCAAATGAATTGTCTCAATATTATTTGGAATTTCTTCAATTTCCTCAATTTCACATTGAAATTATGTATTAAATTTCATTTGGCATTTTCACAATATTGAATTTAAAGTAGCAGTATTAAATTTAGGGTAAAAAAGCAACCCGAAAGTCCGAGTCATCTTCATCAACATCGATGAATCTAATATGAAATTAAAACAGAGTATTGGACAAATAAATCTCTGAAAGGAATTTTAAGTTCAATTCTTCTTGTTGTTGGTTCTAATTTAATTTGTATGTGCTCTAAAAGTTTTTTAATTTCAATATTTTGTTCCTATTTTAAGAGTTAATTTTTGAAAATATTCATTAATTTATGGGAATGAAGTTGAAATCAAAATTATTCTGATAAATTTAAAATTAAATGTATCTAAAAGCAGGTATATTGAAAAAATGTAGGAATAAATAAGGGAATAAAAAGTCAAAGCCAAGTCGAACAAATTTGAAATAAAAATTATTTCCATTTTTATTATGCTGAATAAATTTTTATTCAAAAAAATTTTTTTTAATAAAAAAATATATCATGCAATTTCGGTTAAAAAAAATTTAAACATACAGTGCACTCGCGGTAACATTAACACCATCTAACGTGAACAAGCTTTTGTTTACGTTGACTACTCTGTAACGTGAACAAAGTCAGAAAGCTCTATAACGTGAACAATTTTTTTCTTTTCATTGCATATGTTTCTAAGCTTGCAGACAACACTGAAATACTTTAAATTCGATGTTTAAAGTTTAGGGAATCCCCTTATATAAAAAATGTTTGTATCCTCTAAATTAATTTTTTTTTTGTTTGGTATCAAAATTTTATTTTAAATCTATTTTTATGCAAAGTGGTCAATCAGTCGGTATGAGTGTTGAAAAATTTAAATGTTTGGAGTTAGAAGAAAAGGCAAACATTTTATATAGGAACAAGTGTGACTAGTTTAGCAAAAAAGTATAATGTCGCTAAGTCAGCCATATGCAGTATTAAAAAGAAAAAAGAATCAATTTCAAAATGTGTAAACCTCACATACCAGGGACTGGGAAAAAGAAAACCTTAAAATCATCAGAATTTCCAGTTATGGAAAAACCTTTTTACCGTTGGTTCATCGGAATGCGTGAAAGAATTGGCCTGTAAGTGGGCTAATGCTAAAATAAAAAGCTAAGGAATTACATTCCCAACTTAAAAAAACGAGGGCGGGTTCAGCGATTTAAGAAAAGGTACGGAGTTAGACTTCTTAAAGTAACAGGATAAAAACTCTCATCGCAGCCTTATTTGGTGGATACATTTAAGCTAAAAATGATACAAAAAATTGAAGAAATGGAGTTATGCAATGACCAACTCTATAATACTGATGAGTCTGATTTATTTTCCTATGTAATTTTATTTTAATGGATATTTTCTCGTGATCTCTATTTGTTTTGTAATGAATTTTAATTAATAATTTTATTTTTATATTTTCATAAAAAGAATTTCACGTTCAAGCATGTAAAAACACATAGATTTTTTTTCATGACATTCGCTAACGTGAACAATTTCGCTATGAACTCGCTTGGTTTTAATTAGTTCACGTTATCGCGAGTGCACTGTACATACATATCTATGACAAATAAGTACATGTACAAAATATATTTTTTTTTTCTTTTCATAATGAACGTAACGGTACTTAAATTAGACGCTGTCAGATCATAAAATGTTGTCAGATCTGGCAATGTACTGACATTGAAAAATTGTTGTTAAATAAATAGTTATTAAATAAATAAATTTTGAAGAATTTTTGCTGTTGACACGAGTTTAAATTTTGAAGAATTTTTGCTGTTTACACGAGTTTCAAGCATTTTGAAGAGCAATTTTGAAGAATATTTCAATCGTGTAAATCTAGCTTAATAATAGTTAATATTATTTCATGTACATACATATAAATATTTTCTATGAAGTTCATATAATATTTAGTTTTTGTTTTTAATGAAATAAAATAAAAAATTAATTCTTAAAGTTTAAGATTTTCGGTTATGAATTGGTTATGAAAACTATGATTTTCGAATGGAATATGAAAAGGAAAAATCTTTATGTTGAATTTTTAACAAAAATATTAACATCATTGTCGTTCAGTAGATTAGTTAGAACTTCAATTATAACAATGATCGCTTTTGATGAATTCATCGTTTCAAAGACTGTTAATTGGGTATACAGTGGGACTTGTTAATTATTGATATTACTTTTTCGTTCCACCTTAAATAGGGAAGATTTGTTTTCTGGCTTTCTATGCAACTATTTGCTTTTGTTGTTGGTTGTAATATCAAGTTAAATATTTGTAGATAATAAAATTCAACAGTTTTTCTTTTTGTGTGTTTTTAATATATTTTTGTTGTTGGTGAATTGCGGTGGTGTTGGTGGTGACAAACTTACCTCGAGGTACGCATGACAATTGTGTATCCAAAATATGAGCTTCGAGTTTGAGGTTTGAAAAATTTAAACTGGGGTCCAGTGATGACTATTTGTGGCTTTGGTGCATAACTAAAGGTGTGCATTGAGGTGAATAAACTTATAAATAGACCACATAAAATTAAACATTTCACTTCGAATATTTGAGTAGACATTTTTTGATTTTTTCTTTAATACTATTCTATTTATTTATTTTCTATTTTTTCTTTTGGAGTATCGAACACACAAAGAAGAAACTACTTATTTAACGATAATATTATTTAATTTTTTTTTTTATATTCTTTTAGATACAATTTTAGAACTTGATCACGTTTTATATCGTTTATTATTTTTGTATTTCGTATGAATTGATGTTGAGACTTTGTATTGATAACTGAGGTTTCATTTCGTAACAGAATTTCGTTAATACCACCATAGAAAATAGGAATTATAAAAATTTGTCATTTATATTTAAGTACTTTTTCTGCTCTTCACATGAATTCAACCAACGAGTCGGATGTGGGTTATTATAATCTCATTTATCATATTCAGAGGATATTTTTTTTATTTTTGTGTGTTTATTCATTTATTTAATAATTTGGCTAAATTTTTCACGCACTAAATTGTTACTTAAATAATTTGTTTGTTGCTGCTGTTGGGTTGAGTTGTTTGTTGTTTAGTGTAGTGGTGGAGTCGTTTGCTAGTTTATTTCATTGCTTTTGTTGTTGTTGCTGCATGTACTATTTTTATACTGTAGACAATCTTGTAGATTCAATTTATATGTATGTACGTATTTATCTTGTTTATTTTTTTCTCTGCAACATTTACGCGTCAGTCCATTTAGTTATTGTTTTAGTTTTTTTTTATTTATTTAGCTATTTGGCACTCGCCCGCGTGTATACACACTCCATACTAGTGCTACTTACTTCGCCGGCAACCGAAATCAAAATAAACATCAATTGTTTTGTCAGAAATGCCCTAAGCTCCGCTTATTGCGGCTCTGTTCAGTTCAGTTTAGTTCACTTCTGCGCTGCTCTGATGTGTTCTGCTCTACAATTGCTGTGTTGTGTGTGTGTATTTGTTGGTTAGTGCTTTTGCCTCTGCCTTCGCTGTCGTTGTGCTCTTGCATTTCGTAGTAATGGTCGTTGTATTCAATGGTATTTATAATTGGTGTGATTGTATTGTATACGTTTGCGTTTTTATTTCAGGTATGGGTCATTCCACAGATATGTCTTACTATTGAAATATGTACTACATAATGTTAACGTTTTTGAAACTTGTAACTTTTAATTCAGAAGTGGAATTTCTTATTTTTATATTCTGAAGAATCTTCCGATAGTTCTACAATGGAAAATAGACAATACACTAGAGCCCCGATTTGCGTCGTTTCGATTTGCGCCGCCTTTCTAAATGGGGTTTAATCCGCTTTGCGTCGTTTTGATTCCGATTTGCGCTGGCTTAAAACTTTTTGTATCAATCTGCTTTGCTATTTGCCATAATTCCGTAATTACATCTGAATATTTTGCCTACTAGCGTGTAAAAAGGGAAATTCCCTTTTTTTGAAATAAATATATGTAATCCAAAGTACTAAGACGTTTTTTAATAAAAATATAATTTTTCTTGCTAAATTTTTAAATTTTGGACCCATTCAACAAAAAGTCAGTACATTTGTATAGAAAAAAGTGATTCGATTTGCATCGTTTCGGTTTGCGTCGCATTTCCCCGGTCCCTATTAACGCCGCAAATCGGGGCTCTACTGTGTTTTCAACATGACAAGTACTCGTCAGTAATTTTTGAAAACAATAGAATAATTTGTAAAACATCTTTTTTGTATTTTCCCAAAATATTCTATTAAGCGCATACATATATTAAATGTACATCAAGCCATCCATTATTAATAGCATTTATATCCAATAATCAACGATTTTCTATTTAAAAAAAATACAAAAATAAAAAACTTATTTTAAACAATGTGAAGCTATATATTCCTGTTACATCAGATATTGTAATGGGCGTAAGGTCGACATCATAATAAGCGAAAGTAATAATCTGAAATTTAAGGTGCCAGCTCAGTCATAAAATAAACATATTTTATATATTTATACCACATGTAGATCCGAAGGTTATCTATGGGTTCGAAGATTCATTCCAGCCAACACATAACCAAGAATATTAAATCGTTATGGGGTTGAAAATTAAAACAAAATTACTTAATAAAATCTGTGTAAGAATCTCAGTTAATTTATATGTAGAACATTATTC
This sequence comes from Bellardia bayeri, assembly GCA_950370525.1. Classification (NCBI taxonomy): domain Eukaryota; kingdom Metazoa; phylum Arthropoda; class Insecta; order Diptera; family Calliphoridae; genus Bellardia; species Bellardia bayeri. The sequence continues at coordinate 41,243,749 of OX493268.1, read as the reverse complement.
ACTAATTGTTTCTAAATATTTTACAACTAAATATAAATTTGGTTTTTCGCCTCGAATTGTTGATAGGCTTGTTTATTTTTGCTTATATGCAGCTTTAGCTTTAAAATATTTTTATCAATAATTGATACAATAATTTTTTATTGTAAATTGAAAATATTTCTTCACTCGAAAATTCACTTCACTTTTAAATAACTGAACATTAAAATTCATAATAAAAATTATTTTGAGATAGAAATATCTATCAGTTAAGATTTTAAAATGTGTTTAAGAGATGTATTTTAAAAGTAGTTTATTATAGAAGCACCCATAAGGAAAAGGCGCGACGGCGCCCACAATGTACTTCAACAGCAGTTGAACGTAGAACAGTAACACACCACGATGATAATTGTGTGCACGCACATCTTTCATTTGACACATACAGAGAGACTTTTGAAAAGTGTATTTTGTTGTTTTTGTCTTTTATTCAGAAGAAATACATTTATATTCGTAAATCGTTTCATTTTCGATTGAAATTAAGTAAATAAATTTATCATTTCAGAGAGTGATTTAGTGAGAGAGAGCAAGAAGGGGACATATAGGAGAAAAACAACTTGAACCAGTGATGGAAAATGGGGTTTTAGATTTCGTACCATCTATACAAATGAAATGTACTTTTTACACCTCCACGGTAGTGCTGGCAAAGTATTGAATAATGGGTACCGAGTATCGAGTATTTGCCCTTTTTTTTGGATACTCAATACTTAAAAGTAGTTACTCGATACTTTCTGAGTTGTATTTTTAAGCAAGTTGAGTGTGTAAAATAGTGCATAAAAATACATCACTGTATAAAAAGACAACAATGTGTAAGCTACAAAAATTTTGTTTAATTATTTCTTAAGTTGTTGTCAACGTTGAATTAAAAGTTAGCTTTACATTTATTTTTGATTTAGTAATAAAAGACATACAAAACCAATAATAGTTGAAGATCTATTTTAATTTTTTGAAGAAACTACTTCAATTTGCAGATAAAAACTATGCGTTACAATTTCAAAAAATCCGTTAAAAGTATCGAGTAGTATTGAGTACCCAAATGAAAAGTATTGAATATTATTAAGCAATTGAAAGTAGTAGAATTTGCCAGCACTACTCCACTGTACCATTTTTTTATATTTGTTCAATAATGATAAAACTTAGCCACAAACTTACTTCATCGAAAATTCGATATATGTATGTATGTATCTTATGGCAACAATTACAAACATTACCTTATATAACGAATGTTTAAACAATTTCATATTCGTCTGGTATTGATTAATTGCAAGTGATAAAAAAGTATACGTCGTATTCTGGTGATATTATAAATGCTATAAAACTGGTCTCTATTGGAAAATGCTACCAGATAAAGCATTTGTTCACGATATGCAACAAGTGTTCCAGGAAGAAAGTTACCAAAGGATACTCTTACAATTTTATTTTAATGCAAAGAAACAGAGTTCGTTTCGTAATCAAATGTTCCCTGTAAATTAACTTGATTTGGGATTTGTTTGTAGTTATTTATGTAAAGGTATTTGCGTTTATTATAAATATTCTTATTAATTATTATCTTAAATATTCTTATTAAGGAATTATTGGTTTATTTGCGAAAAGTTAAGCTCGTTAAATATATATGTACATATATTCGTGCATCTTTCTTATTGTATTTCCAAAATTACTAGATTTATTTTTTCAAGAACAGAAGAAATAGAAGGGTTAATTTCTAAAAATATTGAAATTCTGATTAACTACATTTTAAACTTTAGTTTTTGGATTCAGACACAAAATCCTTTAATGTGAATTAATGTGTCAGAAACTCCTATTCTTCGATAATTCAACCAACAATTTCTTGTCGTAAGAATCAACTTATAGATGAAGATCAAATCGATACCACTACCAAAATGTTCAGAAAGTTTAATAAAATCTCTTTGCATTATTGCATTGCACTATTACCATACATTTGTGTAAATTAAATTATATATTTATGTACATATTTCATGTGGAATACCAAATTTGATGTAATAGTATTTTGCAATTGTACCAAATGACTCATCTGTGTTGGTACCAACTGTGTCTAAAATGTATCAAAAAAAAGTACAATTGTACCATATTTGCCAACAATGACTTGAACACTTTATAGGTAGTTTTTCATTTTTCACTCTACAAGTTTCTTCTTATGTTTCGTTACAAGTGATACCGCCCGTTTGTACAAATAAACGAATGTCAACAAATAAAGTTTCTTTCTTTTTCTCGACAAAGAAAACTTTCCATATAAGAAAACCACCCCAGTTTTAAAAATTGCAACTAATTCGGTTACTAAACTGCTACTAAACAAATTAAAGTGGTCGGTCGGAGGGGGAAAATCGAAATGAAAACAAAGAACCACCAAAATAAGGCATAAAATATGTATGTATATGTAGTTCATAAATACATTGAACATATGTACATACATACATACATGTACATATGTACATGTATTCTTATCAAATTGTTTTTTTTTTATTTTTGTTTTTGTTTTTTCAAATTAATTGAGCACTATAGGTTTGTTAGCATTGCCTACCTCAATATTTCGTCATCATGTGTGATACTGCATCGAGTAGACTGATTTCATCTAGAATATGGATGTATAAAGTACATACATACATACATACATGCATACAACAAGCATGACAAAATATCAGTATAATTTCATTGTTTTTGAATGAATAAATACATGAGCATATGTATGTATGTATGTATATGTAGATACAAGTACATTTATACTTTTATTAACGATTTATATTTTTGTTGTTATGTATTTCATATTTTACTAGAATTATATTTAATGGAAATTAAATGGATTATGTTGACATAGAACTGTTAGATAATGGGGGTCATTAGCTCACTTATTACTCCTATCATCAGCATTATAAAAGACCACTATCATGATACCCATTGAGCTCATACTACCGACATGTGAATGTACAATGTATCAATCATACACTCTACAATTTACTACATTTGTATGCTATTGAATGTCTGGAAACATACATGCACCTCATTGTTAAGGAAACAATTAAAGTCACTAGGCCCAAAACGGCTATAAATGACCCTAAGTAATTTCTAAATTTTGTAATCACCACAAGCAAAACACAAATATTTAAAACCAACACCAAAAGTTAAATGAAATAATCATCTTTAGTATGGCAGCATATGAACAAATTTTTTCCAACTGTTTTGTTTATATTTAATTATTGTAGGGTTATTGGAAATTTAATTATGTGTATATAGTTGTACTTAACAATTGTTTACATTGGGGTTCATACTCGTACATATGTATTTTTACATGCTGCAGTACGTACGTACATTCAAATATCACGTCTTATTATAAGTACTTGCACTCACGAATGCCACAATTTTGTTCTTTTTTTTTTGCTTTTATGTGGTTGAAAACTCATTTATTGCAACTTCTACCAATGTATGTACGATTTATGTACTTTAGCATATACTATACATACATAAATATTTACATATATGTATAAAAATATAAATACTGTACATAGATGTCAATTTACATGCATGTGCATACGAGGAGAATTTGAAAATTTATTTAAATACTGGTTACAAATTAGATACTGTTAGTGATAACCATTTGGACTCTGAATTTTGGCGTTAGATAATTTCAACTACTTATTACACAATTTGTGACATAAAAATAGAAATCCCTTTGAAATTGACAAACGGGTTTAGGGATACATGAACGATTAAAACTCTGTACAATGTTTCTGACCACAACAAACCAAAAATTATATATTTTACGCAACATTTGTTCTTACAAAATACTTCAGAATACATAAATGGCATTGGTACCTACAAAGATAATGTAAATTAATACTTTCAAGCCCTTGGGACCAAAAGACCTTAACAATTTAAAACATTTTGGCCTTAACTATTCAAAATTGTTTTTTAAATATTTTCTTTATAAAATTCGCAACATAGTGTATTGTAATCAGAGATTTTTTTTAACTTATTGGACTAAAATATAATCTTCAGATATCGAGCAATATTTATTTACAGCTTCATCAAAATCCACTAATAAACATTAAACAATTAAAAAGAATTGGAGTGTAAAGATTTTATTAAAATGGAATGGAATTTCTTTTAGGAACAATATAAAACAATTGTATTTATACGAAGTTATTGTCTAAAATTTTTTTTCCGAAACCCTTAATATTCAAACAATTGATACCGGAAAATTATGAGAGGTAATTGTATTTTTTTCATAAATACGTGTATACATAAGTATGTATATTTAATGAAATCTTTGGAATTTGTTGAATAATAGGTTTTAATTGGAGTTTTAAAAATGTTATAATAAAAATTCGAATCCCAGCCAAGAAAAATTATCAAATAAAAAATTTTTTTCAAGTTGTAAAACAATTCCTACCTTCAGTAAAAATAATTTAATGAAAATTAAATTTAATGAACTTGAGCCTGACTAAAGAAATTCAAAAAAATTTTAAAAAAATTAAACCCGTTTGTCCGCAAAAGAATAATTAAATTTTTCAAAATGAATTGAAAGTTTTTAGCATTTTTCTTTTCTTGTGGACTAAGACACATAACGATCGGATAAATTTTTAGTAATCAGAATATTTTTCCAACTGAGGTTTACTTTTGTATCTTCTTTACAAGTTGCATAATAATCTGAAATACACTTCTTAAAATTCACAAAATGTCAGTACTTTTTCTGCAACTGGTGTTTTTTTTAATAATAAGTAAAAGTTAATTAATTAATACGAGTGAGTACATAAAATTGCAAAATTATTTGACGACTGTTTTGCACATAGAACTATATATACATCAACTAGAACTATATATACATCGACATCTGATTAAAAGTTCATGGTATTTTGTAATGTTCATTTATTTTATTTACAAATTCAGTTTTTATCAAAACGAAAAGAGGTAAAAAAAACTGAAACTTACTTTGGACGATCAGGGGCCAAATTACCGCATTCGTGATCTATAGAGCTATCGTATCAAAAAATGATTTCGATATCGAAATTATGATAAAATGTACTAAATTTATTGCTCGATATCGAATGCCATAATCTCAAATAAGAAAATTACGATACATTTTACTCGATATCGAATGCGGTAATTTGGCTCCAGGGGCCATGTAAAGATGTAAAGGATTCTTCACAATTAGTTTCAGTTAATTAATATATTTACTGTTGGCCCAAAATAACTTATAAGTTTGTGTTGCATTAGGATGGTACTAAAAATATATATATGTTTTTTTTTTAAGAAACAAAATTAAATATATATCAGAACATAATTATGCAATGAAATTAATTTGAGCGTCGTCGCATTTTCAAAAATCTTGTGGCTCATAAGTATCATAAGCTGTTTTGAGAATTGGTCAATTCAAAAGAAGGTTTTTTGATGTTTCGCCCTAATGTATATATATGACATGTAAACAAATGTATGCGGATAAGAGTACATGTCAACACTAAATTTTAAACTGTATTTGTATATGTATTAACTTTCAATGTATGTATGTGTTTAGATACAATGCACAATGGATGGTTACAATAATTGGAATTTTATTTTATTAAATTATACGACGAGTCCTCAATCAGACGCCTACAAACATGAGAAAAAAAAACAAAACCAATAAAAGGAGAATAACAAAGTCATACATACGTATGAACATAAATACTGACTTACTCGACGGCAGCAAGTTAGTAGTAATAAATAATTCTTTAGCAGTAATAAAGCAACTGTTTAATTAATCTCAAAATGCAAGTGTCCAAGTATTCAAATGATCAATGTAAAAGCATGGAGCGAACTATAGACACCCTATTAGAAGGACCATAAATATTAAAACTTTCTATATAATTGCGAACAATGTTAATAGCCTGCATCATAATAAGAGACAAAGGTAATTTGAATATTAAAGATGTTTTCAACACCAAAACCGCTTTCTGCAAATGTGACATAGATCCTGGATTTATTAAGATAAATTATTATATGATGGTGCTAATTTACATTATAATTTGAAAAATTCAACTTATAAATGATGCAATTTCAAAAATCTTCACCAGACATATTTAAACAAAAAGACAAATTTCAATTAAACGAATGTATAAATTACAATAGTATACTCATACATACATTGTCACCTACATATGTACATCTATACACACTTGGGAAGTGATTAAAATTAGGGAATGAAGCAACAAATCTTACTTGTTTTGGAAATTTTTGTATTTCCACCAGGTCTGCCAGATGAATTCCGGAAAACATCGTCAAAATCCCGATAAAAAAAGAAAAAAATCGTCATTTTGAATTTTAAAAATCGTCAAAAAAAATCGGAAAAATAAAAAGTCACTATTTCTAATAGTTGAATATTTGAACTTTTTAAATAAGAAATAAAAAAAATATAATGGTAAACACATATTGCGTAATAGTTTTATAATATCTTGGTCTGCTTTCAGACTTTTCGATTCTAACTCGTCAAGTATTTTTGGAGGAGAAGGGAAAAGAGAACAAAAGGGGTACAAACTTGGCGGTACTAGTCAATTTTCCTATTTCCTTTTGTTTTTTTGCATGCATGTTGATTTGCATTATAAAGTACGAAAATTTAATTGACGTGTGTAAATAAAACGGCAAGTTCAAAACAAAATTTAACAAAAATTTTAGTAATTCAGATTAAATTACAATTTAGTTTATTAAGTTTTAAATAACATTTTGAATAAAGAATTCAATTCATTCATCATATACAGGTACTTATTTTCAAAGAAATCCGTATTTTTATCATTTCAATTTATTTGGCTGAATATTCTTTCGACGTTTTGTTAAAATAGGAGAAGCTTCTGTAGAACTTCCCCGTTGAAATTCAGAAATTGTTTGCTCTAAAACTTTTAGTTCATGGAATTCAGCATTTAAAATTGTTTTTTAAATTTACAGATAAATAAGTAATTTCTACTCTTATTTGGAATTATTATACTTAAACTCAACATTTGTCAATAATTAAGAAAACACTACTATTATATAGTTTTGTTTTTGAAATATGTCATATTCTTCTTAATATTTATCATATTAAATTAGAAAAAATAGTTGCTCTCTCAAAAAAAAAAAAAAGAGAACATTAATAAAACAAACGAATGATAAAAAATTTTAATACTCAGAAAATCGTCACTTTTAATGAAAAAATCGTCAAATCGTCACTTTGATATTTTTAAAACAAAATGGAGTCAGTTGTGAGAGAGAGGAAATTCTATTTTATAGAATTCTAAAAATTAAATTTTTAACATTTTCAGGGGAATTTTCTTATTCCTATTGATTTTCGAGCGATGGATAAATTATAACACATTGACAATATTTTTTTAAAAATCCGAAAAAATCTAATTTTCACCTTGTTCAAATTAAAATTTTTAATGCAATTAGTCCAACTGGTCTGTTTACGTTTCTTAATTTTCTCTCCTTCGTATTTAGATGAAAGATTGTCTTGCACGTTTGCATTTCAGATGGCGATACTTTTTATTTTTATTCTTCAGTATTAAAAACACATTTTTGTAATGTTGTATATGAATGAATGTTTATACAAATGCTGGCAATTTTCAATTAAAGTACAAAACGATGAATTCTCGTATTGAATTGTAATCAAAGTAAAACTGAACTCATTTGATATTGTTATTTTAAATACTTTATCAATTATTTCAACTATAAATGCAAAACAATTTCAATCTAGAGGAACAAAATTAATTGGAAAACTTGTTTAGGAGACATTTAATAATATCAAACATGATATCAAAATACTGTATCAAGTGGTAATAAATAATAATAGTAATGAAAATAATATTATTATACATATGTATGTATATACGAGTATGTATGTATGTATATGAACTGATTTACATAGATAAATGATAAGTAAATTTTTATTTTACAAAGATCAAAATCGTTCACAAATTTTGCAAAAGAAAAAAATGTAAATTTTATAAATTTAGAACAAATTTATTAATGAAATAGCTTAAAGTTTGGAATTGAGAATTTCAATCACAAATAAAAGCTTTGGCTGTTTTTGTAGAAGCTAAACTAACACGAAATCAATACAATGTTGTTAGACAAGCTGCTTCTCAAATATTTGCCTCCTACAACAATATTCAAACTAAAAAACAAAAAACTTACCCAGAATCGAGCAGCTTTAAAATAAGCGAGACCTCCGTTGAAGTAACTTTACAAGGTCTTCTTATTCAAACAGCGGAGCGTCTAATAGAACTTCAAGAATCTGTTATTGACTCATTAGGCATTACGAACTCGAATGTAGTATTATATTCAAAATGGGGCTCTGATGGAAGCTCTGGCCATAGCTCATATAAACAAGCCTTTCTTTCATGGATCTGATGCTAGTGTTTCATCAGTTTTTTTTTAACCACAATTGTACCACTTAGGCTTCTGTTTGAGGAGAAGGTAATTTGGCAAAATCCACGGTCGTCTTCAACTAGATTTTGCAGACCCTTGAAAATTGAATTTACCAAAGAACCCGCATATGTGTCAATTAGTGAAAAAAAGAGTTCAAGAGGAAATACAGAATTTACCCTGTTCAACTGTTGTACATGTTTTCCACAAAATAATTTTGGCAATGGTAGATGGAAAAGTTTGCAATGCCTTAACAGAAACCACATCAACACAAAAGTGTTACTTATGTGGCGCTGCAAGTTAGGATTTTAATAATATAGAAACCATAATCCAAAGACCTGTACATGTAGACAATTTAAGATTTGGCCTTTTCATTCTTCATGGCTAGATTCGATTTTTTAAATGTCTTTTGCACGTGGCATATAAAATACCTTCACAAAAGTGGCAGGCTAGAACTGATTCTGAAAAAGAACAATAGCTGAAACAAAAAAATTCAAAAAAAAATTTAAAGAGAATATGGGATTAATAGTTGACCAACCCAAACACGAATGATGGCAATACGGCATCAAGACATGAGGCAAGAAGTTTTTTTTTAAAACGCTGAAAAATCTGCCGAAATAACAAAATAGATGTTAATTTAATAAAAAAAATGTACGTGTTGCTTATTGCTGTATCCAGTGGCCATTAAATTAATTATGAAAAATTTAAAATATATGCACACAATATAGGACGACTTTTTGTTGAAAAGTATCCTTGGTACAATATGCCTCCCACTTTGCACAAGTATTTTATTTACGGACCCGAAATTGTGTCAAATGCCATTTTACCTATTGGGCAGTTATCAGAAGAAGCACAAGAAGCTCGAAATAAAGATTTTAAAAAATATAGGGAGTTTCATTCACGAAAATGCAATCGCGAATAATCAAATCAAGACATTTTTAATATGTTTTTGATAACCTCTGACCCAATTATTTCAAGCATGCGAAAATTGCCCACAAAGAAGTTTCAAAGATTGCCAGAGGAGGCAATTGATTTAATTGTACTTGCAGCTCCGAACAAGAACTATTTCAGAATGATGATGATGTTGATGATTAACTTTAAGATGTATAAAATGTAATCTTTAAGTTCTCATACTGTACTCCTTCCTTACACTATATACCTACACTGATATTTGGCATTATTTAATAAAATTATACTCAAATATACTTAGAAAACGTTTTTTACTTATTTTAATGGTATTAACTGAAAAATAAAGAAAAATTATCCGAACATAGCTTCCCTGATTTGAGCCAAGAAAACATGCTATTCTAACCCACTGTGAGGCGAAGTGGAATTTTCAGAAATCTTGTATCATACTCAATCATTTTCAGCTACACTTCATTTTAATCGCCTTTAAAAGAAACACTGTATTTTCCATTTACTTTAAAATTGCTGTTTTCTTTGTTAGATTTTGCACATGAATTTGTATGAAAATCCATCATTAGACCATAATTTTTTAATTAAGTAAATGATTGTGTACTAATTAAAAAAAATTAATGATCACCTTCAAACTTTTCACAAATTAAATCAGTCTCAGACATTTTTTAAACAATTTTAAAGATTAGTTTTTGAAATGTGTGTATGGCTATAAACTTTGTATCTCAGACACAAAAGGACCAATGAATAGACCTAAGTGAGCTGTACAATTATGGCTGCCTGCTGACCTTGTATCTCAGAAATAGACCTTTGAGTTGTTCAATGAAAAATATAATTTGTACCATTATTTTTATATTATATTATATAAAGAAAATCTTACGGGAAATTGCATATGTACTATGTGTTGCATTACTATAATTATACTTGATGTTTGCTATTTATTGTAAAGTTACTAACAGTTTTTTTTATATATAAAAAGTGGTTTAAGCAATTGCCAAAAAAAATAAACCGGAATATAAACTGTTCCAGCATCACAATGAACAATCTTGAACAGATTATTAATGAATGCGAGGTAATTGAGTTCAAATCAATGATGAAACATACAAACTAACTGGAAACAGGTAAGTCGATAACTTCTGTTAATAGTTTCATTATTTAAACATATTTAAGGTAATTTAATAAAATGAGAAAAAATCTGACTTCAATCTTTCAACACCAATTGGAGAGACCTAAGGAATCACAATAGTTCTGAAAAAGAAATTTCAGAGGCGGTTCTTTGATGGTTTGGGGAGCTTTTTCTGAAGACAATATGCTTGATTTGGCGTTTCCAAGCAGTAAAATAAATTCTTCTGATTACATAAAATTACTAGATAGGAAATAAGTGTCATTTTTAGAAAATAGTGTCGAAAAACAATTTATATTTCAACAAGACAGCGCACCTATGCAAGTCGTCAAACAAAGGTACGTCATGTATTTAAATGGCCCACATGCTCCTCAAATCAAAAACCTATTGTGTACATTTGGGAAATATTTATGACGTCGAATTTATGAAAACGTATATCACCTAAAAGTGACTGTTATAGGTGAATCATATTACTAAGTTGCTTCAAGAAAAGGAGGCCTAACAATTATTAAAGTCTAAATTTCTTGTAAATATTGGTATTTTAAATTATTTCAATTTCAGTGTATTTATAGTTATGAAATACTAATTAATTTCTTTGTACATTTTTAAGAGGTAAAACAAAAAATAATGTTTTCTTTTAAATAATATTATTTTTCTTGTTCGTTTCACAAGGTATTAACTAAAATTTCCTTTTCAATCGAAATAAAAAAAAAAAAGTTATTACCTTCTTGATAAATTTTAGTTAGGCTCGAGTTCATTAAATTTAATTTTCATTAAATTATTTTTACTGAAGTTAGGAATTACAACTTGAAAAATTTATTATTAAAAATTTTTGATAATTTTTCTTGACTAGGATTCGAACCTGGGTTATTGAATTTACATATGTTTCGAGAAATCCCACTTTCTCTCATCAGAATTCTTTGCGTTCTACCACCTACACCACAGCGGTGCCGGTCAGCCAACAGACAAACATCAATCCTTTAACCAGTGTTAGTTCTGGTAGTTCGAAGTTTTTGCTGTAATTATCATTTGTTTATTAATTTCTATTCATAGTTGTTTTTTTTTTTTTTTTTTTTTTTTTTCCCTTTTCTTCAGTTTTTTTCCGTATTCATGTCAAGACTTCGTCTCGAAAACTTGAATACATTTGTTTTTGTTTATTATGTTTTTTGTCCACTTTCGTACAACATGTAAACATTATGGCTTGTGCCCTAGCTATATGAAATTAATAATTATTCTATAAAAGTTATTACCTTTTAAATTTTGTCACATACGTTATTGTAAGTACGATAATTTAAATTAAATGCATCAAAATCAATGTTAAATGCAAATTTTCTATTTAGATTATTTTAAATAGTCGTAAAACCATGAAACGGTGGCGGTAAGAGCTAAAAAAGACGAAGCAAAACTAAAAGAGCACCAAAAAAAGGAGGCTAAAAGACAACGGGCCTATCGCAAAAGGAAGGCAGATGAAGCAAAAGAAGATGTCAAACTAATTCAAGACAAAAGAGAAAAAGATCGTATTCGGCAGCAAAAAATGCGAAAAAAAATGAAAATGTAAGTAACGTTACTGCTGGATCAGCTTATAGCTGCAGACAAACTTTGGAGAAAGCAGTGCGAAAGGTTGAACAGATGTTGCCAATGGACATGAAAAAGAAAATGGAAGTACTTGAAGTTCTCCACAGGAAGTATGTAAAACCCACAAATTATGAACAGGAAAAACACACGGGCTCGGTTGAACGTTTTAATGTAATTAAAGCTTTTTACTTGCGAAATGGAGTTAGTGTGCAAGCTCCAGGCCATTACGAAAAAATGTTACAGTTTAGTTAATAAGTATATAATGAATTAATATTAATAAACATTTTATGAATTTGATATTATTTATATACGAGAAAATTTGTCACGTACGTTATTATGTTTTTCTTTTATATAAAACTAACCAGAGATGATTTCTCTTTAAATATTAAAGGATTGTAAAGGTACATTATTTAGCTTATTTTAGGAAATTTTAAGGAAAAGAAAAACTCCCATGATTTGCAGACTTTCGCACGTACGTAAATATGCCTTAAAACCACTTCCGTTTTTGTCACGTACGTTATAACATTATTTTGATCGGATATTCTCGACACCAAAGTTTCGAGGCTGCCCATTTTTTTCTCAAACATAGAATCTTTTGATTGTAACATAACTGTAATATTGTTTTTCATTAACTTTTATTTTTGTGAGATTTATATTACTCCATATGCGTACGAATGTCACGTACGGCTGTATGAAAACACCCATATGTATATATAGGTTAAACTGTTTTACTATTTCTTTAACTTGCAAAACTGAGAAGAGATCTATGTATTTATAATTATAAAAGGCAGCGTATATGTGTATATTTAATCATAGATTCCTTCATTTGTTTTATTTCGATTCTGGTTCTGACTTCGACAGAGATTATAATATATAATCTGCTGTAGTATATAGAACTTCTAAGGATAACATAGCAATAATATACATAAACATAATTTGAACAAAAAAATAAATTATATCAAAATTTTAATTTCCAGCAACGAAATCCTAAAGAAATTTTAAAAGTTCGTTAAAGTTAGAATCTAATTTGTATTCAACAACCACAACTAAAATAGTCAAATAATTGTGTTTTAATAAGCATTAATTATGTATTGAAACACCTGCGTTATTTACAAATATGACTAAAAGAATTAATAGCAGCTAAAACCCAAATATTAAACAATTTCACACCGACAAATCAAAAATACACTCGTGCACAAAGCCTTAAACCACATCAGTAACGTACATATTCGTATGTACGTGACTGACAAAAACGGAAGCACTTAACACTATTATGACGAAAAAAAACAATATGTCTACACGTTTTCATTTCATTCATTTATTCGCTCATATTTGTTAATATACACATTAGATCTGCCCTTAAAAAAATAGATTTGCTTTGAATGGCTTTAATTTTGTTTCAATCGGATCACTAGATCCCGTGGATCCCAATGGGAAGCAAAACTGTGAAAATAATACAAATATAGGTATATTATCATATATACATACATATGTAATTTTTTTTTATTTAATTGGACCTTATTCTAAATTATAAAGCACAAAAACTCACATAAATTGCTTCAGAAAAATAAAAAAATTAAAAAAAAAACAAAAAATTCACTATTCGGACACAAGAAATAAATATTATCACGATTTTGCTCTGTTTTTTTTATATAAAGAGAAGTAACACGCAGGCAATTAATATGCCCATATATACAGCCATGTCACAGAGTTAAATTCCGTGTTCGGAATTGTAATTTTAAGCATTTCTAGGTTTCATTCCGCAAAACTTTTTCATTTTACCTTTTCTAAAGAAGCAAAATACGAAATTAATTCCACTTCCGAACGGAATTAAACTCTGTGACATGGCTGATCATTACGCTACTATAGGGGATAGATTTAAGAAGTAAAGGTGGTGAAAGAAAATAGCTTTTTTATATCACAACTCTGCAATTGCGCATTATGTTTGTTTTTAGTGCAGAATTACAGCGCCTCTGGTGGTGAGTAGGCGCATAAAAGTTAATGCTTGATTTTATAGCCTTTATTTAATTATTTTACTTCTGTGGCATTTGAATGCTATACCATACCATATACCATTAATTATGATGGATAGAAAGAAAACTAATAATTGTTAGAAACTGATGTTGTTGTTTGAGTGGAATCGAACCCGAGCTACAAATACCAACTCATGCTAACCAATTAAGCTACAGCACACTCAAATGTTGAAATGCAACGGTATTTGACCCGTTTGTTTTTTTGTTTGTTGCGATCTCGTTATCAAGCTTTTATTTCAATATTTGTGCATTATTGTTTGACCTGTGAAGTGATTATTAACCTGATTTTTAAATAAAAAATTAAAAAAATTTTTAAAAATGAGAAAAACGTCAAATGATATTGAAAAAAATGTGATAAATTTGTTGCAAAATAATTATTCATGCAGTAATATAGCTAAAAAATTAAATTTAACCAAGACTGTTTTTTGATGGTGATGCCCGGCATATTGAATGTTTGCTACATAATTAGACGCACATTAAATAAAATTGATTTAGTAGCCAGTGTGGAAAAGAAAAAGCCATCACTCTCTGATAGAAATGTGAAAAACCGCCTTCATATCTGTAAAACCCACAAAAAATGGGTAGTAGATGACTGGAAACGGTTTATTTGAAGCAACGAAACAAAAATCTACGTTTACCATTCTGATAGAAAAGAATACTATTAGCATAGACGGCCAAAGCCACATCCTTAATGCAAAACATCCATACAGTTTTGCTTTCCACTGTTTATTTAATATTATTTTCAATTACATGAATGTCGAGTGAAAAATAACAAAGCAAAGGTTGTTAACCTCCTGTTTTCATGCAAATTTAGTATAAACAATTATTTTCTAAATTCTCTAATGTTTACAAACACTACTCCCTCTATCCTCCCTCCCATAACCTATTTTCCTAGTTCCAACACTATGCATTGCATAAGTAGGGGTCGTCCTCTGAGTGCTGGTCCAAGAAAAAAAACAGAAATATTGGTAAAATATGCGTAAACAAAAAGTTCACGCTTAATATACATATAGTCAGATTTATTTTATTTAAAAACAACCATTGTTTACATAATTTCAGATTTTTAATCTACTTTTCAAGGGCAGGTCTAATACATATACTTTTTACATTAATGCAATTTAAATTAATAAAATCTTGTAATTAGAAAACGAAAGTTGTTAATTAGTAATACTTTAATTAACTTTTATACGTCTAATGTTACTATATATAATATATTTAGATATTAAATTGAAATACTACTATTAAATAACATTTTGTGTTACATATATAATATAGAGTTTCGAGATCCGATAGCAATGCTGGAAGAAGTGACCGAAAAATGGACTACATACAGCGTATAAATGAAACTATTTAAAAAGTAACAGTCAAACATTGTTCTTCCGACATCCAGTTCAATTTTATGTGTTTTATTTGAAATTCAAAAAAGTAGCAAATGAATCACTTTATATTTAGAAATATAATTTTAATATGTAAATTATATTTTACTTTTTTATTTACAAAATTACAAATGTATAATAAAAGGGTGTTTTTTTTAGATATATAGAACTTTAAATGCAAGAAGTCATATTTAAATTAAAATGATTATGAATAAAGTAATTTTCATGTCAGTTAAAAAAAATCATCTTTGTTTTATTTTTCGAACAGAACCATGATTTTCAAAATAAATTTGCACAAGTTGGAAGCTTTGTTCAGGCCTCAGTTAATTCATGTTGAAATGCCAAACCAAACTAAACATAAATCAATTACCAGCTGATAAAATGGCCGCCAGTTAAAAAAGTGTTGTCAACTTAAACTTCTATACATCTAAAAAAACACCCTATACTTGCGTTTTCTAACTGCTGATTTTCAAAAGTAAAATTCCGTCGAATATATTTCATAGGTTGTCTGGACGACATGGAATGAAACACTTAAATAAACGGTTTTAAAAATATGCAATTTATAAGACAGTCCATTATTGCAACTAACTAAACATCTTAAAGAATAAATTTCAGATTATCTCTTAAACTTGTATATTAAAATAGATGTGGCAAATTTAAATCATCCCAGTAAATACTTAATTTATTTATTATTATTTATCAATGAACGAGTACGTATATTTATTTTAAGTTTGTAAATATGTAACGTATATATATATATATGTACTATACATATGTAAGTAGTTGCTTTCTTGTGTGCATTTAATTACTTTTTTCTGAACAATAAACGAAAAGTAATGCAATGAATCATTTAACTTCCGTCAACTACTCACTATTTATACTTTTATTATGTTTGCAAAAAACTCGTTACAAAAAAGCAACTGAAACAAAGAAGAACATAATTAAACAAAAGTATAGATTAAGTGATTAATCTGTAAAACGTACTTATTTGGTATTAAGAATTTATCAGCTATTCCCAACGACTGATTCTATATCAAATGTAAGCATTAATTAATTATATGTAGCTATTTGTTAAAATAGTGATAATTATCAAATTCTACAATATTATGTTTTTAAGTCGAATATTTTTTATTTACATAAAATATATTAAATTATCCAGCTTCCGTTTGTAGGCCTTATATGTAAAAAAGCTGTTTACACATTCTAAAAGATTCGATACTCATTCCACTATGCCTTCTCTCAGAAGGTGTTCTAGAAGGCATATCATACACATTCAAATTTGCATTTCAAAAGAATGTCAACAAATCATGATTTCAATAGCGAACATGAATGGTATATCGTCTCTACAATAACAACCAATTTCCCTTCTTAAGTAATCATTTTTTAAATCACCAGGCCCCTGTTTCCTGAAAGCTGCCGACTACATATAACACTAAGCACACATTCTAGGGATCAAGACTGATTACTCCGCAAGGTCGTGTTTTGCTTGATACAATTTCTAAAATGGGATTGAATGAGATTTTGAACGGAAAGCCTACTGACTGACCTGTACCGGTTGTTACTTATTTTGGATTGATTTTTATACCCGACTGATAATTTAGCAATGACAGGCACAAATATCAACTAACTAATGGCCGAATTCTCGGTCATTAGTTAACCATTGCTAAACTAAAATACTAACTATTGTTTAACTATTACTTGGTATTCTTATGGCACACTAAGCATTGTGAATAAAGAATCATTAGTTAAGCCTTTGACATTAGCTAACTAAAGACTGTGAATTTAGCCATTAAATATAGAAAATTGTTCTGCTCTGTTTATCGACATTTCTCAAGCGTTTGAAAAAGTGTGTCATGGTGGTCTAATAGACAAATTGAAACAAAACTTGCCTGTAAACCCACATAAGCTATTGGAAAGTTACTTAACTGGTCGAACATTTAAGATTAAATTCTAAGCATAGCAGTATATGACACTACTATTCGAAGCACTCGTGAAAACCCTCAAGAAGCATCTCGCTATCTTCAAAATCATATATGTACATATTTGAATTAGAAAAATGGTAAAAGCAATGGAGGATAAACCTTTACATTGCGTAGAGTAGAGAATAATGAGAATCAATAACACAACACCTTGATCGTCACCTTACATGGAAATCCCATAAAGATGCAAAATTGGAATTAATTGGCTCATTGGCAGAAACTCTAAACTTAGTTTAGATTGCAAACTCCTAATTTATAACTCAATCATAAAACCTATATGGTGTTATGGAATACAGCTATAGAAAACGACCTCAGCTTCAACTGAAGAAACGAAAACAAATTGCTACTAATGATCACAGTTGCCGCCTGGTATACTCGGATATTTATAAAGACCTGAACATGTCTGTAATCCAAAGAAAATGCAGAAAAATGCCTAAAAAAGCTTGAAGTACGCCCAAAACACTGGCTGGACTAAATAATTACAATCCATTAGATATAAGCAGTGTGACCATTTTAGCATTTTTGCGGCTAAATTTAGCTTATATTATTTTGATTTAGCTGCAAATTTTCACATTTGGCATTTCATTAAGCATTTCTTAATAATATGTTTAAAATAACTAATTTATTTTCTGTTCAAAAAATGTATAGTCAGTCAGTCAAATCCGATTATAACGTATGTTGAAGCGATTTTCACAAGGGGTTCTTATAAGCGAGCAATGGTTAATTATTGAGCAATCGTTATAACATTTGGTTCCATGATTTCTAATTCTTAATTGTATTTGGTATATCAATGCGATTTGCCATATGTTACTCATATGTTTAATACTATCATAATGTCGGGTATTTACCCGTTAAACTGGAAACATGCAAAAATTGTGCCATTACCTAAGTCGAATGGAGAATACAGACCTATAGACATCTTGTGTTTTCTGTCGAAAGTCTTGGAAAAACTTATGTATAAACAAATGATTACATACACTAATACTCATAATTTGCTATCCAACACGCAATCTGGTTTTCGTCAGAGTCATAGCTGCGTAACAGCTCTTGTGGAAGGAAATATTATTTTTTTGGTACTTCTTGACCATTCTAAGGCTTTCGATACGGTAGATCATGACATACTCATCCGAAAACTTAAACACTTTTTTAGATTTACGAGCGCGTCAACTAAACTGATACTGTCTTATCTTTTAGAACGCACAAAATCGGTGTTTGTAAACAATGTATGGTCGGATAGCCTATCCCTGACTAGACTCAGGGTTCTATTCTAGGTCCACTTTTATTTTCCTTTTATGTAAATGATTTGCCAAAACAACTCACTAAATGTAACATCCACTTATACGCCGATGACGTGCAGCTCACTTTAAGTAGCCCAGTTCAAAATATTGCGTTAGGGATTTCCTACCTAAATGACGACTTAAATATAATTTACCTTTCTCTGTTTGAATCCTCATAAATCTAAATGCATTGTACTATGTAAAAAAATCTTGATTCCCTCCATATCTGAGGATATTGTTTTAAATGGCGAGAAAATTGAAATTGTTAATAAGCTAAAGATATTGGTATTATTTTCATGGTAATTTGACCTGGACTGATCATGTAAATTTGCTGGTTGGTTAAACCTATGCAAAGTTACGTGCTCTCTGGTCTACACAATATTTAACACCCTGAAGAATAAGGGCCTTACTTGCTAAATCATACTTGATTCCTTCCCTGATCTATGGGTGTGAAGTATTTGGAAGCTGTGACTCAGTTGGTATGAGAAAATTGAATGTCTTGTTCAATAACATAATATGATATGTGTATGGATTAAGACGGTCTGATCATGTTTCCTCTGTTGCCAATAATCCTTATGGAGTATCCTTTGAAAGTTTGCTAAAAATTCGCACTCTTATTTTTTTACATAAAATAATCAACTTTTAAACACCTAAATATATATTCGATAAAATACGTTTTTTTCAATCGCCACGAAACCGAAATATTGTAATACCTCGACATAATTTACTTGTATCTGAATGGCAGTTTTATGTACATGCCGCTCGTCTTTGGAACAATCTTCCACAAAGTCAACAACTAAACAGCAATGCTAATAGTTTGAAAAAATTTTTATTCAATTTTTTAAACTAATAATTTATAATTTTTACTTTTTTTAAATTTTAATTTTAATTTTTAATTTTTTTAACTTTAACTTTATCCCAATATTGTTATATTTACTTGCATCAAGTTTGTTTTGTAACGTAATACGTTACTGTGCTATAAGTATAAGACTCAGTCTTGTTGTACAGGGAATGGAATCAATAAATAAATTAATAAATATTTATACGAGATTTATGGTCGTTGAAGTGAGTTTCGGAATTAAGCTTTATATGGGAGATATACTAACTATGGACCAATGTGTATAAAATTAGATATCATGATTTCTATATATGTATTTACTGTATATAAAACTTACTTGCGTTGAATATTATGTATTAATTTTAAGAGAGTTATGATCGTTAAAGTGATCGGAAGTGAACATTATATGAGAGCTATGACTAATTATTGGCCGATCTGCACAAAATTTGTAGGTCTAATTACGTTTCATATACAACTTATTTGTGGCAAAATTTATTTGGATACGTTTATAAATCACACATGTATGATCAATAAAGACATACTTCGAGAGGGCATTTATGTATATGGAGGCGAAGTGAAATAATGAACCAATTTTAATAATCGAAATATCTTCAAAATTGCGACCTGTACTTTGCGT
The DNA here is from genome assembly GCA_950370525.1 of Bellardia bayeri. Taxonomy (NCBI): domain Eukaryota; kingdom Metazoa; phylum Arthropoda; class Insecta; order Diptera; family Calliphoridae; genus Bellardia; species Bellardia bayeri. The sequence continues at coordinate 41,223,578 of OX493268.1, read as the reverse complement.
GGACAGCCATTAAAACGAATCGGAAAGTGATTATGAGTCGATCATTATACTTTAAGGTGAATATTAGACAAATACTTTTGGGCATTACAACACAAAGTCAATATACCCAACCTACTATGGTGATATGAATATTACTCAAAAAATGTTTAGAAACTGAGTTGTATTTAAGGTTAGACTCCTAAAAAGAACCTTAATTAGTTTTGTTTTTGAGTTCAAAGTTGTAATATTTATATAAAAAAATTTATTTTTTTAATCATGCGTACCTCAAATTGTAAAAAATTATTTCAAAAAATTATTTTAAAAAATTTAGAACATTTTTTTGCATTTTAAAACAAGTTTTAGCATATTTTATCTTATTTTTAAACTGATTTAGCCACTTAACTTTTTAAGATCCTGGTCACACTGGATAAGTTAGTTCGTTTTTATTAAAGTTACAATAACTAAATAGAAGTGAACAAATTTGTGTCTTTCGTCGCTACGTTACAATTTGTCATAGGGAAAACCGAGTAAAATAGTCGGTGAGTGATCAAAAGATAAATTTACCAAACATTTAATTTTGAAAATAAAAGCAACAAGTTCAGATTTTTATTTTCAAAATATCAAATGTAAATCCAGAATATTGTGAAAACATAACTCCTAATCTATTAATAGTCGTATTTCTTTTTGTAAAATGTCCACTTAAATGACATTCCACAAAACATTTATACATATGTACATCATTTGATATCAACGTAAGAATTTATGCTAAAAGTAAATATATTTTTAATAAAAAACAGAAAATACATTTTCTCAAAAAAGACATGTAAATTTTGTAGATTGTGAAGAATTTTGTTTTATACGCACAACATTACCATAATTAACATCAGTAATTGAGGAACATGCGTTTGAGATGTGTTTTCGATTGTGAGTAGGTAGAATTGCCAGATACTTTTCTTCGTTTTCTCCAAACAGAATTACAAATTTCTCCAAATAAGAAACTCTTAATATATTTTACTTTGAATAAAGATCAGTTATTTATAATTTATTGTTGTTTACAAAGAAAACAAATCCCTGACATTTTCCATATTATCCTCATACAAAACTAGCTTAAGCGATAAATCCAGTCTGGCAAGTATATATCTGATTCTCAAATGAATGTTTGCATCTCTTCAGCAAATCAAAGGGAAAACAGATCATACGAGTCCATACATACAAATGAAATGAGACATTTATTTCAAAGTAAAAGACAAGAGAATAAACAACAAATTTTATGAAAATCCCCAGCATACCATTCTAGGAGCGCTCCGAAAAAGGAGTCAGAAAAGAGTCCAACAAAAGAGTATTTTCGGAGCGCTCCGAAAAAAGAGTCAGAAAAGAGTCCAACAAAAGAGCATTTTCGGAGCGCTCCGAAAAAAGGAGTAAGAAACGAGTCCAACTAAAGAGCATTTTCGGAGCGAAATTGTTACTGTCCTGAGTCGGCACGCAGTATGACTCAGAAATTCCACTTAATTATGTGTGTACCAAAGCGTTGTTGTCCTGTTATTTGTGCTTTGAACAAAAAAACACATAGCTGTACAACACACAAGAATGATAAAAACAAGATTACACAGAGCCCAAAAAAACCATCATGAAAGACTCTTTTCTGACATTATCTAAGAGCTCTTTTAGAGCCCAAAAAAACCCGCATAGAAGACTCTTTTCTGACATTATCTAAGAGCTCTTTAAGAGCCCAAAAAAACCCTCATAAAAGACTCATTTCTGACATTATCTATTTCGAACGTAATCCATTTTCGAACGTAATGACCCTCTTTTCTGAAGCTTTTCGGAGCAATTATGATTGTTTTTTGGGCTCATAAAGAGTGTTAACGCTCTGAAAAAGGTGTCTTTTCGGACTCATATGGTTTGCTGGGTCTTAATTGTCTACTCACACAATCAAGAAAACCTATTTGTGTTCGTTGGTTTATGCAGACGTGTTCAAGATAATAGTAAAATCCATCGCTGAATGATGAAAACTAAATCATATTATTTATACTCGTATAATATTAAATTTAAAAATCTTTTGAGAATCCATATATTGATTCCAGTTCTCCGATGGGCATTTCTCCGATGTGTAAATTGTAGTTGCCAAGAGTACTAATTTAATTGTGTGATGCTTCGTCAAATATAAATAATTTTTAGTTCAACTTGTATACATTGTGTATACACAGCAAACACACCTCTAAACGCCTGGTCCGGTTTAGATATGCCACATTTCTGTCACACTGTAAATAGTTTTGTGAACACAACTGTAAATTTAAGTACATGCACACAATAATTTAAATATCCATACGAGAGTTTATGGATACAATGTTCATTTGGAGTACACATGCATTTCTACACGAGTGGTTATGTAGCTGGAGGCATTTAAATGAAATTGTCTAACTGCACTAATAAACATATGAATCTTTTCTAAAAATAGCAGCAAAAACTACAATTACATCAAGGGCATACGAAATATAAATACATATGTACATATGTACATATGTATTTATGCGTATTTGTACATTGTACAATAAGGGTACTACTTACTTAATTCAATAGATACAAATACAATTGTGCATAAAGCCACAGGCTTACACAGAATTACATAAATAAATATGTTTATGAGCAACTAACATAAATATATATCCAGCGGGAAAAGGATGCTGTAAATGGGCCTTTCATAAGGCCTTACATTGCAAAATCGTTTCAATTTTACACGGCATATCATTGGCAATCAAGACCTGCACTACTCGCTACTGGTTACATGCGTAATAGAATCGGAAGTGGTCTTGGTATGGAGCTATGTCAAAATAGAGTCCGATGCAAAAAAAAAAACAGGACTTGTCCTTCTATAAGAAAAATAAAGTGTGCAAAATTTCATGATATTATCTGCATTATATTTAAAGAAAATAGCAAAAAATTCCTGAAAAATATTAGGGTAAACTGAAACTTTGATCTATACTCGGATCCTACTGAACCGATTTTGTCCATTTTGAATACCAGACATTTTGGTAGATCAAAGAATGTTTGGTAAAAATTGCATTGTTCTATCTGTTTTTTTCCGAGCTCTATCGTGATTTCAACCGACGGACATGGCTAGATCGTCTTAGAATCTTATAAGGACCTAGAATATATAGACTTTTTGGCTCTACGGCCATTATTGCTATGTGTTATAAATGGAATGACAAACGTAATATACCTCCCATCTTTTTAGTGGTGGGTATAAAAATGAATAAAGAGAGAAAGTTGATGGTGTAAAGTACGCGTAAAACAGTGCTTTATATACATGTGATTTTTTAAATTAATTTAAATTTATTTTTATTTTCCTTAATAAAATTAATTTATCAAACTTTTAATTACGCCTTCTATGAGGTATTACTTGGTAGACCTTTCAAATTCCCTTCTCTAGTGGGCCTTCTGGTAGGCATCTAACCACTGGCGAGTAGGCAAGGCCTTGTCTAACAATGACGCGGCATGTAAAATTGAAACGATTTGGCAATGCGGATGGAATTCCTTGTGACTGCCAAAGAAGGCCTTCTAGATGGCCTCTTTACAGCATATTCTTACCCTACACCATCATAGCGGAGAGGGTATATTGGATTTGTGCTTATGTTTGTAACGGCCAGAAATATTGTTCCAACACCTTAAAGTATTCCGATCGACTAAAAATCACTTCCTGAGTCGATTTAACGATGTACGTTCGACCGTCTGGGTGGCTGGCTCTCCATATAAAGCTTGTGCGCAGAGTTCACGTTTGACGATATTTCGATAAAATATGGTTATTGATATATTTTGGCTCCAAGGAAGGATGGGTGGAAATCAGTCCATTATTTTACCTGGCCACCATATAAGTGTCTTTCTGAAATAGAGGTTAACAGATCATAAATGTTTGATTTATACAATTATCCAAACAAATTTCACCACAAATGAGTGATGAATGAAGCCAAATCACATCTATAAATTTTGTGCAGATCGGTCTATAATTCATCACAGCTCCTATATAAGGCCCACTTCCGAAAATCACTTTATATATCATAACTCTTTGAAAAATATTGGTATCCAAATAATATTGAACATAAATATATTTCATATATGTATATACAAATAATACGCTACAATTTTATTATGATCGGTCTATAATTAATCGTAGCTCCCATAAGGCCCACTTACAAAAATCACTTTAAGGACCATAAATCTCTTAAAAATGTTGATATCAAAATAAAATTCAACATAAATAAGTTTCATATATACAGAAATGATGACACCTAATTTTATAATGGTCGGTCCATAATTAGTCGAAACTCTCATAAAAGAGACCGTAATTTACTTTAACCTCCATAAATCTTTTAAAAGTATTTATGTATATCGAGATAAAGTTTAACACATACAATATTTATATTCACAGAAGTAATGACACTACATTTTTGGATGGTCAGTCCACAATAGGTTATATCTCCCATATAATGCCTATTTCTGAAAAAGTGTTTTATTGATATACTGGGTGTAGGGTATTATATGGTCGGGCTTCACCGACTATATTTTCTTACTTGTTATTACTCGTATATCAAAGCAAAATAATGTTTGTTGTTGTAGTGACGATATTCAGGAATAATTGCCAAACCATTCGTGTTTGCTATTGCAATCATCCTTTTGAAATGCTATTCTGAATGTCTATGAAACGCCTTCTGGAATACATTCTGAGAAAAGGCTTATTGTAATGAGTTTCGAAGTATCGCTGAGTATTTTTACACATTCTATGATGTTTATATGTATTTGTGTTGGTTAAGTAGCAGAGAGCTTGCATTAAGAGAGAAAATCATGAACTTTTAAAAAATTGCGTAGCCAGATCTTGGTTGCACAAATGCTAAACGTTGACGTTTCAAAAAGACGAAATCAGTTTTCTAGGGCAGTTCTCATAAAAAAAGAAAGATATATTCAATTCTATTACCAATTTGTATGTGTTAAAGTAAATCACTTTATGTTACTATAGATATGTATAAACAAAAGTCAGTTCAAAAAGAAAGAGAGAAATATAAAACTTGATTATCTTCTGTCTTGTTACACCTCTATAAACTTTATGCAGCAAGTGATTTGATGTCTAAGATAACAACGAAGCAAGAAACAAATGTTCATTTTACAAGAAGCGTTACCATTGTTGCGACTAAAGTCGCAATTTGACCCTTTTACAGATGCCTTGCCACTTTTTGTGTACCTTTTTTTTTGGTTTACTTGATACACATTAGTTTTTTATTATATGAAACTTATGTTAAAAAATTAATAAATTGTTGAATATGTATATGTACAATGTACATATATGTAAATATACATCATATACAACATTTAAATGAAAAAAATACGATTTTTATTTTTGTTTTGTTTATTTTCCATTTTTTTAAAAGTAGTGCCCCTTTTTAACCCCTTTTTGAGCGACTTATTTTTAAGAAATCCCCTTTTTGTGCGACTTTCTAAAATTTGCCAACGGTAACGCTGTTTACAAGTAAGCTTATATTGTGCCTGTGTCAACGTAGCGTAAGCAGAATTTTGCGACCAAGTACATGTGCTGGGAAATTTCAACTTTGCCCATGACTGGTCTATAGTCACCATTAATACACAGCAGAAAAAATATGCTATAAAGAGGCCTTATTTTGCACAAGAACTTCCAGCCGTATAACAAAATCGCTTAACTTTCACACGGTGCATTCATGCCTATTCGCTACTGGTTAGATGCCTGATGGTAGACCTACTTGAGCAGGCAATTAGAAAGTTTGCCAAGTAATGTCTCATAGAAGGCATAATTTAATGCCTGCTAAATTAATAATTTTATTAATGGAGCAATTCTTCATTAATTTAGCATAAGACTGTATTTTCGTATTACATGTATTTTCGTAAATAAAGTACTGTTTCACGCGTACTTTACACGACAGACACAAAGTATGCAGAGGTTTCACGAGATGGAAGATAATCAAGTTTTATATTTATCTCTTTCTTTCGATACACTTTAACACACAATAAATTAGGTACCAAAAAGTAATATACCTCTTTCTTTCTATTCGAACTGCCCTAGGAATCTGATTTTGGCTTTTTAAAACGTCAAAATTGTCACCTTTTGAAGACTCTTACCAATATGGTCACCCTAAATAGTTGAAAATAAATTTTCAATTGAAATAATTTTATGTTTGTACTACCAGCTCCAGCTTCATTCATATATTACATATACCACAACAATCAAGTTCAGGGCATGAACTCTCTCTTGACTTATAAAATGTATTTGCTTGTGTCTACTTTCATCTTTCATACTTGGACGAGTACATTTGTTAAAGAATTAGTAAAATTGAATAATTCTTACAGATTGTTGAATAAAGAATTTATGAAATATGATCACTTCACTGTCATTGAAATCTCAATTAATGTACATACATCTCTTACAATTGAATATATAGGGTGATTAAAGTAGAGATACTTTTTTCAATAGCCTTTTTTGACAGAGTCGTGTTATGCTGTCATGTTATTTTTATTTAGTATTGTTTAGTATTTCATAATGGAAAGACCTATGCCTGAACAACGTTTACAAATCGTTCAACTTTAGTACGAAAATTCACGTTCTTTGAGGAATGTGTTTCGTTCACATAATCGGCCTACTGAGCATCAACATAATCGGCCTACTGAGCATACTATTCGCAACACCCATTTTGTGACCCAGCATTCATTATTGGATAATATTTGACCGCTTAGACCACGTTCAGCACGCTGTGAAGAAAATATACCGGCCGTAGAGTTTACACGAAGACCGTGGAGAGTCGATTCGGCGTTATCGTCCCATGATAACCGACTATTTGATGCTCGTGATCTTGGCGACATTTGGTTGCAGCAAGACGGCGCCACCTCTCACACATCGCATTAATCAATGGATTTATAGAGAGAACACTTCGGTGAGCACATAATTTCACGTTTTGGGTCGGTCGATTGGCTACCAAGATCGTGCAATATCACACCGTTAAACTTTTTCCTGTGGCAATATATAAAGTCTAAAGTTTATGCGGATAAAACCGCTTCGATTCAGGCCTTAGAGGAAGACATCACGCGTATCATTCGGCAGTTACCAGTCGAAATGCTCGAACGAGTCATCGAAAATTGAACTCAACGGATGGACAATCTGCGACGTAGCAACGGCCAACAAAGAATGTTCTTTCAAATGATAATAAATATTCTCCATTAAATTTTCTGTGTTTTTTTTAAGTATTGAACCTCAAAATGGATCACGCTTTAAAAGAAAAACGAATGAAAACAAAAAACATAGAATCAATCTTTTTAAATGGAGTTTCTTCAAACTGCATATTTATAAAAATTTGATGATAAGCATTTCATATTTCGTCTATTATATGTAGCTCATGATACAAAGATATGTATTCTAAATTTTATATGTATTTTAAATAAAACTTCTGTTGTTTTCATTATTATTTTCATCACTGTACAATTTACATACATATGTACTAGTCGTGTGAATTCACACTCACTATGATACACACAGAGTTATAAAATATAACAACTCAATTGAAGCTCAAAGCAAATGAAGGAGTAGAGTAGATGACATTTCACATTCTGTAACCTCTTGAATCTTTTTATGTATGTGTGTTTCAATTGTTATTTTAATGAAGATATTCTATTATGGTCCATGTAATTTGGATCATTACTTCTAGTAACAGTAACAACTCATTGTGTGTGACATTTTATTCTGTGTGATTTACCAGATTATAAAATATACGTTTACATTGTGCGTATAGATATGTGTTCAAGACTCTAGAAGATTATCGTGCCTGAACTAAACTAAACCTTTTGTCTCAGCTGTGTTAGATAGGATGTTGACAGATATTATCACCTGTTGTTACTTGCAACACAGACACTCAAATCGAGATACTTAATACGCATACACATGTTACTTGCTACCAATATAGATGTTATAAATTTATATTTTCTGTAAAATGAGTATAAGTCCTTTGAATATACTACATGGGTAATCTTTATATTTTGGTTAAGGATTAATCTACATGAGATTAAAAAGATAAATATAATGTTAAACTGTTCTACATATTATATGTTTTACTTTTCGTATTTCATATTTAATTACAATAGAAAACAAACTAAGGTGTCTATTATGAGCAAAATTTGATTTTCGACTATTGTCGAAAATGCTTATTGAACAAATTTTCATTTGGTATTATGCTGCACATTCGATGAAAAAACGCTATTGTGCAAAACACTATTTTTGGGTTATTCACAATAGTACATTTCTATCAGCTGGCGCTATATTTGTTTACAAATTCTTAAAGAAAAATAAATTTAATTTGAAATGACCACCACGGAATTATGGTTTAATGATTCGTCTGATGAATACAATTAAGCTTCTGTGTAATGCCCTCACATTAACTGCCTGAACTTTAGAGCAAATACATTTTGCCAACAGTGGATCTTTTTACATGAGGGAAACGAGCTTCGCCGACTGCAGGATATTAACAAAAGTAATTTGCAACTAGAATTTGCTTGACCAAAACCAAAAAAACAAATTCTTACATTTTAAATAAATTTTGCACAGTTTTATACAGTGGCGACAGCAAATTTGTGTTCGACAATAAATTCGTTGAACAACGATAGTCGATTTTCGATAGCCAGCGAATATCGATTGTCGATTGCAGCTCATAATAGGGGCCTAAGATTTTTTTTTTTTTTTGTTAAATTAAGTAAAACGAAGTTTAATAAATTACTTTAAATTAGTTTTTTAGGTACTTATCTTCATGCTTACTCTATCATCGAATACTCTACAAAAAGTAAAAAACATCGATACCCATCAATACTGTTACCGAATTAATCTAAAATACCGCTGATCTTATTCTATACGAGTAAACGGTTCAAACTTATGAAAACACGTATTCTTCTGGTACATAAGTTTAAATGTTATTCTAATTTTTGTATAAATATATAATTAATAAATATTTCAGTTAGACCAAAATAACCGCAATCATTAAAATACCGCTATCTAAAATTTCCGATTTCGGTTCGGAGTAGTAAATAATTTTTTTTTTACAAAATGTAAATGTAATGTAAACCTGTAAAATTAATGTAAAGTTTGGAAATAAGTTAAAACAATTTATTTTTTTTGTATGTATTTTTTTAAGAGAAGTAACACTCAGGCAATTAATATACTATAATTGCGTTACTTATATTGGAAAGGGGATAGTTGAAGAAGTAAAGGTGGTGAAAGAAGAAAGCTATTTATATCACAACTCTGCAATTGCGCATTATGTTTGTTTTTAGTGCAGAATTGCAGCACCTCTGGTGGTGAGTAGGCGCATTAATGTTAAGCTTGATTTTGTAGCCTTTATTTAATTATTTTACTTCGGTGGCGTTTCAATGCTATACCACCGAAGGAGGGCGCTGTGATAAATATTAGTTATGATGGATAGAATAAAACTAATAATTATCAGAAACTGATGTTGTTGTTTGAGTGGCAGCGGCTGGGAATCGAACCCGGGCTACAAATACCAACTCATGCTTAATGATCAAATGCGCTAACCAATTAAGCTACAGCCCCCTTAAATTTTTCCCATCTAGTTATAACGAAAACGTAAATACATTCAAAGAAAGTGTTCAAGTTATTAAAATATGTCCGGCTATTGAATGTAAAATACATATTTACATACAGGACATATAGGACGTCAGTGTGAATATATAAACAATAATCTTAACAGATTTCTTTATAACCATTGTTTTTAATTTGCAAATAAAAAATATTAATCAGGGAATAGTGTCGTGCAAAAAAAGATTATTGTTCGTGAAATTTGAACCAGAAAAATTGCGAAGAAATTGAAACTTTATACAAGTCTATAATAAAAATAATAACGAAAAATTCGTTTTATCGAACTTTATTTTTTAATAAGTTTTTATCAGCCGAATCTAAATATGATTTATTTGAATGAAGATTTATTTGAATGTTTCGAAGAAGTTTAATTTTTTTGTTTCTATTCCTTTATCGCAGTTTAAAACTCTCACTTTATGTTTTATGCTTCGATAACTTTTATTCTGGATCACCAGCTTTTTTGTATTTTTTTGAAGATAACATTCAAACCAGCTCAGTGATGATGACTTTTCACCTGATTCTTTTAGAAGTCTTACAACGTATTTTTGTTTTTGTATGTACATATGTAGATCTACCATTATAAAACCATAATGTATTTCTTAGGCTTTTTCCTTTTGTCGAGATATTAGTAACAAAGCTCCATTTCCATCAGGGGTTACTCACCATTCTCTCGAGATCGATGATTATTTGAGCCATTCTTCATACTCTGATTTAATTGTCAATTTTCTTAATTTTGTTGCTTTCTTGATTTTAGTTTTCTCGATATTCGTTATATCAAACATAAAATTGTTTAAACAATCCTTAAATTCAATGTTGCTAGTATAGCCTTTTTGTGGCTAGATTTAGTCGCTTATTTACATTTTAGCCTCGAAATTTATGATTTAGCTTCTGACTTTTTTGGCCTTTTCTTATTTAATTATTTAAATTTATATTTATTTAAGCTAAAAAAATATTTTACGTGCAATTATTTATGCTCTCATTAATCTGGTGTTGTTAGATTGTTTAAATAGTAAACCATTTCCGGAACAGCAAATAGAACCATTTACTTTTATCATTGGTACTTAACTGTCAACTTGAATTTTAACTCAGTTGACAAAATCTTCATATAAATTTGAACACTGCATGAGAGATAATATAAAAAACGGAATAATATGTGAAATTTGTGAAAAAAATAGTACGCCAAAAGACAGACATATGTAGATCAATCGACTTAGAATTCCATAACGATCAAGAATATATATATATACTTTGTGGGGTCTTAAGCATAGTACTTTGTTCAAAATTTCAAGTGGAATGCTGTCAAAATACATGTTAAAAAAATAAACATGAAATTTCATGAAAAAATGTTGCAGAAGTAGTACTCTGTTCATTTTGTGAAAAACATGTGAAATGTATCTGGCAACATTATTTTTTCACAGCGAAATAATTAAAGTAGCAATTGTTTCAAGCGGGATTTGTATCCAAAAGCTCTTCTGTCGCAACAACAATATCTATTACTTGTTGTGCTGCTGCACAAGCTGCCAGTAATATTTGTTTATTAATTTTTATTTAAAGATTTCGATTCAACACAGATTTTTTAATATTTTAACTTTCATTTATTTTCGATTTAAATTCACAAAAAAGCAAAACATATGTGTTGTGTTTACATAAGTAAAACAATGTGGCGTACTTTCAATTAAAAAAAACGTCAAATTATGCAAATTCGCGTGATAGGCAACATTGGCTATTCGTCAAATTTTCCGTATGAAATAATTAATGTTGCACAACATTTTTCTCAAATTTGAACAGAGTACTAGGCTTTAGATGAATTTTCTCAGTGTTACATACGGAATAACAAACTTCAATCATCACTTGTTGACTAAACAGCGACAAATTTTGAGAATATCATTAAACCTTTCGTATTATTTGCTTCAAGCTCACATGTTAGTTGCACGTATGTAGCTGTCTGTATATTATACTTGAAATTCTCATCTAACTATGCAGACAATATTCTGAATGTCGATCATTTCATCTATCTTTATATGTATATGTACCTACCTCTATATATGTATTTATTGTTATATCGATGCCACTGTACAATAGATTATTAAAGTAGACCTCCGAACCTGATACAATATAAACAAATTGAGCAAAATTTAAAACTACTTAATATGGTATAAATTAAAATGAATACGAGTTTTACATGTTCGTACGTACGTACATATGTATATTTAATTTGACACAATTGTGTTTTACATACAATAATGTTGCAATTATTTAAATTGTCTTTTTCTTCAATACAACTAAATAAACCAGAGTATGTATAAATATGTTTGTTTTGTGAATAATGTGCAGTGTAATATCATAAAATGTTTTTGTATTTATATGTCAAGTAACATGATTGTAGTATTTTGATTAAATGTAATTTAATAGACGATACATTATATATTTTTGTTAACAAAACACGTTTTAGCCACCGTTCATTCGAAAATACACTCAGACGCTTCATTCACTTTGTTCGAATACAAAAACTAAATGATTCACATGCACAATAGTCCACATAAGTCTAGATGACTGATGAATGAAACTTTTTTATTATAAATATTTTGTACTAAAACTACACGTGTGTATGTAGTTGTATGAAGTTTAAATGATTAATTTATTAAAAAACACACTTTAACTGTTTGTTTGTTTGTGTGTTTGCAAAATAATTATGTATTTAGATTCCCGCTCTAATTGACATACAACATGACTTTTATCTTGACTATACTAAATATTCCAAGCAAATTATAAAAATTTAGTACCTGTGATTATTTTCACTGATATCTTAACAAACGTTTTAAGTACACCCCAGTCTTCTTGGAGAGTTGACGACATTAAAAATTTCCAGAAATAGAGAGCCACTCATAGGAGAAGAATTAATTTTCAAAAACTTAAGAAAACTTAAGGTACTGAAAAACATGCATTTAACTATTGCATATGCAGTGATACTAATTAACTTTATTTTAACATTCTCAAATATTGTCTGAAAAGATGCACACTATTCTTGACTATCAAATCAGTATAACTATTACTTCGGATGTAAAATACTGATCTTTTCAAGAATGATTGCCACACGTCGTCAAATACCACAGATTAAAACCTATGTTACGTTAGGTTCCGTGGACAGCGGTCCTTAGAACAGTTTACTTAGGATCATTAAGTTGATCCCATTGTGTTAGCCGTTGGTAAACAACTGGTCGATCAGTCAACACTGGTTGTTTCCATTTCAAATCATCCTGGTGCCTTGTCGAAAGTATAAATGTATCTTGATAGCTAGATAGACCCCAGGTATATACTCCACTATTGACAATGCTGGGCTGCTCATTGGTAGAGTAGTTTTGATAGCTGCTATAGTAATCATTGTACCGTAGTACCAGTCTTCTGGCGTATGTTACGAAAGTTTAGGGCCCTGTAGATACTGAAACAATTAGCCTTATTTGGTCACGACGAAAGCTAATCAGTGAATTCGTCCTGACTCTATCAAATACGGACAAAGTGAACTTTAGAGTAAAGCAAGTGATTTCATTCCACCACTTTGACTGAACAAGTCTAAACAGTTCTTGCTGAACATTAATTTTAAGACTCGTGATAGAAATACTAGTGAAGGGGTTAATCGGTCATCATTGTACCCATTCTGACCAATTCCTCAGCTCGTTTAGAGACACCCGGCGTTATGTGGTTAACATAGTCGATTAGACACCTGCTACACTTTTAACGGCCGCTTTGCTATTAGTATATACACACACATATATCCCAAGATACTCGATAATACCTTAGCCAATTTGCGGCACGCTTTATGTCTGTGTTTTCTGCTTGAAGAATGAAGCAGAAATCTGAAAGCCTATTCCAAACTCCTTAATAAAGATTTCACCACCAACTCTGTTTTCCCCTTATTGCTTCTTTCGGGGGATAGAGTCGGAAAACAAATAGAATATTTTATATAAAAAAAAAGGTTTGGGTGTGCAGTAGTCAACATAAATAGCAGTTAAAGGAAGCCTTAGACTTGGCCAAATAACATTACACAATCTTTTGTTCGAAGTGGTATATTAATACTTACTCATATTGTAGATTTCTTTGAAAAACTCAAAATCAGTTTACTGATCAGGCACCTCTTATTGTCTAAGGCCAAAATATTTAAAATAATTTATAATTGAATTATATATTTAGAGTAGCAGGTACATTAGCCATTCGTATACAGGTCATTATTGTGTAAAATTAAGCGCCTGTCATAAAAAAACAAACTAAACTCAAATTCATTGCTACAAATTGTAAGTGAGGGCTCATAAATCATAACGATTGTAAAAATAAATGTTTAACAAATAATCAATGAAACAAAACCAACAAAACTAATTAAAACTAGAATACCAGTATTTTCTTTAAACTCAAACCATTTTTATGACTTCCACACAAGCAACACTTTCGCCTTTTGTTTGGCCCTAAACAATAAACAACATTCCTTCGTCGACAAAAATTTCTAGACTCATTTTGGGAAGTTCATACGAACCGAGATACAAAGCAAGTGAACTGAGATGAAAGTAAAAACCATAAACGATGTTTTGTAGCAATACAAATAAATAAAAATCGATTTAGGACGTTTAAGACGTAAAGGGTTAAAGGTTTAAATATAATATGTTCATAGTATTGCTTTCATGCGATAAGAATGAAAATTATGAATATCTAGACGCAATTCGTGTTAGTGTCTTTCACAAATTTCAATTGAAAAGTAAAAGTGACAATTGTTGTCGCCGCCTAATGTTTTTCAAATGATTATGTCGTAATATTTAGCATTTGTGGGTTTACTTGCCATTGAACAGTAAGTAAGTGCTGCAAATGAATATTTGTTTTGTTTTTATGAAAATATTTCGACAATTTCATTGAAGGTGTCCAAAATTATCAAATAATTCAGCAAACATACGAGTATTTTTTAACCCAAAATCTCTACATTATGACAATTATGATCAAGAGCTTTTCTGCCTAAGCATGTAAAAATTCAAAAAGTCTGTCAAATTGATTGATGAATAATTAAGTTTAGCCTACAACAGTTTTTTTTTTTCTTTATATCTAATGGCAAATGAAAAGAAGTTTACTAAAATTTCATGGCATATTAGATTGAAACTGAACAAATGACATTTTAATTATTTCTATTGAGCTGGACAATTTATTACGGAAATTAGATAATTATAAAAAAAAAATGATTAAACAATTGTAAACTCTACCTACTTATATGTATTTATGTACTCTGAATATATTTGTATGTACAATAGTCTCCACAAACAATTCTCTTATATGCTGACCTAATTTAATAATAATTACTGCAATTTATTTTAGTAATTAGTATTAAATTGTTTTCTAATATGAGTTGAACTAGACTAAGGGTATCTTAATATTTACATACATTATACCTACAGTGTATTTCTGTTTTGAGGAGTATGGTTCGGTTTGTGTTCATTTATAACCAGAATCGTAGGTAATTTATAACGAATTATTTTTACAAAAAAAAAATAAAAAAGTCAAAAATTAATTGTATTGTTAAAAATTCGCCCGTCACGCCGGCATAGCTTTGTATTAATTAATTCAATTTATTCATAATTTACTAAAATATTAAATAAGAATTAAATATTGAATACGAATTAGATATAAATTATTTGTTTTATTTTGTTTTGAAAACAAAGTTCTTTTTGAAAACCTTTTTACAAGTAGAAAGGCAAAAAAATCCACGTTTTGAAACTTTCTGTTATTTGGCATAAAAGTATTTCTTTTAGAAAAGAGATTCTGCTGGCAAAGGTCAATATTTCGACATGTACTCGATATAGATGTAGATACATATGTAAGTTTAAAGTAAAACTGTATGAATAACGTTTTTTAAACAACAGTTTTTTTTTTTAAATATACTAATCTAGTAATAATATTCATTTGTGTATTTTTTTTCTCATATTTTAATTTTACAATTGTAATGCCTCAGCGCCTTCAAGGCATTAAGAGAGGCGTGTTGGCAAAAATTCTATTAGTAAAATAAATATATGTATATACAATACATATATGTACCATATATATATACATAATTATTACATACTATAAATAATCTATCTATATATATAAAACAGGATGTGTGTATGTATGTAACGTATGGACTCCAAAACGGCTGGGCCGATTTTGATGAAATTTTCAGGGAATCTTTAGAATATTTAGGCGGGTGACACTGTAAAGTCTGATTTTCAGTCTGCGGGCGGAGGGGCGTGGCAAAATTCAATTTTCATATTCCACCACCAATGACATATACATATACATGTACATATTTATTTTTTCTTTGCTTTTTTTATTTTTGAAAGCCGTTGTCATGTTTTTCAAAACGAGATATCAAACTCTTAAATCGGTCATGTAGTTCCGAAGATATTCCGCACTTACTAAGGTGCAACATTGTGCAATAAGTTAAAAATAATAGATATTATATTATCAATCGATGATAAACATCTTTGTGTACTCTTGCATTTAAGATTCTTATATTTTGTGCACATTTTTGAGTTTTTTTCAAACGCTGACGTTGTCGACAAGGTATTCCCCATTCCAACAATCTTCTACAAAAATTCGGATTGGCTGTGAGAACGTGCAATTTTGGCACAAAAAATGATGTTGACAAGAAGTTCAATTGAATATTTGGATTCATTGGAATCACCCGGAATGCCACCGCATGTGCTAACATTAAAGGTTGGATCACCGGTAATTCTTATTCGCAACTTAAACGCACCAAAGTTAAGTAACAGAACCAGATTGACCATCAAAAACTGCTCAGCAAATTTAATTGAGGCGACAATAATCGATGGTTGATTTCCAACGATTTACCATTCCAATTCAAGCGACTCCAATTCCCTTTGCGTCTTGTCTTTGCCAATATTGCTGGCATAATTTTAGAAAATTCATGTTTTTCACACGGCCAGTTGTATGTGGCTTGTTCCCGAGTTGGCACGCCAAAAAATTTATACGTTATTACACCAAATAAAAAAACAAAAAAGCATTGTCTATCCGCTGGCCTTAAGATGAAGTAATAAAAAAATATATAATTTCCAATTTGCCTTAAATACATGCGTTACTTTTTTTTTATTGAGCCCATATGTAACATTTATTGAAATCACAAGCATACAACCAAAATTTTGAAATTTCAATTAAAATTCTAACTCAAATTGTTTGTTTCGTTTATTTTGATTTATCCACAAAATCCGTCTTGTTTATAGTGCTTTGAATTTTTACTTTACCAACCCATTGATGGAAAATGGGATTTTTTAGATTTGTCTAAAATGCGCTTTTAGACCTCCACGGTACCATTTTCAATAATTGTTAAATAATCATAAAACTTTACCACAAAAATTCGGTATACATATCTTATGGCAACATTTTTAATGTTACCATATATAACGTTTAATATTTAAACAGTTTTATACTCGATTGATATGTATTGATTTATAGCAAGTGATACAAAGAATACGCTATAAGACTTCTTCAAAGAATCATTATCTAACTACTGGTGATATTATAAATGCTATAAAACTGGTCTCTATTGGAAAATGCTACCAGATAAAGCGTTTGTTCACGATATGCAACAAGTGTTCCAGGAAGAAAGTTACCAAATTTACTCTAACAAATTTAGTTTTATGCAAAGAAACAGAGTTCATTTCGTAATCAAATGTTCCCTGTAAATTATATTCATTAGGGATTTGGGATTTGCGTTTATTATTGCGATTATCTAAAATATTTTTATTTATGAAGTATTGGGTTATTTGCCAAAAGTTGCACTCTTTGATTGCATTTCCATAGTTACTAGATTTATTATTTCAAGAATAGAAATAAATAAATAAAATCTAACGATTTTAAAATCCTGATTAACTACACTGTAAGCTTTAGTTTTTGAATTCATTTCTGTGGATTTCTCATTTAATCTGCATGGATCCATGGATTAATATGTCAGATGCTACAATTGTTCGATAATTTAACTAACAATTTTTTGTCGTAATAATCATCTTATAGATGCATATTTAAATATCAAATTGATATTGTCCATTAAACTTAATAAAATCTCTTTGGTTTGCACTATTACACAAATAGTAACTTAAATGATAAATTTATCTATTTCATCTGAAATATCAACTTTTGATGCAACAGCATTTTCAAATTGTACCAAATGACTCGTGGTAGTACCACTGTACTGTTTCTAAAATGTATCAAAAATGTACAATTGTACCATATTTGCCAACACTGGCTCCGACGATTTTTAGCACGGTTCGCTTATTTTGTCCCTTAAGGTGTCTACTTTAAAAATCTGTACCGTTTTTGAATGGAACACTTCAGAGTTTTCTGTAATAAATAAGCAACGATTTCACAATTAAGAGACTTAGTATCAGTGATTACTGGACACTGCAAATTCAGCAATCATGACAGAAGATTAGGTCTTCCCTACAGTGATTTCTGTAGGAGTTGTAAAGATGAAGAAGAGGAGGAAACAGTCTCTCATCTTCTCTGTCATTGTACAGCAATGTGCACCATGCGTAACACCTTGTTGGGACAGTCATCATTCGTCAATAATCTATCTGAAGAATCAGTTAAAATTAGAGCGTATCAATGCCTTAATTAGGAATAGAAATTGGCTATCATGATTTCAGTCCCAATCCCTTCACTTACAGTGGAACTACTGACCATTAAGCGGCTCGGAGTACTTACTCCATCTTTTCTTCTAAACCTTCCGGACCCGACATCTTTTTCTTCTCTTGACATTTTCTTCTCCTACCTATCCACATCTACTCTCTATCTATCTCTACAACATCTATCCCCTTTCTTCTTTCTTCTATTCATCTCTTTTCAGGCAACACAAATGGACCAACGAATGGATCTAAGTGAGCTGTACTAACTATGGCTGCCTGCCTTCTTGTACAGCAGTGAGGTAGACATGGCAACACATTTACTAAAGTTTTAAATCTTTAAAATTTATCAATACAGTTGGGAAATGCTTTTGACATTTATACATATTATATTTAACAAATCATTTCTATTTTTAAATGTACATACATATGTATGTATGTATGTGTGTATATTGAAATGTTTTGTAATTAGAAAAACATTGATTATTATTCAGTAAAAAACTACACATATACATACGAGTGTATACATACCTACAAGCATATGTATATATAAAATTACATGTATGTACTCGTACCTATATAAAATTAAATATTACAATGAAACGTATTAAATACTTATTATGAAAATAAATATTATTCGGTTGATTTTATTAGGTTGAGTTCTTCGATAACTAGAGCTCCTAGTAGTTGCTTCTAATAGTAATTTATCAACTTCTTGCCTCTTGCCAACTGGATAGACAGACAGCTCTGTAACCAACCCTTTTCAATGACAAAAACAAAAACATATTTATTATTATAAACATATTTTGTAGTATTTTAGTTTTCTTTTATTTTTGGTTTCACTGACATAATTTTTTCTTTTGAATGCTTGAAATTAAACTGGACTACAATTAACTACTTTTTGTTTTCTCTAGTGGAATTTCTGTTTTTAAAAAAATATGCATTATTGTCGCTATTAGGCTGCACAGTTACACTTCCATACATCACTTGATAACTTTAAAACAGTTTCTACTGCAGTAGCACCAGATCATACATAAAATTTTAACGGAATTTTTAAACGTTTCAACTTCAGCCTTTAATATTTTGTTTTCTTTTTGTACTATTTCAAGTTTCTTCTTATTTTCTGATACACCCTTTAAAATTACATCATTAATATCATTGTGTCATGCAAAACGGACAGCTGATCAAGTTTTTTCAATTCTCCTTTGATCTCATTCAGTTCAATTTTTATGTTACCACTGCAATCACAAATTGTGATGTTAGATATTTTTTTCGAATTATCGTCAAAATTTGAAAAAAAAAGTCGTCATAATCGTCATTAGTTTGGAAAAAAAACCGTCAAAAAATCGTCATATAAAAACATCGTTTTTTTTATCAACACAAATCAATTGTTTTATTAAAACATAAAAAGATATTAAGTATAAAATGATACAAAACCAAAAAATTTATAATTTTTAATACTTATACATTCAAATGTAATATGTAGATATTAACATTTAAAATAAACTTTGCATACATATGTATTTCACAAACTCTATATTGTTGAAAATATTAGCATTATAACACTCCAAAGAATTATTTTTTAAAAAATCTTGTGATAGCAAAATTACTTCCAGAGTTTTTGTTTCTAACCGATTTCTAATCTTAGTTTTGTTAAGATTAATTTGGCTAAATTATCTTTCAACGTTAGCTGGTGAATTGGGTAGGGCCATTAAATTAATCACTAGCTCACATATATTGGTTTAGTATTTGGTAACCTTATTACATTATCTTTCTTCCAAAACATGTTTATATTTAGGGAACTTTCATCAATATCAACAAACCTTAGTTCTCTTAATTCAATAATGGAATAATATTCACCCCTATCGTGAATAAAAATTCCACATAAAATTTGTTCCCTTTTTACATTTTTCCTATTAAAATTCAATGTTAAAAAAATAAAAGGGAACAAATTTCATGTGGGATTTTTTACATTTTTATTTAAAATCATCGAGGGTGAAATTAACTTTAAGTTTTGCATCATAGTGTCATCAAAATCAAATCTTTTTTTATTTAATAACATAATTCAATAGATACACAATTATCAACAAATTCATTATAAATTTTTCTATCAACTTTACAATGTGTTATCTTTTCTTTAACATATACACCAAGGTATATGTATTTCATCGCTTTTAAGATGATTTTTTTAGTCTCCAAAATTAATTTGATTTAAACTGCAATTAGTTATACAATCCTCTTTAACAAAATTTAATAACATATTTTTAAAAAGTTTTGTCATTTCTGTATGTATATTGTGAATTTGAATTTCTTCGCTTTGAAAAACTTTGTTTATATTATTAATGAAATTTAGAACATATTTTAAAAAAACAAAAATAAAGTTCGTTAATGGCATTTAAGTTCAATAATATATCTTTCGCATTATCAATATCATCGATATTGGCAGGAAAAGAAAAATATATTTTTAGTGGCTTATATAATTCCAAAATTTTTGCTACTACTGACTCTAACGAAAGTCACCTTGTTTGGAATGGATGAAGCATCTTTTTTTTGATTGATTTCTAATAAAGATTCTATGTCTAAAAATTGATTATTTCGTTTTGGACTATTGTTAATACATATTACGAAAACGGTTTGTATATATAGTAGTCTCTTCCTGCTCTTAGTGTTTGATGTACTTACATTATCATTCTTCTTTATTTTATCATTCTTGTTTGCCTCTACAATGTAGAGTCTACATACCTATACAAACTACGAAAAAGCTTTACTTGCCAGATTGAAGTGTTATAAAATTGATGCCAGATTAAAGTTTAGAGTAAATTTATTCACGGGATTAAACGTCAAAACTTAAGTGACTCTATATTTAAAATTGTCAATCGTCATCGAAAAAAAATCGTCAAAATGACGTAAAATCGTCACATCTAACATCCCTGATCACAATAGTGACACACATTCTCTTCAAGTAAATATTCATATATTCTGGCTTAAGTCGGTTTTAGTGTCTAATAGAGTTTTAAATTTTTATTAATATACAAAAAAAATTTGTGGAACACGCCTATTTTCGAGTGGGCGGGACTTCAAAGTTTGTAATGTGTTTAGCTATATCTTGAATACTACTCAAAGGTCTTAACCATACAACAGTCTGGAATGGATGTATTTCGCATACATTTAATGAGATAGAACTTTTTCTGAAAACAAAATTTATAGATATATATTTTTTTTTTTAAATAAGAGTATATAACTTGATCACCGCAAACCATCCAGATGACAGATGTCCCGCAGGAGCAGCTGTACTTATTAAAAAAATGATTAGTTATGAAATAAGAAAACCATTTATCCCGGCTGGAGGTGTTGAAATAAAATGTAAGGAACAACAATACTTTACCTTTTCATACCCTACATCACCTACTAGGGAGGGTAAGTAAAGTAAAGAAAATCGGTCCATTATTTCACCTGGCCCCCATACAAATGTCCTCCCGAAATTAAGGTTTACCGATCATAAATGTTTGAATTATGCAAATATCCAAACAAATTTCACCATAAATAAGTGTTAAATGAAGCCAAATCACATCTACATTTTGTGCAGATCGGCCCATAATTAGTCGTAGCTCCCATATAAGGCCCACTCCCGAAAATCACTTTCAAGAGCATAACTCTTTTAAAAATGTCGGTATCTAAATAATATTGAATACAAATATATTTCAAATGTATACATATAATACGGTAAAATTTTATTGTGATCGGTCCATAATTAGTAAAAACTCTCATATAAGACCCAATCCGTAATTCACTTTAACCTTCATAAATCTTTTAAAACTATATATATCGAAATAAAGTTTAACACATATAATATTCATATTCACAGAAATCATGGCACTAAATTTTGGTCCAAAATAGGTTATATCTCCCATATAACGCCCATTTCTGAAAAATTGTTTTATACATATATTGGGTGTAGGTTATTATATGGTCGGGCTTGACCGACTATACTTTCTAACTTGTTATTCGATATATTTTCCACTTAGGCACAAGATTTTGAAAACTTTTTTAACAAAATCGAGCATCGTTTGTTAGTGGCAGATGATTTTACTGGTGGTTTAAATTAGTAAATCCAAAAGGTCGAGTACTGTACAAATGCATTTCCAATCAGCGTTTCTCTACTTTATCTGGTGACCAGCGTTGTCAACTTTGAAATTTCAAAACGCACTAAAATGGAGAAAAAAAAACGCGGCATTTAAAAAAATGCACAAAGTCTAGATTTTTTTTGGTTTAAAATGTTTATTGAATTAATTGTACATTTTTTTAATTTCATAAATTCTATATAAAAGTTTTTATTAACGATTAATGGTAAAAGCCTTTTTTAATAAACAAACTAATAAAGATAAAATAAGCCCTTACCCACTCACAATATGCGTTTTGGAACTGAAGTACTAATTGGCTAATTACAGGACATATATGGTACTTTTTTTTTAATTGTTTTTGTTTTATATTTTAAGTACATATGTACTTCTATTTAAACTCTTACCCTGGTTTTTCGTCTACAGTTCAGTAGACCAAACCATCAGACTACACAAGCATTTTTATTTTCATGTTTAAAACAAACAATAAATATTTCCTGATAACGCATTATTAAAAAACTACAATTAAAATTTTTTGAAAATAAAGATTTCATCACATTTTTGGAAAATTAATAAACGCACCAAAATTGACAAAAAAAAGCGCACTGCGCACCAACTAAGCAATTTTTTCACAAAAAAATTAAAAAAGCACCAAAAATCTAAACAAGTTGACATCGCTGCTGTATTGGCTAACTAATCTCAACTAAAACAGGATATTCTGGCATTTCAAGATCTCAACTCCGATCGTACTGCTTTAATAATTAATCTCAATTCGTTTGTTAAACTTTAAACCGATTCGAATTATTTTCGTTACTAAAGAGCTAGAGGATTCCGTCGAACTTTTCACTAATATAATCCATTAATCGGTTTTTCTTTCAACACCAACACATACAACAATTACATATAATATTATATTGTCCACTGTATATATACACATGTACATATGTATGTATATGTTTCCCAAGAGATCTATCTCATCAGAAATAAGAGAAGACTTTGACGAATATGGATGGCATCAATCTACAAACAATTCTCAATTTAGCAACCAAGCTCTTAAAAGAAAGACTTTTAGATCATAAAAACAAAGGCATCAGGAATAAGCTCCATAGTTTAAAAGTAAATGCACATACATATAAATACTGGCTTATTAGTTGCTTTAAATTTAAATATTCCAATTAAAACCAGAGCTGATAACTGGTGCAAGTCCGACAAAGAAAAAGCTACAGCTTTTTTAAAACATTTAACAGAAACTTTAAACGATTTACGTTTAACAAAAATGATACAGAAATAAAGGATTTTCTAGACGTTACGTGCCAAAAGGATTTGCCAACTAAACACTTTACAACTACGAAATTAAGCCATGAAATCGCTATGCTTAATAATAAAATGTCGCCAGGATATGATAAAATTAATAATTTCGTACTCAAAAACTTAATGCTATTTTGAGGATTTTTGGATTTTTTTTTTTTTGATAAAGAAATTATGGGAGAACTTGAAGCAAAAAATACTGTTTGTTCATCACGGTTTGATTAAAAAATTTTTTTTACAAATACTCTTTTTCAAAATTCATATCATTGGTGTGATTTCTGTTTTTGTATGTCAGTTTTTAACAATTATTTTTTTTGTTCATAGATGTCGCTATATATTGTAGTTACTTTTGGTACAAATGTTAATTGAGTGGATCGTGTCTTTACTATATTTTTATTGCAGTTTAAAAAAAATAAATGACAACAAAACACTGAATACACTGAAGTTTATAACTAAGTGCTGTAATTTTTGGAATAAATATAATAAGCTGGTGGTAAATAAAAATAATTATTGTCTACATATTGAATGTATGTAAATAGTATCGAAACTGTATTATAAACTCGATATGGTCCACAAAAACTACACCTTCATTTATAAGTTTTCATTTTTATGTCGATTTATAAAGTCATTTTAACAATTCTGATATTTCACAATTTTCAAACAAAAGTAGCTAGTAGCACTGGTTCAACTTTTTCCCACTATTTTATATTTCCACCACGAAAGTGCAAATGTTGGGATAACTTGAGTATTTCTCACCACCAATTTCAACTCAGGCAATAAGCCGAGACAGAAACCTATGTGTTGAATTCACAAGAAACGCAGAATACATTGCACATTTGTACGAGTACAATATCCTAGACAACCAACAAACAATATTATTTATATTTATGTATGTCAGGGATCCAAATAATAATAATAAAAATCATAGCAATTTTCATCAACAATTTGAGCCCAGATTAATGAGGTATAATTTAATTTATTCTGAAGATATCGAACGGCTCTTAAATGAAAAAACGAAGAGTTCGAAGTGAATGGCAATTACACAGATCCCCTCAACACAAATCGAAGCTAAAAGTTTGCATAAAGATTTGGAATGTCGGAAAATTGAATCCATACATATATTAAAAATGTCTTTTTAAGTTTGTTTGTTCCGCAAACACGACCAAACTTTTGAATCGATTTTAATGAAATTCGGATCGTAGATAGATCTATGCTTCGAATCGTTAATACACTATATTATTTTATTTGGTATCTTTGTTTCTTAAACAACCAATTCCAAATTGCTAAACCGATTTTTTTTTGATATATGTAGATCCATACTTGTTCATAATCCTTATGTGATTGATAAAAAAAATCCATGTTTTATACGATAAAGTACCCGGGTACCTCCATCATACAAATCTTGTGAAATGCAATCCATTTTGCTACTAAATTTTAAATGTTTAAAAACTTTAAATACAATAAAATATCAAAAGTTGAAGTTTCAAGTACGATGGTTGCCGATTTCTAAAAAAAAAAAAATAATTTCAAAACCTAAAAGGTATCCATACAAAAAAAGTTGTGTCAGTCACCCTCTAGAATTAGAGATAATGTAAAAACAATTCCAGAAATAATTTATTATATTTTTGGCACGCCTACAAATTCCGCCCTTTTAGTATTTTCTTCACTGTGTCGCTATTTTTAGTCCGATCACAACATTTTGTATACCGGTGTTCATGGCTCTGTAAGGGCTACATTTCTGTTCTTAATCATTTTTTACTACCACGTCAAATTCTAGTCATGACTTTTAAAAACTCGGTTCGTACCCACAATAATGCTAAATATTTTTGTACGAATTTGATTAGAATTTGAAGTGGTAGTAAAAATGATTAAGGACAGAAATCTAGCCCTTACTCATCATTCTTATATGATTCAGCCTTATTATGAGTGCCGTTTTCTTTTTTCGACAACGAGATGTTTGGTGTTGGTGAATGAGAGTATATATGGATGTATGTATGTATGTATAAGTTTGTCATTCCGTGTGTAACATTGAGAAATACTCATCTAAGACCCAACAAGATATACCCTGTCGATCAAAGTGCGGTATTGTAACCTTTTGCGGTTTTATTTTCACAGTCCCGTTATTTATTGGAATATCTGAATTATTGTAATGTGTATGTAACATTACAATTTTATTAAGTCGCTCATTTATATTTCTGATGCAAATATATTGAAGTGCAAAGTGCACAACAAATCTCCGCGAAATAATAAAGTGCGGTTTTCTGTTAACCTTAAAATAGGAGTTGAGTTCCTGTTTTTTTTTTTTTTAATTTGTGGTGAGTTAAAAAAAATAAATTATTACTTATTTATTTAATTTAATATTAATTATTTAATTTAATATTACTTAAATATACACAAAATAAGGCTAGACCCAGACTTTTTCGAAAAGGAAAAAGATTTGTTGGTACTAGATCATGAAAATGGGATGAAACAGAAAGCTTTGAGTTCTAAATATAAAATGTCGGAATTTGCGGATAGAAAAATAATTGCTTTGTATAAAATAAGAAAGTTAAACAAAAGCCTATATAACTTATGTGGCAGAAAACGTAAGACCACGAAGCTAGACGATGATAATTAGCCTTATTATGAGTGTCGTTTTCTTTTTACGGCATAGACTGTTTCGTAATAGATTAAAGAAACAAATTTAATTTTATCTTTAACCTATTACGAAAGCGTCGTTGTCGTAAAAAGAAAACGACACTCATAATAAGGCTGAATATTCTAGCAAAAATAAATTCTTTTACGACAGCCAGAGATAACTACAACGGAGGAACTATATATTTACTGCCGTATTCATAAAAAATAAAGTAGGTTTGAAGTGTGCTTTTAGACAAAATTTTCATACAAAATTTTCTTAAAGTACATTTGAAGTCTACTTTAATTTTTTCTGAATAAGACTGTTAGACTCGAACTGTTTAAAGACAGTTAATTAATTTAAATATTTTGTAGATAAATTTATGGAATTTTACAAAAGTTGTTTTTATAATAAAAGGACAAACTTAGATGAAAATAGTTAAAAATCGGTCCATGAGTTCTCATAACCCCCATATAAATTTATTCCCGAAATATGTTGAAATGTTACATAAATGCCTTTCAAATAACAATATCAGTTCAAAATTCAGTAAAACCAAGATGCATATAAAAATAAATCACAAAAGGATATTTTTTTTAGCTTCGGTTCATGCTTGACCAAAGCCCCCATACATTGTCCACTTCTGAAAATCACTTAAATTCTTACAATTCGGTTTTAAATAACGGTTCCGATCCAAAATTTTGCACAGATCATGTATAAATATGCCAAAACAAGCTGTTCGATTTTGTGAATATAAGTCTATATTTCACCATATCCTCCATATAAGGTCCACTTCAGAAAATTACATAAATACTCATATCTGTCTTAAATATACCCGCATTTTGCTAAAATTCGACGTGATATATCTACATATATATATATATAAAATTATCTGCAGATCAGTCCCTAATTGCCCAGAGCTCCCATATATGGACCACAAATAAAGACACAAAAATATCTAATTAATATCAATATCGAACCAACATTTTATACCGATCAGTAATTTTAACCCAAAAATCACACCAAAACGCCAATTGTACTACTGGATAATTCGCAGTAGCTCCCAAATAAAGTCAACTTTCGAGTTATATAGTTATAAAGATGAAATTCAATATAAATATGTCTCAAATACATAGAAATAACGTTACTGGATTTCGAATAATGTTTCGAGGAAATGTTTCCTCTGCTATTCTTTTCGTTATTAAAGCTTTGAAAACAATAATATGAAAATTTGTAAGGTGTTACACATGTTCGTTAAAGTAATTTTCGGAATTGGGTCTTATATGAGAGCTATGTCGGAAAGATGGGCCTAAAATTTACTTCTGTATATATGATACTTATTTGATTTGATTTTTATTTGAATAGCAACATGTACAAGAAATGTATTCTCGTTAATTAGCTCGAATGATGTATTGTCATACATATACATACGTATAGTTAAAGTGATTTTCGGAAATGGGGCATATGTATATGGGAGCTATGGACAATTATTGACCGATCTGCACAGACTTTGTGGTTGTGGTTTGCATTTTTATTTATATTATATGTGAAGAAATTTGTTTGGATACGTGTATAAACCCATTAATTTCACCGATAAGGTACTATTTCAGGAGACTAAGTTGAAGTTAATATGTTCCTTAAAATCATAAATGCTATTTTTCTTTTTTTCATGTTTTTATCACAAGATACAAAATATTGTCTTAATTTTGAATAATTGTGAAATTGTAAAAATGTGAAATTTTCTGAAATATTCTGTATTTTTCATACAAAATTCTTAATCTTGAAAGCGTCAGTATTTCTTAGACCAGCAAAATCTTGCTTACATATACATACTCGTATAATTGACGTCATCATGTAAAAGCTATTTTATTAGTGGCTACCAAATTCAACAATACTTAACTAGTTTTATGTTCTGCATTGTGATGTGTTCTGTGACCAACTGTCCGTTTACATGTGTTCATGACTAAATTTATTGATTCACATGCTCGTGTTCACTATTTTCATTCAAACATTAAACATACACTCACTAACTTGTTGGGCCTTCCATCAACTTGATATGCCATCTAAAGAAAGAGTTTACAACTATTTTGAACTCACTATATATAAGTTTATTACCAAAACAAACAAAGAAACGATACATTAATTATTGGCGGCATACTAGAATTATGTAATCCCTACAACACACAGTGGATAGAGTGAAAATATTATAATTTATTATCAACTTATATTTGTTAACTTAAAAAAAAACACAAAGCAACCTTTGACAATCACGGATATAAAAAAGCTTTCATTTACCTTATACGAGTATTTTACAAATGTCGACAAACTTTGTTAAATTTTAATAGATTTATAAATATGGATCACCTGCGGTGCAAAAAGTCGATTTTCTCATTCTTGTATAGGGAGATGCTTATGTTGACTTACATATGTATGTACACATTAGCGCAATTCACAATCTTGTGCAAATGGTATTGCTTTGAGCATATTGTGCTCTGCACTAACAAAATACACAGCAAGAGCAAAAATATACTTAACCTTTTTGCAAATGCAATGTTGCAATACCATTTGCACAAGATTGTGAATTGCCCTATTATAAAAATTTTACTTGTACTCGCAGTTTAGTCAATAATAATAATAATTTCAAAATAAAAATGTTTCAAGTTTGGAGAGAGGATATTAATAGAAACTACCGACAAGGTTACGAAACATTGCAAATGCTGGCTTACTAAATTGTACTGAGTCTTCTTTTCTTGCATTTAAGAATAAGTTTGTGCGATTGTACTTATTCGCAAATTAAGCATTTTAATGTGTTTGAGAATGAAATTGTGTGTGTGTGTGTGTGCATGCAGTGCAGTGTGTTTGTGACTTGAATGGGTTTAATGGTGGGTTGATGCCGCCAGTATCGAATATCAAATAAAATGCATGACCAAACAAAAACCGATTATTGTACAAACATCAAAGTGACAAGTTATTTGTTTTCTTATGAACAACTGCAACGTATTGATGTATGTATGTGTAGGTCTTAGATACATCCATTAAGTACGACGATGCAATTTCATAGAAGACGCTTCGCTTCCTCTATAAGTATTTCTAAATAATATATGCACTTAAGTTTTCATTATCACATTCATCTGGTACTTGTATCAGAGAATTACGCTGCTAATAATTGCAACAACTTGTTCCTAATTAATTGATTGACACAGTTTAATAAAAACAATTAAAATTGTTACCTTCCTTCTTAGAAAACGACTGGAGTGTCATAACAAACAATTTACTAATTGTCAACTATCCGTATTAGGTAAATATCTATGTATGTATGTATGGATGTGTGTATGTACATATGTAGTTGGTGCAAGTACATGTAGAGTGGAACTCTCTCTTTCTATTATTCATCTATGCATGTATGTACGTACATACATACATATGTATGCACGTACGAGTATGTGTACATTCGTTTTAGTCGGTTTTCTTTTATTTGCGGAACTTTCAACAAATGTTACCCAATACTGTCTGGCTTTTAGAAGGAAGTTTTTCTTGCTATCGCAATTTTTGTTATTGTTATTTTTCATTTTCAGTCCATTCCAGTCAAGGAGATCAATTACCCATCACAGTCAGACAGTTTTATCCTTCTTAATATTTGTTTAATCCACCTCAAAAGCAAATGTTCTATACCTACAAACATATTATTTACCTAGAGTTAGATCAAGTATCTTGTGGATAAATGCATGTACAAACTGCAGACAAACATCTGTAAGCATAAGCGAATGTACATACGTAAGTACATATTAGATAAGTTCAAAACAATGCCGGCCGATAGGAGTACTTATTCTAAAGCGGTCTTACATTGCTAATCGTTCATAATATTTACTCGTACATTGTTAAAACAAATAACGCATTTTCTAGAATCTAGATGCAAAATAAAACGAAATAAAAATAATAATTACACTAAGTAAATATGTAAGTATTATTATGGCAAGTACTTATTTATCATGTTAAAAAAAAAGCACCAACAATCCCATATACAACATAGTTGGAAATAACAATTGGCTTTTTTGATTTGATATTTCGTTGCTTTAAATTTAAAATACATATCGGGAGCATATTATCAAAACATGTCAGTCAACCCATGACTTTTTACATAATTTTTTGTTGATTTGTTGTCTGAAAAGAACCAATTTACATCTCAACTTAATTACTCAATTTGGCATGCTGAATTCGAATATATGTACACAGTAAACTTGTTGTTAAGCAATGTTATTTTATTATTTTGTAGACCTCACAGACCTCTTAGAATCGGAGCATAAAAATGCGTGTCAATTTTGTGTGTTTCTGATTTTCGGAAGTGGGTCTTATATGAGAGCTATGACTAATGGACCATGAAATAGATTTGTGTTAAATTTTATTTGGATAAAAATATTTTAAAAACATGTTTGTTTTTGTTAAAGTGATTTTTGTAATTGGCTCTTATATGGGAGCTATGACCAAAATGTGATTTATTTTTATACCTACATAAATCAAACATTTATGATCGACAAAGTCCTATTTCACTTCCTATTGCCAAGGTTGCCAACTCTTTGCCGCTAAAAATGACTAGGATAGAAATATTTATGTAAATAAATTGAATAGAAATATTCTTAACACAATTTTAAAGAAATTTAATAATACAAATATAATAATTTAATATAATATATATCCATCTATATATATATATATAAAACAGGATGTGTGTATGTAACGTATAGACTCCAAAACGGCTGGACCGATTTTGACGAAATTTTCAGGGAATCTTCAGAATATTTAGGCGGGTGACACTGTAAAGCCTGATTTTCAGTCTGCGGGCGGAGGGGCGTGGCAAAATCCAATTTTCATATTCCACCACCAATGACATATACATGTACAAATTTATTTTTTTTTTTAGTTAATTTTTTTGGAAGTCGTTGTCATGTTTTTCAAAACGAGATATCAAACTCTTAAATCGGTCATGTAGTTCCGAAGATATTCCGCACTTACTAAGGTGCAACATTGTACAATAAGTTAAAAATAATAGATATTATATTATCAATCGATGATAAACATCTTTGTGTACTCTTGCATTTAGGATTCTTATATTTTGTGCACATTTTTGAGTTTTTTTCAAACGCTGACGTTGTCGACAAGGTATTCCCCAGTCTAACAATCTTCTACAAAAATTCGGATTGGCTGTGAGAACGTGCAATTTTGGCACAAAAAATGATGTTGCCAAGAAGTTCAAGGAGCACATTCAATTGAAACTGCCTGGCAAATTATTTAAATACAAATCGATCGACAACAACAAGCCGTCAATTATCCTATTGAATATTGGGATTCATTGGAATCACCCGGAATGCCACCGCATGTGCTAACATTAAAGGTTGGATCACCGGTAATTCTTATTCGCAACTTAAACGCACCAAAGTTAAGTAACAGAACCAGATTGACCATCAAAAACTGCTCAGCAAATTTAATTGAGGCAACAATCATCGATGGTTGATTTCCAACGATTTACCATTCCAATTCAAGCGGCTCCAATTCCCTTTGCGTCTTGTCTTTGCCAATATTGCTGGCATAATTTTAGAAAATTCATGTTTTTCACACGGCCAGTTGTATGTGGCTTGTTCCCGAGTTGGCACGCCAAAAAATTTATACGTTATTACACCAAATAAAAAAACAAAAAAACATTGTCTATCCGCTGGCCTTAAGATGAAGTAATAAAAAAATATATAATTTCCAATTTGCCTTAAATAGATGCGTTTCTTTTTTGATTGAGCCCATATCTACACCGTATGTAATTTATTCTGTAAAGAAACATGAATTTTTTTTATATGCCGTTAATTTCGTTAAAAGCACAATTTAAATCGTGTGGTAATACAAAACTAATGTTTGCTTAGGGCCAGCAACGCGGACCGGGTCAGCTAGTTTTATATAAAGAGTTATCTATTGTAATACTCATACTGAGTATTTTTTTAGAACAATAAATTTTAATACATACATCTATAAAATATGGAAAACAGAAATTACAGTAATACAAAAATATTTATAAAAAACTAGCGGACCCGGCGAACTTTGTCTCGCCCTAATTTTAAGCCTTCAGACAAACTTTGGAGTAATAATATAATACAACAGGAATAATTTCACAAAAAAATTTCGTACAAAAAAAAATCAATTTTCCGACTTTTGCGGAGAGACTTCCCAATTTTCAGCATTTCGCATTTTCCGCAATTTGCAATGATTTACACCCAAAACTTGCTATTTTT
Source organism: Bellardia bayeri (assembly GCA_950370525.1). NCBI lineage: Eukaryota > Metazoa > Arthropoda > Insecta > Diptera > Calliphoridae > Bellardia > Bellardia bayeri. The sequence continues at coordinate 41,190,990 of OX493268.1, read as the reverse complement.
CCATTAAGGAATAATTTCACACAAAATTTCATACAAAAACTCGATTTTCGAGATTTCCCATTTTCCGACTATTGCGAAGAGATTTTCCAATTTTCCGCGTTTCACATTTTTCATGATTTACACTAAGAAATTTCTATTTTTTGATTTGGAAGCCATTAGGGAATAATTTCATACAAAAACTCGATTTTCGATTTTTCCAATTGTCCGACTTTTCCGGAGGGATTTTCTTCCGTAAAAACCTTCTCCTCGAAAATACGAACAACTGACAAAAAATTTTACAGAAATGAGAACGATTTTATGAATTACTATACATTTTTTACACCATTAATATTAAATGTTCAAGCTGTAATAATATTTATTTGAATGTGTAATTTCAAAGAAATAAATTTATAATTTTTAACTGACGGTTTAAGTTTCGACAACGTGATACACATTTTCCTTCTCAATATCGGTGCAGTCCAAACAAACAATGTAATCATATTTGTGTATGCCTTAATATTTTTAGCTTGAAATAAGATGTCCCACGCTCATGTGTGCCCCACTCACCGAAATGGGAAATGGCAGAATTATTTCCAAACTTTTGAATTTTCATTTCATTCTGACACACTAGGCATGCAATAATTCCATTTAGAGCAATAAAATCATGAATCATTAGTTGCGAAATGCCCAAAAAACTATTTATTACATTCATTTCCAAAAATTTATTGTAAATATTTTTTGCATGATTGCATTGAATCACAAGTTAAATATAATTTGGGAAAATCTAATTTTAATATGTTATTTTTGAAATTAACAATGAACACATTCACTGCAAAATTGTTACACACACATATTTATATCTTGGATATACATATTTGTATTTAATTGTAATTAGTGATTAACAGGGTAACCAAAGATATGTATGTTCTAATATGCGCATAAAATATTCAATTGAAAATGTAAAATATGCAACTTACTCGTAAACTAAAAAAGATATGCACTAAGAATATTGGGTTTTTGTTTAAATTTTAATGTTAAAATTAAAGTAAATAAACTACTGAATTCAAAAATTTAATTTGTTTATTGTGAGAGGAAAGGTTTAAAATCGAAAATTAATCATATAAAAAAACTGCTCAAAAAACTCCTATTTTTTAGTTTTAAATAAAATTTGTGTGTGTTTATTATATCCAACACCACCGTAGTGGAGATTTGTGCTGATGTTTGTAACTCCCAAAAATATTAGTCCAACAAACACATTGAAGCATAGCGATCGACTCCGAATAATTTTCTGAGTCGATTTAACGATGTCCAGGTCGCAATTTTGAAGATGGTTCGATAAAATTTGGTGCATGATATATTTTTTGGCCCAAGGACGCTTGGGATTGAAACTGGTTGAAATCGGTCCATAATTTCACATACCCCCATATAAACAAAATAGAGGTTTATCGGTCATATATGAAGCTAAATTTTTTGCAGATCGATCCATAATTGACAATTGCTCCCATATAAGGCCCGCTGTCAAAAATCACTTTAAAGAGCACAACTCTCTTAAAAATATTGGTATCCAAATCAGCAACCATAAATCACTTAATATTATTAGTATCCAACTAAAGTTGAACACAAATAATTTTCATATGTACGAAAATCATGTCGGTCAATAATTACTCACAGTCGGTCCTAATTAGTCATAGCCCCATATAATATATAACTCGAAAATCACTCTAACATCTATATAAATTTTATTAGTGTTTATATTAAGATAAAATTTAACACAAAGAGTATTTATATGCATTGGATGATCGGTACATAATAGGTCATAGCTACTTTTTACACATATACTGACTGTAGGGTATTATATGGTAGGGAGTAACCGACTATACTTTCTTATTTGTTTTAGATTTAATCAAAATTCAGAAAAATTGTTATTGCTTAACCTTCCGTTGGGTGAGAAGGTCCATGGGGACTTTTTCATTTTCAAATTGAAATTACTCTAGTCCGTAAGTATACCTGACCCCCACATGTATTCCAAGGAAATTTTATCTAGAATCGTCTAAAAAAGTTTCAGGCTATCCGATCAATAGTTTAGTGTTTTTCCCGCAGATTCGCCCTCGAGTATTAGCTTCACTGGGCAATATTTAAGGCCGTATTGCTGCCAGCTACCACTGCCGTCGTAGAAAGAGAGTCGACCGTTGTATTAAATATGGTGTGAGCGTAGTGTCATTATTGAAATAGAAAAGAATTACCATAAGAATTAAAATCATCTATAATAAAGTATAATTGAAATTTGAAAACAAGCCGTGTTTCTTTTAAGAGGTCACAAAACAATAAATAAATTTATTGTGACGGAACCGTGGAGAGCCGTGAGTTATACCCCAGCCAAAAAGGTTCGTTACAGTGTGAAAGGTCCGCTGAGACCTTGTAGTGAAATTTCAAGAAATCATGCACTTCTTTTGCCTTGTTTTATTGTTTGAACATATCACAAACGTCTTATTTAAATTTTAGTTACCTTTTGCTTTTGCTTAATTTAAATACATACTTAATTAATATTTAAATACAAATTTCATTTACAATCATTGTACATGTATAATTAGTAAATAATAATAAAGGAAAACCAAAGGAATGGCGTTTTTATATAAAATTTTATACAAATAGAAATAGGTCCCTATGGGCCTTGTACTTAGTACAAGGGCAACGGATGACTCACCCAACGGAGGGTGAAGTCAACGAAATATTGTCAAAAATTCAATGTACATAATCGATTACGGGTATTATTAATATCTTGGCTTTTTTTCTTTAATACCTGAAGCCAATTAACATTTGGTATTAACAAATAGTCAAAAATAGAAATGAGAAATTAGAAAGCAAAAAAAAACACAATTACCTAAAAAAAAATTAATAAGAGAAATAAATGCAGTTATAAGAAAAATATGCAAAACTTTGCCGTAAAACGTAAAATATGCACTAACGATGCCAAAATGCTTAAAATTGTATGAAACGGATAAATAACTCTTATTTATATAAGACACACAGCGAAATATATGATATTGCATATTTTTGGTTGCCCTGGTGATTAACAAGTATAAGTCATAAATAGGTCATTTTTATACCCACCACCAAAAAGATGAAAAAAAAAAATATTGTATTGACTTTCAGTTCTTTTATATCTAGAGGGGTGAATATATAGTCGAAATAACTATGTTTCGATAACAATCTTCAATACAGATCGTTATGGCTTGAAGATAATCTTCACAAAGATCACACATTAAGTAGTGTTTAATTCGCGTTTTTATTAAAATTGCTGTGCTACCACATACCCATTTATACGAAATAAACTTCTAGACGTCAAATGTGTTTCCGAAATTATAAGAAAAATTAAAGAAACTGGCAAAAGCGATTGAGGACAGTATTCTAGCGATGGCAGACAGTGGCTATTCTACACGAGTGATAGCTATAACACAGCTTAAAGTAAGCCAATTAGCGGCCATAATAATGCAGAAAAGGCGTTCTATTGTTACCAAGCATATGCGGCCGCACGTCTCATAATAACACAAGTGAAATGACGTTATAAAAATTAAGCCACGGTTAAAGTTTGCCAGAAAACACAGAAATTGGATAGTATATGACTCGAAACGCGTAATCTGGTCAGGCGAATCCAAATTTAATCGTTTTCAATCCGAAAGTAAACAATATTGCTGGCGCCGAACAGCCCAGATAATTCAAAGGCACGTTGGGAGGAACGCCAATATAAGGGATTGCTTGGCAACTTTGACCTGCATATTTTTCAAACTCATCTTCCTGATTTTGTAGATAAGAGCTCCTATAAAGTAGGTGATTTTGGTAAAAGATTGAGTACATGCTATTTTTTAGTTTTGTTGGTTTTTTTTTTTTCTTAAGCTAATTTACACGATTGAAATTTTCTCAAAATTGCTCTTCAAAATGCTTCAAACTTGTATAAACAGCAAAAATTCTTCAAAATTTATTAATTTAATAGTTATTAAATAAATAATTGTTGAAGAAATTTTGCTGTTTAGACGAGTTTGAAGCATTTTGAAATTAATAAATTTTGAAGAATTTTTGCTGTTTATACAAGTTTGAAGCATTTGGAAGAGCAATATTGAAGAAAATTTCAATCGTGTAAATGTAGCATTACAGTTACGATTTAATACCAGTTGTACAGGCGAGGTTATCGACTAGCTCTTTTCACCTTATATTCTCAAGTGGTTCCAACCCTTCTCGCCTGACGCGTACTATAACACAAAATAGGTTATATCAAAAAAAAAAAAAAAAACATTCAAACCGGACACAAAAAAAATATTCTAACATTGAATCATAGGACTAATTTCGATTTATAAATTATTTTGGTTAATATTAAACAAAGAATAAATGACAATAACATTTTTTAATTTTCTTTATTATTTTCATTTTTACCCACTAAAAAGTGCACAAAGTACAAACATGTTATCATTTGTGCTCCAAAAAGGAATGTACGAGTATGTCTAAAAATTGATCGGAACATTCTAGAGTTATAAAAAATTTCCCCAATCATTATGCAATTTTAAATAATTTTTAATTTGTAGAAATTTCAAAAACACATTATTTTTTTGAAGAAGTATAAATTAACAGTGGATTGCTTAATACCAAAAAAATACAACAAAATATAGTGATTTAGAAAAATGTTGTTTTGTAAAAAATTCGGTAGCCCGAATTATACAATATATATATGTACATACATACATACACTTTATATCTTCACCTCATATTTAATTTGAAACGGTGTAAAAAGAGTGTTTGGAGAAACTACATGTGCTATTTGTTTTGACGAAAAAAATACAACATTATTGAAACCCACGAGGCGCGTTAAACTCTGATAACAAATTGCTTTATAATCAGTATACAAAAATGTATTTCATTGTCTGATTGCAACTTACAACTTTTTGGATTCCGTGCTGTTAAAAATTATTCTTACCATTTTGTTATACAAAGAAACTATTTAAGAATATATATGAATATTTAGTTTTTTTTTTTTGTTAATAAAAACTATTAACAATTGCAGACATTTAAATTACACCAATCATCCAAAATTTAATTGAAAACAAGTATATGTATAAAACGGGTTTTCAGAAATGGGCGTTATATGGGAGATATAACCTATTGTGGACCGATCATCCAAAAATTTAGTGTCATAATATTTATGAATATAAATTTTATATGTGTTAAATTTTTCTCGATATAAATACTTTTAAACGATTTATGGAGCTTAAAGTGAATTACGGAGAGGGGGGTTATATGGGAGTTTCGACGAATTATGGACCGACCATTATAAAATTAAGTGTCATTATTCTCTGTATATAAGAAACTTATTTGTGTCGAATTTTAGTTTATTACCAACATTTTGAAGAAATTTATGACCGTTAAAGAGCTTTTCGAAAGTGAGCCTTATATGGGAGCTACGACTAATTAAGGACCGATCGTCATAAAATTCTACTATATTATATGTATATACACAAAAAATATTTGTGTTCAATATTATTTGCATACCAACATTTTTAAGAGAGTTATGCTTTTTTAAGTGATTTTCGGAAGTGGGCCTTATATGAGAGCTACGACTAATTATGGACCGATCTTCACGAAATTTGTAGATGTGCTTAAGCTTCATTTACTACTCATCTGTGGTAAATTTTGCTTGCATACTTGCATAATTCAAAGATTTATGACCGGTAAACCCCAATTTCGGGAGGACATTTGTATGGGGGCTAGGTGAAATAATGGACTGATTTCCACCAGTTTCAATCCCATCCATCCTTAGGCCGAAAAAATATCACGTACCAAATACCTTTCCACTATTGTGGTGGGTATTACACATAAATGTTTAGTAAATTCTGAATCGACAGTAGTTGGGTAAATAGGCGGAAGATCAATAGGGCTTACAGATGATAGAATTTACCAAAGTTTTGAAAAATTACACATACATATGTATGAAAAGGTTGGCGCCAGTGACGGTTTGTAGTTTTACACTATTTACTCCAAAATACATTTTATATATAGAAAATGCAATTATTTAATTCACTTAAGCCACTGACTAATTTAATGCATCAGCGTAGAGCAAAGAAAAGGAAAACTAAATTCCAAGACATAAATACGCTTTTATTTTCATATTGCATGAAATGCCTCGTTGTAGTTGGTTTGCTGGAAAATTGCATGCAACATACTCTATTGCTACTGACAATCGCAATCATACATGACGATCAGCAAAAAAATAAAACAGAAACTCAGGCAGGCAGACAGACAAACCTATTAGAGACCCACGTATTTGCGTTTGTTCGTCTGCATGTTTGTACACAGTATATCTCATTAGAGGCATATTCCTCAATAAAATTTGTTGAAAGTGGCAGATTCATTCATTAGTTTCATGTTGCAAGTATCATTAGTTAAACTTACATTTAAAAAGAACTGCATTATTTGTATGTCAGTCAGTTTGTTAGTATTTCCTTCTTTTTATTTATGTAGGTATGTGTTTCTTTGGGCAATTTTGTACTTCTTTAAAAATTGCAAAGTGACGTGTTGTTTGGGTATTTTGCTCCATGGCTAAGCAGAGCTGAAGTTGAAGCTAATATTTATCTATACATACGTACATACATATTTATTAGAAATTGTGATTAGGGTATCCATTCGAATAATGTTCGTTCGAATAATCGAAATATTTCTTATAAATAATTAGTCAAATAATTTGAAAATTACCATTTTCGATTAACGAATAATTCGAATAATTTTATGTGGAATAATCGAATAAAAGGAATGAAAAGAATGCTTTAAATTAATATTTTTATTTAATTTTTTTTCACATTTCAATACATTATGATGACATTTTAAAATAATAAAAAATTATTCAAATGTTTATTGTGTTAGAAAGACAATTATCTTTGAGGGCCTATGTACAAATGTATGTATGTTGTTAATAACGTCACGTTTAAGTTTTAAGGCTGTAATCGATTCGGTTGTCTCTGTATAGACTCTATCTTTAACATAAAATTCATATACTGGTGTTAAATCACATGATGAGGGCGGTCAACAGCTCAAGTTCGTAAAATTATACGATCAGGAATTTTGTTTCCAATAAATTTAATGTTTTGGTGGCTATATGACATATTTCCGCGATATCCATACCATCAATAATACGCCAAAATGTTATTGTTAACATCTCCTGATAACATGAGCCAATGAAGAAATAGTCCACTCACGTCTACACAAAAATTCATTTTTGAAAAAACCTTTGTAAATATATATATAAATGATACTGCAAGGAATAATAATCCAAAAAAATATTTGTTATTTAGCTATTAAAGGACTGAATGTCCACATACGATGGCATTGCAGTAATTATTGGTTGACGGAATAGTTGCAGTAGCGCAATAATGTTTTATTTGATATTTGCCGTTTTTAAATGTGATATTGAAAATATTAAGGAAATAACATTGATGATTGTGGTGAAATAGGTGATTGAAGGTGGCATTAGACGTTAGTTACTTTATTGAAAAGTTGCAATTATTCTAATAATTCGATTTATTTTAAAAGTGTATTCGTTTACACATGCGAGTAACAGTTAAAAAAACTCAATACACTCACATTTTTTTCACTTGCAGAGCTACTCGAGATTTTCGAATAAGTTTTCGTATATGTATAATGCCTACACAGCACGCGCATGCGAATTCTCGCATGTGTAAACGGGGGGTTAAGCAAGTTAAAAACTCTTGTTCGAATTATTCGTTTTATTCGAACAAAGGAAAATTTGAACAATTTGGATACCCTAGTTATGATGCATCTAACTAATAGTGAAGCGGTGTATTTAAATTTTCTTCATGCTGAAAGATGTACATGATGTGTTATACTTGAAGCCTACTTAGAAATTATATTTAAAATCACCACATTATTCAGGGTAGTTTAACATTTGAGTAACACGCAAATCAAATACATATGTATATAATTTGTTAAATAATTGATACGAATTTTGTGTTACCAATGTACTAGATGTACTTTCTAAATCAATCTAATCAAACTGCAGGTCGTAATTAAAAAAATTCTGAAATCAGGGGGGTAATCGAACAATTGGTACCCTTTATTGCGTTTTCGTATTTTCTCTTCGCCCGTTAAGCGCAAATCTCTTGCGGTAACATAATATCAAACGCAAACGGAACGCATCATGTAAGTAAGCAAAAACGCGAACTGCACAAACAATTTGTTTAAAATGTTTTGATTTACAAGTTTTGACATTTAATTTTGTCATTCTAAGCTAATTGTTTACTTTGTGGTACTTTTTCAAATTATTTTGTGAAAGCGTTTGCGTGAACGATACATAGTACCAATTTGTACTCTTATCGCATTAATGTACCTTTCGCAGCGCAATAGAGAGTAACCCCCCTGTAGTCGCTTTATATTAGAGTTTAGTGCTGGGCTTTAACAATTAAATCACTAATTGAGTTATTGCTGTTTTTTCTTTAATTTTTAAGTAGAAGAGGTCAAAATTAAAAGCAGTTCTAAATACTCAAATATCCGGATAATGTATGGAGTATTATTAAGAACCCAAATAAAACTATACCAAATTTAATAAGACAAATTAAATTGCTTACCAGGTTGCTTACATTTTTATTTGAGCCTTTGGATAGTAACATATAGAATTTTAACTGAACATAAAACCCAATAATTTCTAATAATAATACATTTTTTTTATTAGGTTCACCCAACTTATGTTTTATTTTAATCCAAAAACAAAATGGCGGATATCGAGATTGATATCCCCTAAAATTAGGAAAAAAATAAACCCACTTAGAACAAATTTATTTTTTAAGAATGTGTTTAATCTATATTTAATATGCATAGAGTGTGAGTAAATATGTACATATTGATGTTTTTTTTTTAAATAGTTAATATTTTTTTTCAATTTCATAAAAATTTGTTGCATGTTGCAATTAGTTCTAAGTTATGAGTTTCTTGGTGCAATAAAGAGATCGTTTCTTTTCAAGAGTAAATACTTTTGTAAGTTTTTTTGTGAGAATATCTTATTGTCAATGTTTTGTTCAGTTTTGTTTTTTCGATCGTTTCAGTTTTTGGTTTATTTTTTGTGTATAGTCATCTTAAAGACGCCCAGTTAGCTTTTATAATTCTAGTCATTGCTGGTATGTATTATTATTGTTAATGTGGTTGACTGACTGTTGTTTACTATTGCTATTTGTTGTTTGTTTTCATTGCACAGCAATTTTTTGTTTTAATGCTGCATCTGTGAAATGCATGCAAGACAATTTCATTGATGTCATTAAACATTCAAAATAACAAACAATAGACACATTAAATAGAAATTTATTTTATGACCAAAGCATGATTTTGACTTTGAATATAAATAACACAAAAAAGAATTTATCGCAATTTTCAAAAATTTTTTATTTAAATTAAATATTGCTAGCGATTGAAAAAACTACCAGAAAAATAGAATAATCAAAATAAACTTTTCTAAATAATAAATTCTGGAAATGTGAAATTAAAATTAAAAATATATATGTAAGTATGTATGTACCTATGTACGTTTATGTATCTACCCTGCAATTAACGCGACTAGTCCATACATGCATGTAAAGACTAGACCAAAGAGGAGTAGGAGTACTCCAAAACTACTCCAAATATATGAAAAAAAGGTGGTCGATTTAACATTGCGATGCCCTAGGATTGGACCATATAACCTATCGGAGTAGTCCCAAAACTACTCCATGGAGTACTCAAGAGAGTTAGTTTTAAACAAAAACAACTCAATATGCAATCGTGTTAACACGAAATCATGTCGTTTAACTACAACCTCTTGTTTAACTATGACATGGTCCATGACTGCATTACATTGGACCATGTTGTAAGTAGTCCATTTCATCTAAAATGGATCACGTAGACCAATATTATTTGCAGGGTATATCAGAGGTGATCAAAATTAAAAAGCTTATGTATTGGTGAGAAAATGAGACAAATTTAAAGGTACAGTAAAACGAAAAAGTAAACGAAAGATTTTTATAAAAAAGTAAACGTAAAAAATTGTTTCGGTGTAATAAATAATAAAAAATTATTTCGCTTCGCAAAATAATAAGTTCCGTTTGTATATTTAACTCATATTTTGTAACTTCAACTTGAAAGGCATTAAAAAGACCAAGAAAGGGTTCAAGGGCATCAAAATCTTTAAACCTATCTTGAAAATTTAAGGGTTTCCCAGTGACCTTTAAATGTTTTATAACAGAAATGGCATTGAGAATTAACAAATGCATCTTTTATTACGAAAAATGTTTGTAATGGTACCATAATTTTTTTACGTACTGTGTTTTAAAAATATTTAAAGCATCCGCTAAGCATGTGTACCATTTGCCATGTGAAAGACAACTGAATTAAAAGAGCATAACAAAGTAGTGGGTTGGGCAAATAAGCAATTGCACTATAAAATGATCATCTCTGATCTATATGATAAAAAAAAGTCGCTTATTTGCGATAGGAGAAACATAACATAAAGTCTGCGATTTTTAACTGAATACTTAAAAAATATTCTTGGCTAAATGTTTTTAGATATTTAAAATAATAATATTTAATAAAAAAAAGTACATACTAAGTAGAGTTTCGTTTCGCGGGTTTTCATGGCTTAAAACCGCCCATTATTCTTTCATTTTGTCTTTTAGAAGTAACTTCAGCAAAATTATACAATTTAGGTTATTTACAAAAATAAATATGTAATAATTTAGTTTAATTAACAGTAGATAATAGATTTTTATAAATTCTTCTAATTGTAGTCTATCCTTTAATTAACATTCTATCATTCAATTAAGTAGTATAATATCATATGTGATACAGGTCTGATTTAAAGAGGTACAAAAAATAAATAAATAAAAAAAATATTTTTACTTTATTAATTATTGATTAAAGTAAAAATATTTTTATAAATAAAAAAATTCAATGTGCTTAATTTCTTTAAAATAAAATCGATGTGAAATTTTCTTTGGATAGGTCATTTTTTTGGATTGCATTCATTTCATTTTAAACCCTGACAAAAAAGAAATTCACTAATTATTCACCCTTATCGTGAATAAAAATTCCACATGAAATTTGTTCCCTTTTCACATTTTCCTATTAAAATTCAATGTTAAAAAAATAAAAGGGAACAAATTTCATGTGGAATTTTTATTCACGATAGGGGTGATTATAATTAAATCATATAATCATAAATCATATAACCTTAAAATTAAACTTCAAATTTAGTTATAGCTGCCATAAAATCTACCCTTTTAATAGTTATCTACATATGTGCAACGCTTTTCTAGCAATTTTGTATATTATTACAACTAGACCAAAACAAAACAAGTAAGACCGCCCATGTATATCCATGTATAGTGTTTATACGAGTTTTTATTAGTAAAACATGCTTTTTGTACCCAGGGTTGCCCGGGTTATTATTAATATCTTATTCCTGGACGCTGATCATTTAACATTTTGATAATCTGCTTTAGGAATAGCACACAAACGAAGGAAAAAGAAAAACATTCATACAACACAAACTATTTTATTTGACAGCATTTATTCAAAACAAATTCATTGCATTTCAAGAGAAGGTCTGTTGATCATCATGATTTAAAATTTAAATTTTAAATATCAAACACAACTGGATATGCAATTATTCTCATACGAGTACATATACATATATATATATATATATATATATATCGTTACTACAATAACAAACTTTAATTTGTTCACTTTGTTCTACGAGTAATAAAGAAAACGTCTATTAATTTAGTCTTTTACGGAAGTTTGTGGTGTAAAGTACGCGTGAAACAGTACCTTCCTTGTATACAAAAATCCATGTGATTTATTAAAAAACCCTTAAAAGACCTTTAAGGCTGCTTTCTATGTGGCACTACTTGGCAGGCCTGCCTTAGAAGTATGACTTCTATCAGCCATCTAACCAGTAGCGAATAGGCAAGGCCTTAATAGCCGTGTCAAATTGAAACGATCTTGCAATGCGAAAGTCGTTGTGTCTGAAAAGTAAGACCTTGAAAAGCCTCTTTACAGCAGCGAAACAAATTTACTTTGCGATTATATACATACTCGTATTGATAAATATTTTCACTTTCTACAATAGTGTATTAATTTTATATGAATAATCATTTTTGTTAAATTTAATATTTTTTTTTATTAAATTTAACAAATTTCCGTTTCAGATTATTTATTTTTATACCCTCCACCATCACAAGTGGTGAATGAGGTATATACACACAGAAAAAAACCGCAATGTAAAATCAACAATCAACAATGTTAATTTCAAGTCATTGTAATTTCCTGCAAAAAATAAATTAATTTAATATTAACATTCTTTCATATAAAATTAACAGTTAAACACGTTAATTTGTAATTAAAAATTGTTAGTTTTAAATTGTTAAAGTAAAAATAAAATTGTACACATTAGATTTTACCTTTTCAAGTAAAAATAACATTAATAAATGTTAATTTTCTAAAATTGCATTCTTGTAGTAAAAATTAAAGTTTTTCAAGTAAAATGTACATTGGTTCGTTTTAAAACAATATTAACCATTGTCAAATCAACACTAAAATCAAATAAAAATACTCCAAAAAAAGTTCAATAAAGTACTGCTACTTTAGAACAAAAAAAATAGCATTCTTATTGTGTCTATTATTGTGTACTTAACAAAGTGAGTGAATTTAATTCTAAATAAAATAATAATGGCTGCGACTAGCAACAATAATAATAATTTCAAAACTCTAGTAGAAAACCTGGTGTCTCTAGAAGAAAATATTAATTTCCAGTGGTTGAAAATACGAGTCAAAGTTCCCAATTACACGAGCTATTGAAAACTTTACATTTGTAAAGTAACGCCTTCTTTGACAAGTAAGTAAAGGGTGGTTAAATTGGAAGGGCCGATGTTGAATGTGAACCACACCTAAACGCCAAGCTTTTTTCCAAATTTTATTTGACATTTCTCTATTTCAGACTTACTCAATTTGAACCATGGAGAGATACACAATCCAACAACGTGTTAAAGTTATCCAGACTTATTATGAAAATGGGCGTTCAAATCAAAATGCATATCGTGCACTTCGTGATTTTTTTGGTTAATTTGATCGTCCAAATGTGCGTACAATCGCAAAAATCGTGGAAAATTTCGAGCAAACCGGGTCTGTAGAAGATGTGAGAACACCAGTGCATGCTCGTACAGCTCGTACTGCAGAAAATATTGCTGCTGTTCGCGATAGTGTGTCTGAAGAGCCGTCCACCTCAACTCGTCGTCGTGCCCAACAATTGCACCTCTCACGCTCGTCGTTGATGAACATTATGCATAAAGACTTGCATTTACACGCTTACAAGGTGCAATTGGCTCAAGAACAAAAGCCTCTTGACCATTCCAAACGTCGTGAATGGGCAGAATGGTGGCAAGAAATGGCAACAGTGGATGATCAATTTTCGAAGAAAATCATCTTCAGTGATGAGGCACATTTTCACCTCAGTGGATTCGTCAATAAACAGAATTGCCACATTTGGGCGAATGAGAATCCAAGAGTGATTGTCGAAAAACCAATGCACCCACAAAGAGTGACTGTTTGGTGCAGTTTATGGGCTGGCGGCATCATCGGGCCGTATTTTTTCCAAAATGAGGCCGGTTAGGCAGTTACTGTGAATGGTGTTCGCTATCGTGAGATGATAACGAACTTTTTATGGCCCGAATTGGAAGATATGGATGTGGACGATATGTGGTTTCAGCAGGACGTTGCCACTTGCCACACAGCTAACGAAACAATGGCTCTTTTGCGCAACAAATTCAATGGCCGTGTTATCTCACGTAATGGCGATGTCAATTGGCCGCCAAGATCATGTGATTTGACACCGTTGGACTTTTTCCTTTGGGGTTATTTGAAAGAAAAGGTGTACGTCGATAAGCCAGCAACAATTCAAGAGCTAAAGCATGAGATAATTCGGCACATTAACGGCATAGAACCTCCATTATGCCTCAGGGTCATCGAAAATTTGGACCATCGGAGGTGTGCCGCCGTGGTCGCGGCGCCCATTTGGCCGATATTTTGTTCCATACATAATTGAGTGATACCAATATATCATAATAAAATAAAATTACAATAATTTCCTAAATAGTTTGTGTTTTATTCAAAATCAACATCGGCTCTTGAAATTTAATCACCCGTTATCTATTAATTAATTTTTGTTTATTTATCTAATAAAAACTTAATAAATACTTAGGAGCTGAAATTACATTTGAAAGCCTAAAATACCTTTCAAAAGAAGACATTAAAGAAGCTATACCACCTATTGGCCTTCGTGCTTGCTTCCGAGAAAAATTATTTATTTGGAGAAAAACTGAGGTAAAGACAAAACATTTTAAATTATGTTTTTGTTTATTTTTGGCTAACTTTTCCATAATTTTGCTACAGTATGGTATTGATGATGATACCTTGTCTGAAACGATTGTCAATAAAGTTGTATCTTGCTTACAAAATCAATCTAATGTTAGCACAACAAACACTCCGACTTCATCCCTTTGCACATCAGATGGGAGTCCCAAGTTATCTAATGGCGTTTTCTTTTCTGGCAAAAATATTACACGTTTTTCCCGTTTCGTATCTTTTTTAATTTTTTTGTGTTCTTTTCTGAAAAAATGTCAACACTACTAAAGTGTAATGTGTTCTTTTCTATAAATGTCACACTATAAATTTAAAAAATGTTGCACCTTTCACACTCTGTATTTGTAGAGGGGGAGAATCGCACGATAAAACAGCTGACATTTGTTTTGTTTATGAATGTGTATTTGTGTTGAGAAACAAAAAAAAAAATATATACAAAATGGAAAATATTACTACTTTTTCATGTGCTGAAAAAATTTTGGATGACTTGCTGGATTCATCTTTATCATCTGATGATGATGAAATATTTGATATGATTATGGAATAAAATCCACAACCGCGAGTGAAAGGCTTTGTAGAGAACGTCATTAATGAATACTCTGAAGTTGATGTATGTCAAATTTCATAGGACTTCTTATATACATATGTAATGTATGTTTATATATGTATATAATTTTTATAGTTAAAGAAGAATTTGCGTATTAGTCGGGAGGTGCCATTGGTCTTTTTGAGAGATATTCATTGTCTTATTTCAAGCGATCATACCAGGGAGCTATCTGCTTCTTCTTTTTTAACAAAAACAGCTGTACATGAAAAAAAATGTTACACTGTTGTGATTTTATGTTCTATTCTGACCATTAAAAATGCGACATCTTTAAAATGTTACCCCACATTATAAAAATGGTGTAACATTTTATTCCAGAAAAGAAAACACCATAAGGTAAACTAAGAAATCACCACCGTTTTGCTTTTTTGTAACCATTAATTGTTATTATTTTTTACAGCCTTAAACTTATTTCAGAAAACAGCCTTAAAGGAAAATCCATTGCAAGTTTTTATGAGAAAAATTGTCAATTAACCGACTCGGTTCGTGGAGATTTAATAAATATTATATTGGAAGACATTTTTTATCGCGATGTTAAATTATAATAATAATAATAAAATTGTAGATTAAATAATAGAAAACTTTTCTTGTGAAATTTTGTTTTTCCTAATTGCAAAAAATTATTTTAATATTTAGTAAACATTATTAAATTTATGCAAAAAAATGAATAAAATAGAAATTGTTTTTACTGAACCAATATTGCTTTGAAGTTATTTTAATATTGAAATCATTAAAATTAACTTGAAATTTCATGGTATTTTAAAAGGTTTTCATGTTATTTCAATATGACCATAATTTTAATTCTAAATGTTTCAATAGTAAATTTAAAATTGAATTCGTGTTAATTTACCATGAAATTCATGTTATTTTTACATTTTACACTGTTGATTTTAAAGGATTTAAACATAATTTTTACATGATAATCACTTGAATTTTATTGGAATAAAAATGAAAATTTTACATGATTAATTCAAAAAAAAAAAAATAATATTTGTTTTATTGTAAAATCATGTTAAATTAACAGGAAACGCTAATGAAGCAAAATCATTAATAAAAAAATGTTAATTTAATCTTGTTTTAGTTGATTTTACAATGATTTTTTTCTGTGTGTATAAGTTTATCATTCTGTGTTTAACATTGAGAAATATTCACCTGAGACCCAATCCGTATGACATTCTAAGACGATTGAGCTATATCCGTCCGTCTGTCCGTCTGTCTGTCTGTGTAAAACACTCTCAGGTCTAAAAAAAACGTAACCAAAATCAGCAAGGTTTACAAAAAAACATTTATAATTCTCTTAAGCAGTTTGTTATTGAAAATCAGTAAAATCGGCGTAGTAAAAGCAACATTTTTCACAGATCATGTATATTGGATTTTGTGAATATAGGTCCTTATTTGACCATATCCTCCATATAAGGTCCACTTCCGAAAATTACTTACATATACCGGTATGCGACATGATATATCCTCATATATGTATATAAAATTCTCTGTGCAAAATTTATTGAAGTTCGGTCTATAATTGGTCATAGCTCCCATATAAGCACCAACTCCGAAAAACAAGTAAACCCACAAAAATGTCTAATAAATATCGATATTAAACCAACGTTTTATACAGATCAGTAATTTCAATCCAGAAATCATACTAATATCGATCATAAGGCAATTATACTACTAGATTTTGTAGTTGTCAGTCCATATTTAGCAATAGCTCCCAAATGAAGTAAACTTCTGAGTATCATTATAACAACTATTAAACTTAAGCCTTAAATACATACAAATTACATTACTATATATTAGAGTGGTTCGAAAAAAAGTTGTGTCAGTCACCCCCAAGGATTAAAGATAATGTAAAAACAATTCTAGAAAATTTTTGATATTTATTTTAGTCGGGCTCGAGTGCATTAAATTTAATTTTCATTAAATTATTTTTACTGAAGGTAGGAATTGTTTTACAACTTGAAAAATTTTTAATGATAATTTTCTTGGCTGCGATTCGAACCTGGGTTGTTGAATTTATATATGTTTCGAAAAACACCACTTTCTCCCATCAGAATTGTGCTTCAATTCCAGAAAATTTTTTTTTATTTTTTTTTTTGCCACGCCTTTAGTATTTGTTCACTGTGTCACTATTTTTAGTCCGATCATAACATTTTGTATACCGGAGTTCATGGCTCTGTAAGGGCTACATTTCTGTCCTTAAGCATTTTTTACTACCACATCAAATTCTAGTCATAACTTTTCAAAAATATTTTATTAAAGAAATTTTATTCAAACAAAACTTTAAAAGAATCATATATATTATCGGATATATAAAAATTAAAATAGTATTTTGCTCTTTTTATTTTATTTTATCTGATACGGCTACATTTAACGAAAACTATTAAAATATGTATTTAGTGTGAGTGGACTTACTTAATAATCGTACAAATCCTCCGGCCACTTTGATTTAGTTTTCTGTGTATCTTAACAAATATTTTTAAACCCACCACCAAAATGATAAGAGATATATTAACCCTGCTACTATGTTAGAAAAAAAATACACATGTTATGTTCGGGTCATATTTTGATCCCACATTTTTTTATTGAGAAAATTCAGGGCATTAGCAGGGTTAAGTAATATTTCGAAATATAGGTCGTAGAACCAAAAAAGTATATATATTATGGCTCTTTAACAATTCTAAGACAATCTAACTATGTCCGTACGTCTGTGGAAGGCACGATAGGCTCCCGAGGATACGACTTAAATGAATGAAATTGTTCCCAAGCATTATTTAAACAAAACTTTTGGTATTGAAAATGGGCAAAATCGGTACAATAAAACCAGAGTTATAGACTAATATTTTAGACGATCTTAATTTCTATTATAAAACTACAAGTCCTGTGGTAGGAATCGGTCCCCGATACAAATATCCTCCCGGAATTCGGCTCTATGGTACATAAATGCCTATAGAAAAGCAGTATCCATACAAAATTCAGCAAAACTAAGTTTCATCCAAAGACAAATCACAAAACGATAATTTGTTTGAATCGGTCTATATTTGACCATTTCCGAAAAATGCGTAAATAAATGCGCATAAATCTCATATACATCTTATTTTCCAACCGTCATTTTACAAAGATAAGTTTTACTTATATTTATATATGTGAAAATCAAACTACTCCCATACAAGGATCGCTTCCGAGAAATACATTCATCACCATATCTATCATATAAACCCAGCATACCATTCTAGGAGCGCTCCAAAAAAGGAATCAGAAAAGAGTCCAACTAAAGAGCATTTTCGGAGCGCTCCGAAAAAGGAGTCAGAAAAGAGTCCAACTAAAAAGCATTTTCGGAGCGAAAGAAAAATTTGATTAAAAAATTATTTTTTTTTTCCATTTTTATATATTTTATTTAAATGAATTCCATTTTATTTTTTTACTGTAAATACAATTTCTTTAATTGTTTTCCATTTCTAATTTAGTTTATTTGTAAATGAATTCCCTTTTTGTTTAAGTAAAAACAATTAAAAAATTGCAATGACTCTTTTCTGACATTATCTAAGAGCTCTTTCAGAGCCCAAAAAAAAACTCTCATAAAAGACTCCTTTCTGACAGACCATTTTCGAATGTAATGACCCTCTTTTCTGAAGGTTTTCGGAGCAATAATGAGTGTTTTTTGAGCTCATAAAGAGCATGAACGCTCCGGAAAAGGTGTCAGAAAAGACTCTTTTCGGACACATATGGCTTGCTGGGAATATCGATATCGAATCAAAATTTTACACAGATAATCACTATACACATACACTCGTATGTCTTTTGTTCTCGATAGCACTTATGTAATTGCATTATTCTGAAATTTACCACTAAAATAAACCAAATACTCGTATATGATTTAATAAAAAATGAACAAAAATCGGTATCAATATTACATATGTTGGTACATATGTCCATATATTGGCGGCGAATTGGCTTGTTTCTTTTGTGCACATTTTTGAGTTTTTTTCAAACTCTGATAAAAAAAATAACGGTACATGTTCAAGACGTTGTCGACAAGGTATTCCCCGGTCTAACAATCTTCTATAAAAAATTCGGGTTGGCTGTGAGAACGTGCAGTTTTGGCACAAAAAATGATGATGCCAAGAAGTTCAAGGAGCAAATTCAATTGAAACTGCCTGACAGTTTAAATAAATAAATACAAATACAAATCGATCGACACAATAATGGATGAAGAACAAGCTGTCAATTATCCCATTTGAATTTTTTAATTCATTGGAATCACCCGGAATGCCACCGCATGTGCTAACATTAAAGGTTGGATCACCGGTAATTCTTATTTGCAGCTTAAACGCACCAAAGTTAAGTAACGGAACCAGATTTTTTTTTTTTTTTTTTTATAATACATTATATTTATTTATTGAATCTTCAGATATTGAAATGACAATAAGTTTTCGAATCTTAATACTAAAAGAAAATAATAAGTCCAGCCAGTGCTAGACAAAATATTATGATACTACAAAAAAATTTACATCCACTGATCCAGTCATCTGTTTTGCGTTTGAGTTAAAGCAAGGGTATCCCTCCTTCTCAACCGAACATGGCCACTAAAGTTAAGGATGTCTCGTGCAAGTGGGTTTGGATGGTGTTCAAGTTTGCTGACATATTTTGAGGCGTATTTTGTAAATTCGTCTATCACCAAAGGAATGCCTAGATCTTTGTGAATTCGAGAATTTTTAACGTACCATGGAGCTGCAGTAATTATACGTAGAATTTTATTTTGACCTCTTTGAATTTTTTCAATGTTGGATGCTGAGGCAGTACCCCATAATTGAATTCCATAACACCATATTGGCTTTAGAATTGCATTGTACAACAAAAGTTTACAATCCAACTTTAATGTAGAATTTCTGCCGATTAGCCAATTAAGTTGCACTGCTTTTAATCTCATCTGTGTAAGTTTTGCGTCAATATGAGACTTCCAGGTTAAACGACGATCGAGGTGGATTCCGAGGTATTTGACTTCATTGTGTTGCGGAATAATTTGGTTATTTATTCTGATGGACGAGCAGGTATCTTTTCGCAATGTGAAAGTTATATGAATACATTTCTGTTCGTTAACCCTGATTTTCCAAAGCTCAAGCCAATTCTCTAGTTTATAAATATAATTCTGCAAATTCTGTGATGCTATTTGATGGTCCTTATGAACGCTAATAAAGGCTGTATCGTCAGCAAAAGTTGAAGTATGTATATTGGGGTCTGACGGCATATCGGATGCATAAATCAAATATAAAGTAGGACCCAGTATGCTACCCTGGGGTACTCCTGCTTCAATTGGCTGAGCGGGGCTTAAAAAATCGCCTTCTTTGATTGTAAATTTGCGACCATATAAATAACTTTTCATAAGTTTGTGGGTGTTAGCAGGCAGAGCTAATTTTATTTTGTGCATTAAACCTTCATGCCAGACTTTGTCGAACGCTTGGGAAACATCAATGAAAAGCGCGGAACAGTATTTTTTCTCTTCAAACGACCGTCTTATCACATTTACTAATCTGTGTGTTTGTTCGATGGTACTGTGTTTAGCTCTGAACCCGAATTGATGATTTGGAATACATTGAGTGTCGTTCAGAATTGGAATCAACTTAGCCATTAACAATTTTTCAAACAGTTTTGAAATTGTCGGCAGTAGGCTAATTGGCCTATATGACTCTACTTTGGTGAGGTCTTTCCCTGGCTTAGGAATCATGGTAATCATAGATACCTTCCAATCTGCAGGATAGTATTCTAGGCGTAAAATAGCATTGAAGATAAAGAGAATAATTCTTCTAGCTACACGAGGTAACTCCACGAGCATTTTGTTGCTGATTTTATCCATACCTGGAGCTTTTTTAAGGTTCAGAGTACCAATAGCGCTTTGAATATCATTAAAGCTAAGTCTTAGAGGTACAGGAGGTCTAATAACGAGTGGTGGCAATTCAGTTGCATTATTTGAGTTGTTTATAGTAAACACATTTCTCAAATGGTTAACAAATAAAGTCCCTTTCTCGGAATCGTTTCTAGCCCAGTCACCAATCGGATTTCGCAAAGGAGGCTTTCCTCTAACTGGTCTTTTTAAACCTCGTGCCGCCTTCCATAACGAATAGTCAGATTGTGGGGAACTGTCAATTCCCTCCAAGTATGATTTAAGTGAAGCCATTCTTTGGGTTTCTAAGAAATTTCTTAGTATATCTCTGCATTCCCGTAGCCTAGCTTTCAGTTGAGGAGACCTGTGAATTTGCCACTCTCTTCTAACTCTTCTTTTTTCTGTCAGGAGATGTTCGAGTTCAGCGAAATAAGTTCTGTTTGTCCTATTTCTGCATTCAACGTCATATGTGGAAGCGTGATGCACAGCTCTTCGTATGTCCTCAGTAAACTTGC
The DNA here is from genome assembly GCA_950370525.1 of Bellardia bayeri. Taxonomy (NCBI): domain Eukaryota; kingdom Metazoa; phylum Arthropoda; class Insecta; order Diptera; family Calliphoridae; genus Bellardia; species Bellardia bayeri. Next base: position 41,169,569 of record OX493268.1, on the reverse strand, counting down.
CAATCGACCCATCAATATCCTCGGTAGTTCTCAACACTACATTTTCTGTGCAGTGGGAACTTAAATACTTTTTATACTTTATCCAACTTACTCTGGATTTAGACATGTCCCGAAATGGAGAGCCATACCCTTGAAGGAAACGCATTGAAATAATAGAAGGAGAGTGATCTGAAGACAAATCTAATGAAGGCTCCACTTGTATCGATTCTACAGGGATATTTTTCACTACTCCGAAGTCAATAATATCGGGAATCTTCCGTCGGTCCGTCGGCCAGTAGGTGGGATGCCCGCTTGAGAGTACATCTAAGCCCATTTTGGCAATGGTGTTGAACAGTTCACGACCCTTCGGGGTCACTAGACGTGAACCCCAAAATGTGTGTTTGGCGTTAAAGTCACCAGCAACCAAAAATCTAGCTCCAAGGGAATTGAAGAAGCTGTAGTATTGATGTTCTTTTATTGAAAATCGAGGCGGCGAATAAATCGATGATAAAACAAATTTGTATTGACAGAATTCAATGCAAATGTTTGTTGCTTGTAGGTAATCCTCACATATGTTGTTCATTAAATAATGTTTTATTCTGTTCTTTATAAGAATTGCCGAACCTCCACATGCTCTTCCGCGGGGATCTTTAGTATCATACAACACGTAGCCATTAATTTTGAAGTACCCTGTCGCCGTCAAGTGAGTTTCAGCAATCATCATGACATCAATCTGCTTATCCATCAGGAAGTGTTCCAGTTCGTTTTTATGTTGGCGGAGGCCGTTCGCGTTCCAAAAACAAATTTTTAAACAAATCATTTCTTTAAAATTGCTTATAAGATAGTGGATTGCATTTTCAGCATTTCCTGCATCATGGATGTCATAGTGGTCGTAAAAGTGTTCATAGTTTGGACAAGTGTCTGCAAAGTAGTCTCTAGAGTGTTAATATTAGGCTCGTAATATTGAGATTTAGGTTCCTGCTCCAAACCTGGCATATTAGATTTAACCACGTTAGCGTAAGAAACTTGTCTAGAACTAGGCGCGTTTTCATGACTAGTGGGCCGTAACAATTGAGGAAAATTGTTACTCGATGCAAAATTAGGCTGTTGAGGATGATTAGGTAATACTGACGTCTTGTTGGTCCTTATGCCTTTCAAATGAGTGTAAACTGGACAACCTCTATAATTTGCGGTATGATTACCTCCGCAGTTACTGCATTTTTTGATTTTTGAGTCGGTTTTCGACTTATCACATTGAGCAGTTGTATGTAGTTCCCCACACGCAACACAAACTGACGGCAATTTACAATATGCTTTAGTGTGACCAAATTCTTGACAATTAAGACACTGGACGGGTCCCTGACGCTTATGCGGTTCTTCTACGGTGATTCTACGATGCAGAAGGTAAATCAGATTGTAGATGGGATGGGACTCGTTTTTCTTTAAGACTATATCTCCGGGTTCCAATTCCACCCTGAACATAGGCTGAGGAATCTTTTCACGGTTTCTAATATTCGTTATGTTCTTAATTTTGAAGCCATTTTCCATTAAACTAGTCTTTATCTCGGCAGGATCAACATCTGGGTCTATACCCTTTAGAACGACTTGGAGTCCTTTTGCGCTTTTCAGCTGGTAGGTATAGAAATCCCTACTCTCCCTCTCCAACTGGTTGGACAATTTTCGAAAGTCATCTTCCTTTTTCACTTGAATTTTGGTTTCGCTGATATTTCCATGTTTAATTGAGGTTACGCTAAACATATTTTCACCTATTACCGAAACAATTCCTTGTACCAATTTACTGGAAGTGGGCTCTCTCAGATAAATTGGTGGGGGCTTAAACGTTTTTTTAGGAAGTTCTGGATCATCCGTCTGGAGGAGAGCAAACCTGTTTTGATCATTTGGATTGTCAATACTCACGGTCTTGGGAGCTTTTGAATTTGATGACGTTTGAGCAGATGTCGGGCTCCTCTGTCGCTTAAGAACTGTGACGTATTTATCCATACCTACTTGTTTTCTAGGTTTGACTGCACTATTTGATGTAGAAGATATTGATGTTTTATCATCTGATGAAATCACTATATTGGGCGAACAGGAACGGCGCCGTTCTACGGCTCTTGTAGTGAGAAGATTCTCCACAGATTTTTTTAAGGATTCTTCCTCAGAGATCCATAAAGATTTTCTAGTCGAGCTAAGCTCTTTCTCAGAATTACATCTGAGAGGAACACTCATACAGTTTTTATGCGATTTTTAATGTTTTTTATTATTTTTTTTTTAATGTTTTTTATTTTTTAATGTTTTTTATTTTTTTTTTTTACCGTAGGTATTTTTACCTATTACGAATAATTTTTTAACTTTTTGTTTTATTTCGACCTATTACACTTTTTCACCTATTAAGATTTTTTCACCGAAAATTCAGCCGCACTAAAAATAACACGTCCGAAGAGTTCAACAACACTATGTGTGACGGAACCAGATTGACCATCAAAAACTTCTCAGCAAATATAATCGAGGCAACAATCATCGGTGGCAGCTTCAAAGGCGAAGACATTTTTATTCCACGAATTCAGATGATTTCCAACGATTTACCATTCCAATTCAAGCGGCTCCAATTCCCTTTGCGTCTTGCCTTTGCTATTACCATCAATGAAGCACAAGGCTGGCATAATTTTGGAAAATTCATGGTTTTCACACGGCCAGTTGTATGTGGCTTGCTCCCGAGTTGGCACGCCAAAAAATTTAGACGTTATTACACCAAATAAAAAACAAAAAAAAAAACATTGTCTATCCGCTGGCCTTAAGATGAAGTAATAAAAAAATATATAATTTCCAATTTGCCTTAAATACATGCATATCTTTTATGATTGAGCCCATTCTGTAAAGAAACTTTATGATAGGTATTTTCAAAACGCCATAATGAAGTACTTACATGTACATAGTACATATGTACATATATTAATACTCACATGGTATTTAAAAAGGAATTCGACCATAAAAGTAAACATGTTGCAGAAGAAAAGTGACACGTGCTTTTAAGCAATATGTTGTAGCAACATGAACGCATTAAAAGCTAAAAACAATTAATATTAAATGTATCGTAGCCGGAAGTACATTTATTTCCCGCCATAAAATCTATAGGCAAAACGAAAATATGTTTTATACTTACATTTATATAAATAACACGAAGAAAAACTTATAGTACTACTATTACAGGCAATTGTTGCAGCAATATGTTGCGAAGATGAATTTACAACTGTTGCTCGGTCAGACGATGGGCATGCGGCAGGTATTATGCACGATGTGCATCCGAAATGCATAGAAACATTGCACAAACAAACTGATATGTTGGTACGGATGGATGTTCGTACATGTTGGTCACAGTCAACAGCAACGAGACCAACAACGACAACGACAACAACAAACAAATATTTACTACTAGCAACCATTCAGCTTAAACCGGCAGTCAGTCGAGCAACAAAAACACATATTCAGTCTTTTCGTGTATGTGTTGTTGTTTTGATGTTGTTGTTTTAGTTTTAGTTTCTCGTAGTGCTGACTGAGTTGCTGCAGCAGTCAGTCAGTCGGTGTGTGAGTAGATGTAGTTGATTCGATGGATTATTGTTGGTTGGTTGTTTGGTTTGTTTGTTGGTTAGATGGAGCGCTCCGAAAAAGGAGTCAGAAAAGAGTCCAACTAAAAAGCATTTTCGGAGCGAAAGAAAAATTTGATTAAAAAATTATTTTTTTTTTCCATTTTTATATATTTTATTTAAATGAATTCCATTTTATTTTTTTACTGTAAATACAATTTCTTTAATTGTTTTCCATTTCTAATTTAGTTTATTTGTAAATGAATTCCCTTTTTGTTTAAGTAAAAACAATTAAAAAATTGCAATGACTCTTTTCTGACATTATCTAAGAGCTCTTTCAGAGCCCAAAAAAAAACTCTCATAAAAGACTCCTTTCTGACAGACCATTTTCGAATGTAATGACCCTCTTTTCTGAAGGTTTTCGGAGCAATAATGAGTGTTTTTTGAGCTCATAAAGAGCATGAACGCTCCGGAAAAGGTGTCAGAAAAGACTCTTTTCGGACACATATGGCTTGCTGGGAATATCGATATCGAATCAAAATTTTACACAGATAATCACTATACACATACACTCGTATGTCTTTTGTTCTCGATAGCACTTATGTAATTGCATTATTCTGAAATTTACCACTAAAATAAACCAAATACTCGTATATGATTTAATAAAAAATGAACAAAAATCGGTATCAATATTACATATGTTGGTACATATGTCCATATATTGGCGGCGAATTGGCTTGTTTCTTTTGTGCACATTTTTGAGTTTTTTTCAAACTCTGATAAAAAAAATAACGGTACATGTTCAAGACGTTGTCGACAAGGTATTCCCCGGTCTAACAATCTTCTATAAAAAATTCGGGTTGGCTGTGAGAACGTGCAGTTTTGGCACAAAAAATGATGATGCCAAGAAGTTCAAGGAGCAAATTCAATTGAAACTGCCTGACAGTTTAAATAAATAAATACAAATACAAATCGATCGACACAATAATGGATGAAGAACAAGCTGTCAATTATCCCATTTGAATTTTTTAATTCATTGGAATCACCCGGAATGCCACCGCATGTGCTAACATTAAAGGTTGGATCACCGGTAATTCTTATTTGCAGCTTAAACGCACCAAAGTTAAGTAACGGAACCAGATTTTTTTTTTTTTTTTTTTATAATACATTATATTTATTTATTGAATCTTCAGATATTGAAATGACAATAAGTTTTCGAATCTTAATACTAAAAGAAAATAATAAGTCCAGCCAGTGCTAGACAAAATATTATGATACTACAAAAAAATTTACATCCACTGATCCAGTCATCTGTTTTGCGTTTGAGTTAAAGCAAGGGTATCCCTCCTTCTCAACCGAACATGGCCACTAAAGTTAAGGATGTCTCGTGCAAGTGGGTTTGGATGGTGTTCAAGTTTGCTGACATATTTTGAGGCGTATTTTGTAAATTCGTCTATCACCAAAGGAATGCCTAGATCTTTGTGAATTCGAGAATTTTTAACGTACCATGGAGCTGCAGTAATTATACGTAGAATTTTATTTTGACCTCTTTGAATTTTTTCAATGTTGGATGCTGAGGCAGTACCCCATAATTGAATTCCATAACACCATATTGGCTTTAGAATTGCATTGTACAACAAAAGTTTACAATCCAACTTTAATGTAGAATTTCTGCCGATTAGCCAATTAAGTTGCACTGCTTTTAATCTCATCTGTGTAAGTTTTGCGTCAATATGAGACTTCCAGGTTAAACGACGATCGAGGTGGATTCCGAGGTATTTGACTTCATTGTGTTGCGGAATAATTTGGTTATTTATTCTGATGGACGAGCAGGTATCTTTTCGCAATGTGAAAGTTATATGAATACATTTCTGTTCGTTAACCCTGATTTTCCAAAGCTCAAGCCAATTCTCTAGTTTATAAATATAATTCTGCAAATTCTGTGATGCTATTTGATGGTCCTTATGAACGCTAATAAAGGCTGTATCGTCAGCAAAAGTTGAAGTATGTATATTGGGGTCTGACGGCATATCGGATGCATAAATCAAATATAAAGTAGGACCCAGTATGCTACCCTGGGGTACTCCTGCTTCAATTGGCTGAGCGGGGCTTAAAAAATCGCCTTCTTTGATTGTAAATTTGCGACCATATAAATAACTTTTCATAAGTTTGTGGGTGTTAGCAGGCAGAGCTAATTTTATTTTGTGCATTAAACCTTCATGCCAGACTTTGTCGAACGCTTGGGAAACATCAATGAAAAGCGCGGAACAGTATTTTTTCTCTTCAAACGACCGTCTTATCACATTTACTAATCTGTGTGTTTGTTCGATGGTACTGTGTTTAGCTCTGAACCCGAATTGATGATTTGGAATACATTGAGTGTCGTTCAGAATTGGAATCAACTTAGCCATTAACAATTTTTCAAACAGTTTTGAAATTGTCGGCAGTAGGCTAATTGGCCTATATGACTCTACTTTGGTGAGGTCTTTCCCTGGCTTAGGAATCATGGTAATCATAGATACCTTCCAATCTGCAGGATAGTATTCTAGGCGTAAAATAGCATTGAAGATAAAGAGAATAATTCTTCTAGCTACACGAGGTAACTCCACGAGCATTTTGTTGCTGATTTTATCCATACCTGGAGCTTTTTTAAGGTTCAGAGTACCAATAGCGCTTTGAATATCATTAAAGCTAAGTCTTAGAGGTACAGGAGGTCTAATAACGAGTGGTGGCAATTCAGTTGCATTATTTGAGTTGTTTATAGTAAACACATTTCTCAAATGGTTAACAAATAAAGTCCCTTTCTCGGAATCGTTTCTAGCCCAGTCACCAATCGGATTTCGCAAAGGAGGCTTTCCTCTAACTGGTCTTTTTAAACCTCGTGCCGCCTTCCATAACGAATAGTCAGATTGTGGGGAACTGTCAATTCCCTCCAAGTATGATTTAAGTGAAGCCATTCTTTGGGTTTCTAAGAAATTTCTTAGTATATCTCTGCATTCCCGTAGCCTAGCTTTCAGTTGAGGAGACCTGTGAATTTGCCACTCTCTTCTAACTCTTCTTTTTTCTGTCAGGAGATGTTCGAGTTCAGCGAAATAAGTTCTGTTTGTCCTATTTCTGCATTCAACGTCATATGTGGAAGCGTGATGCACAGCTCTTCGTATGTCCTCAGTAAACTTGCCAATCGACCCATCAATATCCTCGGTAGTTCTCAACACTACATTTTCTGTGCAGTGGGAACTTAAATACTTTTTATACTTTATCCAACTTACTCTGGATTTAGACATGTCCCGAAATGGAGAGCCATACCCTTGAAGGAAACGCATTGAAATAATAGAAGGAGAGTGATCTGAAGACAAATCTAATGAAGGCTCCACTTGTATCGATTCTACAGGGATATTTTTCACTACTCCGAAGTCAATAATATCGGGAATCTTCCGTCGGTCCGTCGGCCAGTAGGTGGGATGCCCGCTTGAGAGTACATCTAAGCCCATTTTGGCAATGGTGTTGAACAGTTCACGACCCTTCGGGGTCACTAGACGTGAACCCCAAAATGTGTGTTTGGCGTTAAAGTCACCAGCAACCAAAAATCTAGCTCCAAGGGAATTGAAGAAGCTGTAGTATTGATGTTCTTTTATTGAAAATCGAGGCGGCGAATAAATCGATGATAAAACAAATTTGTATTGACAGAATTCAATGCAAATGTTTGTTGCTTGTAGGTAATCCTCACATATGTTGTTCATTAAATAATGTTTTATTCTGTTCTTTATAAGAATTGCCGAACCTCCACATGCTCTTCCGCGGGGATCTTTAGTATCATACAACACGTAGCCATTAATTTTGAAGTACCCTGTCGCCGTCAAGTGAGTTTCAGCAATCATCATGACATCAATCTGCTTATCCATCAGGAAGTGTTCCAGTTCGTTTTTATGTTGGCGGAGGCCGTTCGCGTTCCAAAAACAAATTTTTAAACAAATCATTTCTTTAAAATTGCTTATAAGATAGTGGATTGCATTTTCAGCATTTCCTGCATCATGGATGTCATAGTGGTCGTAAAAGTGTTCATAGTTTGGACAAGTGTCTGCAAAGTAGTCTCTAGAGTGTTAATATTAGGCTCGTAATATTGAGATTTAGGTTCCTGCTCCAAACCTGGCATATTAGATTTAACCACGTTAGCGTAAGAAACTTGTCTAGAACTAGGCGCGTTTTCATGACTAGTGGGCCGTAACAATTGAGGAAAATTGTTACTCGATGCAAAATTAGGCTGTTGAGGATGATTAGGTAATACTGACGTCTTGTTGGTCCTTATGCCTTTCAAATGAGTGTAAACTGGACAACCTCTATAATTTGCGGTATGATTACCTCCGCAGTTACTGCATTTTTTGATTTTTGAGTCGGTTTTCGACTTATCACATTGAGCAGTTGTATGTAGTTCCCCACACGCAACACAAACTGACGGCAATTTACAATATGCTTTAGTGTGACCAAATTCTTGACAATTAAGACACTGGACGGGTCCCTGACGCTTATGCGGTTCTTCTACGGTGATTCTACGATGCAGAAGGTAAATCAGATTGTAGATGGGATGGGACTCGTTTTTCTTTAAGACTATATCTCCGGGTTCCAATTCCACCCTGAACATAGGCTGAGGAATCTTTTCACGGTTTCTAATATTCGTTATGTTCTTAATTTTGAAGCCATTTTCCATTAAACTAGTCTTTATCTCGGCAGGATCAACATCTGGGTCTATACCCTTTAGAACGACTTGGAGTCCTTTTGCGCTTTTCAGCTGGTAGGTATAGAAATCCCTACTCTCCCTCTCCAACTGGTTGGACAATTTTCGAAAGTCATCTTCCTTTTTCACTTGAATTTTGGTTTCGCTGATATTTCCATGTTTAATTGAGGTTACGCTAAACATATTTTCACCTATTACCGAAACAATTCCTTGTACCAATTTACTGGAAGTGGGCTCTCTCAGATAAATTGGTGGGGGCTTAAACGTTTTTTTAGGAAGTTCTGGATCATCCGTCTGGAGGAGAGCAAACCTGTTTTGATCATTTGGATTGTCAATACTCACGGTCTTGGGAGCTTTTGAATTTGATGACGTTTGAGCAGATGTCGGGCTCCTCTGTCGCTTAAGAACTGTGACGTATTTATCCATACCTACTTGTTTTCTAGGTTTGACTGCACTATTTGATGTAGAAGATATTGATGTTTTATCATCTGATGAAATCACTATATTGGGCGAACAGGAACGGCGCCGTTCTACGGCTCTTGTAGTGAGAAGATTCTCCACAGATTTTTTTAAGGATTCTTCCTCAGAGATCCATAAAGATTTTCTAGTCGAGCTAAGCTCTTTCTCAGAATTACATCTGAGAGGAACACTCATACAGTTTTTATGCGATTTTTAATGTTTTTTATTATTTTTTTTTTTAATGTTTTTTATTTTTTAATGTTTTTTATTTTTTTTTTTTACCGTAGGTATTTTTACCTATTACGAATAATTTTTTAACTTTTTGTTTTATTTCGACCTATTACACTTTTTCACCTATTAAGATTTTTTCACCGAAAATTCAGCCGCACTAAAAATAACACGTCCGAAGAGTTCAACAACACTATGTGTGACGGAACCAGATTGACCATCAAAAACTTCTCAGCAAATATAATCGAGGCAACAATCATCGGTGGCAGCTTCAAAGGCGAAGACATTTTTATTCCACGAATTCAGATGATTTCCAACGATTTACCATTCCAATTCAAGCGGCTCCAATTCCCTTTGCGTCTTGCCTTTGCTATTACCATCAATGAAGCACAAGGCTGGCATAATTTTGGAAAATTCATGGTTTTCACACGGCCAGTTGTATGTGGCTTGCTCCCGAGTTGGCACGCCAAAAAATTTAGACGTTATTACACCAAATAAAAAACAAAAAAAAAAACATTGTCTATCCGCTGGCCTTAAGATGAAGTAATAAAAAAATATATAATTTCCAATTTGCCTTAAATACATGCATATCTTTTATGATTGAGCCCATTCTGTAAAGAAACTTTATGATAGGTATTTTCAAAACGCCATAATGAAGTACTTACATGTACATAGTACATATGTACATATATTAATACTCACATGGTATTTAAAAAGGAATTCGACCATAAAAGTAAACATGTTGCAGAAGAAAAGTGACACGTGCTTTTAAGCAATATGTTGTAGCAACATGAACGCATTAAAAGCTAAAAACAATTAATATTAAATGTATCGTAGCCGGAAGTACATTTATTTCCCGCCATAAAATCTATAGGCAAAACGAAAATATGTTTTATACTTACATTTATATAAATAACACGAAGAAAAACTTATAGTACTACTATTACAGGCAATTGTTGCAGCAATATGTTGCGAAGATGAATTTACAACTGTTGCTCGGTCAGACGATGGGCATGCGGCAGGTATTATGCACGATGTGCATCCGAAATGCATAGAAACATTGCACAAACAAACTGATATGTTGGTACGGATGGATGTTCGTACATGTTGGTCACAGTCAACAGCAACGAGACCAACAACGACAACGACAACAACAAACAAATATTTACTACTAGCAACCATTCAGCTTAAACCGGCAGTCAGTCGAGCAACAAAAACACATATTCAGTCTTTTCGTGTATGTGTTGTTGTTTTGATGTTGTTGTTTTAGTTTTAGTTTCTCGTAGTGCTGACTGAGTTGCTGCAGCAGTCAGTCAGTCGGTGTGTGAGTAGATGTAGTTGATTCGATGGATTATTGTTGGTTGGTTGTTTGGTTTGTTTGTTGGTTAGATGGATGGATGGATGGATGGAAATTTGCCTTTTTCTTACGTAAATAAGAATTTTGGTTTTTCAAAAAATTCAGTTTGTATCCGACTACCAAATGCAACGAACGGGTTAAGCGGCAATCAGAAAATCGTTTAAATTCAATTTGATATAAAATTTTGCAAATATTCAATTAAACTATTGCATGTATTGTATTTACAAGAATTAAATAATTTCAAACACACAAAATTATCTATAAATGAAAAGTGCGTAGCAAAGAAAACAACAAGAGAAAGTGTTAAAAAAAAGTGAAAATGTGTTTGTTGTAAATTTCAGAAAATTCTCTAACAAATTTTGAAAAATAAAATAAATTTTCAACAAAAATTACAAATTCAGCTACAGCAAACAAAAGTGTTTAAAAATCTGTGGGTGTTGATAATTGTATCGCGTTATAAACGTATTCTCACACTCAGTCAGTCCGCCACTCACTCACTCACTTTACTTGCATTTCTGTTAACGTATGCAAAAAAATTTAATACAAAAAGTGCAAAAATTTAAAAAATAAAATAAACTACAATAATTAACAGTTTTGTTTTTCATTGTAATTAGTTTTTTTTTTTTTGTTGTTTATTTTTCTATTTAACCGACATTTTGTACAATAATGGATGAAAAGGTATGAATTGTTAGCAACAAAAACCAAAAAATATAAAAACAAAAATAAAATTACAAACATACATACATACATACATATGTAGATATGTATGTAGATGGATATATGTATAAATATTTGTTACAAAATATTTTATGTAGTTTTTTTATCTGAGAATATTTTTGTGTGGCATAGAAAATGGAAAACGTTTTTTATTCGCTTCACAGCTAAATTATTAAATGAAAATTACTAACGGCGTGACATTAGTCAAAATTAATTCTATATGTATGTACATGTACATACATACATATATTTATATAAAACTTACATATTTTCATAATCGGAGAGGAGAATTGTTGTTTTTTATTTTGGTGCCGTTTCAATTGAATTCTTTCTTCTTTCAAGTACTGCTGATACTTTTTAAGTTCGCTAATTGGATGATTTAATTAGTTTTATTTTTAAATTTTATTTAAATTCATAAAATACATTTTCTAAACTTCTACTATACACACATGCATACATACATATTTATATGTAGAAGTATGTGAATGACTTGTGTCGAATTTAAACTTACTGCTGATGCTTATAATGCTTGGTTTTCACTATGTCATTTTTGTTGCCAAATTGTCCAAATTGTTGGGAATTATATGAAAACGGCTTGTCAAATGGCGTCATCTATGTTTGCAATCATGATTGAAACTCATTAGACGCCATAGACAACCCGTTTTCATACAATTCCCAACAATTTGGACAATTTGGCAACAAAAATGACATAGTGAAACCCAAGCTTAAGAGATTTATGCGCATTTAAATGATTTACGGAAGTAAGCTTCTACGGTCAAATATGGACCGATCGTCACAAAATTGAGTATATGTACAGACTATTTGTGTTAAATTTCAACTTATAAGAGATTAATGTGATAGTGATTTTTGGATGTGGACTTTGTATAAGGATATGGCAAAATATGGACCGTCGCAAAAGAAATATCATTTTGAGTTTTCTTGTTACATAAAACTTACTTTTGCTAAATTTTTTATGGATGAAGCCATAATTCAGGAAAACATTTGTATGGGGCTATGAGAAGGTGTTAACCGATTCTTACCATTTCCAACTGGACTTGTCATTCTATAATAAAAACAAAGTGTGCAAAATATCATGATATTATCTGCATTATATTTGAAAAAAATGCAAAAAATTCCAGGTTGTCTGAAACTTTGCTCAATGTGATAAAAGTTTTTCAATACAGAAATATTACGAAAAAATTGACTTCTAAAACTCATTCGTTTTCGTTTTCGTGATTTGCATCACATGCCTGATAACTTTAGTTTTAAGTTCGGACGATTTTAACAAAAAAAAAAAAATTATTATAATTTTTATGCAATCGAATTCCAATATGTTTATTATAATAAGTTTTTGTTATTTAATAACTAGCTTTCCCCTCAGTTTCAAATATATTTAAAAAAAACTTGATATGAACACCATATATTTCAGTTTCTATTTTAACAGGAAGATCATAAATTCCATTTCCTGAAAGCTTGTGCAGTCGGACGTGCAGTTTAGAAATACATATATACAGAAACAATTCAGATTTAAAACGCCTATAACGCTAAATCTTCACCATAAGAAAATGTTTGTCAATTTTCTAATAGAATCAGTGTTGTCAATATTTTTTAGTACGCATTCCCAATTTTCGTTATTATATCGCCAAAAATCCCCAAATAACAATTTCTAATATAAACTTTCAACCAGAGACTACAACAAGAGCCGCAACATGCGGGAATAATAATGAATAATGGGTAGATTTCACTTTAAATATTCGCCCTGTTCTGTAGGTCTGGTGTTTTTAAAAAAGAATGATTACCAAATTTATGTTATTAAAGTCTCACAAATTCTATATTTGATTATAGCTCCCTTATATGCCGTACTTCCGAAAATTACTTAAACGACCATAAATCTTTTGAACATTTAGGTATCTAAACAAAATTCAACAAAAATATGTTTCGAATACACCAAAATCATTTTACTATGATCGGTTCTTATTTAGTCATATAAGGCTCACTTCTGAAAATCACTTGAACTACCACCAATCTCGTAAAAATGTTGGTATCCGAATAAAATTCAACTTGAATAAGTTTCATATATACAAAAGTCAAGTCACCTTATTTTATAACGATGGGACCATAATTAGTCATATCTCCCATATAAGAATCTTTTATGTGTGTTGATAATAGGCCCATAATAGGTAATATCTCACATATAGTATCCACCCCTCTTCTGAAAAATGGTTTTTGTTTATAAACTTTTTTTCAAAATTATACTTCTTTTTCCAGAAAATTTTAACAGAAAAACATTAAAAAATTGCGAATTCACGAGATTTCCAAATCCCAAAAACTTACAATTTAAAGAAAACAGTTTTGGAAATTAAAACCGCTAGTAAAAATAATATTCGTTCTAATGCGATTAATCTTTATTTCATCGCTCCAAAGCACATACTTCCACTGAATAGCCGTCCAATTTCAATGAGATCTGCAAATTATACTCAACTTATTTTGCTGAATTAAAAAAAAAAAACTAAAATATTTATTTCTATTAAATTTAAAATCAAAAACAACTTGTGTACATAGATTCTAAATTAAATTATCTGAAACAAAGTTCCTCCACACAAGCAAGATATTTCGAAGCTAGTTGGTAAAAACGCTGGTTTTAATCGATCTATTAAAATATTCTTAATTTTTATACCCTACACCACCATAGTGGGGAGGGTATATTGGATTTGAGCTAATGTTTGTAACGCCCAGAAATATTGGTCCAACACCCACCTTAAATTATACCGATCGATTTAACGATGTCCGTCCGTCCGTCTGTCTGACTGGCTGGCTGTCCATGTAAAGCTTGTGCGCAGAGTACAGGTCGCAATTTTGAATATATTTTGATAAAATTTGGTGAGTGATATTTTTTCGGCCCAAGGATGGATGGGATTGAAACTAGTGGAAATCGGTCCATTATTTCATCTGGCCACCATACAAAAGTCCTCCCGAAATTGGGGTTTACCGCTCATAAATGTTTGAATTATGAAAGGAACCAAACACATTTCATCACAAATAAGTGGTAAATGAAGCCAAATCACATCTACAAATTTTGTGCAGATCAGTCCATAATTAGTCGTAGCTCCCGTATAAGGCCCACTTCCGGAAATGACTTTAACGATCATAAATTTCTTAAGAATGTTGGTAATCAAATAAAATTCGACAAAAATAATATACAGAAATGATGACACCTAATTTTATAATGGTCGGTCCGTAATTAGTCGAAACTCACATATAAGACCCTTCCCGTAATCAACTTTAACCTTCATAAATCTTTTAAAAGTTCTATATTTATATCGAGATAGAGTTTAACATACACAATATCTATAGTCACAGAAATCATGACACTAAATTTTTGGATGGTCGGTCCATAATAGGTCATATCTCCCATATAGCGCACATTTCTGAAAAACTGTTTTATGCATATACTGAGTGTAGGGTACTATATGGTCGGGCTTGACCGACTATACTTTCTGACTTGTTCCATTAATGTTTACTTATTTACTTCCCCATTTCTTACACAAACATGTGTAGATTCATAAAGTTTATGATGAATTAATTAATGGCTTTTTAATTCTATGGTGCGAAGTATGTGTCGGAAGAATAGAATTCATGTTACTAGCAGGTGAAAAAGATAAATCAGGTTTAAATGTTGTTCGTAAGCCCAAAAGGACTAATGGTAGAGCATTGGTCGAATTCTTTGTATTATAACACGTTAGAGAACTTTTAGTTTAGTTTTCTATACCATCGATCTACAATCCAATTTGCCTGAGGCTCATAAGCTGTTGTTTGTGGTACCGTGCAATAACTCCCAAATGAAATAAGTCCCAATGAAATAACTCCCAATGAAATAAGTCTCATGAAAAATGAAATAACGCCCAACTGAAAAAAATTAAATAACTTCCAAAGGCAAAATGAAAGAAGTCCCAAATTGTTGGGACTTATTTCAAAATGTAAAAATAAATCCCAATAAAAATGAATTTACTCCCAATGAAATAAGTCCCAACAAAAATGAATTAAGTCCCAATTTTTTGGTTTCCTTTTACAGAACGCTTTTTATTTCACAATTATATGTAAGCATATACATAATAGTAATAATAATTTAATTTAAGGTACCAGGAAGGCGAAAATCCTTCCGCCCGGCCGTAGGCAGAATACCGGCTTCACATAATATATACAATACAGGAAATCAGTACTATGCGAAGCCGGTGTTGTGTATACCATGGAGGAGAAAATCCTTCCGCCCGGCCATAGTAAAAACTCTGATTTTTAATGCTAATTATTATAATGCTCCATCAATTCTCTTCCCAACAACAATAACTTCTCTGATGTCCACATCATAAATTTACCGTTATTATACCCTACACCACAATAGAGGGTATATTGGATATGTCCTGATGTCCGTCCGTCAGTCAGTCTGGCTGGCTGGCTGTCCATGTAAAGCTTGTGCGCAGAGTACAGGTCGCAATTTTGAATATATTTTGATAAAATTTGGTACGTGATATTTTTCGGCCCAAGGATGAATGGGATTGAAACTGGTCGAAATCGGTCCATTATTTCACCTAGGCCCCATACAAATGTCCTCCCGAAATTGGGGTTTTCCGGTCATAAATCTTTGAATTATGCAAATATGCAAACAAAATTTACCACAGATGAGTGGTAAATGAAGCTTTCGTGAAGATTGGTGCATAATTAGTCGTAGCTCCCATATAAGGCCCACTTCCAAAAATCACTTAAAAGAGCATAACTCTCTTAAAACAGTTGGTATCCAAATAATATTGAACACAAATATGTTTCGTACATATACATATAATATGGTGGAAGTTTATGGCGATCGGTCGATAATTTGTCGTAGCCCCCATATAAGGCCCACTTCCGAAAATCACTTTAAAGAGCATAACTCACTTGATATCCAAATAAAATTTAACACAAATATATTTCATATATATACAAATAATACGGTACACTCCCATATAAGACCCTTTCCGTAATTCACTTTAATTTCCATAAATCTTTTAAAACTATTTATATCGAAATAAAGTTTAACACATATAATATTTATATTCACAGAAATCATGACACTGAATGTTGGTTCAAAATAGGTGATATCTCGCAAAAAACGCCCATTTCTGAAAAACTTTTTTATATTTACATATACTAGGTGTAGGGTATTATATGGTCGGGCTTGACCGACTATACTTTCTTACTTGTTTTTTGCATTCTGTTTTTATATCGTTGTTTTCATATGAAATAATTATATGGTACAAGTAAAATTTTTAACAGATTTATCTAACAATTTACAACTAAAACAAATTTTTTGATGCAAACAAGTGCAAAACGATATTATTATAAGCAAATAAAATAATATATATTTTTGGTTGAAAATTATTGAATTTTAGGCAAAAATGCCACATGGAAAACAACTTTCGTTGATAGAACGTACGCAAATTGAGTTGCTAAGGGGAAAATGGACACTCAATAAGGTCCATAGCAAAATGTGTTAAGAGATCTAAATCGACCATACAAAATTACTTGGCGAATCAAAAATCATACGGCACCAAAAAAAGATCTGGTAGAAAACCAACTGTTACTGACCGCGATAGACGATCAATCAAGGGCCTAGCTATCACAAATAATTTCAGTTGTAACCAAATAAAGTCGGAGCTGGGACTAAATGTGACCAAAAGACGGATTAACCAAATTCTAAATGAATTTCTAGATGTGACAAAACAAAAAATGATTCCCAAACCACGATTGACTCCTTGACACAAGACAGCCAGATTATCGTTCGCTGAAAACTATAAATTTTGGGAAGAGGAGTGTCGCAATGTTTTATTCAGCAATGAAAAAAATCAACCTTGATGGACCTGATGGATTCCAATATTATTGGAGGGAAAAAGGCGGTGATACACAAACCGGAATAGCACGCAATTTTCAGGGAGGATCTTTAATGACTTATGTAGGTTGCTTTTGGGTATAGACACGTTCTCCAATTTGTTTTATTTCTCATAAAATGAATGCGGAGAACTACGTAGAATTACTGGACAGTGTTTTTACTGAATTTGCTGAGGAAAATTATGGAAATAATTTTACTTTTCAGCAGGACAACGCCCCTATACATAAAGCCAAAAGAACTAAACAATTTTTTGAAGAAAAGGATATAGCTGTTTTAGACTGGCCACCTCTTAGCTCTGATCTAAATCTAGTTGAAACCCTCTGGGGAATTTTAAGTGCCGAAATATATAAAAATGGAATGACTTATAACTCCTTAAAAGAGCTCAAAGATGCTTAAGCAAAAAAAATGGAAACAAATTCCTCAAGATGTGTTACAAAAATTAATAAATATCTATGCCACTTCGGTTAAATGAAGTAATTAAAAATCAAGGAGGACATTCGCATTATTATAATTTATATTTTAGTTGAATATATTTAATTAGTTTTAGGCTTCGAATTTTTTCTTATTTTGTACCATATAAATATTTCCTATAAGAATTTGAAGTATTTAATAAAAATAAACAAACCCTGAAAATCTTTAAATTTAATTTTTTGTTTCTCTCTACTAAATATACAAAATATAGAAACTTTTACATTAGCTTTAAAACCCAAGAGATTTTTAGAAAAAACACATGGTTCCATATAATTTCTTCCTTTGCTGTACGTCTACATTAAAATTACTTTTTATGCAAATAACTTCCATATGCATATTTCAATTTATTTATATTATAGAAATATTAATTTTAATGATATAATTTAGAAATCAGCGACAATTAAGCATATACATACATTTTTTACACCAATGAATTGCACTTAAAAATTTAGTCAAATGCTCCTTAATAAATGTTTTTGGTTCTTGTTTGTTTGGTTCATTTAATTTATGCGTTTGTTTTGAAACTTTTTAAAAACAATGTATAAAATTCTGACAAGCGAAATGAAATAAATAATCATCAAAATTGAGTTCATAACATAAATGCATGCATGTGAATAATTCATTCGACAAATATTATTTTGAATCACAACTATTTTCAGCAAATATATACTTTTGAAAGCACTAAGTACCAGGACATACATACATACGTAATAATAATGTAATAATTATTAAATGTGAGAAAAAAGAACAGACAACGACTTCGGATTCCCAATTATATTGTAATCACATGTTAATTGATTTCTCAGGCCTTGGAGATATTGCTTACAAAGCAAATGATGAACATTTCCGATCCCAAAATTTTTATATGTTAAATAACAATATTTAACTACATATACATAGTATGTAGGTAAACATATTAAATGTTCCATTAAACGAAGGGCAGGCTTAATGCTTAAAATCTATAAATAAAATATTCATTGTTCGTGTGCCATTTGCACTTGAAATTTAATTCTAAAACAAAAATACTAAATAAATATAGTACGAATATTACTTTTATTTTTTTGGGGAAATTTATATGTACATTTGCATGTGGATATGTATTAGACATCTGTATGCATCATGCATATGCATACAGTGACTCACAAAAATATTTTGCTTCCATTTTTTTTAACAAAAATGTATCGTGTATAATTGAATAACATTAAAATTATTTGACGTATATGATTATTCTTTCCTTACTGTAATAATATGAACTCTCAGACGACAATAGCAAAAATAGCTGCATAGATGGACGCCGTATGGGGTGGCGCATGCCAAATGAAGCGTTAAACATAAATAACGTAAAACCAACGATAAGACATGGTGGTGTATCCATAATAGTGCAAGTGTTGAAAAAATGGGTCTTTCCATAGAAGGGTATTATTTGCAACATGATAATGACCCCAAACATACAACCCACGATGTCAAACTATGGCTTTTGTACAACACCTAACATCTTTCAACACCACCCCAGAGTCCCGACCTTAACCCCAACGAAAATATTTGGGCTTATTTGGATGAAAGAGTCCAGAAGCACAATATTACATCGAAATCAACTTTGAAACGTGTATTAGAGGAAGAAGGGTACAAAATACCTGTTGAAAAGTATGCAAGATTAGTGGATTCAATGCCCAGACGCCTGGAAGCGGTTATTGCCAACAAAGGCTAACACACAAAATATTAAAATCAATTATTTTATTTTTGTAGACTTACCAAACCTAAAAACAAACCAAAATACTTTTGTGATCTGAAAATTGTGTAGTTAATAAAAATAAACCAATAACAACTTTGGCAAACTAAATATTTTTATTTTTTGCTATTGTCGTCTGAGAGTTCATATTATTACATTAAGGAAAGAAAAATCTTATATGTATGTCAAATAATTTTGATGTTATTCATTAATATAAGATAAATTTTTGTTCAGAAAATGAAAGCAAAATATTTTTGTGAGTCACTGTATGTACATCCGTAAACTAAAGAATTTTTATATACAATATATTATTGCCAAAACCAAAGAAGAAAAAAACAAACAAATAAATTTTAAAATACTACAAAAAATAAGTGAATGAATTTTTGGCAAACTTATTAAATAAATTGCAAGTGATTTTTTGTAAACTCAAAGATGTGCAAATACTCGTATTGTATGTGTTAATATGTATATTTCATTAGAAGCTAAAATACTTTTATTTTATTACATATTTATCTCTTAGCATTTCCTCAAACAAAAAGCAAAAGTATTAGAAAATAACAACAAGTAAGAAAGTATAGTCGGTCATGCCCGACACACCCAGTGTATGTGCAAAAACAGATTTTTAGAAATCATCACTATATGGTAGCAATGGACCGATCATCCAAATATTTTGTGGCGTGACTTCTGAGCATACAAATATTGTTTGTGTTCAATTTTGTTTCTAATTTTCATCACTAATTTTTAATGAAATATTTGTGAATACTTACATAATTCAAACATCTATGATCGGTAAACCCCAATTTCGGGAGGATATTTGTATGGGGGCAAGGTGAAATAATGGACCGATTTCCACTAGTTTCAATCCCATCCATCCTTGGGTCGAAAAAATATTATGTACCCAATTTTAACGAAATATCTTCAAAATTGTGACCTATACTCTGCGCACAAGCTTTACATGGACAGCCAGCCAGCCAGACGGACGGACGGACATCGTTAAATCGACTCAGAACGTGATTCTGAGTCCATCTGTATACTTTAAGGTGGGTGTTGGACCAGTATTTCTGGGCGTTATAAACATCAGCACAAATCCCCACTATGTTGGTGTAGGGTATAAAAAAGTGAAGTAACACTCAGGCAATTAATATGCCTATATATTAATAAATAAATTGTGTTACTTTCCTTGAAAAAGGATAGCTAGGAGAAGAATAGGTGGTGAAAGTAGAGAAAAGCATTTCATATGACAGCACTGTAATTGCGCGTTATGTTTATTAGTAGTACAGTATTGCCGCGCCTCTGGTGGTGAGTAGGCGCATTGATCAAAGCTTGATTTAAAGCCTTTATTTAATTATTTTACTTTGGTAGCGTTTAAATGCTATACCACCGAAGGAGGGCGCTGTGATAAATATTAGTTATGATAAGTTAGGAAAACCTACAATAGGCATTACAATAAGTATTCAAATCTTATACCTAAACCTTAAAAAATATTGATATAATGAATAATTTTTGTTTTAATTGCTTTTGAAAATCAAATTATATGTGGATAATGAGGTGCTGTAGAAATTTCTGATAGGCAAAAAACTTCTGGTCCGCTGCTCAAATGTAAATATTGTATATAAGAGTGCTTCCATGTTATTAACACACAAAAAAGTTAAAATTTATGCACTTTTTATTAATATACCTCTACAGGTTTTAAGTCAAAAGGTTTATATTTAATAAATTGGCAGTGACATATAATAAGAACAGGCATTAACAGGAGCTAACTAATTTGAAAATTTGTTTTTATATTCTATTTTTAAAGATTTTTAACGCTTTTTAAGGTCCCAATTTACACGAAGCAATTTTTATTGAAAATATTGTAAATTTTTTCCATGAAATTTCTTAGGTGTTCACAAAGCGCAATTCTTATTGCTTAAATCGCACGTATATTTATTTGAGAGTATACACGCATTTGTATACACATACATATGTAATACGAATAAGAGAGTAAAACGAATTGCTAGTACAATCAAGTGTGTACTCGTATTATCTCCCCCTCACCCCGATAACTAAAAGGTTTTCAGCTTAGCTTAAATAATTGCTTCGTGTAAATTGGGACTAAGCAATATTATTCACTTTATTTTATGAAATGTTTTCATTTCTTATAGGAAAATTAATTTTATTACCATTAATATGTATGTGTGTACCACACATCAAATAAAAATGTTCTTTTATTTTGGTAATTGTTAAGCTTTTGTCGCAGAAATGCCAATAAGTTTTTATTGATTTCCTTTAAATTTAAAAAGTTTTTATTTTGTAAATTCTGTAAGATTCTGTAAGTTTTTAATAAAATTTATAAACCCTTTGGATGATTATGAAAATTAAACTTCAGGTGATTCAGGTAAGTGCAAAAAAATTCAAAGAACTACGTATATATGTACATATGTATGTATGTATATATAAAAAATTCAATTTCAATTGATTGTTTATTTATTTTTATTGATACTGATAGACAAACGCAGCATTTCTCATAATAATCGGATTAATGGACAGGAGAAAACAATCAAGTCTTATATTTTTTGTTGATATTGACGTGAATGATGTCACATAAACAATTATTAATATTATTTTTTCCCATCTATAATTTACGCTATCGAATCGAATCGAATAATTAATAAAACAGGCCATATACGTTCAATGACATTTTCAATCAACCATCACCAATAACCGTCTCTGTCACTGAATGTGTATTTTTCAGACGATGTGTCTGTCGGCCGATAAGTTGGCCTGTATTGCATTAAATCGCAAATCAGTTTAAGTTTCAATCATCCCTAATGTTCATTTGTTGTGGGCATTTTAGTCATATGTTACATACGAGTATTTGATTTTTGATTTGTAAACATTTCTGCATTTCGCATTATTTTTCTAATAATAGACAAATCAAAGCCAATATTGATGTTATACATGTACATATGTATGTATGTATGTATTTATAAACAAATTTTAAATAGAAAATTATTAAATATACTTAAATATTTTCCGGTTTAAAAAATGACACTAAAAGCATTTGTTTGGTAAGCTTCTTAGTCCCAACTTACACGAAGCAATTCTTTAAGCTAAGCTGATTAGCTTTAAGACATCGTGTTGAGGAGAAGATTAGACGATTATACACTTGCTTGTACCAGCAATTCGTGTTACTCTCTTATTCGTATTACATATGTATGTGTACAAATGCGTGTATACTCTCAAATAAAAATACCAACGATTGAAGGAATAAAATTGTGCTGTGTGAACACCTAAGAAATTTCAAGAAAAAAAGTATATCAATCTTTTCAATCTTTCTATCTGCAAGCTAGAAATCAAGTAGACAAGAATTGTTACCTTTTTGGTAGGATCACCCAATAAATAAACAGTGCTGGAACTAAAAACAAAATATCGTAATATTTATATGTATTTTCTAAAAAAAAACTTCGCAAACATTCGCATAAAGAAGTCAGCTGAAGAAAGACAGTTTCCTCATTTCCACGAACCCGAATGAAAAGCTGTAATAATTTTATTTTATAATTCTACTTTGTTGATTTCCGATGATCACAAGGTCTGAAATTGTCATCTAAAAACCAAATGCGGAAAAATTTGGTTTGATTTTTGGTTTTTCATTTGAAAACTAATTTCAGCCGAAAAATTCAAATATTTGAACTTAAAAAAATCTTTTTATTGCATATATTATAAGGAAATTTTCCAAATGGATAGATAGTAAAAATAGGTCTAAAGATTCATCCACAAAATTCATCTAATTGTACACTAGCATTTAATTAATCTAAAGTAACATCAGTAAAAAAAAAACAAGTAAGAGTTTATATTCGGCTGTGCGGAATACCCACTTATATACCTACCACAAAATCACCCAATATGGGGTGAACGTAATAAAATGTCGTACCGTAATTTCTATTTATTTTAGGATTATTTTGGTTGAATTTCATCACAATAACGATATTTACAAGAATTTTATGCATATTCTAGTTACAATCAAGAATTTATATTTGTCTCTTTCTTTCTTAACTTCACTTTGTTTATATTTCTGCAACGTATAACATAAAGCGATGTACTTTAACACACAATAAATTAGGTACGAAAAACCCCTCGGAAACTGATATTGGCTTTTTGAAACATCAAGATTGTCACCTCTGTATACTCTGTGGTTGTTCTCGGAAGTAGAGAATTTAAGAGAGCTATGGCTAAATATTGGGCAACTTTTTTAAAAAATGTCATTAATTTCATTTTTACATAGGTTAGGATAGCAGGTGACCATACGAGTACTTAGGTCCATATAATTGGTCCTTTTGTGTTGCCTGAAAAGACAAGAACGAGGAGAAGACAAAAAAGGTGAATGGAGATAGATTAAGTTAGATGGAAACAAGAAGAGAAGATATCGTGTTCGTAAGGTTTGCAGAGAAAAAAGAAAGAGTGTACACTCCTAGTCAATTTCATGACCAAGTAGTTCTGCGATAAGAACTTATGCATCCGATCGCGGTAGTCAATTACTACTTATAATGAAGGTATCAATACACTTTAACTTTATACCTGATAAAAGGATCTTTGTCCCGGAAAATGTTACGCGAAATGTTCATTGCGTCTCCTCTTCTGCAAAAGTCGTTGTAGGCTAAACTTAGCCTTCTTGTATGGTTGCCGAATTTACAGTGTCCAGTGATCACTGACACATAGTTGGAGTCGCTGTAGTTTTAGTAAGTACAATGAATATTTCCTATTTAGCATAGGCCAAATCAGTCTTGTGATTGTACAGATGTGTTCATTTTCCCATCTGGTCTGTGCAAGCTCGTAATAAATGTTGTTAATTTGTAGCTTTCAAATTCATAGCGTAATGCCGCCTATATGGTCTATGTTCCCATCAGGTAACATGGCGCTTTTCTTAGCCAGATTATCAGTTGAATGTTCCGTCATGCAATTTAGGTATACCCGTCATTCCTGGACTAAGATTGATGTAGTATATACACCCAGTGTTGCCAGAAGATTTTGGTGAAAAGTCATCATTTTTAAAATTTTTAGTTTTTATTTGTAAAAAATGAAAAACAATTCAAATTTTAAACTTATTACGTTGATTGCTTATCGGGTTTTGTTATCATATTTTTACTCAATGTATTTGTATTCATAAGGACATGATATAACCCAATAATCAACCAATTTTTAATAAACTATATGTTTTACCAAAAATATTGTATACTCGTATCTATAAGGTGCAGTAAAATACAAATGTTTAAGTAACTCATGCTTTGTGTTATTGCTACTATAAATGTCGGAGATATTTAAGAATTTCTGTTTCTCACCTCAAATGTCCGTCCGATTTCCAAAAAAAAAAAAAATATTTTGGATTTTTTTTTTATCTAATTAGTAAAAGTAAAGCTTTTAATATTTTTTTATAATTTATTTATAATACGAGAAGGTTTCATATTTTTTATAATCAGCCTTATTATGAGTGTCGTTTTCTTTTTATGACAACGACTGTTTCGTAATAGATTATAGAAACAAATTTAATTTTATCTTTAATCTATTACGAAAGAGTCGTTGTTGTAAAAAGAAAGCGACACTCATAATAAGGCTGAATATCTTCATCAATTTTTAAATTATAGCAAGAACATTTTATAACTGGTAAATAATCATGTGTAAATAAAATACTTTCTGATGTTGCGTTTTCAAGTTTTATTTAAATGAACTTTGGAAAATTTTGTTCAATGTTTGCTGATGAACTGGGAAGAAAAATTATATTGGAAACAAATTTCGTCAATGTTGGAACAGCTAAGTCGTTATTTGCACGAGTTATTTTAGAGATTGTGGTCCAAAAATCTTCACAATTAACATTTTCTAGTGTTTGAAAATATTTTGTGAAATCTAAATGACGAAGTTCTTCAAATTCATCGTCTAAATTTTGAGAATCATTTTCATTAATTAAATTTGGAATGAAATTTCCATAAGCGGAGACAATGCAGAAACTTTTTTAATAATAATATTATGTTGATCAAGAGAAGAAATTTATTTTAAAGAAGTGTCGCTAAAATCAAAACGTTTGGCTAATTGCTTACAAAAATAAGCGAAAAAAATAAACGAAACATTTAAACATTTAAAGTTTGCAAAAATTAATTCAAAGAAACAATGAAAACATTGCCGTAATTAGGATTAGAACTCCACACCATTTATTTATAAAACTTTATTATAAATACTTTATTTATTTATAAAACTACTCAAATATGCAACTAATCTAAATTATGTTATATTTGTGTGTATGTCTACCAAATTGTATGTGTTTGCTGTTGTATGTAAATCAAATTGCTACTGATTTATAATGTGTAACTGTCATTTGAAAATAATGAGTTTTGCATTTTTGTGTACTCGATATGGGTCACTCCATATAATACATAAAATGTAACCGCAACTAGCATTAATTATAAAAAAATATTCAAACTTTTTAATTAAAAGAAAAAAAATCTTAATTAAAAAAATCATATTTTTGGCAAAAAAATAATCATCAAATCAATTTTAGTTAAAAAATCATCAAAAATATGATAAAATCGTCATTCTGGCAACGCTGTATACACCTGTCAGTGACTTTCAGCCATTTCATAGAATTCCAATCCATTTGGAAGTGGAATTAATTCCGTATAAAAAAAGTAAAACGGAATCCTTGCTCAATTGAACTATTTATATGAATATCTACGATTCTTTCCAAGGGATTTAAAACGAACGAAGTTTATCGTCATTCCTTTTAAAAAATTGGTATAAAGTCCTTTGCCGTATTCTGCGAGATTTTGCCTTCTTTTGGAATGTGTAGGAATGAATAACATTGAGAGACAGACTTGATAAATATTAATCAGCCAAGGAGTGACTGCAATCTACATTGTGTTGTAGATCAGCTGGTATAATGCCTTCTGAGTTCGGAGAAGTGTAAGGTCCGAGGCTTTGTATAGCCCATTTTAGTATGTTCTCGTCGTTACTTATAGTGCGAGATTGCAGTGGCGACCTCACTGTATGGCCTATTGACTGTCCTAGGTTCTTGCTGATTCGGACGTTTTGTCGTCGGCTGTTGCTTTTTCTCTTTCTCTGACCTTTGCCGCTTAGGTGTCTCAGATGGTAGAAAGTTTAGAGCTGTTCTGATCGACAATAAGTGCTTTGGCCCATTCCAAAGCTGCCTTCTCCTCGTTGGTTAACACTTTCAACGACTTGAATCCATATTGTTCTACAATGCGCATTGCTGCGCATTTAATATGCTCGAAATTGGACTTAATTCGGAGCTAATGCCAATTATTGACTGACAGCTACAAAATCCAGTAGCACAATTGCCGTATAGCCGATATTAATATAATTTCTCGATTAAAATTTCTGATCTACATATATAAAAGTTAGTTTAATATCAATATTTATTGGATATTTTTGTTGGTTTATTAGTTTTTCGGAAATGGTTCTTATATGGCAGCTATAACAAATTATAGGCTGAACTTCTTAAATTTTGCAACAGTGAATTTTATGCATATGAGGATATTTCACTTCGAATTTTAACGTAATAGCGCTATATATAAGATACATATTAGTATTAAAGTGAATTTCGGAAGTGGACCTTATATGGTGGATATAGTCAAATATGGACCGATATTCTCCTAATCCAGCAATTTGATTTTGGCCTGTATGTAAATGATCCATGTAAAATTTTGGATCGGTACCGTTATGTATAAGAGATTTATGAGTATTAAAGTGATTTTCGAAAGATGGCTTTATATGGGGGGGGGGGGAAATTCATAAAATTCTGCAGAATGATTTCATATCATAAAATTTGGTACCACAATTTATTTACCTATAAGGATTATTTATGTCAAATTTTAATATTTTAACATTATTTATGCCAGTTTTATACGTAGTTAAGTTCATTTTGGAAGTGGACTTTATATGAGGTCTATGGTTATACATGGACCGAACTAAAAAAATGTCGTTTTTGCATGAAAGTTATTTTTGCTGAATTTTGTATTGATATTCCAATTTTATAGACATTTGTGTATAATTGAGCAATATTTCGGAAAGATTTTTGTAAGGGGGCTATGAGGACCTATTCTTACTATTTTCCTCACATTTTCTTCTTTTATCATAAAAATAACGTATACAATTCCATGAGAATATCTGCAATATACTCGTATTTAAAAATATTGCAATAAAATTAATAAAAAATATAAAATTTTTATGTTTTTTCAATTCACCACTCATGGTGGTGGATGGTATAAAAAAACTTTTGTTTTAATGCCAATAAAAAGCATACATATGCACAGGTATCCCTCGATTTACGCAGTACTTTATTTGCGCGGTTTCGATATAACGCGATTTAATAATAGTGAGCGTTTTTCTGTATAACGCGCTTTTTTACGCGATTTTAGTACAACGCGATTTAAAAATAGTGGCAACCCTCAAATTGCGCGCTATTCACCATTATTTAGAACAAAATTTTTAATTTTTTTTTTTCAAATATTATTTTTACAAATAATATTTTGTTATAGTACAAAAGTACAAATAAAATAAATTTAATTCAAATTATATTATACTGATAAGTATTTTTTTTAAAAAGGGTTTTTGGTCCCAAATTTAAATTTTGTATATAGCTAGTGTTTCAATTTGCGCGGTTTATTATATTTCTGGTCCCAAAACAGAATTTTGTATTGATAACTAATCTTTATTTACGCGGTTTTTATTCCGTCCCAACGTACCGCGTAAATCGAGGGATACCTGTATATATTTTACAGAAACTGAGCAATAAAGCAGTAACGTTACTACATCTTTGACGCATTAATGTAAGCTAAATATGACGCAAAACTTTATCTATTGAATAAGACCACAGCATATGTTTGAATGTTAACGACAACTTTTGCACAGGATTTGTTCGCACAAAAATGCATGTTTTTTATTTGCGTTACTTTCAGCAAGTATTTGCTTTAACAATCAAACAATTCATCGTATGAAAGCGATTCTAAAACCAATCTGGTGCTATGGAATTCAACTATCAGATACCGCCTCGGCATCAAATATTGAAAAAAGGTAACCGTATGATTACAGCAGTTCCATGGTATGTTAAAAACTCCCGAATTCACGAAGATCTAAGCGTGTCTCTGGTAAAAGCAGAGTTCGCCAGGTATATAAAGTATATCAACAAACTTGAAACACACCCAAACCCACTCGTACGTAACATCCTCAATTTTGGCGGCCATGCTCGGTTGAGAAGGAGGGACACCCTTGCTATCATCCGAGCTCAAAACAGATGAATTTACAGATATAGTACCGTTGAAACATAATTTTTGTTGTCTATCATTGGCTAGCCTCAAATAAACTTTTTTTTTAGTATAAAGATTCGTATACTTATTGTTAATTCATATTTTGAAGATTAAATAAATAAATAAATGTAATAAAAAAAATCGTATGAAATAACTACACTCAAGATACAAAATACTCGTGTCTTGGAAGTATTTGCATAGAAAATTGACATCGTATTTGATAAAAATCAGACATTGTCAAATTGATTGTATTCCAACTGAGTCTTTTTATCTTTTTTTATCTTTATGACAAACGAACTCAAACATGATTACACTAATGCTTAAAAAGTGATTAATTTAAAAAACAATAATAAAATGTATCCCAAATTAAGCGTAATTAAAAATGTAAGAAAATTACTTTTTAAACTTGGTACCACTTTCCCCCGAGAAAATATTCTTTTTACAGAGGTGTACAAACAGATTCGTATGTGATAAACTTTTTCTTAAAATGTTCCCTGGGTAGAGTGCGAGTTCAAACACATTACATCCAATTCATGAATCTTTACACAATATCATTGTTTGTACATTTCTTAGATAAAAATAATAAAACTACATTGATCCAAAAAATATTGTTCTGCATAAGTGCGATTGTGCTCATTGATAATACCAGCACAGCACACATACATAACAATATAAATTATACTGTGGAGCAAATTCAGGTTAGCAAATGTTAGGTCGATTCTGAGAGTGAGGGGTGCTTATTATGAGCAAAATTTTATTTTCGACTGTGGTCGAAAATGCTTATCGAACGAATTTTCATTTGGTATTATGGTGCATATTCGATGAAAAAACGCTATTGTGAAAGTCACTATATTTGGGTTATTCACAATAGTACATTTCTATCAGCTGCAGCTATATTTGTTTAAAAATTCTTAAAGAAAAATAAATTAAATTTGAAATGACCACCATGGAATTATGGTTTAATGATACATTTTGCCTTGTCAACAGTGGTTCTTCTTCTATGAAAAAAACGAGCTTCTCCAATTGCTGTTTTCTACTTACGACCTGCAGGATATTAACAAAAGTAATTTACAAGTAGTATTTGGTTGACCAAAACCAAAAAACAAACAAATTCTTACATTTTAAATAAATTTTTCACAGTTTATACAGCATCCACATCAAATTTGTGTTCGATAAAAAATTCGTTGAACAACGAAATTTTTGACAGCGATGCCAACTAATAATACAAATTTTATATTCGATAGTCGATTTTCGATAGCCAGCGAATATCGATTGTCGAATGCAGCTCATAATAGGGTCCTAAATTAGGAGATCCGTATCGCGGCGTTTGTTTATGTTAGTTCGAATTTTTTTTTTTAAACGATCTTCGAACTTTGCAGTCAATATCGATTGTCAGCATATTGTTTATATGTTTTTTTTTTTTTTTGTATAACTCGTCGACTAATTGATATTTTTTAAAGCTGTAAAAGCCAAATTATTGCTGGGGACCTGTGCAACAATTAAAATTTAATTTGGCTTTTACAGATTTAAAAAATATTAATATCAATTGATATTGCTCATAGCTCCCATATACGAACCAATTCCGAAAAACAAGTAAACCCTTAACCTGGTGAATATGAAAAAATGTTGAACCTGTTTTTCTTCTTGAAATAAAAAACATAAATTTTTAATAAAAAAAATTAAATACATTGTTCCTACACACATATACTTTCTTACTTATATTAGACTTTAATTAGTTTTTCAATTCTAATAAACAATTGTTTTAAGTAAAACAGAAATAAATTAAAACATTCAGTTATTGGCAAAGGTGTTAAAAATTGAATGGCATGTGAACATACATATTTTGTCAGTTATTTTATAGTATGAAACCAGACTATTACAAAAAAGTATGCAATAAATATTCTTACAAATTGCAAGAATAGCGGGCTAATAAACGTATTAAAATAATATCAGCAAACTTCTAATTTTTAGTCATCATTGTCAATTTCATAAATAAATCTAAAAATTGAAAATTATTTTCATATTATTACGTTTAAAACCCAAAATCTTTTCGGTTCCAAAATAATTTCAACAAAAAGTATTTTCTTTTATGAATAAATTTTATTAGGAATATTTTAATTTTAATAAAATTGTATATTTGGAAATTTGTTTAACACATTTTCCTAATCGATCTTTAAATGCAATTATTTGCATAATATACTTATGGATCTGCATGATTCAACTTTCGTGTGATCTTCTAGAGAATATTGTTCAAGGCCTAATAAAAAATAAATTTGATTTTGTTAAAGTTTTTTTTGCGTTTACAACTGACACCGTTATATGCAAAATCAGTCCGGTTATAGATCATACTTTTTGTTGAATGCTACAGAGCAGGGATGGGATCTGACGACTATGACGCGGTCTATAATATTGATAATTTGACAAAGGAATTTCCAAAATTTAAACTGAATTCAATATTAGGTTAAGTGGGTACTGCACTAACAAAATCATTATCTTCTTATTAATAAGTCAATCATCATAATTATTCTATTTGCAGTTTCGAAAAATCGTACCTAATATAATAGATTTTATATCGTTTCATACTTTCGGATGGATGTTGAGCTCTGGGGTTAATCTTGAACGAATTGCAAATGTTAATAAAATTCGGATCAAACTAATATTCTATCTCAATATTTGGAACAATTTAAACATTCAAACCTGATTAGTTTTAATGGTACTTTTTATCCTACTTTGGTACATTTTAGACAACTAATTAGAACTAAATAAATATGTTCAAAGCTCATCACTTCTGTAGACTAAACAAAACTTATTCTTTAGAATATACCCACAATAACAAATTCAAATACTCTCACACATGCATGCATATGTACATATATGTATATGAATGTATGTATGTAAATTTTTATATTTATCCGTACATGGATACATACATATTTGTATGTAAATAAACAAATGCTCAACAATAAATGTAACTACAGTTAAGGTCGTCTCGTGTTTTATTTATTTATTTGTATCTTATGTTTATTTTAATTTTATTTCAATTTAAATTATATTAGTTTGATTGCACATACGAACAAGACTGTTATCCGAGATTATGCAGTACAAATTTAAAGTCAGCAAACTTTTTAACGTGGCACAGTGGTTTATAAACGTTTTATTTTGAAAATAATTCAGTATCTTGAGAACTATTACAGATATCGTAACGAAATTTGACATGGTCGAGTTAATTTACAGTTTTTATTTGGCATCTTACGCGGAAGGAGGGGCAATGATTCACATTAAAAAAAATCGCCAAAAATCCATTTAGATCCGAGTTTAAAATATAAATAGTCCTTGAGAAGATCTACAAAAAATACAAAGTATTTCAAAGCAATATCTCAAAATATTCTGCGTCTGATGCGAATTTTTACTGTCTAACTAAAAACATAAATTTAATGGAAATCGGCAAATATTCTTACCGATATTTTACAAAAAACAGCAGGGATTGGAAAAAATTTTGTATTGTATCTTGATCGGAACAGCGGTTTAAAAATGTCAGATATATTTTAAAAAAAATGTCCATTCTTCCCGATTGTGTACATTTTGCACGCAATATATGAAAAAAAACATTAAAATTTGTGAAAGAGGTCAAGGTTTGTGGAGCTTTTGAAGAGTAAATATAAGCTTTTTATATACATAGATATGTATTTAGTACTTGTGAAAAGCTTAGGACCTGAATTGATTGATAATTTAGTAATATAATGCATTTTATACATTTTTCGTATGTCATTTACCTTAAAAACTTTGTGTGTGCTGTAGCGTAATTTGTTAGCGCATTTGATCATTAAGCATGAGTTGGTATTTGTCGCCCGGGTTCGATTCCCAGCCGCTGCCACTCAAACAACAACATCAGTTTCTGATAATTATTAGTTTTATTCTATCTATCATAACTAATATTTATCACAGCGCCCTCCTTCGGTGGTATAGCATTTAAACGCCACCGAAGTAAAATAATTAAATAAAGTCTATAAAATCAAGCTTTAACATTAATGCGCCTACTCACCACCAGAGGCGCTGCAATTATGCACTAAAAACAAACATATTGCGCAATTGCAGAGTTGTGATATAAAAAGAATTCTTCTTCTTTCACTACCTTTACTTGTTCAACTATCCCCTTTTCAAAGAAAGTAACGAAATTTTATATAGGCATAACTGCCTGAGTGTTACGTCTCTTTAAAAAAAATTATAAATTATATTCCTTGACGAAAAATATAAAATTTGAATTAATATAAAATAAATGGCACTATAATTTTTGCCATATTTTAATTTTAAATACCGAAATTAATAAAACTTGGGAAAAGTGTCTAAAAATATTTTTTTGAATCACCATATTTAAAAAATCATAAAAATTGATCAAAATTTAAGAAAAAAAAAAATAAACCTATATATCTCTTGAACTAAAATCAAATACATGTAATCGAATTTTTGCATATCTTCTCAAGGACTATTTATATTTCAAATTTCAGCTTCAAAAATCCATAAATGTGACAGCCGAAGTGACAAACTTCGCGTACTACTCTAAAAAACTGCAAATCAATTCGAAAATATTTAAGCTCCTACAACGTTATTAATTCGTTATGATATCTGTATTAGCTCTTAAAATAAAACGTTTCTAAACCACTGTGCGTAGTTTTTTTTATTGTATTTTAATTAGAATTGCAAGGAATGAAATGAGACTATTCACGTTCTCTTCTAAAACGTATGAAGTTCTAGTCTGCGTAAATAAATCATGTTTGGAATATAAATTCTATTCATATAAACAATTTGTGATGAACAAAAGGAAAGCCCTTTTTTGTTTTTCGAGCATATGTTAAATAAAATTTCAGGAAATAATATTTGTAAATATTTGACAAGAGGAGTCTGATTAGTGGACAGTATTAATTGGAGATCTGCACGTAAGTGTATAGAACAGAGAAGAACATGTGAAAAGATTGAAGGGAGAAATGTAGAATTTCACAGAAAGATTCCCTTCAAAAAGTATCTATTCTAATGTCATACAAATAATATTATTACACATTGTTCCAAATGTTTGGCCTTTATTGCTACCCATTACGTTTAAACAAATAATAATAATTAAATTGTTAGAACAGAAGAAAGTTGTGATTTTGTTAATGACGTGTTGAAATATGTGATGTTATGAAACATCTAGATAATAATTTTAAATTATTCCAACAAGTATAAGAAGATATTAAGAGATTATTCGGTTTAATTTAATTTATTGTCCGTTCATCATAAGTACCAGAGTATTAGAGTATTCAACAGCCCTTTTCTCCTAACCGAAAAAAAACAAAGCTGGATTCTTCCGAATTTAATCCAACGATTATAAAAAAACCTGAAATTTTCCTACTGCTCATCGCCACCGCTGTCAGTTTAGACTTTTTGAGGCTGGATTTAGCCTTTTTATTTGCCTTTTAACCTCAAAATTTATGTTTTAGATTCTGGCTTTGGCTTATGTCATCAGCACGGTTTTCTTATATTTATTTATTTTTTTTAAGAGAAGTAACACTCCGTCAATTAATATGCCTATGTATATATAATTGCGTTACTTTCTTTGGAAAGGGGATTGGTTGGAGAAGTAAAGGTGGTGAAAGAAGAAAGCTTTTTTATATCACAACTCTGCAATTGCGCATTATGTTTGTTTTTAGTGCATAATTGCAGCGCCTCTGGTGGTAAGTAGGCGCATTAATGTTAAAACTTGATTTTGTAGCCTTTATTTAATTATTTTACTTCGGTGGCGTTTCAATGCTATACCAGCAAAGGAGGCCGCTGTGATAAATATAAGTTATGATAGAAAACTAATAATTATCGGAAATTGATGTTGTGGCAGCGGCTGGGCACCTTCCAAAGCCAAAAGTGTAAAATTTTTAAATAAAACTAATCGAAAAATTGAAGCAAAGATTACCAGCAAATTTACTTCGAAAAATTTAATTTTTATCCATTGATAATTCACCAAAAATAGTAAAACCAAATACTGCCTATGAAACAACCATGATTGAAGATCAATGGCGAAACCTTCCGAATTATAAATGACAAACGTAAAATCAACAGTTGACTTTTTAGTTGTGGTATAAGAGTTAAAATGAAAATATTCGGCAAGAAAATAAATTTGCTAACTTGCTACATTTACAGTCTAATTCATAAAAAGTTATCAAGGGTTTACAACAGGCTTATAAAGCAAATTTTGTATGGATATTTGCTTTATAAGCCTGTTATAAACCTTTGACAGGTTTTATGAATAAGGGGGTTAGTATTTAGCTTTTAAGTATGTACTACCTTTTAGTAAAACAAAGCAAAGAAATCGAATTAATGTTAAAATGCTAAATGCACTATTAAATATTCGATGTTCTTTAAAAAGACTACAACAATGATGAAATTTCAGATGATCTCATAAAGCTCCTAGAAACTCATGATATTTATGCAAATCCTAGTTCCGATTCTTCTGTGGATGAACCATTTATTATAACCATTTTATAATTATAGATGTTTAAAAAAACTAAAAAATATTTAAAGTACATTAATAACTCTTAAAAATCTGATTTTTTGGGTGAATCCTATTTCATTCTTAAGTATCTAAAACTAATCAATACAAATTTTTAAGCTTATTGGATGACGAGATTCCATGTCAGAAGCCGATAGCAAATTATTAAATCCATTAACCATTGACATCTTCGAAATGTGATAATAAAATCCTTTTAAAGTATTCATTAAAAAAATTACAATATTTATTAAAAAATTAGAAAAAATAAAAAAATTTTTTCTAGCTCGTGGCCTCGAAAAAGGTCGAAAAATCAAAATTTAATTTAAATTAAAAAAGTGTATTATTTCACTATTTCATAACTATTGCGTTTTCAGATTAACTTTAAATTTTATGTCAATAAGTTATATTAAAGAATAAAATAATAATATTCATTCATATTCTTATGTTTAAATTTTATACATACTACGTATATGCATAAACATACATACATATGTATGTACATATATACTTAATAACAAAAAGCTTATTTCTCTGTATGTAGTCGCTAATAGTAACGCAGTTGCATGTTTTATACTTGAGTAGTTTTTAATTTTATTATTTTATGTTACTTTCAGCGTTGACGTTTTGGTTACTTTTAACCAAAATTGGTTACTTTTTTCCAATATGTACTTGTGTGCTTTTGTCCCGTTTTGGTTACTTTTTTTAACACAAAAGTAACCCTTTTTTACATTGTTTTTCACTTTGACTTAACACCACTAATTTTGGTGATAAACTAAACTACCACAATTTAAACGTTTTTATAACGTTATAATAACAACACTGCTGATAAATCAAATACAGCATTAAGCTACATACTACGTATACACGATCGTCAGATATTACAACGTTGTCCGAAAAATGTTCAGAAAATGTCTAACATCCGTGTGAACTTAAAATTTTTGTCTTGCAACGTTGTAATAAAAAGCATTTTCAGTACATTGGAACACAAAAATATTGTCAGACATCTAACAATCGTGTAAACACATAATTTTGGCATTGTCAGTGTTTTAAGACAATTGTCAAACACTTTTCATTGTCATATGTGCAATGTTTATGCATCTGCCAATGGCAGCATTGTCATAGAAATTATTTCTAAATGCAACTCTGAATATACATAAATAAACAAACAAGTGTGCATTAATAAAATGTTTGAAAAAAGTGAAATAAAATTAAAGAAAATAAAAAATGGAAAGCGACATATCTTTTGATGAATGCTGTTTCATAGAGTGCAGTTAAAATGGTTTCTATTGCTCCTTTTTGTTCCATGACAATATTTAAAATTTTTAAACACACACACACACAACGCTGCAATACGAATTTGACAATGCCACACAACAATCTGACAACCGTGTGAACAGACAATTTCGGTTGACAGATAAATTCATTTTGTGACAATTGTGTGCCAATGAAATTGTTAGTTTTCTTACAGTCGTCTAAACTGACAATTTACCTTTTGCTAACAATTTTTCAATGTCAGTACATTTGCTAGATCTGAAAACGTTGTAATATCTGACGATCGTGTATACATAGCTTTACAAAAAAAAATACATGCCTGTCTCCAAACATAACAAACAAAATCATTGTATTGTTGAACAAGTAAGGTTCTTCAAACGTCAAAAACCATCTGCAAACTGAAATGCAACGGTTAATTTATATTTTACATAGGTATATTTTTTTTAGCTGAAGTATAAATAAAATAAAATTTTAAATATATAAATATTTTGGTTACTTTTTTTTTTACTTTTGGTTACACAATTTTTTTGGTCATGGCAACGCTGGTTACTTTTAATTTGAAAACCGGAAAATTCGAATTAAAATTGTGTTGGCTCTTTTAGCCCTTTTTTAAGGGAATTTAACTCTTTCTGACTTTTTTTTAAAGCCCATGTAGCTTTCTTTTGCTCGCCACTGTAATTTGATAGATTTTTGTTTAATTACCTTTATATGGAGAATGTGTATATTTGTCGTGTGCTGGCACTCACTTTAATATTGAATTGAACGCACGTAAAAACAGCCAAGCTAAAAAGAAAATAAATAAACAATCGTAAACGTCACTAAAATGTCCTTATTATATTTTCCTCTTAAACAATTAACGACCTACTGACGACATTATTTACTGTTCACATTACACTCCCTCCCTATAATCAACCGAACACATCGCAACACCTGCATATGCATACTCCGTATCAAATCTGAGTCTACAGATGGATGCACAATGGAATCGATTGAATTGGATGGCTTGGTTTGTTAGTTGCGTTGCTGGTATGTTTGTTGGCTTAGTTAGGTTGATAGTTATTTAGTTACATGGAATCAGCAGGTTAATACAAAAGCTATTTATACCTGACACCACCATAGGTAGGAGGGTATATTGGATTTGTACTAATGTTTGTAACACCGAAAAATGATAGTCTAACACCCACCTTAAAGCTGATCGACTCAGAATCACTTCCTGAGTCGGTTAAACAAAGTCCTTCCGTCTGGCTGGTTGTTAATGCAAACCTTATTCACAGAGTAATGATCGCAATTTTAAAGATATTTTCATAAAATTTGGTACATGATTTTTTTTTTTGACCAAGGACGGTTGTGATTGAAATAGATTGAAATCGGTCCATAATTTCACCTAACTTCCATACAAATGTCTTTCCGAACTATGGGATTATCGGTCATAAATGTTTGATTACTGCATCCTATCGACAAATTTTCTGGTGATCGGTCCATAATTGACCATAGCGCCCACTAGGCACTGACGAAAATCACTTTAAAAAGCATAACTCTCTTTAAAATGTTGGTATCCAAATAATATTAAATACAAATATGTTTCATATATACACAAATTATTCGGCAAAATTGTATGATGATCAATTTATAATAAGTCATAGCTCCCATATAAGGTCCACTTTTAAAAATCACTTTAACGACCTCTCTCTCTCTTAAAAATATTGGTACAAATAAAATTCAGCACAAATAAATTACACATACACACAGAAAAAAAACATGTTTGTGGCAAACATAATCTAAGAGCAACATATTATGATAAGATTTATGATTGCAGTCAAAACATATTATGATGAATATAAGTGCCACGAAATATCATATTATGATTAATTATCATCGTAATATTTCATCATAATATTTTCTTGTTAATCATAATTTGATATTATAACATCATATTATAACCTAATAAAATCATAAAATTGTCATACATGATCAAATTATGACCCAAGGTAAACATATTAAGTTTAAAGTAATCATATTATGATCTTAATTAATCATATTATATTCTAAATTAATCATATTATGATATATAATAATCATATTGTGATCTAAATTAATCATATCATGATATATAATAATCATATTGTGATCTAAAGTAATCATATTATGATATATAATAATCATATTATGATAGTACTTTCTCATAATATGTTAAAATAATATCATTTTATTTTTACTATTTATCATATTATGATAGTATCAGTGGTACCAGTTGAAACATTATTTCAAATGAAGACACAATTATTTTAGTTTTTTATTGCTTATTATTTATAATTTATATAAAAAGACATTTAAAAC
Organism: Bellardia bayeri; assembly: GCA_950370525.1. Taxonomy (NCBI): domain Eukaryota; kingdom Metazoa; phylum Arthropoda; class Insecta; order Diptera; family Calliphoridae; genus Bellardia; species Bellardia bayeri. The sequence continues at coordinate 41,130,974 of OX493268.1, read as the reverse complement.
TTAGTTTAGGAAGATAATATTCTTTTTTGTGACACAAATATAACCAATTAAATTTGATTCTAACGATTTAACGTCAATAAAAAAATAATTCTTCTCATATTCAATTCGAAAAGCGTGATAATGAGAATCAAATCCGTGGGTTACAAGTCTTTGAACACAAAGGTTATAAGAATCGTCCATACAATAAATATGGTCTATAAGTCCAAATAATGGAATATCGTCTTCATACATTCCTACGAGGATAACCATTCCTGGTTTAAAAACTACATCTTCATATTGGAGATTAGATATAATTTGTACTGGTAATTCGGAAGTAGTTCCAAACAAGTGTTTGGTAGTATTTTTGAAGGGCCATGTTTAATTTTCGAATCTACTATATCGTGCGTATACACAGATATCATGACACCTAATTTTATAACGGTCGGTCCATAATTTGCCAAAGCTCTCATATCAGATCCCCTTCAGAAATCACTTCAAAATGAATAAATTTTTTTAAGTGTTTTTATCGATATATTTACATACAAATTAACACAAATAATATTTGTATGCACAGAACTCATGCCACTAGATTTTTTGATGATATGTTTATAATAGGTCATAGCTCCCATATAGCTCCCGTAGGGTATTATATGTTGGGCTTGACCAGCTTTACTTTCTTACTTGTTTTATTTGTGTCTGATATCAAACACATAAAATTATAAAGGATTGATCAGAAAGAAGAAACAAATAAATTGCAATCGAAATAAAGAAAACCACAAACAAACTGGCAATGCCTTAGCAATGTCCCATGCATTCCACAAATACTGTAAATTTATTCGATTTGAAAAAAAAAATCAAACAAATCGTAAATAACGTGTGTCCGTATACTATACTAAGACCATACTCACATGCCTCGTGCGTTCAATCTATTTATAGAGTTTGGAATTTATTTTTATTCTCCGCTAAACCATGGATTTATTATGGAAATATATAAAATGTAAATAAAATCTCTCTAAATTATGGGGAGGCAATTATTTGAAATGCCTAGAAATTTGTATTTATGAATAATGAAGATAGTAAATCGATTTATAATAAAACACCTTTAGGTCAATGTCTATAATATAGGCTATAAAAATCTGCATAGAGCTTTAGGTTGAATAAGACAGCCCAGTCTAAAAAGGATAAATCCAGAAAATAGGCCACTTAATGGAATAGAATATTTATCTTGACTTTTTTAATTGGGAATCGCCATGGCATGCATCGTTATAAACCATATACATAAATTCTCTAACTATCATATCTGATGTATAATTTTAAGAAGTACAAGTACAATGTTTCTCTGCACTTAAAATTTGTTTAAGAAAGAAGTTATTGTATCGTAGGTATGTTAAATATGTATGAATATTTACTTGTTATGATTATATTGTCATTTCAATTAAAAATGTGTCAAACAACAAACACATGTATTGATACACAGACAATAAACATACATACATATATGTACATACGAGTATATACATACAAAGGAATCTATGTAAGTGTTGTGTACTTACATACATACATACATACATACATATTATACGCACATCCCTGGAATGATTTAAGAAACAAGAAACTACTTGAACATTGTTCATTCTATTCAAAATGACATGATGGCTGACATTCATTGGCATTATGTTCGTTTGTTGTAGTATGTATGTACTAGTATGTTGAAAATTTGTTGGATTTTGTGGAAGAGAAATGAAAACACATCTCAAGGACGTTGTTGCGTCTGTTGTCAAACCCTATATAAGCAATTATTGAACTTTTTTCTTTGCAGTTTTTGTTTTTAATTTTTTATGCGATAATAAAAACAACTTGAGTCACGTTCAATTTTCTATGCCTTGCAATGCATAAGACGACGACAACAACAACAAGAGCCAAAACTTACTTGAAATTTCGAACTGCATTTCTAACAACATTTGTTGCATGCATGTCTGGCATGTTGTCTGCAGCCCATTACCATCAGCAAACATGTAGCGAATTGTATGTTTATGTGCAACACTCAAATGAAACAACTAACACAAATACATAGTATATGTATGTATATAAACACTACATGATGGAAGATATATACAATATTTAATAGGCCTTTCGAAAGGCCTTATTTTTCTTGAAAATTATGAGACACTATTTGGTGTATCCTAACATCAATGGACATTATAGAACAGTGATGGAAAATTCAATACTTTTATACTATTTTCAGTAGTTTTTCACAACAAAAATACCACAGTACCCCCACATCATATTTAGTACTCTTTGTTTCCTGTTTAGAAATTCAGCGTTACTATTTTTATAATCATTGACAACATTGGCTTCAAAACAAGAACATAAGGTATTCATTTATTTATTTGATGTGGGATCAGCCATGGTGAAATTAAATACAAGGTGACAGCATTGCTACAACAATTACAACAAGGCAAGAACAACGGGCATTTTTGTTTGTGTAATACTTTCGTTACTGTCAAAAACATCTGGCATAAAATAAAGAAAACAAACATACAAACATGGATAAAAACAGAAAACAATAGTAGTGAAAAATTGTTTATTTTATTTTCTTAAACAATTTCGAAACTCGTGATGATTTTGTTCGGGGCATTTTGATTAATGAGGAAATTCTAGACAGTCGTATCTGTGTTTCCCTCTTGCCACGCGAACAGTATGCTCGAAAGGTGAACAATTGGCTGACTTATCAAATTGTCAGCAATGACATCATAAATCGTTGGACATACCCCTTAGTACTTGATATGGGCATTGTCGAACTGAAACAGATGTATATCTTCCACAAAAATAATATGTATCTATAAAAGCCCTACGTCTAGTTTGGTCAAGGTGTCACTGGGCGAAAATGTGGTGGTACATAAAAATAGTGTTCAACGTTGACCTTCTTCGCATTTGACCTTCTGTAAAGGAGCTTACATTTTAAATCTTTATTTTCAGATTCCAATTGGCGAATTTTTTCTTGATAATTTGTTGATACTGTATCAAAAATTGAAGGACTAAAAGTGAAACAGCAAAAGCAATATTAGAAGCTCTTCAAAATATAATAAAATAGATAATTTATTAATATAATTAATTATATTATTATATAATTTAATTATGTATATATATAAAAGGCACAAAAAAGAAATAAGTACATTAATGAAATTATTGATAATTTTTATCACTTCTCAGTTTGAGATTGACTTTGACTTTGAAGCTGCAGTATTCGAAAATTCTTCCATGGAAAATAAATGTAAGCCATGTGAAGGTTTCTCTGATGGATTAACTTCGGATGACATTCGAAATTCTGTTGGGCATGATAGCCCTAAAGGCACAACACTATGCATTGTTGTTTTGTTTTGCTGCTACACTATTGGCATAGCGTTGGGCATTAACAAACAACGAATTCCCGCAGATATAATGTCGGAAAGTACCACTTCCAGCTACTCCTTTTTTACGGCATAAGATGCAACAACGCATTTTTCTGCAGCAAAAAAAATCATTTTTAAAGAGGAATCTTAACATTTATTTTACAGAAAAAAACTAACACTTTTAGTAAAACAACTCAAAAAACAAACACACTATTTAATATAATATAGTTTTTTTTAACACTTTTAAGCTATTTTACGCAGATAAAACGGCGAAAAACTCAATTTTTCAAAAACAAAATAATTTTGTAACGTTTTTATATAAACTTTGACTATTTGTAAACAACTTTTTGACATTTTCAATTTCACCATGAACAGAGCAAAAAATAATCAGCTGGCGCTATGCTGTCACCTTGTATTTAATTTCACCATGGGATCAGCTAATCTACAAAAGTAAACAGAGGCATAAAGAAATAAAGTTGTTTGTGGTACTATTTTGATAACTTTTTAAAATTTCTTATGTTTCGTACATTTTTATAATTCTCATTTCTTGTTTGTGATTTTTTGTGTATCATATGACTTTGAAAACTTCAAACATATTGTTGAATGATCTATGATAAATGCAGGCATGCTCATATATTTATTATCTTAACCCACAACAAATAAAAATTTTTGAAACATATATTTTTACATAAAAATCAATTAATTTTTAATTTGTTGTTATAATAGTTTTTTTTTTTATTAAACTGAATTAATTTTATTTTTGAATTATTTTTAAATGGATTTTTAGTTTTATTTTTGAATAAAAATATATGTTTCCTAGAAAGTACCAAAATGTTGAAAAAGTAGGTACTCTTTTCGTAGACGGTCAGTACCATTTCAATTTTTCATTTTCCCATCACTGGATTAGAAACTTAAGGATTCGTATTTCACGGAATTGTATTTAAATTTATCGGTTTATCAACATACAACATGATTATTAAGACCTGTTTCACACTCATCAGTTCTGACTGTCAAGTCAAGTATTTTTCAATGAGAAGGAAAAAGATAAAAGATAATTTTCTCTTTCCTTCTCATTGACAAATAACTTGACTTGACATTCAGAACTGATGAGTGTGAAACAGGTCTAACATTTGCATTATTGGAAGCTTCTGCAAATACTGTTGATAACACGCTGTTATTAACATAGTTGTGGAGTATGATAACATTAAGTTTTAACGGCTTCGGTTGAACATTATGTATAGTAAAGAATTTTATTTTATCTTAACTCCGAAATATCCAAAGACGTTAGTGTATAAATAGACTAACCGGGCCACTCAAAAAGCTAATTTATTGTTAGTCATGCATGGCTGAGTAAACATTGAAGTGCAATATCAGCTCGTTTTTAAACCGTAATTTAAGTGTGTTTTTGAAAATAAATTGAAAAAGAGTATTAAAATACAGAGTCATTACATAAATTACTTTGTACATTTGAATAAATAAAGACTCGTTATATATTTTTAAACTATTTTACGCTTCTATTTTGCAATTAAAAGGATTCCGGTTTATTTAAAGGAAATAAACTATAAATGAACTTTTTAAAAGGTAAAAACGTAACAATATTTTTTAACTTGACATTTTGAACGACGAACAGCAGAATATAGCCAAGTTGATCGTTTCATTTTCATAAGAGGTGAGCGAGAAGTACAGAAATGTCCTCCTCATACATATTTCGTTTAAAATTTATTATGAAGCGAAATTATTAAGAGCGAAAAACTCTTGAAATAGAATTAAAAATTTAAAAATAACGATCATGCATGCCAAAAAATCTCATCTAACAACTATGATCATTTTAAAGTGTAACTTCCTACGAATAAAATCTCATCATACCTCGTTAAATTTATTATACCTTACACCACCATAGTGGGGAGGGTATATTGGAAATAGAGGCTTATCAATCATAAATGTTTGAATTATGCAAGTATCCAAATGTTTGAATTATGCAAGTATCCAAATCACATCTACAAATTTTGTGCAGATCGGTCCATAATTGATGATAGCTCCCATATACGGTCCATTTCTGTAATAAGAGACATAACCAAAAAAATATTTTCCTAAAATAGCTACACAAAGACGTAGTGAAATATTGAAAACAAAAATTTAAGTTTTTTAAAGAAAGACCTTAAGCTTGAACAATTACTAAAATATTGATAATAATAGAAATAAACTACAATAAGAAACATGTCTAGTAAAAAAGTACAAATAATGTTTACACTTTAAAAAATTATCTATAAAAAACGGTTAAGAACTGTAAATCCATAAAGAGAATTTAAAAATAAATCGGAAAAAGTTGGATCCGCTATCAGTAAACAAAACAATAGAATATCTATAAGAGGTAATCTATAGGTGTAACTGTGTTTTTGCAAACCTTAACTATTAGATTCAATATGTTGCACAATCTGTATTAAAATTAGGGTCGTTTTAAGTGTTTGACGAAAGATTTTAGTAGAAGTTATTTTGGAATTAAATATTTAACTGGATTAATTTGTGAAGGCTAAACATGGACTCTTTGAAAAGCACGTAATTAAATACATTATTAAAGAGTCTTCTTTAAAGGCCTGCAAAGGTAAGCCCTTGCAATCGTTCTCCCTGGAAAACAAGAAATATCATTTGAGCAAATAATAGCAATTGCAATAACAATATCGCCAGTAGACATCGTACAATATCTACACAATTAAGTATACACACACACACACATATATACGTATGTACGTACATACTTACACTCATATTATGGTATCTCTTGGATACAATAATCCATTCAAACGATGTAAGAAAATTATTACAACAGTACAAAACGACTCGCAGTAATGTCTCATATTTCGTATTTATCGGATTTTTTTTAGGATTTGCTTTCATTGCAATTATTTCTTTTGTTTTAGATAGGGAGCATACACGGTTTGGCATTTCATTTGTAACAGCTCCACATTTTTGAACTCCCAATATAAAAGTTCATGGAAAATCAAACATACATATATATGTTTTAGTTAATATGTATAAGATTATTTCTCCATCTATGTTTTAATGTAAAACAACCTAATCAAACTTACACTTACATATTTTTAAATGTCAATACAATGAAAACTATAAAGATGACTTTTTTGCGTAAATCATTTTCTATGTAGTGACTCTCTTGTAAATGCTTGATATGAATTATAATTAGTCATCCATCATGTATTTTAATGTGCATTTTAGTGTTATATTGTAGGTATACTAAAAAGATAAATGGAAAACAATTATAAAATTAACAAGATATTTCAAACTAATTAAACAAAAATTATAAGTTTTATAATCGAATTAAGAGTTCGAATTCTTCATATACATATTTTTTGGTTTTTATGAAGTTCATTTGAGTTTATACGAATTGGCCTATACAAATGCTGCCTCTGTGGACATTCTAAAATAAATCCTCATTCATCTGAAGCATTCTAAAGTACAAATATTACAAATATCAAAATCAATGGATATATTATAATTTGTTTTTATTTTTCATCTAAATTGTACCGCTGTTCTGATTAAACATATAAACAAAAGGGTAAATTTTATTCGGTGTAGCCGATTACCTGTATTTTTTTATTTTTTACAGAATAAACTCAGTATTGAAAAGAAAAAAAGAATATTTTTTCTAACAATAAAAATAACTGGTTTTTCTAAAATATCTATCGTTCTTACACTCATAAACAGACACGAGTCATGAACATTTGTATACAACCACATTTTAATAGACTCAAGGAAAAGAATTGCAAAAAATATTAATTGTCTGCAACATGTACATAAGTATTTTTAGATTTATACAATAATTAATATATTTTAAAACTGAAAATGTTTGTGCTACAAAAATGTAATTGTCAAATGAAAAATATTACCTACATATGTATGTACATACATACATACATACATACATACATATGTACTATATTTTAAAATATCTTAAAAAGGCAACAGCTTGCCACAAAAACTACAGTTTAAAATGTTTTGCGTTTTGGGAAGATGTCAGATTCTGTTTGTTTGTTTGTATTTAATTTTCCTCCTTAATAGAAGGATTTATTTGGCCTGATATGTATCATAACGTCATCACCAATATGCGGCTTACGCCTAAAGAAGACTCCTCCAGGAAGATCCACCGACCTATACCTTCGTATAGGAAACGGGACTTCTCGAACTCAACTCCTGAGTTTAATGCTCTCCACACAGAAAAAAAAATCATGTTTTTTTTAATTAAACCTTTAATTGATTTGTAAATAATTTTCAATTAAAATTTTAATTGATTCAATTACTTTTTCTGATTTTTCTGATATTTTCATTTAAATCTCACAGTTTTTTTTAATTGATACTATCATTTTGTTTACAGGTCCGATTTCAATTAAATTTTTAATTGATTTCACAAATATTTTAATTGAAACTCATTTTTATTTTTTTTCTGTGCACCAATATCCAAAATGAGTTGTGTTTGGTACTCCACCACGACAAACTTATAGGTTATATAACCAAAAAACTCTAGCATATGGTCAATGCAAACTTCGAGAAACCGTAACGCGGTACAGTTATACGACGCCAAACATTAACCAATGCGAGTGAGTCGCAAGACCCTTAAAATATAATGGCAATGACGCGTGAGTTCTTTCTCCACCCAGAGCTGAATTACGACTGGATGTCAGATTTTAAAATCATACTTCTTACAATTTTGTTATTTATCACATTTGATTATTGTTGTCAAACACAGGCAAAATTCCATTTTAGTTGTAATTGTTTGCAAAAATTTATGAAGTTCGAACAATTTTAAGAACATTCGCTTATAGCTGTCGATGGTTATTTTAGAAAATTGGAAAGTATTAATTTGAATATTTTAAAAGTTTGTGTTGAGCCAGGACAAATTAAAATCTGCTGACAATATTTTAATCGAACTAAGAAATTAATATACGTAGTAATAAGGCATATTTATTTTCTTTTAAATATGGGCTTAATTACATTAATAAATTAATTGCGCTTTTTCAATCCAAAAATTTTAAATCATATTTTCATTCGGAATCGCGAACAAAATAAACTCTCAGATAAATTTCTACCAAATGAAAATATTTACGTGGGAAATACATGCGTGACATTTTTATAAACATATTCACAATCATCACATAAAATCAATTAAAATTTTTATAATGTTACTCTTGAGAATTCAACGTAGACTTCTGTTAAGAGCCTACTCAAAACTTGAAGAAAAAGTGGTAATAGCAATATTTTTAAATTCAAGCTAATATCCCAAAAATACAATGGAATGGTTAACAATGGAATATATTTTTCAAAGAGATATAAAATCTAAATTTGTATAGATGAGATATTGAAACGTTTTGGTCCAATAATTGCAATCTAAAGATTTTAATAATAAATTATTTTTAGGAAATTTTTCAAAATTATTCAAAGTCTACCACATGCAGATACCGAAGATCGTTCATGGCTTCTGAGATTTTCGATGATCAATTAAACAAATGAAGTATAAATGAAGAGATAAGAAAAGATTTCAATAGACAAAAAACAGATACATATTTAAACAGATATTTAAAATCTAAAAGTCTAAAAATCATTAAGTGCCTAAATATCGAAATCCCGACAATAAGTGGCAGTTTATTGAATGTAGATCCTGTGAATAATGCTTTAAATAAAAATTTCAAAAATTACAAGCCAAATTGAAAACTAATAAAAAATCATTAAATAACTTTATCTCTGTAAAAACTAGGGATGCCAAACAGAACTGGTTTTCCAAATAGCGAGATCCCGTGATTTTGAGATTTTGTTTCATATTTAATTTATTAATAATATTTATTAATAATAAAAACAATTTAATTTCAAGAAAGTAACTTATATTCAATGTAAATATGTTTGAAAACAAAGACTTTCTGTCCTCATCTTTATTTATAAATTAGTTAAAAGTTTATAAACCAAATAGCATTTTGAAACCGGCGTTGCCCGGGGATGTCTTATATTTTATTCCTGACCGCTGATCATTTTAAATTATTAATTTTTCCATATTTAACATTGATTGGTATTCCTAAAAAATGTTGTTCTATTAAACATTCTCGAGTGATTAAAAATTTACCAAACTGCAAATCGTAATAGTTTGAATGGTTCAATTTTGTGATAATAGAGACCATAATTTGTGTACAATTTGTCAATAAAAGGTGAATTATATAAATATATTATTTATATTAAAATTAATTTGAGAGAAAAACATTACACAAATATTCAATTCATTTTGAGTAATTTTATTGATTTTGAAAAGAAGTAGGCGGTCGAAAAAAGTATTCTCTGTCATGCCGGAGTCGTAGTTATATCCCGTCAAAGTTTTAGGAAGATCGGTAAAGCGGTCTGGCCTTCCCGGCAGGCGTTGTAATTAATTAAAAAAAAGTGGGCGTTAGAGTAGGCGTGGTCCTACCAACTCAAAAACCTTCCCGGGCTCATGCACAACAACTTTGACGAAGATAATAACATGATCAGATGCATAGTCTGCGAGAATAGAATAATAGAAATTAATATTAAAAAAAGTACCAATATAAGTGTACTGAAATTTGGTCCTTTTTACACCTTTTTATTTGAGTCATGAATAGCATGTTCTGCGTTCTTTTTTGTGTGGATGGAAGAATATTTATTTTTTTTATTTTTAAATTGAATAAATAATATCAAATGTCCGTTTTTACCCCGTTTTTGTCCCTTTTTTGTCACCCGTGAAAATATAATTTTCAAAAAAGTACCTATTAATTATTCGTAATACGTACTATTTGAAAATAATGGTTCATGGAATTTTTAGTGAGCAAATACATTTTGATAAAAAAGTACCAAACAAGAATACAATTTTTAGGCCATAGGAATTCGAATTTCAAAAAAGTACCAAAAAAAAATTCTAGTCTTTATTGATCTGAGCCAGATGCATTTAATATAGTATTTCTATGTTTATTTATGTAGGAGATATATATGTTAACGGAGCATTCTACGGGGACTATTTGTACCACATATGGTCACTTGAATTTCGAATTTCAAAAAAGTACCAGATACCTGTAGGCTCTTTTTTTTTGATTAAAGGCGGACGCATTTAAAATATTATTTCTAAGTTTATTTGTTTTGGAGATATAGAGGTACTGGTTTTACCCGTTTTTGTCCCATTTGTCTGCCGCTACACGCGCCCGCGTTGAAAAAAATTCTTTTTTTTTCTTGCACTTTATCAGTTTAGTCCGTCGCGAAGAATCTATTTAAATACCTAAACATGTTCCCATGCCATGTTTTAATATAAAAAAGCTTAAAAACAAATGGGTTTTTTTGCAAAAATTTTCAAAAGTTCATAAAATCTTTGCGTTTAAAAATTTTAACGTGCGTTTTCGCCTCGGAGGTACCCTTTATAAAGTTACTCACATCACGCAATACACTACCCAACTTAAAAGACAATTCAGATTGTTAGACGGATACAAAAAAAAGGATACATTTTTACAAAATTTACGCTAACTTCTTTTAAGTTTGTGATCTCCGTGATACGTGATGTACCTCAAACTTTATAAAATTACGCAGTTTTTTTAATTCTGTGCTTAAAACTCATTTTTTATTAAATCTTCAAAAAGTTCAAAATTTGGAAAATTTTCGTTTCAATTGTAAACCACATGCAACTTTTCACCCAGCAACCATATCAAATTTTTTTTTTTTTTTGTGGATATATCCTCCAAGTCTAGTGACTATATTTTGTATTGGTTTGGATCTGAAAGCTAAAAACTATTACAAAGAAAACGGAATGGATGAAAAAACTCTTGCAAGTTTCAAGTCGTTTTTTTAATTTTTCGAATTCTTAAGGTGAAGACTTTTCAACGTAAAAGTTTGCACGTCATATCCTTCAAGTATAGTCATCCAAACCCTGTACAACGTTTTTTTTTTTAATTCATAAAACTTAACGTAATAAGAGCCATAGAATGTCGGTTTCAGCAGGTGCTCAAAAAATTTGAAATACCCCATATGTATATAGATTAATGCCCTTATTCATAAAACTTACAATAGGTTTATAAGAGGTTTATATTTATTTATTTATTTTATTTATTTATTTAATCAATACAGTACAACAAGCACTAGTCTTATCTGATGGAAAAGTAGATGTTCTAACAATATTGTTGAAAAAATGTGTCATATGTAAAAGAGTATAAGTAATTATTAACTTTACGAACTTCGGATGGATTCCATCGTATCCCACAGAATGGGATTTAATACTTAAAATAGAACCTAGAACGTCTTCTTGAGTGAAATGTGTGAAGTTAAAGCACAGTGTGTTATTGGAATTATGATTACTGACATCCATGGTATTAGTAAAATTATCATAAAAGTTAGGATCCACTTCTGGCATTGGAATATTGGTAAATTCATAATTCAGTTTGTTAATATCGATCGTATTACCATTTTTGGCATTACAATTAACAATTCCCATATTCCGAATTTCCATCCATTTCTTCTTCGAGCAAATAGCCGATTCGAACTTTTCCTTATAAAATAATGACTTTGAATATCTAATTTTCGAGTTTACTTTTCTTCTAGCGTCCTTAAAAGCATTATGGAGCTCAGTAGTTTTAAATCGCTTCCATCTCTCATAGGCTATGTTTCTTTCTGTGATCAATGTTTTAATCTCATTTGAAAACCATGGTTTACCATTACGTAATTTAATTGTTTTTATTGGAATCTATTTTTCATATAAATAAATAATATTATTCTGCAAGAAAGTCAATTGCTCATCTACGGTTGGCATAAGGAAGATTTGGTTCCAAGAAATGGTCGACAATTCAGTTTCCAATGATTGAAAATCTATGTTCTTAAAGTTTCTAAACGTTATTTCCGATGTCTGTTTTTGAAATTTAATGTTATAGTCATAAGACAAAAAAATCATGTCATGTTTTGAGAACATGGACGCGGAGAGCTGATCAAAGAGCAACAGTTTTGAAGGGTTATTAATGAAATAAAGGTCGAGTAGAGTACTTGAAGTCCGTGTAAAGTGGGTTGCTAAAGAACTATTTACTAGCGTCAAGCCAATGGCATTCATATCCATCATCAAATTTCGGTCAGCTAATATGTTTTCGTTAAAATCTCCAGTAATAATTACGTCAGTATAACCAAGAGTAAGCGTTGTCAGCTTGCTCAGTAGTAGATTAAAATCGATATCTTTTTTAGGTTTATAAATTGAACCAATTAAAAGATTCTGGTTATTGTTATTTAATATTTCAAGAAACAGATACTCGATTTTCTCATCTGAAAGAGATTTATATTTAAGTTTACAGTTAATTGATGATTTTGCATAGATAGCTGCACCTCCTCCATTTGAGGACCTATCGGCTCGGAAAAGACGATAACCATTTAACCCATAAATTCTATCTTGGATTTCAGAATAAAACCAAGATTCTGAAATACACAGAATGTCAATACCAGATTCTTCAAAAATATATCGAAATTCATCCATTTTGTTGTTCAAGCTTTGAGCATTAATATGGCAAATATTGAGACCAGAAGTTCTTTTGGAAAGAATTCTGGTCATAGTGTATAAATTTTCTTTGGAGCCACCTATCCTATCATCATATTGTAAAACCATTATAACAAACAAAGTTCCTACAAAGGAAATTTTGTATGGAAAATTGTTTTATAAACCTGTTGTAAGTTTTTATGAATAAGGGGATAATAATTTAATAACATAACAACATTATATGTATATAAATATTAGATTGACACAAATAATATATCATTTCTCCTTTAATTTAAATATTAATTTAAAAGCTATAGAATATGATCATTCGACTTTAAAAAAGCTGACGAAAAACATCGTTTACATTGTTTGTGAGCAAAATTGGTAGCAAATTGTTATATGCTGATTACATAACCAAACCATTCTCCTCCTCCGAAACAAATAATTACATTTCATATTCAATATTTTATTACAAATCATAACAGACATTATTAGGTGTTGTGGGGAACTTTTACATATTTCAATTTCATTCTTTATTTTATTCGTTTTGCAATCAACGTTTTTAATTAATTTCAAATGACAAACATTTCTATCTCATTATAAAATTCTCTCTTCAATTTTGGGTTTTATTAGAATATTTAATAGTGTCGAGTAAATCACGCTTCTTTTTTGGTTTCTTTCAAGGAGAGATTTGATCAGTTCACAGCTTATTATGTAATCACTTTTTGATATCTCTATCAGCATAAATAAAAGTACAACATCAGCAGAGGATTTATATCATTGCGACTAAGGGCTTCATCTGTTACCTTAACCGGATTTAAAATGACAACCATTTGTTTAAGTCAAACAAATTGTTCCTCTGTCATCTGTTGAGTTTTTAAATAAATTAAACCTTATTTATAGGAATTTCCAATTCCAAAAAACTGTAGACACATCAAATAATGAGTTCGAGTTTGGCAACCCAAAATCAATTTTAATCCTTTCATCTTTATATTTCTGCGAAATACTTTTGTATAATTTTAATTTTTGTTGATGATTTTGTAAGCAAATACTAGTTCCCGGGATTCGGTATTTGTCAAATTTCGGTATTGGCATCCCTAGTACAAACTGAATTTAAAATGTTGTTCAAAAGGCCATTGAAATTCCTATTGAGAAATACATAAAACTATACAAACTACAAACTATAGCTTCGAATCCTGTGTGGAACATCAAGACTGAGATTTATTAAACTAAATAACGCAAATAAAAAAGATCTGATGAAGAGCTTGTTTCACATTTAAAAATATTTTAGTAGATGTTTTAAACCATAACAAGGTTACAGTATAAACATTAATCTACATATTTTCAAAAACATATTCATACAATAATATGTACAGGTATGAGCACTGTTGCCATATTTGACGATTTATCGTCATTTTGACGTTTTTTGGTGTCAAAAATGACCCTTTGACGATTTGACGATCTTTGCCCCTATTTTGACGATTTTTCAGTATAAATGATTTGCAAAATTTATAATTTGGTTTCGGAAAAAGAAAAGATTTATTGGAATTTTGTAAACACATTTCTGAAATTCAAAGAAAAGATTCAAATCTTTTGTTTCCCATCCTAACCAAATTTATACAAAAAACTTGAGTTTTACCTCATTCTTCGGCAAATGTCAAGCGAGTATTTAGTCAGGTAAATTTAAGCAAAACAAAAATTAGGAATAGGTTAGGAACGTCTTCTTTGGAAGGGGGTTTATTCACTAAAGAGTTTTTAAAACTAAATAAATAAAATAATAAACAAAAACAAATGTATTCAAGTTTTCGAGACAAAGTCTTGACATGAATACGAAAAAAACTGAAGAAAAGGAAAAAAAAACCACTATGAATAGAAATTAATAATAAAAAAATGATAATTACAGCAAAAACTTCGAACTACCAGAACTAACACTGGTTAAAGGATTGATGTTTGTCTGTTGGCTGACCGGCACCGCAGTGGTGCAGGTGGTAGAACGCAAAGAATTCTGATGGGAGAAAGTGGGATTTCTCGAAACATATGTAAATTCAACAACCCAGGTTCGAATCCTAGTCAAGAAAAATTATCAAAAAAAATTTTTAATAATAAATTTTTCAAGTTGTAATTCCTAACTTCAGTAAAAATAATTTAATGAAAATTAAATTTAATGAACTCGAGCCTAACTAAAATTATCAAAAAGTAAAAATTAACAGTTCGATTATGAAATAATAATTATTCTATAAATGTTGTTGTTTTAATATGAATGTTGTACCTGAGCTTATTAAAAAGTTTAATAGTGAAATGTATCTACAAAATTAAATCTACTAAACTTCAGAATTTCCAATTATATTTTAAAAATTTTCAATTATATTTTAGAGATTTCTAATAATATTATAGAATTTTCAAATTGTATTTCAGAAATTTTCAAATGCATTTGAGAAATTTTTCATTGTATTTCAGAATCCAAACATATTTTTAACTTAACTTTTATGAAATACGATAAGAATATTCTGAAAACCAACTAGAAACTACAGAAAATCAATTGAAATTTTTTTAAATAGAAAATTCTGAAATATAATTGAAAAATTCTAAAACGCATAGTGTTGTAAAGAGGTGATATTTTGTATTTAAAAGTAGAATTTTTAATGTTTTACATTGTTACTATGGAGAAATTGTTTTGTTTATTTTATATTAAAAATTATATAAATTTTTTAAGAAACATTGATAAAAATTTCTTAAAAAATTGATTTTAAATACTATATTTTGAAAAGTAATTTATTATCAATTTTTGTGTTCCTTTTACATACATTTTTGTGTTTTGTTTTGTTATTTGTTACTTTTTTATTTTTATATTGATATTTAAAACTATGTTTTAAACTTTTATCGATCCCTTACATATTTCATTTTTTTTGTTTTTTTTATACTTTTTTGTTTATGTAAAATTAATTTAAAAAATAAATAAAATATTGAATTGATAAAAAGTTTTATTTTAGTGGACGATTTTTTGACGATTTTGAAAAATGCATTTTGACGATTTTTTATTCAAGATTTGACGATTTGAACCCTTATTTATCTGGCAACTATGGGTATGAGCAACATTAATATCATTGAGGAATTACTTAAAAGCAACATTTATGGACAGCAAATGCATGTACATACAATATTAATATCTCATCTAATGAAATTTTAGCTTTATTTTAATTCCCGGAATACCGAATAAAATAGTTCGGGAAAGTCCAAACACTAATTTCAAGATTTCCTAAATAAATATTTTAATGCTAAATTAAAATGCAATTATGTATATTTAGGAGGTCCGTCCGATTAGTTAAATCTGGTCAAAACTTTAAATTCTTTTCTAATCAGAATGTTTACATATAAACCAGTCATTATTTTTCCTTAATATGAATATTGTTAGAAGCATCTTAATTACTTCTTTAAGAACATCAAATTTTAAATTGTTTTAAGTAGAATTACTAGAAAAATTTGTTTAAAGTTTAAGTAAAAATGTTTATTTTTTTTGTCACACAGAGAAAATAGGTTTGATTGTGTCAACTGGATTTATTGCTAATCAAATTGTCTAATTGACTGAATTCTTCTCTTGTGGTTGATCATTTTTACTTTATGTGCCCAATTTATTTCGCGTGCCCTCCTTATAATATTTTTATATTATTGTAGTAATTTCTGGGCTTTTTCTGTAAAATGCTTCAAATTTTAGAACTGCTACAGTATTTGAATTTGAAATACATATTCGTTAAGTTGTCTTTATAATTATCTGCGCGAGTGTAAGGAGAGACTACACACTTGTGCTTATTTGTCGTATGGTTTTGCTAAAAATTAGAAATAAAAACACAAAAACAAATCTAACTTTACAAACTTTGCATGTGTGAATATGTACATACATATCGATGGTCTCATGTAGAAAGGCCCTAACTCGCATATTTGAAACTTTACAGGAGAAGGAAAAAACATAATAGAAACTTTAATATTCAACATGTAACTTTTTTTGTATAACTGCTTATAAAAGCGTTATTTTTACACTATAGCAATAAATTTTTGTGAGGAGGTGTATTTGCGTTAAATGCATTGGAATCGCAAAAAAAACTAATTTCGAAAAAATAGCGAGTTAGGGCCTTTCTACATGAGACCAACGATATGTGCTTTGTGTACGAGTACAAGTACGATATCGCTGATTTTGTATTAAGTATTCTGAAATTGGTTTATGTTTTTTCTCTCTTAATTGTTTTTAGTATAACCGCAGCAGAAATACTTGTGCACAAACAGGCTCATATTTTTACATATGTACATATATGATAAATGTTGTATTTTCCCTGCAGTTTTGAAAGTTAGAATGGCCAATTGTGTACTAAGGATAACAACAGTTTTACGGCACACTTGTTACCATTGATTTCATGGCACCCCTTAAAAAAAATAATCTATTCAAACGATTTATTGAATAATTTGCTATGATAACTATCACTAGTGACTTTCCTAATCCAAAGTAATTTCAATGATGTTGGTTTGTCACGGAACCAACATTCACCATGAGTTCATAAAAAAAGGTTATTGTAGAAGTGCAGGGTTATTTTCGTTTTATGGTTTTATTATTTTCATATATGGCTTTGTGTGTTTAGAAAATATTGTATGTCTGCCACTTGTTGGAGTGCACTTTACTCAAGCGTTATTGTTGCCGCAAAAAAGCCATTGGGATGCAACAGCTTGTTGTTGTTTTGTAATTTTAACAAGACAGTTCCAATTTAAGAGACTTAAGAGTTAAATCTATTTTCAGTACATTACGAACAATATTTTTGTACAATATAAACGGAATCGCGTATGTCAAAAATTAATAATCAAACGCTCACCAAGAGACATGGTGGAAGTTGTAGATATGGTTGCATACCAAATGATGGATCTACATATTGCAAAAAAATTTACTATTTTTACAGATTTAAATAGGTCAGTTTTAGCCTGCAATACAACGAAACAAATGAAAAATTCAGTCAATAACTTAACATTTCTTCTAAATTCTTTAAAGTATATGACCTTTCACATACAGTGGCTCACAGCTTATTTTATGCAGCGCTTTTTTTTTTTGTTTTCAAAGCTCCACTAAAAGAGAAGGAGAAAAGTTATTGCATAGAAATAAAACAAATAAAGAAAATTAAAGAAATGTTTTTTGTCATTTATTTTAATATATATTTAATAAAATAATTTATAGCTCAAAACTAAAAGTATCAACTTTTAAGAAAAAAGAAATTTAAAAAATTTATGAATAATAGTATTTTTAATATTTAGTCTAAAGTTCGTTATTTCATAAAACAATATTTACACGTTTTCGCGTGACTCTCATTGAATCTCCACCAATGTTTTAATAATTCATTTAGAAAATTTCCTCATTCGCGCTCAACCCACTGCTAAAGATCGTCCAAATGGGTCGGAGTTAGTCTTAATATTCCCAACTGCCTCTTCGCGATTTACCACAAATTCTTAAAAATAAATTCTGCTCGCTAAACAATTCTTTCACGATTTTGAAAGTGTGCTTTTTGTCACCATCCAGCGTATAAGTTACTACATCCATAAGATAGTCGCTCTTGTCTACAAAATATGGGAAGATGAGACAGTCTTATTTCCTCAATATTCCTTCGATTATTTGCAGTACACACACATATCATGACGTTCTTCCCACCAAGCTTCTTTATTTCTATTATATATAGTACACAGTGTCTTTGAATTCTCTGGGCTGTTCGGATTAAAAAACAATTGAATTTAAATTCGTCTGAACAGATTACATTTGATTTGTGTTGGATAATTTGCAATAAGTGCTTACCATACGAAATTAAATTATATTAAAAACTAATGTTCTTCATATTTTTGTGGAAATTTTTTATAAGACACACTTGTGCAAAATTGAGAAAATGCATGTTTTTTACTAATTGTTTGTTTCCCGTAAATTATTACTTTCCATTTTGTATTGGAAATTATTTTGTTAAGATTAAACCTTGGAATTAAAAGTGCAGAAGGCACAAACATGAACTCATTTGTGTTCCCACATACATGTTTTGGAATTGTGAATTTAACATTCGCCTTATAAAGGGTGTTTTTTTTAGAGGTATAGAACTTTGAAATGGAATAAAACATTTTTAACTGACATGAAATTTTCTTTATTCGAAAGGTAAACTTCTGGCATTATAATTTAAATATTACTGGCTCTGACGTAGTCTAATTTGGAGGTCCAATTTTCGATGACTTTTTCCAACATTTGAGGCCGTATATCGGCAATAACGCGGCGAATATTGTCCTACAAATAGTCAATCGTTTCGGGCTTATCGGCGTAGATTAGCGACTTCTCATATCCTGACAGAAGCGGTGTTAAATCGCACGATCTTGGAGGCCAATTCACGGGTCCGAAACGTATAACTATGTGGTTACCGAACGATTCCTTCAATAAATTGTGGTACGAGCTGTGTGACATGTTGCGCTGTCTTGTTGAAACCACAACTCCTGCACGTCATGATTGTTCAATTGATGAAAGAAAAAGTCTGTAATCATGACTCTATCCATTGAATAGAACGTACCAATTATTCCACCATCCCATAAAGCACACCAAAGAGTTAGTTTTTTTAGATGTAACGGTGTCTCAACATACACTTGAGAATTATTATCACTCCAAATACGGCAGTTTTGTTTATTGGCGTATCCATTCAACCAAAAGTGAGCTTCATCGTTAAACAAAATTCGCTAATGAAAATCAAGATCAGCGACAATCTTGTTTTGGACCCATTCAGGAATCTACACCCTACTATGGGATCGTGGGGCTTAAATTCTTGCGCGAGTTGTAAGTTTTTTCTGTAAGCACATAAACCAAGATCTTTCCGAAAAATCTTCCATAAAATGTATGGACACATATCCAACTCCTGTGCACGATGGCGTATAGGCTTATTCGGGTCTTCCTCTCCGTTAGGCTCTGCAGCAGCAATTACACCTTCTGTATGCACTGTACGACGTCTCTTTGAATGCGTGTTATCGTTTAGGCTATACGTGGTGCGAAAACGTTCCATAGGTTATCGAATTATTTGCTCTGATGGACGATTATGTTGACGTAGTGCGCGATACGTATTTCGAACGATGATGTTCAAAATAAATTTGCACAATTTGAAAGTGTTGTTCAGGCGTCAGTCTATTCATGTTGAAATACCAAACCAAACTAAATATAAATCACTTAGCAGCTGACAAAATGGCCACCAGTTAAAAAAGTGTTGTCAACTTAAACTTCTTTACATCAAAAAAAAATACCCTTTATGTATAATATTGTCAAATTTCGCTTACTCAGTCTAGATACTTGTTACTGTCAACAAATTCTTAGGGAATTTTTAGTACGGAAGTGCATATTAGTATTAATTAATTCTAAATAAAATCAGCAAAAACTTGTATTTATGAGTCTGAATATTTTTGATTATTTTCAATAAAGTTGTCGTTAGTTGTACATAAACAGGCAGCTATATACATACATATATACATACATCCATATATACATACGTTAAATTATTTTTTAATTTCTTTTCAATCGTAGTTATAAACCCCATCGATCTTTTTTTTTTTATTAAATATGAAACACGTTCAAAGGGATTTAAACTCAAATAGAATGATTTATAAAAAATATGCCAAAAATTATCGTCACAACATGAATATTTTAAAATTTTTCAAATCCAACTACAAGTACAAACGGAGAAGCGTGCGATGCCACATTAACAACGAACATCAGCGGCAATGGCAAATGTCGCAACATCAACAAAAACAAATTCAAAAACATAAACTTCCGGCAAACGAAGAAACGTTGACAAATCTTAAACAAATTACAAAGAGAATTCCCTTTTATGAAAACATAAAACTTGACAAATTTCTTAGAATATTTATTTTAATTATGCAACAAGCAACGCCAACAAACAATAACTGCAACAATAAAAATAAAAATAACAACAACGATAACAACAGCTGTTGCAGCAAAAGTAAATGCGCCAATAACAGGTTGGTAACACAACTCGTTGCAAAGATGAAAGCGTTTAAGTTTGTTCGGAAATCGCTAGCAAACGTGAATGAGGAGAATGAAGATGGTATCAGCGAAAACCAACCAGGCTATAAAGATGTTAATAAAGACACCGACATCAATGTTGACATCAGCAATATAGACGATGAAATAAGTCATCAACAACACAATTATGACAAAGTGTCAACAATCACATCAACACCAATAAAGTGCCAAAGACGAAAGCATCACCAGATAAAAGCGACAAAGTCGTCCTCATCATCACACTCACCAGCGCCATTTTCGACGACCACAACAGCGACTATGACGTTCACTGCGTTATTATGGCCACCATCGATAGCAAATTATGAAACTTACCGATGGTCGGCCATATTACGTCATTATGTCCGCGGCAATCTGTCGATACACCGACATCAGTATCAACACAAAATCAAACACACTCTACATCATCACCAAAACTCACTTCATATCAAATCATTGACGACCAGTAGAGTGCTAAATTTTAATAAAAGCAAAAACAACAGCAAGAGCAACCACCACCACAGAAGCAACATCACACCTAGTGCAACTGGTACGGGAACGAGTATCTATCAATCGGTCGATCAATATGTCAATGCAACCTGGAATCACAGCTACACTTTGTCTTGTTTGCTTTTGACGTTATTTATCGGCTTCACCATCGGTGTACGCAGTACGACAGGTGAGACACGTTCATACGTAATAGAAAACTGTGGTGTTATTTTGTTATCGTTACCACCATCATATTTATATTATTTTTATATATTTATATACATACATACATGCATACATACACACATATGTATATGCAATTATTATTATTGTTATTGTTATTGCATAAATAAATAGTACTTGTATTATGAATGTTATTATTTAAAAAGTATACTAAACGTATCTCTAGTTATTTATGGATATATTTGCTTCAGAATGTATCTATCTAATAGACACATACATACTTACATAAATAATCATATAAATCACAATCATTCTTAAATGCATGGCGACACATTCAGATCAAAGAACGATTCTATTTTTGATATTAATTTTTCTCTTCTTTGATTAATGTTTACTTTGATGCTGCAATAATAATAAGCATTTGCTCTTACAGAAGAGAGATTTGTTAATTCATAAATTATTTATTACAAGTAACCCAATCAACATTTCAATGGCTTAAATTGAAATTTATTATTTTGAAAAGAAGCGATTTAAAAATGTATGTACTTTATATTTTACCAGCCTTATTCAAACTGTGCTTTTAAATTTATCAAATAATTATAAAACAAATTTTTGTATGGAAATTCAGTTTCATAAACTTTTAATAAATTTAAACTTCGAGCTAATTTTTTATTAAACTTCCTTAACATGCGATTGTTTTTAATTCTTACAGATTAAATAAGTCTATATTAAACATTTTGGAGTATATAGGTCTTTCCATTAAATTAAGCAAATGTATGTGTATCTCAAATACATATTTATTTTCAATTCCAAAAATAAATCTACTTACTAGTTTTTCACAATCAAAATTTTCCTAAAAATATGTATGCAATATAGTTTGATGATACACCTCAGAAAAAAACAGCTCCTATATTCGAGAGAAGATGATGTAAATTAAAGATGGTTGTAAATTAAAGAAATATAGAAGTTTTTCTAATTCCTTACGATGAAGCAGTGTCGTGTGCACTGTGTGGCGAAAAAAGAGAAGTCGGCGACACCAAAAATAAAAAATTTTAAATTGACAATTAGAGAAACGAAAATGAACAAAAATACACAACAATAACAGTAGTTTGAAAAAATTGTTAAATGGAAATAAATAGCTGAAAAGACCTTTGATGGCATTAGACCGGGGTGACTTAGTAGGGAAATAAATATATATCGGTCCTTTTTCTGTCCATCTAACTTACGGTAAGTGCGTGGCTTTTGAATTAAAAAAAAGAAAAAAAATTATTAAATATTAAACTAAATTAAAAATTGAAATTAATAATAAAAATAAATTAAGATAAAGAGCAAAAAAAAAAAGAAAACAAAAGTTGTCGACACCAAAAATAAAATGAATAACACAAAAAGATTTTTTGAATCATTAACTTATGTACCTAAAATATCCGAAAGATTAGAAAAATCGAATATATTTGATAACACCAAATATAAAATGGCTCCAAAAATGTATAATACAGTAGGCAGATTATTCAGTAAAATAAAAGATAGGATACCTAAATCACTATCCTGACTTTGAAAACATATCAGTTTTGAAAACAGAAAATAATTATAAACGTCGTTATATGTTTGACATGTTAGAAATTATTAATGTACCAAAAAATCTTAGAATTAATTTTAAAGTAGATACAGATAATGTTGCTCAAGCTTATAGACACTTAATTTATAAAAACACAAAAACTAAAAACTAAAATATTTTTCATATCAATATTTTTGTTTGTGTAATATTTAAATTTTGACAATTACTGTTATTTTTGAAAAATATTTTTATTGTTATTAATTTTAAATTTTGTTATTGTTTCCCTGAAGATGCTACACATTGTTGTAGCGAAATATCGGAATAAATGAAAAATAAAAACAATATTAGACCTTAATCTCGAAATTAATATATAATTGTTTAATAAAGAAAAAAATTAAAAAATAAATTAAATTAAAGAAACTAAAAAAAACAATATTGTCCGCACCACTCCACCACCATTCCTGGGGGTGCAAGGTATATCTTAGCCATCAAGGGATATTCGTATATACATATAAATTATACGACCAGGACGAATGGACTGATCTGATCGATTACCTACCTTTCTTTCTATTTACGACATGTAAAGTAGGGTTGAGCTCAGTCCCATTTTTCAATGAGTTTTTGATTCCATGAGCAAATTGGCTTCCTGGTTGCCTGCTGAAAACTAGTTTTTTCACGAGCAAAAAAGATAAAAAATTAGTTAAAGGTAAATCAAATATACCATTAAGACCCGGACAAAGATGGACGACTGAAAACCTCAAAATCTCAACAAATGAAGGCGCATACTAGAAGGAGATAAATAGAAGGAAATCTAAAAGTTCATAATGCATTTTAAAATCTAAATTAAAATATCAATTAAATTCTATTAAATTATTTATTGTTAAATTTGAAAATAAAAAGGAATATTAATTTTATATTAATAATTACCTTGTTATAATGTTCAAATGAAATTTTTCGAGTTTTATCATTTAAAATAATTGGTTGAAATAAAAACAAAGACGTGGACAAAAATAGCACGAATATTTTTTAAAATTGCAATTTAACTTATGACTATAACAAAGATTTTTTATTTTTATATAATAATTTTTATTTGGAATTTAATAAAAGAAAAGGAATTATTTCTGTTTCGTAAATGTAATGTTTTATTTTCATTTTAAAATTAAATTAGTATTATTATAAAAAAAATCTAGGACATATAATTTATAATCCCAGTTTTAAAAATTACGAGGTTCCCAAAGTTACACTTGACATATATTTATATTAATTATAAATAAATTCTAAAACAATTGGAAATAAGTGGTAACTGCAATTTGAATTTTTAAAACTGCAATTCATATATTACTATTAAAATTTCGAGACTATGAACAAATGTACACATCTACATACATTAGCGGTATAAAACTATGTATATATGTATAGACGGTTGTCAGATCATACAATGTTGTCTTATCTGCTAATATGCTAGCAATATACTGACATTGAAAAATTGTTAGCAAAAGGTAAGTTGGCAGTTCAGACGAGTTTAAGAAAACCTTATAATTTCATTTGCACACAATTGTGACACAACTATTTTATCTGTCAACAGAAATTGTCAGTTCAAACGGATTG
Source organism: Bellardia bayeri (assembly GCA_950370525.1). NCBI lineage: Eukaryota > Metazoa > Arthropoda > Insecta > Diptera > Calliphoridae > Bellardia > Bellardia bayeri. The sequence goes on along the minus strand of OX493268.1, from coordinate 41,106,207 downwards.
TTGTATGGCAAAAATTGTTGTATGGGATGACAGGCATTGCGAGAATTGTAAGAATGTTTAAAAATGTTAAATATTGTCAGGGAACAAAAAGATCAATCAATGGAAACAATTTTAGCTGCATACATATGTATGTATGTACATATACATATATGTATGTATTAGAAAGTAGGGGGAATTAAGACAAAATTAAAAAATGCCGCAAAGCATCCCATAAAGTTGGCCGTGCCTCAAATTCCTCAAAAGTTTGATAATACTTTCATGTGATCACAAGGATCCTTTTTGCGGTAGGACTTTTGTTTCGGCCTTGATCTTTGGTCGCCTTCAGAGCCTGTTGGCGCCTGAATAGAAAACTTCAATTCAATTGTCTCAAAGCCACACTTTATGACGCAGGATTCATTTATTGAAATATCACTACCCATTTCTTATTTTCTTCACTTCTTTAATTTTTTTTTATTTTGATACATACACACTTTTGTTTGTTTATTTATGTACATACAATATACCGTGTTGCAAATAGTAATATGTAATTTCTCTGAAAATGTTGACATTGTCAGATGCGTAAACTTTGCACATCTTAAAATAACATTTATCTTAAAACAATCTTGCAATGGCAAAAAATGTATACACATTATTGTTAGATGTCTGGTAATATTTTTGTACTGCAAATGTACTGAAAATTGTAAGTTAACACGGTTGTTATACATTTTCTAAACATTATTTTGACAATATTGTAAGATCTGACAACCGTATGTACATAACTTTTTTGCACAATAATTTACAGTGCAACGAAGTATCGTGGTAGTCATTATTGTTACTAAACAGGGCAACCAAAAATATGCAATATCATATTGTTTACTGTGTGTCGTATAGAATTAGTTATTTATCTATTTAATATTTTTTTTTACAATTTTGGCATCAATTTGTTATTGCATATTTTGCTTCAGCATAATTTGTTTTTTTTTTCTTATTTTTATATTATCCCCTTAATTACGAAAAAGTGTTATAAGAATTTAGTTACTTTAAAAAATTAGAAAAATCAATAGATTAGGATAGCAACAGAGATTCTACATAAATCTAAATCTTCCAAAAATTTGTTTTTATAGCATATTTTTGGTTACTCTGTTGATAATAGTTTTTTTTTTTAAATCATATTTGCAAAATAAAAAACTTAACTCAGGAGACTTTTTATTAAACATATTTTTTTGTGCATATCACAAGAATATGGGTAAACCCCCATACTGCATATTCTAAGCTGGCATTATTAAATAAATGACGATCTATCTTTGTCCGCCCGTCTTTATGTTGTCAGCGTAGAATGAAAAAACGAATTTTCTATGAAATATTATTTTGCACTTTTCACGAAGAATGTTACTGTATAGTATACATGGTATTAAGTTTGTCATTCCATTTGTAATTTCTACATTGTTTTTCTTATTAATAACTTTTATACTGTAATTAATGAAATATTAATTAAAATTTCACATTTTTATCAATATTTTTTACGTAGACAATATAAGTGGCATCTAAAAATCATATTTTAATGAGCTAAATTTATCTATAAGATTGAAGAAAGTGTTTATTTAATGCTTTATTACGTTTAGTTTAGTTTAAACAGATAATGAACTCCAGAAAAATACATGTGGATCTTATTGTAATGTATAGGTAATTATTTTGTAGAATCAATCAATATCCTAGCTCGCACAGCGAATATATAGTAACCATTGGTAACAGCCACTGTCGATTAGTGATGGCAAAAAAAAAAAAGAACAATCGATTAATGGATTATATGATTAATCGAAAAGAAAAAATAATTGATTGCAATTAATTGGAAAGATTTAATCGATTAATCGATATTTTTAGGTAAAATTGAAAATTATCATAAACAAAAAAAATATTATTACTTATTAAGAAAAAAATCATTTATTTAGCATATAATTTAAAAATAGGAGCTTTGATAGCCGTTTCGTGGTTAATCTGTTCCGTTTTTGCGTTACTATTTCACCTGCTTTGGAAAAAAGCCGCTCTGATGGTACAGATGTACCAATCAAAAAGCAATATTTTTTGTGCAAAAGAGTACAGCTTAGGGTAGACCGATTTCATTTCTTCCCATGCGACTCCACTTTTTATTGCTTCCAAACTCCACTTTTTATTGCAGCCGTTTATGCATATATGTAGTTATTGTATACAAATGTATTTTGTCAGGAAAAAAGGGATATAAACATAGCTGCCAGATTTTACGATTTATCGTCATTTTGACGATTTCTTTTTCTTTTTTATCGGGATTTTAACGATTTTTTCCGAAATTCATCTGGCAGTCACGAAAAACTCTCATCCATGCGTTTGTTCCTCTTCTCTTTTTCTATTTCTTTTTGTTCCTGGATGTCTATCGATTATTTTTTGGAATAATCGATTAACTCAATTAATTCACGATACAATTAAATCGTTAATTAAAGAAAAATAATCGATTATTACTAGTTTTTCCATTATTCGTGCCATCACTACTGTCGACGCCATTTAGTCATCATATATTTTAAAAACTTCCAGAATTCCACTTCAAGATTAAGTGTAAGGTGTTTTCTTTGTATGTATATTCTGTAAAACCTCATCCAGTTAACAGCCCTTCTTACGGTGGAGATTTCACCCTGAAAAACAATATACTGAATTATAGGTACAAAAAAACATGCCTTCCAGTCCTTGCATTATAAAATCCTCTGCCATACCCACATTCAGCATAATAAGCAGGATGCGAATATCATTTTAAATGATCGTCAGAATGTTTGTTTGGCTTAATGCTACGTATGCCTTGTATATTTTGATTTGTGCAGAACTTACAAAAATTTCACTACGACTACAACTATATATGAACATCTGTACATACCTATTTATGTATTTGTTTTTTTGCTTAGTATAATTATATATGTATATACATATGTATTTAAGTACATACTTCTATCTAATACTTATGTATGTATGTATGTATATTTGTCTCTAACTATGAATATTTTTATATATTTATGTAATTTATGTATTGTATATTTATGAAACGAAAATTAAAATTGAACAAACATTATTTTCAGCTGGAGCCTGCTGGCAGACGGTTCTAGACAATGGTAAATGCAACGAAATATTTTCGTTAAATATTAGCAAAAGTGAATGTTGTGGCGCCAATCAAGAGTTCGCCTACACCGAACGCGAACCAACAAATGTTGAGTATTTTTTTGCGACAGCAATTGGAGGCGGCATGGAATGTTCACCATGCTTAGGTAGCTAAATCAAACCAAACAAAACCAAATAATTATTTCATTTTGATTTCTTGAGAACTAAATTAGAAAAGTACAGAGCTTCTAACAATGAATTGGTTAAAACCTTTAAATCAAACAAGATAATTACATGTAAATCATTTATCCAAGTAGAATCTTTCTTTACACTCTTGATTCATTTTTCAGAAAGTTGTCAGAACGTCAAATGTGGGCCGAATAAGAAATGCGTCAAAAGAAAAGGCAGGCCCAAATGTATTTGTGCCCCCGAATGTGGTGCAGCTAAAAGAAAACGTAAGCAACGGGAGCATTTAATGCAACAGGAACAGCAACCACACCATCAACATGACACCTTACATTTGGTTAGCAGTCATGCTGAAGATGATAACGACGATGCTGATGGCGGTGGATACTTTCCTGATGTGTCTGCAGCCATCCGATCCTCAAATGACTTTAAAATTAAGATAGAGAAATCACAGCAATCACGCGATACACGTAGTTTAAGTAGTGAAATTACAAATGTTAATTTAGGTATAGAAAATGGCAAAGATGCAATGATCAGCAGTGGAGTAACGTCATCAATGGAACGACATCATTACAATGACGACAATCAAAACCAAAGAAAATTAATACACATACATTATTCACATGGACAACAGCGCCATACACAACAACAAGTACAACAACTAAACCATAAAAACCAGGAGCCAATAGGTAGTCGAAGAGTTTTGATAACCGCCAATGTTGAACATACGGAAAAGCCCACCACTAGACGATTACAAATCTTTAGTAATGTAAGAACAACACATGCCAGACAGCATAATAGCAACAATCCTGGTCAACGCGAGGACACTGATCCCTCAGACTATTATGAAGAGAACGATGAAGACTACAACTATAACGATGCGGAAGACAAAGCGAAAGAGACTAAAAAGAAAAATAACTACAGCAGCAATATCGACAATCCTAACAACAATAACTACAAGAACAACAACGGCCATGGACACGGCCACGGCAGCAACAAGAACAACCGCAACGATGAATCAACAAGATTTTTAAACCAGTCTCCGTCTAGACATAAGCTTAAAACTAACACAAATTCAAACAATAACAATAACAGCAGAAACAGAAACACCAACAACAGAAATAAAAATAAAAACAAAAACCATCATGATTTACAAATAACCAAAATACAGCAACATTCTAGTAAACACAACAATACCCGCGTTAGACACTCTCAACAGAATGGACATCATGCGGAGAATACTCTACATCACGGTCATCATAATCACAATCATCACAGTCATCTCCAACACCACCACCACCACCACCGCCAGCATCAACAACAACATCATCACAACCAGCAGCACCAAAGTCCAAATCATGGTAGACATAAACACAACAACAAACAACATCATAAACAACAGTCCATTATATTAAAAAAGCCAAAGAACAATAAGGATTACAACATCACAACCACCAGCAACAGCAACAGCAGCAGCAGTAGAAGCACCACTACCAATATTGTCGTTGTTAAGACTACAGCTATAAACAACAATGCTTCTGATAGTGATACAGATGCAACAGCAGCCAATGCTTCGTCTTCTCTTCTGCACCAGTTGAGAATAGTTAAAACGGCAACAACACCAACATCTATGAATTTATCATCACTATCAGCAACAATTGCAACAACAACAACAACAAGAACAACAGACCCACAACATACGCATTCACAGCTGTTGTTGTCTTCCTCTACATCGTCTTCCTTTTCTACGACCACTCCTGTAAATTCCACAATGTCTGCAGATGATGATGCAGCTGCTGACGATCATTATCAAAGTCGTTTACCAAATCGCGGAAGTAAAATAGCTACGTCATCCATATTATCAGCAACATCATCCTCACCATCACCATCAGCATCAGCATCGTCTACATCACATTTACAACTGTCTGGAGTTTCGGGGCGTTCTTCATCGGAATCAGCAGTGGTTTTAACAATGTCTGCTAAAGGCGAAGGTGTTTTACCTAATGATCATAAACATCGTATTGAAATACCAACGAAAACAGTATTCAACAACAATACCAACAATGACAATAAAATCTCAACATTGCAAACGAATTTGCATAATAATCAAAAACAGCAGCAAGACCAACAGCATCACCAGACTCCATTGTTTGATGAAATGTCTGAACAATTTCATTTGATTGGATTTCCAAATAAACAACGGCAACAAACATTAACGGTAGGTTTTCGTTACAAAAAAAAAAAAAAAACAGTATGAAATATAGTCGGTCAAACCCAATCATATAATACCCTATAACGAGCATATATAAAATGAATGTAACAAATGCGTCAATCTTACATTATGAACTTTAGAATTATTGGTAGAGTAATATGAAACTAATCTGTATACAAGTATGTATAATACTATTCTATTTCATTTCTAATGGGAGTTTTATGTCAAGGAAAATGCATTTTAAAAATAATCATAACATTGAGTTAAAAACGTTGAAACGTATTAAAAATGCTTTATTATACCCACCAACAAACATTTTCTAAGTATTTTAAGTTTGACATTCCGTTTGTAACACATCGAACTGTTTTACGTAGAAACGAAAAATGTATATAATCTGGGTCCGTATTAAATTCTAAGTCGATCCGTTTGTTGTTTTTCCCAAATATTCTTTGTTGACCAGAGCTCTTTAGTATTGAAATTGGACAAAATCTAAAATATTACGCTTTCAATATACGAAATAAATTCTGGTAAACGATTTATACGCATCTTTTGACTAATTTTACCAGAGAAGATAAAACCACCATAAAACCTGAAAATGTGAGGAAAACTTTTTTGGAAAGTACATACATATAAAAATATCGAATTATTAGCTCGTTTAGAAAATTTTCAAAGTTTAAGAAATGCCAATTGGTCAATTCTAAGACGAATACGGTCATGGTAAACTCCTAGCCAACTCTCTGTGGGTCAGTTTCAGAGTAGTCAAGGCATCGATCATGATATTGTTAATCATAGTAAAAGACTACATTCATTGAAAACTATGTTATCAATCAATATCTATTCTCAAAATATTTTGTAGGTAAAATTAACCGAAAATGTAATTTAAAATAAATGAAAATTCATTAAAAAATCGGTCAACTCATTTTTCACTTAAATTACATGAAAAGTTCGTTTGATTTTCAATTTTAAAATCTTTTTTCTTTTATTATAAAGGCCAAAAAAACTAACCACTAGATTCGTACTGAATAACTGATTTTTCCTTTAATTTGATTAATTTAACTCACAAAAGAACTAAAAATAATACATTTTTCCTTTATTTATTTTTTTCACTGTCAAAAAATTAATCATAAATTCTGTAAAAATAAATGCTTTTTTCTTTGTTTTTACTATTTTCCGGGAAATAATGCTACAATTTGGGATGCGAGATTTTTACAATAATTGCCCTGGACAGTTTGTTCTGCTCGGCAGACCCCAATCAGTATAAATTGGATTATCTTTGAATACGTCGTTTAATGTCTAAATATAAAAATAATCTGTTAATTATACCCTGCACCACGATAGTGGTGTAGCTCCAGAGATGGCCATAATGCACTATATTTTTAGTGCACTAACAATTTCACTACCAATATTTACTTTGTGGTAGTGCTATTTTTTAGTGCAATTTTTTTGCAATTTTTTTGATGTTGCACTACCACTAACCATTTAGTGGTAGTGAAATTTTAATAGCACTACCGCTAACCATTTAGTGGTATTCAAAAAAGAATTTCACTACTATTAAATTTAGTGGTATTGTAAAAAAATCAAAGCAATTTGGATGAATTATGTAATATAATAGAAAATTTTCAGGCTTTCATTTAAATGTTTACAATATTTTTTATTTTATTTCTGACATATTGGCTTTTCTTAAAATAAGCATTTCAAAGTTGCTGTCGCTCAGGTTTTGCCTTCTAGATCGAAAAGAAAACAAACGTTCCACTGGGGCTGAAGATGGAAGTGCGGTATTATATTTGACAAATGTTTATCAAATTATTTATCCAATTTTAGTGGCAGTGAAATTTTAAAAGCACTACCACTAATTATTTGATTCTAAGTGCACTAAAAATATAGTGCAATATGCCCATCTCTGTGTAGCTCCCATATAAGGCCCACTTCCGAAAATCATTTTAAAGATCATAACTCTCTCAAAAATGTTGGCATCCTAATGATATTTAACGCAAATATATTTCATATATAGTATATACAAATAATATGGCCCAATTTTATTATGATCGGTCCATAATGAGTCGTAGCTCCCATATAAGGCCCACTTCCGAAAATCACTTTAAAAAGCATAACTCTCTCAAAAATGTTAGTATCCAAATAATATATAATACAAAATAATACGGTACAATTTTATTATGATCGGTCCATAATTAGTCGTAGCTCCCATATAAGACCCACTTTCGAAAATCACTTTAAAAAGCATAACTCTTTCAAAAATGTTGATATCCAAATAATATTTAATACAAAATAATACGGTACAATTTTATTATGATCGGTCCAATTTTAATCGTAGCTCCCATGTAAGACCCATCTCCGAAAATCACTTTAAAGAGAATAACTCTCTCAAAAATATTGGTATCCAAATATGTAATATGTAACGCAAATATATGTCTAAAAATAATACGGTTCTGCCATTTGTATATGTGACCCGGCCTATGAAAAGGTGGCTTATGACTCAAAACATTTGTTTCCACTTTTTTTGGTTTCGATAGTTTTTGAGACGCTCTTTCACGTGGTGAAAACTAGAAAGTCCTAACTTGCTTAGAAGTGTACTAAAAATGTAGAGAAATAAGAGCACAAATGAAAGAAAAACAGAATTTTATTGAAAATCCAGAATCAAAATAATAAATGGAATTTAAAAATTTAAACACAGGATTGAACGCTGCAATAACGATTTTACCAAAAAAAATATATTATACACACACGAACTTATCTCATTGATGCTCTTTTGCCTTTTTCGGTTGCCTTTTGGGCATGACTGTTCATAATGCAAAAGAAGAACTACTGAGAAACTGACAAAATGCATTGTTTATCTTTAACAGCTGTGTCTTTCATAGGCCGGGTCACATATTCTGAATTCTTATATATCGACTATGCTATATCTCTGTTATTTCAGAGCACGTTGCAAAACAAAACTTATTAAAAAAAATGTTTTATGTATTCACATTTGTAAAATGTCATGATAATTAAAATAATAAAGTTATTTGTCATATACATATACAGTATTTTTCGGTTAATTGACCCTACGGTTAATTGGTTTCCACGCTTAATTGAACCACATGATCGGGCAAAAATATTGCATACGAAAACACATGTAAATTTCCTCGGATAATTAAACCCGGTTAATTGATTTTCCCGCTTAATTGGTTCAAAATTCATGTCATCAAAAATAAATTTCCTCTTACTTTTACCCGGTTAATTGCATTATTATTGAAAAATAATCTGGCATTTTTGCACATACATATTTGACATCATTATTGAAAAACACTGGGTGGCATCTCTACTATGTATATATATATATATGTTTATTGCTAAGGATAAATATCTGCGTATACACACATTTTTTCTGTTACTTGCATTTTTTTTTTCGTTTAAGGTAAAAAAAAAATTATTTTGACAAACTTAAAGTGCACATATGCGATTTCTTTTAATTCATTAGTACATAGTTCCAATTATGCGTGATTTCTGTAATTGAACAAACTGTTCAATTAAACGGCATTCTTGTAATTGAACGAATTGTTCAATTAAGCGGGTATCGGCTAATTGGTTCCGCGGTTAATTGAACAAAAAGTTGTGAAAATTTTGATGTGCAATTAACCGAAAAATACTGTAGTACATATTTTATAACTATAAATACTAAAATGTAAATGAATGTCATAATTATGTTAGTTAAATATCAATTTAAAAAGTCTTGAAATTTCTGGCATTAAAAAAATTTTTTATTATCAAGATACACACATTTTTCAGATGTAAGCATTAGAATTAGTTTTATAATATTTATCGGTCTCGGGTGTAGCGAAATACTAGAATATAATTCATATGTAGATATAATATAATTCTGCTCCCTAAAAAACAAAAAATATACGAGTATGTTTAATGTATGTATATGTTGTCTCTCTCTTTTCTCATATTTTCAATCAAGAATGATGATAACGTGAAACCTCTAAATCCAGTGTGTGGAACTGACGGTCGAACCTACAATACCGAATGTCAACTAAGGAAACGAGCTTGTAGGACGGACAATTCAAATTTGCAAATTGCATATCGTGGCCATTGCAGAAGTAAGTATAAGATTTCTACTGTAATTTGAATTGAAAAATACTTATTTCATAATCCTTTTTAACGAATTTCAAATGATGAGAGATAATGTATCTAAATTAAACTAAACTATTTATAGTTTAGTTTTTATTTCTAAATAATGTTGTAATAAGTAGCTATTAAGATTAGTTATAGTTGACAACATTGTAATTAATAATTAAGTGGCAATACTGTAACTGGCACAAGAATTAAGATGGCGGCGACACTGTGGCCGTGTAGTGTATTTAATGGCCATAAATCAAGGTAGTTGCGGAGCTTCATGAAGTTTTGCATACATTTATTTTAAATTTTTTAAGAATTTTAGTTTTTTTTTCTACAAAAATACGCCCACTTTTACGCCCACCTCCCATACAACTTAAATACAAAATGTGGCATAACTTCCATGATTTTAAATATATCAACTCAATTTTCGTAAAATATTAATATTATAATTGTAGAATGAGCTCCTGAAAATATGAACTTAATCCGCCCACTTTTACGCCCACATCCCATACAACTCCAATACAAAAATTTTGTCAGTTTTACTCTATTTCATTTATTAACAACTTTTTCACATTTTTGTGATAATCAAATTTTTTAAGCTTCAATTTCGTTCTAAATTTAAGTTTTTTCTATATAGCACACATGCAATGACATTTTCGTATTTCTCGCTCTCAAATTGGCACCAGCTACGTGTACAAGTAGCAAAGAAAGAAGGAATTCGCAGTTGTTTTTGCACGCGTAAAATAACGCATAACGCATATTCTTTACTGTAATTTTTTGGTTTTTCATTGTTTTTTCGGCGGCGGGCAAATTGAGCCAAGTTTTTTTTTAATCTGTAAGCTGAGACTCTCAGCTTTAATTTGGTATAGGACTCCATGTGTCGCACAGCTTCGCACACAACTAAAAGTCTAACCGAAAATCATAAATGTTTATTTTTTGGCTCAAAATATATGTCAAAGGAATTTTTTTTTTAATTCACATAATGCTTAATGTATATTTTAATTGAAAAAAATACTTATAAGGTACATTCGGTGTATAGTTTATAAGTAAGAAGCTTTTGAATATGACATAGAAAACTGTCACATTTGAGACTTGTTCACATACTTCAACTTTGCGCTGCTCAGGACAGAAAACCAATGGAGATATTTGCATGAAATTTTCCACACATGACCTTAAGATATTTTTTAACCATCTGTTGAAAAAATCATCAAAATCGGAGAGCAGGTCCAAATTGATTTATTGCTGCCGAAGTGGACACAGTGTGCCAAGATGAACACGCCATTATAAATTGTGCAGTAGAAGCGTCTAGAAGCAAATCAAAGCATTAAAAATAAAACTTATCAGAACAGAAAAATATTAAAGCGCATTTTTTAATAACATCAACCATTGATTTTACAAATGTATTATTACATTTTATATTGTACATATATATATCTGGGAAATTTTTACAGAATAACAGTTTATTCAGAAAAAATTAAAGCAGACTTCAAATGTACTTTAAGAAAATTTTGTATAAAAGTACACTTCAAACATACTTTATTTTTTATGAATACGGCAGTAAAACTTTTTACATTTTAAGCTGTGTTCACATTATGTGCATTTGTCATGTGGACTGTCACTTTTTCGCATGTCAAATTTGTACATATACATCTGAACACCTTCAAACAATATCATGTGTTATTTCTCTGTGTGCAATACATATGACATTTTTGTATTTAGAACGAGTTTTATTTTCAAGTGACAAACCATCTGACATCAGCTGTTTTTTATAACCATAATTTTGTAGCGGCAAAAATTAATTGAGATTTTAATAAATATAATTTATACCTAATAGTAAAACAAAAATGCAAAAAAAAACTACACAAATTTCTTATTGAAAATGGAGGAAAACTTGAAAAGGAGTTAACAAAAGTAAGTACATATATATGTGACATAACCAACATATGAACATGTAATTTATAAACCGTTTTACATAACTCAAATTTTGACATACACATATGGGTAGAAAAGTGACATTCCACATGACAAATACACATAATGTGAACACAGCTTTAGTTCCATCGTCGGCTTTCTAGTTATAGTACATTTATTTTTCGTCGCCATCTGTATTTTAAACTTCAGGGCGATTCTATTTTGACGGGTGCAACATTAGAGGTCTTAAACGTCTTTTACTAATTCAATTATTTCAATTAAGTTATTTCTAGAAAGGGTAGGTAATATTTTTCTATATACTACTGTTATCTATTTACAAGAATTTATATGAAACTACCTAATAGCCACGAAAGAGATTTAAAGTGCATGACGGGTGCAACCAAATTGGCCAACTTTCATAAGATCATACCACAAAAACACAAAACTCTATTAATTTTTAAACTTTTATTATATTATTCTTTTTTATTGTGAAAGATGAGATATCAGACGATGATTATCAAATCAAACATCGTAGAGAAATATAATCCAAGAATAAGAAATTTGTTCTTTAAGCCATGACGGGTGCAACATGAATGAATTTTCTGTTCGCGCCAAATCTATGAATCTTAATGCTTCGAAGTGCACAACAAATTTATATTTAAGCTTGCGTCTAATAAAATTATATTATTATAAAATATAGATATTTTACTTTCAATTTGCATCAAAAAAAATTTCAAATAGTGTGATTTGAAAATTGATGTTAAAAGTTGTCTAGAATAGAATCGCCCTTCATTATATTCAATGCGAATAAAGACTTTATGATTATGATGTCTGTTCAATAGTAAAACATATCCCCCAATTAAATTTGTAAATTAATAATTTTATGATATTTGAAGCCAGTTGTTGAAGCTTTGAAATAATATTTTTTTAAATGTTGAAAAATTATCAATCATAACACAGTAGATTAAATTTACTGACAAACAAATTAGACATGTGTCCGAAACTGAATTTAAAATATTAAAAAAAATACAAAAAATTAAAATTGTTAAAAAAAATTAAAGTTTTTTTTTTTAAATAGCATTGAAGTCGTGGTTTTTAATCGCTGGACTAAATTTAATTCCATGTAAAGAAGTTTTTGTTGAGTTTTCTTGTACATATGTAACTATTTGTAAATAAGCCTTCGGGATAGTCTCTTCTGCATGTAAATACATACATATGTATGTATATATGCAACTTTGCATACTTTCTTCCTGATCATATTTTTGTAGATGTTGTATTCATCTATCAGTAGTTTACATTTGTTACTAATTCATAGATGAATCTTAACGATGAAAATTATTTAATAATACAGGAAGTAAAAAAGTCAGTGGTTAAAAAATGCAAAAAACAGAAAAGAAAGAATAAAAATAAAACAATCTCATCGTATCGCAATCTTCAATGTTATATGGAAAATGTCTATAGACAGTGTGTAATAGCTGTTATTGAAAACTTGTTAGATTAATGAACAACTCAGTGGTCAGTGGTGTCTTCTTGAATGCTTGTTGTTGGCATCGCTTGGCTGTACTTGATTGCATTGGAATCTTTTTACAAATACACTACGTTATGACCAAATGAACACTACCTATAACAAGCTAGTAAACTATGTGTTTAGAAGACAACATGCTTTGGCATCTAAGAATTGCTTGGTGGACGCGTGCCATAAATGTGGCTTCAACCAATCGCCAATGAAAATATGATAGAGCATATACAATGTACATTGTATAGTGCATGCTTACTACATACTTACATCATGATCCATAAATAAATAAATAAAATAGCAAGCACTGTTGCCAAAACTTTGCAATTACAATCACTCATATCGTGAATAAAATTTCCACATGAAATTTGTTCCCTTTTCACATTTCTCCTATTAAAATTCAATATTAAAAAAATAAAAGGGAACAAATTTCATGTGGGGTGTTTATGAGATTTTGCGTGAAAATACTTCCAGAAAAAAACATTTTTTTAAAAATAGGCTAAATTTATTCCAAATGATATTTCCAAAAAATAAGAAAACACTAAAAAAAAAATAAGGACACTTGATAAATGAGAAATAGTTAAAGGCATTTTAATACTTTTCAACATTCATACAAATATTATTTGGCTAAACTTTTGAGATCAATTTAAGGACTAAATTGGGAAAAATGAAGAATTGGTCACAGTACTATAAATTGGACGTTAAAAATACATACATTGAATAAATTTATCGTCTGAAACAAAATGAATTTCTTTTATTTTTATGTTTTGTTTGCCCAAATTTACAGATAATGTGACTGATATTTAGCTAGAGAATAGTTTTTAAAATTGTGAGTTACGACAGTCTGGCATTAGGTGGCACGATGTGTACACATTTAAAACAATTTGAAAACTCTAAAGCTTGGCATCTCTAAAAGTTGCAGTCATTTTTTCACTTTCAAATATCTAACTAATTGATCCTTGTTGTTATGCCATTTTAAAAGCTAAAACGAACAACGTATTTGTTGCTGATATTTTGCTATATTATTTTTAAATATTATTGCAATTTACTTGATGTCACAGATGGCGCCAAGTCGCTTCATGCCACTGCAATATTTAATGATAAATTTGATTGTTTATTGTTTACAATAATTTTATTCATGATTAGTGACGACGACAAGAACCGCAACAAAATGTCTATAACTGAACACAAATTTTGTGGCCAAATGTTAAATAATGTGCATCCCAGTCAACAAAAATGCAATCAATTTAAAAACAAAACTGATTCTTGCTGATTCTTATACACCCTTCACCGAAATACTGTTTTTGTGGCCTAAATTTTATATAAAAGCTATACAGTATTGTTTTTTTTTTTTTATAAAACGAATCGGATAATACCTCTAAAATGTGAGATTTGCAGATAAAATTAAGCTTGTCTTTGTCTTTAGTATTAGTATTAAAAATTGTTTCGATCATCTTAATACATAAATACATGGCTGAAGAATTCGAAAATTCAATTACATATTTTAAACCTAAATATTTTGAATCGAACGAAACACAAATAGTTGGCAAGCAATTAAAAGAGTTCGCGGGGATTTTGTAAATAAACATTTGGAAATACATAATTAAAATATTTAAGGTGTGACCAAAATGTAATATTAGGTTATGTTCCGAGAGCTGTCACTATTAATGCAGCACACTTGGGTCCAACGAAAAATTAGTCGCATTGTGAAATGGGGCCCAATTTACGAAATATTTACAGCAGCATTAACTTAAAAATTGTTTTGGAATTCTCTCATTTTTCTGCTTTGGAATTGTTGGAATTTCTCCATAGTTTATTATACCAACAAATGTACATATTGTTATCATAGTTTAAATAAAAACATCTGTTGAGAACATTAAAAAAAAGTTATGTTATGATCACTGTAATTATTTGTGCATTAATATTATTTATTGTTGTTGTTGTTGTGTGTTTTATGATTTCAGCAACATGTAACGGTGTTAAATGTTTAAATGGATTAACCTGTGTTGAGGATCAGTATTCAATGCCACATTGTATAACATGTAAAATAGAATGCCCACAGGATGATTATGATAATGATGCTGTTGATGCAACGAAAGCAGTTTGTGGCGCCGATGGTAAGACATACAAGAGCACATGCGATATAAATCGTATGATTTGTAAAATTGGTCGCTCAATTGGTGTAGCATATCCGGGACCGTGTCGTGGTAAGTAAAGAAAGTATATTCAATCAACACCATAACATATTATAATTGTTTTACATGAGTTAAAAGTAAATAGATATAGTTTATTAACTGAAGATTTACATGTGGCAATATTGTTCCAGAAATAAATAAATAAATTTAAAAATTTTGCATTTGCTAAGCTAACACATTCGCATTATTATTTCTATTGTAAAGTAATGTTTGACTTAGTTTCATTTACATTTTTCACTTTTATTCATTCGGTACATTATATATTTTTTTTATTTTTTTAAAGAGAAGTAACTCTCAGGCAATTAATATGCCTATATATAATTGCGTTACTTTCTTTGGAAAGGGGATAGATTGAAGAAGTAAAGGTGGTGTAAGTAGAAGAAAGCTTTATATCACAACTCTGCAATTGCCCATTATGTTTGTTTTAGTGCAGTATTGCAGCGCCTCTGGTGGTGAGTAGGCGCATTATTTTTAAAGCTTGATTTTATAGCCTTTGTTTAATTTTTTTAATTCGGTGGCGTTTGAATGCTATACCACCGAAGGAGGGTGATGTGATAAATATTAGTTATGATGGATAGAAAGAAATCTAATAATTATCAGAAACTGATGTTGTTTGAGTGGCAGCGGCTGGGAATCGAACCCGGGCTACAAAAATACCAACTCATGCTTAATGATCAAAATGCGCTAACCAATTAAGCTACTCCACCCTCATATTGTCAATATATCTTCCATTATACTAGCTGGTTTAGTACTGTGAATCAGGGTTGGCAAACATGATACAATTGTACTTTTTTGATGCATTTTAGCCTCAGTTGGTACCTTGGTACTACCTCAAGTTATTTGGTAAAATTTCAAAATATTACTGCATCAACAATTAGTGTTACAGATGAAATAGAAAATTAAAGAAAAAGTAAATTTTATTTACATACATATATAGTTGGTACAAAATTCAAAAAGCTAGTTTCCATTCCTGCTGTAAATGTGATTAACGTTTACATCATTTTCTAGTGGACATTTAATACAAAATTAATTAATTTTATGAAAACTTAATCGCACTCAATTATTTCTTTTTTCACTCAATTATTTTATCTTTTGTTTAAAAAATAAATACATAAAATTGTCTGTTTACTTTTGTATTTGACCTACTGTGTGTTTTTAGTTTTCGTTAGATTTTTCAAATGCAAAAGATGTCCGAAAGCAATTTAAACAAGAGAGAAGTCCTGGATAACATTTCAAACTTAAAATTACCACTAATATTTTCTAGTAATAGAAAACTTTGAATTAACCAACTCGGGTGATCCTGATAAAATTGACAGTATTATATTGGTAATGGTTGTATAAGACCTTCCAGCTGATCTTTTAGAATCTTGTAGTAAAAAGCAAGTAGTCACATCTTTCCTCCATGGCAAATGTTTTTAAGCTGCCTGAAATATTTGGAGTTTCCAGAATAATTTCTCTTTGCTGTATTTTATTGTTATTTTGGATTTATTAGGTCTAACAAAAAATACAGTTTTAAATGACGTTCAGAGTATAGTGGAACCGAATCGAAATAACTTGGAAACAAATCTGATTTGATATTCGAGTGCTTGAATATATTTCAAATGCGAGGTATTTTGCCACCACAAAACACTTATTTTCTCTACCACCCTATATTAAAATATAAAACAAAACATACTTACATATATATTTACCATTACATATGTATCTGGCTTTTTTTTGTGTTTCTGTTTATAATTTTCTCACAAAATTTGTATGCTATTGCCATTAAGAGCAAAATTACTAAGCTGCAGAAACTTGCTTGTTTTGCAACATAGTATTGCCGGTGTCAATGTCAGTGCGGTTACAACAATGTTGAATATATAATACGATTACAATTGAAAAGCATCCCAGCATACATTACGTTTAAGGTTGAAAAAGAAAAATTATATTTGCACTAGTCTTTTGTACCAGGTGTTGCTCGGGTTTCAATATTTTTTAATCCTGACAGCTGATCATTTTACATTTTGGGAATCTGTTTTAGCAATACCACTCAAACGAAGCATATTGATGTGGTGCATAAAAAATCAGAAAAAATATATTGTTTCCTACCAGCAGCGTAATTTTGACCTATGCAATAGACTACCAATCATAAAAAATATCGCTTTTTTGGTCCTTTAATTTTGGATTTACAAAATATGTGTTTTTGGGTTATTTTTATTCCATTATAAAAATCCATACACATTTAAAATAAATATTCTATAAAATCAAATATTTTTACTTACTTGGTATTGATAACAATACTTAATTCACCTTTTTACCCGTTATTACCCTGTAAGGGTCGTATTATAAAAAAATTACTTATCAAATACATAATTTTGTGATAAAACTGCAAGATATCAAAAATTAACCAAAACAAAAATCTTTAAATACGAAAACTAGTGTTGCAATTTCTCCATTTATCAGAATTTACAAGTCCAGTTAATTTTCGAAAAAATAACACTGAATTATTTACCATTAATATAAACTAAAAGATAGATACGTAAATTCATATGATTCAAATATTGCATCTATGTGAATTTTTACAGCAAACCAGCTTACAGCAAAGTAGTTGAACAATACGAACATGTTTATTTTTCACTCCGCAATACATACTTACTAATTTTGCATAAAATATATGTATGTATATAAATATTTTATTTTTAAAAACTAATAATCCATAGTCGAGTGGACGCTTTAATAGAGGCAAAGAATACGTTCCCTTATATTGGTGTTGGTTTTAACTTAAAATAAATAAGAATTTAACTTCTCTGTTATAAGTGCTTGAAGCCAATATTGCAGTGAGCGAAGGCAGTGTGTAAATAGCAGATATCGCACCCTAAATACAAAATGGTCACAACTCAAAATACTAAAATTTTCAGGAGAGAAAAAAAACTTTATCGTGCACAAGCAACATACTTAACACTAAAACAAGTAAGAAAGTGTAATCGATCCAGCCCGACCATATAATACTCCACACCCAGTATATGTATAAAACAATTTTTTCAGAAATGTGCGCTATATGGGAGATATTACCTATTATGGACCGATCATCCAAAAATTTAGTGTAATGATGTCTGTGAATATAAATATTATATGTGTTAAACTTTATCTCGATATAAATACTTTTAAATGATTTATGGAGCTTAAAGTGAATTACGGAGAGGGTCTTATATGGAATTTCGACTAATTATGTACCGATCATAATAAATGTAGACCATATTATTATATTATACATATGAAATATATTTGCGTTAAATATTATTTGGATATCAACATTTTTAAGAGAGTTATTTTCTTTAAAGTGATTTTCGGAAGTGGGCCTTATATGGGAGCTACGACTAATTATGCACCGATCATAATAAAATTGTACCGTATCATTTTTATACATATGAAATATATTTGCGTTAAATATTATTTGGATACCCACTTTTTTGAGAGAGCTATGCTCTTTAAAGTGATTTTCGGAAGTGGGCCTTATATGGGAGCTACGAGTAATTATAGACCGCTCTGCACAAAATTTGCAGATGTGATTTGGCTTCTTTTACCACTTATTTGTGATGAAATATTTGTGGATACTTACATAATTCAAACATCTATGATCGGTAAACCCCAAATTCGGAAGGACATTTGTATGGGGGCCAGGTGAAATAATGGACCGATTTACACCAGTTTCAATCTCGTCCATCCTTGGGCCGAAAAAATACCACGTACTAAATTTTATTGAAATGTCTTCAAAATTGCGACCTGTACTGTGCGTACAAGCTTTACATGGACTGCCAGCCAGCCAGCCACCCAGACGGACGGACATCGTTAAATCGACTCAGAAAGTGATTCTGAGTCGATCGGTATACTTTAAAGTGGATGTTGGACCAATATTTCTGAGCGTTACAAACATCAGCACAAATCCAATATACCCTCCCCACTATGGTGGTGTAGGGTATAAATAGACATAACTGTATTTCTCCAGTTAAAGAAGATAGTGATGTTAAAGAAATGTTTGCAGTAGTTAGAGATGTGTACTCTGAATTTATGAAAAAAAGTCAATTTTAGAAAATTTTGAGTTGTGACCCTTTTGTATTTAGGGTGCGATATGCTTATCTCACAGTAACTGCTGAAGGCAATAACAAAATAATTGATGGCAGCGCATTTTTAACCGGCAAACCGTGCTTATTCTTGTTCCCCCGATTTTTTGGAAATACAGTACAACCTCCCTAATCCGGACACTCGCTAATGCGCATTATCCAGTAATCCGGACATTTAAATTTTTCGGACAGTTTAGAAATTTTCCTCTATAATCCGGACAAGTATTCTTTTTTCTCAGTAGAATTTGTTCGTTATTTTTTAAAAAAAATGTTTGTTCGAAGTTTACTTTTAGGTAAATATACAATTATTTGAAAACAATTGTATACACTACTATTTATTTTGTACATTTCTGTTATATGTTTCACATTAATGTATGTTTTAACACAAATTTAATGACATAAGTATGTGTATTTAAACAATACACATAATTAAAAAACCTGTGCTATGTAATCCCCTTTTGCTATTAGTTAAACACTGGAGCTGTACCTATTAACCCTTTTTTACTACCTCGTCAAATTCTAGTTATTACTTTTAAAAACTCGGTTCGTACCCACAATAATGCTAAATATTTTTGTATGAATTTTTAAAAGTAATGACTAGAATTTGACGAGGTAGTAAAAAATAATTAAGGATAGACTGTAGCCCTTACAGAGCCTTTAACACCAGTATAGAAAATGTTATGATCGGACTAAAAATAGCGACACAGTGAACAAAATACTAAAAGGTCAGTATTTGTAGGCGTGGCAAAAAAAAATATTTCTGGAATTGTTTTTACATTATCTTTAATCCTAGGGGGTGACTGACACAACTTTCTTTTGTTATATGGAAGGCGAACCACTCTACCATAGCCGGGAAAAGATCACACAAAAGTAGAATCATATAGACTCATCAGCCTATTGTCGAATATATCGAAGCTATTCGAGAATATACTTATGAACAAGTTATACCCGATTTCAATTGAAAACAATTGTATGCCGAATTATCAATTTGGATTTAGAAGAAAACACAATACAATCGAACAAAAATATCGTAAGAAAAATATTTGAAGAAAAAAATATTGTTTTGCTCTTTTTATCGACATTTTTCAAGCTTTTTCTAAATAAATACAGTATTATGTATGTATATGTAGGTGCAAATAGGAACTGAATTTGACCGCAAACACACATACGATATTGGAAAGCTACTTAACTGGTCGAACATTTAAGTTTAAAGGAGAAGACTTTTTAAGTTCCGTTTAAGCCAATGAAGCAGGAGTACCCAAATGAATATTCTAGAACCCTTCTTATACTTGATATATACAATTGATATGCCTTAGAACAAGTAAGAGTTTACATTCAGCTGTGCCGTATCTTTTAAACCTAATTAAACAAATTTTTGTTACAATACGTTAATTATACTGGTTACTTTATTTTGTAATTCCTATTTATTTGAAATTTATTTTGTTTAAATTTAATCTCAATAACAACATTTTCTAGAAGTTTATACATATTCCAGTTATTCCACAAAGTATACTGAGGTGTCACGAGACTGCCATTTGTTTATATTTTTTTTTATCGTGTAACGATTTACTTTGACACGCAAGAAATTAGATACCAACAAGTCCTAGGAAACTGTTTTTTTTTTTGAAACGTCAAAATTGTCACCTCTTTATATTTGGTAATTATATTCGGAAATGGACGTTGTATGGGTATCCATGTCCAATTATGGAATAATGTTCACAAAAGCCAATAGTATAATTTTTACATACTTATAACTGATCTGTGTGCAATTTCGGTTCGATATGCTTGTGTATGCAGACAGATAGGACCTATTATAAACCGTTCAGCATGAAATTAGTACAAAAATTTATATATGTATGTGAATGATTTGTGTTGGATTTCAACTTGATAGTGCTGTTTATAAGAGATTTATGCGCATCTAACAGCCATCCCTAAATACCGACGGAAAGCGGAACGTATTTTTACGCTGAACATTAGCGCTGATACCCCATCCCTAAACAAAAGCGTCAACGTTATGTCCAAACGATAAAAACAGGGTTATCAAACAAATAAATAAAGCGACCCTGTTTATTGTAACACCTGGACATTATTGTTTTATTTCTCTTTTTTTTTTTGTTTGTTTTGTTTTCTTTTGCAACTAACTTCACTGTTGGATTTTCCAATAGCAAAGCGTTGCCGCCGCGTTGTTTCGGTATGCTCCATACAAAATGTATGAGCATGAGAAATTTTGACATTTAAAAAGCGCTTACCGTCGGTATTTAGGGATGGCTGTAAGTGATTTTTGGAAGTGGACTTTATATGAGGGCTACGGTCAAATATGGACCGATTATAATGAAATTTGGTGCCAGGATTTATATGTATACATACTCGTATATGGATTATTTGCTGTGAATTTTATCTTGATTTTTTAAGTGATTTTCTGAAGTAGACTTTGTATGAGGCTATGTCAAAATACATACATATGTACGTGACATGAAACTTATTTTCGCTGAATTTTGTATGGATAAAGCTATAATTCAGGAAGACATTTGTATGTATGCTATGAAAAGTCGTAGACCGTTTCTTACCATTTTAAACAGGACTTATAATAACTATAATAAAAACAAGTTCGGCTGTGCCGAATCTTTAATACCCCCCACCTAAACGTAATAAGAAATACAAAACCTACACTGGCTATAGGACTAGAATATCCTTATTCTGTGTTTTCTATTCAGTCTTAGTGCAAATTTAATTAGTATTTGATATATTGTTTGAAAGAAAATTTTACGACCAACATAATTTATGTTAAATAATTTAAAATTTTGTCTAATTTTCACCATTTTTAATTGATTTAATTACCAATTCTTATCATAATTAACAGCGTTTGTCTTGAGTGTAATTTAACAAACAGAGTATAAAAAAGGGGAACAACTCGGTTTTAGTGACTTTGCTCAAAAAAAAAAAAAAAAAAAAAAAACTTCATCAAATAGGGCTTTTAGAGGAGCTGCCAGCAAAAAAAAAATTGTTGGCGGTCACGCCTATTTTCGAGGGGGCGGGCCGGTAAAATTGAAAATATATAAGCCTATATCTCGGAAACTACTGGGTGTATTTTTTTTGACCCGAATTTATTGGTTATTTTTGGAAATTTTTATATGGCAGATATGACGAATTATAGGCCGATCTTCTAAAATTTTTGAACAGTGATTTTCATGCATATGAGGATATTTCACGTCGAATTTCAACATAATAACGGTATATTTAAGATATATATTAGTATTAACGTGGATTTCGGAAGTGGACCTTATATGGGGCACATAGTCAAATATGGACCGATATTCTCAAAATCCGGCAGTTTGATTTAGGCATGTATGTAAACGATGCGTGTAAAATTTTGGATTGGTACCCTTATTTATAAGAGATTTATGAGTATTAAAGTGATTTTCGGAAGAGGGCTGTATATGGGGCATACGGTTAAAAATAGACCGAAATTCACGAAATTTTGTGGGATGATTTTTGTATATATGTGAATGATCTGTGCAAAGTTTTGAGTCTGTACCGATATTTATACAATATATATAGGGATAAATGTCTATTTCAGATGTGGACCAATTCTGGGCCGACCACCATAAAATTTAGTACAACAATTTATTTGCTTATAGAGATTATTTATGTCAAACTTTAGCCGTTTAACATTATTTATATCTATTTTATACGTATTTAAGTGAAAAAAAATTTCGTTTTGCAATTTCTTTTTGCATGCAACTTATTCCTGCTGGATTTTATATTGATATTCCAATTTTATAGACATTTATGTGTAATTGAGCAATATTTCGGGAAAATTTTTGTATGGGGGCTATGAGAAATCATGGACCGATTCTTACGATTTTCCGCACACTTTCTTCTTTTATCATAAAAACAACGTATACAAAATTTCATGGTATTATCTGCAATATATTTCAAAATATTGCAATAAAATGGACAAAAAATATCAAATTTTTATGGAGGTTGTCTCACATATCGGTCCATAACTCTGGTTGGCCTAAACCGATTTTGCTGATTTTAAATAGCAAACTTCTCGAAAGCATGTCTGATAGAATTGTTGAAGATTTGGATCTCGAAGATATCTGCGGACTGCAGAAAACAGATTTCAATATCCAGACAGAGAGACAGACGGGCATGGCTTAATCGACTCCGCTATCTATAAGGATCCAGAATATATATACTTTATAGGGTCGGAAAATTATATTGTGGAAATTACAAACGGAATGACAAACTTATATATACCCTTCTCATGAAGCTGAAGGGTATAAAAAAGATAAAAAAATTATTTTCTGATATATATACGAGTACATGTACTATATATCAGAAGTGGGCAATTTCTACTTATTCAAGACTTATTTGGGTTAGTAAAATTCTTATAAGAAGTATACTAGAGCAAGGTGTGTGTGATATTAATACTTATCTGGACATTACCTTCGCTCGAGTACAATAAGAATGCATTTAATTGACTATGTATAAATGCTTAACAATTAATTTGTTGTATTTCATAACTTGAAAAAGATTCACCCATAATGCTAGTAAATAAGTATTAAGGATCTTTTCTATTTCAACTTTTGCCATTTACTTTTACCTCTAACAATTTGATTGCATTAGTTGTTTACTGGGACACAAATGCTGTGGCAAATGCGATGTTCTTGTACACTGTAATTGATGCTGTCAGTAATCATTGATTAAACTTTTTTTTAAACTGCGTCTCAAAATAATACGAGTACAAGATCATGTTTTTGTTTTTCTTGAACTGCTACAGAAAGAATCCTTATAATTATAACCATAACTACAGTTTAATATAAAGTTATTACATTGAAAAGAGATTAACCGCTTCACATAAATACAATTCAGTTTGCTCGTACAAAGTTGTTCTTTTATTCTATAATATTGTTATTATTGCCGTCTATCAAATGATAGCCATTCTTGTAAGTTCTAGTCTAATCTTTAAGATAAAATCTACATACAAGCTTTAATAGTATTATAGTTCATTAGATTGGCAATAAACTTCTTAGAAAACCCTAAGGATGCCAAACGGAACTAGTTTTTAAACTCCTGGTAATCTGGATTCCCAGGATATTCAAACAAATTGCTTTACTAATAATAAAAACTATAACTAAAAACAAGTAAGAAGGTATAGTCGGTCAAGCCCGACTATATAATATCCTACACCCAGTATATGTATAAAACAGTTTTTCAGAAATGTGCGCTATATGGGAGATATAACCTATTATGGACCGATCATCCATAAATTTAATGTCATGATGTCTGTGAATATAAATATTATATGTGTTAAACTTTATCTCGATATAAATACTTTTAAAAGATTTATGGAGCTTAAATTGAATTACGGAGAGGGTCTTATATGGGTGTTTCGACTAATTATGGACCGAACATTATAAAATTAGGTGTCATTATTTCTGTATATAAGAAACTTATTTGTGTCAAATTTTATTTGAATACCAACATTTTTAAGAAATGTATGATCGTTAAAGTGAATTTCGAAAGTTTGCTTTATATGGGAGCTACGACTAATTATGGATCATAATAAAATTGTACCGTATTATTTTTATACATATGAAATATATTTGCTCAGCGTAAAAAACATGCCGCTTACCGCCGGTATTTAGGGATGGCTCATATTTAGGTAAAATTTCATCTCAATCATAATATAATAGTACTAGGAAATTATACTCTGATGTTTACATTATTTGGCAGCAGTAGTATAATTGCCGTATGACTGAACCGAAGCAAATATTGTTTAGTGATTTAATTTTATATGAAACTAATTTTTGCTGAATATTGTATTAATATTGTCATTTAGTCATATTTCGGGAAGAAATTTGTACGGGGGCTATGAAAATTCATGGGCCGATTCTTATTATTTTCATCATAGTTTGTCCTTTCTTCATCTGCAAAATATTAGCAAAAAAAATATGTAAAAAAACAATATTTTTTTTGGGTTGTTTTAGATTTTGATTCAAACTTCGGTTTTACTAGACCGATTTTACTTTTCCCAATGTGCTGGTTAAATTCAAAAGTTAAATTACCTGCTTTCATTGATGCTCTTTTACCTGTCATAATCAATATGTAACAAGTAAATCTTAAAAGAGCATACATATGTATGTACATATGTATATGTAATAAAATACAAAAATTAAGTTTCGTTTTATTGTAAGCATCATAATGGATTGTGAAAATGCCTAAAATATCTATAAATGAGACAGAAACTGCATTTGTAAAAACGGGGTTTTTCTTTAAATCCGTTACAATATTTTCTTAAAAAAAATAGAAAATCTAAAAAAGAAAAATCTGAAAGCATATATTAATAAATATTGGTCTTTTTGTCAACAGATTTGAAAAAAATACAAATGTTCTTCTATGTATGTATGTATGTATGCAGAAATAACCCAGCATACCATTCTAGGAGTGCTCCGAAAAAGGAGCCAGAAAAGAGTCAAACAAAAGAGCATTTTCGGAACGAAAGAAAAATTTGCTTGTTACTGTCCTGAGTCGGCACGCAGTATGACTCAGAAATTCCACTTAATTATGTGTGTACCAAAGGGTTGTTGTCATGTTATTTGTGCTTTCAACAAAAAAAACATAGCTGTACCACACAACCCAGCATACCATTCTACCAAAGGGTTGTTGTCCTGTTATTTTTGCTTTGAACAAAAAAAAAAAAAAAAAACAAGTAAGAAAGTATAGTTGGTCAAGCCCGACCATATAATACCCTACACCTAGTATGTATATATTAATATAAAACAGTTTTTCAGAAATGAGCGTTATATGAGAGATATCACCTATTTTGGACCAAAAGTCAGTGTCATGATTTCTGTGAATATAAATATTATATGTATTAAACTTTTTCTCGAAATAAATACTTTTAAAAGAGGGTTTTATATGGGAGTTTCGACTAATTATGGACCGACCATTATAAAATTAGGTGTCATCATTTCTGTATATTATTTGTGTCGAATTTTATTTGATTACCCACATTTTTAAGAGAGTTATGGTCTTTTAAGTGATTTTTGGAAATAGTCCTTATATGGGAGCTACGACTAATTATGGACCGATCTTTACGAAATTTGTAGATGTCCTTTAGCTTCATTTACTACTCATCTGTGGTGAAATTCGGTTGCATACTTGCATAACTCAAAGATTTATGACCAGTAAACCCCAATTTCGGGATGACATTTGTATGGGGCCAGTTGAAATAATTTACCGATTTCCACTAGTTTCAATCCCATCCATCCTTAGGCCGAAAATATATCACGTACCAAATTTTATCGAAATATCTTCAAAATTGCGACCTGTACTCTGCGCTCAAGCTTTACATGGACAGCCAGCTAGCCAGACGGACGGACGGACATCGTTAAGTCGACTCAGAAAGTGATTCTAAGTCGATCGGTATACTTTAAGGTGTATGTTGGACCAATATTTCTGGGCGTTACAAACATCAGCATAAATCCAATATACCCTCCCCACTATGGTGGTGTAGGGTATAAAAACATAGCTGTACCACACAAGATTGATAAAAACAAGATTACACAGAGTCCAAAAAAAACTCATAAAACACTCTTTACTGACATTATCTAAGAGCTCTTTCAGAGCCCAAAAAAACCCTCATAAAAGACTCTTTTCTGACATCATCTAAGAGCTCTTTCTGGCGGACCAATTTCGAATGTAATGACCCTCTTTTCTGAAGGTTTTCGGAGAAATTATGATTTGGGCTCATAAAGAGCGTTAACGCTCCGAAAAAGGTGTCGGAAAAGAATCTTTTCAGACTCATATGGCTTGCTGGGATATTGATGACTACTGTGTATATTGTATAGTTTTAAATTGCAGAGCATATCTTTTTATAATATCTGCATACTTAAAGAACATAAGCCATCTTATCTCTATTTCTGGTTTCCCTGATATTTATAACCACAACAGCACAAATTAATTATACGAATATAGTGATATTTTGTATAGCATATTTTTGACACGATTTTCTAGGTTGATTTCTATTTTACTGTTCCCTGCACACAAATCCATACACAGAAGCTCACTTATGTTCATTAATTGATGATTTACTGTGTATCTACGTTACGGTTATGCATTGTGTTCTATGTTTTTTTGTATATAGACAGAAAGATTTGCAACGATTGTTGTCATCATTTTGTTAAAGATTAAATTTCTTCTACAACAACAAATACAAATTCAGCAGCAGAAACTGACAAATTTGAACAATATTTTATTGCCTGTTTCTGTTTCGTTGGCCTCAACTTGCAATTCCTACTTCATTCATTCATTCATTCATCCATCCATCCAGTCAAGCAACAAACAGTACTGATTTGAATTCTGATTTAGATGAAGATTGAAATTCAATCATTGTTCGATGACATGTGTAAACATCCGTTATGCACAGTGGAACTAAATGCAAATATTGTTAACCAAGAGTAATAACATGTATGCGATAACGATATACCATTATACACATGTATAAAAAAATATTGCCAGGCTGATGCCTGGTAATTACAATTGGAATTATTGTGTTATTATTTTTGTTCATCTACATTTCTAGTGAAAGTATTGTATGAAAGAATAATAGAAATATTTGAAACTGTTGGGCACGACAAATATGTACACAAAAAAAGCGTAAGAACCTTTTTTAGCACACATTTGTTTGACGCTATTTGATCTAACAAGATAAAACAACATCAAATAAAATAAAACTAAATTTGTTTGTGTGACTTGTCCTAAATAAAACAAGTTTTTGAAACATTATTCTACTGAAGGTAAGCGTAACCATTTGTTTTAGCACAAATTTTTTTGACGTTGTTTACTCTTACAAGAGTTTTGCAAGATCAAACAGCATCAAATCAAATAAGACTAAATATTTGTTATGTCTTGTCCTAAATAAACGGATTTTTTTTAATAAATAAACGAATTCAAAAATATTTTATTTAGTGGTTACGTCTTTTTTGGCAAATATTTGCTAAGTGTGACCGTACCTTAATTAATTGTTAGAACAATTTTTAATGACATTTTTTTACTTTGAACTATTTTTCCTAATCCATTTTAGTGAATAAAACAAGTTCTTTCTGTGCGAAAATTGTTTGTTTAATAAAATATTTATTAATTTTTCATAGAGCGGGAATACCCGGAATCAGAATGGCTCGAAACCCCTTAAAACAAATATCAATAAAAGCATAGATTTAAATACTTCAAAAAGTTTATTTAATTAAGAATGTTCCGTAATTATCAGTTACTTAAAATTCGTATCATTGTTTGGTACATGCCGAATTTTCCCATAATACCTAAAAAGTTTCCAAGAAAAAAAATTAATCTACGAATCCTACCGTGCAACGCATATTACATGTTACAATGTGGTCAACAGTAACAACAGAAAAAACATCTTCTCTATGTTTCCAATTAATTACATCATATCGAATTGCATGTTGTCTCTTCTATTGTCATGTAAGAGTTTATATGCAAATAGAAAGAGAAAAAAGAGATTGTGAACATGGAAAACAAAAAATCAAGCAATCACAGGAATGTTACTTGACAATAAGAACAAAAATAAAAAACAATAGAACTTTATCTTTTACATATCAATTAGAAATATGTACCTTTTGAATAACTTTAGCCACACAAATGCTTTCTTGGTCCAAAAGCTTTTGCCGCTAATTGAAATGATTTAAAATCAAACTAGTAATCGATCTACATTTCAGTATTCAACCTGCATATTTAAATTTTTGAGTCCTTTTAGAACTCTATTAGGGTTTTTAATGAATTGAATTTCTGATTAATCAATCATTTTGATATTCGAATATCGCGGAAAGATAAAGTCCTATTTCAGGAGGAAATTTGTATAGGAGCTTGGTGTAATAATGAGCCGCACCTGTATTTTGCACACAAAAATGTTATTTTGAATAGTTTTACCTTAGCACACATATAAAGTCCAGTTTCGCAAATCACTTAAATGGGCATAAATCCTTTAAAAAAAATTGCTATCAAGTTGGAATTCAACACAAATAGTCCATACATATATAAAAATCGACAGTTTCAATATGATGGTGATCGGTCCATACTCAACCGTAATCCCCATATAAAGTATAATTCCGGAAATCACTTAAATTCGCATAAATCTATTATAAGCATCAGCAGCAAGTTTATATTCGAAACAAATAATACATACATATTAAGGTGGAGCGATTTTATTTTTTTTTAACAAAGGTGCTCTTTTAACACCTAAATATACGAGTACACCGAAAATTTCATTTGGCACATGATGTGTTTAGAGGTGCCCCGACATCATGATTACATGGACATGCCCACTGTCCAAAGCTTGTAAAGCTTGTGCGCAGAGTACAGGTCGCAATTTTAAAGATATTTGAATAAAATTTGGTACATGATATTTTTTGACCCAACTGGTGGAAATTGGTCCCTTATTTCAAATGTCCTCCCATAATAGGGATCATAAATGTTTGAATTATGCAAGTATGAAAACAAATTTCACCACAAATGAGTGGTAAATGAAGCCAAATCACATCTACGTAGAAACCACATTAATGGATACTGGATTTAGAAGCTATCAGTTCATAACTGGTCCACTTCTACTATGCCACCCATAAATCTTTTGTAAATAATATAATTATAAAATAATATTTGTAAATTGTTGAATTACACTCAAGAGTATCATAAAATTCAGACAAACTCTGTAAATTACAGTATGAATCGGTAATAACATTAATTATAAATGGTCAAAATTAGATAAAATTTGAAAATATTTAACACAATATAATTTAACACAATATTTAACCAACATAATTTGGTCGTAAAATTGCCTTTCAAACAATATATAAAATAGTTACTAATAAAATTTGCACTAAGACTGAATAGAAAATACAGAATAAGGATATTCTAGTCCTATAACAAGTGTAGTTTTTGTATTTCTTATTACGTTTAGGTGGGGGGTATTAAAGATTCGGCATAGCTAAATATAGCACTCTAACTTGTTTTTTATTAAGTTTTTTTTTTCGAAATATATTCATATAAAAATGTATGTGTTATTGTTTGTATGTTTGTACGTTTGTTGGAAGTCTGAAATTTATTTGAAATTCTGGAGGGAAACATAGGAAACATTTTGTTTTGAAATTGTAAGTTGGCTAGGTGCTACGTCCACCTACAAAATACATATTAAAAGTCGTATATCTCAAAAATTGCTACATTTGTTAGAGTCGACAAATTTCATATTAACACAAATTCCATATTTGACGGAAATAGTCGGACCAGCAATAGTGTGCGTGGCACCCAAATTAAATTAAATTAAATTCGATTATCTAGAAATTTATAACAGCTAGACTTTTAAAAATTTGTAAGGGTTACTTTGATGTACTTTTGAATATACTGGTGAAAAGTAAATAATAAATTTAGTATATCTTGATGAATACAATATTAATATGGCAAAACTATATACGTATTTACATATATGTATTTCAAGTACATATGTATATCAAAATCAAGAGCTGTCGAAACACCATCAAAACGAGAAACACTAACAATATTACGAGTCATAAAAACACTGTCGAAACGGGAAGGACGTATTCAAAGTCAGCGGAGTTGTACCGCAATATCTCGAGCTACAGAAAGTTTGTTCGAACGCCTTGAAAATCTTCGACATCATACTGTAACAGTACGATCTAACGATACGAAGAGCACCTTCAATTCCAATGACATCAAACCACAATATTACGAGCTACTAAACAGAACACCAACGTGAATCGCACTTAGAAGTCAATTGGATTCGAACAACATCAAGAGAAGGATAGAGCAATTGGACGTTCGCCTTGCTGAATAATTACAAAATAAATATACCTACATATTCTTTAACTCTTAAATTTTTATTTCATTATGATGGCGATAATGGGAAAATAGAAATGGAAATAACTCTGAAGAGTATGTGTTCACGAAATATGATCAAAATCGGGCCAATTTGTTTGTGATTTCTACTGGAATTCTAATATTTGTTAATAACCTTACTTTATCAATTTACATATATGTATGTATAGTATAGTTCAAGATTAGAACGATCTGATCTGTAAATGTTTCAATTAAATCTGGTCCTTGTGCACTAAATTCTCTAAGCTTTTTTCCCTTGACTTTAATATCCTAATACATACAAACATACATACATATGTATGTATCTCGAGACTTATAAGTATTGAACATTTCTGTAATAAATAAATAAATAAAAATTAAAAAAAAGCTGCAATATCACCGACATATCAGTGAGAATGTACAAACATACATATGCTTGTCATGTATGTACATACTATATATGTATATACATATATGTTTGTATGCGTGTCACCTAAAAGTGATAGAATTTGCAACAATGTTGCAACGCCAACATACTCACAGTGCATGGAATGTTCGATGTCCGACTTATATAATGTTTGACATAATGATGTTTTTGTTTCTGTTTCATGTCATAGTGTCATTATAAAGAGTGTCCACGAAGAAACTTTATAATTTTGAAGTGTAATTAGGGATGCCAAACGGGACTAGGTTTTCCAAATCCGGGATTCGGGATTTCATAAATGTAAAACCCCGGGATTTTTCGGGATCGCGGGATTTCGGGATTTTTGTTTCATATTAAAACAAATTAATTGGCTTATAAATACATAATAACAATTTATTTACTTATGTTAAACATAAATAAGTATGTTTGAAAACAACAATTTTAATTGATTAACAATTTATATACCCTTAATAAATAATGAAACATAATAATATTATATTTAAATGTTAGATTGATGTCATTGAATGACATCAACTTCGCCATTAATTTCTATATTCATTTAAAAGCAATAGAATATTATCGATCGAAAAAGCTTTTAATAAATATGAAGGTATTAATAAATTAATATTTAATTTTGTTACCAATATATGAAGCTGACGGAAAACATCGTTTACATCGTTTGTAGATAAATTGTTAGCAAATTCTTTTATTCTGATTGCATAAACAATCCTTTCTCACCCTATTAAACAAATTATTCTTATACATTAAACTTGAAGTAAAACTTCGAATACAAATTTTTTAAAAACTATTCTAATACATGATTTGTCTAATATTTTATTCCATATTATTATTAGGTTTTGTGGGGGCCTCTTACATATGTATATCAATTACATTCATTATTTCATTCGTTTCGCAATCAACGTTTTTAATTTACTTCTAATAAGAAACATTTCTATCTCATTATCAAATTCACTCTTAAATTTTGGGTTTTTTCAAAAATTTCAAAGTGTTGAGTTCTCGTTTGCTTTCTTTTAAGGAGAGATTTCACCAGATCACTTCTTGATATCAATTTGAGCATAAATAAAAGGTCAACATCAACAGAGATTCATATCACTGCGACAAAGAGTTTTGTCTGTGTTTTTAACCGGATTTAAAATCGTTTTTACTCTGTTGAGGTTTTAACCCTTCTTTGCATAATATCTTTTATTTCTATTTAGTACTACATAATAGAAATACAATTATTTAAGCTAATAATCTAACATTGCATGACGATGAAAATTTCCTTTATATTGTTTTTTTTGCTAAATTTATAATATAAATATACATATATTATAATTTTTTTAACCATTTTTCATTTAATTTTGAACATAATCCATATTTTCTTTTACCAATAAAGAAAAATATCATGCAAAGAAGGGGTTAATCAATTAAAGTTATTTATATAGAAATTTCCAAATTCCAAAAACCGTAAACACATTAAATAGTGAGTTCGAGTTTGGAAATCCGAAATAAATTTGAATTATTTGACCTTTATTTCTTCGACATACTTTTTTTAATTTAAAATTCTGTTGATGACTTTGTAAACAAGTATGTACTAGTTTTTGGGATTTATTAATCCCGGGATTTGTTTTCAAAACGTGATTTATCAATTCCGGGATCGGGATTTTGGAATATTTAAGCATTTTTTAAAGAATAAATTGACAGAAACATGTCTAGTTGTAGTTTCTATGCGATTATGGAAAATATGTTCGCGACGTGTCTTTGTGGTTTGACCCTCGCTTAATAAAAATAAAAACGACAGCTAAAGACAACAAGAGCGCAGGCAGGGGCAAATAATTGATTAACAGCCAACCAACATACATTTGTTGTTGTCTTTCCTGTCTGGAACATCAATTCTTTATAGCTACTGTGCTGCGCATGCGTATGTTCCCCACACAATATTAACCACATACTCACACAGCCAAGAGAAATGACTAAAAGCAAAAATAATAAAAACATTGAACCACGTTAATAGCCAACAACTCAGACTCGTGCACTTAAGACCAGACAACAACAAGCAACCAGACCAGACTAGCCCAGACAAAACAATAAAGTATTTAAGACTGCACACCACTAAACTCGACAGGTAATTTTTTATACGCGACGGTCACTGTCGAGTGCAACCAACAAACCAACTGAACTTATTAAAGCGCAACAAAACGAAAAAATAATAATAATAACAACAACACGCACTACCAACAACAAAAGCTAAAGAACATAAGAAAACACACGCATTTAAAACATATGTATGTATACACTACGGACACAAATTCAAATGTGTTGCATACAATGTTGTATGAAACAGACATACGAGTACATATACTACATACATACATACCTATGCATATGTATGTATGTATAAACAAACGCAATAGCATTATACTGCAACAGTCAGAATGCAACATGTCACATGCATAAATATGTGAGTGCTTCTCTCGTGACCAAGGCACGTTTACTAAGGTCTTTTCGCAACAAAAAATACAAAAAAAAAAAAAAAGATACTGCAACAACATGCAAAAAAAAAACAATAAATTTCATGAAAAAACAAAAAATAAATAAAAACAACTATGCAGCTGCATTACATCAATTGCTATGCATGGCATTTAAGAAGGCCTCTAAGCGTCCAGACGTCTGTGGTATTTCGCGTTCGAGACATGTTAGAAAAAGAGAATTCAACAAAGTATACGAATCGCAATCGAACAGAAAAACATTCAACATGATGACAATTATGATCTTGTATGAAGGTTTTTACTCAATCACAACAACTGCCCACGTAATCTAACATAACGTATTTAGTTATTTGAATTATATTTGAAGAATTCAAATTACCGTACATCAATAGTATACTTTATATATATAACTAATCATGACTTGAGCTTAATGACTACCAAGATCCATGTACTACAATCTTAGAAGGAATTAACCGACTTCAATCAATATTAGAAAGGTTATTAGATTCAATAATTAGAATGTACACGCAGAGAAAATAACATGGTTACTTTGACATATAGTACATACGAGTATCTGAGACAGTAATTTGTTCATGGTTTTACTGCTTTCTACTGGTATTTTAACGACTTAATAATATTGTTTCAATATTTCTGGAGCCTGAATGAAAACTTTATTATATTTTGTATATGTTTTTACAATTTTGAAGAATTTAAAAACGTTTTTTATATTTCTACTAGCTGACCGCCCCTGCTTCGCTTGGTATTTACTAAGAAAAAGAAAAATGAGAAGTGAAAAGGAGGCAGTAAAATTTACTTCATTGAGTTTTGCTAAAATTTTCTCATACTTAAAAAAAATGAGAAATGAAAAGGACGCTTATATTAAAAACTTAAAATTTCCGAGTTTTACCAGGATTTTTTTAATTTTGAATAGAATAAAAAAAATCAGCCAAAATTTGTACAGCATACTTTAGGGGGAATTTTTTAATTAAAGTTGACTGGACTCACAAAAAAAAATTCTGAGTTTTTTGAATATTTTTCTTTACAAACCATCTCCTACGAATTTCGAATCGAATAAAAAAATCAGCGAAATCGATCCAGCCGTTCTCACGTGATGCCATTACATACATGGACCATTTCATTTTTATATGTATATAGATTGTACAGTACAACTTCGACAGTCCGGATATGCGCCAGTCCGGTCACTCCAAAAATTGGGACGCTTCTACGTTTCGGACAATTTATAATGTTTACGTCTACAATCCGGACAATGTTTTTTATGCATGAATAAATATTAAAATTCGGGGGTTTCCCGTCTTTTACTCGCATGTTTTGTTATTCATACTTTGATTTACATTTTGCACTATCATTACTTCAGTTTCGGTTCATTCTTTCGCTAGAGTGTTTGTCTAATTCCATTCCAACTGTCATGTTTTTAAATAATAAATGCAAATATAAAATACTAACCTTAAAGGAAAAGTGTGATAGTTTACAAAGTCTTGATGAGGGAAAAACTATTAGGCAGGTTGCCGAAAAATTCCAGGTTCCTAAATCAACGATTTGCGACATTAAAAATATTAGGAGATTTATTTCGAATACCTATAATTACTTATTTTAATAATATAATATAATATAATATGTAATTAAATATTATAGTTTATGGTTTTTTAATAAATCATAGTACAATGCATGTACATATGATATACATACAACGACCCTATATGTGTCCGGATTGTCGAAGTTGCACTGTATATCATATCGAGTTGTTCCAAGAAACCTTTAAACATATTATTTAGTAATATACTATTTAGTAAGCCCGACCATATTATACTTTGGAATTTAATATACATACTTATATACTCGTATATGTAACAAGAACTTTAAGAGATTTACTGGGTGAATACATGAACTGATTCTATAAACTACAGATGTGACGGATAGTTATTTGGCTGGATAACCGGGTACCGGATATTCGGCAAGATGCGAGGCCGGAATATCCGGCGGCCGGATAGTAAATTAAAGACTATTTTATTAGAACACTTAAGAATGACTTGCGACACGTCTTCCATTAGTAGTTGTTCATCGACGTCTTCAACTAGTCCTAAACAGTTACGATTAAATGAAGCTGATTCAAATGTAACTCGTGAATCTCACGAAACATTTTGGGATTGTTTTAATGAAGTGGCTGGCAGATGAAAACAACATTAAGTCTCGGGATCATGAGAAGAACCCAATCGCTACCGAGATTGAATTCTTCTTGAAGGAAGTTCGAATTAATCGCAGTCAGGAGCCTTACCCTTGGTGGTCGTTTAACTCCAAAAAATATCTAATTTTAAATAAGCTTGCCAAAACGTTCCTTTCAGTTCCTTGCAGCAGCTCTTATAGCGAAAAACTTTTTACGGAAGCT
This sequence comes from Bellardia bayeri, assembly GCA_950370525.1. NCBI lineage: Eukaryota > Metazoa > Arthropoda > Insecta > Diptera > Calliphoridae > Bellardia > Bellardia bayeri. Next base: position 41,069,663 of record OX493268.1, on the reverse strand, counting down.
GGCTTGGTTTACGAAAACAAGCGAAATCGTTTATTGTCTGCGAACACTGAAAATTAAGTTTTTATTCACCATAATCTACCTCTTCTTAATTTTGAGTATTAATGTCAGTCGTTTTATTAATTGGACGTTTTTTAAGTTTGTAGTTAGTTTATACATAAATTGTTCAGTAAAGTGAGTATCTCAAATCCTATTTTAAGTTTTTGAAAGATAATTTGTAATTTTTTGTTACTTTTTTACCTTTAAATAAAAGCTATTTTATTGTTAGTTACTTAATAAAAATTTATTTGCTTAAAATAATTCTAAGAAAATATCCGACCGGCCAGATATCGGATAGTAGTTCATTATCCGGTATCCGTCCGAATAGTAAACATAGAAACAAGTAAGAGGGTTTAGCCGGCCAAGTCCACATAATACCCTACACACAGTATATTTGCACAACAGTTTTTCAGAAATGGGCTATGACCTATTATATCGGTTTATCCAAAAAGTTTGTATCATGACTTCTGTGCATATACATAAATATTTTTCTTTTTTGTTAAATTTATAAACACTTTAAAAAGATTTATACATGTTAAAGTGATTTTCGAAGGGGTTCTTCAACTAATTACAGATCAACCGTTAAAAAACTAGGTGTCATTATTCCGGTATATATGAAACTTATTTGTGTTGAATTTTATTTGGAAAACATTTTTAAGAGATTAATGGTCGCAAAAGACATTTTCGGAAGTGGAAGTGGGAGCTATGACTAATTGTCGTCCGATCATCATAAAATTAAGCCAAATGAAACATATTTGTGTTGAGTATTAGTTGTATACCAATATTTTTAAAAGAGTTATGATCTTTAAAGTGATTTTTGAAAGAGGTCTTGGTCAATGATGGACCGATCTGCACAAAATTAATAGTTGCAATTAGGCAATTGATTGGATATGAGCATAAATAAAACATTTATGACTGATAAACCCTTAATTCGGGAGGACATTTGTATGGAGGCTAGTTAAAATATTGAACCGATTTCAATCCCCATCATCCTTGGCCCAAAAAATTTTTTATAAAAAATTAAATCGTGATATCTTTAAAATTGCGACATATATTTGCATTACAGCCAGCCAGGAGGACAGACGGACGGACATCATTAAATCGACTATGGAAGCGACTCTGAGTCATTAAGGTGGGTGTTGGACTAATATTTATACGCGTGTAGGGTATAACTATAAAATCCCAAATGCAAGTGGGGATTAATAGACATATTACTGATCAAAACAATAGGGAAACTCATTCTGAAAAAGAAGTAGCCGATTTTTATAATTTTAAATGTGTTTATACAAAGTTTATAGAACTAATGTTGTGAATCAAATGCTTCTGAAAACCCCAATACTATTTTATATGATGACCGTATTTGTTTTAAACATTATATGCAATATGAATCATGAAAATATATTCGACTATTCAACAAAAGTTGGTCTAATTATTTTGTACTCAAAACAGAATAAATGTATGCGATAATTAACTATTTAAATTTAGTAATAATTATAATAGCCCACTGTGCGAAATTTTATTTTTAAGAATTACATTTTAATTTGTTGTCGGCGCCACTGTATAGTGTTAAAATTAAAATTAAGCAAAAGGAAATCCTTTTTTATGCTCATATATTTTTTTATTTTTAAATACTAATGATCGCCGGAAGCATCGCAATAACACAAGAACGCATGCTACTTGTCTTACACACTACTGATCACATACGTACGAACAAACATATTTACTTATTTATACCTGTGATCATTTTCCTTCATTTGTAGCATTATAACATGTATTCGCATAAATTTATGACTCAGGCCAGTCTATATCAATTTTATTCTGTTGGATAACAGACTCGTTTCTACTTTCCATTGAACCATGGCAGAGAGGACGCACACGAAAGAAATCATTAAATAAAAACAAGATAACCCAGCATGATTTTGACGAAAGATATGTATGTAGTTTGGATTAAAATTCAATTGATTTTTTTTTGTGCCTGAAACTATGCGGGAGTGAGTGTGTATATTTGGGTGATTATATTAACACTTTATAGTTAAAGTCATTTCTCTATTCCTGGGACGTTTTTAGCAAAAACCCAGTAACATTTTTAAAATAATCGGTAAAAATTCATGGTAAAAGAAGATTAAAAAAGTTCAACTAAAGAAAATCTGAAAAAATGTGTAAAATCTTCTTCATAAAAATTAACTTTCGAATGTGTTCTCTAGATGCCCCCAAAAATTACTATAAGATGGCGCTAATGTTAAAATAGAACATACAGGGTCACTCAAAGAGAAGTTTCAGCGTTGTCAACTTTTTTTTGGTGCTTTTTAAATTTTTTGTGCGATAAATTCCTTAGGTAATGCTCGGTGCGCTTTTTATAAACATGATGTATGTTGATACCAGCCGTTAATTTTTAACTAAAACACAATTTCGAAACAATATTTTTAGTTAATGTAAGTTACTTTTTGAAATAAATTGTTTTTATTATTAATAAACCAATTTGTTTTAATAAAACACAAAAATCCCGAAATACCGGGTACCCGGGGTTTTACATTTCTAAAATCCCGGGATTTGAAAATCTAGTCCCGATTGGTATCCCTAATGTATATGTAACATGTGTAAATACTTAATTAATACCTGCAGCATCACGTAATTCATGAAAAAGACTTCAGATACATACTTACATACTATTTAAATGGCCCTTTGTATTTAAATACTATTTGGCTTTAATATAGAAGAATCCTATTTAATAATTAACTTTCGTTATTGATAAATGTTATAATTTTTCATCTCATTTGCTGCCGCTCTCATTGTTGCAGTTTTTGGTTTTAATATGAGTGCACTAAATGAATGGTCCAACTTCTTAAAGCGGATATTAATTATTTGAATACACCAACTGTTTTTTAACAACTGCAAAGATATTAAAAAACATCATTGAGAATGTGTTGTGTTCCTTTAGGTCTTATTTTGTATCTATCTACATTAAGATGCAGTCATGTAGCACATTCGTACGTGTATTTTACAACCATTAATAACAGATATTAACGACTACTGGAATTGAAAGGATTTCTTTTTACCTAATAAACTTTAACGATTTATCTTTTGATATTATTACATTTGTCTGCCAATTGGACTGGTTACCATGGCGGCCACTGTTGCCACTTTTTGTGAATTTGGTTTGGTTATTTTTTAAAATGTTAAACATTATAAAAAATTGTCCGATGAAAAAGATCTTCCTAAGGAAGTATGGGACATTTTTTATTTGAATTCGCCCAGTGTTTGTTTATAAAAGTTAAAATTTTAGAACCAATAATATATGTAGGTACATGCTTTTGTGGGTATATGACCAATATTTTATTGTATTTATAATACATTGATGTATTACAAACGGAATGATAAAATCAATATAAAAGTAGCAAATGAAATTGGCCTCCTCAGAATATGTATTGCAATTTAGTAGGAGTTATTTCCGTATGTTTTGTTATGGCACCTCATTGTCCAAATTTTAAAAGTTGGCAACCTGACAATTTTGTTGTAGGCCAAATAAGATTCACAACATATTGAAATCCCTGCTCTCTTTGGATTCCAATCAATATGTGATTTTACTGTATCCACGAGTGTGACTCGGCTGCATAATTAACTTTACTTTTAATTGTAAGGTGTCGTTTGCAACAAATCGCTCGAAAAACAAAATTACAAAGTTGCAGTTAAAGAGTAAAAACCTTAAAAAGCTAAATTGTTGATGGTAAAAGATGATAGTATATATTGTACCCTACACAATGCATTGACGATTTAATAACTTAAATTAGAAAGCCATATCTAGCATCTGAATAATTTAACTAGATCAGTGTACGATTGGAAATGTATTACAAATGAGCTGGATGGGCGAACATGTTTCTCTTCGCAGTGTGATCGTTATTTGAACACATTTTTGTTCATTAACCTTGATTTTCCAAAGCTTCAGCCATTTTTCCAGCTTCGAAATATATCCCTGGAAGTTTCGCGATGCTATCTTTTGAATTTAATGAACACTGACGAATACTGTGTCATCAGCAAAAGTTGTGGTTTGAATTTTTTCGTCTGTTGGCATGCCAGTGGCATTAATCAAGTATAAAGTAGGACCCTTGCAGAACTCCTGATACAATCGGTTGGGCAGGGCTTATGAAATCACCTTCTTTAACTCTAAATTTGCGACCCCACAGGTAACTTTTCAAAAGCTTATGGGTATTTGCAGGCAAGTTCAATTTTATTTTGTGCATTAGACTATCATTTGTTGCCTATATGTGCCGTCTTGTACGTCAAATGTTTATCATATGTGACTGTAGCTTTAATAATCGATAAAGGTATGGTCGCATATGGCAAATATTTACTCAAAAAAGCGTAACCACTTGTTTTAGCACAATTTGGTTTGACGTTGTTTACTCTTACTCTTACAAGATCAAACAGCGTCAAATTAAATAAAGCTAAATATATGTTGTGTCCTGCCCTAAATAAACGATTGTTTTTAATAAATAAACGAGTTTAAATATATTTTATTTGGTGGTTACGTCTTGTTTGCCAAGTGTGATTTTGGTGTGTTGCAAGCACAATTTGACTCATTACTAAAGTATAACATGCTTTTAAGTACAAATACTACTTGATGTTTATGTATAAGCCTAATTGAAAATTTTTAGATCCACTTATAATCACACATATACATACATGTAATAGTAATTAAATAAGTAACTGTGGAAACTCTTTTCTTTGAAAACACGTAAAATGCAATCACATATTGTAAATAGTTGAAAATTTTGCAATAAAAACATATTAACGATGTGTTAAACTACGTCCTTGTCATTGAGGATGTTCACGATGATTATGATGATGCTGACAACGATGTTGAAAACTGGTTTCAAAATATTGCAGACACATAAAATTTAATAGTCATTTTTATGTCTATAATTATCAGTAAAAAGGATCTGTGTTAATTTTGCTGCTAAATTATGCGACTGCATTAAAAACACTGACTGGAATCTATAAAAACACTTTTAATCCAGTTCAGCAATGACCAGATAACACTCTATAACAATTTATTAAGAAAAGAAATCGCGTTCAAGAGCTTTAAACGATTGTTATATAACTGCACTCATTCAGAAATATAATGCCCATTAACAAAGATCCATTATATTCTACATAGATTGATTAATATACATATACATACACATACTCGTATGTATATACATATGTACATAGTTGCATTCAATCGACTTTAAATTATTGATGGCGAGAACAACTTTTGTAAAATTGTCTTGTTTTTTAGTTGATGGCTCCCTAATTACTTATTGGGTGTATGCAACCGAATATTTATCGAGATTATAAACAGATCATTTTATGTATTGGTCCTTCGTGACAGACTTTATTAAATGCTCAAGAGACAATTATCTACAAATAATGCTGTGCAATACAGTTTGCTCTCGAAGGTTACTAGCCGATTATTTTAAGAATATTGGCAAGGTCGGAAAGCATCCATTTGATAACATTAAATTAAGGAAAAACAAAGAGTGTTTTGACCTTAATAGTTTATTGACCCTAATTGGGTACTAACAGCATGTCTAAAGATACCTGTAGAAATATTATACATATTAATTTTCAATTAAATACTTTCTACCAATTGTGAGCTAACATAGTAGTCTTTTTGGGAAAACTATTACTTGTGTCCAGACATAATCGCATTCTCTACAACTCAGATGTTTTATATCTATTTTATTATATCCTACACCACCATAGTGGGGAGGGTATATTGGATTTGTGCTGATGTTTGTAACGCCCAGAAATATTGGTCCAACACCCACCTTAAAGTATACCGATCGGCTCAGAATCACTTTCTGAGTCGATTTAACGATGTCCGTCCGTCCGTCTGGCTGGCTGGCTGGCTGTCCATGTAAAGATTGTGCGCACAGTACAGGTCGCAATTTTGAAGATATTTTGATAAAATTTGGTAAGTAATATTTTTTCGGTCCAAGGACGGATGGGATTGTAACTGGTATAAATTGGTCCATTATTTCACCTGGCCCCTATACAAATGTCCTTCCGAAATTGGGGTTTACCGATCATAAATGTTTGAATTATGCAAGTATCCAAACAAATTTCACCACAAATGAGTGGTAAATGAAGCCAAATCACGTCTACAAATTTTGTGCAGAGCGGTCAGAAATCATGACTGTAAATTTTAGGATGATCGCTCTTTCTGAAAAATTGTTTTATACATATACTGGGTGGAGGGTATTATATGGTCGGGCTTGACCGACTATACTTTCTTACTTGTTTATGATATAAATATAGTTTCCATTTAATGTATAACTTTACACTACGCCGAATATGTATATGAGTAAAATAGTTTTTCAGAAGTAGGCGATATATGAGAGCTATGACCTATTATTGACAGAGCATTATACAAAATGATTATTCACACTTTAAGAAATATTATAAAAAAAAGCATATAATAACTTATAAGATACCCACCCGTCTTTGCCTTTCTAATCAGATATGAAATACACAAATTGGTTGAAACTCTTGATAACTTTGCTAATAAACGAGTAAGACTTTATATTCGGCTGTGTCGAATCTTATATACCCACGACAAAAAGTGTCAAAATAAAGTCAGCACCACATATTGTTCAAATATTTTAATATAAATATGTATTTATATTAATATAAATATGTAATAATTAAGTAAAATTAAGTTGTGATTTTAAGTAGTGAAAAATTTACAATGTAAGATAAACATCAGTTGAGTTTAGTCTCATAATAGAAAAGGTAAATCCCTGCATGAAATAGGTAAAATCGTTGGTAGGCATCACTGTGCAATAAAAAAAATTATAGACAAATTCAATACCGTGGAAAATTTGTGTGGTGCAAAAGAGCAAACCCAACATCTAGTGCTGTAAAAACATTTGAAAATATTACGAAATTTGAGATATTTGGAGTCAAAAACTCCCCAAAAATATTACGAACCAAAAACAAAGCCTTTAGTAATAAATAAATTACCAAGACGATAAAACATGGCGGCGGCTCAGTAATGGTCTGGGTTTGTATTTTAAGAATTTGCAATGAAAATAGAAGATTATCCCAGTCATTAAAAAAAATGTAGCCCCTAGTATAGAGAAATTAAAACTAACGCAGAACTGGAATTTCAACAGGACATGATCCTAAACACAACTCCAAAATTGTGAAAGAGTGGTTGTTCCATCACTCCTCCGGAGTCCCCATACCTCAATCCAATTAAGCATCTGTGCGAATATCTGCACTAAAAATATAGGCAAAGAAATATTTCTTGCAAGGATAACCTAAAGACATTGATCAAAATTTAGCCTGATTTCATTAACATAAACTCGTTGATTCTATGTCTAGAAGATTGTAAGCTGTGATAAAGGCAAACATACCTCAAACTAAATATTATATACAATGTTTTACATCATTTTAAAATATCTGTTTACTTTATTTATGTTCCTTATGTTTCTAGATTTTATTAATGTGTTAAGTTTTGCTTAAGTTACTTATGAATTATGCAATATATTTTGTTTTAAAATTGTACTTGTAGTACTTTATATTGACGCTCACAGTATATAGCAGTCGTGTGATCTATGTGTGTATGCATACTTGAAACAAATTTCAGTTACATTTTGTATCGATAACGATATTTATACGCGTTATTTTATCTTTCGGATGCCTTACTGGGAGCTATCATCTATTTGGGGCGACCGTCATAAATCATTGTACTGTGCTTTCTTTATATTTGAGTCTTACTTTAGTCAATTTCATCTCAATAAGGAGTTAGTATTCTCGGAAATGGGACTTATATGGGAGCTATTGCCAAACCCAAAAATATAGTTTTTTCATACACATAACTGATTTATGTAAAATTTTGGTTCGTTATCGATATTTATAACATATTTACGTCGGTTAGTGTGTTTTTTCGGAAGTCACCGATGATCTTGTTTTATTTATTTATTTATTTTTCTTATTTATTTATTTATTTATCTATTTATTTATTTATGTATTTATATAATAAAATAAAAAAAATAAAAAAGTTTTTCCGAGTTCGAGGCCAATTATTTGTAAAAATTTTTTATATACATATTATTTATTAAATTTTTTACTTTTCTTCTGGACCGGAGCATTTTTCTCCATAAACGCTGCAGCTTGATTGTCACATAGTATAGGAATTGGTTTTTCAACATATCGATTAAAACCCATTTCACTCATCAGATCACGAATGAAAACGACTTCTTTAGTTCCCTGAGCAATGTATTCAGCCTCCATGGTAATAAGATCCTCAACAGGTTGTTTGCGCGACTCCCAAGCAATAGGACCACCAGCCATAAACACAACGTAATCAGAATATGACTTTCTGTCGTGCGAATCGCTCCCCTAGTCAATACAGGTCTTACAGTTATTTTGTGATTGTTCGGGGGGTCATCAAATTCCTTGGCACATCGTTTTAAAATTGCAATGGTAATGTGCGAAACTAAATTTAATTGTTGTCTAGTAAAATTCCGAGATCAAGAACATTTTTGGCGAATTTAAGCCGGTAATTGCCGACTTCTTCTTGAAAAACGCAAAATTCTACATTTTTTATACATATATGAGTTTGTCATTATGTGCATAACATTGAGAAATAATCATATGAGATCCAGCAAGGTATATATATTATTATTCCTTATGGAAATCTAAGTAGAGCTATATTCGTCTGTCTGTCTGTGTAAAACACTATCACGTCCCAAATACATAAACAAAATCTGAAAAGTTTAAAAACCTCTTTAAAGTTATCCTAAGAAGTTTGGTATTGAAAACCAGCAAAATCGGTATCGTAGAACAAGAGTTATGGATCAAAATGTGTGACAACCTCCGTCAATATATGAAGTTTTGCACCATCCTATATATGTAGGTACAACAAATAATAAACTTACTCGTAAAACTAGAATAGCTGGACAAAAATCTGATCAGAAATCTTCACAAAAAAAGCATTATCATATCATTGAGCTAATTCAAATCAATGTTACAAGGCAGTATTTTCCCAGAAGTTGCTACACATATTGCAATATTGTGAATAAAATACAATTTAAAAAAAAAAAAATTATGTTTGACCGATCTCAAGCTCAATAAATTATAATTAAAATTATTAAAAAAAAAACAACGCTGAACAAATTTTAATTGTTTAAGTTATTTGTTATTTGCTAAAACGTAATTTTTTGTGTTTAAAACATATAAATAAACTTGAATATTTCGTAAATTTATATTTTCAGAAGATCAAGTAACTTGCGATGACATTAATTGTGGCTCTAAACAAGTTTGTCTAATTGACTTGTTAACATACAAACCCAGATGCACCTCATGTCGTTACAAATGTTCACGCAAAAGACGTCCATCGGTAAGTTAACCATAATTGGCAAACATGATATAAAGGATATCTTATGTATTCGTACGTGTATGTCAATATATTCCATTCTCTTAATTGTATTCGTCTGGCTTTTCATTTTCTTGCAGTCTCCCCACTATGAAGAGGGTAAAATTTGTGGTGTTAATAATCGTACCTACAATTCGTGGTGTGAAATGCGTAAAGATTCCTGTTCCACTGGCTTCTATATTGATATTAAGTATTCAGGAGATTGCCATTAAACATGCACAGTAGTTGTTTTTTACGTTTAAACACTTTTATAACTACATACTTGAACTCTCCTAAGACCTTTTATGTATAACTTCCCATCAACTGTAATACAAATAGGGTTCGCAATACCGAATTTACCGAAATTCGATCCTTTTTACTAAATTGGAAATATCGATTTTAATACGATCTCGATTTTGTTATTTCATACAGTCGGTTATAAATATATAGTATTTAATATCTATAAGTTTATATTTTATGTGAAGAAATATTAAATGAATTTCATTTTACATGAATATGAATTGCAATCCTAAAGCTACATATGTTTACTATCGTTTTAATATTGTAATTAGCTCAAACTTAAATAGTATAACCTGTGGTACGTATTTAAATATGTATTATCTTGAATAAAATTATAAATATTTCTGTTAAAAGAATTATGATTTATTATCGTGAAGTAAATACTTCAAAGATTTTATGTAAATTCATTAAATATACCAATGAATTTAAAAATATTTACCAACTTTTCGCAATCCTAATTATTTATTCGAAACATCGCTTTCCTAGTACCTGTTCCGTATTGCGAACCCTATTCACAAGCAATGCTATATTTAATACTAAATGTTATTAAATTGGCAGAACATTAATATACGATACTATTAAATGCCAGTACTAAACCATTTTAAATTTCAAACAATTCAAATTACACAATATGTATTCCGAAATTTATCAACATTTTGAATTTTAATTACATATATTTCATAAATTTCAAATACGATTGTAAATTTCTAAATATAATTAATAATTAATTTAAAATAATATAGAACACTTTTGAAATACTCTTTGAAAATTCTGCAATACATATATGTAAATGGAAATTTAATCTGCTTATCATAACCAAAAGGATAAATATTGGGTTTGTCATTCCGTAAGTAGGACATCCGAAAGCATATAGAAATATCGGTCCAAGCAATAAAACCAACGCCATTATTTAATACTAAGTTGAGGCTTAGGCCAGGATGACAGGAATGAAACATCCAAAATAATGTAAACAAGTATTTTTTTTTAGAAAAATATTCTTTCGACACCAAAACTCTTCATTATTTATATGTATGTGTGTAAATAAATTATTTTTAATAAAATAATTTATATCTAACGAATTAATAGTTCTGGTGGAGAAATAAAATGTATTCGAAACAAATTTTAATTTCTAACCAATTTATATTGAAATACATTTTCTTAGAACATACTCGTAATTTGTAAGATATTTTCAAAACCAGATGATATTAATTATAGTTGAATATAGATACGTAAGTAGTGCGTGCGCATGCATGAAAATGTCCGATATATAGTTTTTCCAGTTTGAAAATGTATAAGCAGCTAGTGAACATCAGAAATCATACAAAAATCATTTTGCATATAGATTATATATATGTATATATTTAGACCGTTCAAGAAGTTGAAGACGGCTCTATGCTGAAGAATTGATGATCTACTCCAAGGAAGATTTGTATAATTTAAAAAGTCATAGATAATAATTGTATTTTGGATCGATATTGCTCTATGCATTTCTGTTAAATTGTGGAAGACGTTAAGAAATTATCTTAAGATGCCAAAATAATTGATTCGATTTAAGTTAAAATAAGTTATAAAAACAACAAATTAAATCTTAGAGACTTGTTATTTATTATCCTGAACCATACAGAGCGTGATAAATAAAATAATTTACAAATTTTTAAACATTTTCCGTGCTAGTATACTATATATGTATAACAAATGTACAAGTAAACGAACGGACCAATTATATTATAAGTTGGTTCCTGTACCAACGACAAAAGACTAGTGTACCAGAATATATCATTGAACGATCTGATAGATTCTGGTACACTATTTCAATTCTTCAAATTCCGAAAATGGTAAAAAAAACAGTGTATTCGGTGTAAAATGAAAAAAAAAACTAAATTTAGAAACACTTTTGGATACCAATTTATTATTTATGAGATAAATTGGATTTTTTCTCGAGTTATATTAAAAATAACTTTAACTCATAATCAGATCATAATGACGAGATGAGATTATATAATTTTGGTAAAGGGTGTATAAGATTCGGCATAGCCGAATATAAATCTTACAAATTTTATTATACTACGTACTGACAAACCACAATATTTTTCTACTTCTACTGTTGGAAATCGAAATTTGTTTTGTTAACCAAATGTATTAGACAAGTTTAAATTAGGTTAAAAATATGCAAATATGCAAGTCAACAATTTAAATACATGCATGCATAAATAATATACATATAGATAATACTTAAAATCCGAAACTATATTAAAACCGATACATCAAAATACATATAGTAATTATTTAAAAATACAACATAAGTATCTTAAGAGGCTTAAATAAATGTTAAACAAATAGATATTATATTATTACAATATACAATACATACAAACATAGTACATAAATATACTTAGTAAGTGCATATAAACATAAATATACATACATACATGTTCTTATACTTACACAAGGACACAAGAGAAGAAGGATTTTTCTAAATTAATACCGCCGCATAAATACTACATTAAAAAATGGAAATATCATTGAAATTATTTATTTAATAATTTAGTTAAATAAATAAAGTAAGTAATTAACATTTGCCAAAAAGAAAAAAACATCTTATTTCAAAAATATTCTGCCTTGTTCTGTAAACCGAACATCATTTTAATTAGAGTTGATTTTTTTTTTAATATTTTATTGTCGGAATACATACATGCATACATACATTTTAACAAACTTTAACGAGTTTTATATATAAAAAAATAAATTAATAATAATAAATAAAGTCCATGGGATTCTAAACAATGTGAAATTTTAAATAATACAATTAACAAGTTTATGTATGTCAACGAAAACGATTGTCTAGAAACTTTATCTCTCAAACACTTCACATAAGTTGAATAAGTACAAGAACCGGGAAAAATATTTTTAAATTTAACTATTAATCAGCATTAAGATTTTATTGAATATTTTCCGAATTGGGTCGGTATAATGTGACACTTTTGTATTAACCAACAATTTTAGCATTTTATCCAAATTTATTATAGTTTTCCAAAACATGTTCTAAATTATTAAAATTCATAGCACTTGGAAAAGAAAACTTTTCAAAAAATTTCTTGCAACTATAAATATTAAGGTATGAATTTTAAATTTTAGTCAAAATTAAAACTCTTAAAATGTCATTGAAATATTTAAAAAGTTAATAAACCATGGTGCAACTATACAAGGTGAGTGCAAATCGACAACAAATACAACACAAAACAGAAACAACAGGCATTTTGTTTGTGTAAAACAATGTACTGCTGTCAAAAATACTTGAAAAAGTGTTACTTTTGACATAAGTAAATTGTAAACAAAGTCAGTCAGCTGGGCTACTGCACTCACCTTGTATAGTTGCACCATGTTAATAAACATTCATTATATATATATATATTTTTTTTTGAATAAACAAGTCGACTGTGCCGAATCTTAAATATCCTCCACCTAAATATAATGAGAATTACAAAAACTGTACTGTTGTTAGGACCAGGGGCAATATTACCGCATTCGATATCGAGTAAAATTGATCGTAATTTTCTTATTTAAGATTATGGCATTCGATATCGAGCAAGAAATTTAGTACATTTTATCATAATTTCGATATCGAAATCATTTTTCGATACGATAGCTCATTCGATCACGGATGCGGTAATTTGGCCCCAGAATATCATTCGGTATTTCTAACTCAGTTTAAGCGCAAATTATATTTGTATTTTCTATATGAACATATGTATGTATGTATTATTTGATAGACAAGTTTACTCCCAATATAATTTATTTAAAATGTCTTTAAATTTTATCTAATTTTATTCATTTATAATTGATAAATTTACCAATTCTTACCATTATTTACAGAGTTTGTATATTTATCATAAAAATCTTATACATATGTATGTAATGTAAGAATTTATAAAACTAAAAATTTCCCTATTCACCAGAATAAGTAAAAGAACGTAGAAAAGCTAAGGTTTTATGGTAAGGCTTATTTTAGCCGAATGTATGTACATATGTACCAATGTCCTACTGGACATGTTGACCTGTTGGAAATTGTAAATATTTTAAGCATGGAGGTTTTATTTTAATTAATCATTTTTTTATATTTGTTATGACAATCGGTCCATGATTTCTCATAGCCATCATAGAAATTTATTCCCAATATATGGCTCAATGTTACATGAATGCATATAAAACTGGAATATCAAAACAAAATTCAGCAAAAATAATTTTAATTTGAAAATAACTCACAAAACGATAATTTAATTATTTCGGTCCACGTTTGACCATTGCTCCCATATCAAGTATACTTCCGAAAATCACTTAAATACTTATAAATTTGTTATAAATAATGATACCGATCCAAAATTTTTAACGGATCATGTATAAGTTAATTAAAAAGTGCTTTTAATTGTTTCGAGTGCTTGACTACGACTAAAGTAGTCAATAATTCTTTATTTATTACATTGTTGAAATTATGTTTGACAATTATTATTTTTTGTAATGATTAATTTAAAGCTAAATACAAAAGGTAAATATGTATCATAATTCAGCACTATCAGGCATGTTCTGAAAATCACTTTTTCGTAAAGTGATTTGAAATCACTGAACAGGTGTTCTGTTGACAAAAATTATTGAAATTTTGTGATTTAAAACCGGTCATCTAACAGCCTAATGATTTCAAATCACTTAGAGTTTTTTAAGCATTTTTTTGCGGACCATATTTTTAGATTTGTTTATATTTTTCGTGATTTACTAATACTTTTTAGTAGTCAACACAAAGAAAATCAGCTGTTAGCTCGTGATTTAGAACAATCAAAATCACTACTAAAAATTAAAAATCTCGTGATTTTCAGAACACCAAAATATTCTTCCCGTGGTTTCAAAATCGTTCGTGATTTAAAATCACCGAGATTTCAGAACACGCCTGTATGTCTGCTGTAGGCATAGTGTCAGCAATTTACAAATACAATAGTTGTTTTCTTAATTAATTCTTATTAACTGGTTGCGATACATGTCGAAACATGAGTCGCAATGGGGTCACAATACTATATTGTAAGAATAGATTTAAAGTTTGCTACAAAACGAATATTTTTTTTTATGTTAACTTTTATACATATATGCCAAAATCAAATTGTTGGATTTTGTGAATTTAGGTTCATATTTGGTCCACTTCCAAAAAATAGTTAAAAACTTATATCTCTCTTAAATATACCAGTATTTTGTTGAAACTAACCCTGAAAACCAAGTAAACCCATAAAAATGTCTAATAAATATCATTATAAAATATGTAATTTTAATCCAGAAATCATACAAATATTGGTCATATGGTATTTATACTACTGAATTTTGTAGTTGGTAGTCCATATTTGCCCATATAGCGCCCATATAAAGTAAACTACGTATTGAGATGAAATTTTATCTGAATAAGCCTCGAATACATAGAAATCACATAACTGAATACTGGATTTTGAAGATCTCAGTCCATAATTGATCCACTTCCACTATAACACCTATACACACTTGTAATTAACGTTATTGAGATGATATAAGCCTCCAACAATAACCTTACAACATTTTTACTCTTTTCCTTAACCTGGTGAATATGGAAAAATGTTGAGCCTGTTAGTTTTTTAAATTGTTACATTACATATAAGATTCCAATGATAAATATACAAACTCTGTAAATAATGGTCAGAATTGATAATTATGTACATTAATTATAAATGGTTAAAATTATATAAAATTGAAAACCATTTCACCATTTACCCATATTACCAGTAGTTTTTGTATTTCTCATTATATTTAGTTGGAGAGTATTTAAAATTCGGCACTTTTACTTGTTGTGATCTTGCTTTACAACATTTGTTAAAACAATGAAAATGCAACATTATTTTTTTTTTTTCTCAAGTAGCTCGAGACAATTCTTAAAGTCATTGCAATTTGTAATAACTCGAACCGATTACATATTACTATTTATATCTTCTCGGATAATTAATTTATTATCGAGTGTGATTCTTTCCTTATGGGTATATCTGAAAAACTTAAATCAAACACATTCTACTTAGATAATTATTACATATGTACATATTTAAGCTATGTTTCCACGATCGTCAGATATTACAACGTTGTTATATCTAGCAATGTACTGACATTGAAAAATTTTTAGCAAAAGGCAAATTTTCAGTTTAGACGACTGTAAGAAAACTAACAATTTCATTTGCACACAATTGTCACACAATGAATTTATCTGTCAAATGAAATTGTCAGTTCACACGGTTGTCAGATTGTTGTGTGGCATTTTCAAATTCGTTTTGCAGCCTGTGTGTGTGTTTAAAAAGTTTAAATTTTGCCAGGGAACAAAAAAAAAGCAATTGGAACCAATTTATCTGCTTATGTCCTAATGCACACTTTAATTTAATTCTTTAATTTTCTTCTACTTTTTTCAAAAAATTTATCAATGCTTGTTTGTTTATTTATGTATATACAGAGTTGCATTTAGAAATAATTTCTATGATAATGCTGCCAGTAGCAGATGCATTAACTTTGCACATATGATAATGAAAAGTGTTTGACAATTGTCTTAAAACAATGACAATGACAAAATTGTGTGTTTACACGATTGTTAGATGTCTGACAATATTTTTGTCTTCTAATGTACTGAAAATACTTTTTCTTACAACGTTGGAAGGCAAACATTTTAAGTTTACACTGTTGTTAGACATTTTCTGAACATTTTTCGGACAACGTTGTAATATCTGACGATCGTGGACACATAGCTTTAGACACAAAGCATTTTTCTTTCGGGTTCGTACCGTATTTTAGTTTTATGATTAGAATGAACTTTTTATTATATGTATGTAAGTGTAAAAGTGTCACATTATTCGGACAGATCGAAATTCAAAAAATATTAATCTAAAAATAAAAGTAAATACTGTCAAATTCATTATTTATTTTATTTTAATTTATTTGAGTAAAAGTGGTATCTTCAATACTACACCAAGGTATATTGATTATAAGGTAGTGTTGAAGACACAGCTGATTTTTTTTTTTTTTTTTGTTACTTTTGTATTGTCAAACGTTGTTTATGTTTACAAATTTCTAATTGTCAAAATTCTTAAGTGTCAAAATTTGTTTATTATTATTGTTTTCGTTTTCGATTTCCATAATATACTTGAATCAGTGATGGCAAATGGGTTTTTGTTTTTCGTACCAACTATATAAATAAAATGTACTTTTTAGACCTCCATGGTACCATTTTTACTATTTGTTAAATAATCATAAAAATTTACCACAAATTTACTTTCTCAAAAATTCGATATATCTTATAGCAACATTATTGCGTTAATTGTCACGATTATCTAAAAATATTCTTATTTATGAAGTATCGAGTCATTTGCGAAAAGTTAACCTTGGTGAATATATTTATTTCCAAAATAACTAGAATTATTATTGTAAGAATAAAAGAAATAGAAGAGTTAACTTCTAAAGATTTTGAAATCCTGATTAACTACATTTTAAGCTTAAGTTTTGGAATTCGGCCTCAAAATCATTTAATGTAAATGAATATGTCAAAGACTCATATTGTTGGATAATTCAACCAAATATTCAGTTCCAAAATGTTCATGAAATTGCACTATTACACAAATAGTTACTTATATGATATACAGCCATGTCATTTAATTTCATTTCGTTCGGAAGTGGAATTAATTCCATTTTTTGCTCGTTCGTTCGTTTTACTTTTTCTTTAGAAGCAAAATACGGAAATAATTCCACTTCCGAACGGAATTAAATTCTGTGACATGGCTGATATTTATCTGTTTCATCTGAAATACCAAATTTTTATGCAACAGTATTTTGAAATTGTACCATATGACTCGTGGTAGTACCAAGGTACCAAGATTAAAATGTATCAAAAAAAGTACAATTGTACCATGTTTGCCATCAGTGACCTGAATAAATACAAATAAAAACAACGAATGTTTGTAATTTTCAGTCAGGTGTTTTTGACAATAAAAGAGTAAAAAGCAAAAACAAATACCCATGTTGTTTTTGTATTGTTGTAATGTTGCCACTACCTTATAATCAATATGCCTTGTGCTGCACTTTGTAAATAGTTATAACTATGTATGTATGTATGTATGTATAAAGATATTTCGTAGCATGAACACACAAATAAACAGTGAAGGTAGAATATAATAAGCAACGCTTAAACTTTCAAATTACTAGTAGGAGTGATAATGTCTGTCCACCAGTTCATGTGTTGGGTAATAAATGGTACTAGTTATAGGTACATCAGTTGTAGCAGTCGAGTTATGGTTTTATGGTTATGGTTTCCACGAGGTCTGATTGTCCTTAAGAAATAATGGCAATGAGTGATATAATGAACAAAAGTACCATTGTTAACACAATTTTATCCGATATTCTTCAAATTTTACTTCAGTTTGTTTTACACAGTTTTAGTTTTATGGGTCGATTATGTATAGCAACCAAACTGGAGTTGGGTTGCCAATAGGCAACGTAACTGACATGCAAGTTGTTATTATGTAAGGCAACTTTCGTTTTTAATATTTTTTTCGAATTTTCGGGTAGAAAAAATATATATGATATATGATTGGGCTCATGAATAATAAATCCGCGGGAGTTTTTTCCCTTTTTATTTTTTTAACATTGAATTTGAATAGGAAAAATGGGAAACGGAAAAAAACTCCCGCGTAATTTTTATTCATGATTGGGCTGATCGTATTTACATATACATATATACAAATATAACTAATTTAACAACAAAATTTAAAATTTACCAATTAAAATAAAATCAAAGCAAGCACAAATTCTCGGTTCCCATGTTCGGCAACTGAAGTTACCAGCTGACAGTTGCCAGTTGCCATCTGTAATATGTTTTTGGCAACTATCAACTCCACTGAGGTTCGGTTGTCATCCGTAATCGACCCATTAGTTTAAAGAACAAAATAAAATCACGTCCAAAGATACTATTTTTTTAAAGAATACTTATAATGTCCAAGTTCAAGCCAAAAAAAAAATATTTTTACTTAAAATAGCATTACCACATCTAAATCATTAAAATAAACCAGAAATTACATGAATAGAAATTTATTAATAAGTCCGCTTTCACAGTCTGCAAATCTGACTCGTCAAGGCAAGTATTTTTGGATGAGAAGGGAAAAGAGAATAGAAGGGGTACAAACTTGACTACTCAATTTTCTTATTTCCTTTTGTTTTTTCTTTCATGCGTGTTGATTCGCATTAAAAAGTACAAAAATTGAATTGACGTGTGTGAATGAAATTGCAAGTTCAAAAGAGAATTGAACAAAAACTGGCCATCTAAAACTGAAGAGTGTGAAACAGGACTAAATAAAAAGATTAACCCATGGACATTTTCAGCAATTAAGTTTTTGTATACATTCTTTTTTAAACAAAGTTTACACCCATTAAATAAACATTGAAATACATATTGTTTAAATTTTGCACCATCTTGTTAACTTGTAATACATTTACTAATATGACTGATAGTATAACTCGAATATCTATATGTATACAAATATAAATCAATTAAAGAAATATTTATTAGAATAAAATTGAATACCTAATTATTAAAAATCATTTGTTAACATGTACATAGTTTTATTGTAATTAAAAAAATAAATAAAATTTTAACTTGAATGTCAAATAATTAATTGTTTTATTGGAATATAATATACATATGTACATACATATGTCTGTATGTTCTATTTAGTTTAAAATAAAAAAAAAACTAAAGAAAAATCATTGGCCCCGCATTCGTGATCAAATGAGCTATCGTATCGAAAAATAATTTCGATATCGAAATTATAATAAAATGTACTAAATTTCTTGCACGATATCGAATGCCATAATCTCAAATAAGAAAATTACGATAAATTTTACTCGATATCGAATGCGGTAATTTGGCCCCTGCATTCGACAATCGATATTCGCTGGCTATCGAAAATAGACTATCGAATATAAAATTTGCATTATGAGTTGGCATCGCTGTCGAAAATTTCGTTGTTCAACGAATTTTTCATCGACCACAAATTTGTGATTGTCACAATATCGTTTTTTCATCGAATGTGCACCATAATACCAAATGAAAAATGGAATTTTGCTCATAATAGACACCTAAATGAGGTAAGTAATGCTTTTATTTATGATTTATATTTATTATAGGCAAAAATGTTTTTCGAATCTTGCTTCTTCCGAATTTTATGATATTTGGTATACAGTGGCTTACAGCCAGGGCTATCAGATGAATTTCGGATAAAATCGTCAAAATCCCGATAAAAAAGAAAAAATCGTCATTTCGAATTTTAAATTGTGCTCGTACAATACATATCAAAATACAAAAATTTTAAGTTTTTTAATAAGAAATATCAAAAAATATAATGTTAAACACAACTTGTGTAATATTTTTATATTATCTTAGTCCGCTTTCACACTCTTCAATTCTGACTCGTCAAGGCAGGTATTTTTGGATGAGAAGGGAAAAGAGAATAAAATTGACGCTACTAGTCAATTTTCTTATATCCTTTTGTTTTTTTCTTTCATGCATGTTGATTTGCATTAAAAAGTATGAAAATTGAATGAAATGGCAAGTTCAAAAGAGAATTGAACAAAGACTGGTCAGCTAAAACTAAAGAGTGTGAAACAAGACAAAGTATTTTATAAATAAATATCTGAATTTAACATATTTTATTAATTCTGAGTAAATTACAATGTCAAAACAATTTAGTTTATTAAGTTTTAAATAACATTTTAAATACATACATATAGAATCCAATTCATCCATAATATACAAGTAGATACTTATTTTTAAAGAATTCCGTATTTTTGTTACTTTAATTTTTCGACGTTTTGTTAAAATAGAAGAAGTTTTTGTAGAATTTCCACGTTGAAATTCAGAAATTGTTTCCTCTAAAAATTTTAGTTCATGGAATTCAGAATTTAAAATTGCTTTTTATGTTTACAGATAAATAAGTAATTTCTACTATCCTGACTCAATATTATTTGGAATTATTATACTTAAACCTAACAATTGTCAGTAATTAAGAAAATACCACTATTACTTAGTTTTGTTTTTGAAATATGTCATGTTCTTCTTAAAATTTATGATATTAAATGAGAAAAATAGTTGTTGTCTCAAAAAAAAAAAGAAAAAAAATTATATATACATTAATAACCCTTTCGGCCGCACTTGAATTTAGCTGTGACTACCAAGAGCATCACATATTTTTTTTATTAAACCGTTCGGCCGCACTTGAATTTAGCTGTGACTACCAAGAGCATCACATAGTTTTTCATGACTTTTTACTGTGGATCAAATGACGGGAATTCCCAATGAAAATGCGTTGAAATAAGTATTGTTTGTTAGAGCAAGTATTTTATCATAATAACAACTCTCACTGTGTACAAAGAGTAACAGCCTGTTTATGTAAGATGAATAACTAAACAAACGTCAAAAATAATTGACGTTTTTACTATTTTGGGATATGTAACACGAAAGTCTAATTTTTTTACGAATAACGTAACAATTGACACATTTTTTTCGGTTGTGTATCGCGTTTTTAAATGTCAAACAAACGAAAGAAAGACGAATAAAATATTTCATTCGTCCTAAAGAAATATACATATAAGAAACAGAAAAATTTTAAAAATTTTGAAATTGAAACTAAAAAAAGGTAAATATACACAAACAATTATGTGCTTATTTATGTAAAAGCAATATATAATAATGATGAAAACACTTTTAATTTAATTTAATAATTTTTCAAAATTACACAAATTTGTAAATAATTTGATTTGTTTATAATGTATATCCAGCTGTTTATTTTTTTGCTCTTAGTTTACAGTAAATTAAGATATTCAATATGAACAAAAGTAAACAAAACAAATATATTTACATACAGGCTATACTGTGATTTGACACTTTGTTAATTTATACGTCCATAATGCAAATGAAGACGAACAATAGATAGCGCGTTACATAAACGAAAATTGTTACGTTATTGTTGACGTTTCGTCCAGTTTCGTCTAACTTTAAACGTGTAACATAAACAGGCTGTAACACAAATCAGCTGTAACAGTTAAAAACTTCTTTTAATATCAGACACAAGTAAATGGCGGGAGTCCCGTCATTAGTTTAATTAAAGACAAGTGAATGACGCGAATTCCCGTCATTAGTTTAATTAGACAACAGGGAATGACGGGAATTCGCGCACAAAAGCCGAAAGGGATAAAACAAACAAATGATTTAAATTTTAAAACTCGAAGACTTAAAAGATAAATATTACACATATCTATTATTTTAAAAGACCTAGCCGGGGACTTTGAGAATATAAAAAAAAAACTTAGGAATTTGATGAAACAAAAAGAATAACATACGTTTTAACAAATTACATGTCAAAGGTGACCTATTTTTAGACCCCACAGCTCCGACCCTGGAGTGTATCAATATATAAAAAACCCAAATAATTCGAGAAAATTAAAAAATAATCATATGTATATCTCTTGAACTAATAGAAATAATATACACGTTATGCTCTAACCATGTGAAATTGTTTACGATATTTGTAATAGGTCCCAAGATACCGAATTATTTCCAAAATAAAACGTTTCTAAATCACGTAGAAGAGTTTTAGACCTTGGGCTAATATTTCAACCAGAAAATTGTGTTTATTTAAATTTTTGATAAAGTTTATAAATAATAGGTATTAAAATGTTTCAATTTGTAAATCACTAAAATATGTATTTCCATAGACATTTGTAAAAACCAAAAACAATTTCTTTAAATGTCGATCAAAAATGTAAAATGTATGGTTACACATTAACACGTGCAAGTAAATTGTTACAAGTTACAAACGTTCTCAATATTCAGTGCTTTTCAATAACCAAAAAGTCGTATATTTGTCAATTTAGAAAATCGTTCTATATTTGACACGTGTATTGTTTATTTTACGCCCTTTTTTAGGGCTGTGAAGGTTGTGAGTAGGTAACATATACTCAAAACTTCAACGAAATATGACGTGAGCAATCAAATCAAGATAACATTCGGTTATGTGCAAATTTTTAAAACCAGAATTACGACGACTAATAACCCCACAGGAAGATTTAGTTTCAAAAAAATCTTATTCCAACTTGGCTCATATTGTTTATTTAGATTAGATTTAAAGTTTTTTATTTTTTTTAAATAAAGTTACAACTTTTTTATGTTGTTATTGTAACAGCAGTAATTTCTGAGTTGACAGCCCTTGGCTGAGTGATCTCGCGTCATTCCGGTGCGTAGAACCGGCTACAACTTTTTTATTGTATGTTTTGATTGATATAAAAAAATAAAATTCTTAAAATGCTTAGCGTTTGGTCATCGTTGCTGGCATAATTTAATATTTTCATAGTGTTGATTAGAGTATTCTAAAACTAATCCCGAAAACGGTTAACCCGTTTATTCTTTAAACCCAGCGTTTTCAATATTGTTGTGTCGTTTAACCAACTCTACATACATACATATGTATATAAAAATTAAATGGTCCATGTGTGTAATGTCATCACGTGAGAACGGCTGGAGCGATTTGGCTGATTTTTTTATTCGATTCGAAATTCTCAGGAGATGGTTTGTAAAGGAAAAAAATCCGGGTAAAACTCTGAATTTTTTTTTTGTGAGTCCAGTCAACTTTAATAAAAAAAAGACCCCTAAAGTATGCTGTATAAATTTAAATACTTTGTTTGCAAATATATAAGAACAGGCAGATTGTGAATACATATACATATTCTATATCTATACTAGATTAGTTGTTAAAACGCTGATGCCAAACACTATTAAAGCAAAGATAATTATAGGAAAGTTTAAAGATGAAGAAGTGCTTATCTCCAGGATACCTATGAAACCAAGTGATCTACAATTTAATTTTAAACGCGTCCAATTTCCAGTTCGCCTTGCATTCGCAATGATGATAAAGAAATCTCAAGGACAATCTTTAAAAGTGTGTGGGTTAAATCTAGAATCTCAATGTTTTTCCCACGGTCAATTGTATGTTGCGTGCTCCAGAGTCGGTACACCGTCAGGACTATTCATTTTTTGCCCCAATAGAAGAACAAAAAACATTGTTTACCATCAAGCTTTAAAATGATTTTTTTTTTTTGTTTTTTAATTAATAATTGTTTCAATTGTTGTTGCATATAATAATAATCGAATTTTGAAGAAACTTTTTAAGCAATAAATTGATACAAATTTTTGTTATTTTTTTCTTTTGCTGAAATTTTTGTGTCTTAATTTTTAATTCTATATGAAATATAAATCATTAGTAAATACCAAGCGAAGCTAGCTTAGCTAGTTTTTAATAAAAGTAAATTTATAAAATTTGAGGTCCAAAATATGTTGCAACCGAAAAAAAATATTAAGTTTGTGAACCAATTTTCGTTAACATTTTATATTTTTAAAGCCAGCTTGTTTAAAATACAAATATTTATTGAGTAAAAAAATTAAGTTCTTTACAATACTAAATTTCAGAAAAATCAATTCTACAGTTGATTCAGAATGTGAGTGCTCACCCATAAATTAAATTTAAAAGTACATACATATTTTACTCTAACTTTATTGTAGTTGACACCACATTTTGAGCGGTTCTTTTGTAATAGTTAAAACAAAAACATAAATAAAAATATTAATTAATTCAAAATCATAACGTATAACTAAAAATAGTTCAGTTTTGAACTTCAAAACGTAAGTGCTCATTTCGATTTTTTTTTTCAATAAAAATCGCGTAGAACAAATAAGTATTTTTTATAGAAGGCCTAGTTTTAAATTATAGCTTCTAGACTTCTGGAAATAAAATTCACTTTTTTTAGGTCACCAAGAGTAAAATTTTTCAGTCCTATTGCTTATTTCTTTCTCTCTATCGGGTGATTGGGAGGAGAATTTCCATTCATTTTGGAATTTTATATAATAGCCAGAACATAGTATTATGAGCCGTGTGTTTGGGGTCGTTGTCTTATGCACGCTGGAATGGAGACGAGTTTTTAAAATTTCAATACACCTTCTGTGATCCATTATGCCAGAAACGCTCATATATCCCCACACTAGAACTGAGCCACCCCCATGTTTAAAAGTTGGACACAAAATATATCATCCATCGTTTTCATATACATATATTAAATTTGCTCTCAACAGTAAAAGCCATTGTGCTCCAAAAGTCGTTCGATTTATTTCGATATTCTTTGGTGTATTTAAGTCGTTTTACTTTGCTGAAAAAAACACGACTGTTGTGCCCAGACTCTTGAAGCTGTATTTGGACAAACGTTTTTGTTAAAGTTGGTATTAATAGTTTTTGTTATTTTTGTTATTTTTGTTGCCGGTACCTTAGGATTTTTCTTTAATTCCCGCGCAATATATTTTATTTCACCATTAGAAATGCGCATCTTGGCTTATTTGCAATATTTTTTGTTTTGTTATATTTGTCAACAATTTTTTTAATAGTAAAATAAGGTATTTTAACTATTTCACATATTTTACGCAAAGTTGTTCGTAAAATATTGTTATAATTCCGTGATTTCTTTTCGCTTTGGTGACATTTTTAAACTTTTTTTAATTTATTAACAATTTTGGTAAAAACTGTTCATAAAATTATTGAACATTTTTTTGCTACAGCTTCATGACATTTTAAGTTTATGTTGTTGCAAAATATTTGTTGTCAAATAAAAGCTTCTTAGTGATGAGCACTCATTTTTTGAAGTAAAAATTAAGGACTAAATTTACTTCTTGTTTTAACTTTATGCGGCTTAAATGCTAAAAAAATTTAATTCAATGGTGCCACAGGCATTGAGAATATACGTATTTTGAATTATAATCACAAAGGCTTTTAATTACCAGAAAAGCGTCTTCAAAAATATAACGTGAGAACTCTCCTTCTGAATCAACTGTTTACTGAATACGAATAAAAACGTAAATTGATGTATATATATATGTATGTAAATATGTTTAAATACGTTTAATTGCTGTCATAAATATTACTAAAAATATCCGCCTTTTGATAACGCTCCTTGGTCTTATTCATTAACTCTAATTTCTTTTTGTCTAATACAGTTAAGGCTATACCGGCAATAGGATCATCACATCCTAGCCCCTTATGGCCAGAATTCGATTCAACATTAATCTTAAGAGAAAAAAGAAACATAACAATATATGATTTTATAAAAAGTTACCTTATTACAAATTAACACATACCGGTTCTAAAAGACCTCCGCTCTCCTGGGTTTTACCCAACGCTTCACCTTTATTCCATCCCAATTTAGAAAGCATTCTAAAACCTTTGTTGTCACTAGAAATTGCACTGTAGAATAAAAAGAGGACGTGAGAAAATTGCTTAAGATAAATTGCTTAGAAAATAAAATAATCTTACGTGTCAACAGAAGCAGTTTGTGTTTTCTCTTTATCTGTACTACTGCCAACTTTTAAACGTCTGTTAGCGGCACGATCTTGATAACTGGTTTTGATAGTTTTACTACTACATGTACCACTACCTGCAGCTCCTCCATTGCCACTCGCATTGTTTTGTTTTGAATCAACAAATTCTGTGGCATAAAATGGGAACAGTTAACTTGTAAAATATTATTCAAATAATTAAATGTATTAACTTACTTTCATTTTCTAATCCGTATTTCTTTTGTATTTTCTTTAACTGCTCTTTATGAGAAAGTACCACTGCCGATCCAGAGGAAACTTCGCGCTGCTGGGGTTCAATTAAGAGACCCGGTTCACACAAGCCACAAGTACTATTGCCTTCGTGTATGTGACACAAGAGTTTAGTTTGAGCAATTTGAATGACACTGCCATGAACCAAGTCATATGGTTCGCTTTCAGTTTTAGATACCGACATACGAGTACCATTTAGAATGGTACCATTGCGAGAACCCAAATCGACACATTTATATATCGACTGTTTGGTATCATATGTAAATTTTAAATGGAACTGAATGAATAATAACAGTAAGTTAAGTAAGTAAATATGGAGCTTAATTTATATCAAATATTTATATACCTTAGATACATTAACATCTGGTATAATGACATCATGATTTCCTTCACGACCTAAACTTCCACCCTTAAAGGTAATCAAACTAAGGTTGCCGACTTTTAGGTCATCCAAGTTAGTCTCTTGAACAACAAGTCGCAGGGAGGGGGGATATTTTTTGGCAATATCTAAAAGTATGAAACAAAAATTCAATTTTAAATATTTTACCAACTTTTAATCTAACGCGAATTTCTTTTCATTATTAATCAGATTAGGTATAGTATGTATGTATATTACCTTGGAATCGTCCACTACTTTTATATAAGGGCACTTTACGTTTATCATCAGCGGAATCACTTTCACTATCACTACCGCTGCTAGTACTGGAAGTGGGAAGTTCGCCATCTTCAAAGTCCACACGAGATTTACGTTTCTCTTTAACAGCGTCTTCACTGTCGGATTCACCACCACTAGATGCAGTATGCTTTTTGGAACGTTTATGCTTTTTATGTGAAGATTTCTTGGATTTGCGTTCCTTGTCTTTGTCCTTATCCTTCGATGATCTCTTTTTATATTTACGTTTCTTTTCTTGTTTTTGTTGTACTTTTTCTTCGCGCAGCCTCTTCAGTTTTTCACGGTCAGTCACGACACCAAATTCATCGAAAACAACTTCGTCTGCATCATCTTTACCGGCATTATCGTCCTCCTGCAACAGTAGAAAAGAAATCCGCGTTTTCATCGTACATTCTGGTCTTTAACTCTTACCTAATGCATTTGTACGCATTCGGTCTATATAAAGATTTGTAAAACGATTTAAAAGTGAATTATTTACGTAATTCTCAAACTTGCTGCCATCACCGTTGGAACCCTGAAACAAAGTCAAATTAACGGGTAACAAGACAAATCAAATAAATTACATTTGGGATTTTTGTATAAAAAATATGTATCATGACAAAAACTATGTTAATAGAAGAAATGATGATGGATTTTATAAACAGAAAATGCGAATAATGAAGACAACAACAGGCTGGCGAATTATTTTTAGATTTTGTTTGTTTCAAGCATATTCCATATAACTGCGTGCACAGTTTCACATATTAGTTAAGTTCCATAAGAATCTAAATATTATTCGCTGCAAGCTGATTTGAAACCTTACCTTTTTCGCAGAGGCTGTCGGTTGTACTTGAACTTGTGAGTGGAATTCGTAACAGTTCTTTTCTTGATTATAACTATAATAACACCCATTATTCCCATCATAATAAAGGCCATACTCCTAAATTACAAAATATATATTTTATATTAATATTAATATTACTTAATGGAATGAGATGAGATATGATATTTGACAATTGTAGATTTTATTTAAATACCGCATTGTAATAGTAACCAGATTTCTGGTCATAATATAGTCCAGATGTTGGCTCATAAATAAAATTGCTGATATTCTGTGCCTGTTGAGCAGCTTGTCGCATCTCATCTACAAAACTGAATGCATCTTTAGCAGAAACTGAAAATATATATTAATATATTATTAATTATACAAATGTAATTATGTAATTTGTAATTTTTTAACAGCTCACACAGGGAAAAGAATTGATAAAAGAATATTCGTTAATTTATTACTGGGAAATGTTTATTTGTTCCGTTTAAACCCGTTTTATATATATTAACTAGCATTCAATAACTATCCGGATATTTGGTAGTGAACTCTTTACCATCAAATGATACTTGTTATTATACCAATCCATAGTAAGACGCAAGGCTTCATTTCTTCTAAATATTAAATATAAGATTTATACTTTTTCCGTGGTCACCGTAAATTACACGTGGCTACCTTAGAATTATAAGAATACAAACTTTAAATTATAGGTCGCAAGAAGTATTCGATTGAGATCCCAATATATTATGGTTCGAACTGTTAATATTTGATTTAAGTCAAATTTCTACTATTTCGGGTTTCCTCACCCTACTGTATATGAATTTCTGTTGCATTTTTAAAGTTAATTAAAGCGAATTATCAAATTTATAATATATTTTTATAATTACTACCGAAAAGATTGTGGGTATATTAAATTTGTCATTCCTTTTGTAACACATCGAAATATTGATTGTAGAACTAAAAAAATATTTATGTCCTGGTTCTAGCAATGAACTTAATGCTGAGAGGACCCAGAGGTTCATTAAACTATTGGATTTTTCGAATATCGAAATCAATATACCCCCACCACCAAAGTTATGAGAGCACATGGACTCACAAAAGTATATATATGTATATCCAGGGTCTTATAGCAATATCCGTCCGTTTGTCTTTGGACCTAAAGGAAGTGGTAATAATTTTCCCCAAATATTGTTTGGTATTAAAAATGGGTAAAATGAAAAATTTCAGTCATCTTTTTCATACTCAGTCATCTTTTGCCATCTTTAATTTTAGATCAATATTTGTTCTTATTGAGCTTAGAGTATGAACAGAACAAGCACGGGACGGTTTCTAAATAGAATGGGAATCGCCACCTTTAACAAATAAAACAAATTTTACTTCACAAACGACGTGTCGTGCTTGTTCTGTTCATACTCTTACTGACTAAACTTTCGCTTTTCAAAATAGTAAATGGTAACTACATATATGTAAAAAATGAAAACATTGAATTGAAATAAATTTTTTACTATTTTTCTTAATGTCATCTTTTTTCTTTTCCAAAATCTGGTCGTTTTAGTTAATAAGGCGAATAGAAATTATAAAATAATTAAATCTAAAATATTTTTATGATCACGGCAACTGTTTTTTTTTTTTGTGTTCGTTCTTTTTATATTTTTTGTAAAAATACATGAATGTGTGAAAATCGTTTAGAAAGTCAACTGATAAGACTTTTAACACATAAACTGTATGTATTTATTTTTTCTTTTTAATCAGCAAAAATGACAATAAATTTAACTACAGTAACAAAAATTAAAACAAACTGTAAATTATAAAAAATAAATAAAAACAAAATATGTAATAACACTATTGTATAAAGAGATTAAGTGCAGTCTTAAAAATATTTATTCACCTAATGCATCTAAGATATTTATTTGTTACTTCGTTTTCATACATACATATGTACATATGTATGTAGTTCTTTATTTGAAGGTTAAACTAATGGAATAACATTTTGCAATAAAGATAAGTTTTTATAGGTTTTTATTATTTTCTTAGAATTACTTTTTTGCCAGTGAACCCAATATATTATGGTATCTTTTATTACAAATACAAGTACTGACCATTAACAATTTTCTAAAACATTCTACGATTAGTTTTTTGGATTTTAATTAATTGTAAAACGTATTTACACTGTAAATTTGACAGTAATTATATAAAAAAACAATACATTTAAATATAATATAACAGTGATGAGGAAACTACTTCTAGGTTTTTTAGTTTCGGATTAGGTGTTATATTAGATACTAATTTTCCATAAATTAGAGCAGTACAATTTGTGCAATACAAGATATCAAAAATAGTTTCAGTTATGGATTCTAATAGAATTATATGGATGAGTCGAACGGTTTAACAATAATGTTTAACCATTTTTTCCATATATTTTTTGATTGTTATTACTAAATTTATGCTTGTACGTTTTCATACATTGTATCATTAATTATATTATGAATAAGAGATCAGAAACAAATTGACTCCGTTTTTATTTTTAATTGCGAAAAATTCGTGATTTTAAATTTAGTTGTTGTTTATCTGATTTTATTGATTGAAAATATTTATGTTTAATTTAAATCACTATTCAAATTTAAAACAAATATTGAAAATCCATAATTACTGTTATCCCTAAAATAACGTACCTATGTTCTAAAAATGACACAAAAAACTTGACTCTGTGGAATGAAAAGTATTTTCAAAAAAGTTTCTCAGGAGGTTTTAGCTTGAATTTTTTCATAATACTTCAAAAAACTATTCGAAAAACTGGTTTTTAGTTATTTCAAAATATTAATAAAAGAAGAACTTGAAAAAAATATTTGTATTTCTTTTTATTTGCATCGGGAACAATCAGCCTTATTATGAGTGTCGTTTTCTTTTTACGACAACGACTCTTTCGTAATAGATTAAAGATAAAATTAAATTTGTTTAATTTTCCGTATGAAATAATTAATGTTGCTCAACATTTTTCCTAAATTTGAACAGAGTACTAGGCTTAATACGCAAATTCTTCTTAAACTAACTATAAAAATTATATATGTATATAAACATACATTACATATGTATGTATATAAGTAGGAGATATTGTCCTATGAAATTTTACGTCAACGTCAACTTCAGAGTATTTATTAATTACGTTCTCTACACAGCCTTTCACTCGCGGTTGTGGATTTCTTTCCATAATCATATCAAATATTTCATCATCATCAGATGATGAAGATGAATCCAACAAGTCATCCAAAATTTTTTCAGCACATAAAAAAGTAGTAATATTTTCCATTTTGTATATTTTTTTTTTTTTGTTTCTCAACACAAATACACATTCATAAACAAAACAAATGTCAGCTGTTTTATCGTGTGATTCTCCACTTCTAAAAATACAGAATGTGAAAGGTGCAACATTTTTTAAATTTATAGTGCGACATTTATAGAAAAGAACACACTACACTTTAGCAGTGTTGACATTTTTTCAGAAAAGAACACAAAAAAATTAAAAAATGTGCGAAATGGGAAAGACGTGTTTTTACCAGAAAAGAAAACGCCATAATTTATTTTTTTTTTCTTTGTTTAAAAATTTATTCATATTTTTATAAAGGATGTTGTTTTTAAAAGTATAGATGACTTTTTTTATATTAACATGAAATTTACTTTATTCAAAAGATAATCCTCTGGCATCATAATTTAAATATGACCGCAACGGCTGGCTCGGACGTAGTTTAATCTGGAGGTCAAATTTTTGATGACTTTTTACAAAATTTGTTGCCGTATATCGGCAATAATGTGAATGTTGTTCTTTAAGTGGTCAATCGTTTCGGGCTATTCGGCGTAGACTAGTGACTTTACATACACTCATAGAAAATAGTCAAGCGGCGTTAAACCGCACAATCTTGGAGACCAATTCACGGGTTCGAAATGTGAAACTATACGGTTACCAAACGTTTTCTTCAATAAATAAATTGTTTCACGAGCTGTGTGACATGTTGCGCCGTCTTGTTGAAACCACAACTCCTGCACGTCATGATTGTTCAATTGATGAACGAAAAAGTCAGTAATCATGGCAATCAGCGGTCACCATTAACTGTAACGTTCTGGCCAGCTTAGTTTTTAAAGAAGTACGAAACAATTATTCCACCAGCCCATAAAGCACACCAAACAGTCAGTTTTTCTGGTTGTAACGGTGTCTCAACATACACTTAAGGATTATCGTCACTCCAAATACGGCGAAAACGTTCCATAGTTAATCGAATTAATTGCTCTGAAGGACGAATATGTTGACCGTAAAATAGACGTAGTATGCGATACGTATTTCGAACAGAACCATGATTTTCAAAATAAATTTGCACAATTTAAAAGTGTTGTTCACGATTCGGTCTATTCATCTTGAAATGCCTAACTAAACATAAATCACTGATAAAATGATTTATTAAAAATTAAACTTATTTGTATTGAATTTGACTACCAACAATCCTGAGATATTTAGTGATTTTCGGAAGTGTGCCTTATATCAGAGCTATTGTCAATTATTGACCGATCCGCTGAAATTTTTTAGATATATTTTTTTTATATATGTAGATATAACTGTTGCGAAATTTGTGTGGATACTTTAAAAATCAGACATTTATGGCCGAAAGTCCTATTTCGGGGGGACATTTGTATGTGGGCTAGATGAAACAATGAACCTATTTAAAATAATTTCCTTGGACCGGAAAATATTCACATACTAAATTTTATATCTTCAAAATTGTAACTTTTACTTTGCGTTTACATGAACAGCCAGCCAGTAAGACGGACAGACGTTAAATTGACTCAGAACGTATAATATATAATTTATAATTTAAGGTGGTTCTTAGACTAATAATTTTGGGCGTTAAAAACATCAGCACAAATACAATATACACACTATGGTGGTGTAGACTAAAAATATTGTTACGAAATTGTATTTCAATTTAAATTTAACGGCCGGTATTAACATACAGCATGTTTATCAACACACAACATGTTTATCAACATGCGGCATGTTTAACAACATACAACTTGCTTAGCAACATTTTTAGAAGTTTCTATTAATAAACATTGTTGATAACACCCTGTTATAAACATAGTTGAGCAATATGGCAACATTAAATAAGTTTTAACGAATTTGGCTGAACATTAAAGACACGAACATTCTAGTATCTTAGCTCCAAACCTTCAAGAAATTATGATTGGTGTATAAATAGACTAGCAGGGCGTGAGTTTAATTTATTGTGAGTCATCGTTGTTGTGTGAACATTAAGCGTCCCCAAACTGTTATTTAAGTGTGTTCTTAAAAGTGTAGTAAAAGACAGAGACAGATTGTTCATTTAAAATTGTTTTTGTGTACATTTAAATAAATAAAGACTCGTTATATTTTCTTCAAACTATCTGATGATTTTATTTTGCAAATTAAAGTAATCCGGTTTATTTAAAGGAAATAAATCACCGGTTTTAAAAAATAAAAACGTAACAATATTAAAGTGCGAGCATACAAATTTTAAAATAAATAAATTCTTAATTCTAAAACCACAAATTATCATTAAAATAATGCTACCGAAACGAAACATTTAATACCGTTACTGCAGTAATAAAAATTGGCGTTTATTATCTTTTGACCGTTTTGATTCGGTAGCCACTCTTGGAAAATTAGATTTTTTTATATGTATTAATAGTTTTATTAATTACTTGTTATAATTGATCAATATTACACACGCTGACATGGTTCATGCGAAAAATACGACCGTAACTGAGAAAAAGCATAAATTCCCAGCAAAAAATAGTTGAAGTCATACTTTAAAAGTATCATAATTTTAAAGACATCTTAATAACATTCAAATTAGCTTTTATGAAGTAAATATATGTAAATAACTTCTCTGATACGAGTTGAATAATTGTATTTTTTTCTACTTAAAAATTACATCTAAATATCGAAATTTTACATTATTAGAAATTGATGTTAATGTTAAATTCATGACATATTCACCAGAATTTAAAATACATCAGGTTTGCTATGCTGTTGTGGTGATTTAATAACATCTTTTTCAACACTTTTTTGCTGGGTTAATATGGATTTTTCTCAATTAAAAAAAAAAAAAAAAAACAAGTTATGAAAATTACAGAAACTACGCTGGTGTAAAGACTAGAATATCCATATTTCTATTCAGCCTTAACATAATTTTAGGGACAACATAATTTATTTCAAAAATTGGTATAATTTAAGTTATATGTATGTATATGAAGAATGATGTATGCATCGGGGTTTTCAATAAGAGCGCTACAAAAGTTATTTTAAATAAAACAAAAGTTTTGGATATCAATTCCTTTATTCCTGTGAAAGTACGTTCGATGTCATTATGTATGGAACTCGATTTCTTTTGCATGGTCACCACGGGCACGCTTGCAGAAGTCCAGACGCTGAACCCAATATTCGACGGTTTTCAAGCATAAATCGGCCGATACTGCTGCAGTTTCACGTTCGATATTCGTACGAAGTTCATCAATCGTCGCTGACTTGTTTGCATAGACCATAGACCTGACGTAGCCTCACAGGAAATAGTCTAACGGCGTCAAATCGCACGACCGAAGCGACCAATCGACTGGACGTTCTCCAAACTTGGTTTCCAATAAATTGATTGTGACCACATCTCCTCCAAGTCCATATAATCCAATTGGGGACAAAAATATTCTGTTACCATTGAACGTTAGCGATTCCCATTCACAATAACGTACGGCCCAATGACACCGCCGGCCCATAAACCGCACCAAACCGTAATTTTTTCGGGATGCAATGATGACTCATGGAGTACGTGTGGATTGCTGTCTGACCAATTACGCATTTTTTGCTTATTGACGAAGCCATTCAGCCAGAAATAAGCCTCATCGCTGAAGATGATTTTTCGATGAAAATCCGAATCGTTTTCAAGTTGTTGCTCAGCCCAATTCACGAACATATGACGCTTCTGGTGGTCAAGCGGCTTCAGTTCTTGCGTCAATTTGATCGTGTAAGGATGTAGGCCAAGATCTTTTCGCAAAATTTGCCGCAACTTCACAGAGATGCCCTACGCTTCAGAACGACGTGTGAGAGACACATTTGGGCTTTCTTCAACTGAAGCCTCAGCGGCAGCAATATTCTCGACACTACGGGCATTTCTTTCTCGCACTGGCACGGGAACATTTTGTACTGTGCCTGTGGATTCAAATTTTTCTACTAGACGCTCAATTATTGATCTGGTAGGCCGTAGCGCTCTTATCGTTGAGGCAGGCCACTGACTACGAATTTCGGAATTAAATTTTAATAATTTCGACTCGTTGTTGTCTCATATATATGTCCATCATGAAATGGCAAACCTTACTGAAGAGAAATGTCAAAAGAGCGGCAAAAAATATGGCGTCGTTTGCTGTCTCTATCGGTCTACTTTTGTAGCGTTCCTGTTGAAAAACGCTTTATATTTCAAATGTGTTCCTTTTAAGGGAACTTTGGGCTATCGTCATAAAATCGTCGAATATATAAGTGATTTCTGGAAGTGAACGTTATATGGGGGTCATGACCAAATTTGATTTTATTGTTGTATATAATGTTCGAAATAGATATTTATCTAGGCTATGGTCAAATGTGTCCAAGCCACAGAATATATCGTTTTGTGAATTATTTTTACATGAAACTTATTTTGTCTGAATTTTGTATAGATATTGCAATTTTATGTACTATTTAGCCATATTTCGGGAAGAAATTGGTGGGGGGCTATGAGAAAACTTGCACCGATTCATACTATTTTGCTCAGCAAAAAAATATTCATAAATATAAAGAAAATAAAGAAATTATTTTAAAAAATATGAATTTTTGAGGTAATCTCAATTTGGATGATTTTCAATACCAAATTGCAAATCTGGTTAGTTGTGGTTGTGCATTTTGGACGTAAGACTGTTTTACACAGACAGGCGAACATAGCTAATACGACTTGGAATAAGAATCTCCACTTGTGGTGGTTATAATAATAAAATAATTGCCATATGTGACTGTAACTTTAGACTTTCTGACACACTGTGCCTTAGGACAATGCCACCAAGTCTTTTTGTGAATTATCATAGATTTTTTGCTTCTATAGTGGATTTTATATAGCAGAATTCCTTCGCCAAACGGTTGATTGGGTAATTGAAAGCCAAGTCCAATTTGGACATCATTGAGGCCCAGAAGCCAGAAAACACCACAAGCAGCTTACTAAATATTATTATGTACATATTATATATTTTTTTAGTTCTAAAGTCTTAAAAAAAATCCTATAAAAATTGCATTAAAATGCTTGTTGTTATTTTAAATTGACTTTCAGCAAAACGATTTTTTAATCAAATCAATAGCTATCTTTTGGATTATCTGCAGTTTGCGAATATACGAAATACTTAATTAAAATGTTCTCACAACTGTTTTTTGCAAATACAGATAAAGAAAATTGTTTTAACAAAATTTTATTAAAAAAAAAAAGAAATATTTACGACCTTTTAATACAGCAGTTGGATTATGTATTGTAACTACTATGGGAAATATTTTCAATTATTTGACTCTGCCGATTAATCGGTTAATGATTGATTAGAAATACATTCGTATATACAAATTTCAATCAAGTGATTGTTAGGTCAAAAAAGTTATCGCTATATTTTATTACTACATGCATCAGAGTCCTAAATTTACGTATGTATTCCTATATTTTTGTGAAAAATTTCATTTACAAATGTTTGGTTGGGCTCATATTACAAAGATGTAATATTTTTTGATGAAGTGATCTTTTTTTTATAAAATTCGCAATTATACGAGTATTGTCAAAAGTAGTATTCAACATTTAGAGGTCAAAACTAGAATATGCTTTCTAACTAAATACAGCTCTCAGAGGATTAACTCTAATCAATGCATAATTGGTTATGGGAGTGATGATAGTGTGGCGGCAGTTTAAAGTTTACATTTTACATTGAAAGTGATTCGAACGATTCTTGAAATTGAACTGTAATTTCAAACTTTTATTTTGGCTTTTCTTATGTTCCCTGACCATGCCAGAATGTCTCTTTGGCCCCTTAAGATTTTTAAGATTTTTTTGAACGATTAGAACTATAAGAAATCTCTGAAGCTAATAAAGTACATATTAATAAAAGTGCTTAGGAAATGATATACAGTAAAACACGAACATAACGAATATATGTAAGTATAGATAGTTAGCTCCTTTCTCCGGCCCCATTATTTGTAGTCAAATGATTAACACAAAAATCTATGTTCAAAAATAAAGATTTGTTAACAAAATTTACAAAGTATAACTTTTATATATAAAATCCGATTCTTAAAAGTAATATTTTACATATTTGTTGGTGAATATATATATATGAATGTATATCTGCATACTACATAAATACATAAAGATTTTTATGAAGAAAAATCTTAGAATTAGATAAGCGAAACAAATGGTAACGATAAGCGACCAAAGGTAATAATTAATGGTAATTTAAATTTAATTCTGTATTTGTCGTTCGAAATTTAGTTTTTCAAATATTTATAACGTTTATTCCAAACTCAATCATTTGGCAAATATACATAACATGTTGGCTAAAGCTAGATTCTATTGTCTTATCAAAAAAATTAATTTTCTTTCTTTCGAAAGAGAGTAAAGTATGTACGCCAAACAAAAGTTATAGCAAGCTTTTAAAATAAACTGTGTATACTAATTACGCTCATAAAAACAACGCAAAGTTATAAAATAT
Source organism: Bellardia bayeri (assembly GCA_950370525.1). Classification (NCBI taxonomy): domain Eukaryota; kingdom Metazoa; phylum Arthropoda; class Insecta; order Diptera; family Calliphoridae; genus Bellardia; species Bellardia bayeri. The sequence continues at coordinate 41,031,931 of OX493268.1, read as the reverse complement.
ATACACAACAAATTGTAAGACAATACAACACAATTAAAAAATAAACTCTTATCAACGTGAAATCATTCCAGCCAACTTTGTCAAGGCTTGAAATATGACAGCGAATAAGTTTGCGAAAATAAATTCTATTCTTACCAATTTAGTTTTCACTGCCACCAGTAACAGTGCTCTGGCAGCGATCTTTCGCAACAAAACGTCCCAACGGAAGATAAATAAAAACAATCAATTAAGTGAAATATTGGCAGAATTTAATTAATTGCAATTTAAACGAATAGTGTCAGAAAAAGGGTGGGCGTTTCGCGAATCAAATTTCAAATTGAACATAAAAGTATAACAACCATTGCCAACAATGCACGACGAACGTTTAAAGGAGTTTCTTAAACCTTTAGTACTTAGTGATTCTCAATTACAGGAAGTGTTTAAACGTTTTTGTAATGAAATACGCAAAGGCTTGTCACACACCGAACATAGTCAAGCGGATACCAAGTGTTATGTGACCTACGTTCAGAATTTGCCAACAGGCGATGAAGTGGGTAAGTATTTAGCTTTGGATTTGGGTGGCACAAATTTTCGCGTTTTACTAGTCACATTGAAAGGACATCATGAGGCTGTTGTTGAATCAATGATTTATGCCATACCCAAGGAAATAATGTTGGGTCCTGGTGAGCAACTATTCGATCATATTGCACACTGTTTATCCATTTTCGTTGAGGAGCATAAAGTGGGTGATGAACTTTTGCCATTGGGATTTACATTCTCATTTCCATGCATTCAACTTGGTCTAACAAAAGCCCACTTGGTACGTTGGACTAAGGGATTCCAATGTTCTGGGGTAGTAGAAGAAGACGTTGGTCGATTACTCAAGGAGGCCATTGCTCGTAGAGGAGATTGTGAAATCCACGTAATGGCAATTCTTAACGATACTACCGGCACTCTAATGTCTTGTGCTCATCGCAATCCTGAATGTCGTATTGGTGTGATCGTTGGAACTGGCTGCAATGCCTGTTATGTTGAACGTGTTGAGGCTGTTGATTTGCTGGAGCCTGAATACAAAACAACAAATAAGAATATTTTAATAAACACCGAGTGGGGTGCTTTTGGCGACAGTGGTCTATTGGATTTTATTCGTACAGATTACGATAAAATAATTGATAAACAATCTCTAAATACTGGCACTCAACTATATGAGAAAATGATTTCCGGTAAGAATTAATTAAAAAATATTATTTATTTAATTTCATTTAAATATAGCACTTAAATACTTACATTTAAAACAAGTCAGGAAAAACTGAAGTTGTTATTTGCCAACAAAAAAAGGTGATAGTGTTTCCAACACAGATTTCATTTTAAATAATAGAATTTGTAAAAAATGCTATTTATTAGGCCATTAGAAATTATTGAAGCTTCAAACTGTGACAAAATTAAACGTTAACATCCTTTTATGTAACGTTCCTTATAATAACAAAATGTACTGTCGTAAAAGACTAAAAGTTGTTCGTTTGTTGTTTGTTAAAATTCTCAGTATATACACTTCATTATCTGGATCATATATTCTGATTTTTTTTTTTTATTAAAAATGACAAACATTAAAAAACTTTTTTATATTTACAAATGGTATAGAACTTTAACAACACTTTTTACCTGGCGGCCATTTTGTCAGCTGACAAGTGATTTATGTTTAGCTTGGTTTGGCATTTCAACATGTTGTTCAGGCGTCATTCAATATTAGGCTTATATCTTTATTACTTTTTTGTTTAGAGACATTCAAATTTCAAATGACCGTATTATTAGGGGGTGGGGCGATTAGTATGGAAAGAAAAAAATCTTAATGGGCGAATGATATTTACTTGTAATGTATTGCAAATATCTATCCTTTGAGCTAACGATCCAGTGCTTTTTGTCGGTCCAGTAGTGGCCGATTTTTCGACAGCGTTGTACAGATGTCGGAACGGCAATTCGTCGAAATGAAGTAAACAGATAAACCAATGTAAAAAAACTCTTATAATGACACTATAATGATTTTTTTATATACATTTGGATGTTATAATTTATATATAATAGATGGCATTTGTGCGCGTTGCTATGCCACCAATTAAAACTAATTTGAAAGAAAGGCATTACACAAATATTCAATTCATTTTGAGTAATTTTATTGATTTTGTTCATTTTGAAAAAAGTAGGCGGTCGAAAAAGTATTCTTAGTCATGCCGGAATCTTAGTTATATCCCGTCATAGTTTAAGTAAGATCGGTCCAGCGGTCTGGGCTTCTTGGCAGGCGTTGTAATTAATTAAAAAAGTGGGCGCTAGAGAAGGTGTGTTCATACCAACTCAGAAACCTTCCCGGTCTCATGCACAACAACTTTGCCAAAGATAATCACATGCTCAAATACATAGTTTACGATTCTATAAAGGACATACATACAAACATTTATTTTTTGAGATGGGGCATGAAAGTGGGCGTGGCACATAACATTTTTATTTTTACCTCGCCTTCAGTAAGATGTGTATACTTGTTTGAAGTAAATCTGTAAAAAGCCATGCAGAAGCAATTAATAAATTTAAAAAAGTGGGCGTTAGAGAGTACCAACTCAGAAACCTTTCCAGGCACATGCACAACAACTTTGCTGAAGATAATAACATGATCACATGCATAGTTTGCAAGAATAGAATAGTAGAAATGAATTTCAAAAAAGTACCAATATAAGTGTACTGAAATTTAGCCCTTTTTACACCTTTATATTTGAGTCATGAATAGCATGTGCTGGGTTCTTTTTTGTGCAGATGAAAGAATATTTTATCTTTTTTTATTTTTAAATTGAATAAATAATATCAAATGTCCGTTTTTACCCAGATTTTGTCCCTTTTTTGTCACCCGTGAAAAAATAATTTTCAAAAAACTACCTTTTAATTATCCGTAATACGTACTATTTGAAAATAATAGTTCATGGAATTTTTAGTGAGAAAATACATTTTGATAAAAAAGTACCAAAAAAAAGAATACAATTTTTAGGCCATAGGAATACGAATTTCAAAAAAGTACCAAAAAGAATTCTAGTCTTTATTGATCTGAGCCAGATGCATTTAATATAGTATTTCTATGTTTAATTATGTCGGAGATATATATGTTAACGGAGCGTTCTATGGGGACTATTTTTACCCCATATGGTCACTTGAATTTCGAATTTCAAAAAAATTCCCGACACCAGTCGGCTCTTTTTTTGATAAAAGGCGGACGCATTTAAAATATTTTTTCTAAGTTTATTTGTTTTGGAGATATAGAGGTACTGGTTTTACCTATTTTTGTCCCATTTGTCCCCCTTAACGACCGAATTTCCAAAAATCCCTTCTTAGTGGATCTACATGTTGTAAAAGGAACCCATTACCGGATTCCAAGTTTCTAGCTTTAGCGGTTTGGGCTGTGCGATCAGTCAGTCAGTCACGTTACTATATAGATAAATAAAAAAAATTTAAAAATTAAAAAAAAAATTTCTTTTACTACTAAATATTGTCCAAAAATATTTATTTTCTCTAACTTCTATTGCTTGTATCTATTGATCTCCAACTGCCTCTAGCCCCAGTCTTATATCACATAAAAGTTTGAAGTCTCAGCTAACGATTTATTAGAAATTCACATTCACATTGCATGCGCAATAACAACTTTTTTTGCTTGCTTACTATGTTGCAACAGACAATATCAAAATAATATGAAATATGTGCTTTCTAATTAAATAACATTTGTGATTTCAGCTTATAACTTTGTTTTGAATTTTTTATCAGCTGTGATTATTTTTGATGTTTTATTAGATTGTGATAAGAACATTGATGTAGTTTGCGATATAATATCAACAAATAATACGAATTTATCAAATAAAAACGTAGATCAATTTAAAAAATTTTTACGTAAACCATTTTCACCAAGATTGAAAACTAAGTGGGCCAGTGCAAGACGTATAAAAGATAGATTTCTTGAACAAAATGAAGTTTGGTTGGAAAATATATATAAAGATCTTTCAGAATATGGACAACAAATGTGTTCTCATGAACTCAAACGTGGTCGGCCTTCTACAGCTTTTGAACTCTGCAAATCTCGTGCTAAAAGGAGTAAAGTAAAGCAGATTGTAATTCAGCAGAACTTATTTCTTCAAAAATGTTTAGCCCAGAAAAAGAACTAAGTCTTATAAATGATGCTTATTTATCAAAACATCAGTATCAAATATTAAGATTGAGTGCTACAGAAATTGGATGTGATATTTTCCCCTCATATCATAAAGTTTTTTCTGTTTAAAAGCAATGTTATTCTAAAAATTTGGAAGTACAGGAGAACTATAGCAAAGTCAGTATGCAAGATTTACTCGATCATACTGTATCCAGAATATTGAAGGCGAAAACGAAAGCTGAGACAGAGGTTCTTCCAAATCAACTACAACTAATTTCTAAATAGGTTTGTGATGGATCATCAAAAATTCAATGATCCAAATTTAAATGACAAAAATATTTTTTTTACAAGTATTGTTCTCAATTTGAAATGTATAGATGGCACAAATGATTACTGGCGAAATACATGGCCATCATCAACAACTTTTTATAGACCAATAAAATTTAAATTTGTTAAAGAAACGGCAAATGTTATTTCTGAAGAAGTTGACAGGGTGCAAAATAAAATTAAAGATTTGAAAAAAACTGTTGTTAATATTAAGACAAATGTTTTGAGATATTGCATACTCCTGTTTTAACAAAGATCGATGGAAAGGTTGCGAATACAATAACACAAACATCAGGAATGGCTGCCTGTTTTATATGTCAAACTAAACCTAGCGAAATGAACAATTTGGAAGTATTAAAGACAAGACCAGTTTCGGAAGAAGGGCTTCAATTTCGGATTTCCCCTTTACATGCGAGGATAAAATTTATGGAATGCATATTGCATATACATAGTATACAATAAAAGTTGAAATAAAAAAATTGTTATGTTAATAAGAGTACACGAATTTCTTTGACATGACTGTTGCTATATTTTATTTATATTTTAATCAAATAAGAACACGAAAATTTAAATCTGTGTAGCTTTTTTAGGCGATCTAGCTTTTTTAATAAGAAAAATATTGCATTTTATGTGGTTATTTTAATGTGAGAGGTGGGCGTGGCTGTTAGCAGATTTTGCTTATTTTTAGCATTCATTAATATTATCATAAAATTGCAATAAGCAAAAAATTGTGACTACGATGATTTTTAACTTTTGTGTTATATGAAGAGTAGGCGTGGTTGTGCTCGGATTTTTCCATATTTGCAGTATTTGTTTATCACATTATTAGGTATTAGTCTGTACCAAAATTCAAGACTCTACAATGTCTCCTTATATTTAATGCCACCAATCATATGAAGCTGAACCACTGTGCGCACTCCCAGCAAAATATTAAACGGTGCTTCTCCTGAAGAGGTGTGGTGTTGTAATAACCAAACTTAAAACATCTTAAAGTTTTTAGATGTAAAGCTGTAATACATATATATAGCAAAAGAAAAGAGCAGAAAATTTGATGCTAAAGCAAAATAATCCGTATTTTTACATTACTTACTGTACAAACTCCAAAACCTATCGTTTTTATGATGTAAATCTAAAAAAAGTCGAATTAAGTAGAAATTTTTTTTTGAAAACGATTTCTATGATAAAAAGCCTACATTATACTCGAATGTGATTTAGTGGGGGATATAGATGATCTAGTAATTCTAATAGTAATTCTGACGAAGATCAATATTTTTCTGAAACTGATGAAACTTCATCTATGAACCTTGAACGTCAAAGTGGCATTTGGGTACCTGGACCATCTGTGACAGAAAATGTTAGAAATTTATCAAGGGTACCAAAACCAGTGCAAAGGTATGGGTATGATTGCAATGTTGTTCAAGTTGATGTAGAACCCAAAACAGTGAAACAGACACTAGAAAGTTGCAATAAAGAACAATGGCAACAGGCATTATATTAAGTATGAAGAACTAAACGCTTTAATTGAAAACGGAACTTGGGAAGTTGTAAAGCTACCAAAATACAAGAAACCGATTGATAGCAAATGGTGTTTTAGAATCAAGAGGAAGGTTATTCCCAATGTTACGGAATAGACTATGAGAAAACGTGGACCAGACATTAGGTCAAATGGCCACTTTTACTGTGCAAAATTGATAAGATTCAAAGTGCCGTTTTACTTTTGTTGTTGTTTTTTTAATTGGAAATACATACTTCAAAACAAAGACGCGTGATTTTTGTTGGTGCTAAAGAAAGTCAATCGATGCAATTCTTTCAACAAAGACAGTCTACATAACCTTAAAACTGTAAAATTAATCTAAAACTTTGACTTCTGCAAGCCTTTAAAAATTTTGACCCCATTTGACCTCTATCAAATTGATAATACATATAAATAAAGTAATAAATAATGAGTCATTTGCATTTTGTTACAACTGCTATTCTTTGCGATTAACGAGTATTCTCTTTTTGTTTAGGAAACCTCTGCATAAAAAATGTTGATTTCTTTGAAATATGGCGAAAAGAATACACAAAAAAAAAGAAAGTTTGATGCTGTTGTAAAATATTTTGTTGACAAAATTATAGTTAATATACTTTCGGATGAAATGGAGAAACATATATTGCAAACATTACATTTTTTTGCGTAAAATTAGCAACAAAGTGGGAAAAATCTCACAGAAACATAAATATCTTTAAGAAACAAAATGATGCGTTAAATGACATTTCTAAAAAAGCACCACCTACCGCTGTTGGACGTCCACGTGTGCCATTCAGCGCTAAATCAGATATCGGTATCTATCGGTAAAGAAACGAAGCGCAGACCTTTCAGCTGCAAAAGCTGATACTAATCTTCTAGTTCGTGCAGCAGTAACATCGGCTCGTAAACAAGGTGATATTGATCTGGCTACAGTCCTGAAAGAAAGCATGAAAAGTCCAAAATGGCCATCAAAAATGCGGAAAATTTTTAAGGAAGATCCCAAAAAGCCAATTCCTTATTCAGCGGATGAGCCTTTAGCGTTCCTTCTTGAGCATAATTTTACAAAAGAGCAGTATAATGCAATACGCGATGTAAACAAAATAAGGAACTGCGACATATATCCTTATTATAGCAAAATTACAGTCGCAAAATTAAAATGTCGACCTGAGAGTATAGAAAAGGGGCTTCCAAAAAATTTTTGGTTGTGTATTAGTGAGTACCAGAGAGAGAGAGAGAATGAATTTATTTAGCCCCAATAACCTATTAGACGTATTTAATAGGGCTCTCGATACATCAGATCCATTAATTTCCACAATTTTTTTTAATAAACGCTTTCAAAAGAAGAAACGTTCCACACTTGCTCCTGAAGTCGTTAAACTATTATGTTGCAGCTAACCCATAGAATATTTCAAACTTAACAGCCAAGATGATGATATTAACGAAACTGAATAGGAACTTTTTAATTTAAATTTACAAAATGAATTAGATTTATGTGATTAATTAATTGTTTCAGTACAAATAAAATTAATAAATAATACAGCCAAAAGGGTTAATTTTAATTTTTTGTCGTTAGAGGGTTAAATTGTTGAACAAAATGTTTTTAATACTTGTATTTCATGGTGCAACTATACAAGGTGAGAGCAGTAGCCCAGCTGACTGACTTTGTTTACAATATACTTATGTCAAAAGTAATACTTTTTCAAGTACTTTTGACAGTAGTACATTATTTTACACAAACAAAATGCTTGTTGTTTCTGTTTTGTGTTGTATTTGTTGTCGATTTGCACTCGCCTTGTATAGTTGCACCATGTTGTATTTAATACACTTTGTAAAACAATAATTTCTAAAATAAAAGAAAAATATATTATTTTTTCTTTAGTTTTAAATCAATAATAAATTTACTCAATTGATTTACAATTTTATAAATAATCAAATCCACTATTATTTAACCCGAAAAAATACTAAATATCTAACATTATTTTCCAATATAAATTCCACTTTCAATAATACAGTTAGTCCTGCTTATGAAATCCTTACAGGTTTTGGTTTGAATACCATGATTTTGTAGCCGTTATTAATTTTGCACAGAAAAAGTGGTAATTTCACCTAATGTGTGAATGTGTATACTCCTAAGTTTTGCTATTCAATATGATTTGGATATAGACCAAATGAATGTGGTGTCAGCTTTCCTTCAAAGTGAACTAAATGGCGATATATACATGAATATACCAGAAGGACTAAATGAGAAGAAAGATGTGGTATATAAGCTTAAGAAATCACTAAATTATTTCAAGCAAGTAAGTAGATTGTGGAATCTAAAGCTGAACCAAACTTTAAAGAATATTGGCCTATTCTAATCATCATTTTGTGAATATTACAAATTAAATAAAAGAGAAAATAACTTATGTGGCAATTTACGTTGATACAATTTTGATATTTACAAATAATTACATTTTGGGAATGAAAATCACGAAAGATCGAAAGAAAGGAAAACTATGGTTGAATCAGAGACAATATATAAGCAATGTTCTGAAGAAACTTAACATGGATAACTGTAAGTACATTTCATCTTAATTGGATATTAACAAAAAAATATCAAGATATGTGCCCACAAACATAGACAGAAGTATTATGTATGCATCTCAAATAAGTCGTCCAAATGTAACATTTGCAGTGGGGGCTTTAGCTAGATATTATAATAACCCTGGAAATGTACACTGAAAAGCAGTAAAGCGTCTAATAAGATATCTCAAAGAAACTCTAAACTACAAATTACAATTTTGGACAAGAATGAAAAGGTGAACATTGATACAAAAAATAAACTTCTGCATATGTATTCAAGTTTCAAGGAGGTAGTATTTCATGGAACTCCAAGAAGCAAAAAAAAACGGCTTTATCTACAACAGAATATATGGCCTTGCCAATAGCTGGACAAGATGCGGTGTGGTTGAAATCTCTGTTTATTGAACTTGGGCGATCATCTTCTATCGTGATTAAGTGTGATAATAAAAGTGCTATAAATTAATCTCATACCAGTATTTATCATTCTCGTTCAAAGCTCATCAATATGCGTCACCATTTTATAAAGGTGGATTCACCCATTCGTTCCCAACAAAATATTTGTTCGGACAAAGTTCTTTTCATATAAAGTTTGCCGCCTCTCTTTTTAAGAGAGAAAATATTCATATAAAAAAAACTTTGTCCGAACAAATATTTTGTTCGAAACGAATGGGAGAATCCACCTTAAGGGGTCTTGTTACTGACAAAAAAGGTTGTTATCGAATATTTGAATACTAAAGATATGACAGCTGATCTTTTTTAAGTAGAAAATTTATTGACAAAAAAATTTTTTTTTAATTGTTCATATTTAAAACATGTATCACCTATTACATCCAAAGTAGTTTATATGTACATATTCTTTTGCTTTTATGAAGCAAATATAAATAACTTATCTGATACATGTTGCTCATTGGTTTTTATAGATTCTCAAAATTACCATAAAAGGGTTTAAAGTCTTAAGTTTAATTTTTATAAAATATACCTATAGACAATTAATAAATTTATCAATAATTATTAAAATGTTAGTGAACAAATCAATCAATAACAAATAGCAAAATATAAATTTGCATATGATTTTACTGTTATTAACTGCTTGCCGGAGTATGCGGCCTTAATTTTAAACAGAAATTGTTTGCTCTTAAAAATTACATCTAAATATCGATATTTTGCATTATGTGTGTATGTTCACAATGTGAATAATATGTATGTATGTAGAAGAAAGTAGTCGAAAAATAACAACATTCTTCCAATGACACGCAAATGTTAAAATCATTACATATTCGCCAGAATCTGGAGTACTTCAGGTTTGCTATGTTGTTATGGTGATTTAATAACATCTTTTTCTGTTTTTGCTAAGCATATGTAAGGCCCCTTTCAGATTAGGCAACTTTAATTGCGCAAGTATAATTTTCATTTTTATTTATGTTCTTTTGAACGTCAAAAACAAATAAATATCCCAAGCCAAGAATGAGAGCAGCTACAATTCTTTCCCCTTCCAACCGACCTTTCCTCTCACACCCACAAACACAAGACTTGCGCAAATAAAGCTGCCTAATCTGAAAGGGGCCTAACATCCAAATATTTAATGTCCAAAATGGTGTATGCCTAGTCTGTTACTATGTATTTCGATTCGAAAATAAAATCGTTCAAATTTTTGTATACTTTTTACATTGTCTTTCGAAAGCTTTTAAATCCAAATACACAATAACCCCCCCTTCTTCAGAGGTCTGCTTCCTCTGAAATATTACCACAGAGCTGTCTTTTATCTTCGGTATACGATTGGGTCATTCGGTCGTCGGCTAACTAAGACTACAATCCAACGAAATAAATGCTTCGGCTCTCGGTCGACTTATTAGGCGATCAACAATAGCTATAAGTGCAATCCGATGCGATAAATTATTGGGCTATCTAAGATGTGACTAAGAATACAATCCGACGAGATTCGACTAATGACTACTTAGATGGGAAACAATAGCTACGAATGTAATCCGAGATAAATACTTCTTCAGCTCTCGTCGGCTAACTATGAATATGTTAGAACTAACTAAAACTACAATCCGACGAGATAAATACTTCGGCTCTCGGTCGGCTAACTACTGGTTTCGGCTACGGTATTAGTAAGAAGTAAGAACTTAGGCCTCGATTATTGCTTACTCTATTGATATTTTCTTATTTCTTTTAAAATTCATATACATAAATTGTTTGGAAACTATGTATAACATAAGGTAACGTGTATATGTTAATGTTGCAAAATGAATTGAGTTTTGTAACTGCACGTTACAGGCCGAATATATTTGTTTCGTAATATGTCTTTAAACAGTCGTTAAAAGAAATGCAACTAAAAATTTAACTAAGATTCATAATTATATGAAATTTTTTTTGAAAACAAAAACATAAAAACTAAAATAATTTTCGATGTCTACTACATACAAACATTTGTATGAGGATACTCTGTATCTTATTGATCTCTTACTCAATTTAATTTAAAAAATTTCGGAATCTTAAAAGCATATCAAAGGAAATATATTCTGAATACTTGATCAAAATCAAGCAAGTTTAACATGTTTCTTAAATAATCGCTAAATACAATTCGCATGTACAGTTTTGTTGTTTGTACTTAAGAATATTTCGCCGTTAGTTCTCGATATTATAAAGTAGTATTTAGCTCACTCACAGATGTGCAATTTTATACCAAATAGCTTGTGTGTTAATCGATTTGAAAGTAATTAATAATTCTTCTTTCATGACTGTCACGATTTAAATTCCTGAGTCATCAGATTCGGGAGAGTCTAATAATACATTGTTTTTTTTTTAAACTTCCTTGATACAGTTTTTAAATATATGTACATAATTAGTTTAAATGTGTTTTGCTAACCAATTTATATATTTTTTGTTTCAGGAATGTATTTGGGCGACCTAGTGCGCTTAATATTAATCGATGCCATTGGACAGAATTTAATATTTGCATTGTCACAGAACAAACTGGAATTAATACAGAAATTAACCCATGAAACTAAATGTTTCGAAACTAGTATGATTTCGGACATTGAAGCAGACACATTTCCCGAGTGTAGAAAAACTCGTTATATAATTAAACAATTGTTTGGCATTGAAAAGCTATCTGTAGAGGATTGTCAAAAACTGCGTTATATATGTGAATGTGTATCAGTGCGTGCAGCTAATTTGGTAGCAGTGGGCATAAGTGGCTTAATAAATCGAATCAACGAATCAAAAGTGGTAGTGGGTATTGACGGTTCTGTTTATAGATTTCATCCTAAGTTTGATGCCTACATGAGATCGGCCATTAAGAAATTAATCAATCCAAAAATGCAGTTTGATTTGATGCTTTCAGAGGATGGTTCCGGAAGAGGCGCAGCGCTAGTAGCAGCGGTGGCTAGTCAAAATAATTAAATTATTAATAGCGTAATTCATTAAATGAGAATGTATTTGTTATAAAATTAGAAACCAAAAATAAAATAATGTACTTTTATGTTTTAGGAAAAATGTTTTACTTGACAGTGAACATAAAAATAAAATGAAGATGTGCTGAAAAATAAAGGAACAATTATGATCTCAGTACAATTTGTCCAACAAAATTTTGTTTATTTTTTTTAATGAGAATCGAACTTTTCGAAATTTTGTGATTATTGTAGAAAGGTAGGTAGGTAGGTAGGTAAGAAGGCTGGTGTGAGTCACCTCACACCTTCACCCAGAGACCAATATGGTCCATTGCGATGCCTTGATAGAGGAAGTAATAGAAATAGGAAGTAAAGAAAAGAAGAGGAGGAGGAATGTTAGATTTTTAGAATAGAGAGAAGAGAAGAAGAAGAAGACCTGACCAAATCCTACTCAGACGTATGTCCTCCATTTCTGAGACCCGCACTCCGTATATTGGCACGTAACCAGGCCATTCCCATTACGAATCCTATCAGACTCTCAAGCCCACAGCTCGAGACATCCCCTAATTCGCTCAAGAATCTATTACCCAGCCATCTCATTCTACTGCCCTGTAACCTGGGGCAGTGGCACAGAATGTGCTCAACTGTCTCCAGTTCTTCCGGGAAAACTTTTAACAAAACTTAAGCTCCATAATATAAAATCCTGGGAGGTTATTGTCTATTTCGATTCGAAAGCAAAAGCTTTCAAAATACAATGTAAAAAGTGTACAAATTCGAACGATTTTCTTTTCGAATCAAAATACACAATAACCCCCCTGTGGTTGTATGTAAAAAATTACTGATTATTAAATTTCTAATATTTTCCATAGATGTACAAAAAAATCTAATATCAATATTACGAAATTCCACCCATTTAGAAAATGTTTTTGAAAAGTTATATTGATATCGATGACTTTAATATCCGGTAGCGAACTGCAAACGTTATAACAAATAAATATATAAAATATTCATTTGAACAATATATAATACATAATATTAATGAAAATAATAAAATAGCTTTAAAAATATTGTTTTTATTAAGCCGCAGAAATTGAAAATTGCCACACTATACATACATATGTAAGTAGATTATGTAAACTAAAAGTACATATTTTGTTGATTAGAGGTTGATTGCTTGGGCAGTAGATTGTTCATTTGGAAAATAGTTAAGGAGTCGATTTAATCGAGTTTCTAAATTATAAATATTCAATATAATATTGATGTATCTGCTGCACATACAGTCTACCAAAAGCAGTATACATATTACAATTTATCATCAATAGGATCAGGGTCACACATATGTTACCTTAATAAACAGAAAATCCGATCTTTCAATTGTCAACAAAAACTTTTAATTAAATCCATTTTCCACCCCATAATGTTTTATTGCACACCTGTCTGGTCTTCGTCAGCAAATTGCCACAGGAAAAAGCTCCAAGTGGCACAAAACAAGCTATTAAAAATGATATTTAAACTTCCCTGGCACTACTCAACGCGTGGACTCCACACACTCGCTGATTTTCCTACCACAAATGTTAAATTAAACTATTTAACAGAAAACTTTGTCAGAAGATGTGAACACTCAGAATTCCAGCACTTTAACGAGCTAATATCTTCATAAATTTTACCCTTTTTAACATAGTTTTAGTATTTAGTATATAGAAATTGATTCAAAAGGTTTTTTTTTTAATTTTTCCCCCAAAACAAATAACATATAAACTTGTTATCAATATTACAACAAAACAAAATGTTTAAGTAGAAAAGGAATATGTATATTTATTACTAACCTCTTTAAGTAATAAGATAAAATGTAAACAAATAAATATTAAAAATAAACACAATGAATGAATGAAATGAATCATAATTCATTATAATTCACAATCAGCTTTCTGCATGGCCATCACTATAAAATAGTTCAAGTTTTGTCAAAATTCGGTTAAGAAAGTGAATCGTGCACTTTTTTAACGTAAAATTTTGTTTATCGACAAAGCGCATTTCTAGATGGATACGTAAATAAGCAAGCGATTAAACGCTTTAGGCTATTTTTTGTGAGGCTATGTTAAGGCTCATATCTATTGGGACAAGCCCGCAACGGTTAACGAACTGGAAGCTAATATTGAAGAATTTATTCGTGAGAAACCGGCCGATATGTTGAAGAGAGTATGCAAAATTGGACCCAGCGTATAAAAGAAATATTTGAGGCGTAGCTGCTGTAAAAATTTATATGAAATCATCTCTAAACATTGAATTACATAGATCATTCTACCGCCTCAAATAAAGATTTCACTCACTTATCTAAATTTTGTGTTTATTTTTAATCAAATTCAAAAGTTCTTAACAATCACTCTTTACATAAAATGTGAATAGGTATAAACAGAGATCTCGAGTTGTGTCAATTTTTGGTGCAAAAACAATTGACCAGCAATCTCTCTTAAATCAAGAATATTGAAACATCTAATATTGCATATATCCGGTCTAGTTATGACTCTCGTCGCAAATGTTGCAGTTCCCAAAATACGTTTTTAATATAAATTATCGTTTTTAAAAAATTTTATTCGAAGTTTTACTTCAAATCAAATACCTATACAAATTGTTTGAAAACAATTATACACTACAATTTATTTTTCAAATACTCGCAAGAGGAAAAATTCTCAATTAGTACATAAATTATCGTTGTAATTTGATAGTTTTAATAAATATTAACACATTTACTTACTGTTTTTATCATCTTTCGTTCCATTTTGTATTTCCACTGATTCATTTTCTTTTGATCCGGCATCAGCACCTTCACTTTCTCTTTGTGAACCTGATAAGCGTTCGTTTTTGCGAGTTTCTTTAAAGTTGTCAATTTCTTTAGTCTAAAATAAAATTACATTGAATTAACCTTCAAACTAAAATTCTTAACTGCTCATTCTTACCAATTTATTGATTTTAGTTTTGTATTTTTTTAACTTTTTATCTTGCTTTTTTACCAGAGCATGCAGATTGTCTATGTACTCATAAAGACTTTCAGACTGCATCTCTTTTACTTCCTGCTGATTTTTAATTTTATATTTCATGGATTTAGATGATTTATTTTCATCTTTATCCGTATTTTCAGTCTCAGTACTAGACATTTTGTCTTTTAGCTGCAATTTGTCTTTAGTAGAAAAGTTTTAAGTTATTGTGAAAAGACTGCCACAAAAATTGAATTAGTTTGTAAAATAATAAATAATAAAAAGCAGTTGTCAAACTTTTCAGAGTGGTGTTGGTAAAATCTTGTCAAATTTTAGTCAACAACTTAAGGTGGGATCACACGATATGTTTTACATTTGTGTTGTGAGCAGGGCTGCCAGAAATTTTCAGCAAAAAATCTTAATTTCGCCAAAAAAAAGTCTTATTTTTGAGGAAAAAATCTTATTTTTGGATGTAAGTAGTTTTTGTATTATAAAAAATAAAAACAATTTTTATTTAACACTATCCAAAAAAATAACAACAAAAATTCATTTTCTTATAATAAATTGTACATTTTTTGAGTTAAAAATTTTTCAAATGGGAACAAAGAAGATTTTTTTAATTGAACCTAACCTTCGTCTATACAAAACAAAAAATTACTTCTTGATAAATTTTAGTTAAGCTCGAGTTCAAAATTAACAGTTCGATTATGAAATTAATAATTATTCTACAAAACAAAAAATTTTTTTTGGGAAAAAATCTTAAAATCTTTTTTCGGTTAAAAAATAAGGTAAAATCTTACTTCTGGCAGCGCTGGTTGTGAGTAAACTATGAAACTATGTACATATATGCATGTAATATGCATACATGTACACCAATCGAATCAAAACATGCCATAACTTTTCGTTTTATGGAATTTATCGCTTTAACATTTAGTGTACAATATATTATATTAGAAGTATTCTACATTAGATCACCTTTGGCAGGATAAATAAACATATTAGGATGACACACAAACATTTTTTCATATGTTTTAAAGATAAAGCTTTTATGGCAAAACATTATAAATTAACGTGATATGGCCCAAAATGACTCTGTTTGAGTTGTTGTGAACGCTTTTGGTCTTTTCAAATTTTTGAGAATTAGGTCAACTTAAAATACAATAATGTGTGCAAATAAACAATTCAAGTATATTAGATATGATTTAAACATTTATTAAATAGATTGTCTTTAATCTAATATAATGCTGATTATGCTCTATTAACAAACAGAGCATGTCGCATGAAATTGCATATGTGTATCAAAAAAAAAAATTCCACGGAGTTTAGAACTACAATTATATATATATATAACCTTTGTCTTATTTTGTTCATAAAAACTGACTTATGCGAAATTTGAGACCGATCGGATATCGAAAGAATCCGATAATTTTGTATGTACAGTATGTATATTACAAAGATTATGATTTAAATATTTTACTAGATAAATATTTTTTTCGCTATGTATTTATTCTCTTTTCCCTTCTCATCCAAAAATACTAGCATTAGAGGGTCAGAATTGAAATGTGTGAAATTTATTTTAAAAAGACAAAAAAAATGTGGTAAATTTTTTAATCATTTATTATTCATTTGATCTGGCAGTACTAGTTGTCATATAAACTCCCCACACTGTGGTGGGTTTATTTACTCCGAACGATTTATTGTCAGTTTAATTTCTTTTATTCCCATTGTCACAACGTGCCAAAATGGAAAAAATTAAAATAGTTTTGTGTCTAGTTTTGTTATTTTTTTGTACTTTGAAATGTACAGAAGCAACAAAATTAAATTATCCAAGAGTGTTACTTCCAATATTTGATAAGATTTCAATAAATTTCACTCTTGAAGTGAAAGAAAAAGGATGTTTTAAGTGGTAAGATTTTGTTTAAAAGTTTGGCACATCTGTTGTTGTTTCTGCAATAGCGTTGTTGTTGTTTATACCGGCGATTCAAACACATTGTGATAGCAGATGTATGGATGGAAATTATTGTTTTGGCGCTTTATTGATCTTAACCTTAAAATGGACTAAATTAATCATTATTATTACTGGTGTTGTTTACGATTATTCACAGGGCATCATCGCGTCAGGATTTAATTCTAATCACTCCGCTTTATGAAGATGCGGAAAATGAATGCACCCATAGAGCAACAGTTACCGTGTTGTCACGTGAACGTGGACGCAATACTGCCATAGTACTGGCAGAAGATGTTGCTAGTGGCGAGTCTCTACGTTGTGATGTCATTTTGGATGTCATTGACAAGTTAAGTGTCATTACTACCACAAGACAGCTTTATTTGGAAGAAGCTCCGGAAACATTTGTAATACATGCAGAAGATTCCCAAGGAAATGCTTTTACAACACTAGAAGGTATAGAATTCAATTGGGCTATTTCGTCTTTGAATAAAGACAATAAGGATTGGTCGCCAGCATTAAGATTTCTAACATTTACTGAAAGTTCTTACCATGAAACGCCCGAAGCTTTGGAAAAATTTGAAGTACAAGGCCTTAAAGGTTATATGGTATTATTGGAAGGTATTAATACTGGTACAGCAAAGGTGAGATATACAGTAGTTCATATTATTAGAAAACGGATTTAAATGTTTTTATTCTTATTCAGGTCACTGTTAATCTACTTTATCCGGAGTATAAACATGTTCAACCACTACAAGTTTACATCAATGTGTTGGCTAATATCATTTTAGAACCCTCCGATGTCTATATTTTACCTGGTGATACCGTTAACTTTCGCATATTACAATTGAAAATGGGCAGGTTACAAGAGATTTCACTAAACAATCAATACTTTTTGGAATTAGATGATGGTAATGTGGCCAGTATAAAGGGCACAACTGGAACAGGTCTTAAGGCTGGTCGTACAATGGTTGTTTTACGTGATCGCAATGTTCCAAACGATGGAAGTTTCGCTGCTGGCAACGAACATACAAAATCATCAGTACCCAGTGCAAGAATTACTGTGGCCAATCCCAAAAAAATCGGATTAAGCCTACTGCCATACAACAATTGGATTACAGTTGAAGGAGAAAAACATGAAATAGCTGTTGATTTGTATACGCAGTAAGTGTTTTTTATACATTAACAAAGTGGTAGTTAAATGTTTTTGTGCGAATGTTTTTGTACGAACGCACTACATTTAGATAGACATTTTTGCATTTAAATTATGTTAATAAAATAACAATTTATGATCACTGGATCAACATCTTTTTTAGATATTTCTGAATACGGAATATTAATTTTTGATGAAAAAATAAATGTTATACTTTACTCCATAAGAGTTTTTCCTAATAACCTAAATTCAAAATATTAAAGATAGTAGAACATATGTGAAAAATACCCACTTTGAAAATGTATTTTTTCTCTGTATTTTATATATGGGCAATTTCACGTCAAGTGACCCAATTTTTAAAATCGATGTCTTCCGATTTGAATGAAATTTGCACCAAGGTTAGTACCAACTATTAGATAGTAGGCCAGACATAAATTTTCAGCTCTATCAGTCAAGAACTGCCGGAGTTAGAGGGGGTCAAAGTTGCACATTTTGGTCATACATACCTATAGACATTTGTGTATATTGGAAAATAATATATATTTACATATATTAGACTTTAATTTAACATAGATTTTGACGCTATATGTTCGTAATTTAGGATATATTAGCCAATTTTTCCGCAAAAAATCATTTATATGTAAATACTATTTCTTTCTATTATGTTGTCCAAAAATACTTCTAATTTATTTAGATACTAACATTAACAATATTTTATTGTAGTGATGATCATAAAATTACTTTGGGTTCTCGCTTTTCGGTAAACTCTGAGTTAGACGAAATGCTCTTCTTAATTAATAAGCGCAGTAAAAACGGTTCTCGTATAAATGGTGAAGCAATTAGAGAAGGTACAACTCCAGTTTATGGTTCATTTAAAGATGTAAGTGGAGTTATTATTGTAATTCAAAACAAAAATCTTATAAAAAACTATATTTCATTTATGTAGTTAACGACCCAGGCTGAATTACAAATCTTTAGCGAATTGACCTTAAAGCCCAACAAAGTTATTTTACCATTCGATCCAAATGTCATAAAAACTCAAAAGATACAGTTCCAAGCTCAAGGAGGCGATGGTTCATATATTTGGAAGTCCCAATACCCACGTCTCCTCAATATAAATCAAAATGGTTTGGCCACAACGGTAATACGTGATACAGATGCCAAACGTAATATAGACACATTTGACACCTCTACCGGTTCACTTTTAACCGCCCATGGTCATATTAAAGTAGCATTGGCGAAAAACCAAAAAATAACCCGCCAGGCTGATATTTACTTTGTGCCACCAGTGAAATTGGAGATCTTAAAGTATAACTTTGAAACCGCACTAACAGATTATGTGCATCTTCATGTGGCAGTGTATGCTTATGTCAACCAAACTCTGATGCCGTTCACAAAATGCGAAAATCTTATGTTTGACTTTGAATTTTCCAATCAAATCTTCCAAGTAGACTACAACAATATTGGTGTGGAAATGGCCCCAAATGCCTGTCAAGTAGTACAGTTACGCAGTACTGCGGTTGGTCTTTCACATTTAAGAATGTCATACAAGTTCCAAGATAAAGTTTTGAAGGACGAAGTTACTTTGAGTGTTTTCGAACCGTTGATTATTCTAAATCCTATTGAAAATCATGTCGTCTTGCCCATAGGCGCTTCACGTAATGTCATCTATTCAAATGGCCCCCAGAAAATTTACACATTAGAAGCTGAGTTGACAAAGGGCACAGAGTATGACTACAACATTGCTCGGGTATCGGAAATTGAATTTGATACACAAAATAATTTGTACGCCTTCAGTGTCTTGTGTAGGGAAATTGGAGAAACTGCAGTGACATTTAATGTGTTTAATGCTTTACTAGCGCCCAATTTCCAACCTTATGTCTCCACAATTGTTACTAAAGTATATTGCGTAAAGCCGCGTTTCTTGAATTTATACACCACGGAACAAATGCGTTCGTCGTGTCCTATGGAAATTAAAAATGCTTTGCTGCAGCTTAAAGATCGTGATGATAAATTTGAAATTGAAATTGAAGTACAGGATGCTAAAAATCGTAAACTGATGAATATCTCATCATTGTTTATTGACTGGGAATTTGCAGCTGGTGATCAGCATTACCAAAGTGGTGCCATATCTTATAATCGTCAGGCGGAGCAAGAGTATCTGGAAGGTGTACGTTTGCCGGGTAAAGATATTCTCGTTACCACACTTGCCGATGTTTCGCAAAATTTCCGTATAAAAGGTGTGGTCACCAAATACGACGAAAGAGTTTTGAGGAAGCAAGATATTTATCCTGAGGAACCAGCATTCGGCGTTAAGAATGTAATAAATTGGGCATTTATTAGCAAATATTTTATTAATAAAGTAAATTTTACATTCCAGCCAAAATCTGGAGAAGTTTTTACACCCGTGATAGAAAATGAAATACGTTTCATGACTGTCAACAGCACTTTCTTTCCCTCGGATCATATCAGCATATTTTTAGCCAAAAATAGACGCGAACGCATTCCTATGTCACAGGGCAGTGGATTTTATGATTTCCAGCTGTCAGAAGCCGGCATTGTAAAGGTCGAATTTGATAACAAAGAGAAGGAGTTGATTGTAACACCTCTGCGCATTGGACATGTAAGTACCATTCACCTTTTAACGGGTTGTACTAATGTTAACATTATTCAAATCGATATTTTTTCTCTTCTGTAGACCCGTCTAGAACTAATAGATCGCTGTTTAATGAATGAACCAGCACACTTGTCAATTTCTGTCGTTAGTATTGGTGCTATTCGTGTTGAAGCCGCAGATCGTGTAGAACGTACAAAATCTATTGAAGCTATAGTAAAACTGTATGATTCCCATGATAATCTACTACATATTGATCCCTTCAATTTACACATCTATGAATTAGCGGAAGAAGTATTTAATGCAAATATTTTGAGCATCCAATTAGGCGACCAGTTCGACTTAGATATTGGCGAAATAAGGTATATAGATATAAATATATGCTTGTAATGCTAATGTCAATTAATAAAATCTTCTCCAAATATTATAGATATGTTATTACCGGCAACAATTTAGGTGAAACTAAAATTGTATTCAATGCGGGAAGCGGAGATTTACTGGTATCAAGTGAACATATCAATGTGCAGGTAAACAAAATCCAACTTCATTAATGTAGAATGAGAATTTATTATACATACGTTTTTAGGTATTTCCGCCGCTACGCTTGTATCCACGCAATTCAACGTTAGTAGTGGGTTCAAGTTTACAAATCTATTATCTTGGTGGACCCCAGCCTAATGTCAATATTGCATATTTTGTGCACGATAAAAAAGTGATAAGTAAGTTTCCAATTTAATTATTTCAATAATTTACTTCTAATTAATGATTTTATTGCAGCAATGGAATCTGCTATTGTTACTGCAAATAAATTGGGCGAAACAAAAATCACTGGCAAATGTATAATGAAAAATCCCATCAACGGCAAAGAAGATGTCATATCAGAAGATACTATTGAAGTACATGTTGTACCATTGATGAATATACATATTAAAACACCACTCATTAGAATACGTAGCGGTGCTGTAATGCCAGCTTCTATATGGGGTAATTTTAATAAAGTAGTCAATTTAATTACGTATGTTACACTTATTTTTGTCACCTAACTAGGTGTTCCTGATCTCTCGCCTATGGTGTTGGGTACATTGGCCAACATGCACATAGTTTGGTCTACAAATCAACCCGACGTTGTAAATATTTACAACATTTTTGCTGACGCTGGTAAGAGCTTTATTTTTATAAAAATAATATTCCCCTTTATATTTTGAACTACGATACAGCATTATTTTCGGTTAGATAATCCGTTAATGCTCACATAATGTTCATATAATAAATGTTCTTCGATGATCTTGAATGGTTGAGTTACAGTTCAGGAACAGATACGGAACAAACAACCAAAACTTATCATTAAAAAAGTTTAAAAGGCACTAATACAAATTGTACTTTGGGTCATTTTCTAATTTTTTTTTATAAATTTCTTCACCGATAACCTGATTTGTGTTGATATTCAAAACAAATTCACTAACTTTTTTTTTTTTTTTTAAATTTATTTTTATTATTGAATATTTCTTATCGAAATTTACAATAAGTATTCAAATCTTAATTCTACTTGTTGTTTATTAGTTGTTACCAATGTAACCACTAACTGCTGTATTCAATTTTTTTAAAAATATCTTCTAGTTAGGCTCAAAGTATCGGTTCTTTTTAGCCTCTGGTGATCTTCGAACTGAAGCAAACCTCGAGCGAGGTAGTTAGGGTCGTCCATTAGTTTATCGGTGTAGTTGATTGAATATTTTTTAATTTCCTCCTAGATAGTGGAGACATTGGATGGACTCTGGTACAGGGGTCGGGGTTTATTTGGTCGACAATGACATCAAGCGCTCTTATAGACTCCCCAACGAGTCCAGCCTGTTCTAGGCGGAGATCTATGCGATCTAATAGAGGCACACGTCGAGAGGGGGTCTGCAGTGCCCATATACGTGGACAGTCAGGCGGCACTAAAGGCTCTGGAGCGTAATCAAATACACTCCAACCTAGTGCAGAACTGTAGGAGAGCTCTAGATGAGCTATTGGCATTCTACCAAGTGAGATTGTGCTGGGTATCAGGGCACTGTGACGTACAGGGAAATGAGGTGGCAGATGAACTGGCTAGACATGGTTCTGGTTTGGACCATGATACTAGAGAAAGGGGGGTCAAACCACCTATATGTCACCTCCACAGGCTGATTTATGAAAGATTCCGTGACTATGCAGACCAATCCTGGGGCAGTAGGTCGGATTGCATAGTGTCTAGGGCCTTATGGCCAAAACTAAATGCAATCGCGACCGAAACGCTGATGGAATTGGACAGGTATAGTCTCAGGATTCTGGTAGGAGTGATAACCGGTCATTGTTCGATTGGGGCCTTCAGAGGCAAATGGGATGCAGAGGAGCCAGAGACAATAGAGCACATCATGTGCAACTGTCCTGGGTTGCAGGGTTATAGACTTAAGTGGCTAGGAAATAGATTTCTGGACGAACTCAGCAATGTTGCTTGCTGCAAACCGAGTAACATTCTGGGTTTCATTAGGGGAATTGGGTGGCTATTTAAGGGACATTCTACGGCGTCTCCAAATCCGTAAGGGAATATTTCTTCTTTCCTTCTTTTTCCCTTAACAGGCGGTTTTGGATTCTTCTTTCACTTTAAATCTATCCTTCTATTCTTTTTCTACTGAAGGGAATCACAATGGACCACAGGGTCTCCGAGTGGAAGTGCACATAGTGTACAACCCTTCCTATCCTATCCTAGTGGAGACGTTGAGATCTCTGTGGACAATATCATTACTTATATACCATGGGGCGCAGACAATTTGTCGTAATATTATAGACTGTCTTCTTTAAAGCTTTGGGAATTTAGATGCGCATGCAGTACTAACACTAACAAATTATATAATGTACTAAACTCAGCGTTGAATTTGCTGACTATGAATTAGCGAAAGCACACAAATTTCTGCTTAGCTTACACTTAAAACTTTGTAAGTGAGCAAGCAACAGCGCAGCGCAAGCCAAACAAAACAAAAATAAACCATTGACTGTAGCTTTACTATGTGATGTTATTTGCTGACACAGTCAGCCACAGCAATTCACTTTAAAAAATTTGCTGCTGCTTAAAGTTTTTGAATTTTTCTTTTATGCTTTTGCTGAGCTAAAAACTGTGAACGATTGCTGTGCTGAAGTTAAGCAAGTCTTATTTTCATTGTAGTGCTTGCTTGTGTTACAGTTGTCTTTGTTGTGTCGTATATATGTATGTGTTTTTTTTATATTGTGCACACTTTGTACATTTATAAAAAAACACAAGCACTACAACGAAAATAAGACTTGCTTAACTTCACTCAGGCTCATGTCAAGATACTGGGTGAGATTGGGGCTAACGGCTACCATCTGGGAACAACCGGCTTCACGGATTACGCGGGGACTACAAGGGGCTGGAGGTCACTATATATGTGGACAGCCAAGCGGCTCTTAGAGGGGTAGGGGGCTGTTATGTGACCTCCAGGTTGGTCGATGATTGTAGGAGAGCTCTAGGAGAAATCTCAGGCGAATACGTGCTGAAACTTTGCGGGGTACCGGGTCATTCCAATATCAGTAGAAATGCATTGGCTGATGAGTTGGCGAGGCTTGGCTCAGATTCGGAGGATCCTGATTGCCAGGCGGCGGTCAGGCCTCCAATAGGTTTCTATTATGGGAGAATCAGGGAATGGGTTCTAAGCGAGACAAATAGGGCCTGGGTAAACCGACTCGGAATCGTTACTGTGCGAGAGCAAGGTCTGCGAGAGAACCATGATAAGCGTTATCACGGGCCATTGTATGATAGGTAGAATGGCAAGGATAATGGGATCTGACTTGTCCGACATGTACGGGTTATGCAAGGACCCAGAGGAACTGAAGACGATCGAGCACATTCTGTGCCATTGTTCCAGGTTACAAGTTAGCAGGTTGAGGTGGCTAGGCAGTAGATACATACGCGAATTAGGGGATGTCTCGGGTTGTAGGCTCGGGGATCTCAAAGGATTCGTAATGAATATGGCTTGGCTGCGCAACAGAGGAAGGGGCTCTGTGAGGGCTTAGGCGTTTCGCTCTTGGAACGCACTAAGTATCTCAAATCATTTCCGAAAGGCATCACAATGGACCGTATTGGTCTCTGGGTGATAGTGTGGGGACAACCTCACACCGGCCTTCTTCTACGTTACCTTGAAGGCCATTGCAGTTGAAATGCAATATGGATATCGCCCCAGGTCTCTAGAAAGCAATCAAAGATGTAAGCGGCGATGCCGGTATCTGCTGCTGTAGATGTTGTAGTTGCTGCTGTAATTGTGATTGCCGTGAGGAGGCCTTTGGTGTAGCGTAAATAGTAGACGATGACGATATCGATAACGCTGATGAGTTTCGTGGTTTGCAGCATGGCGCGACGAAATTTACTGACCACTCTTTTTCATGGTTAAGTCCGGAGCAATTTCTGAGGTGACACCAGCCCATACAAGAGTTGCATCTTAATTGGTTGGACATGTGGTGCAACCTGTTCTGGCATACTGTGCATAACCATGGTCCGGAATTTATTTTAATTCCGGCACGGACCAAAAGAACTTGGAGCAACAATGCCGGAATTTTAAAAAATATATAGTTGTTGCTGATGTTGACAGCCCTTGGCCGAATAATTCGGGTCATTCCGTTGCGTAGAACCGGCTGTCGTGGAAATGTAAACGGGTACAGTGATATGCCGTAGTGTTTCTTAAAGACTACTATCAAACCAATAATATAAAAAATTCAATCTATTATCGATTATAGTTTCCGAGAAATGATAATTTCCTTCTGATCAAATTTAGAACAATTAATTTTTTTTTAAAATAACGTAAATTATTTGTTTTTAACAGCATACCACGCCCAAAATTGCCAATATTTTGACCTAAT
The DNA here is from genome assembly GCA_950370525.1 of Bellardia bayeri. Taxonomy (NCBI): domain Eukaryota; kingdom Metazoa; phylum Arthropoda; class Insecta; order Diptera; family Calliphoridae; genus Bellardia; species Bellardia bayeri. Next base: position 41,006,410 of record OX493268.1, on the reverse strand, counting down.
TTTTTTGGCTACCTAAGAAGCTCCAGGCATTTTATTTTATATATGTACGTTTTATTGTTTCTAAAAAAATATTTCAAAATACACAAATCAGCTGTTTTCTTGTGCTTTCGACAAATTAAATCACACCGAAAAACACAACAATGGTGTGATTTACAGAACAGCACAAAATCACACGTGTGATTTCAAAACGGTATGTGATTTGAAATCACGTGATTTTCAGAACATGCCTGATAGAATCAAAGCGTTTTTTTTTTGTGAAATTAGGCGAAATTTTTTTCCATTCATCCTGTTTTACTCCATTTAACTTATCCTTGCAAGAAATATTTATTTGGCTAATTTTTCCCAGATATACCTACAGGCGCTCAATTGGTTTGAGTTGTGGGAACTCCAAAGGATGATCTAAAACCCTTGGACAATGATTGAGCAACCAATTTTCATTTCATTCATGTTTTCAATTGAATTTTTCACTAATTAACGTCCTAGCTTAATCTCTTTTAATGATAAGATATGATTTTTATAAACTATTATAAAAAATTCAATAATTCAATAATTAGTTTTTCATTACATTTTTTCAATTTTGTTTTTTTTTTTTACATAGGGTTTGTGCTGATGTGTAACGTCTACAGGATTTTGTAACAGTTATTTTGATAAAATTTGATACACTTGTTTTGTACCCAAATATAAAGCCTATTCAAAATTTTTGAAATCGGTCTATAATTTAATGTCCTCCCGAAATAGGATTTAATCTGTCATAAATGTCGGATTTCTATATGTATCCACGCAAATGTCGCTTAAAATAAAAGTCCCACTTCCGAAAATCATTTTAACGATGTTGGAATATTGAAATCCAAATAAAATTCGATACAAATAATCAGCTTCCATATAAGGCACTTTTTGAAAATCACTTTAACGCGAATCATGATATGTATGTTTAAATTTTGACGCCCCCTCAACTAAAGAACTTTTGAGTTCTGTGATATTAGCTTTAAGTTAAACTTGACTTAAGTTTTGTGGTCGTTTATTGTATATTATATTTTTATTAATTATTTGATTATTTATACCAAAATTCTGTTCGTGATGTCCCGTTTTTTAGTTATTTAGTAACTAATTAATAATAAAAATTAATATCCAATGATAAAAAACATTAAAGCTATTATTTAGAACGAGACCCCTGAAGAAGTTAGAGTAAAACTAACGAAACGTTGGGTAAATAAAATAAAAAATAAAAATCGAACAAGTTTTTTATTTACGTTTGGAAACAAACATTTGACCAAATTACTGAAGGAAACTCCTTAAAAATTATAATAACTTTTAGTTGTTTCTTAATCGAAACTGAAATGAATGTAAAAATAAAGACTACGAATTGCTTTCAATGGTTTCAATTCATAAAATTTAGAAATAATTTCTTAAACCAAAACCTTTTTTATTTTATTATTTAGATATGTTATTAATAAATGTAATTATTTTAATTTATTTTTAAGGTATTGAATATTCTGATACTGATTTAATTTCCGTGCGCATAAAGGCTTTAAATCCAGGAAAAGCTAAAATTCAAGCAACAGTTGAACTACCAGGTGGACAAAAAATATCCTCATTTGCTGAAGTTGTTGGTGAGTAGCAACATCACGAGAAAAAATATAAAACAAAAACACATTCGAAACACATATTATATGATAGTTTAATTGAATTTCAAATATATTTTCATAGTTTTTAAAACATTGGAATTGGAACATCCCAAGCGTATATCAACCGATAGCATTTTATTGGCACCACGTAGTTTAATACAGTTAAAAGCAAATATGGAAGATGTTCTATACCGCCTATCGAGTGACAGCAATTCAATTGTTAAGGTGACACCAGATGGTATTGTACGCACTCAAGAGACTTTGGGCAGAGATTTAGTTATAGTACGTACTCAATGCAACACAATAAAGTAAAAAAATGGCAAACACATACTCATAAACTAACTTTTCTTCTTTGTTTCTTTAAGGCAAAAACTTTTGATCAAACTTTAGCTATTGGTATTGAAGTCAAAAATGTACAATATATTTTGGCCTCATTGGAGTACCCAACATTAAAACTGAAACAGACCGAAGAGAAAATACCACGTGGCATGAATTTCGTATTGAAAGTTTCATTGCATGACAACTTGGGCAATGAATTTTCTCATAATATTGAAGATGTGAATGGCTTAAAATACGATTTGTCTCACAAGGATATTGTTGATGTTCAAATTGGCAATAATTTAACTGTAGCGGTAAGTATCAAATAAGCAAATAAATACACATACACAGTGACAGCCAGCTATTAAGGGAGAAATGTTTTGATATCTGTTATTATTATATACATTTAAAGTTTTTAGGAATTAGGATGATTTAATACGGCACATAAAATAAGGCATCCTAAGGAGAGGATATTAAATTAAGAACTGTTGTTGAGGTATGCGTCTTTCTGCTCTTTTATGTATGTCATAAGTAGGGATTCCAAAACTTTTACTGCAGGTGGTAGTAGGGGAAAATAACAGTATTATTCTCCAAGAGTATCAGGTTTGTCAGGTTTCAGAATAAGAATTTCTCGAACAACTTTCCAGAAACATATGAGAAATCATTGGTTACGGAATTGAGGAACCCAGAAGTTGTGTAAGTTTTTAATACATCAACATAGAGATATATGGACTCTAGTTGTAATTATTCCTGTTATCACAAAAAGTGTAGAAGCTTTACTTTATTATTTACTTACTCATTGTTAGTAACTCCCCCAACAATCATTCGGCACAACAAGTTAAAATTCAATATGGTTGCTGCTAGTTTGAAAAAATAAGTTTTATCTAACTTTTTATAAACAAAAACGTATAAAATACTAAAACAAAAAACTTTTATCTTCATGGGTTTTCGAACAAACTATTCTTCTATACAACTATATTTTAAGTATGTATGTCACCTGACTATGACAATGTCTTAATATGTATGTATATACATGTATGTTACAGTGGTTACTTAATTCAAATAAATTTATTGCAATAGAAATTCAACTCTTAAAAATTTCTTGTTATTTTGCTTTAAAATATTTATTAGTTTACAACAAGATTTTGGTAATTATTACATTTCTTATTATTGTTTATCTGACCCTTTTTTATTAAGATTTTTGGTAATTTTTAAAGCTAAAGGTCTTTTTTATAAAATATTTAAATTTTATTTCAATATTTCGCTACTCTTGGAGTAGCTTCTTTAGGATAAAAATTTTATAATTTTATAAATTTCAAAAAATATTTGTCATAGGAAAAAAGGATATGAAAACTTTAACATAACAAAAAATATTAAAACAATTTATAACAAGTAGAAAATATTACTAATTATAAAATATTTGTAAGTTGTGTTATTTTTTATGTATTAAATGTCTGTAAATCTGTGCTACATTTTCAGTATCTGCTTGTAGTTGTTTCTTTTAGTTGTAGGTACATTAATTATCTGTAAAATCTATAACATATAACGACGTTTGTAGTTATTTTCAGTGTTTAATACCGATACATTTTTAAAGTTCGGATAGTGATTTAATTTACTACAATGAGAAGATAACGCAGTTTTTTGTAAAGTAATATTGTCTCTATATCTTTGGTCTGATTTATGTTCAGCAATTCTGGTTTTTAGTTTAATTTTCGTGGTACCTATATATACTTTATTACAATTTTCTTTATCATTTCCGTCACAAGGTATTTTATATACAACATTTGACATGTTCCATTTTCCTGTTTTATCTTTTGTTTTACTAAATAATTTATCTAATGTGTTGTAAGTCTTGTAAGCCATTCTATATTTATCAGTAACGAAAATTTTTGATCTCAATCTTTCTGATATATCCGAAATGTAAGTTATTGATTTGTAAATTTTCGGTTCTATTGTGTTTCTTGTATTTCTATTTTCTATTCTATTTTTGTTCCTTAATTGTCTTATTAATTTATAAATTAACTGAACTGGGAAATTATTGTCTTCTAATATATTCCTTATCTTTTCATTGTTCTTCTTATGAAATGTCACTTATAGTTAAGATTCTTTCAATTAAATTTTTAGCTGTAATAATAATAATATGTTTACTATGTTTGGAATAATAATTAATTATTCTTCCTGAAGCTGTTGGTATCTGATCCCAATCTATTACTATATTCTTTCCTCTTCCTATCAATAATGTATCTAAATATGAAAGTTTCGAATTATATTCTTTTTCTATTGTAAATCTTAATAAAAAAAAGGTCAAATAAACAATAATAAGAAATAGTTTACAACAAGTTTAAAGACGTTTCAAACCCTCGCCTTTAATAATACCAATCCTATTTTAAGAACTCGCCGTTTTGATTTAACACAAATTTTGCAGACACCGTACTTTGGCCACACGTTTTCAACACTACTGACCGCACGTTCACCTAGAATTAAAAAGAAGAAACTTGTGATAGAAAAAATAAAAAAATAAAATAAAAATTACACAAAAAATTCCACAATAAGCGTCTTACAATCACAGCCAGGGATTTCTTTCATTTTGTGTGCTGCAATAGTTTTTATTTTCTCTTCTCCATAGTACAATAAACACATAAACTTGGTTTTGGCATCACACAGTCACCATACTCAGTTAGGTGTGTAACTATATAAATGAACTACGCCAAAATAGGAGAATCTTTTAAAATAATGTACAAAATCTCAACCTAAAGTTTTCTTTTGCGTAATTTGAATGACCCATATGGCTTAAATATGGAAGTGTGTTTATATTTTTGTAGTTATTTATATGTATGTATGTTGTATGAACGTACATACATACTAATAACGAGGGTTATACAAAACAAGTTTGGAAGCACATCGAAAGCTCATTGAGGCTTATTGTATAATACGATACGAAAAAAATGTATGAAGCGTTCGGCTTCATACACGGCTTTTATTCGAAACTTATTACAAAATAATTACCCTGGTGCGAGGGTTTGAAAACAAAATGTTTATTGAATAATTAAACTTTCTTTAATCTATTACGAAACTTTCGTAAAGATAAAATTCTGTTTGTTTCTTTAATCTATTACAAAACAGTCGTTGTCGTAAAAAGAAAACGACACTCATAATAAGGCTGAATATTTCTAAAAATTTTTGGTGTGGCCCTTATACATACATATATGAATGTTTATAAATATATTATACACTTAAATATATATTTTTAAATCCGCTTCACGTAAAAGTGTTTGATAGAATGAATATATGGGGAACAACAATGACGCTGCATTTTGTAGTGATAGTGCCACTACGACGACATTATCTCTATTTCTAAGGAATGTCCTAAATGGTTTTGTATAACAAAAAATGTATATCACATTAGAAATCGATTAAAATATTTAATAAAGCACGATATCGTTCAGTAGAGCAAGTCCGGTGTCAGTCATGTGTCTTTTGTTCTAGTAAGTTGGCTTAATTATTCCATAGTGGTGTAATGGTTTCTTTTCAAGAAATATATGACCTTGGGATATATACTTATGAGCTTGGGATACTCTTCGCGGATTTTTTTCTTTTTTTTTGTCCTGCCCACAATAAAAGGTATTTGCAAAAGAATGAATAACCAAATATATGTGCGGATAGAACTAATTTAACTACCACAATTCAATGATCATATTATATCCAATATTGTTCATGATGCAGACGTGGTTTTCTTCTCACAATTCCATTGACGTGGTAGTACACCAGACACCATATTCATGACTCATATTTTTCAAATACTGTTTCTTAACATTTTTAAAACTATTTTTGTTTCTTAGTCATGAGTGTAAGTTTTTATTAAGATAATAATTTTTCTAACTAACACTACCACTCATTACACTTCAATTAAGCAGTTTTTAAAACAAAAAAAATAAATTCAATGGTTAAAAAAGTTTATAAAGTAAGTAAGTCCTAAAACTCAAGATCAAATCAATAGTTTAATCTAGAACTTATTTTGGCAGGTCTCGCAAATTGGCTTCAAACAATCACAACAGCAGTACTTAGTTACCATTTTTATTTTCGAGGAACAAATTGAGCACAGTTTTCTTCTACTTGGTGGGACAGATTGGTTCGTTGGTGGGGGTGGGGATAGATCATTGCCAAGAATCCTAGTCATTGTCATTCTTAGTTCTCGTGGAAACCTTTCATTGTATACCCGGAATTTTAAGTGGACTAACACCAATTTTCTTGCCAGATTGAGCATAGATGTTTTTCTTCTCATTTTGTCATTATTGTGACTACAGATTTGATACAATACTCGTACAAAACTTATGGGTCGATTACGGATGGCAACCGAACTTCAGTTATATTTACAGTTGCCATAAACGTATTACAGATGACAACTGACAACTGTAAGCTGTTAACTTCAGTTGCCGAACATGTCAACCGAGAATTTGTGATTGCTTTGATTTTTATTTTAAAGGTAAATTTTAAATGTTAGTTATTTTGTTGTTAAACTATTTATATTTTTAACATATAAATGTTTGTTTTCTACTCAAAAATTCGAAAAACCTATTGGCAACCCAACTCCAGTTTAGTTGCTATACATAATCGACCCATTAATACCAACCATATCTAGTAGTCTTTGGAAAACTGCCATAGGCCAACTATGAGTTTTACAATTGGCATGAATATATCGGAACACTTTTTATCAACTTCGTCAACTCCTTTAGTTTGGTTGTAATCTACTATCACAACAGGTTTTTTTTGTTTCAGAATCTATTTCTTGACAATAGTAAGAAGACGAAATCAGCATAACAGCTTTATTTTGTTTTGGAACAAGTTAGATCCCATTATCCTTGCCATTCTACCTATCATACATTGACGCGTGATAACGCCTATCATGGTTCTCACGCAGACCTTGCTCTCGCCCAGTAACGATTCCGAGTCAGACTTCCTAAGCGCTGGCCATATAGTCCTTGACACTCGGCAGTCCGTTCGGTTTCCCAAGGCTCTATTTGTCTCGCTTAGAACCCATCAGCATTCCTAAATTAATCCCTTTTTTAGCAGAGCTACGATAAGTAGTATAAAGCTAAACCAATTATCAGCCGTTATGTTACAATTTGAGTTTTCGACAACTTTCACCAGTCTCAATACTGACTGAGTTGGTACTTCTAGTTTTCTTTCTTGTTTAGGTAGTCTTCAAATACAGAAGTATGCGGACGGCCTGCAAATGTGATGCTGTTCTAGATGTTCTTAGACGCTCTGTTTTACTCCACATAAATCCTTTCTTACCTTTGTAATATTCACTTGTTGAATCCTGATACACTTCTTCAGGTGTAAGTTTATACCACAAGTTGTGCACATGGTGGTCACATATGCAGATTATTGCAACAGTGAATCATTGTTAGCTACATACAAAATAATTGCCCGGTCAACGGCCAGCTACGATAAAATCGAATCTATGATTTACTCGTACATGGCGTACGATGTGATGTCGAAGTGTTGGTTCATAATAGTAATAATAAACGACATTAAGCAAAACTTCAATCGCAGTATACCATATTAAAGTCGTATGTTGAGGAATCACACCGCCCAAAACAGACGAAGAGAAGATTCTGCCATGAAACAAGCGTCGTATCTGCATAACTGAAGTCAAAATGGAACAACTGGCTTAATGCTTTCTGTTTTCGCATAGACCAACTAAATCCCAGCATATCATCAGTGTCGGCATGACACATTTTACTGGTTAGGGAACCTTATTCACTGCGTCTAGTGGATTTATGTGTTCATCATATTGACTTGACTTCAAATCAAAACCCCTCAACTAACAATTTTAAAACAAAAAATATACACACGTTGCATATTATTACCAAAAAAATCATTATTTTTTATTTTACCTATTAAAAATGTATAAAGAAATTATTTGGTGTATATATCTACTTGTGGAAAACTCCAAATTTTATTCCAAAAATTCAAAATCTCGTTTTAAAATAACTCTTTATTTAGCTCTTTACTCTTTGACGTAAGTTTTAATACTGTGTTTTTACAAGAATGTGTTTTTATTTCAAAGTATGTATCAAGTGGTAATTTCAATGACAAATCAAAGTCAATTAATAAATCAAAAAGGAAATACCAATAATTAGTACAAAAGTAAAGAAGTAATAAAATTAGGAGTAATAGGGTTTACAGAATAAATTTATATAACCGATATTTCGGGGTTGTTTACAGTCGGCCATCCTTCAGTTGAAATGGACCTCCATTTACACCTTCCTCTGCGCCTTTTCCAATAATCGTTTGCTTTTACGAAGCGTACAGGAGACTTCGTTTGATGATTGTGGGTCATCAATATTTCCATTGTCATCGCTGTCATCATTTTCTGGAGCTAGAACATGTTTAATTTGGTCTACTGCTACGACTCCCTCATAAAATCGCTGTGTTCGCTGCAGGCCGGGAATATCAGTCACTCGGTAGCGATCATTCGGCAAAACCTCTGTTATAACGTATGGCCCCTTATAATGTGGAAGCAGCTTTGATGACTCACCAACACCTGGAATTGTAATTCTTTTTATCATGACGTAATCTCCAGGTAGGTATACGGTAGCATCACATCGCGATTTGTCATAAGCGATCTTTTGTTTTTGTTGTTGTTCAATAATATTTTGTAACGCTCGATTGCGTTCATCATCGATATTGGCACTAAGCTGCTGTCGAACGGCATCTTCTAATACACCACCAGCAACATTTCTAGGAGAGTAATTTAGTAGCAGTTTAAAAGGAGTGGTTTTAATTGCGCGGTGAAGAGTGTTATTTAAACTATACTGTGCGATGCCTACAAAGGTGTCCCAATCTTTGTTATCTGGGTGCTTGCTCATAGTTGCTATCATGGGAGTTATGCTTCTATTTAGCCGCTCAATCTGGCCATTTGCTCTCGGGGTAGCTGTTGCATTTTTAATATGAACGATGTTGTTATTTTTACAAAACTTGACAAATTCAGAACCCGTAAAACTGGTACCAAGGTCAGTAATAAATCTCGTTGGAGCACCAAATAAAGCAATCATCTCTTCAGTTACACGGACCGTTGTGTTTGATTTAGTATTGCGAACCGGTTTTAACAAACAGAATTTAGTGAAGCCATCAATAGCAGCCAAAATATATGAGTTACCCTTTGCGCTTTTTACGAAAGGTCCTAAGTGGTCTAGGTGCACGGTATGGAACGGCGTTCCAATTTTGTCGATAGGGTGTAACATACCTGGTCTTCTTCCTCCTGGTTGTTTGTGGTACAAACACTCGGCACAGGCTCCTATATAAGTTTTAACGTAATTTTTCAACCTGGGGAACCAGTAGTACTCTCTGATCTTTTGTACTGTTTTATCCAATCCAATATGGCCTAGGTTATCATGGTAGCTGTTAACAATTTTCCATCTTGCTTTGCGAGGAACATAACATTTTTCGTCATTGCCTGCCTTCCTGAAAACAACACCATTTCTCAACAGGTAATTTGTTTTTATATTTCTATCAAAATCATCTAAATCAGCTGTTTTCTTCAACGAAATTACTATTTCATTTAGAGCTGGGTCTGTTTTTTGTAGTAATGTTAGCCAATCACCTTCACTTAATGTATTATAAAGAGAAAAAACATCTGCCACAGTCTCGGATTCCCGTGCCTCATCAACTGGGTTGCGACTAAGCGAGTCCACATGTTGCATTTTACTTCCAGAACGATGGACTATATCAAATTGGAACTCTTGAAGTTGTAGCCACCATCGCCCGATACGAGGTATCATATCTTTTTTTGCAAACGTACTTCTTACGGCATTACAGTCTGTAACAACAACAAATTTGATACCAATTAAATACACACGAAGTTTTTGTAACGTCCACACAACAGCAAGCGCTTCTAGTTCAGTTGAATGGTATCGACTTTCTTCTGGAGTAGTTTGTTTACTAATAAAAGCAACCGGATGAAGTTTATTGTCAGCCTGTTCTTGAAGTAAAATTCCACCAAGCCCGATCTGACAAGCATCAGTATGTACCTCTGTTCTTACGCCAGGCGAATACATAGCTAACGTTGGACGAGATATAAGTTTCTCCTTAATTAATTTAAAAGCTTCCTCCTCCTTTGAAGACCAGTTCCATTGTGCATTTTTCCGGGTTAACTTTGTTAAGGGTTGAGCCATTGTTCCAAAATTTTGTACGAATTGACGGAAGTAACTTGCGAGACCAATAAATTGTCGTACATTGTGCACAGTTTTAGGAGTTGGAAACTCGAAAACACTCTTTATTTTCTCCTGAGATGGTCTTAAAGTTCCGCACTGTATTTCAAAACCGAGGTACTCTATTTTATCAAAAAGAAATTTGCATTTAGATAAATTTAATTTTAAATTTGCTTTATTCAAAACTTCGAGAATTATTTTCAAATTTTCCAAACCTTCTTTTTCTGTATCAGCCGGTATGAGAATATCATCAAAGTAGGCTAAAGCAATTGTAAAACGCAAGGTTCCAAGTACTTTATTTATTAATTGTTGAAAAACGGCTGGGCCATTACAAACACCAAATGGCATACGTAAAAACTCAAAGTGGCCTTCAGGTGTTACGAATGCTGTAAGATGTCTTGACTCTTTACTTACAGGTATTTGGTAATATCCACTTTTCATATCCAAAGCTGTAAAATATTTTTTATTTTGTAGACGATCAATATTATCATGAATTAATGGCAATGGATATTGCATTTTCTTTGTTATTTTATTTAATGCTCTGTAGTCAATACAAATTCGTTTTTCACCGTTTTTCTTATTTACAAGCAACATTGGACTCGAATAATTTGACTCAGAATCACATATTATTCCCGCACTCTTCATTGTTTCAATTTCTCTACGTACATACTCTCTCTCAGAATAACTCAAACGGTATGGACGAAAAGTAATAGGATCGTTTTTTGTCAATTCGATTTTAAACTCAACATCATTTGTTGTTCCCAAATCACTCAAATTATAGGAGAAGCACGAAATATTTTCTTCAACGATACTCTTGAGTTTTTCTTTTCCTTCTTTACTTACATTTTCGCCAATTTGTAGCTCACCAAAATCAAAGTTTTTTAAAGTTGTTGTAGCGACGAATGCTGTATTCGTATTTTCATTTTTTGCATCATTACTTCCACTCAGTTCATCTCCTGCATTTTTTTGCTCAAAGCAGATTTTGCCGTTAGTTATTGTTTCATTCTTTTTAAATTGTATGTCTAGTTTTGTTAAATTCATAACCGGGATGGAAAACTCACCAGTATCATTATTTATAACACAATTTGGTATTAAAACACCTGACTTATTTTGGTGATTTTCTATGTACAGATTAGTAGCATTAGTAAAGTTATTGTAGGCAGAAATAAATCCAACATAATTCGAAGGAATGACTGTAGCTTCCTTGGCCCACAACTTCACACTAGTTTTTGGTAAAATAGGCACTTCCATATTTTGCAAACAATCATCTGGCTCTTCATTAATCTTTTCCTCGAAGAAACGCAGTGTCTTACCTCTGCGCACCATTGTTATATGTTCCTTTTCTGTGAACGGCTGTCCAACTAATAACGGAATATTTATTTCCTCATCTTTTACCACAAATATTTCGACGTCGGCTTCAGCCTGATCAACCTGAAGATTAGCGGTAAACGCACCAATTGGAACTACTGATCCATTACCAAAGCCATGTATTCGCACTGAAGATTTCGGTTCGCTATACATCATTTTTAATTCGTTTACTGTTGATACTGTCATCATATTTACGGCACTCCCAGGGTCGATATATGCTTTGACAACTTGTCCATTAACTAAAGCTTCTTGAAAATACTTGCTGTTGGTAGTGGAAGAGGCCGCTGAGGTTACAGCGGTTGAAGTAGTGGTGTTGTGTGAATTAGACGTTGACTTCGCTTGGACGTTTTTGTTTTTATCGGGGCAAACATTCTGCATGTGGCCATCTCTGTGACAATTAAGGCATTTAATGGGCGCTTTGCAGAACCTTTTTACATGTCCAACACCTTCGCAGCGGTAACATTTTAGCAAAGGTACTTCAGTTTTACAGAAGCGCGCAAAGTGACCTTGTTTTCCGCATTTGCTGCAAAGTTGTACACCATCTGTTTTACCTGATTGTTGAAATCGCTGTGTCTGAGGTTTACCTATGGCTACATCTTTTTCTGCACATCCAGCGTCGATATAGTCGTAGATATTAGATAAAATGTCATTAAAGGTGACGTGTTGTCTCTGTAAAAGAAATTTTCTTAGATCAATTGATTTAATACCTCTGATGATAAACTTTTTTGCGTCATCAAACTCCAAGTTAAGTTGTTGTGTAAGTCGTAGTTTATCAAAAAAATACTCAGTGATATCTTCGTTGGCGTGCTGGCATCTTTGGGACAATTTTTCCCAAAGTTCAGCTGTTGACTGACGACCAATAAACGTGTCTTCAAACTCCTCTTGGAAATCCTTCCAAGTTTTAAATTCGGCCGCATTGTACCAATTTAGTGAGGCACCTTCTAGATTAGCACGAGCACATTGTAAACGAAATGAATCTGGCCAATTATTCATGTTTCCAATCCCATTAATGGAGGCAAGCCAATCTTTAGCTTCTGAAGGTGACCTCTTGCCATTAAATTTTTTTATTGTGTTGTTCAGGTCGGGCATAACGTGATACGATGTTCTCTCGGAGCGTAGCGTATTGATCAGCATTTGATTTTGTTGGAGCAATAACGATAAAATGGAATTTTCTTCAGTGGATACTCTTATGCCACTATCACCAATGTTGGAAATATTTACCGGAGTACTCTCGTTACCACATGGTGTCCTCTTACATGGATTATTTGAAGCACTCTCAACTTCAAACTGGTTCTCAACTTCTCGACTCATATTGCAGACGTAGAGATAAGAAAAATGTATTTTTTTTTTTATTATTGATTTTTCTTATGTATCCCACTTCTGATTGTGGAAAACTCCAAATTTTATTCCAAAAATTCAAAATCTCGTTTTAAAATAACTCTTTATTTAGCTCTTTACTCTTTGACGTAAGTTTTAATACTGTGTTTTTACAAGAATGTGTTTTTATTTCAAAGTATGTATCAAGTGGTAATTTCAATGACAAATCAAAGTCAATTAATAAATCAAAAAGGAAATACCAATAATTAGTACAAAAGTAAAGAAGTAATAAAATTAGGAGTAATAGGGTTTACAGAATAAATTTATATAACCGATATTTCGGGGTTGTTTACATACTATAAATACACTGAAATTAAAATAACTTAAAATGGCAATATTTAGACTTTAATGATCTGCTTTTTGAATCAAGCATTCTTTTCACAAGATTTATTCTTATATCTTCAGACATAGACCTTCAAGCATCTATAACATCTTCTTTTAGGTGATACATGCATTCATAGGCTTTCAGCATTAATTCGGCGGCTTAATGTGCCATAATTGTGTTCTGATCTGGAGAACATGATTGCCATTGACGTACATTAAAATGTTTTAAAGACCACCTCTTTGTTTGACGACTTACATGGACAGGTGCGTTGTCGTGTTGAAAAATACATTGTTTTTCATTACTTTTTTCCAATTTCTCATCTAGTAATTTTGTGTAATCAGAAGAAATCAAAAATGCAGTCTTTACAAAAAGCTTCTCAACCATCAAAGAACCGCCTCCGAAATTGTTTAATGAGAAATATCGTGGTTTCTTCCGTCCTAAATCCTTAAACAAACATATTTATGTTCAAGTATAGCAGTTTTTGTGGTGGAGTAATAGTCATGTCACAGACAACAGCTTAACTTATGGTTGTTTTTGGCATTTTTACCTAACATTAATTAATAATCTGACCAATACTCTGCGATTCTTTCGTTCAGAAAGCTTTTATTTTTACCATAATAATCCGGATTATTTCCAAATTTTGTTCCAAAATTTGTTACCGGTTTATTTTTTTTTTTGGTAATTGCTCGAAATTTGATATTTTTCAAAATCACTAAGCTACGAACCACTTGGTATTTTATAGAAAATTGCTGGTACTTCTGCTTCTACTTCTGCTTTGCTTATCATAAAATGTAATTACAGTTATGAAACACTAACAAAATATTAATGCACAATTTAATGAAGCGGTCTCCTAAATTTTGGAAAAAAGAGATCATTAACCATACTGTTAAAAAAATGTTAAAAATGGATTAAAAAACTGTTTGCAACTTTACAACATATAGCAAACGTCAAGTGTAATTATAGTAATGCAACACAGTGTATAACTTTAATGTTTTTTTTTCTGGGAAATTGACACTTTTGGCGCGTTCAAATTCATTTCTAAGTTTGAATCTTTCAACCATGACATATTGCGGCTTTTATCTTTAACTTAACCTAATTTATTTTCCAAAATTGAGAACTTTTTAAAATACCCTCTATTGCATATGCAGCCATATATGGCTTTTCAATTTCAAATGCACATTCTCAACAAAAATTAACAGTTTCGAAAAATAATAGTTTTTGAAAAACATAATTAGACGAATGTTGTTTCCTCTGTTCTTTACATATGTAGGTGCATAGAAAACCTCAGTCTTGTTTATAAGTTCACGTGGTCACTTTGTACAGTGAAAATATACAAAATAAAACATATATTTTTTAAATTACAAGTAAGTTGGTGTGCTTATACATTTTTTTTATGTTAACATTTTTCAATTGTGCATGTAGAACTCGTAAAATCACGCATTTTTCAGAACAGCCAAATATGGCTTCTCATGCATTCACAGAAAAATTCGTCCAACTTTGACGTGCCATATTTGGCTTCAAATGCATTTACTGATAAAAATTACGGTATATGTGTTTTCATTTCTTTCATAATAGCAACTCTTTCCATGACATCAGCGATGACAAAAAAAAATGTTTTTATTCGATTTCTTGTGATGGGTTAGAAAGCGATGCAGAATTACCTGAGTCAGACAATGAATCAATATCAAATCAGTCTTGGCAGGATTCACTGGTGATACCTGAAACGGATGTAAGTAGCGAATTTGATTTAGTTTCGAAAACGAAAAAAGGTCAGAAGGAGGAACAGAAGACGATGGATGAAATCTAAATTTGGTGCATACAAGGAAGACGATTTACCTTTTTTGGGAACTAAGGGATTACCAGAGGAGATGTCTAAATTGGAAACACCAGCTGATTTTTTGCAGTTCCTTTTCCCCGACGAATTACTTGACCTGATTGTAGAAGAATCCAATAGAAAAGCCTTACAAGACAATATCAACAAGCCAGCCAATATTACGCGAGCCGAATTGGAACAATTCTTTAGTATAAGTATGTCTGTTCATGTCATTATTGAAGTTGCCTTCTGCTAGACGTTATTGGAATTCAGAACTCGGTCAGCCCTTCGTTTTTAATATCATGACCTGTAATAGATGGGAAGAGATAAAACGCTTTCTTCATTTTGCGAATAATGACGAATTTTTCCAACATGGTTTGCCTGGACATGACAATCTTTTCAAAATAAGGCCCTTTTTGAACAAGATTATATATCAACTACTTCTAGTCCCAAGCAACACAATTTCAGCTGGTGTTCCAGATCTTGGTGTAAGCGGAAATGTTGTTTCTCGATATTTTTTGACAACTTTTTCAACAGTTCTAAACTTTAAGTTCATCTTGCCAAAACGGGTCTACATGCATTAGGAACAGTCAGAATTAAAAAAAATTTTTTTATCTTTGTTGCATGAAACGCCATATATGGCAATACATTTTTAGGGTGATACAGATAGGAGTGCATATGAAGCCATATATGGGAAATTTTTTTTTTCAGAAAACTGACCTGTTTTTCTGAAAAAATTTTGTTTGCATATCTTAATTATACAATTTAAAAAATAAATTAATAAAAAAAAAATTAATTTGTAGCTGGATCATAATGCATGCAGTAGAGGGTTAAATCAGTTTTAATGCATTTTTAGATCTTTTTGATATTCTCCGTTTTATTTGTCGATTGCAGTTTCTAGATAATCATTATTTTTAGGTACTTAGGACCGAAAGAATAAATTTGATAAAAATTGTTATTAATATTTTTTAAAATGTTTGCTTTCAATTTTTTGAATTTTTAAACAATATAGTTTATATATATTTTGTTGTCCGATTGTTTCCATTTTCAAATATATATTAGCTTTTTAATAAACAAAAAAATAAAAAATAGCTGAACTGCTAAATGTGTAAAATAGAATTTCAGGACAACCCTTACTATGAGATATAGACTGCAAACATGCATAGAAACTTATTAAAGTTGTAACATAAAAATGAAATGCATTACGGCACTTTATAATCCCACATGGTAACGTTACGTTTTTTTTGTTGCTGTCCTTATTTTTTATTTGACCAAGTTTTAGATTACATACTTACAAATAGAATGGATACTTTATATGCGTCTTGTTGTAAGTCCATATGTTTTTCTGTAGTCTGTATCCTAGCTGGCCAAGGGAGAATGCGGTTTGTTAAAGTTGGTGTTTGATAATGGTGGTGCTGGCAGTGGTGGTCAGTAAGCTTTTTCAGCACAAATTTAAACTTAAAAACACTGGACCATGAAACATCGTCCGAGAAAGGTACACATTGTGTATGGACTTTTGTAAAATAACCACAACAACTTACTATTAAATTTGTTTTTGTTGTTTGTTATGTCATTCAACAACGCATCTTTCTTTATACGAGAGATACAAGAAGGTTTATTTTGTTTGTAATCTTGTTTGTAATATCCTTCAAATCTGATTTAGAACTACTTTTGTATGTTCACATACTTTTAAATTGTATTCTTGGGCGTTTAAGTTAACATAGTTGAGTTATTTACACAAATAACAAGGAATTCATAAACAATAAATAATTAAATGGTAAACTTAAAGAGTCGTGGCATAAATGTTTATGGTATCGCTTGCAGTCATGTACTAAATTATGTTTGACATTGTAAGCTTTTAGAGCCTTCGACGCCGCTTGGCTATTGACAAAGAATGACATCTTATTACATCAGGTGACATTTCTCAATACAAAATCTGAATGAGTCAGAATCGCCAAATTCCATTCTTAAGTGATGTTCCGTCTTATCTCCAAGTTCTTTGATTTCGACGTTCAATATAGTTTGCATGATAAAACTGATGGAGAGAACAAAATTATCCAAAATTAATATCACAATATGTATTATCGGTGTATGCTCCATAAACTTACATCGCTTAAATTCGAATATCCTTTTTGTATTATTAATTTGTTGCATTGCGGTGGTTTTCTATCTAGAATACAACTACCCAAAAAACAAACCCTGGACATTAATTTAGCACTAAAGAAAAATTTTATTCTCATAAGAGAAAAAAACTTCACATAAATTCTAGAATTTAGTATTTATTAACAGCAGCACATTTTTTGGGCATACTCCCATCTAGAGCCATACAGCGCTATTTTGCAATTGCTTACCAAACATTTTGGATTTCATTCCAGATATCGGCCAAATTCTTGGGTCTTCCTGCGTTATATGTTGCTCTACATCATTCTATAGTTTCTCAATTGGATTGAGATGCGGAGCTCTTACATGGGACTGTCACAGAGGTTTTGTAAATTAAAAAGTAATTTTTACGGCTCCCTCTAGAGTTCATCTGGGGGGTTATTGTGTATTTCGATTCGAATCGAAAATACTTTCGAAAACAATTTTTGATATGGAAATTAAATCGCATTGTGTAATACGTTCGAAAGATGTACAGAGTTATATTTACATTTTTACGGGTAAAACCAAGTGGCGCCAAATCTAATCGTGTTAAAATCTGCCAGCACCTTTACAATAATTACATTAAAAAATATTAACTGGTGCCAAAAACCAGCAAACTTCTTTATCAATGCTTAGCATTTTTCATAAATTTGAATTTTTATTAATTCGTCAGTTTATTTTAATTGGCGTTTAGTTAACAGTGATATTGTTGAAAAGCTATAATATTTTGTGTGTAATAAATGTTTCTTATTAAAATTTTTTCTTTGTTACTATATTGAGACATGTATTATTAATAGTTGTGGCGAACGGACTTTATGTTAATGTATTGCTAATAGTTTGTCATACCTAGTAACTTATATAAAACATTTTTATATAAGTTAATACATTTGTATTAATTTTAATACAGTTTTTCTAAATTTAATAAAATATTAAGATTTTAGTAATTATTTATTTTTTATTTATTTTATTTTTTTTTTTTAAATTCAAATTTTGTTTTCAATATTTCGCTACGTCTTTGTGTAGCTTCTTCAGGAAAAAGACCTTAAGCTTTTATAATTACTAAAATCTTAACAATAAAAAAGCTCAAATAAACTATAATAAGAAATTTAATAAAATATTTAAAATTTTTCTGCTTCATAACAATTCCATTTATCACTTTTCACCTTTGTATCGTTTTTTTTTACCAAACAAATGCTGAACAATAAACTCCACCAATATTTCATATTATCTTGGCATATCAACTTTTATAAGAAAAATTTAATTTATTTCTTTTTAAACTTACATTTCGCAAGCAAAATAGCATTCGAACGATTTACGAACATAAGTACACTTGCTTTCGTATTACACAATTGCATTTACGAAAGCAATTTTTGGTTTTTCGTAAGGCAAGTAAAAATTCCGGAAAATAAAGTATTCGTAAATAAATTTTCGAACGTTCGTAAACAAATTTTCGAAAATCGTACTACACAATACAATTTTTACGAATTCGTAAATTTTCCGCTTCTAATCGAAATACCCCCCTGGTGTATAATCTTACGCTGTTCCTCTTTCCACCACTTTATTCTAGCCACGTCTAAATAGTGCTTAATGACCGTTAATTTTTTGTTTCATAAAGAGAAATACTTTTGAAAACAGCTTACATGAAGTGTGCTAACCTCATATCTACTAGCACTGTATACCTTTGAACATACTGACAATGACACTATTGAATGTATCCAGTAGTCCTAGACTCTTTGGATAGTATTCGTCAGAATCTTAATAAATAGTTAATAGAATAAATAAGTTTAAAGCAAGCAATGGAGTTCCATTTGCTCTTTACAGATCTCCTTTGTACTTGTTGTAGCACACTTTATGTACATCCCAGTGTTTAGCTCTTCAGCTCTGCTGGCCCTATAAAACAATCACCGTACATTGGACTTTTGATCTCCCGTGTTACAGATTACAGATTAGTAAATTGTCCTATTTAAGTGATATTATTACTGAATAATTTAAAAATTTAAAAATCCATACTCAACCTTAGAATCTCGTTACCCAGTGTCTACAACGTACATGTTGGTTTACCGTTGGATTCACTGTTTAAGGCGCTTAGGTCTGCATTACTGAAACAAGAAGGATATGTTCGAATTAATTATTTATTTGCCATATCGCAACTTATGCTGAAGCTGCTTTACTGTTTTGCACCGCTTGCTGCTTCTTTGATCTTCTCAACTTTCGCAAACTAATACCAATGTTGTCAATATCTTGAATCTTCTCCAACTTAGTAAGAGATCAGAAATCCATATGTAGCATGATAGTTATGGGAGTACTCTCAGCTACCTAATTAAATAAAGACGCTTCTTTATTTAGTACTATTACCTTATTAGTGAAAGTACTAATTTGCTCTGCATTGATTTATGGTTTTTTGACTGCTTAAAGTTCCATGTTGGATCAACGCTCCGGAACGGCCCGATTCTCACTCGGACAAGTTTTTTTCCAAAGAAATTATAATTTAATTGTAATATAAATAAAAAAAACAAACAAACACAAACTGCGAAGCTTTTTGGTTTGTCTGCAGAAAACACCCAGAGTCTTTGGCAGGAATCGAACCCGCAACCCTCTGACTGATAGTCCGGCACACTATCGCCTAGACTATCGGGGCACCTAAAAGAGCGCTACAAAAGATTTTTTAAATAAAACAGAAACGGTTTTGGATATCAATGAAATTCTGGAACTCGATTTCTATTGCATGGCCACCACGGGCACGCTTGCCGAAGTCCAGACGCTGAACCCAATTTTCGACGGTTTTCAAGCATAAATCGGCCGATACTGCTGCAATTTCACGTTCGATATTCGTACGAAGTTCATCTATCGTCGCTGGCTTGTTGGCATAGACCATAGACTTGACGTAGCCCCACAGGAAATAGTCTAACGGCGTCAAATCGCACGACCGAGGCGGCCAATCGACTGGACCATTTCGTGAGATAACACGTTCTCTAAACTTGGTTTCCAATAAATTAATTGTGGCATTCGCTGTGTGGCTTGTGGCGCCGTCCTGTTGGAACCACATGTCCTCCAAGTCCATATCATCCAATTGGGGCCAAAAATATTCTGTTATCATTGAACGGTAGCGATTCCCATCACAGTAACGTGCCGGTCTTGATCATCACGGAAGAAGTACGACCAATAAACCGCACCAAACCATACTATTTCGGGATGCAATGATGACTCATGGAGTACGTGTGGATTGCTGTCTGACCAATAACGCATTTTTTGCTTATTGACGAAGCCATTCAGCCAGAAATAAGCCTAATCGCTGAAGATGATTTTTCGATGAAAATCCGAATAATTTTCAAGTTGTTGCTCAGCCCAATTCACGAACATACTTCGCTTCTGGTGGTCAAGCGGCTTAAGTTCTTGCGTCAATTTGATCTTGTAAGGATGTAGGCCAAGAACTTTTCGCAAAATTCGCCACAACGACGTCACATAGTTGCCCAACGCTTCAGAACGACGTGTGAGAGACACAATTGGGCTTTCTTCAACTGAAGCTTCAGCGGCAGCAATATTCTCGACACTACGGGCAATTCTTTGTCGCACTGGCATGGGAACATTTTGTACTGTGCCCGTGGATTCAAATTTTTCCACTAGACACTCAATTGTTGATCTGGTAGGACGATTATGACGACCATAAATTGGACGTAGCGCTCTTAACGTTGAGGCCACTGACTACAAATTTCGGTATTAAATTTTAATAATTTCAACTCGTTCTTGTCTCATATATATTTCCATCATGAAATGGCAAACCTTACTGAAGAGAAATGCCAAAAGAGCGGCAAAAAATATGGCGTCGTTTGCTGTCCCTATCGGTCTACTTTTGTAGCGTCCCTGTTGAAAAACGCTTTATATTGTAGACAAATCGTAAAGGTGTTTATACATATGTTCAGGAGTTTATAAATATGACACAAATAATATCTGTTCGTCCTGATCGAAATATTTAAAATTTTCCACATAGTTAATTGATTTTCCATTTGGAGAGTTTTAGTTATAATTAAGTTAAGTACATACAAATAATATGTTTATGTTTATGATGATGTTTCAGGAATTTTTAAATATTTATATTAAAGAGTATTAATACACATGGTAGCATCCTTAATTGTACCTTGACTGACTTTATATTTCCATAAATGTTATTTAAGTTTTCAACGAATTTCTCAGTATAGTTATTACTTAAAATACACACTCCGATATTGACTCAACAAATGTAAATGCATACATACGAGTACATCATACATCTACGTAACTACAACATATTTTATTTATCTTCATTAAATTATAGTAAATCATATTATTATTTCTTTTTTTACATAAATACATACAATACAACTTATTTGTTTTGTTTCAACCATTTCAGATAAATCTGCCACGTGAAACGAGCAACATGATTGCTATAAGTTTAAAAGATGCTACTGGAGTTCAGCATGCCGAGGATTATATTAAACTGTCAGTTGGTGAATCTAAACATATTTATCCTACTAAGGTAAGAAGCAGGACACATTTTAGAGCAACACACAACATGTAACGTTAGCGTCTTGAATTTAAATTGAAAATTTTACTCATGTTTCTTGCAAAATTAAAACAAAATAGAAAAAAAGCAACCAAAATTGTAACCAAAGACACAAGCAAAATCTAGAGGGTCTTGCATTTTGACTTGTATAATATTACTATGAAATTGTTGCTGTGTTCTGTGCTAGTGTTCGTTTGCTTTTTTAAACAGTTTATGGTCTTCCACATTGATGGTTAGGTTGTACGTACCATCATCATTAGCAAAGTATTTTAATGCTGTTAAATATCGTTGGTATACACGTGAAGGGCAGTAAGAGTGAATAAATTATACATATTTACTTGCATAAACCGAAAAGTATCTAAATTTTTTTGAAGTATTTTTCAAATTTGTAAAACATTAGTATTTTAGAACATAGTTTGACAATGTATTCGATATGGTTGTTCTTCTAACTTCCCTTTTCACTAGAATCCAATGACGTTTTACAAACCAAAGTTATATAATTTTATTCGATTTTGTATGAGCAAGGATCCATTTGTTAGCGTTGAGCAGTTGGATTTAACATATTTTAAACTAATTTCGTAACAAGGTGTGTTTCAGGGTGCCTTAAAAGCTTAGGATAATCTTTTTTTTTTGTATTAGCCAATAAGGTAACAAATTCTATTTGCAGAACTAAAGTGTCTATGTTAAAATATTTAGTTTTCGTTAATTGAATTACATATTTTGAAAATATATTTTAAGCTATAATAGCTAAAACTTTATTGAATTCCATTAGTAGATGTTAGAATCTTTTAAACAATTTTGTCTACTTGACATATTGTACCTCGTTTATTATTTAAACAGTGATGTTTGCAAGTAAATAAAGTTCGGATCTCACTTAATAATTGTACTTACACTCTAATCGGTACAGAAGATACAAAATGTTTTCCGTTTACTTTAAAATCGTAACCGCTGTGAGTCAAGTATATGTATATTTTTATGGAAAACTAGCATTACATGATATTTTCGCTAATTACTTGTTAACTTTGAAAGACAGTTTTTTCACTGCTTATTTGAGTGTTGGTTATGTGCATATGCGACAATAATTATAGCAATTTTTCTAGAGTTGGCCTATTCAACATGTATGCGACTGCTTTGATTTGTCTAGCAAAATTTGCCTGTTTATAGTAACCAATTTTCTTAATTATCAATCTACTCATCACATCACTTCTCATGAAAATCAAATGTAAAATGTTTTTTTTTTCATTTGATTACAGTGGTTAAAGCATTTTATAGATTGCCCACTTTCAGGATTCATGGATCAGCCGAAGCTGCGTTGAAGTAGTGAAGATTAGCTTGATTTTATATTAACATTCTATTCATATTGCGAGCCAATTTTTACATGAGCCCTCGATATGTTTTCTTACGAGATTGTATAATATTATACTTAAATATCGACATTTTATGACACATGTAGGTTTGTTTTTAACATGATTATCCCAGCAAATGCAAAGCTTCGATTTTAGAATATTCCAATCAATTCCTAAAAACTGAATGACCAGAAATACCTTTTCTCTAAATTTTGTTTTTTGTTGTTCTTTTAATATGATATGTCGAGTCTCTACTAGAATTTGTAAATAACTATAATAACATTTACAGCCCAATTGTGAATAAAAATTCCGCGGGAGTTTTTTCCCTTTTTATTTTTTTAACATTGAATTTGAATAGGAAAAATGGAAAAAGGAAAAAAATAACTCCCACGGAATTTTTATTCATGATTGGGCGGGCTGTTATTTTTTTATTGTAGTTTGTATGCTTAGGTTTTTTCGTTATTAATTCTAATTGTTCCTATGACAATTTATTGTTTTCGTTTTGTAAATAATTTCAACTTTTATTTTGATACTTTTCAATTAATTTGTATCACAGTTTTTGATATTATTTGTATTTAATCAGCTTTATTTAGCTTGTTTTGTTCGGTTTTCATCAATTATCAGTGAAATTACGTTTTATTTATTGGGTTTTGTGAAAACTTTAGTGTTTGGTATAGTTACAATATTTAAATATAAAATTATATCAAATGTCTTTATTTGATAAAATACTAGCATCTGCTTTATATGATTTGACAATTATATAAGTTACATGTTCCTAATATTCAGTCATAATGTAAACGCATAAATTTTAGAGATTTTAGATATTTTAAATTCCTTGATTTACAATGAATTACGTATCAAAATGCATGTATTATTTGCTAAAGTGTTTGATAATTAAGTGATTTGAATTCGTGTTTGCTGGGATGTCATGCATTTATTGCATACTTTTGGATTTGCCATGGACCATTTTAACTTAAATGGTGATTTTTGTTCTTGTTGTTCTTACTACTGTAGTTGTGTCATCGAGAAGGGAAAGTGTATATTTGAAGTTGTGTTGACAACACAAGTTGCTGTTGTTTTTTACATTCATTACATACTCGTAAATATCTCTTCTCATAGATACTCTACGTTTTTGTTCTATTTTGTATTTTTATTGGTTATTATTTTTTTGTTTATAAATTTATTTACTCTGTTTTATTGACATTTTGAAATGATGTAACAGCAACGTAAACAACTTTAATCCATTTAAACACCATTTAAAAGGATTAAATCTTTAACTTTTTACGTGATGTGTTTAGTATATTTTATAAATTAAATTCAAGTGTTCTATGCCTGTCATATATTTAGTAACAAACTATTTAGATTTGGTTTGATAAAGTTAAACATACTACTGGTGCAAAACAAATTAATTTAAAAAAAGAAGAAATGTCTAAAAATCGGTATATTGATATTAAAATTAACTAAAATAATATATTGACCTAATAAAATATAGTTAAGTAAAAACATATGTAATCAATGGATACTGACGTTGTTTACTGTTACAAGTGTAACAGTAAACTTCTTATAATTGAAAGCCTACTCATGTCACGGATTTTTAGTTTTAAGACTGTAATGTATTTAGTTGGCTCTGTATAGACAGATTTGCATATACAAATTTGCTTAATAAACGTTTGTTAAATTTAATAATCGTTTTTGAATAAGGGGGTTTATCTTTAACATAACCGGTAAATTAATAATCCAATGGTGAAATTATGCGATTGGCATGTTTGATGTACAATAAATTAATTAGTGGCTGTATGAAATGTTGTACCGTTCTGTTGCAACCACATGCCAGTAATATCCATATCATCAACTATAAACCAATATTTAACTGTTAACATCTCCCGATATCGATTCTTAAAAGCCAACAATTTAATCGACCAAATTCTTAATAAAGGGTGTTTTTTTAGGCCCGATAGATCTTGAAATTGTAAAAAATAACACAAAAAATTAAATTGTAATCAAAAATTTTTTTTTATTCGAAAGATCAATACGTGACATTAACATTTGAAAATGATTTCGGGCATATGGGTACCGCGGCTGTTCTTGACGAAGCGCATTCTGGACGTCCAATTTTGGGCCACTTTTTCGAGCACTGCTGGCCGTATGTCACGAATAACACGAACAATGCTGGCCTCCAAGGCGTCAATTGTTGCTGGTTTATTAGCATAAACCAGTGACTTCACGTAGCCCCACAGGAAATAATCGAGAGGTGTCAAATCGCACGACCTTGGAGGCCAATTGACAGGTCCATTTCTCGAAATCAACTTATCGCCAAATTTTGATTTCAATAAGTCGATGGTTGCGTTCGCCGTATGGCACGTAGCGCCATCCTGTTGAAACCACATCTCCTCCGGATCAATGTCATCCATATTTTCAAACAAAAAATCATTGATCATGGTGCGGTAACGATCTCCATTGACCGTAACGCGAGCTCCGGCCTCATTTTTGAAGAAATAAGGTCCGATGATGCCACCAGCGTGAAAACCGCACCAAACGATGCATTTTCCTGGATGTAATGGAGTCTGTAGGGTCTCTTGTGGATTGGTCTAGCTCCATATGCGGGAATTTTGCTTATTAACAAACCCGTTAAGCCAAAAATGCGCCTCACCGCTGAACACAATTTTGCGATAAAACAACGGGTCAGTTGCCAACTGCTCTAGAGCCCAATCGGCGAAAGAACGACGCATATAATGGTCTCGTGGCTTCAATTCCTGCACCAGCTGGATCTTATACGGGTGTAGGCCGAGATCTTTGCGCAAAATTTTCCACGTAGTGGACGGACAGAGCCCCAATTCCTGCGACCGACGACGAATCGATAAATTTGGATCTTCTTCCACACTTTCGTTTACAGCGGCGATATTCTCTTCAGTACGCACATTCCTTCGACGTGTTGGTGTTATTGCATCCTCTAGAGAGTATGTGGTACGAAATCTATCCACAGTTCGACGAATGGCTTGTTCAGATGGACGATTATGTACGCCATAAAAATGACGAAGTCGTCTATAAGTTGCGCGAATCGACGACTGATTTTCAAAGTAAATTTGGATAATTTCGTAGCGTTGTTCAAGCGTGAGTCTATTCATGATGATTTGTCAGAGTATACTGAAACGATAAAAAAAATTATTTCATCAAAATTTAGTTTTTTGTGTTACTTTTTACAATTTAAAGTTCTATCTAGCTTAAAAAAACACCCTTTAGCAGTCTTAGAAAGACGATTTTGTTGACAGAAAATAAATTTCTTGTTGAAAACCCCGTTATAAAAGAGAATAAATTTGTTCAAAACTATAAAGAGGAATTGTGCGGTATATTAGGTCCTTTATACATTAAGATATCTAATAAGGCAGGTTAATGTACTCTACACAATCCATTTTTATTTGTATTTGTATTTGTTGACTTATTTGTCACTTTATTTTTTTGCTGCCATAATTATTGTAATATCAACTAACTTGTAATATTTTTTCTTTTCTTTTTTTGTTTACTTTCTTTTCAATTGGTGTTAACATTTTCATAATCATAACTATTGTCATTATCATCCGAATTGCTATTACAACTACTCTCATCGTCATTGCGGACGTCATCTTCATTGGCATTGTTACAATGTGTATACATACATCCACTTAAATGAAAACTAAAAAAAAATGCACCATCTACTGCTCTATTGACACTAAAATGCATCCTGTGGTAAATACAACAACTGCAACAACAATTACTTATGCTACTGCTGTTTATGATCCGATGCTCGTGTTTTTATTCCTTGCCATCAATGTTTTCTATTCTAACGTAAATGACGACGATGCTGCCATTGAACACCAAACAAATATTCCTCCCACCAACCAAAACAACATGTTGATATGATAATGTTGCTGCTGCTACCGATGCTGGTTAAATTGCTGCTCTTCAAATGGTTGTTTCACTTTCAATGGCAACTAACTTTTTAATGTCAATGCTGTTGTTTTTATTGTCTGTAAATGGATTTTCATCATCATATTCTTCTACATCAATTGTTGTCCTTGTGTTGGATACTACTCCTGCTGCTTGCGATGCTTTTGCTGTCGTTGTTGTTGTTGACATTAGACGATATTCTCTGTTGGTGACATTATATGCTTTGATTCTCCATTACCATTATCATCGTCTTGGATGAGTTCTGATGAACACATTGTCGCTATTGATAGACAAACAGGTATTGTATTTATTATATTCACAATTATTTTTTTATCAGTACAGCTACATGCAACTAATTAAGGACATAATACAAACAAGTAAATAATATGAAAGGTTTTATGACATTCTCTATGACATTCTCGTAGTTTAGTCAATTTAACTCTTATTCCTAGAAAATACCTGCATATTGTCTATAATTAATTATTATTTATAAATCTATGAGTGATATTTAAAAAAAAATTTATATCGGTCGTGCATATAATTAAGGACATGCCACAAATTTTATAAAAAAAGTTTTTATTTAAAAATAAATCAATATTTTGTTGCAAATGCATTGTTATCGATAACAGCTTGACATCTGCGAGGCATTGAGGTACCAAATTTTTACATACACTACTTGGAATGGCTTCCCAAGGTTTCTTTGTTTCGGCAAAGGGATCATTGAAATTGCTTATTTTTAAAGAGCCGTATGCTTCCGTATTGTTATATTGTTAAAATACCCATATTACTGGCATGTTCTCATCAGCATCATTATATCGCTTAGAATTCTTGCATACTGGAACTTCATATTTCCTCCACATTTCTCTTAATTTTCTGCAGCGGTAAAATACCACGTGACGACATATCGCCCCAAAGCATTATAGAACCTCATCCATGCTTTAAAGTGGCACGGGTGTACATTGGGTCAAATTCTTTTAACTTTGTTCGGTGAACATATTTTTTTCGTCCGAAATAATACTCTTCTCCATTCTACATTCATTCGATGGAGGTACTTCTTTGCGAATTCTAGTCTCTTCTTTTGGTTACGTTCAGACAAAAATGGCTTCTTTTGTAAAATTCTTCCAAACAGTCCAACTCCTCGCAATCGACGTTTTACTGTATTTACAAACGATTTTGCCTCATGTGGCTAAAGACTGCAATCCTAATCTCATTTGCTGAGATATGCGATTTTTTTCGACTCGCGCACAATCAGGGCGATCTTCACGAACTGTCGTAATACCGCTTCTTTTTTTACGGGCCACCTTTTCTGTAGTCGAATGTTTTCTAAAATATTTCACCGCTTGATAACTGTTTCCATCCTGATGCATTTTTACAATAATCTTTTGAGTACTGACACCACAAAGATAAAAAAATAAAAATAAAAAGAAAATAAAGGTTTTAATAAATATTATAACGATTTAAATATTGAATACTATTAGTTGCACGCTGCTGTAGTATTAATTTAGTGTTTTTCTATAAATATTTAAATATTTTAAATTTTATATGCATGCATGCTTCTTTATTTACTCTATATACACAAGCTGTTTAACGAGTAATACATATACAGACATATTAAATAAATTTATTTGTCGGACTCAATGCTATATGTAATCTGAGTTATGATTAGGTCGGTACTTGGTTAATATGTTTCATACTTGATGGGGATTTGTATTCTACATATAACTTACAAATTGTGACGATTCTTCTAGGTGTTCTCTGTAAATCCTAAAATAACATTTTTAAAATAAAAAATAGGAAAATGTATCTAAACGATGAGTTTTGGATAAAACTATATGAAAAACTTTGTTCGAACTCTCCACGATAAGTAACATAGTTTCTAGTAATAGAAAGCAAACTATTAATCAACTCTGGTGGACTAGATAATTGTTTTTATACACGATTGTTCCTTCCATCATTTTTAAATTCCTTACTTTAGTGATACTTTTTTTATTTCACGAATTAAAAAAACAATAACATTTTTATTAAATTAGTAGTCTTCATAGGCTTTTCCTACATTTTTATCAAACTTAATAACGTCTATATAATAAACTAAATCTGTAGGAGAATTATAATGCATATAAACAAATTGTCATTACTTTTTTTTTTAAATTTCAATGTCCTTAAAAATTTCAACGTTTAAGTTTCTTAGGGCAATGTTACACGTTCAATAAATGACGTGATATTTGGATCGCGATCAATTTTAAAGTATTGATGGATCACGAGCGTATGCTACATGTTCAATATTTATCGCGTCAGTATTTATGTTATTTTTGTGCTGTTTTATTTTTGGGTCGTTTATCAATGTCGCGAGCAAACCAAACCAAAAGTTTACCTATTTTGCCTCCAAATTAAAAATTAAATCTTTTAAAATCATGTTTTCATTGGTTAATTCCAATTCCACCGGTAGAACCCACTCGCTTTCACTGTCTTCTGCCATTACTCTTTATTAGAATACACAAATTATTTTTTATTGCAATACACAAATTTTGTCAATTGTTTTAATTTTGTTTGTTTAATTTAATTTTATTTTAATTCTTTTATTTGTCACGTTTTACTGACTGAAAATACTCGTTCAATATATATGACGAGATCCGCGATCTGGATTTCATATTTTAGGCCATTCAGCGATATAGATCGCGATCCATCAATATTGCATGCTACACGTTCAATAAATATCACGAATTTATTTCAAGTTGAAAGTTTTGTTATTTAAATAAACTTTATTTTTTTTGTTTGGAGCACTAGTCAGGGGAAAATAGGTTATGGGATGGGGGATAGAGCGTATATGTGAACATTTGATTTGAATTTTGAAAGTGACAGGGAATAGTTCAGCAGGAAGTTTATTTCACATACGGACAGTACGGCTAAAGAACAAGTTTTCCCTGTAATGTGTTGTGCGATCACTCTCCAGTCGACCATGAATGGACTGATTGAAGAATGTGTATTACGCAAAAAACTGCGGGTTTCGGGAACAAGTTTCCTAATTTCAGCAGAGCACATTCCGTTATAGTATCGATATTACAGTGAAACACAACCCAAATTGCGGCAATGCTCCAGTGAATCAAGAGATTTGGATACCTTACTGTCACCTTTGCTCTCTTCTGTACGCGGTCGAGTAACTCCAAAATAGTCTTCGAAGCACCGGCCATACATGAGAGTTGTATTTCATTTTCGTTCGAACATAGGTTGTGTAAACAGTAAGGATATCAGATGGACTGAAGTGTTTCCTACGCCATTTTTAAAACACCAAGGCACTTGAATGCTTCTCTTGACACTTGAAAAATGTGTTTAGTCCAGCCGACATCACACTGGATTCTCATCAAGAGCGTTTAATTCCTTAATAATTACACCGTCTGTCATGCGTTTGTGTGTTAACATACAACATTGAGTCTTAAGTACGTTAAAAGCGACTCTATTCGCACAACCCCATTCTGAGATTGTCACAGGATCTTTGTTTAGTGTATCATTCATATTTTGCCTCGTTACTCCAATCACCAAACGGTGGCAAATGTTGCAAATGGCAAGGTTTTTACTATGTCATTTTTGTTGTCAAATTGTCCAAATTGTTGGCAATTGTATGAAAACGGGTTGTCATATGGCGTCATCTATGTTTGCCAAAAATTTGGACAATTTTCATACAATTGCCAACAATTTGGACAATTTGACAACAAAAATGACATAGTGAAAACCAAGCATAACTTACAAAGAAAATACTACTTTATCCAAATGTGGTTCAAAAGTATTCAATAGCGTTATATACTACATACATACTGATATATATTAAAACATTTATGCGACCGGTTTGTATGTGAACAATGCTTTACGTATGACATTAATGGCTAAATTCACAGTCTTTAGTTAGCTAATGACAAATGCTTACTAATGATTCTTTATTCGAAATGCTTATGGCCAGTTTTTAACTTGATATTTAAATACGAAATTAGTTAATTTTTCCTTAAACTTAGGTAGTATTTTTCAGTCTCAAATTAAGTTTGGTATTTAATTATGATAAAAGTATGGTAGCACTATTAAATCTCAAAAATATATAAACAACTTCTTGATTTAACAGCTGTTTTACT
Organism: Bellardia bayeri; assembly: GCA_950370525.1. Lineage (NCBI taxonomy): Eukaryota > Metazoa > Arthropoda > Insecta > Diptera > Calliphoridae > Bellardia > Bellardia bayeri. The sequence goes on along the minus strand of OX493268.1, from coordinate 40,975,301 downwards.
ATTTAGTTTACAAATTGTTATAAACTAAATGGACAAACGCTGCATCATTCTTATCCTCTTCATCTAAATTTATTGTTTTAGTTGATATTAATAATAATAAACACAATGTTTTTATTCGCGGCGAGTTTATTTATTGAATATTTTTTATCAAATAATAAACAAACTTCAATGCGCAATTTTCATAATTTGCAGAAATGTCAAAATCATATGGTAGTATGAAAAACTTAAGTTGTATTTAAATCAGTGATTTAAGTTCTATTTAAATATGATCTATAAAATGAATTTGATATTGAAACAGAACTTAAGTTTAAACACACTTTAATTTTTTAATTAAAAACTGGCCATTAGTTTGCCATAAGAATACCACTTAATAGTTAAACAATAGTTAGTATTTTATTTTACCAATGGTTAACTAATGACCGAGAATTCGGACATAATAATAATAATAATGCGAGTAATAAAAATAAACATAGATTTCTAAAAATATCGTCAAGTTTTAAATAGCATGTATATATAGCCTGTTTCGCAAAAAAGCAATTAATCTACTCTAGAGTGTCATTGTCATCTTAAAAGTGTAATTTAAACTGTTTATGTGTGATGGATGCAGTACATAAAGAATCATTATATTATGCGAGTAACTAAGCACTTGGAAAAAATCATTTTCATTATAATTTTCATCTAATTATTTACACCTTGTTTAACTTTGTTTTGTTCATTACTTTTTTAACAAAATAAAAAAAAACTCTAGACTCGACTCAACTGTCTATCAACAGCCTTTATAGAGCAACTAAAAAATAAAATAAAGACAAAAATGAAGTAAAATCCAACCAGGTGTAAAACATTTTATGAAATTGTACAACCATTTTAATCAGTAAATCGAACAAGGCCTCGAAAAATCCTTCAACAGATTTTTTTCTGTTTCTTTACACGTTGCAATACGACAAACATTGAAGCAACAATAAAGAGGTGGTTGGAAAATGAACAAACTTGTTGTTTGCAAAACAAACGGAAAAATTCAGTAAAAAAGTAATTAAGAAATAATTCATTTAAAAAGTGTATTTTACAAACATATTTAATGTGCTTTTTAAAATTGTCGCTTTGTACTTATTTTTTGCGTGTTTAAACGATTTTTTGTAATTTTTTTTTTTAAACCTCTGGAGTTGCTTTTTTCTATTTTAAAGAATAGGAAAACCAGGGAAAAAAAACTGTGCTGAGTTAGAGTGTTCAATTTAACCCGAATATTAAATTCCGATTAATAGTTTTTTAATGTTCGTTTAAAAATATTCAAAATTTTTTTAAATGTACTGCCTGCCAATTGTCGAAGTTAATTAATCACCCCTATCGTGAATAAAAATTCCACATGAAATTTGTTCCCTTTTCACATTTTTCCTATTAAATTTCAATGTTAAAAAAATAAAAGGGAACAAATTTCATGTGGAATTTTTATTCACGATAGGGGTGGATATCGATGGATTGTACGTTACATTTATAGAACAGACCGAGTGATACAACCACATACATTGCAACTGTATATGATAGGAATAACTTGTAAAAAATCTTTAAAATCTAGCTAAATAAATTAGAGTGAGACAGTCAGTTGATATGCTGTTTGGCCCTAATTATCTTCATAAAATACAATATACATATTAGTAAATTTACATTATTAACTTCATATTTATTACAATTTCAGCTGCAATTTATTCACGATTCATTCTGTTATTGTTAATAAGATGAAAAACTTTCGCTTTTTTCCTTCTGTACTTTAATTGTATTAATTTGTCTTGTTCTCGTGGAAATGACTTGTACAAATCCCTGAACAATTTATTGCATTATACGTCCATAAAACTTTTTTGTTGCTCTTCATGACTTTTTAACACTGTTGTGTCATAGGTTTTCCTATTATTGACAGTAAAATACATGCAAGTATAAAATATGTATATATTTACTGTTTGCTTGTTTGTAGATGTGTTAAATGTGAATTAAAGTGAGAGTGACAAGTTATGCACTGTGGTTTAAAATGTTCTTGATTCTAGAAATAATTTTAAATGTAACCGTTTAAATGATTTCCGTTTGAATAATTTAATATATTTAAATTGAATAATTTAAGACTAAATTCTGCCTGTATATGGGTCAATTAAAAAAAAAAACAAAAATGTGAGAGTGATTAGCGAGGAATATGTAACAAAAAAAAAACGTAATTCTCAAATTTGTATGTTTGTTTTTTTGTTTATTCAGATAGGTGTTTTATTTCTCCCTCTGACTGCTTCCATACAAAAGCATGTCCCTCCCTCGTTAGAATTTTTAGTAAACAAAATAAAATAAAATCAAGAAAAAAGTAAATATGCAACATTTAATAACAGTTTTCGAATTATTGCGTTTCTTTCTTGTGATTTGTTATAGTCGTTAAAACTTAATTAGTCTGAATTTGGCGTTGCAAAGAAAGGTTGTTCCCACAATTTGCATTGAGCGTCACTTTTTTATAAATCAAGTAATATTCCTAGTTTTCAATTTCCATTTAAATAAAGTAAATAACGCACGGAAAGTACAAACTTTAATTATTACAAAAGTGAAAGAGCGAAAAAATCTATTAAAAAAAGTGTGCATTTGCGTAGTTTTTGTGAACACCATTTTAAGAGCGCGATAAAATTTCATGAGCGTCACGCTAATTTTTTTAAAAGTGAATATATTAAATGTAAAAAATTGAAGTTGACAATCATTGTTTACATGGTTTCAACTCATTTTTTTATAATTTGTGAATTTGAGAAATAAATTGCCAACGAAAAAAAACCAAAATAGGCAAACATTTCATGAGCATTACTTTTGATATATATTCCTTCATAGCTTAAAATGCTTGATTTTGATTTAATTTTTTAATTTTCAAGAGTAAAACAACAAAATTATCGGCGGCTGAAAGACCACGGAGATATCAAGAGAAAATAAAGCTCGATAAAGCGCGTAATGATAAATATAAAAGAAAGAAAGGTATAATAGTGGTAAATTTGAGTTTAATTTTTATTGTTACTGACTGATTCTGTTTTTGCCACAAACTTAATTCGAAAGTGGTAAAATGAATGAGAATAAAAACAAAAAAAAAAACCGCTTGTCATTTCATAAAGTTTATTCAGATTCAGAATAAGAATTCGAATGAAAATTTATAAATTAAATTAAGTTCAAGAATTACTTCCTTTTTTCCATTTTTGTTAAAGACATCAAAGAATATGTACATGTTTAGTTTTGTATGAAAATTTTTGTTTTTTGAAGAATTTTTGTTTTTTGAAGAATTTTTGTTTTTTGAAGAATTTTTGTTTTTTTGAAGAATTTTTGTTTTTTGAAGAATTTTTGTTTTTTGAAGAATTTTTGTTTTTTGAAGAATTTTTGTTTGTTTTTTATTTATTTTTTTTTCTTGTAAAATAATCTTCGTTAAACTTTAGATTTGGCATTATTTCTTGTTTACGTTCAACAAAATTTCTTGATCGTTACAAAATATCTTGAGCTTTGTGTCGATCACACTTAGTTTTTTTTTCCTTAAAACGCTTATAATTGCAGTTTTTTTTAAATAAATTGTTACAAGCCTATTACTTTGCAAGTCACCTCTAAGCTCAAGTCTTTTTTTTAACAAAAATTTACATATTTTCATCTTAAAATTTTAAAATAACTAGTCTCTTAAAAAAATGAAAAATCAAGTTGAATCGTGATTTTTTGTTTATAATCGAAAAGGTGATTTTCGCAAAAGTCAATCTCGAGTAACAAAAGAACATCGTAGTAAGCTTGAATTTCAAATATTTTTGCATTTTTAGCGATTTTTTTATACATATTTGGTGTGTGACGCTCGAGATATAAATCATAGAAAACCTAAAAAAATCCAAAAATATTGATTTTTTGAGAGCCTAAACGTACCACCGGATTTTTCATAAATTTCTACATAAATTGGCCACTCTTGAAAAAACTTTAAAAATAAGCAAAAAAAACTCGTGTGTACGTTTTTTTTTTTGAATTTGACCCATATTAAAATAACAAAATGTTATAAAAAAACGAAGTATCAAAACGTTTATTCATACATATTTACGCGAACAAAAATTCTTTTTTTTAGTTTCATTGGAAAGTTGACCCTGAAATCCCAAAATGTGTACTTGCAAGATCGGAATTACCAAAATCCTTGATATGAAGAAACATTTTTCAAATATCTAAATTAGCTAAAGAAAAAGCTTGAAAATTACTTTAATACAGCCTTTCTGGCAATCGTTTTAGCCGAACCAGAACTTTTTCGTATTAAATATATAATTATGTTTATTTGTTGTGAAAACAAATATAAAACTAAAACATTTTACTTTTGTATTCTGAACATATGAAATAGTACTCGTTCTAGTTTGGCGTTTAGTTCACTCGATTTTTTTTAATTGTTAGATGCCATGGTGTAATTGTACAATGTCAGCAACAAATGCAACACATAAACAACAGGCATTTTGTCTGTGTAAAATAATGTACTACTGTGGAAACACACTTGAAAAAGTATTACTTTTTAAAATCGAAAATCGACACCAACAAAAACATTTATTAGTGTTTAGTGACGATGATTCGATCAATGGACTGGAATTGTGCCGAATGATCATCATTGTCAAAAATAGATCAACGGTTATGTCCATATTTCTTGTTTTATTTATTTTTAACAACTTATATTTTTAAGAGAAAAGTTTTTTATTCAGGCTAATAGTTCGAATAATCAAGAATAATATTGTAAAATACTGGAATAATTGGCAAATTGGAATGCATTTTCTACCCTGGCGTCATCAGCAATCTTCATTGTCCATGATCAATCTGTAAACATTATCTATTTAACTCACCGTTTTTTGAGAAATAGAATATGAGAATTATCATATTTATTTTTTCTATATGTGTTGTGTTATTATTGTTTATGAATCTTGTATTACTACAGATTTGTTTTTGCTTTTCTTGCTGCGTCTACCTTTTTTGTAGATCAATAACAGCAATGTATGTATGTTTTTTGTTGTAATTTCTTCTTTTTTCTTGGTGGATTATGTTATTTTTTGTAACTACTAAACACCGGAGATGGGATGATGGGATGACTACATACTTTGATACACCGCGCCATGGTGTTTTGTTTTTTATTAAAATTTTAAATTTTTATTAAATTTTTTATTATATTTTAACTTGTCAATCGAAAATAAAATACATGTATGTATTTTTACTGAAAGATGTACCACAATTAAAATTCAACTCTGTGACATACACAACAAATAGATGTTGTAAATCGTAATTGAAAAAAAAATAATCATGTTGTGTTGCCGAGACAACACAACATTTTTGTACTGACTTACTTATCTGACAAAATCTTTCATATATTAAATTTTTAAAACAAATATAAAATAGTTTTAATTGGTTCAGAATGTCATCTGAAATGGTTCCGGATATAGTAGTTCTAAAACTAGTGATTCAAGTACCCTAAACCATCGACGGTATATTGGATTTGTGCTGATGTTTGTAACGCTCAAAATTTTTAAGTTTTCTTCTATAAGAAATTAAATTAACTACATAGACAAGATTAAGATTAATAATTTAAAGTAAAATGTATAATAAAAAACTTTCCCGGATAAGATGACAATTGTTTTTTTCTACAAGGTCCTCCTAGGAAATTCCTTCTTCCTGCAGATGACAAATTAGATAATATTGTTATTACTCTTTAAAGTTAAGTTAAACTAGTGTGATTTCAGCTAACGCTAGTTTTCGTGATGCATTTTTGTTAACAATTTAAAACGTATGTACATTAATTAATTATGCGAACTGTTGTTACCACTGTATTAAACACACACATGTGTAAACAATGTGTGTGTCTATACAGATGGTATAGACAAATTAATATTCATTGTTTTTGTAAATATTTGTGTGTAAACTGGTCTTTTGAAGAATATCATTATTTGATCAATACTATACATACCGCAGTTGTTTGATATAAATTTTTATGTGAAAAAATTTATAATAATGAATACATATAACAAACTGAATTTATATGAAGAAATACAATTTTAAAGATATTTCAAAACATTTAGAACTTCCAATACTGTATTAGAAATTAGGGTTAGTACATAGATAGGTTTTAATTGAATTTATTTTTGTTTTAGAATTCATACTCGTACTTCACTGCTTATTGCCATAACAATGTTGGCAGAAAATTTGTATGAATATGTTGTACGAATATGTATGTAGTATCATATGCGTATACTACTACACACTACATACTTTATTATCAACTCCCAAAAGAATTACTACTATTATTTTGTACGACGGTTTTGGTTTATTTGTATATTGTTATTGTTTGTATTTTTTGTTTGTCAGTCATTTGTTGACGGGTCTACTGAAGTTGGTTGACGTGTTGGATGGTAGTGGCTGTGACAATACATAACAACACTGACCGTAGTAGTACATACTAGTAGTAGTTTTGCATTCATTTTGGGTTTTTTTTATTATTGTGGTATTTTAGTCGTGTGTGACAGGTTATCATAATTTTTCCCATAATAATGATGATAGAAATAAAAATTCCTCAGTGCTCATTATACATAAATGACACTTTTATAAGCACGGACAAATGACAAAAAGAAATACACACATACGTATATACATACATACTCGTATGTGTACGTTTTTACACTAACATATACATACATAAATATATTGACATATAGAAGTGCTTAGATGTTGGTAGGGTATCCATTCGAACAATATAATTATTATTCGAAGAATTCAAAGTTTAGATACCATTTATAATTGAATAAAACAAATAAATATTTTATATTCACCCCTATCGTGAATAAAAATTCCATATGAAATTTGTTCCCTTTTATTTTTTTAACATTGAATTTTAATAGGAAAAATGTGAAAAGGGAACAAATTTCATGGGGTATTCGCGACTAATTAAAAACCAGGCCAGTCGCCAAAACTGAATTTTCGCAATAACAGATTCCAAAATTTTATTAAAAAATTGTATGTAATTTTTAAAATTAAAGTTGTTTTTATTCATATATTTACATTTTAAAGATTGTTAAAGAAATTGGAGATTTTGAGTTGCTTTTTTGGAAAATTATTTTTTAAAATAACAGCTGAATCACGTAGTTCATATAATGCAGTTGTCGGCTTATCATTTTCCAAAGCCCATTGTATGCATATTATTATCGTCCACTTTAATTTTGAATTCTATTTGACCACTATCGTATAAATCCTTCGATTCCGTATCTGATAATTCTATTTGCTCCTAATTACTTTTCACTTGAAATACTTCTTGAATCCAGTTGTTTATGTCAGCATTCGTGAAAATATGTTCCGTACGAATTTGAGCTACAAGTGTACCAGTAGTTGAAAGATCTTCGTTTTCTTCCTGAATTATATTTTGTAAAATATTTAAGGTCATGTTATCCTCTTCAATCCATTCACTACCGAATTCAAGCAAGGCGTTCCACGATTTTCGGATGTTGGACACTGATATATTATCTCAGGACGTAGCTGCATTTTTAAGATTGAAGTTTTTTAGTTTGAGCTCCAAATTTGTTCCCTTCTCGCCAAGCAAGTGGGTGAGCAGTTGTTTTTTATAATTCAATTTTACTAAGTTGATAACGTTTTGATCTAACGATTGAATAAGCGCAGTGCAATTGGGTGGTACATTCATTGCTTTAAGCCGTCATCACTTTTTAGTTCCTCAACTGGGTGACACGTTGCGTTATCTAAAAGCAAAACTGCTTTTTGCGGAAGACCTTTTGAAGCCAAAAACTCTCGAACCTAAAAAATTTTTATTTATGAAGAACTTACTTTTACTAATTGCTGAAAATTAACTTACGTGGGGAACAAATTAGCATTTAAAGGCGCGTGGGTTTTTCGATTTTCCAGCAACCAACAATTTCAGTTTATCAGTGCCATTCGCATTTAAACAAGGCAAAAAAGTTATTCGCTCTTTACATATTTTTCTTCCGGGAGCCGTTTTCTCATTACATGTGACAAGAGTGTGATTTGGAAGCATCCTATAATATAAACCGGATTCGTCGGCATTGTAGATTTGGTTAAGAGTCAACCCATGCTTATCAACGTAATCCTTAAACTCTTGCACAAATGGATCAATAAGGTTTCGAAGACAATTTCTCGCCCGTAATTTTTAAAAATCTAATTCCATGTCGACGCTTAAATTTCTTCAACCATCCTTCACTGGCATTGAAACCTGAATTGGTTTGATAAATTTTGGAATACAAATGACTGGCTTTTGATCGTAAAATCGCTGCTGATATTGGAACATTTTTCTCCCTTTGTTTTACAAACCACTTGTAAAGCATTTTTTCCATTCTTGGGTACTCAGCTTTCTTTAAGGTGCAACGTTTGCCAGGGCCACTTTCTGTTATATGTACAAACTTTTTAATGAATTTTCTTGGTTTATAATGCGGTAAACCGAGGATTTATGCAACTTGTAATTCATGCAAATTGAATTTATGGAATCTTCACTTTTAAATTTTTTTAAAATATCTAATTTTTGAGAAATCGTTGGCTTTAAAATATGTTGAACTCTTCCCATACATATTAATAAATGTATTTACACAACAAATGACACGAATAAACTGACAAAATTCACGATCAAAATCATCCAAAAAGGTTAATAAACCAAAAGACAGGGTTCGTAAATTGTCGTGATTATAGAACCTGAATTTAAATAATCAAGCCGTCGCAATAACCGGGCCGTCGCGATAATGGGTAGTCGCGAATACCGAGCTTGCATATGTATATGGATTATTAATATCGAATATCAACTAGATAACAATGTTTATAAGCGATTTATGCATATACATACGGCATAAAATTCGATACGTCGTTTTTTATGTTCTTGAATTTGTCTTGAATTTTACCTTAAGTGATTTTCGAAAGTGTGGAAAAAATGAGCCGATCCAAACAAAATATCGTTTTGTGATTTCTCTTTGCATTTGTCTTATTTTTGCTGAGTTTTGTGTGCATATCGCATTTCTATAGGTATTTATGTACCATTTTCTGGCAAGACATTTGTATGCAGGTCGATTCTTACCATTGATATCTGCATAATATCTTTTTTAAAAATATCGACTATGTCTGAAATTTTTGGTCATTAACTCTGGTTGTACCGGTTAAACTAAGAATGTTCAGGGAAAACGTTAAAATGTTTCCAAGCTCTATCGTGCTTTCAAGAGCAGGACAGACGGACAGAACTTTTTGATTCTACGACCAATATTTCTATATGTTACAAACGGAACGGGGGGTTAATACATATACCCAAATCTTATTGGTGGTGGATATAAAAATGGATTTCGAAACATAAATTGTAAGGATTTACATACGACAGGGTGCGAAATATTGTCAGAATCGCTATTTTTTTTTTTGTTCACCAAACAATATATTTTGCAGCCATTAATTAATAGCATTTATGTTAAAAGAAGTAATACTGATCAAAATGAGATGATGATAATGTAATATTATTAAATGTAACTTTGTATCATACAACATTACGTACGACTCGGCAATGAAATAACTTTATATTTTAAATTAAAAAAATTATATTATTCGAATAATTCGATTAGTTTTAAATATGTATTAATCAAATTTTTCAAACAACGTGTTATTCAAACAATATAAAATTCGAATAATTTGGATACCCTAGATGTTGGACATCATTTATGCAAGGCGTCGACTCCTCATACGCATAACATATTATAACATGTTTACTTATCTTTATGTATATTTGCTTTAATATTGCCCAAAGGACGATACAGCATCGTTGTGGTGGGCATCAAAATAGAAAAAATTTAAACACGAAAAACATTGACTATTTGCCAACGGCTTTATTAAGTGAGTGGTTTAATTGAAATCAACTAAATCTAAATCTTTGTGTTTAATTAATTTCTAATAATTTTAAGCGCCATGTCATAGATAATGATAAATGGGATTTTGTTAACCCGTGAGAATTACAAACTTTACAGAGTCATAATATCGAAGAATTCATTTTCATATATGCTAAAATATGTGTGTGCAAGAGTATATACTCGTAATTATTGCCCGAGACTATTGCAACTGTATTTTCATAAAGCACTGTTCGCATGAAATCTAATCACACTATGGAGAAAAAAGGTGCAAAAAATTCCTTTAAAATTCGATTGTAGGGTTCAATGTTTCCAAAAACACTTTAAATGGTGTTATAAAAAAGCAAAAAAGTTATTAAAAGAAACCAGGAACTTTCAAGCAAAATCCTCCTCCTTTGATAATGGCGGCGAAAAAAAATACAACATATATAATAGCACGTTTGGATGCTGGGTTTCAAATATATCAATGAATTAAATATAAAAATCGTAGTAAGAAGTAGAATAAAACAAAGTTTTAACAAAATTCAGCTACTGCCTTACTATGGAGTGGAAATACACACAAAAATGGATCGAAATGTCGGTTTTCTTTAATATTATTGTAATAAATAAGTACCAATTTGTGTTTCCTTTTAGCATTCAATATTTTCACTTTTCCCAATAAAAGTACATATATTTTAAAAGCATGTCTCACGCTGCTTTTTCAATTCAATTTAATCAAACGGTTTCATGTCTCATATGGCTTAAGAATTCATCTCCTGTTAATTAAAAAAAAAAAACTTATTTTAACAAACGCAAAAGCCAAATAATATTTTTTATGGCATAATACTAATTGCATATTTATGTGATGTTACTGAAATACATACATATATTGTATCTAAATGCATGCGAATATTTATAATAACTGCTGACATATTACAAATATTAGCCAGAAGTGTTTGTTTCGATGACACCCTACCGTGAAAAATGTGTTAATGTTCAAATATTAAGCTGTTAATTCTGTTGGACTTTTTTTTAAATCATCACTTAATAAACATAGCCCCACATAAAAGCCATAATTATGATGTTTATAGAAAACAATACGGATTGGTTTGGGGACTCTCAAAAAAATCAGCTGAGTGTTCCGAACTTTATTGAGTAGTTTTGAAATAATTCAGAAAATTTTAAAATTAAATCGATGATACCATTCGCTGAAGAAAATTTGCCGCTACTATGGAATTTTATACACGAAAATGATCCCAAACACACTTCAGACTTGTGAAGCGTTGTTTAGAGGAACATAACATAAATGTTTCAAAATGCCACAGTCCCCTGATCTCAATGCAATTGAGAACTTGTGAAACGAAGTTGAGCAAAGTTTAGAAAGGAAAAAAGGAAAAATTAAGATGAATTTATACAAAATTATATTACATACTACCATTTCACTTTTCAGGCATTTGGTCGAAAGTATGTCAAATAGATGTCTTCATTTGATAAGAGCTATCCGACAAAATCGGCCCAATCATGAATAAAAAATCCGCGAGAGTTTTTTCCATTTTTATTTTTTTAGCATTGAATTTGTATAGGAAAAATGGGAAAAGGGAAAAAACTCCCGCGGAATTTTTATTCATGATTGGGCTGAATATTAAAATAAATTGAATAGGTTACTGTTCTGTACCTCCATTAATTGTGCCAGTAGTAATATAATTTTGTATAATTATTCACTTGAGAGTTTGCTAAAGTATGATTTAATATTTATTTATTGGGTGTATCTTTTGAACGCGGGTTTTGTCTTTAGTAACTTATTTGTTATTTTAAAGACACATATTTGTCATTTATTCTCACTTAGTTATTGAGCACTGTAGTTATTGAGGATTATTTTGCTTTTCTTCTCTGCTCGTAGCTTATGGTGAATATGTTCCATCGGTTTCAAAGTGGTTTGTGCATGTCAAAGAGCGCCTAGGTCAGCCAAAAAATTTGAAGAACTCCCAGAAAGATGGGAAAAGGTATAACTAACAATGGCCAATACTTTAAATAAATTTGAAATTCACCCAATAGTTCCGTTTCATGTTTTTTTTCTGGTAAACTGACACTTTTGCTACTTTTTCAAGGGTATCTAATCAATTTTCAATCTTTGCATCAGATCAATAAAACAAATATTCAAATAGTAATTGTCAATTAATTCATTGAAATTAAAAAAATAAATCTTGTGACAACAGAAAACCTGTAAATCAAAATACTACTAGTTGAAAATACTACCGGTTGTCTACCGATTCTAGGGTTAAAATATTTTATTGCAATAACAGAATTTTAACAAGAATGTCAACCGTTATCGGTATGCTTCCGTTAGCCCTAAACTATCCTTTCAGCTCGACTATCGTTACAGCTAAACTACCGTTAGAGAAATAATCGAAAATACCGTTACATTTATTCTATAAATAATTTAAAATTTTGAAAAATTATTAAAATTTCAGTTCAAACTTAAAATTTTATAAAAATTCATCTACATATTTCAAACTCATTGAATTATTTATATGCAATATATAAAAATTCCCGTGAGTTTTGACATAATAACCAATTTATACCATATATGTACTTGAAATCTTTTACTATTTATAATACTTCTAAATGTAAAATAGCAGAAACTATCACCCCTATCGTGAATATAACTACCACATAAAATTTGTTCCCTTTTCACATTTTTTCTATTTAAATTCAATGTTAAAGAAATAAAAGGGAACAAATTTCATGTGGAATTTTTATTCATGATAGGGGTGTATATTTTACTTGTTCACATAATTTATGAATTATATTTTAGAAAGAAATGCTTGGCATCAAGTGAGTTGTGCTAATAAAATCTAACATAAATCGAAACATTAACAAAATAAACATTTCGAGGAGTGGCCTATTCAGCACTTCTCCAAGTTTTCTTATTAATAAATTCCATTGTAGGTTAAATAATATCAGTAATGCCGATTATAATTGTTACTTTTTCTTCTTACACATATTCCGTTGAACATAACAAGCGAATCAGAATCAGCCAACAAGTACTTATTAATTCTAAAACCAATTACTAACTTTTTCATTTAATACGTTTTTTCATCTTTACCGCTTTGTTAAGTTGGATGGTACTTTTTCCCCATTTTTTTCCTGGTGTTGCTACATTAGTAAGCCCTCATCAAATAATGTTGCGTTTAAAATATATGTACGTACAATTTCAGACCTTATTTTTTGTATTATTATATTAGTTGTTGTTGTTTTTGTTATTGCTGTTGTTGCATTATTATAACCATAAACTCTTTCTGCACCTACTTTGGATCTGAATAGTTATGTACGTGTATACTTACATAACTATCTGGATGTAGATTTGTGTAGTAGTAGTAGTTGATGAAAGTATTAAAAATATCAGTAAGTAGCTTTTAGCATCCATGTACTTTACTTGTACGTTCAGTTGCAAGTAGATGTGTCTATGTACATATGTATGCAGTTGTGTTGAAAATTTACCACAAATCCAATGCAAGCAAACTAATGGCAAATATGTATGTGTTGAAAACTTCCATACCATGCCATACCACAACATACAATTCAGCCCTTTTCAACCAATAAACCAAGCTACATACTGTTTGTTACCTTCTTGCCACACTATTGTTAGGCTACGAAAATTTTATATGCTTGCAAACTTTTTCATAAATACTTTTGCTTGTATGTACGAAGCAGTGCCAATATAAATAGTATTTGCAACGTAGTAGGAGTACTACATGCAACATGCAAATGTAACACAACTTTTTACTTTTTGTTTATACATAGGAAACATTGTTCACGGTAAATCCGGTAGGACACTAGACGTGTTAAAGATGTAATATGTTAGTTAAAACATTTTATGTTTTTGATAGATAGTAATTCGCAATTTAAAATCCTTTATTATCCCATCATCATCACCAAAAGATGGAACACATCGAAATATTGGCCGTAGAACCAAAAATTATATATATTCTGAGTCCGTTCGTTTGTTCATCTGTTGAAGGAACGATAGAGCTTCTAAAAAAAAGACTTAGAACAATGAAATTTTTCCAAGACATTCATTGTTTCACCGAAATGTCCAGTACGATTCGAGTTAGAGACCAAAGTTTCAGACAACCTTGATATTTTTCCAATTTTTTTTTTTTTTTTTGCTATTTTCTTTAAATATAAATATACGATCTCTCGTAGCCTCCATACAAATGTCTTCCCCGAATTTGAATTCGAATTATGGTAGTTAAATGTCTAGAAAAAGGCATCAAAGCTTCATGCTAAGAAAAATCTCAAACTCAAAATTATATTTTGTTTGCATTGGTTCATATTTAAACAGTCCCATATAAATTCCACTTCCGAAAATCATTTAAATGTGCATAAATCTTTAATTAACATCAGGTTTTCAGTTTTATATCCCGCCATTTTAATTTTTAAGAATCCTCAATGGTGTTTAAGTCCGGGGTTGTGAAGGCCACTTCATAACATGGACTTTGTTTTGCTTGAGATCATTATCTTAATGCTAATGAATTCCCATGAAGCGGGAATTCTTTTCTAGCATGATTTTGCAATAAATTGGACCTGACAACAGATGAAGAAAACATCCCCATATCATTAATGAGCCTCCACCATGTTTCACGTTTTTTAGAGGCCTCCAAATTTTTATCTTCAAACAAATTTCTCTTCGTTTTATCTGACCAAATCATATATTCACAATTTTCCCGGCGTATAATATGTTTCGTAACAAAAGACAATTTTTTTTAACATTCTGTTTTCTCGTAATATTCAGCACTATTTCTAATTGTACGACTAGTAACAGTGTTTAGTTTATTAACAGTTTATGTGCATAAATAAATTTTGTGCTCTACAGATAGACAAAATGGTTTCTTTTGCACTGATTAAAACGAGTCGTCCTTTTTCGCTTTCTGCCTCTTGTCTTTGGTTATACTTCTCTGTGAATTTCTTGAAAAATCTTTGTTTTGGAAAATTCATCTTTCCTACTATTTCTTTATTTTCGAAGCTTTAAAATAATTTATTTTTAAAATAAAGTTCTGTGCTTTGTAAGACCAGTTATTAACAATATTCTGTACTAAAGGCAATTAAAAACATAAGCGAACAATAATTAGCAAAGTTTCAAGGTTTTTCTTCTTCGCATCATTGAAAATGCAAAAGCCTAAATGAAGTGTCAACATTGCCACAGTAATCGTCATTATTTGGTGACATTTTAGTCTTTTGGTTTATTCATTGAAAGTACATATTTTCACACTAACAGCCACGTCACAGAATTTAATTCCGTTCAGAAGTTCAGAAGTGGAATTAATTCCGTATTTTGCTTCTACAGAAAAAGTAAAACGAAAATTTTTTTCGGAATGAAACCTAGAAATTCTTAAAATTACAATTCCACATAGCAAATTAAAAGTGGTTTCATTTCGAAAAATTTTGCTTTTTCTATAGAAGAAAAATACGGAATTAATTTCCACAATATAATTTTCCGACCCTATAAAGTACATATATATATTCTGGATCCTTATAGATAGCGGAGTCTATTAAGCCATGCCCGCCTGTTTGTCTGTTGAAATCAATTTTCTGAAGTCCTCAGATATTTTCGGGATCCAAATCTTCAATAATTCTGTCAGACATGCTTTCGAGAAGTTTGCTATTTAAAATCAGCAAAATCCGTCCATAAATAACGGAGACATGAGCAAAAATCCGAGAAAACCTCTGAAAATTTCATCAAAAAAACTAAGTGTATTAATATTGTTACGAATAATGTCATCAACAGATGGCGTTGATCACACAAACTGTATTAATATTGTTACGAACAAATTCATCAACAGATGGCGTTGATCACACAAAGTGTATTAATATTGTTACGAACAAATTCATCAACAGGTGGCGTGTTTATCGATATAATTATGCATAATATAATTATGCATCCACAACAAAGATGAAGGGTATATAAGATTCGGCATAGCCGAATATAGCACTCTTTCTTGTTTTTATTTAACTCGGTGTTTTTTAATACGAATTTTATGCAACCTCATTTCATGTGAACAATACTGTTAATATATTTGTGAGCCTTCCATAGTCTATAGACTATAGTATACTACATACTATAGGTAGCAGATATTTGCTCCTGTTTTTATTTGTGTTGCTTTTTAAAAATTTGAAATGCTGATATTTTTTTAGTTTTTCATGTTTTTGTAAACCATGTTATTATTGCTGTTACATTTTCTAACAATTCCATTTTCTATTCTCTCCTGAACGCTTTCATTTTATAGGAGTTGGCAGAGTACTTGGAAATCGTTATAAATTGGGCGAAAAAGTGCTAGTTACCAATGGCGATAAGGCAAGCGGCAATTTTATAAAATATGACGTTGAAGTTCGTGATGCCGATGTGGTAAGTTTTAGTTTTTTATTTATTTATTTTTTGTTATCCTCATCTACTGCATGCAGACATTGTTGTAAATACACAAATAGATTTAGCATTCAAAACAACGAATACCTTAAATTGCTAAATTGATGTGGTATTTTCGAAAATATTTTTAGAGAGACGTTCGCATCTACATTTATATGAACATAAATATGTACAAATATTTGCAATAAATACCATTTTCAAACTGTTATTTAAGTATGAAGTTCTAAAGAAAATTTATAATTTGTAATGACCTGTTTACAAACAACATGATATGGACTTTTGTTTTAAATAATCATATTTATTTAATAATATTGTAGGTAATATAAATTTAACAGAGACATGTAGTCTTTAAATTAACAAATGAAAGTAAAATACTGATTGTCAAACACATCACAAACTTTTAAATAAAAGACAAATTCGACAATAAATGCTTATGATAAAATGAGACATAAACATTCACACACACAAATACAAATAGAATTTATGTATATGGTCGCAACTCTAACAACAAAAATAACTGCATATGTATAATTTTTATATGTGATAGTAAATTAGGTAAAATAATTAAAAATTGCCACGTGATTTTTATTAAAAATTAATGTATGTATGTACATGTAAAAAGTGCCCTACTTTGAGCACTCACAGCGCCGACCCTGTAGGGGTCTTGACTATGCCCATGTAAAATGTTATCTAAGAACAGAACAGCCGTTTGAAAACAGCAGATTTATTTCCAAAAAAAAAAATCGATTCTGCCCAACTGTGCTATTTTCGATACGTTGATCACGTAACGATGATCTTATAAATTCTTATAACTAAATCCAAGAAGAGATTAAAGTCTAATGTAATTTGAATTATAAGACAATATATAGCGACCGTAAAGTGCCACCATATGCCGATTCAATAAATCAACGTTCCTTTCATAAATATTACAAGTTTAGTTACCATGGGAATACTTCACAGTCAATAAAGTGTTTTGCATCGCATTTTTATATTCGTTTCGTTTTTCCCTTTTCTCCTTTTTTTTTTTTTTTTTTTTTTTTTTTTTTTTTTTTGTCAACATGCAGAAAGTTTAACTATTGCAATTTCAACATTTTTTATAGTTTAATTTTTATTAATTTTTTGTTGGTTTTTATTTGTACTCAATTTCGATTAAAGTACTACTTTTCGTACTAAACGTTATTATTACATTTTACATAATAGGGGATGTAATCTTAGTAACATGTGTATGATAATTAAATCACACTCTGTAAAGACAAGATTGGCTGGCTACCTTTTCGAGGCGGTTAAAAGTTATTTTGTATTATTACGGAAATGGTATTTTGGCTTATTAAAATAACTTAATTTCTGTAATAATGTGTAGTAATAATAGTAATTTCGGTAGGACTTAGATTATTAATAAAATTTATAAAAAATGCAATTGAAATTAATTTTATCTTTTTTTTTTAAGTATTTTCTATTATTTCAACAATTTTCTATTAAAGATGC
Source organism: Bellardia bayeri (assembly GCA_950370525.1). Lineage (NCBI taxonomy): Eukaryota > Metazoa > Arthropoda > Insecta > Diptera > Calliphoridae > Bellardia > Bellardia bayeri. Next base: position 40,957,538 of record OX493268.1, on the reverse strand, counting down.
CAAAACACGATTAATAGAGTCAATTCAAAGTTGAAACTGCAGTGCAGATTATTAAATTATTTCAGCCATTTGAAAAATGTCGGTTTCGAAACCAGTTTCGGTCGCTCTTTAGTTATTTTAACTATTTTTTTTATTAATTGAAACCTCCAACATTAAAACGAATTAATTTGGTTTATATGAGTTACTTGTTTTTGGTTTCTGACCAATACTTCCCCTACAAAATCCATAAAATTTAATACAATATATATACAGTCGCTCCAAGCGAAACTCGTACAGCAAGGTTTTTTTATATTTCTCTTAATTGTAGAAAAATTTCAATATATATTTACATCTAAAGTTAATTCCTGGCATTATAGCGAAACAAATACTTTATTTGAATTAAATAGCAAGTTCACTTAAACCCCAAGCAATAACATGTAATTTACTAAAATTAAATTAAATTTTATAAATTTGGGTCAAAGCCAAACTCGCACACTTTTAATACAGCCAAGGAAGAAATTATATGGAACCATGTGTTTTCTCTAAAACTCTCTTGGGTTTTAAAGCTAATGTAAAAGTTTCTATATTTTGTATATTTAGTAGAGAGAAACAAAAAATTAAATTTAAAGATTTTCAGGGTTTGTTTATTTTTATTAAATACTTCAAATTCTTATAGGAAATATTTATATGGTACAAAATAAGAAAAAATTCGAAACCTAAAACTAATTAAATATATTCAACTAAAATATAAATTTTAATAATGCGAATGTCCTCCTCGATTTTTAATTACTTCATTTAACCGAAGTAGCATAGAGTTTATTAATTTTTGTAACACATCTTGAGGAATGTTTCCATTTTTTTTTTTGCTTAAGCATCTTTGAGCTCTTTTAAGGAGTTATAAGTCATTCCATTTTTATATATTTCGGCACTTAAAATTCCCCAGAGGTTTTCAACTAGATTTAGATCAGGGCTAAGAGGTGGCCAGTCCAAAACAGCTATATCATTTTCTTCAAAAAATGCTTTAGTTCTTTTGGCTTTATGTATATGGAGCGTTGTCCTGCTGAAAAGTAAAATTATTTCCATAATTTTCCTCAGCAAATTCAATAAAAACACTGTCCAGTAATTCTACGTAGTTCTCCGCATTCATTTTATGAGAAATAAAACAAATTGGAGAAGGTGTCTATACCCAAAAGCAACCTACATAAGTCATTAAAGATCCTCCTTGAAAATTGCGTGCTATTCCGGTTTGTGTATCGCCGCCTTTTTCCCTCCAATAATATTGGAATCCATCAGGTCCATCAAGGTTGATTTTTTTCATTGCTGAATAAAACATTGCGTCACTCCTCTTCCCAAAATTTATAGTTTTCAGCGAACGATAATCTGGCTGTCTTGTGTGTAGGAGTCAATCGTGGTTTGGGAATCATTTTTTGTTTTGTCACATCTAGAAATTCATTTAGAATTTGGTTAATCCGTCTTTTGGTCACATTTACTCCCAGCTCCGACTTTATTTGGTTACAACTGAAATTATTTGTGATAGCTAGGCGCTTGATTGATCGTCTATCTCGGTCAGTAATAGTTGGTTTTCTACCAGATCTTTTTTTTGGTGCCGTATGATTTTGGATCCGTCAAGTAATTTTGTATGGTCGTTTTAGATCTCTTAACACATTTTGCTATGGACCTTATTGAGTGTCCATTTTCCCTTAGCAACTCAATTTGCGTACGTTCTATCAACGAAAGTTGTTTTCAACGTGGCATTTTTGCCCAAAATTTAATAATTTTCAACACAAAAAAAAAAAAAAAATATTATTATATTTGCTTATAATAATATCGTTTTGCACTTGTTTGCATCAAAAAATTTGTTTTAGTTGTAAATTGTTAGATAAATCTGTTAAAAATTTTACTTGTACCATATAATTATTTCATATGGAAACAACGATATAAAAACAGAATGCAAAAAATAACGATAAATTTATGATGTCTACATCAGAGAAGTTATTGTTGTTGGGAAGAAAATTGATGCAGCGTTTTAATAATTAGTTTTTTGTTGTATTTTGTATTTATTAATTTGATTTTCTAATACAACAAGACACAATATCTTATAAATTACAACATTAGACAAGTTAAAGTTTTCATTGATAAAGAAAAGAAAATATTTTCTAAGAACTACATACATAGATTATATTTAAATTTAAATAGAGTAAAATATAAAATTAAAAAAATAAAAAAAGAGTTTACATTTAAACATTAACAAAAAATTATGCAAAATATTCCCTCAGTAATTTTCTAAATCTTATAGCGTTGCTAGTGATTTGCAAATCATTTGGAAGTTGATTCCAGAGACGTATGCTTAATATAAAGTGTTGGCATTCAGAAGCATGGTCACGATGACGAAATTGAATTCAATTTTTCCCTCTACACGATCTAGTAAACTGCAAACGTTCATAAAGATATTTTGGCTCCTTTGTCATTATTATTTTGTGAAGTAATATTAAGTTTTTAATTTTTAAGAATTAAAATTGTTTGAGCTCGAGGTCAAGTGTATGTAAAATTTTTTATTGCTGATATTTCGCTACACTTCGTATAGCATTTTCAAAGCTTATTTTCTAAATAAAAACAAAAAACAAAAAGTATATGAACATCAATAATAATAAGAAAACGACAAATAAAGAATTTTACATACACTTGACCTCGAGCTCAAACAATTTTATTTCTTAAAAATTATAACTGAAAGGTCGGATAAAAACAACACTAATTTAATTAAGTTTTTAAATTGAAGATAGTTTGAAAATGACATATTGAATAAACGAATACAGTCAGCTTTCTCATATAATTTGTGTTACAACCAGTAAAATTTCAGATGAGTATAAAAGTGTCGGCAGAAGATAAGTTTTTGCAAGTAATATCCTGTGCTGTGTAGCCCATAAACTTCGCAGCCACAAACTTGTGTAATGTGATTCGACCAGGTTAAAGTTTTGTTAAATTTTACTCCTAAGTTTCTTGCTGAATCTACAATATCGATACTAGAATCATCAAGAAATATATTTACCTCATAATCTATATGAAAGGCTCTTTTACATATTAATATGCATTTGGATTTGTTTGGATTAAGTCGCAAACCGTTAGCCGCTGCCCATGTAAATATTTTCCCAAGATCATGATTAAATTCCAGTATTTTCATATTAGCTGACTCTTTAGGACTCTGAGATACAGCTGAACGTCATCAGCATACATTTGGGTACTAGAATACGATAGTTGGTTAGGGAGATCGTTTGCATATAAAGAGTATAGCAGGGGTCCAAGGATGGACGCCTGTGGTACTCCTCTAGTTACTTTTAAAGAACGCGATATAGATTCGGCATTTGCAACTGATTGGCATCTACTAGAAATGTATGATGACAACAGTTTCACAGCAAACGTGGAAAATTTAAATAATTTGGACAATTTCATGCACAAGATTGAATGGTGCACTGTATCAAAAGCCTTTGAGTGGCCCAATAACGTTATTTTGTTCTCATCCAGGTTACTACGAATTTCCTCTATTACATCAGTAAGAGCTGAAGTACAGCCACGTTGAGATCTGAATCCAGATTGACGAGCAGTTAACAGGTTGTTGTTATTAACATGGTTATAAATTTGTTTATGTAACAACTTTTCAAAAACTTTGGAAAAATTTCCTGCTTTTGGTACTGGAACAATTTTGGCATGTTTCCACTGCATTGGAAATGTACAGGTTATAATTATAGTATTAAAAAGATGTAACATATCGAATTATCCAGGGTAGAATAATTTTAACAAATTTTGGGTTAATATCATCTAATCCAATGAATTAGATTAAATGGATTAAAAGCGTTAACTACATCACATGCGGCTAGGCATTGAAAATTAAATTCACTACATGAAATCAAAGGTAAACATTCTTCATAAAAACTATACTGAACAGTCGGATAATCAATTTTAGTAAAATTTATATTAAGTAAGTTAACATCAACTTCCAATGAACGGTCAACTGATACATTAATGCCAAGCTCTCGTATATACTTCCATTTACTTCTACAATCAATTGCCGTGTTAAATTTATTATAATAATATAAAGATTTATCATGTCTTATCCTCGAAACAACTCTTTTCCTCGCCAAACGATACTCACATTGTAGTTCAGGTGTCCTGTACCTTCTCCACATGTGGTATATACGGTCACGTTGTTCTATTAACAATTTATTTTCATTTCCAAACCATGGCCGAATTCTATTCTTGATTATCCTATTTTTTATTGGCACGTGATTGTTAGAAATTTGCAGTATTGAGATATTATTTTGCCGTTCACTGATGGCAAATAAAAAATTTGTTCCCAATCAACGTTATCAAGATCACGCTGCAAATTTATTGGACTTATACTATTGAAATCTCTGAAACTGTACATTTGAATTCCCTTTTCCATTCTAAATTCATAGCATATAAAAATCAAATCGTGCTTTGAAAAGGTGGATGCAGCTAACTGATCATAGAGTAATAATTTTCGCTTGTTACTTACAAAAACAAGGTCAAGTAATGTGCTGTTTGTGGTTGAAAAGTGTGTTTACAGCAGATAAATTAAAAGAATACATAATGTTGGTCAGAGTTTCATTTCCAAGCATATTGCAATTAAAATCATCAGTTAAAATAACCTCCGAGTACGCTACAGAAAAATGTTCCAATTTTTCAATAAGTGTGCCCAATTTCATATTCCTATCCGGTCTATAAACACAGCCAAGGAGCATTTTCTCACCATGAAAATTTACGTCAATAAAAATTAATTCAATATCACCGGGTTCATTATGTGAACAAATAAGTTTACATGAGATATTATTCCTAATGTAAATAGCTACGCCTCCACCATTACTTTGCCTATCCGATCGAAAGATACGTTAACCATCTACTTTATAGATACGTCATTTATTTCAATACCTGAACTCTCAATTCATCAATTTTCGAAATTCATCAAGTTTCGGCAGAAGGCTTTAAGCGTTTATATGACATATGTTAAAGCCCCGATCCCGATTAGCTAAAATACGAATCATGTTATAATTTCTGTCTCTAGAACCAACTTGATCAAAAGACAAATTTGTCATATTTACTGGATGCAACGCAATAAGATTCATAAGTATATAAAGGAAAAAGTATGTTAAATTTTATAATGCAATTTTGACAGCAATAATAAAATGAGGGATAATATTTAAATTGAAGAGTTAATTAATTAAAAATTAGAGTTTTTACTACTACTTAATTATAATAAGTAAAAGGAATTTGTACCATATAATTTCTTCCTTGGCTGTAATATAAAAAAGAATGAGTATTTCTTAAGAGGAACTTTGTTTTGATAATCATCTTCACTTATGAGAAAATTGGTGTCCTACTTTTCCCCTATTTCTGCAATAATTCGCTTTAGCTCTGGTTTTCACGAAATGTGTTGTTTTTTAGGGTGGAAATCGAGATTACTTTAGAAATTTTTGATAGGGTTAACGTAGGAACTCTGTGAAAGTGACTCCATAACATGTGGACAGTTATAAAACAACCATGATATCAGATTATAAGCCTTATTTCACGCGTACGTGAAATTAAATATATTGCAAAAATAATAATATATCTTTTGGAAAAGAGATTAAGTGCAAATTCAATATATGTATGTATGTATTTGATTATGATGTAATGGTGTAGATTGATTTGTTAGACATTTTACAATCAAATTTGGCAGTATTCAAAGAAAAGCTGGGTCTTAACAACAACTACTATTTCTACCAGGACAATGATCTGTGGAATAAGGCTGAGGTTGTGGGTGTTGTATAAATGGAGACACCATCCCAGAGTCACTATGTTAAATCCATCAAAAATTTCTGAAGTTATCTCGATTCCAACTGTATCTATTGAAATTATCCTACAAATAAGAGAAATATAGAAAAAAATCTTGTTGTACGAGTTTCGCTTAGAGCTACTGTATGTATGTATATATGTATGTAGTATGTATGTGCATCACATAAATAACATTTATTTTCTTATTCTCCTCTTGTACTTTATAAATGTATGTATATATATTTTTTCTTCTTTCAGATACAATTTGCAAAGTCATATGATATTTTTAGTGGTTCATTGTATCGAGGACATTTTGTTGTACGCAATCATTTGCAAGTGGATAAATTTACAAATTTGGTAAGTTTTACTGTCAATGAAAAATTTCCATTGCATTCTGCAGGATTTATTTATAAGATTTATAATCATTTTGCTTTGTTCGTACAATAAATAAGAATCAAGCCAAGAGTTTTACTCTTTGGAAAACGATTTTTCCCTGTGGCTATACTATAAAATACATATTTAGTACGTTCTTGAGAATTTTAAATGAATATCAATTCAATGCAATTGTGTTTTATGCAATTTATTACTATTTTACTTTTTAATGTTTTAATTACAGGTGGCTAAAAACATCTCGAAATGTTCTAGTATTTTGGAAAACCTTCCTGTGAAGTTGTTCACTTGTGTGCTGAAATCAAAACAAGTTTTGGGCCAAAAACTGTTGGAACATTATAAGATCGCGCCAGTATTTGATACTGAATCTGGACGTTATGCCTGTCAAATCGAGCTGAAAACCAACTTCAATGAGATCTTGAGTATTGTGAAAACCAACGATATACATTTTGAATTGGAGGTAATTTTCTCATCATAGTGCCAATTGTTAAAGTTTAGGTCCTCCTCTATAATTTTACATACATAGTTTTGCAATAACTCAATAGTTTACCAGTTCATTGTTATTTTAAATAAATTTTAAACATTTCTTGCTTTAGGTTTCTTTGCCAACTGGTTTAACCGATAATCTTTCATTAAAATTCGTGCCTGGTGTTAAAGTGATACCAGACACTCTTATATCTGATGATTTGAAAGAACAGGATTTAACTGTAACTGGTTTAGATAAAGTTTTACAAAAAGTCGAGGTAAGTTTCCCAATTATGTTTTAATTTATCTAAAGTTTCAACATTTATATTAACGGACATTGCACTATGGCCTACAGAGTGTCGAAATATTTATAGAATATATTGAAAAAATGATCTTAACTCAAAATTGTATTCTTTACACAGAGAAAGCAGATTCGTTAGGCCAATCGAATCTTGTCGCTTTCATACACTTTCCGTGAAGAACATAAAGTTGCTGTAATTCAATTATAATATATTGGATTTCTTTTTAAATTTTTATTCAAAATAAGTAAAAATGTTTCATTTAATTTTGAAACGAAAATGGTGTGTAAAATATATAACTAAAAAACTTCTAATATACGATTTTCTTAATAATTTTTTAAATCTGCTAATACAGCTATTTTTATGGCGCTGATGTTTGTAACTTCCAAAAATAGAATAACTTTCTGAGTCGATCAATGTAAGCTTTGTTCGCAAAGTATAGGTCGCAATATTCCGATAAAATTTGGCACATTATTTTTTTTTCAAGGGCGGTTGATATTGGAATTGGTAAAAATGTGATTATGGATCATAAATATCTATTTATAGACGCACATATACAAACAACTTTTGCCACAAATAAGTTTTATATAAAAATAATCGGTCAAAATTGACTATAGCTCCCATATAAGAAAGCTGCCACTTAAGAAAATAATTTTGACGAACATAAATCTCTTAAATACAAATAAGTTTCATATATGAAAAAGTCATCTCTTAATTTTGTAACGATCGGTCCATAATTAGTTATAGCTCCCATATAGGTCCCATATATGATCATTTTAAAATGCATAAATCTCTTAAAAGTGTTGATATCGAAATAAAGTTCAACACTAATAATATTTGTATGCACAGAAATTATACTACTAAATTTTATGATAAAAATTGTTTAGCTGGTATTTTATGGCCTGGCTTGACCGACTATAATTTCTTACTTGTTTAGAAAAAATATTATTATTAAAAGTTGTTCTAGCACTATTTATTTTGTATTGTTCATTTTAATTTCATTCCCCATTAAACGCTTTATTTGAATAGAATATAAATGTTTTGAAACACTTAAACGGCTTTATTAGTAAACGTTGCTATTATTGTTTCTAATTTCATTCCCGGGGAATTTTTAAATATCAAAAAAAAAAAAAAAAAAAAAAAAAAAAGAATTTCATTTTGTCCTGCGTTTGGATATTTTTATACCTACACCACCATAGTGGGGAGGGTATATTGGTTTTGTGCTGATGTTTGTAACGCCCAGAAATATTGGTCCAACACCCACCTTAAAGTATACCGATCGACTCAGAATCACTTTCCACGTGATTCACGTCCGTCCATCCGTCCGGCTGGCTGGCTGTTCCTGTGAAGCTTGTGCGCACAGTACAGGTCGCAATTTTAAAGATAATTTAATTTTTCACGAACAATGTCCGTTCTCAAGCGTAGCCTCTTTTTAGTGTGGCACGTAGAGTCTGGCCCATTAAAAAAGTTTTCTGCAGTGGAGTCGCATATATTTACCAATATAATTGATAGGAACAACCATACAGCGGAACAAAGCTTAGAAATTGCCAAAAGGTTAAGAAATTTTATCACGAAATTGGTGGAAAAATGGAAAGCGAGTAACAGAACTCTTAGGAATAATTAAAAATATACTATTTAAGACATATGGAAATTATAAAACTCTTACTTCCTTTTTACGCCACAAAAATAATTTCTCCCTGAATTCTATTATAAATCCTAAATGTGGAATTGCATCTTTAAGATCGTCTTTTTGTATATATTGCAAACTCTTATATGTCACATTAGCAGCTATATGAAATAAAAACATAATAATCATAGAGGGCTTAAAGATATATCTAAACGTAATTACTTACCCTGTAATATCGGAAATAGTTGCATTAGATTAAAATCATTTAGCAAAGATTTTAATTTTTCCAAGTCTTCATCGACTAAGCAAGTGGCTTCATTTTCTTCAGTATAAATTATTTGGCCAATTGTATCTTTAAATTCTTATAATGATTTCATCACCACCAACTACTATATCCTCTAGAATCTCTAAATTGTCCATTCAATTATTTTTTTGTTCATTTTTTTTTTTACAAAAATATACAAATTTTAATTCTGACTGCAGCTTACAAATTTTATTTATTTTGTTTATACTTTTTAACAGTGCTACCATCTTGCTTCCAAAAACTGCAACATTATTATAAGGTGATACAACTTTAAATTAAAGTATCACTGATTTGAATGGAAGATTAACAATCCCAAATCAACATTGCGTTATTGATATAATCATGGATGAACGTTAATTTAATGTTGCTTCATGAAGAAGATATGTTTAACAACGCACATTATAAGTTTAAAAGTGTATCCACTTTGTGAATTTAAAAACATTTTCCTTTAAACTCATGTTTTAGCATTTTTAAATTGAAGTTGAAATGTTTTTGATTTACAGCTGTCATTGTTAGTTAATACGAAATTGATTATGAAACGAAAAAAGTTTGTTCTTAATGCAATGTTGAACGTTTTCAATTTAACAAAAATATTTTTATTTTAGAGAAAAATACAAATATCAAAAGTGTTTATTGTTTATTTAATTTGTTTTTTCATACTATCAAAGCTGCTCAATGTTGAATTAACAACGATTCTCTTCGATTTTAAAACTCGACTTTTCTCTGGGTGTAGTAGACTAATAAACTATTGATCTCTTAAATAGAAATATACTTAATTCTTATGTACTTAATAATCCTTAACCTTCCGATGAGTAAGAAGGTCCCTAGGGACCTTTTTGCCTTTTCAAACAGAAATTACTCCTACTTCGGCCACTACAACAAAAAAACAAAAAATTCTAAGAAAAATTCGAAGACATTCTAATTTTATACTACTAGCAATAAACCAGTTCTTAGAAGTTTATGTTTTTATCATCATCCCTAAGTCTTAGAGTTAAAAAAATTGAAAAAAATTATTTTTGTTTGTAGAATTTAGTTATAAACAATAAAAAAAAAAAAATCAAAAAAAAAATTTTTATATGAAAAAAAAACATGATTTACAAAAAAGGTCCGTAGGGACGTTTTCACACGGCCGTAAAGTTCAGAACTGTCACTCATCGGAGGATTAAAGGTTGACTACCGAAAAAAACCTTTCCTAATAAATATTTTTCTGATTGCAGAGAGCGACCAATTTTTTTTTAACTATACAACTATACAATCTTTCACTTTTTGGTCCTCTAAATTTAGGCTTAACTTATATTTCATTGAAAGAATCCATATTTAGAACTGTAACAGAGAACGGTTTAGGCTTTCTAGTGCAATCAATTCACATCATTTGAGAAAAGCAATAATGACACTATTCAAAAAAATGAAGTATGACGAATACCATGCATTGGCATTGCATGTCTTTTATTAATGTCACCCAATACTCACAAAAGCAACGAATGGTACGAATGTTTGTAATGCTTATTGAATGAAAAGTTCAAATTCAAATTTTACTTATTGAGTTTTTTTTTAATTGGTATTAAAAACAGTTATTTACTTTTTCCAAAATATTGCGTTCTGCATTATTTGAAGTACTGAAAAACATATCAGTAGGCCAAAACTATACGCAAATACATTAATTACTCCTACAGGTCAACGAATACTAAACGAATGGTGCGAATGTTTTTAGTTTTTTAACGTATCACCATTTCATTTCGTTGCTTATAAAACCACTTTCTAGACTAAAGACAAATGAAAACATAAGCGACCATAGAAAAATGGTTTTAACTATTGATTCTATGGTATTTCTGTCTTATATACAAAATCTTATTATTTTTGTCCGAGCAAATTAATATTTTCTATAATATTTAGCCATTTAACTTATGACCATTACAGAGATTCATAGAAAGCTTATCAGCATGAATTTACCATAAGTTTAGCTGTATTTGACAGTAACAATTAAAAAAGTTAAAAGTTATTTGAGTTTGTCTTCTTCGAATTATTGTAAATGAAAAATCCGTTCTTTTCATTTGTCCTGTGTATGAATGACGATTCTGACCTAGTTGTAATAAAAGGTTAAACTCATACGAGGGCGGTTCAGAAACTTCTTAGTCTAGAACAGAAAGCGCGGTATAAACAGAAAAAAGTTAAGTGTTTTTGAAACTTCCATCTGTGCATCTTTTCGATCTGGTAACTCCTTCATATAGAAACAGGTGTTCAAAAAAGACGCATCCGCGATTTTTTTACACTGGAAAAATTAAAAATTCGCGGTGTCATTAATTATTTAAATAAAAAAGGTTTATCGGGACAAGAAATTCATAATGATATGGTGAATGTGTTAGCTTGTTTGGATCGTTTTAAGAAAAAGGAAATGGATTTCATAACTGTTGCTGAGACATGGATCCATTACTATACTCCAGAGACAAATGAACAATTCAAGCAATGGACTGAAGCTGGAGGAAGTGCTCCAAAGAAGACAAAAATAATTCCATCGGCTGGTATGGTTATGGCAACGGTTTTTTAGGACTTCAAAGGTGTTTTATTAATTGACTATCTGCAAAAGGGTAAAACAATAAATTCAGAGTACTATTGGAACATTTTGGATCATTTAAATGTACAAATTCGAGAAAAACGACCTGGCTTACAACACAAAAAAATAATCTTTCAACAACAACAACACACCAGCGCACAACACACCTTATACTCCTGTATTAGGTCCCAGTGACTTTTACCTGTTCCCAAATCAAAAAATTCCTAGCATGCAAACGTTTTACCTCAAATAAGGATGCAATTACAGTTGTAAACCACTATTTGTAATCAAGGGATAGAATTGCTAGATAAGCGTTGGACTAAGTGTATTAAAGTTTCAGGAGATTAAATTGAAAAATAAAAATGTTTATGAAAAACTAACCATACTATTTCTGTGCTAGGCTAAGAAGTTTCCGAACCGCCCTCGTATGTAGGTTGCATTTTTATTAAATCGTTTCTTGCCTTTTAATAAAATTTCAATTTTGTTTTTAAAACAAGTCAATCTCAATCAATGTTTCTCTTTGCGAAGTTTCTTATTTATAACGAAATAATGTTTCATGTCCATTTCAGTTTTATTTTTGTTATTAAGAAAAAATTACATAAATATTGCATTTATTTATTATTTAGTTGCAGAATTTTTCTTGTTGCATAAAAACTTTTCAATAATAATGCCTTAAAATATAATAAACAAAGTGGATTTTTGTTTTCATAGTTCTTTTTCTTCTTCTGGTTGTTGTTTATTCTTTTCAATTCTCCCTAACCAAATATCCTTCATCCTTCGTATTCTATGGAGTATTTATTTATATTTTATTTATGTTTCTCTACTTAGCTCTTTGGATTTTCTATGTTTTAGTTTATGGAAAGTTTATTATAAGTATGTATTTACTTTTCACAAAACTTGCAACAAAACACTGAGGCAACTGTGTGAAAGAGCTGAAGAAAGGCAACAGCAACCTCTTCTATAGAATAGTAAAGTCAAAACTGCAATAAAAAATAGTTTGGAATAACTTAAAAATCTATTTTCTTTTTTTTTAAATATTTTTTTTGTATGTATGTGTAGATAGTTACTCGTGTGTGTATTCATATAGTTATAGATCTTTGTGCATGATACAGGAATATAAAACATTTGACTGAAGGACAGACATGCACATGCTTCCTTTTGTAGCATATGAAATTCCTATGGATTTGAGCGACCGTTGACTTTGTACCATCAGTGTGGTATAAACTGTAAATGCAGCAATTGACCATGATACGACTCCACAATTGTATTCAACATAAACATTTTTTAACTGCTGGCCATTTTTTGTACTTTCATCTCTTTCAAAAGCAAAAAAAGTTCGCTAGTGCCATCTAAACGACAACCAGCCAAGTCAAGTTATTGAGAGTCAGGCAGACGGTCACTTAGCCTTTCAGTCAAAAGTTGGTCTGTTATCTACATCGTTGGTCATTTTTCTATCATTTGAAAATATTTTTCTCTTTTTCTTTTGGATCTTCTTATTCTTTACATTTATTTTTTGCGGTTGATATATTATTGTTGCACATTTAGCGTTTTTCATTATATTAATATGAAATATTTTAGCCCCATAAAAATAGGTGGGGAAAAGCCGTGATTTTGCGTTCAATAATCACTTATTATCTTGAATCTGTAAAAATTACCTATTTTTTTAAACAAAATTCTAAAGTTTACAAGAGTATTTTATATTTGTTACAACTTTTATAGAACACGCAATTCCTATATATCCCCTTGAGGCATCAACTTTAAACATGCTACTCTATCCATTTTGTTTTAGAAATTTCATTCAAAAACATTGTCATCAATGGTTGTTTAGTTTATTGAGGAGTTTTTTTTAGTTTCTTGCTCTTTCATTTGACCAAAGGAAAAGTTGCACGTCTGCATAAAAATTTAATTGCTAACTAAAAAGAAAATTGGATATATCTAATATATGTATATACGTATGTATGTATGTATATTTAGTATAGCAAAAACTACGTAGCAGGGGTGGGCAGATTGCGATTTCACAAAATATAAGGCCGAATGCACTTTATTTATTTCTTCAAACAAACACATACATACGACCTAATCATGAATAAAAAATCCGCGGGAGTTTTTTCCCTTTTTATTTTTTTAACATTGAATTTGAATAGGAAAAATGGGAAAAGCGAAAAAACTCCCGCGGAATTTTTATTCATGATTGGGCTGATACTAATAAAATATGACTGTTATGAGTGTGAGAATTAAAAGTAACATAAACTCCTTAAGAATGTTTCTGTGAAGCTTCATAAAATGTTCGTATTACTTGTACCAGAAATACACTTTATATCATGAAAGATACTAAGGCCTATCGCATGCACAATACAAAACATTCCTGTGTAAGGGCTCGCGGGAGAACTTTTATTCTAATTAGAAATGACATTATTATGGATTGAATGCAAGAATATTGATGTAATCGTTATTACTGTTATTCTATAAATAGTTTTAAATTATGAAGATACAAATTTTAAATTTTCATAACAGAATCTATTGAAATCTTTAGAATTTAAAATGTTATATGATACCACCTAGGTCAGATTATTAAATGCAATATTTTTGTATAGTTGGTAATCATTTAACCCCGACCAGTAAATGTCGTTAGCTACCGATTTCAAATCGATAGCCAACCCTGTATGTAACGGAAATAGATAATCACATTTAGAAAACAGGACCAGACAATTAACATCATTTTACTTTTTTTAACTAACTCTTAGATTCAAATTGATATTGAAATATTAATTTTCATATTAAAACTACCCACTCACGAGAAGATGAACTACTCTAGTTTCTATTATATGCCAAAAATACAAATACGAAAGTCAGAGACTGTCTTGTCTTTGTTTATGCGAAATATTTGTAAAAATTCACTTATTTTTAAACAACGCATTGTCTCTACTCCAAGTGTGAAAAACAATTGAAACTTTCTTTGGATACTAGATTTTCTATAAACATTTTTGATGTGATATGCTGTAAGAAATTCATTAACGGGCCGCATATTGCCATCCTTCTATATTAGACTGACTCAAAATGCAAAAACATTAAAATCTTGTGTTCCACAAGGCTGCCCCTATTCCAATAGACAAAATAAATGTATATTGAAAATTTCAGACAAATCGGCCATTATTTAGAGGTCGCTAGAAATTTACGATTTTTCGGGGTTCATGTCAAACAAAAATTTAATTTTTATAAAAAAAATTATTATTTATGTATGTATGTACATACATACATTTGTTTAGTGGCAATAATTACATTTCTAACGTTATTTTTATTCTCCGAGTTTCATCTTTTGAATGTTGTCTTTTGAATAGTTATGTCTTTCTATGTAAATCAACTAAGCGGAGCAAATATTGTTTCTGTTCTTCATTGTTGGTGATAGAGTTGTTAAATTCGTTAATCAAAGCAATACCACGCTCTTTACAATCGTTTACAACTCTTAAAAGGCTCGCTCGCCATCATCCATTAATAAATCAAATAAAATACTTGTGCGTTTGGTAAATATATTAGAAATCATTACCTCAGACATATGATGACGACAAGCAATCCATAACATTTCTTTATGTAGACCTTTTTCAATTAAAGTGCAGGCCCCTATATTTAAACCTGTGTTAGAGGTTGTAGTCAAAACATAGTCCGCAAATATTATTTTTAATTGCCCAATCTTCGCAAGCATTTTCATGTTGTGCACCGGTCCTTTTGGTTATCTTCGGGACTCCTAGAAGTTTTTCTACTCTACCAGAACTGACGACTACCGCTACCCTATCGATTTTATGTTTTTCGTTAGAAATATCGGGCAGAAGTTTACTATCCCAGTGCAATACGAGTGGATTTTGGAGATGGAATGTATCTTTATCATTTTCTGTTATATTTTTTTCGGAGACGGTTTCCTGTACGTTGTATTGTACTTCGTGATAAAGTCGTATCGGACACAGGTTTGCCCAATGCATGAGAAACAGCTCCGATAACAAACATTGCTTTTATATCAGAAAGATTTACGCAAAAAATTGATGCAATAACGTCTGTATTTAATTATTAATATTGGTTGATTTATTTTTTCTTTAAGTAAGTAAGTAAGAGTAGGACAACTATTGACAATGACGGAACTTAATAAATACACTGTAAAAACATATGTACACTAACAGAAATTTATACTAATATAAACAAAACACTATAAAATGTACGTAACTTGAAACACAAAACCAAAAAGTTGAAATTTCTAGCGACCTCTAAATATGGTCCGATTGTTCCAATGTTTGGTATGCACACTTCTACTGGAACAGGGGCGGCCTTGTGGAGACAAAAAAAATTACATCTGCAAATTTCATACAATCTTGAGCCAGTCTATTGCTATATATATATATGTATATGTATGTATGTATGTAGGTAGTGTGTATGTATATATAAACATATGTATGTGGTATAAAAGTATATACATAGTGTATTCACATGAATATACGTTGTATGATGATTTGTTTTTGTTGTTGTTTTTTCATGCTACGAGCATAAATTGAAAACAAAACTGGAAGAAAGAAAGACGAAATAATAAACTTTTATATCAAAAGATTGATTGCAGCAATCCATGAAAAGTTATCTCATCCAACTACCCAACCATTCTATTTGTTTGTGTGTTTTCACATATCCCAGCAAACACATCATCTTGCATTTGATCTTATTTGATTTTTATTTTTTTTAATTTTTTTTTTTAGCATATGTAATTTACAAAAATATTTTAAATGTTTGAACAATATTTAAGAAAGAAAGCTATTACGCTTTAGGTCCCACAAACAATTTAATTTAAAATCTGGTTTACTTGGACTTGAAAACATGCATTAGAATTTGTGTGTATTCGCTTGTGTTAAAAGTCTTTTTGTAAATAGAATCCTTGTTATGGAATATTCATTCAAGGATATACAGGCATGTGATGAAAATCGAAAACGAAAACGAATGAGTTTTAGAAGTCAATTTTTTTTCGTAATATTTCTGTATTGAAAATCTTTTATCACATAAAATATAAAGATATTGGGCTACTAAAGAGAATCTTAAAACAAACATTTTAAAAATTAGATTATAAATGCATTAAAATGTATTTCCAAAACTGATTCATTTTCGATTTCGATTTCCATCACATGCCTCCTGATAGTTGGTTATATTGATAGAGTGATTTTATTACTTTAATGACAATTTTTTTTTTAACTATTTTCAAACTATGTATGTACTGTATCATACTATGTACCACAATATAAATTACACAAAAATAAATTAATAAATAAGAATTATAAACCCCTTTCAAACTTTATTTTTTCGTCATAGTATGTATAGAGTATTCTAAAACCGAAACCGCGAACCAGATTTTTTCTATTTTTAACGTGTTTTTATAATTAATAACTTTTTTAATTTTTGTCAAAAAAAAAAATATCAAATTTCTCTTGTTTGCCTGCTTATAATAAATTATTACAACATTTTCTTATTTTGATGTCGATAATCTCCTGCTGATTGAAGTATGTTGTAAAAACTACCAAGTATATAACTGAACAGAGCTTGCTTGTAAAGAAAATAAAGATTTCGGTGCCAAGACCAATACCAACTGATTAGGACATATTAACTATAATTAAATATCCTTTGAGTTCTTCAAAAAGTCTTCATTTTGGAAATACTTTTTAACACAATATACTTTAATGTAGTTGAGCTCAATTGTTATTTAAAACATTTTTTTAATTAATATGACTTATTGTTTGTTGTAAAAATATATATAAAAAATATATATATAGAAGGCGCGCCAAATAAAGTAAAACTTATATATTGCCACATATAATGAAAAACTGGTTTTCTTATAGTAGGTTTTTCCTTTTATATTTAAAATTCTTTGCACCGAATTTTATGAAGATCGGTCCATAATTGGTCAAAGCTTCCATATAAGAACCACTTCTGAAAAACAAGTTATCCCAGATAATATCGATATCAAACCAACATTAAACCAACCTATTAAACTTTTTTTATTGAGATGAAATTCAACCAAAATAAGCCTCAAATACATAGAAATCATGTTACCTGATACTGAATTTTGGAGATATCAGTCCACTTCCACTATATCACCTATAAAACTGTTGTAAATAACTCCTTCAAAGTAAGCCTGAGCATATCTTTTTTTATATTTGTTGTTTTTTTGTTATAAATCGATATTACAATGACAGTGTAAAAAATACACCAGCGTAAGTACCGCTGGATTTTAAATATTAAGGTCACTTTCTTTACAATAAAGTTTGAACATAATTCAATAATTGCCCTATTATAGATGGACTCTAAACAGCTACCGGGACCAAAATGACCGAAAGGACTTAAATGAAAGGGATGCTTCAAAATATAAATATGTATACCAAAAATCATAAATTTGGTAAAAAGGCAATCGGAGCAACTAATTATTAGACGCCATCACTCCTCCGATTCAGCCCCTTGTCATTATTCAAAAACTGCAGTGGATTGGTAAAGAAGAATTCAGCTGTTTTCAGTTTCCCCAAATGGAACAATATTTGATTTTGTCAAAGCGGGATCGTAGAACAATTCAATTCATTATTTTTTTACAGAGTAAATAAAATAATATTTTTGTTGGTCTGTATAAAGAACTAAGTCTATGTTGATTTTTCAAAATATTTTTAGTCTGTTTTATTTAAGCAAGAAATAGTGAGAAGATTTTTCAATTTGGTCTGGTCTAGCTATTTTTATTCACTTAGAATTATACTGATTTAAGATTGCCAGTGTAGTATAATTTTTTTGGGCACTCCTTAAGTTCTTTTACGTTTAGTGCATTAATAACTAAGTATAACAAAAGTAATTGAATGCTTTTATAATCTTTCATATAAGGAAATTGTTTAACAAATGCCCCGTTGTTGTTGGTGGTGGTGAATGGAAGTGTGTGTCATTGTCGTTATGCTCTTCAAACTAACTGCCAACTAATGCTTTTATTTGTCCATTGTTCTTGTATGTTATTTTTCTAATGGAGTCACACAACAATTGTAGTACCAGTCAACTGGAAAAATACTTCTTTTTGGATTGACTTTGTGCAATCATTGTGTGTATGTAAGTGATGTCATGCGATACGAGAGATTCCCGATCCTGTCAGGATAGCAACAAAATATTCACAATAATTGAGGAAAATGTTTAACGACAACGAAATATATCTACAATGTTTTAGTTTGTAAGGTTTTATTGATAATGTGTTTTTGAATGTGTACTGTTCTCTAAATCTGCATTGATTCCATTCATTTTTACTTTTTCAATTTCCTTTTCCTCTCTGCCATACAATACAATTTGTTATGGTTTTTGTTATATTTTTTGTTGCAAAAAGAGGATTTAACGGAATTGAATTTATTTTCAGTTGTCAATAGGTATGTTGTAGGTATAAGAAATTATATTGTAAAAGTTTTATGTAAAGATTTGTATTATTCAATACCTTGGAGATTGATATTTGTCCACAATTAATGTCCCTAAATAACAATTGTTAGTTGTTGAGATACATTTCTATAAAGATATTAAAAAACAAGGATATCAGAATAAAATGAGTTAAAGTCCTGTGAAATATATTGCAACATTTATCTTAATTGATTGTTATTTAAGTCTTTAAAGGCGAGTTTTTTTTTACAAAATCGCCACAAATTGCAACTAATTCAGTACATGATACTAACATGTGAGCTTGAAGCAAATAATACGAAAGTGTTTATGATATTCTCAAAATTTATCGTAATTTAGTCAATTTATCTCTTACTCCTAGAAAATAACTTCATATTGTGTCAAATTAATTATTATTTATGAATCTGTGAGTGATATTTTCAAATAAGATTTATATCGGTCGTGCATATAATTAAGGACATGCCACAAATTTTATAAAAACGAGTTTTTATTTAAAAATAAATTAATATTTTGTTGCAAATGCATTGTTATCGATAACAGCTTGACATCTGCGAGGCATTGAGGTCACCAAATTATTACATACACTACTTGGAATGGCTTCCCAAGCTTTCTTTTTTTCGGCAAAGGGATCATTAAAATTGCTTATTTTTACAGAGCTCACTCTGGTTTTTGCAACTTGCCATAAGTTCTCCATTGTGTTGAGATCACTGCATGCAGGTCAGTCAAGAACAGTAACCGAATTGTTAAAAAAACATTGTTTAACTTGATGGGCCATATGCTTTGGATCTTTATCTTGTTGAAATCAGTACAATCAGTACATTTTCACGAACTCACGTAATACGGCTTCTTTTTTACGGTCCAACTTTTCTGTAGTCGAAAGCTTTCTGAAATAGTTCATAGCTTGAAAACGCGTTGTTTTCGCAACATTCTGTTACGATTTCCTGATAAGTGTTCTCATCCTGGTACACGAAAGATTATTGTACATCTTTCGAGTACTGACATCACAGGATTTACGGAGAAACACTCTGTGTAATCAGAATTTATTTATTCTAACTTTAAAAAATTACCTGAATTTAAAATTGTTAATAAATTAGTTATCTGTTTTTAATTTAGTGCTCGATTAATTTATTTCATAAATTATAAAAATCACAACAAAGAAAAAAAATAAAATAAAAAATAAATAAATAAATTTTAGTATTTTCTCAATGTCTGTTTACACATTGAGAAAATACGAGTTTGAAAAACATTTGTATTGTTAATTATTATTATGTATTGTTTAAAAAGGGCATAATTTCCAAAAATAAAATCAAATATCTCACTGAAAAAAAAGTTTTACTGTCTTTCTGTTAAATTTGAATTTTAAACAACTTTTAAACCATGCATTCATATAATTGAAAATATTTTTCAAAGAATGTAAATAATAAATTTATTATTGGTCCCGACGCTAACCCATGGTAGGGTTAGCATTTTTAGTCCTTATTTAGCATGTATTAGAAAATAATCAAATATTATTATTTTTGATAATCTGATATTTGTGACTTGCGAGATTCTTGAAATTTTATAATGTTGTTGGGTATCAAGTAAGGTTTGGGGAATTCGCGGGAAATTTAGAAGTTTTTCCCGAAAAAAAAAACGGGAAATTGTTTAAAAAAAATTGACATTTTTGAACGTAGTTAAATTTTAATAATAAGTTATCATTGTTGTAAATATACTACCTACAAAGAAAATCCAGCAATAATTAAATTTTTCGACAAGAAATGTTAAACTAAAATAAGAATTATTTTACGAAAGATTAGCGGTTTTTGACAAACAAATTAAATACAGTGGCTCCAACGCATAATCGGAGAATGGTTTGACTGATCTGAATATGCTCTGAACAAATACAAAATGTTCTTAAGACATTGTTTTTTAGATTTTATTTACACTTTACCTATTAAGTTTTCCAACAATGCACAAAAACAAATTAAAAAAAAACTCAAATTTGTGCTCAACGAATAATCGGCATTCAAAAAACATTCTTTGATCCACCGAAATGCAAATGGGCAAAATCGGTCCAGTAGGATCTGAGTTATAGATCAAAGTTTCAAACTACCTCGATATTTTTCAGATATTTTTTGCTATTTTCTTCAAATATAATGCTTGAAATTTTGTACACTTTATTTTTTTTATAGAAGGACAAATCCTCTTGAAAATGGTAGGAATGGGTCCACGATTTCTAATAGCCAACATATAAATGTCATCCCGGAATATGGCTTTATGGTACATAAATGTCTATAGAAAAGCCGTATCCACACAAAATTCTGCAATAATAAGTTTCATGCAAAGTGAAATCGCAGAACAATATTTTTGTTTGCATCGGTCCATAATTTTGACATATCCCCATACAAAGACCACTTCCGAAAATCATTAAATGAACATAAATATTTTTTTTAAAAATGACTAACAAGTTGAAATACGACAAGCACAATCAAAATATACATTTAAATCATCGTACCAAATTTCGTGATGATCGGCCCTTATTTGACCGTAGTCCCCATATAAAGTCCAGTTCCGAAAATCACTTCAATGCGCATAAATCCCTTACACCCACTATTAAGTTGAAATTCAACACAAATAGTCCATACATATATAAAAATCGTCCATCTCAATATGATGATGATCGGTTCATATTTGACCGTGGCTCGCGTATAAAATTCAGTTCCGAAAATCACTTAAAAGCGCATAAATCTATTATAAATCTCCGTAATAGGTGATTTGGTGGTGGGTATATAAGATTCGACACATCCAAATATAAACTCTTATTAATAGATATAAAGCTGTGTTCACATCATGTGTATTTGTCATGTGGAATGTCACTTTTCTACCCATATGTGATTTCATGTGTATGTCAAAATTTGAGTTTTACATACGGTTTATAAATTACATGTTCATATGTTGGTTATGTCACATACATATGTACTTACTTTTGTTAACTCCTTTTCAAGTTTTCCCTCCATT
The DNA here is from genome assembly GCA_950370525.1 of Bellardia bayeri. NCBI lineage: Eukaryota > Metazoa > Arthropoda > Insecta > Diptera > Calliphoridae > Bellardia > Bellardia bayeri. Next base: position 40,935,669 of record OX493268.1, on the reverse strand, counting down.
TTCAATAATAAATTTGTGTAGTTTTTTTTTTGTGTTTTTGTTTTACTATTAGGTATAAATTTCAATTAATTTTTGCAGCCACAAAATTTTGGTTATAAAAAAACAGCTGAAAAATATAGTTTCACAATGGTATTCTTCGAGTTATTAATTATAAATATGACCTCAAGCCGAATGAAAAAATGTTCTCTAATAATAAATATAAAAAAAGTTCAATCGTAGTAGTCTCTAAAAATTAAAATATGTACTTAGGGCCATTATTACAACTTGCCTCTAATGTTCTTAATAGTAAAAGGTAACTTTCAATAAAGTGAGGAATAAAGTGACCTTTAAAATTTTTTGCTATTGCAACTTCCTTGTAAAATAAAGTAATTTTTTTCTATAATATGGCAATACCAGTGAAAATCCGATTACTTTTGACAAATTACTGACAAGAAACAGTAAATTGTTTGTGTTTGTGAAAATATTTGTTTCTGAAAAAATATAAATCAAACGTCTGCTTTCCATTTTTGTTTATCAAATTATTTATTGGCAAAACAAAATTAAAATTAATTTATTTTTGATGAAGTTGACATTTTTTCCAGAACATATGACAACTTCAAATACTTAAACCTCACTATAAAATTTAAAGGCAAGATGATCTTTCCTTTAGCTTATCGGTCAGTTTTAGATTAAAGTAAACTTATAATAACCAAATATTTCTGATCTGTCCGATAACATCATACCTTTAACTATTGTCAAGTTGTAATAATGGGCCTTAATCTTTATACTCATTTTTAAGCTTTAATTAAATTCCCGGGATTCGCGTAATTTGTCATTCCCGTTCCTGCGAAAAGAATAGTACCGCAAATTTCAAACCGTAGTATCAAGTTAAAATGGTCAGAAAAATTGTATATATATATATATATATATATTTAAATATCATGGGCAAATCTAAATATAAAATTTAATCACCCCTATCATGAATAAAAATTCCACATGAAATTTGTTCCCTTTTATTTTTTTTAACATTCCCAGCAAGCCATATGAGTCCGAAAAGAGTCTTTTCTGACACCTTTTTCGGAGCGTTAACGCTCTTTATGAGCCCAAAAAACAATCATTTTTCGGAACGCTCCTAGAATGGTATGCTGGGTTGAATTTAAATAGGAAACGTGTGAAAAGGGAACAAATTTCATGTGAAATTTTTATTCACGATAGGGGTGAATTTGTATTTTTCAACATTTAACGATGTGACGATAAAAATTAAACTTTGAAGCACTGTCTCATACATTAGTGTTGGAATGCAGTATTTTTGATATTGAAATTCACAAGTTGGTTTCGATATAAAAATGGTTGGGGTAAGCACTGTTCAGAACATGGTTTAAAACTCTGTCGGCAACATTTTCACTCGTATCTATGATATCTTATTTATATCGTAAAGTCTATTAAATTTGATCTCTTGTATGATTTAAACATCATCGTATTTTCGTAAATTTATTTCATTTTATTTATGTATGTCGATGTTAGTAGTATAAAAGTTGCAAATTTGTTTTTTCATTGTTAAAAAATACAAAAGTTTTTTTTTTTCTTTTGTCCTCTCATTGTTTAAATAAACGAAAAATCGATTTTTTTATAGTCTATAAAATTCTTGACAATTATTAATTGTACAATTTCTGGTAGTGTATTGCACATGCAATATTCCAATATTGACCCCAAATGCCATGGGGCGCATGTAGTTAACATGAAGAAGTAACAACGACAACAGACAACAAAGAAGAAATGTTACAATTATACGTTTGTCCCAGACAGTGTTGCCAGGAGCTGGAAAAAGGGCTTTAAAAAAAGCTAGCAAATGTTAAATTCATTTCAAAAAGGGCTAAAAAAGCCAACACAATTTTAATTTAGATTTTTCTGGTTTTTCCAATTAAAAGTAAAACTAATATAAAGTAATAAAATTAAAAACTACTTCAAGTATAAAACATGTAACAGTGTTACTAAATATTAACGAATACTTACATGGGTCAATTTAAAAAAAAAGACGGAATTTTTGTGTCCCCGCACTTTACACTACTATTTTAGGTAACGTAAGGACAGTACAAACTCTAATTATTACAAAAGTGAAAAAGCGAAAAAAAATTTATTAAAAAAAATATGCATTTGCGTTGTTTTTGTGAACACCATGGTAAGGGCGCTTAATTCGAAAGTGGTAAAAATGAATGAAAATGAAAAAAAACATAGCCGCTTGTCATTTCATGAAGTTTATACAGATTTAGAATAAAAATTCGGAACTAGTATTGGCATTAATCAGAAGTGTTTAGTAACTTTATAAGATCATCAGAAGTTTCAGAATCGTGGCAACATTGCTGTAGTCTTTTTAAGAACATTGAATACTTAAAAATGCATTGAACATTTTAACTTTAATTCGAGTTCTTTGTTTTAACAATTTTAATAGTAAATAACTAAATACAGAGGTCTTGCTAAAAGGTAGTATGTACTTAAAAGCTAAAAAATATTAAATGTAGCAACTCAGCAAATGGATTTTTCTTGCAGAGCATTTTTAAACTCTCATACCTCCACTCAAAAGTCAACTGTAGATTCTTGTCCATTTATAATTTGAAAGGTTTGGACATTTCATCATTCAATCATGGTTATTTCATCAGCGCTATAGCTTAATTTTTAATTTTCAATATGTTTGTTTTTACTATTTTTAGTGAATTATTAATAAATAAAAAGTAAATTTTCCGAATGCACCCATATTTGCTGAAAACTGAGCATTTGCCATTAAAAATTGTTTAATTTGAGTTTGAGTAATGAGTTAAAATTCAAGCTGACAGTTTAGTATCAAATGGTAAAAGCATTGGTAACATTGTTCTATTGGCTGTTCTAGAAGTGGTTTACGATTTCAACAAGCGAACGATGCCATACGTAAAATACTTTTCAACTGAAAATATAAAATACTTTTTCAAGTATTTTTGACAGTATTACATTATTTTACACAAACAAAATGCCTGTTGTTTCTGTTTTGTGTTGTATTTGTTGTCGATTTGCACTCACCTTGTATATTTGCACCATGGTTTTTATAAATAAATAAATTCTAGAGTTCGCCTTAATAATGGATTTCGGATTTGAGTGAATTTACAGTGAGTAGTTACAACGCTTTCGGATTAGGTCAAACACTTTTTTTAAAGGAGAAAACACATAGATTTTCGAGTTTTAAAGGAAATATAAGTTTTGGATTTAATAAACAGAGTATGTACAACATTTTATATTTTATGCATTCTGTTCCATCAAAAAAACTTTTCATCCGCAATATTAAGTAAAGCAATATACAAATGAGCTAAGGCATGTTGTTTGTTTTTTATTAGTTCAAATAGTGATTTTACGGTCGGACTCTAGTAATTACCTACAAATAAAAATATGAACAATCGTTCTGAAGTTTTCAATATTGCCATCTTGGATTTCACATGGGTGTGGCGTTTTGGTTTTGATGACGAATCCCAGAACTTAATGCAACATTTTCAGAATAGGTCTCCTAATATTTTACATTTTATGTTTATTATGCGATTTTCGTTCTAACATTTAACATTTGGTTGAGTTGAATAGACACCTTCTGTACCTTCGAATTATCGTTTGATTTTGTAACGCCAACCTAATTTCTGTATATCGACCACCTCTGTTAATATGAATGATTGAATGCTTTGAATTTCTAAAACTTTAGTTCAGCCGAAACGTAAATGTCATATGTATTTACATATATCCTCTTTCTTAGGGTTTTACATACTTAATATTGTACAAGTTAGTCTAACTCAAATATACGAATAAAATATTATATGTTTGAAGTGGCCATAAAGCAGTAATAATACTGCACTTGTGCTACAAACTCCTGAAAGTTGTTAAAAAAAAAAAAACGAAAACACAATAGAATAAAATGTTTGAAAATATATAAAGAATTATCGTTATAGTTGTTATTGCGAGAATGTGCACAAAGAAAAAGTTTCCAAAAAATATATTTGCATTTTCATAGCAAAAGTTTTAAGTTCTCACATTATGTTGGTTTAAACAAAAAAACTAAAAACGGATTTGTTTACTTTACTAACAATTCTTAATAATTCCATGGAACATTCAATGATGTTTATTTCACCTTACACACACACGCATATACATATACACACATGTTGTGTAACATCTATTCTGTAAAACTGTATTGGAAGTTTATTTTTAGTTTTCTGAATTTTAACTCTTAAACACTCACCCCCTTATTCAAAAACGATTATTAAATTTAACAAACGTTTATTAACACAGATTTGCATATAAAAATTTGCTTAATAAACGTTTGTTAAATTTAATAATCGTTTTTGAATAAGGGGGTCAGTTGTTGAATTTTACGTATAAAATGAAGCATTTAAATTGTTTAAATAAATGAGAGAGTTGTTGCTTTTAATCTTGACAATTTGTTTGAATTCCTCTGAGTGCTGGTATGTTGTAAGCCGGGATCGTGCAATAAATGCATAAAATCGTTTAATGACAATTTTTTAAATTAAAAATAGTCCATCATATAACTGTAATAAAACAGAGAAAAGATAATCATCAATATTATTTTAGATAGGTTAGAAAATCGATCTTTAACGAAATTATATGAATACTTATTGTCTACAAATATAAATACTTACATAATCCCAAACAGTGCCAGTTACAGTGTTCTGTAGGTTGGTTGGTTTACGTGGTAGTTCACTACGTGCGAACACTTAAGTAGAGTCAAAGGGACCCCGTTTTAAAAGACCACACCACTCGTCTGATTTAATGTCGTATACAACATACTGTAGCTAATATGTGTACAGAAAGTCGTGTCTTGCTAGACCCAACCTGTAGCTGTGAGATATCTCAGTAGGTCATTGAGTTTTGACCCGGCTACCTCACCAAGGTTGTTCAATGTATAGTTTCCCATGAATTTATGTCTCCTGACACTCAGGGCTGGACAGTGTTCTGTAACTTCCACGTCGAAAAACATTTCGATTAAAATGTGTGGAATAGAAACAAACAGCTGTTTTTTTTCTTACAAAACTGTGTCTGTAACTTTTTTTGGCAAGCAATCACTGTCACGTAAGTTACTCGTCAGTTTACCGAAAAAGTGTGTTTGTAAAATGTTTTGTGAGAAAGGTTCCCGATTTGAACTGTCAAATACGATATACTCATAAATAAAAACGCGGCGAGATATAATTTTAAAAATAAAAAATATTCAAATCAATGCAATGCAATACATTATATTTTATGTGCCACTTTAACAATTTTATTTTAGCAAAAAAAGTTTTCTTTTTTGCACCACGAAACTATTTTTATTTTATTGCAAATTATTTTGTAAACAACAAACATTAAAGTCGTACTTACTATACATTATTTTGTATAGCCGACGGTGGTGTTTTTACCGTCGTCGTTAAAAGTTTTAGTAAGTTTTGTTCGCCATCAACGATATCTGTGATTGGCGGTTTCAAACACTGAATTTTCACTTCGGATTTGAGTTGTATTTTTTGACATTTTTAACGTAACGACGTAACAGACACATTTTTTCTCACTTTTCGAGAAACGAAGGAATATTTTGTTTGATATCTTTTCGACGCGATAAGTTTTCACTAAAGTTACAGAACATGGGCACAGGCCTACAATGATTTTTGTAAAAACAATTATGAATTTTGTATTCATAGTCCTTCAATATCTCAATATTTGTTTTCCTGTTGCAGTATCCTTTAAAATCGACATGAGAGCGGAATTCTTCGGCTAGTGTTTCATATTTGATTTGATTTCGTTAGAAATTCATTTTCATTTTTAACATAAAAATTTATTAGGAAGTTTAATTGATTGCGAACATTGACAATGACTTTATTATTAATATTAGCATTTAAGCAAAAATACTTTTAATAATTGATATGATATTTAATAATAAAAAAAATCTTGATATTTGCTCTATTTACAAATTACTTAATTGTATCAATTAAATGCGTTGTGGTGTCTGATTATCGTTCACAACACCAAATGTTGTGTTGTCTCGACTACAACACAACATGCATTTTTCATGCGATCGGGGCCTTAAGTACGCTTATATTGATATCATATTTATGTCATTTTTTTCTGTCCTATCTTTCATATCCAGTAAATCGCGTAGCGGTCACGTTATGTATTTATTTTATTTCTGAGTGTTTATTTACGATTATGTTTTAGAAGATATAAGAATATGCTTTTAAACTGTATTTAAATTATCAAGTAACATTATCAATGTATCGGGTATGGATTCGATATAGAAATTTCTCATTGTATTTCAGACAATTTTATTTGCATTTCCGAAATTAAATGCACACGACAAATTTAGGCAGTTTGTAACTATTTTACTTCCCTTATTATTGAAATATATTTGTATAAATATATTTAAGGAACAATAAATATTTAACTCATTCTTTCCGAAATATGAAAATAGGATGACTAAAGGTGGATTCACCCATTTGTTCTTAACAAAAATTTTTTCCAGAGAAATAATTTTTTACTGAGAGTTTTTTGCAGCGCGATTCACCAATTTCAAACGATTTTTCTGAAAAATCAAAGCTGCCATATGCAAACAAAATCTATTAGTTTTATAAGTGCGGCCATTAATTTATTTTTCTTTGGGTTTTAAGTGTCAAAATACAAATATTAAATTATTTTAAAGTATTGTGTATTCAAAATCACAGATATAAATTCAAAATGAATGAAACAAGAAAGTTGCTTTTGCTGATGGCCATGGAAATACATAAGGCATTGTTATTTGTATGAAAATATGCCACCTATTGGCAACTTAATTCATTTTTGTTCAGAAAAAATATAAAATTAAACCAATTCAAGTTCGTAAAAAATATTTTCTCTCTCTCCAAAAGAGAGACGTCAAAATTCATATAAAAAAATTGCTCGAACAAATTTTTTGTTAAGAACGAATGGGTGAATCCAACTTTAATGCAACTAGAAGCAGATTTATATAATCTTGTTTTTAAACAAAAATTTTTTTTGTATAATACAACTGCTTAATTCAATTTCCTCTTCGATTTCTTATAATTAGGAACTGCACTTAAGTAAGAATACAAGTACATATTTAGATTATTTATCTGAAAATAGTACTGTTTTGATTAAAACCCGTTTAAATTCTAGTAAATTCAGTGTGATGCTACTAGAAATAAAAATTGTTTCAACAATATCAGTGTCCTATATCCAGCATTCGATAAGGTAGTTAGAAATGTTGTCCCCCGCTGATCACCAGATCATATTTACTAGCTCATTAGTCTCGTAAAAGTGAATACATATTTATCTTATTCTAATATTTTCATAATTTATATATTTATTTTACTCGCCAAAAACCAAGAGGCATTAATTACAAACTAAGTATGCACATCAATTTTTAAGAAATATGTTTCTTCCCAAAGAGTACGTTTGCTTTTTACACTAAGTGTAGTGGAGTTTGGGTTACTTTTTTTTTACATGTTTATTCAAACTATATATTGTGTAGTCTCTACGTATGCATGTTTTTATTCTGAGTTGTCAACTTTGTCACATTCACATTGTTGATGTTTCCTTCCTCGACCCGACCATCATCTATCGTCTATTGTTACGACAAGTTCTGAGTTTTCTTTTCTTCTCTTGTTTTGCATTGGATATGAATGACTTGACTGATTGACTATTTGAAACAAGAAACCCGAAATGATTTGCATGAAAATGTTGCAAAACATTTTTTTTATTAAGTTTTAGAACCTCTTTTTTTATGTATAAGAGAAAAAATAAAGTAAATAATTAATATGAAATTTGTTAGTAATAAATATTTAATAATAAAGATGATTTATTTTAACAAAACATTACCTAAATTACAAATGCACAGCCATTGAAACAATATTTATCCAGCCAAATATTTTTTTGGAATTTCAAAGAATTATTTATTTGTTCCAGTTAGAATGATATGGACCAAGAAGACACTTGTAATTAGTAAACTTTAAGTAAAGTTTGGATGATTAACGTGACCATACATTCCGCTTTTGGCGGAATTCTCCCGTCTTTTTTAAAGGCTCATATCGCTTAACTTTTTATCCCACTTTTTGCTAATTTGGAAGAAAGTATAATAACTCAAAACTGTGATTGTTGGTCTCTTCTTTAAACATTTAAATTTAGTTTACATTATTTTCCTACCAGATTTTAATGACATTATTGTTGTTAAAGTATTTTACCAGCCTCGAGTAAAAATTAAAAACGCAGTATTTGGGATTTTCGTCTCGTTTTATGAGTATTGCGAGATTATTCATGTACTTCTGATGGTCTCGATGTGATCAGCTATCTACAAATGGCAGATTTATTTCCAAAACATTAAGATTCTGACCATGTAGATTCTAAATTTTCTTCAAGAATAATTCAATTTGGAAAAATGTTCCATATTTATAATGATGCATATATTTGTTGAAATTTTCTACAAATCAAATTTGCAAGAAATTGGTAACAAATATATATACATACATACAGTGCTGTGCAAAATAATAGACTTATTTTTATTTCCTAAATATTTCCCACTATGAATGATATTTAAATTTATTTTTTATTTATTTAAGAATTGACTAAATGATACACCAACCACAAGTGTTTGTTTTTATTTACTTTATTTAACACAAAAATTTAAAAAAAATCATTTTCCTTGATTCAAAATAATAGACTTTTTCAAGATTTCTTAAACAAATTATATTGTATACTAATATTGAATATTTTAATAATATGCCAGTTAATTCAATAACCTGAATGACCACCATTGTTGTTTAAAACGCACTGAAATCTTCTGGGCATTGATTCTATTAATTTTTGCATTTTTCTATAGAAATTGCCTCCCGCTGCTTTTTAACTTCTTCCCAAAGTTGATTTTTATTGCGGAATGTCTTTCCATCTAGGCCTCTCTTCAGTTCAACCCAAAGGTTCTCAATAGGATTGAGAGCCGGTGACTGTGAAGGCCATTCTAAACCAGATACATTGTTAGCACTCACATAAGATTTAACTAATTTTGACGAGTGCTTAGGATCATTGTCCTGTTGAAAAGTTCATTCTGATGGCATATTGTTCTCCGCATAGGGTAGCATATCTTTCAAAATATCACGATTCATCTCTTTGTTCATTATTTCTGTGATCTGATAAAGAGGGCCAACACCATGCCAAGAAAATGCACCCCACACCATTACACTTCCTCCGCCGTGTTTTACAGTCTTTTTTTGTATAGCGATCATCTAGTTCCTTTCCTGTTGGTCTTCTAACATTTCTGCGACTATCTGAACCGAACAAACTGATTTTTGTCTCGTCGCTCCATAAAATGTTCTGAAAATCATCAACTACACTGTCTTTAAATTTTATGGCAAATTCCTTTCGAGCTGCTTTGTTTTTTATGCTTAAAAATGGTACCTTCCTGGCAATTCTACTTGGCAAACCTTTCTCTAAAATCCTTCGTCGGATTGTTGAATTATGTTGCCTATTTCTTCAGAAACGGCTTTTAAAGATAGAAATGGCTGTTTCTTAACCAGAAGAGCTATCCGTGAATCCGTGGTAGCGGTTGTTTTGCGAGTTCTACCACGGGTTTCTTTTGAAGGCTTCCACTTGATAGCGTTTCTGACGACATGATGAGACCTTCCAAGCAATTCCGCAATAAAATCAAGTGTTTTTTCTTGGTCACTTAATTTTTTCACTATTCGCCTTTCTTCAGGAGTGCAATGTACATTACGACCCATCTTTTCGTAAAAATAATATTATTTTATAATAATTTTTTAATAATAAAATTTATCCAAATTATCAGGAAAAATTAAACAAAAAATATTTTCTTTTAAAATAAGTCTATTATTTTGCACAAATTATATTTCGACTTTTCTTAAAATGTTTACGAAAGCACATTAAGGAGAGAAAGAAACTTCTAAAAAATACCCATTATATTTAGTATTGACAATATCAATAATAACGGTACCAAAAATTCCTACGAGAAAGTTTTCAAATAGAAATTATTTAATATATAATAGTCTATTATTTTGCACAGCACTGTATATTTTATAACATAAATAAATTATGAATTCGTTTAGAATCTTTTATGTTAAATGGATTTCATTTAATATTCAGCAATAATTCTGATTTTGCTAGTTTTAGAATTAATGATTTTACAAAAAACTGTTTTAAAAGTTTAAAATTAATGAATATGAGATTCATTTAAGTCCAGCATAATTTAAATTTCATTGTATTTACTTCGTAATTCCGCTTTTTCATCCTTAACATCCTTAACGTGACATAAGGGGTCACGTTATGGATGATATAAAATATTAAAAGTACGATTTTGGCATGAATTTTGTTTTGGAATTACCCTTTGAAGATCTGTACTTTATGTGTTTACAATTTGCATGCAATAAAATTCTGACAATATTTGTTCATGAATAATATTTTTTTTTTTTTTAAATTTTGTTTTTGTTAATGTATTCAATTGCGAAATAATCAAAAAGTAAATCAACAAACGGATATTAAATCATTTAATTTAAATAAATGCTTGTAAAGCATTTTAAATTGCACTTTTTCTCTATTTATTTCTAACTCAATTCACCATTTCGCAAAATTCAAATATATGAAAATTTAATTTACATGTAAGTATGTAATACTTTTATTGCTCGGCAATGGTAAATTCATAATTTTGATTTATTTAGAGGTAATTTGTAAATTTGTTAATTGATGTTAGAGAAAAGCATTGACTAATGTCTGAACTAGTAAATATTTTCAATTAGTTCTAAATTCTTTTAAGTAATCGTAAATAAACAACATTACTGCAAAATTTTTGAATATCTAATATAAAGTTATTATATACAAGGTGGCGCAAAAGTAATCCTGCTATCAGAAAATGCTAGAAATTTTGCGATTGGCCCCTAATGTCAGTTCTGTTTTGCCATTTGTGTAGTAAACACATGCGAAATACACGTTAATAAACAATGTCACGCTACAGTGCTCCAGAACGCGGAATATTGCTGACTATTTATTTGACCAATAATCGGTCGGTGACTTTTTCAAAAATAATCATGAGTGATGAGGCCCATTTCCATCTTAGCGGGTACGTAAATAAGCAAATTTTACGCTTCTGGGGCACTGAAAATCCGCGTGTAACCCACGAAGAGCCATTACACCCGCTCAAAGTCACTGTATGGTGTGCTTTTTTCGCTGGATGAGTCATCGGACCTTTTTTCTTCGAAGACGTCGCGGGCCAAAGGGTTACTGTGAATGGTAAGCGCTACAGAGCAATGATCAACGAGTTCTTTTTGCCGCAACTTGATGAATTGGGATTGGAAAACATGTGGTTTCAACAGGACGGTGCAACGGCACACACTGCACGTGCCACAACCGATATGCTGAAGGATGCATTTCCCGGGCGCCTAATCTCCCGTTTTGGCGATTTACACTGGCCAGCAAGATCGCCTGATTTGACCGCTCCAGACTTCTTTTTGTGGGGCTTTTTGAAGTCGCGGGTTTATTTCAACAAGCCTCAGACTCTTGCAGCTCTTAAAGACAATATCCGTCAAGAATGTGAGGACCTATCGCCGGAATTTTTGGCCAAAGTGATGGAAAATGCCATAAAAAGGTCTCAAATGACAATCAACTGTGGCGGCGGCCATTTACATGACATCATATTCTCGACTTGATGTAAAAAAATTAAAAGACCAAATAAAAATAATCCACAAGGAGAAACAAAGTTTTTAATTTTTTTTTAAAACAGCCAAAAACCATCGGAAGTTTACTTGCATTAACTTGTTAAATATAATGAATATGAACGTAATTTACCAGGCCTGGGTGTAAATATATTTTACACAAATCACAGATGTCGACTAAAAATAATTTGTTTTAAAGTATTTGCTTTTTGTTTATTTTCATTAGAATAGTTTAAACAAACGTAAATAATAACAAATACATTTAATATATGATAAAATTATTTTTTGCTATTGAAATAATTTATAATCTACTAATGGTTTAATAACTTTTATTATATTTCACTCCAACAAAAAAAATTATAAAAATATGCCGTTTGGCTTCATAAAAATTGCATACTGATTTTAAGCGTGTTTTAATTATTTAAAATTATGTATATCGTTCACAATGGAATTTGAAAATGTTATAATATTGTTAAATCCACCGGCACGAGCATAATGTGTTTAATAAAGCACACTTAAGGCCCAACCATAATGTGCATAAGCTAGCTTAAGTAACTGTCAAAAATGAACTAAAAGTCTGTCAAATGCATAAGTAAACTTAAGAAGACTTTTAAGTGGCCATAATGTACTTTCATGATGCATTCATTTTAAATAAACAAATTGGATAAAATACTTTATTATATCCTCCACCAGCAAAGTGGTGAATATAAGTTTTACATAATCACAGAAATATTTAGCTAAGACCCAACATTTATTGGAGTCCTACCTAGTATTCAGTTTCGGATTAACTCAATACCCACACCGAATTTTTTTTAAAGAAAAAAAAAAAAAAAAAAACAAATTATCGAATTTTCAAGATGCTACAAGTTTTTAATATAATTAACATTTTTATTTTATTGCAAAATATTTAACCCTTTATTGCATAATGATGGAAATTTCCATCATTGAATGCCAAAAAAATATTTAAAAAAACAAGTTCACTAACGATCTAACTAACAAAGAAAAAATCATGCAAAAAAAAAAACTGTTGTGCGTTCAAAATGAAAAAACAATACATATTTAGAGAGTGCGTAATTTAGTGTTGTTATGGCACCTTAAAATTATATATGTATGTAAACATGTTTTAAAATTAATATAAATATATGTATGTATGTATATACATATACAGTGAAAGCTCCACTGGCGGACAGCTCTAATAGGCGAACATCTCCGCTAGACGGACGATTTTCTAGGTCCCGTGAATTAGGCAGCGTTGCCGTTTTTGGGCTTTTCCTACCAAATTTGGTAGGATTTTTTTCGTTTGGTAGGATGGTAGTTTAAATTGATTTTTGGTAGGTTGGATCAAAAAGTATTTATTTCGAAGCAGGCAAGTGAAAAAACAATGTCAATTTTAAAAAATAAGAGGTTTTCATTAATTGTGGATGAAATTACTGACGTTTCAATGAGGAAATGTATTGTATTAATTGCTCGTTACTTCGACAGTGTTGGTTCTGTACAAGATAGATTGATCGCATTATTAGAGATCACTAAGGCAGAGGCAGTTTCAATTTTCCAACTCAACAGATTTCTTTTTGGCACATAACGTTTCTTTAAAAAACTTGACCGGATTGGCAACAGACGGTACTAACGTTATGGCTGGTTACTTACTAATGAAAAAGACTTGTTTTACATTAAGTGCACATGCCACTCACTCCACCTCTGCTCTAGTTATGCATGTAAATTAAAAATTAAAATTTGTAAAAAAAAATGACGTCCAAAAAACAACGTCGTATAAATGCAAACAAATTTTCCTAAGATAATTAATAAAAATAGACGACATAAATTTCATCTTATAAACCTTGCCAACTTAAGCAAAATATAAATAAATATAACAAAATTTAATTAACAAAAACTTGAAAAATAACAAACAAAAAAAATTATTCAATTTAACTGAAAAGTACTAGATTGTGTCAAAATAAAGTAAACAGGTATATTAAAATTATGTAAAACATGTACATACATACATACTTTATCACAGCTGACAATTTTCTATACATAGAATCGACGAGTTTTTTTAGTGAAATTAGGCGAACTTTTGTTCCATTTATCCCGTTTACTGCCTTTGGGTTATCCGTACAAGAAATATTCCTTTGCTCATTTTTTTTTTTTTGCAAATATTCCCACAGGTGCTCAATTGAATTAAGATCTGGCGACTGCGGAGAATGATGTAAAGTTTTTGATACAATGATACAGCAATTTGGGAGGTATGCTTATGATCATTGTCCTGTTTGAAAATCCAGCTCTGCACTAGTTATAATTTCTATACACTAGGGGTACATTGTTTTTGAGAATGTCGACATAATATTTCTTTTTCATTGTATATTATATTGATGATATTAATATTATTGGCAAAATATACATATTTTGTACTAAAGGCTTCGTTCTTGGTTCGCCATATTTTTGGGGGTTTTTAACTTAAAATAACTCAAACTGATTTTCATTGGTGATATTTTCAGGTGTTTTTACAGCACTGGATGTTGGGTTTGCTCTTACTTCCCTTAAATAGCTCTTACTTCAGTTTTTAGAACACTCTTGGTAGTTTTGCACAAGGCGAATTTTCTACGACAATGTGATTGGTATATTTGTCTATACTTTGTATACCCTACACCTCAATAGTGGGGAGGGTATATTGGATTTGTGCTGATGTTTGTAACGTCCATAAATATTGGTCCAACACCCACCTTAAAGTATACCGATCGACTCAGAATCACTTTCTGAGTCGATTCAACGATGTCCGTCCGTCTGGCTGTCCATGTAAAGCTTGTGTGCAGAGTACAGGTCGCAATTTTAAAGATATTTCGATAAAATTTGGTACATGATATTTTTTCGGCCCAAGGATGGATGGGATTGAAACTAGTGGAAATCGGTTCATTATTTCACCTGGCCCCCATACAAATGTCCTGTCAAAATTAGGGTTTACCGATCATAAATGTTTGAATTATGCAAGTATGCAAACAAATTTCACCACAAATGAGTAATAAATTAAGCTTAATCACATCTACAAATTTCGTGAAGATCGGTCCATAATTAGTCGTAGCTTCCATATAAGGCCCACTTGCCGAAAACCACTTAAAAGAACATAACTCTTTTAAAAATGTCGGTATCCAAATAATATTGAACACAAATATGTTTTGTGTGTATATATATATATATAATATGGTAGTCCCACTTCCGAAAATCACTTTAAGGACTATAAATCTCTTAAAAATGTTGTTATCCGAATAAAATTTAACAAAAATGAGTTTCTTATATACAAATAGGATGACACCTAATTTTGTAATAGTCAGTTCATAAATAGTCAAAACTCCCATATAAGACCCTCTTCGTAATTCACTTTAACCTCCATACATCTTTTAAACGTATTTATATCGAGATAAAGTTTAACACACATAATATTTATATTCACGGAAGTCATGACACTGAATTTTTGGATGCTCGGTCCACAATAGGTTATATATCCCATATAACGCCCATATCTGAAAAACTGTTTTTTTGATATACTGGGTGTAGGGTATAATATGGTTGGGCTTGACCGACTATACTTTCTTACTTGTTTATTGTACAGTGGTGCCTTCCAACGATTTTACCTATTTCAAGCAGGGATTTACCTTTTTTATGTAAGTCTTTTACGATTTGCCGAGTCTCAATTGATGTTTGTCTTCCCATTGTAAATTTTTCAGTACTTAACGCCAGTACTTAATAACTATCTTTTAATGATAAATTATGAAACTAATTATGTTTAATGGCACTTAATTGTTTATATTTTTGAACAAAGAAAATGTAAAATAACGAAAGACAGTCCTTTTTTTGCATAAGGATGATGCCACCGTTTACTTTACCTTGACGCTCAAAAATGGGCCTATTTTAACAATAAATCAATTAAATTTGTATACGCTTTTGTTTTTGTGAATTCAATTCTCCTTAAAAAAATGGAATATAATTTTCTAATATGATAGCTTTTCTTTAGTTGAAATGTGGTGTTGACATTCACAGTACATAAAATATTTTACACTTCGTAAGATTTTTAATGTAAGTGAATATTTTGATTAATTTTTCAACAACTGCGTTCAGGGTTAAACCTTTGCACACCAAGCTTTGTTTCTAATGAATCAATGTAAATTGAGATGGTGAGTAAGTCTCACCGTAAGAGTGTAATTTATTTATTATAAATTATTATAAATGTCAACTTCAATCTCAAACCTTCCAACATCAGCTTCAGCATTAATTTCAACATCATTATTTTCTTACATTTTGTTCAGAATAATATTTTAACATAAAAGGTATCAATAACGGCCAAATTTATTGTGTGGTTAAATGTTATTCCGCACACTACGTCGCCTAGATAAGTATTTTTAAGTATTGTTTACTAAATAACATAAATAACAAATATTTGGTATGTATGACATTATTATTAAATTTAGAATTATGAAAAATTAAAATCAATATTTTTAAATTAAAGAAGTTATTCGAAAATAGGTATTTTTACGTTCTTCGAATAGTTATTCGAAATAAATTGTTGGATTATTTGAACGGTCAGTATTCGAAATTTTCACGTATAAAACATTTAATGACTTTTATTTCATTTAAAATACATTCAAAACTATTAAATTTTATACATACAGTGGCACAGTAAAGTATATATACTCCTTGAAAAACGGGGTTTTGGGTTATCTATTAACAATTTAGCAATAAAGTTCATTTCAAACAAATTCAATCGAACAACAAACAATAAAATTTGACCAGAATTTTGACAAATTTAATCGATTTTTAGGAATTTTGCATCAGTTAATCCCGTAAAACCAATGTCGGAATCACAGGCATAAACAATTTTATTTTTTATTTGCACCATCTACATATATTCAACAGAAAATAGAATATGTTCCGTTTTCCAAATACAATGTTTGAGTCTCTTGATCACGTTACCAGAGTCAGTAGTTTACCCAACTCTATTGATCTAATGGATCATGCAATTTTTTCTGAGTTTTTTTTTGATACACGCTTTTTAACAAGAGCTTGTTCATTTGTAGTCGATTGGACGGACAGCTGTCCGTTTGTAGAATAAACCTCCCGCAGAAGTCTTTTCTGTTACTTTCAATGTGGGGAAACACTATTCTGTGTATCGTTCATCGAAGCTCAAATACAATGCATCACTTTAGTAGGCATTGGCTAAGTGGTCCAGGACAATAAATGCACCTACACCAGAATAAGATGTCGAAAAGTCTTAACGAATATTCAGTACTTAAAACTGCGATAATATATGCATATCGCTGGCTCAATATAGAAAAGTCGTATCTAAACTTTTTGTAACTTCGCAGAAGAAGGTAAAAACTCAATAAAATCTGAAAAAATAAAATGTTTTTTTTTTTATGAAGCAGTTTTTTTTATTAAAACAGTGAACAAATTTAATTCTGTATTATTTCTTATTTTTACATAAATTTAATTAAGTTATGTACGATAGGGCTTTTAGTTACTCACTTTTAGAAAAATATTAAGATAACGATTATACTCCTAAACCAATTCACGTTTTTGTAAAAGCAACCATCGGGCGATCGAGTATTCCTTATTCATATTGCAAAAACAGAAGAGACTAGATTCCCATCAGTTTCATTCCACACATAATTATCTGAAGCTGTGTGATAACATTCACCCAAATCGTGAATAAAAATTCCACATGAAATTTGTTCCCTTTTCACATTTTCCTATTAAAATTCAATGTTAAAAAAATAAAAGGAAACAAATTTCATGTGGAATTTTTATTCACGATAGGGGTGATTATACATATATTGTGAAATTACATATGTACATATGTTTTTGCAATTTCATTTTCAAATATGGAGCACTTGCGTGTAATTGAGGCACTACTTTAACAGCTTGCACACACATTCGTGCAAAGTTTTTTCAGAAAAGCATTGAACTATTGTGTATATACATATACAACTTTATAAAAAAATCTTTTAGAAAAGTTCTTTGTTTTATTATATATAAACAAAAAAAAAATAAATTGGACTTTAAATGTGTTAGGTCTTTTTCTTTTAAACATTTTTGAAATGAGTTAGGGCTTTTTTTGAAATACTGTAAATCCGTTATTCGTCAATACATGTAACTGATTTTTTTTAAGGGATGAGTATTTAAGCTTTGTCTACCAGAATATGTAAAAGACACGATTTTGAAAACAACAAGATACGACCTCTCTATATTAGGCCATCGATCGGTAGATGCTATGACACTTATTTATCTTTATATATGTATACAGGCATGTGATGGAAATCGAAAACGAAAACGAATGAGTTTTGGAAGTCAATTCTTTCGTAATACAGTATACCACGGCTAAATACCCGACGCTTAATTGCCTTTTTCGCTTATTTACCTCGCTCTGTAAATCCGCATCAATTTTTCATACCTTTTCAAACAAAACTATGCGCTTTAATACCTTTCGCTTAACTACCCAATCCGGTTAATTAACTCAAAAAAAATTCCCAACACTGATATATTCCTTGATTCATCTTCGTTTATATAGCTCAATACAATATCTTTTTTACACAACTTTTTAAATTTCGTATAAATACCCAATTTGGGTAATTTAATAAAAAAAATCCCAGCACTGATATATTCCTGGATTTTTCTCAGTGTCTTTTTTAGACAACTTTACCAGAACTTTTTATACGCACCTGTTAACTTCATACCTAATTGTTTTCATTCAGTGTTGGTGGTAAAAATATTAAATTTAAAAATAAGTGAACAAGTGTAGTGAAATGAATAAAATTTAAAAAAGGATTTAACGAAATGGCTCCCAAATGATCTCTCTTGCAAAAACCAAGAAAAAAACAAAACATCAACTGGCTGCACAATTATTATCCCAAATGCATTTCCCAAACTGATTCGTTTTCGATTTCGATTTCCATTACATGCCTGATAATTCTACTGTCCGTGTGTTGTGACTGAACTCCTCCTAAACGGCTGGACCGATTTGCATAAATTTTTTTGTATACGTTTGAATGGCGCCCTGGGTGGTTTAGATTTACAATTCGGTCCAATTGGACAAAGGGGCGTGGTACCTCCCATACAAACTACAAATTAAAAATCTATTATTTCTGCTCCAGATTACGGCATTTGAACAAAATGTGGTACGTCGGTTTGGTGTGCATTTTTTAAGTGCTGCTGCAAATATGGGCGGGATTGTACAAAGAGGCGTGGTACCTCCCATACAAACCACAAATTAAAAATCTATTATTTCTGCCCCTAATAACGGTATTTGAACAAAATGTGGTACGTCGGTTTGGTGTGAATTTTTTAAGTGCTGCTGCAAATATGGGCGGGATTGTACAAAGAGGCGTGGTACCTCCCATACAAACCACAAATTAAAAATGTATTATTTCTGCTCCTGATAGCGGCATTTGAACAAAATGTGGTACGTCGGTTTGGTGTGCATTTTTTAAGTGCTGCTGCAAATATGGGCGGGATTTGATAACGACGCGTGGTACCTCCCCTAAAAATCTTCTTCACTGAATAATTTTTTTTTGCATGCGTTCGGGTGCCACCTTGGATGGTTTACATTCACAAAATTAATATTATTTAAAAATAAAGAAAATAAAATTATTTTATTATTTGTCTTTCATTTCATACTTTGGTTAATATCCTAATCGCTTGAAATATTATGCAGGACAACGTCTGCCGTATCAGCTGGATACTATACATATTTGGTGGAAGTAGGCAATGCCACGCCCCTTTTCAAAAATGGCACTGGTGGCCTTTCTTATTATAATAGACCGATTGGCATGAAACCTTTCCAATAAAAATAAAATTTGAAGGCAAAGCAACGTTTGCCGGATTAGCTAATATATTATAATATTGCATGTTTAGACAAGCCAGCATTTCATTATAATTTAAGCAATTTTTAAGGCAAACCCTAACTATATACATACATACATACTTAAAAAACGAAATGTAAACAATTTATCAAGGTAAATTCAATAACATTCTCGTACTCATACTCCCATAAAATGTTTAAATGTGGATAAATGTACATATTTGTGTAACATTAATTTAAGTAATGGAGCAGAGTATCAAGGTCGTTAATATTTAATAATACATATTTTATTTTTTCGTGTTTTTATTTTTTTCTTTTTCATTTATTTTAATTTATATATTCATAAATGTGAATGAATGTGCTGCTGTATATTGTGTCAAAGAAATAATTAACAGAAAATGTTACTGAAAATTCACAGAGATACAAGGAAATACGTGGGTTTATAAAAAAAGTCTAACAACCTAATTTCTGCAGTTTCTTTTCTGGAACAAAATTTTACCCATTTTCTGTCATTTTTTTTTTTTAATGTTAAAACTAGACATATGTGCCATCAAATTATGTAAATGAATTTTCCATACCTACACAAGTAGTATATACTAATAAATTACTATATTCTAAAATTTAAATTTATTTTGAAAATATAATTTAAATTAAAATACTTCTATATAAAAATACAATCACTCCTATTCTGAGTTTCGATTACATCTCCGCATTCAGTTACGCTACGATCGAAAATTGGTATTCCAAACAAAAACTTAATCGAAAGAACAAGAAGAAGACAACAATGTTTACTATGAAATGTGGAATAGAAACAAAGAAATTAGCAAGTTTGTTACTATTTTAATAAGCAAAAGTCACAACAAACAATGAAAATAGAATAATACAAAAGACTTGTGAATTAATAATAATAAAAAGGTAATAATTTTTGTTTGCAAAATATTTAAGTGCTAAGAAGCCGGATGTGGTTTTTAATTTTTGTATTTGGCTTTATTGGTGGAAGAGGAGAACAACGTGACTCAGAACGCAAAGGTAAGGCTTGAAAAGCTTGAAAAGAAAATACCTGAACTTCCTCCTTGGATCGTTTATGGTAGCCGCAAGCAATATCCTGTTTTGTTGACATTAAACTTGCCAGCTTTTCGTATTGCTCTGATGTCGTTGTTTTTGACCTGGAAAAATAAACAAATAGGCTGCTTTCCTGTTTGTAGTGACAGTAATTCAAAACTCCTGCATTCTACCATTACACATTTGTTTAACCATGTTCTTTGTTGCTGCATATCACCTCTTGATTGGCCGTACAACAAAAATTTATATAAATAAATTTTAAAACATTTTATACTTACATTTTATAAATTAAACACTTTTTAAGTTTATAAAAAGAGCAATCGAAAAAATTCCGTTGCTAAAATATAAGCGTAGAAAAATGTAACTACGATCGTAATACAGAATACCACAATCGAAAGAAACGTAGCGGAATCGAAACT
Source organism: Bellardia bayeri (assembly GCA_950370525.1). NCBI lineage: Eukaryota > Metazoa > Arthropoda > Insecta > Diptera > Calliphoridae > Bellardia > Bellardia bayeri. Next base: position 40,914,664 of record OX493268.1, on the reverse strand, counting down.
CTGAATACCAAATTTGCCAAACGGAGAAAATTTCGATTCGAATCGAAAGTCAGAATAGGGGTGAATATTTTTTTAGAAAAGACAAACAGCATTACTTATAGAAACAATTCACGTATACTGAAAAAATATATATACGAGGTCTGATCAAAAAATAACCTTTATTTTCAAATTTCGTGAGTTACGTTTGTTCGATTTTCGCATTTTTTTCTGTTATGTTGGTACACATGGATTGTCAGAGTGTTTTTGACAGATAAAAAGGTCAGCCGTGTTTTGGTGTACTCTTCGATTTTTTACTATTCGAAAAAATGGATCAAAGAAACTTTATTAAGCTTTGTGTAAAAAATAAAATTAAATGCGCAAGGACATTTAAAATGTTGACTGTGGTGTTTGGCGAGTCTACTGTGAACAGAACACAAGTTCAATTGTGGTATAACCGTTTTAAGGAAGGCCGAGATGATGTCAATGACGATGCTCGTCCTGGTTGCCCGAGCACGTCAACAACCGATGAAAACATTAAAGCAATATGGAAATCGCTCAGGAGCTGTTAAACATCGTCAACGACGATCCAGATTTCCTCAAGAAGGTCATAACTCGTGACGAATCATGGGTGTATGGCTTTGACATTGAGACCAAAGACCAATCATCCCAATGAAAACGTCCAGAAGAGCCAAGACCGAAAAATGCTCGTCAAGTTTGGTCGAATCTGAAGGTTTTGCTCACTCTTTTCTTCGACTGCAATGGCGTGGTGCATCATGAATTCTTGCCACAAGGTTGTACGGTCAATAAGGAATACTACCTTGATTTTATGCGCCGATTGCGCGAACCAATTCGTCAGAAACGCACAGAATTGTGAAAAAACCAATCATGGATTTTGCACCATGATAACGCACCAGCTCACACATCGATGCTTGTGCGTGAGTTTTTGGCCAAAAACAAAACCGTTATCATGCCTCAACCACAGTAATCACCGGACATGGCCCCCACTGACTTTTTCCTCTTCCCAAAACTGAAGACACCGATGAAAGGAAAGCGTTTTGCTACGATTGAAGAGATAAAAGAAAAATCGAAACAAGAACTGTTGGCGATACTAAAAAGCGCGTTTCAGAAGTGTTTCCAGGATTGGATTATATCTTAGGGGGATTACTTTAAAGGGGACAAGATAGTTATTGATGAATAAATAAATACTTGTTGAAAAAATTTTAAATAACGGTTATTTTTGTGATCAGACCTCGTATTTATTTTAATTTCAAAACGAATCTAAAGTTATGGTCATATTTGTATAACCATAAACATTAGTGTCATATACGTACATACATATATTCTTGATAATTTTACATTGAGAAGTTGATACAATGGTATCCGCATGTGTGTTGAAATAAAATTTCGAAAGACCCCAGAATATCACGGACAAATCTGTTACCAATATATCAGATATACGTTTAAACATTTTGGTATGGAATGTATTCGAACCAAAACCTGGAACCTGCTTCCAAGCGGTTGCTACCATAGCGGGAGATTGTATTGGATTTGTGCAGATGTTTATAAAGGCCAAAATTATTAGTCGATCCTTGAAATATACCGATGGATTTTTATATATGACCCCTTTCCGAAAATCACATTAACTAGCATAAATGTCTTAAAAATAAAATAAAATACAACACAACACATTTGAACTTGTATTTGAACTTTATTTATTTAAAAGTTTATTTTATTAAATATTGTTACTGTTACAAAACTCTTGTAAGAGTAAACAAGGTCAAACAAATTTGCGTTAAAACAAGTGTAACTATACCTTAACTTGGGGCTTTATAAAGGAGAAAAAACATATTTATTTGCACAGAAGTCATGTCACTAAATTTTTGGAAGATCGGTTTTGAAAAATTGTTTTACACATTTACTGGGTGTAGGGTATTATATAGTGGGGCTTGGCCGACTATAATTTCTTACTTGTTTTATTTGCTTTCAACACTTGTTTACATTGGCCTCGTTTTTTTAATGAAAATTATTTTATTTGTGTGTAATTTTTTTTATTTACCTTAATAGTTTTTACACAATTGATTGCACATTGAAAATCAATAAATTCGTATGAATGTCTTTGTTAACACTTTTATTTTTTTACATAAATTCAGGTTAAACAAATTAAGATCCTAGCGAGTTTTATGTATGAAGGTCTGACTGGGATATGAAAAGTTGCAATCAACATAATAATATCAATGCTGTGTCAATGTAACTAGCACAGAGTCGAGTCTTTGGTTAAATTAAGAAATGAAAAAACAATGAAAATTTGTATGATCTGTCTTCTATATGAGAGAAAAACTAGGATTATATTTTTAGTTTTGCTTACTATATCCTCATACTAATGGGTTGCTGGCATTTATATGGACTTTTTGATGGCTTTTGAAAACGACTCTAACTTGTAACTGATCTTTAGTCTTACCTTTATGAGTCTGATAATACGAGTGCATTATTAGTTCAGGATGTATCGAAACGTGTTTTTGGGGGTTTGGGTTTGCTGTTGGAAAACAAAATTATAAAACGGTTATGCGAATTAAGCCTTAAGTTGGAATTTATTGTTGTTGAATCGATGAGGAATGTTTCTTTAAATTATTGATAATATAGACTCAATTCATAGAAAATGGTTTTTAGATTTCTTTACTAAATAAATATTTACAGTTCGTTCTTTCTTATTGTTACTATTATTATTAGAAATTGAAATTTGTAATTTTTCACAATTTCATAAAATAATAAATAAGTAGTTGACATATTGTTACTTTTAGTTTAAAGACATTTTGAATTTTAAAATAATGTTTTGTTTTGTTGCTTCCGTTCAGCTATAGTTTCATGTCATAACATTGGAGAATCATAAAAACTGTATAAAATAATTTCCCTTAATAATTTGAACATACTTTTCTTTATTCTTTAAATAAAAATCCACTTTATGCACTAGAAATATAAATTGCAAAACAATCTTTCTGTTTCTTATTTCCCTTTTCATTTTGTTTATTGTACATTTTTTGCTCTTAAAGATTATGATTGTAGTAATTAATAACATCCTTTTTATAAAATACAAACGGATAATAAAACTTATTTATGACATAATCATGCTAAGGCAACAACAATAACACAAGCAACACCACAACAAATTAAATCAGAATAATTAAAGACTGCAATCTTTAATATACGGAACATGACTGCGAGATTTAAGATTTTCCAGCTTTTCAGAAAACATCAAACTTTATTTAATTTTAATAAATCTTTTAAAATGCTTTATGCTGATGAATTGATGCTAATTGTTTTTAATTGTAATTAAAAAATAAATTTTATGAATTTCATATTATGAATGACAGTCAAGTCAAACTTGAAAGGTAAATTAACCTTTTTCGTGACAATGATTTGAGTGGTTTACAAGTTCCTCTTACCAATGTACATATTTTATTTAAACAGCACTTTTATATTACAGAAATATTTTTAATTGTAGTCAGCAGTGCATTTTGGTATTTAAAAGAAATATTTACTTTTCAATTTAGAAAAAATTAGATTCAATGAGTCGATTATCTCGCTTAATACTTTTCAATATTTTACTCCTTCTTATTGAAAATAAATATTAAACAATTCATTCACAAATTGTATATTTAACTTGAAGTAAAAACTTCGAATAAAAATTTGTTAAAACATTTTCTAATACTCGCAAGAGGAATAATTCTTATTTAACAAATTCATTCTTTAATGCGATGCAATAACTACGAATTTCGAACTCCTGCCAACTAAGGCTGAAACTAAAAACAAGAGGTAGAAATGTTATTCAAAAGAAAGAAAAAGAAAACAAACTAAATACATTCTGCAAAAGGCAAAGTTAGATTGCTACGCACATTAAAGTTAGAAAATACGAATTTCAAACGAACAAACCAGAGTAAAAAGGAAATGAAACTTTATAAATTTCATGTTTTCGTAAATATTTATACAGACACATTCGTAGAAATGTGGATTCAAAACCACTGCAACTTAAAATTATTTTATTGCAATTTTACTGGTATATATTTGCCTATACATATACGAGTACACCAATGATAAAATATTTACTTTAATTCGCACTTTAAAAAAACAGTATAAGTCTGTAAAAAAAAAAATTACTTCCATAAGGTTTTCACCCCTGCGGTTGAATTTCCAATTTCAATGAAAATCAACTGTAAACATCAACTGTTTTAAATTTTTTAAAACAAATATTTCCAAATATTCGCGTTTAATTTTCATACACCTTGGGTTATATATTTGTAAAATAAAGTAGAAGTGAAAATTTCATTAAGTTTGTGTTCTAATATTAGTGAAAATAATTTGAAAAGTAAAATATAATTTCCAATTTGGTTCATCGTAGAATAAAAGTTTCACTTGTTTTCTAGAACGCCCTGAGATTGTCTATGTGGAATTGAAAACGATTTCAGTTTCACTTCGTAGTATAGAACCTAGGCGATAATTTATTTTTAATGAATATCCATTTATAAAATGAACTAGCAATAATTATTTCATATTTAAAATTTTATATACATTCTGAGTCCAGCCCGCACTAGACATTAAAGTCTTATTATAACTTTCATTCCGTATTCTTCCTTCAATTTAGAATATTGCTGGCCAGTGTTCAAAGTTTTATCAAAAAATCAGAAGTTAGGTCAGGTCCATATTTATACGGTTAAAATTTGAACGGTTTTAACAAATGTGGTGTCGTATCAAGACTTCGGATCATGTCTGCGGTGGTCCTGCTCATTAATATATTGTAGCCAAAATTTTTAGAATAGAAATAGAATTTGCGCTCAAAGATTTGGGTAGTAATCAAGTTTCTTTAAATACGTTTCGTGATGTATTGAAATCATGTAGTCGCAGCTTTATAACTCGTATCCAGTTTTAACAACTACGGTATCGAATAGAGGAAATGTCCAAATATAATTTCGATATTCTAAGTAGGATATTTTTTCTTAAATAGACAACTGAAAATGCATTGTTATGTTAAAACTCAATGGGCTCTGAAATGGTGATAGTTTGTTGATCGCAATGACAACTTATTTATTATTAGTTAAGTTAATGTTCAATAATGTTCTAAATATTGGAGTTAAAAAATCTTAAATTTATAGAGAATACCAATTTCTATATTTTGGTAAAATATAATTGTTGCCCATTATCCATCTTTTCTATTGGAGATATAGTCCATTTTAGTTCTTTTGCAATTTATTTTTCTAACCTCAGCTTTTCCCGCTCGAGTTTCAAATAATATACTATTAGTTAATTCTTGTCTGATTCATGGCTAAATTCACTGTCTTTAGTTAGCTAATGACAAAGGCTTAACTAATGATTCTTTATTCGCAATGCTTAGTTTGCCATTAGTTAAACCCCCAAACGTCGTTGGTTAACTATTAGTCAAAAAACAGCTGTTGCTATGAAAATAAAGTTTACAATTGTTTTCGGCGACAAATTCTAAATATGTCTTACGAATTTGAATAATGTCTAAATTCACAGTCTTCATAGTAATTCTTAAACGATAGTTAGTTTACCAATGGTTAACTAATGACCGAGAATTCGGCCATTAATGTTACTTGAGTTTTGTTTAGTCAAATATTTACAATGTATGACCCATACCTTAAGAAATGGCGTAGTTATTTGTTAAAAGTAGGCAGCATTTTCAAAAAGATATCACTTCATTCTATTCAATCTATATATCACAGACTATTTTTGAACGTCTTTTATTTCAAAAGATATAAGATATATGGGATATTTCAATTTTTTGAGCACCTGCTGAAACCTACATACTATGGCTCTTATTCCGTTAAGTTTTATGAATTAAAAAAAAAACGTTGTACAGGGTTTGGATGGACTATACTTGAAGGATATGACGTGCAAAGTTTTACGTTGAAAAGTCTTCACCTTAAGAATTGGTGGTCATCTAAAATTTGAAAAATTGAAAAACGACTTGAAACTTGCAAGAGTTTTTTCATGCATTCATCAGATCCAAACCAATACAAAATGTAGTCAATAGACTTGGAGGATATATCCACAAAAACAAATTTGATATCGCTGCTGGGTGAAAAGTTGCATGTGGTTTACAAATGAAACGAAAATTTTCCGAATTTTGAACTTTTTGAAGTTTTTGCGCCGTTTAATATAAATAAGTTTTAAGCACAGAATTTAAAAAACTGCGTAATTTTATAAAGTTTGAGATATATCAAGTTGGTGTCAGCGCACCAATAACGTATCACGGAGATCACAAACTTAAAAGAAATTAGTGATGTGAGTAACTTCATAAAGGGTACCTCCGAGGCGAAAACGCACTTTAAAATTTTTGCAAAAAAAAAAAACATTTTTTTAAGCTTTTTTCATATCAAAACATGGCATGGAAACATGTTTAGGTATTTAAATAGATTCTTCGCGACGGACTAAACTGAAAAAGTGCAAAAAAAAATTTTTTTCAACCCATTTCGCTTTGTGACAAGTAAAGCGCTGTATCAATTGCGCTGAAACGTACATCGAATAGAAGACTACTGAGCTTGATACTAAAATTGAAAAGGCACGAAAAAATTTTAAAGATTTAAAATTTTATGGAGGAAAAGAAATGTAATTTTTAAATTTTTTTCTAATTTTTAACTTAAACCGCAGTAAAAATGATTAACGCGAACGGATTTCACATGCTCAAATATCGGTTTATACACACACGCAAATCGACATTGATGTCAGACAAAAAAAAAATCTAAGTGACGCAAATTTCTAAATTTGCCCATATGTATATTATAAAGGATTAATTTACTTGTTTTATTTCCGGAGAAAGTTTAGTGTAAACCTATCTTAAGAAGTAACTAAATTAATTTTTACTTCTAATTTAGATAGCATGCTGCCTTAAGTTGAGATCCATTTTAAAATGCATTTCATTTATGTCCTTTTTCTCTGATGGGTTTTTATTTTTGTGACTTTAAAAGTTTTCCGATCGGAATTAATGTACCAAAAAGCCATTTAGAGATTATGTCACATTTTAAAAACAAACCATAAAAATAGAAAATATCAAATAAAATAGAGGAAACACAACTTTAGCTTTAATACACTATTTTATAAGTACATAATATGTACATAGTACTTGTGTCTGCCTGAGTATTACTATTGGCTGCATACAGATATTTTATAATCTGTTGCAAGATACTACATGCAGTATATACATACATATGTACGTGTGGTGACAGCGTGCGGTGGGTGGTGATAGAAACAAATTTTTATTTTCAATTGACACCATTGTCATATTGAAATAAAATCAACGTCATAATATGCTCAATTGCACAGTTAAAATGATATTGACACAATCTGCCACCTAAATCTCTTACCATTCATTTAGTTCTTGTGGGTCGGACTGTTTGTCTATTTGATTTTTATTTTCAACTTTGCTACTAATATCAAATATTGTGACTATATTGGTGTGAATAGAGTAGATAATGTTTCATTCATACGTTCGTTCGTTTAATCAGTCAGTTCATCACGTTTGCACTCTTCTAATCTAAATGCACTAAATGTAGAATATTTTTATCCTAAACAATAAACTATTGAATACAAAGTTACGCTAATTTGCGGATTTATTTAAATGAATAAAAATAGTTACAATTACATTTGTAAAACTATTATCGCGCCTAGTAACAAGGAGAAATCTCTGAGCTATAAGCACGACTTTCTCGATTTGTTATCCATATTATACTCAAAAATTACTATTGTAAGGTCACAGATAATTTTATCATCAAAATTGGACGTAAGTTCTGTATTATACCACTTTGAATGTTTTGCACAAAAATTGGATCCGATTAAATTACCAAGATATTCGTTAATATGTCATTCCCTATTCTGTTTTCTAAATTTACCAATTTTTGTCGAAAGTATCCGTTCCCTTGAAAAGTTTATTGGAGCTTCAATAAAAAATACACTTGCTGTGTAAATTTGTTCGAAAACTCATTTTACTTAGTGGAAGATCCATTATTCTAAATTGTAAACAATTGCAGTAGATTTTGCCGAATTTTGTATAAGAATTTGGCTTTGAAGCCTTACAAGGTGCAACTGGTGCAAGAATTAAAGCAGCCCGGCTATTCAATGCGAATTCATTCCATAACCACCAGCTAGTTTTTCTGGAAAAATCTTTTTTTCAGACAAAGAAATTTGCTTCTGAAAATCTAGCCTTTGCGTGCTGAACGTGTTACAGTATTGGGCTTTGCTGAAAATGCTGTTAAGGTTTATGGATCACGCTATCGAAATATGTAAATAATATTATATCATTAATGATATCCATTGATGATAAGGATACCGCCGACATGTGGCTTCCGCAGAACGAAATCACTGTTTGTTTTATTTTGTTTTGAAAACTCAAAAGTTCTTGTTGAAAAATCCCTTGATGTAAACAAATCATTTGATGTGGAATTTATTAATTGGCGTTTTGTTTCGCATACATTTAAATATACTACATAGCTAATCGTACATCTAATAAGTAATTTACTATTTGGGTCGCTGGTTGTTATAATATGTTTGCAAGCTTTAAACATTTTATTTATTAATTTTTAACTAGACCTTCAGCAAGTTTTATTTTATCTCAAACAGAATATATTTATTTTAGTTTTGTTTTGTTTATTTTATTTTGTTTTGTTTAATTAATTAATTATTATTCGTTTCCTCTTTTCATTACAATTATTTTTATTACTTTGTAAATTTAACAAACATCAAAAATTTATTTTAGTTTAAACTTTTATTTACCAAAAAAAAAAAATAAACAAATAAATAGAAATGCAATTCTAATTTAACAAATAAAATATTCTAATTAAAATTTTATAGAAAAACCATTTTCATTTATTTGTAGAGTTGTTGCACATTTTGATCAAATAAATTTTATGTACATTTATGTTGTTGTTTTATTTATTTTATTATTATTTTTTTTTTGTTTTTTTGAAAAAAAAGAGAGAAAACTTTTTATGGAGATTAATTTAATGGCAATTTATATTTGACTGACTGTTTGCTCTGTCAGACACATGCTGACAAATTGACATTTACATTTATTCTTCATTATCCTGCACCATTCAAAGAATGAAATCAATTTCCATAATATTATCGATTTCTCTGAAAGTGATTTAAAGATAAAATTAGTGAAACATGGAAATAAGTTTATTGAAAGGTAAAATCTTTAAATGTCGGCATAAGTTTTATATTTTTTATTTGCTCTTATTTGGAATGATAAATATAAATAATAAATATATAGATAAAGTTCTTAATAGTTCTTCTTAAGATAAATAACCAGAAGCAAAATAATATTATTTACTTTTGTAAATAATAATAGAATACAACAGAATTGTATTGAGGAATTGATTACTTTGAGTATCTGTAATGATTTTTCTTGTTTAATAGAATAAATTTTAATTTTACCAACATATTGCATGCGATTGTATTGGAAAGTTTTTTTCCGTATGTTTATCTTAAAAGTCAGCAAAAAATTAAAGCTTAAGTATGTCTCTTATCTGTCTTCCAAATTGTTTATTATGTACTATAATATGATTATAGTCATTCTTGATTTATCCTGTTTGTTGGCTGATATGTGTGTGTGTGTGTGTGTGTAAACATAGTTTCATCTTTCGGTTTATTTTTATATAATTTTTTTCTGCTCTTCTGTTTTTTTTAGGTTAAACCATCCGATAGTAAATTGTTAAGAGTGACAACACATTCAAAGGCACATGGAACAATACAATACAAGATTAAAATCCTAAAGGAACTACCATTGGATGAACAATTATTTGTTCATGTCCATTCACCGGCAACAATGCAAGATATTCAAGTAAGTATCTAAAAAAATGTTATTTTTTTTATCTTCTTTGTGCTTTAAATAAACTTGAATGATTATGGAAATCTAAAAATGAATAACAACATTTTGAGTCTAATGCCAGAAAGTTTTATTAACAAATTAAAGAGTTAATTTTGCAGAGCGAAACGATTTGTGGAAAAGAGAAGTAACACTCAGGAAATTTGCATGCCTATACATATAATTGCGTTACAATCTTTGGAAAGGGGATAGATTGAAAAAGTAAAGTTGTTGAAAATAGAAAAAAGCATTATATCACAACTCTGCAATTCCGTATTATATGTGTTTTAGTGCAGCATTGCACCGCCTCTGGTGGTGAGTAGGCGCATTATTTTTAAAGCTTGATTTTATAGCCTTTAGTTAATTTTTTTAATTCGGTGGCGTTTGAATGCTGTACCACCGAAGGAGGGCGATGTGATAAATATTAGTTATGATGGATAGAAAGAAATCTAATAATTATCAGAAACTGATGTTGTTTGAGTGGCAGCGGCTGGGAATCGAACCCGGGCTACAAATACCAACTAATGCTTAATGATCGAATGCGCTAACCAATTAAGCTAGAGCACCCTCAAGATAAAAAGTTTGTGCAATACAATAATAAAAAAATATTTAAAATTTGTTACAACATTGATGCAAAATATTAAACTGACCTGTATTGCAATTTTATAATTATTAAAGTTCATTATTTATCGATTTCGATAATTGTGGAATGTTATTAGATAATAACAAAACAAACCTGGCAACCGTATAAATTTACACAGAAAGTAAATAATACAAATGTTTTTCACACTGAGACTTTATTATGGCGTTGCTTAGGAAGGTGTTAATTGGCACAATATGCAACAGGTTTAGGTTAAACAGGCAGTCAATCAGGATTTCAAATTTGACACACGTGGGCCCCGTTGCGATACCTGGAAAGAGAATGTCAGAGAACAGAGACTCAACTCAGGGACTGACCAACTTTAATTATTGAACCAAATTATTTAACCAAACCATCCTGATGTACGTTTAAACGCACCTAGCCTTCTGACGTCTATTTCCGATAGATCTGTCAAGCTGTTCAAGTAAAATTAGCGCAGACTATCTAATCTTTGTTTTCGGGCCGGACAGTGACAGAAGATGGCGTACAGTCTCATCCTCTGTCTCATCGTGACAACTTCTACAGAAGTTATTGTACAGGGACTAACTAAAGAACTTTATTCTGTTTGCATTTTAAAAGTCAATAAAAATAAATGTTCTCACCAAATTTGTGTAAAATTCATTGATAAATTGTAATTTTTATATCAATGCTGTTAATTTTTAATGTTTTCTAATCAATATATTTTTGGGTAGGTTATTATACTAAAGCTGAGGCCAAATATAAATATATTCTAATGTATACAAATATAGGTAATGTTATTATATGGGAGCTATACAAATGTTTAAGACATTTAGTAAAGCCATTTCTTTTATATGAAACATATCTGTTCTATACTAAAGCTATGGTTCGAACCTCACAAAATTTGGTAATGTTTTAAAAATTTATTATTTCTGCTAAATTTTATTTCTATAGCAATATCTGTATAAAATGTACGCCCTTAACTTATTTTCTGAATAGGTCTTATATAATAGGTCTAATATATAATTGCCCACATTTAATGACATCGCCACCACAGTCGCCAGATCTTAATGTTATCGAAACACAAACGGCCCAATCATGAATAAAAAATCCGCAGGAGGATTTTCCCATTTTATTTTTTAACATTCACCCCTATCGTAAATAAAAATTACACATGAAATTTGTTCCCTTTTCACATTTTTCCTATTAAAATGTAATGGTAAAAAAATAAAAGGGAACAAATTTCATATGGAATTTTTATTCACGATAAGGGAGATTGAATTTGAATAGGAAAAATGGGAAAAGGGAAACAACTCCTGTGTAATTTTTCTTCATGTTTGGGCTGAAAATTTTTAACAAAAACGATTTAAATAAAGAACTACTTACGGAGTTATCGAGTATTTCGCCGAGTATTACTGAAAAACTGGTAAATAATAAAGGATATCACACCAAATATTAAATCGTGTAATTGCCAGTTTTAGTTTCAAGTTTTCGAAACCCATACGTCCCGGCATAAAATAAGCTGTGACGTGAGAAAACGAGCATTTTTTTTTAGTTTTAATAAAGGGTGATTTTTTTAAAAGCTATAGGAAAGTTTTTCAAAAAAAAAAAACACAAAATTCAGAAAAATGCATGAAATCTTTATTTGAATCGATAGTACGGTTCAGATAATTTAATGTTTAAAGATTATTTCATGCAAATGTTGACCTTGGCTGCGCCTCAAATGGTCCATCCGCTTAGTCCAATTTTGGCGTACTCTTTCCAACATTTCGGCCGGTATCTCACGAATAAATGCTTCAATGTTGTCTTCCAATGCGTCAATTGAAGCGGGCTTGTCTGTATAGACATGAACTTTAACATAGCACCACAAAATATAGTCTAAAGGCGTTAAATCGCACGATCTAGGCGGCCAATTGACCGGTCCCGAACGTGAAATAAAATGTTCACCGAACTAGCCTCTCAATACGTCCATTGTTGCGCGTTCTGTGTGGCATGTGACACCGTCTTGTTGAAACTACATGTCATGCAAGTCAAGCTCTTGCATTTTGGGCGAAAAAAAAGTTGGATATCATCTCACGGTAGCGCTCACCATTCACATTGACGTTACGATTCGCATCGTCTTTGAAGAAGTACGGTCCAATGATGCCACCAGCCCATAAACCGCAGCATACTGTGACTTTTTCTGGATGCATTGGTAGCTCTTGCAATGCTTCTGGCTGATATTCACTCCAAAATCGACAATTCTGTTTATTTACGTACCCATTGAGCCAAAAATGAGCGTCGTCGCTGAACACTATTGAACTTTCTTAACAGAGCACGCATTTTGATAATAAAATTCAATAATTTGCAAGCGTTTTTCGTTTGTAAAACGATAGATTCATGGTTAAATTATAGACCAAACTGAAGATGTTTGACAGTGAAACAAAACACGAAATGTGCGTCAGCTGTTTAAACCAGTTTTGCCAAAAAGATAATAGCTAAAAAATCACCCTTTATATTAAAATTTACATCTTTGCAATAAATTGTATTATTAGACTATAACATTTCCAATTTCTTTTTACTGTTTGTGTTAGTTTTCTTTTTATGGGGCTTTGAAAACAAAAAAAATGTACGGCATAAAATAAGCTGTGAGCCACATTTTAGATCATTTAGAACAAGTTTTGTATAACTTAAAATTATTTATAGAATAACGGTAGCGAGAATTGTACTTAAAATTTCATCTAAAAGGTTATTTTCGAAATAACGCTACTTACATTAAATTAAATTATAAATATATATGATTTTTAGAATCAGACACGTTCTACCATATTTAAATGTATTTATTTTATTTTTTGATGGCTGGATATTTACCCTGTAGGAAATGTCAATAGTGGAAATGTACTGATTTACTATTGACACAGTCGTCAGAACTAGTGACTTAGTATACCCCAGACAATGCTAATTACTATAGACATTTAACATGTGCGTGTCACTGAAAATCCACTACTGACATAGGTACTATTGACATGGTTCTTTTGGGACCAAATTGTCTACACTTTTGGTACTTTTCTGAAATAGAAAATAAAACTGTATTTTTTGCTAATTTTTGTAGTTTTATTAAAAAAAAAAATTCTAAAAAATATTTAATTAAAAAAAAAATTCGAAAACACCCAGAGTCTGCCGGGAATCGAACTCGCAAGCCTCTGAATGATAGTCCGGCACACTATCGCTTAGTATATCGGGGCTCACAATTGAAAAAAAAAATAATTCCATAATAATAACCATTGTGACAATACTGTTGACAATGTCGTCAAACCGTTACCAAAATAGTAGACAAAAGTGGTGACTTGGGGACACTTTCCCCAGGTTTCCTTCAGGGTAATTTCATATTTGTAGTTTTCCTAATATTTTGTTGTCTGTTTATATTTCAGAAAAAAAAACTATTTGTTTATAATATGGTAGAAATTGTTATTGTAACAATTAATGTTAAATAGTTTATCCTTCTCTGTACATATGCATTTTAAAATAAGTGATATACAAATCCCTGCATTTTTATTTGATATATCACTGCTTAGACATGTCTTAATGCCGAACTTATTGCAATCTTTTTTAATAGTTAATATTCAAATACAAATGACATATGTAAATGGATGTTGGAAATATCATTTCATTAAAGCCAGACCCATTATCGTTATTATTAAATTCTGAAATAACAGAAAATTTGGCTACTGAAATAATCTAGATTTGCATTACCGTAACCTTAAGTAAAAACCTTTACCTCAATTTCACTACTAACTAAATACATATTTATGTAAGTGGCAATTGAAGACCCGCAATGACATTTGCGAGTTTTTTTTTAGTGCTAATACATTTGTCAACTCAGAACTAGTTCAGGAATTACTAATACTTATGGACGCATGTGTATATCTATAAGCAAATTGTTTATTTGTATGCATACAACGATAAGCAGTTTATGTATGTATATAATACAGATATTCCTACATACTTGCATATTTAGTAGATAACATTTTTTGTTGCTGTTTTACTTGCATCTGCTACTTTTGCTGTATCTTTATTAAATAACAATATTTATAGTAGATGCGAGTGAGTAAATGTATATTGTTAATATACATACATAAGTATATGTAGCTACATACAACTACATACGTTTTATTATACAAATATGAGTATCCCTTTATAACAACATAACTCCAGTTTTGCACCATGCACCGAATGTTTGCGTTTTTTGTCTTATCCTTAAATGTTCAAAAGTTTATAACAATTTTTGTTAACAAGTATAATTTAAATTCATTTTCTAATTTTGCTATTGGACACCCAGCATTAAGGCTATTCTTTGATGTCGTCATATGTTGTCGATCGAATGGTTTACAACATCAATCCATGGATAAGGAATTGAGAAAAATATTCTTTAGGCTGTAGATTTGTGTCACTTTAAATAAATTTTTAAAATTGTCCATATTATCAGAATGATTTTTTTTTATTTTTTTTGTACTAATGAAACCAATTTATGTTGAGAATGGATCAGTATTTATAAAATTTTTATTCATAAAAAATAACAAATAAAAGTGCATGTTTGCAAAAACAGTTGGAACTGACACTTGTATTGTAGGAGCAAGATAATTGATTATTTATATTTATAAATACATACTTATTTATATGTATGAGCATTTATTTAATCTGCATACAGTAATTATATGTATTTCCGTTTCCATTTGTTTGCATTCCTTTTCAAAATACAGCACCATGAAATCGACCACAAAACCAAGTAGAGAAACATGCAAGTTTTACCAATTACTTACTTACATGTAACTAAATATTGCATTTTATTATTGTTGCAAACCAATTTTATACAAATACTTAAAAGTTTTATCTTTTCGCCATATTATTTGTGGATACACTAGGGTTCTTAGGCTAGGCAGTACTCTTTAGAAATTCTCGTTAATCTTAGAGGGAAATTATTATACTAAATAAAAATAAAAACAAATCTATTTTAATTGACTGGGCTTTACAAATTAATATCTAAAGTTTTTAAATGTTAAATTCAGTTGCACTTTATCAATCAATCTTTTTTGATAATATCTATTTCTGGAAGAGACTGTTATACATATGTATATTAAATAGATACTTTCCTCGAATGACTTATCATTTGAATGAGTTTAGTTAAATTTCTAGATTTTATGCATTATGGAAAAAGTCAGGGCACCCTAATTAGTGTACACACAATTATATGAATTAAACACACACACACACAAGACACATATCCATACACAGACATGCATCATCTCGTCTAGTTAGGAACAGAGTTTATTTTATAAATACATATATAAAAATAATGTTTTTAGTTACTACAACAATAAAACAACTCCTACTTTTATAGTTAAGTGCATCTTTGTTAAACTTTTTCTAAATTTTCTTCACATATCCATTCATTTAAAGGGTTGACTTTGATTTTCTAAATTCAATAAGATCATGACATTCAGGTCTACAAGATACAATTATGAGAAACTAGTGAAAGTAACGGATTTGATTTTGATTTATAGAATTCTTTTCGAAAAATACAAAGTACGCTACCATTTAAGCTTCAATGTCCGACCCTATCATACAATGAGGAAGCGTGTACTTGAGGCCCCTTGCCTATCATGCTTGGAAGAGCTATCTAGGATGAATTTAAGACGCATCTACACCTTCGCCAAGAAATCAGAATGGTTTGAAATAGAAACAACTAGTGCTGAGTGATCAACTTAATGGACCCAAGTGAGCTGTTTTTGCCAGCAGTTGGCCATGGAACCTAACCTAACATAGAAATGATAAATCAAGAACAGCACTTGCTGGAATTCCCTTTGTACTTTTGTTAACTTTTTTTACAATTTATTATTTTGTATGATAAATTTAATCAACTTTGAAAATTTCATAGCATTATGTTATAAAAATAAAATTTTTTTTAAATTTTCATAAATTTGTAAATATCGGCAACAATTTAATCCATATTTTCCTAAACTAAATGGTTTTGTTTAGACAAAGTAATTTCCGATCTTGTCCAAAAATCTTAATATAAATATCTCATATAGATTCAAAAATATACCACTTTAAAACTTAAAAACTAATGCACTTCGTACAAAATGTAAATTATACTCGCGAGAGATGCGTGTTCAATTTTTGAGGAAGAAGCAATATATTTCCATCTCTGTAATTTGTACATCTTTGTTTAAAACATGTTGTGGGAAATATACATATGTATGTATGTAGTTTGTGAATTTATGCATCTTTCTGTCTAGTTATTTGCAGTCTACATAACTACCCACTCTAATAACAAGTATTCATATACATATATTTATCACAATTTATATAAATATATATAGTTAGTAAATATTCTATACTATATACATTAGGGTGGCCCGAAAATAAAGTTTGTCTGAAATTTTGAAAATTTTTAAATTTAAAAATTTTTTTTTTTTTTAATTTTTGATAACCCATAACCCGTCTCTCAAAGACCTTTCATATGATACCAACTTTACATATAGGTCCTTTGGAAGAAATGTGAAAACATCAAAAAACCTCTAAAAAGGACATTTTTATCCTTTGATCCAGCTCACCAAATATTGACCCCAGGACAAAAAAAATTAAGAAACGTAGTCTTAAAATGAATCAAATTTTCATATTAGTCGGGAACATCGATACATTTTTTATCTCCATACAAACGGGGCCACCCTAATATACATATCTGTACATACATACATGTATTTTTTATCTCAATATAACATTGTATGTATGTGAGTGCGTATGTTTAATATTGTAATCTTTTGGATTAATTTTAATAGTTTTTTATACTTATTTGAAATTATTTTGTAAAAACTTTTCGCATTTTTTGTTCTGTATGCATTAAAAGTTTAATTAAAATTATTTCGTTTGCAGAATATTTATCTTTTTCTTTGTGCAAGAGAAAAAAGCAACAAAATGGTTAGTAAGTATTTTTGTTGTTGTTCGGGAAAATTGTTTAAAACTTTTAATAATTCGATTCAATAAAACAAAATTGCTTATTCTTAATGTAAATTTCCTATAATGTACTTTACAATTGGGACACATTGTCATATTGAAATAGCTAAATTCAGTACACCTAATTCTGTTTTAACGCGAATTTGATTTAACGCGTTTCCAAATGAATATGTATTTCATGCTGTTTTTATGTGACTAGATTTGATTTAACGCAATCTAAAAATGTATGTATTTTTACCAGAAAAACGTTGTTTGCACTGGTTTTGGAGAAATTTAAATTAAACACAGTTGGCAGCACTATAAATCGTCCGGTACGAAAAACAACACTATCGAAAGAGGGGATTCCTTTGTTTATTTCAAATAAATTTAGTTGAAAGTAAGAGTGTAAGAATTCAGTCATATTTAATTGTTAAAGACGAAAAGATATTGCATGTATGTATGTACTTTTCTAAATGAACTCTCTTTTCTATTGTTTTTTGTTTAAATAAAATATGTTTGTGTATAAAGCAACATGAATTTTAATTATTTATCTTATTCTACCTGATATTTCATACGTGGAATAAATTCCCTCATTTAATATGGATACTCTATCTTTTTTTACGCGGCTTTTTATGGAAGTGGTACAAACATATTAATTGCACAGTCAGCCCAGGTTAGAGTACTTGAAAAATGTTTCGATGTTTAAAACACCAAAATATAATTCTAAACACCCACTGAACTTACATTAACTCAGGATTACTTTCTAAACTAATATTGGTTTTATTATATAGTTTAAATCGAGAATCACTTCCAGAGTCGATTTAACTATGTCCGTCCATCTGGTTGGCTGGCCATGTTTTACCATCGAATTTAGTAAACAATTGTTTTTCGGCCCAAGGACGATTGCTTGACGATTTGCCATCATACAAATGTACTTCCGAAATAGGATTTTATCAATCATAAATATCTGATTATTATACGTATCTACACAAATTTCGCAACAAATAAATATATACAAGGTGGCGCATAAGTAATCCTCCTATCAGAAAATGCTATAAATTTTGCGATTGGCCCCTAATGTCAGTTCTGTTTTGACATTTGTGTAGTAAACACATGCGAAATACACGTTAATAAACAATGTTACGCTACACTGCTCCAGAATGCGGAATATTGCTGACTATTTATTTGACCAATAAAAGGTCGGTGACTTTCAAAAATAATCATGAGTGATGAGGCCCATTCCCATCTTAGCGGGTACGTAAATAAGCAAATTTTACGCTTCTGGGGCACTGAAAATCCGCTTATAACCCACGAAGAGTCATTACACCCGCTCAAAGTCACTGTATGGTGTGCTGTTTTCGCTGGATGAGTCATCGGACCTTTTTTCTTCGAAGACGTCGCGGGCCAAACGGTTACTGTGAATGGTGAGCGCCACAGAGCAATGATCAACGAGTTCTTTTTGCCGCAACTTGATGAATTGGGATTGGAAAACATGTGGTTTCCGTTTTGGCGATTTGCACTGGGCAGCAAGATCGCCTGATTTGACCGCTCCAGACTTCTTTTTGTGGGGCTTTTTGAAGTCGCGGGTTTATGTCAACAAGCCTCAGACTCTTGCAGCTCTTAAAGACAATATCCGTCAAGAATTTGAGGACCTATCGCCGGAAGTTTTGGCCAAAGTGATGGAAAATGCCATAAAAAGGGCTCAAATGACAATCAACTGTGGCGGCGGCCATTTACATGACATCATATTCTCGACTTGATGTAAAAAAAATTAAAAGAAAAAATAAAAATAATCCACAAGAAGAATCAAAGTTTTTCATTTTTTTTTTAATTACAGCCAAAAAACATTACTTTTACGCCACCTTGTATAAATAAATTATACCTAGAATAATTGAATATAGTTGCCATACTTCCGGAAAATGTTTGTATTTAAATAAAATTCAATAATGCTTGGTTTTCACTATGTCATTTTTGTTGTCAAATTGTCCAAATTGTTGGCAATTGTATGAAAACAGTTTGTCATATGGCGTCATCTATGTTTGCATAGATGACGCCATATAATGTTTGCATAGATGACGCCATATAACTCTCCAACATTTTGGCCGGTATCTCACGAATAAATGCTTCAGTGCTGTCTTCCAATGCGCCAATTGAAGCGGGCTTGTCTTGTCTTGCGTCAATTAAAGACATAGCCCCACAAAAAATAGTCTAAAGACGTTAAATCGCACGATCTAGGCGACCGAACTAGCTTCTCAATAAGTCCATTGTTGCGCGTGCTGTGTGGCATGTGGCACCGTCTTGTTGAAACCACATGTCATGCAAGTCAAGTTCTTCCATTTTGGGCAACAAAAAATTTGTAATCATCACACGGTAGCGCTCGCCATTCACATTAACATTACTGCCTTCGTGGTCTTTCAAAAGGTACGGTCCAATGATGCCAAACTTATTTGGGATGCATTGGCAGTCTGACAATTCTTCTGACTGCTCTTCACACCAATTGCGACAATATTGCTTCTTTATGTCCCCATTCCAACAGAAATGAACTTAGTCGCTTAACACAATTTTCTGATAAACAAAGTGCACGATGCAATTTCTTAACCGAGCACACATTTTGATAATAAAATTCAATAATTTGCAAGCGTTGTTTGTTTGTAAGACGATTCATGGTTAAATTATAGACCAAACTGAGAATGTTTGACAGTGAAAGAAAACATGAAACGTGCGTCATCTGTTTAAATCAGTGTTGCCAAAAAGATAATAGCTAAAAAATCACCCTTTATAACGTGCTTAACGTATGTATGTATGTATGTATGTATGTATGTATATAATCTAAAGTTGAACATATTAGCAATTGTTAATGATGAAATAACGAATAACAGCTAAATATGTTGACAACCGAATGATGCAGTCTTAATGACAACATTTTTTTAGTTGTTTGTTTCAATCGTAATTCATCGTTACGACGAGAATTTCTATTCGATTGGCAAACATTCCACTTACTAAAAGTTATCTATTTTCTCGAATTTATAATCGAAAACTAAAGTAAATTCTAATTTAAATTGAAAACATTCACTACTTGTTTGTGACCACACAAATCGGGCCATCCTAAGGTACATGCAAAAATAACGATTGCAAATAAATAATGAAAAATATTTTATTGGGAATGGTGCGGATGGAAATAGCGATAGTTGAAAAAATAAAGTCGGCATTAATGTTACTCTTATAATTCAAAGGATGTCTTAAATAAATAAAAAAATTTGATGGTTAATGTGATCCACGATATAATTCTATCCAGGTATTGGGTCCAACATTGATATTAAATTGTTTAATTGTTCGAAAGAACACTGTAGTATAAAAGTATATATATGTAATTTCAAAAGACTTTCTTTTCGAAGAGGGACCACAAAATAACCACTCAGTGCTCGTTGCACATATTTTGGTTGATTTTCGGGTTGTATTTAATAAGATTTAAGAATAAGTGGTGACTTCTTTGTCTGTGAACCTGTGCCACATAATACTCACATTGAATTTAGAAACTTAATTTATCTAAAAAGAAAAATCATCTAATAACAAAACACAACCATAAGTATAGATAATATGTTCGGCAAACATCATTTTAAACCCTGTCAATGTTAGTTACGATGTGTCAAACTATGACAAAATAAAAATCTGTAGAGATTTTCAATACATTTGATTAGAGCTTCCCAAAAATTATAAAATACGGATTTCATTTCACTTTCTATTGAATTTGATTTGTGTCACATACATCATGAAAAACATGAGATATAAATTAGGTGTCATGCAAATTTCTATACAATGTCGACCTTAAAATTACGTGCAACATTTGAAAGTAACTCTTTCATTGGGGTCTAGGTCACGTTTCTTTACCACGAACTGACTCACTGCATGTGTAGAGTTAAAGTTAAAAATGAAAAGCACAATAAGACTGACAAAGAAATTATGTCATTCTGCCATGTAAAACATCCATTTTATCATTTTTTTTCTACAAGAATTCATTTGATTTTTTGCGACATATCATCAATATGCTTTAATTTGTTTTCTTTTATTTATTTTTGTGATTTTCTGAAAAGTAAAAGAAGTTGAGTTGCGAAAGAATGAATGAAATAAAGAGTGATGCACAAAAGAATTCGATTAATAAAGTTAACCACTGTATAGAGCAGATACGGGTCGTAATTTTTGATGATGATGAAGACGATGTTGCACAGTTGCAATTATAATTTTTTTTTTTTGGTCGTCTACTGATTTTCCTACATTAATGTGTCCTCCCCATTGTTTTCTTCTTTACTTACACACATCCATGGAGATAAACTTAAAATGGGACACAGTCAACAGAAAGTAACACTGTGTATTATAGAGTGTATTTCTTCCTTTTCGTTTTTCTTGCAAATATTTATTAAATCTGTAAAATACTGCATGGATGAGCATGTAATTGCGTGACACTACTCTCCAGCATCATCTTCTGCACAGTGGTGTAGTTTATGTTTACGTTTAAGTTTATACATACTCGTATATATATTTTTGTACGAGATTTGGGTTATTGTTGTCTGTTGTAGAATTAATCCTTCAATTTTTGTATTTTATTGTTTGGGTTTTGTATTCTTTTTTGTTTGTGTAGTTCTTGTTGTCGTTGTTATTACCAATGTCTTTTTGTTTTATGATTTTTTTTTGTTTCTCTGTATAACGGAAGCGGAAGCATGCAATTTGTGTAGCAACAGCAACAGAAATAGCAAGACAATGCCAATGGCGGAAGTTTATTTAATCGATGACATAAATTTATACAATCAACGGATAACTTAACTTGAATCATTTCTCTTTATTTATTTTTTTTTTACTTTTTCCTCGTTTTTTTTTTAATAACTTATAAACTGCATGTTTCCAACATACACAGACAGACAATCAACCCAAGATAATTGTAATTCAGTTTAATATTTATTATTCTCCAAAAAGAGATCATCATAGAAAAGCATTTATGTTTTTAATATATGTATTTTTTTAATTTTTTTTTACAGATTCCTGTTTTGGGTACCACAACACTGCAGAAGTGTTCCAGTCAGCCGTTTAACTCTTCATCAGCGCTACTGGTGAAGATTCTATCCAATCTGGGCTTAATCATTGTAGCAATGGTCATTTTAGCAGCTACAGTTTGGCGTAAGTATTATTATATTATTTGTATTTCTAATTCAATATTTCTCTAATTGATCAAACTTTTCAAGTAAATATTATTAATGTGTACGCCGTTACAAAAGAAAACATTTCCAAATACCAATGACAAAGTTTTGCCAATCTAATGGCTCGATTATGTATAGCAACCAAACTGGAGTTGGGTTGCCAATAGGCAACACAACTGACATGCAATTATGTTTATTATGTAAGACAACTTTCGTTTTTAATCTGTTTTTCGAATTTTCGAGTAGAAAACAAACATTTATATGTTAATTATATAAATAGTTTAACAACAAAATAACTAACATTTAAAATTTACCACTTGAAATCAAAATCAAAGCAACCACAAATTCTCGGTTGCCATGTCCGGCAACTAAATTTAACAGCTTACAGTTGTCAGGTGCCCTCTGTAATATGTTTTTGGCAACTGTCAACTCCACTGAGGTTCGGTTGCCATCCGTAATCGACCCATTATATTTATTTGTTGCATATTTATCATGTACATACATATGTATGTAAAGCGTGCTAATATTATATTTATCTTCTGCCACATAATTAAAAATATATATAATTCGATAAACCATTTCAGAGCTTTACAAATTAAACTGGTGTGTATCCCATACGCTCGCCATTACACTTTAACTATTTTACACGTTACCATTACAATCTACAGTCAAGTAAATCTTTCTAATGTTGCTTTTTGTTTCTTCGAATTTTATGTAGATTGTTAACAATAAATTTGGTCTGATGTTCATAGTTGTTTTCATTCGTTCTACACTTTATCTAGAATCTAGATGATGGTGGGGTTGAAGCCTATTAGTGCTGCCAATTTCTCTTTTTTTTCTCAGTGGCTGTGTATATTTGTTTTAACTTTTATTTGCAAAACTGTTAACCTGTGTCAACTTACGGTTCGTTGAATATTTTCATTTTGCCACTTGGAATTTTTGGTATCTATGTATACATAGAATATACAGCAAGCAAAATTCAATTGAAGCCACAACTATGTACATATTTCTTAGCATATTATATGATTTAAATATAAAATTTAGAATACATATCATTTGGTATACATATTGTTTTTATAAACATGTACATAGGTAAGATAGACATATAATTAAAAATTACTTTTAATAATCAGCTAAACGATTCTATACTAAATGAAGGTGAAGGGTATGAAAATATACTAATTTTACTTTTTTTATGAATAAATGTGTGTGAAAAGAGAATATTTATCAAATATTAAATACATATATCAATAATAACATTGTACGAATATTGGCCAATATCTTTTAAGATTTAATTTTAATATCCGGAGCTCTACTTTCAGTATGTGGGGTCTTTGGCAGATGATAATTCTGAACCCACAGTTGGCTGTAACCAACAGTATAAAAAATACTTCTAAACCCCGAAACCGAACCAAACTATTATTCGATCCTAATATGAATATTCAGCCTACTCTGAAACTAACCAAAAGTTTTTAATGAGTTGTTTCTGTAATATTTTTTATCTCAGCGCTGTTTTCAATAACTATAGAAAAATGCGTTTATTTGCGAATTTTACTTTGGAGGTTTTTTAATTTAATATTGTTGAAATGACAAAGTTTTATCCTATGATTTTACCAACAGTTTGTCGATGCAATGCTTGTACATAACTGTTTGCGTCACAGAGAACACAGAGGCGTCAATTTTGGCGTTTCAAAATAACTACAATCAGCTAAAAAGGCAGGTATATTAAAAAGAGAAAGAAAATATTTTCTGGTAGTAAATTTGTAATGTGAAAAAGCAAAGCACTGTATACAACAAGAATTTTGTGGACAAAACAAAATAAACAAAACAATTTGAGTTAGAATATTTGAATTGAAAGTTTGTTTATATGTTTGTGATTTTAATAACTAACTAAATTGTATTTTAATAATTGTTATACTTTCTTGGTATGCATTGTGGAGTTTGTGCATTCGGTAGATGATATAAATACATTTTTTTATGGTTGTATCAAACAATACAAAAATACTCTGTGCCAAAAATTAATTTTATTGGGTCAGAAAAATAGTAACATAAAGAAAACAAAAAGGCAGGTTCCAAAGAAAGAGACAAGAAAAAAACTACACTATCTTTGCTCTTCTGTCACCTCTGTTATACTCTGTGGTTTGCGTCTAAAAGTATTTTTCTTCAATAATTAAAAAAAATATATATGTAGTTTCATATTTAATGTGCCCCTTCTTTAGACCTGTCAATGCTGTGACTAGAAATATGTTGGTAGAAAGAAGCCACCTCAGGCAATATTTTAGTTTTCAAATTTAATTTATTTTCCACTTATCACTAATTTTGGAACATATGTATTTAATTTTAAATGGGTGAACCAATTATAAACCAAAAATTCGGTTAACCTCTAAAATTATTTTCAATTGCAAAAAACTGTATTTAGGAAATTTCGAAATGAAACACATTTCAAATAATTTGGACTTGGTATCCAAAATATCCAAAAATGCAAAATATTTTATTTTATTTTATAAAAAAATAATTTACAATCGTACAGAAATTATAAAAACCATGAAAATTTAGTACAAAAATTTCTTACTTTCATTGAAAGTTCCGATATAAAACAAATGCCTTTAACAGAATTTTACTCACTGCCTTATAGATACAATACGAACGAACAAATAACCTACTGATAGTTAGTGTCTGTTTTTAGGAGAGACTCGGCAAATATAGTTCAGAGATTTTTATGTGGCAAGCGTTGTCAAAGTACGTACATAGTTGTAAATAGTATGGGAAATCTTACCTTTTTAACATTAACTAAAACTTAGCTGGAAAAATAAATGTTTACAGATTAAGCATATCATTGCATCAAGACAACATAAATCATGTAGTTACTATAAATTATAAATGTAGGTTGAAAAATTTCTTACGATAATAATAAGCATGCGATTTCTATATTCAGGGGGGTTACTCTCTATTGCGATGCAATCTCTATTGCGATGCGATAAACGTACAAATTGATACACTTACGCATCGAATTTGCTTTCGCATCGCAATAGAGAGTAACCCCCCAGTTTAGTATTTAGTAATAGTATTTAAATAAAGAATGTATTGGCTTTTTTGAAAATTTAAATTTTAAACACGGTTAGAAAAATATTTGTTATCAACAATCAACAGTTAATAATGTGCAGATTATAATTTACAACCAGAGCAGGTAAAATTCGCGATTTTTAGTTTTGAATTCGCGAAAACAATTTTTATATCAATTCTATGTATTTCTTTCGACAAAGAAATAAACACAAGTCGTTTATTTCTCTTTTTTGCCTACCGTGATGAAATAAAAAGAAAAAATCTTGCACACGAACATGGACATACAGTGGTGGCCATATAATTAGAAACGACTTTTCAGCATATATATTTGTTCATATATTTTAAAAATTTATTTTATTAAAACTAATAACTAGAAATAGCAAAGTAACAAATTATTATTAAGTTTAAAATAAAAAAATTCCCAGCATCAATACTATTTTAAGGAAAATTAACTTAAATACCAAAAAACGCAATATCAAATTGGTCACATAATTAGAAACTAAAAAATATGTGCAAAAAAAACCTTAGTGAGGTCTAACAAAACGGACTTATCCTTACGCTGGCATGTTTGCAGATATACATATGTATGTTGTTCCAGCTTTGTTGCACCAACTCTCTCTCTTTTTAAAATTGCCCATAAGTTTTCAATTGGGTTCAGATCAGGACTTTGTGGTAGCCAATATTTTGATCGAAAAGATCATTATCATGCTGGACGGGCATATTCTCAAAATATTACGTTTATATTACATTTGCCAAAATGTTTTTCTATTGAAGCTGATCCATTATTCCCTGAACTCGTGCAATTGCACCCACACCACGCCAAAAAAGGCACCCCAGACTAGAATAGACTCGCTACCGTGTTTCACTGTTTTAACAGTGTACCTTGGGTCTAAGGCTTCATTTGAGGGACGTCTAACATACGATTTTCCATCTGATTCTTCGCTCCAGAGAACTGTATTCCAGTAAGGTGGATCTTTTTTGAGCATTTCCCTTGCGAACCGCAACCGCTTCATGATCTTTTTGTTGAGACATCAGTTTCCTTTTGTGCAATGCACCCACGAAGTCCTGACTGATTTAAGCGTCTTCTTATTGTCCGTGTGGATATTTCCATAATGGCTTTATGTCCCATTTCATTAAAATTTGTATGAGACTTAAGGCCATATCAAAATTATGGCTTTATGTCCGTTTGAAAGCCATTATGGCTTTATGACACAATTCCACAAGATTTATAAAATAACATTGATTGTGAACCATATGTTTAGCTGTAATAGGGCAGCACATTAGTGAAAGTATACTAAGTACACTACCCGCCAGAAGAAAACGAATAATAAACTAACTAGTTTTAAATAAACTATTTATATCACTAAACTATTTTTGGTTAGGGGTTTTCCGTGCTCTGTAATATACAATAATTGAAAATTAAAATTTGTTGCATTTTACTTTCAGTGTATTTATATTTGAATCCTTCAAGTGGCAGTATTCAAGTCAATCCAGACGGTAAGTTTAATTAACAATTTCCATGTTCTCTTTATTTTTAACATTTTGTGCATCATATATCCCACTAAAAAAGTATAATTTTTTTAGCGGAAAAATCAGCGTTATATTAGCATATTCAGCTTTAAGTGAACGCTCAAAACAGAAATTATGTATATGAAAAAATTGCTGGAAACAGAAAACTATTTTGTGAACAGATTTTAAAATTATTCTTTTGTGGTTTTAGTTGTATGCGTTATATTAGGGTATCCAAATGATCAATTCTGTTATATAGAATTTAATATATACACAAGATATACACAATTTGCTGTCTACGACCAATAATATGTAGATGCAAAAGCGTAACAATTGATATCTGTAAGTAGAGTTTAATTTTATGATACATACAACATAAATATGTATGTATGTATATTAAAACTATTCGTTATTTTTGATTGGTAATTTTTTTATACTTCGAATATTTATTCGTACGAAATGGTTCGATTGTTCAAACGAACATTTGTCGAATGTGCACCCTAGTATGTTTATAGTCGCTATTT
This sequence comes from Bellardia bayeri, assembly GCA_950370525.1. Taxonomy (NCBI): domain Eukaryota; kingdom Metazoa; phylum Arthropoda; class Insecta; order Diptera; family Calliphoridae; genus Bellardia; species Bellardia bayeri. The sequence continues at coordinate 40,886,959 of OX493268.1, read as the reverse complement.
ATTTAAGTATTAGTGGTATTCGATGTTCGATGCGTTTTGTATTGCAAAAGTTTGCACTTGCAAATGTTTTGACATTGATTGTGAGCACTCCATTTATTTCATACTTCGCCATACTAAGGCCGCGTTTTCACTATGTTTTCACTATGTCATTTTTGTTGTCAAATTGTCCAAATTGTTGGCAATCATGATTGCAAACATAGATGACGCCATATGACAACCCGTTTTGATACAATTGCCAACAATTTGGACAATTTCACAACAAAAATGACATAGTGAAAAGTAAGCATAGTGCAATTTATGCACTAAAACAGCTGATCTACATAAACAACAATTTCTAAACGTATGTATTTTAAAAATGCCACGAAAAAGTGTTGAATTTTTAGAAGAAGAAGTTGCTGAAGAAACAATTTGGAATGGAGGTACATACACATTTACTGCCGTATTTATAAAAAATTAAAGTAGACTTCAAGTGTACTTTAAGAAAATTTTGTCTTAAAGCACACTTCAAGCCTACTATATTTTTTATAAATACGGCAGTTAATGTTTTAGTATATACTTCTTCAGGCGTCCACTTTTTGTTTGGTTTTTCCCTTTTATTTTTCTTCTGTGGAATTGTTTGCTCCATTGTTTTAATTTTATTATTTTTTTATTAGTGTTTACATCTGTCAGCTGTTTAAATGTCAAGTAACGAAAAAACTATACCATTTTAGTATTGCATGAACGCAATGTTTTGACAAATGCAATTGTGTGTATTTTGTTGTTGGATTGCAATAAAAAGCTACGATGTTTTGCATTTGCACTTTTACAATGTCATTTGCACTGAACACTGAACGCCGCTATTATATTTTAGTTTAAAACTTGCTCTTTGCAGCAGTTTTCACATCCAACCATCACTACCCATCGACCAGAAGCAAAGTGCCAACGTCTTTCAGAGAGTGGTAAAAGCACAAGTACAAGTAGTGGAAGTATGTGGCAGCAAAGCTGCAAGTCATCAAGTTAATATTCGCACACAAGTACATATATTTTCGGGTCATACCAAAATTTTTATTTATGACTAAAGTTCAACGATTTTTTTATTTTTCGCTTTCCTTTTTCCCTCTCTCTCTCTCTCCAGAAACGTTTCAACGCGATACTAAAATATAAATTTATTTTCAAACTAATTTATTTTTTTCTATGAGTATGTTCTAGGTGTGTGTCTGTTGGTTGGTCGGTCGTATCCGTATTTTCGTATTCGTGAAAATGAGTCAGCGCGACAAAAACTTTAGAAAATGATAAGCCAAAAACAGAAACAACCACAAAAAATAAATAAAATATAGAAAAAACTTAGTGAAGAAAAAGTTGTTACCTTTTAATATTTTATAGTGACTCCACAGGGAAGTTGCTGTTAAAGCAACACCAACAAAGCAAATTTTATTTATCAGTTGGTTGGTAACACATCGCGTTACGCTTCATTTAGATTTATTGTCAATATAAGGGTCTCTCGCAAATCCATACCAGAATAAACTAAAGCTTGTTTTTCCATAAACTAACTATCTGTTAAAAACAAGAACAACTAAAATGTTGAATATGTGCCGGCTACGACGATGGCACTAGGGCATAATTAAGGCAAACTAAATTCGTTCTTGTTCAAATGAAACACTAGTTTCAGCGTTTTGAGCGTTTTTTTTTCTTTAATAATAAAAACCAAAATAAATTTCTTCTTTTAGTTTATACTTTTTCTAAATCTTACTTTGATTAGAAAAACTAAAAGTTTTGTAGAAAGTTTCTTTGATAACACCAGCAAAATTAAACCTCTTTGAAATTATCAAAGGTAATCGACTTTTTGTCCAGTTTGTCTCCAAAACTTTAAAATTAAAACAACAAAAGATTACGAAGAAGATCGTGTGGGTTTTGTTCATGAGTGTGTTATCATACAACAGTCAAGTAACATGCAGAAAAAGTATGAACGAGAAGTGATTTTATGAAATATTTTTTGAGGATTTTTTTTCATTCTTTTTCTTTTACTTTTTTGCATTAATGTTTTTATTTATGAAACCAAGTTCTCGTGCGGGGGATCAGATAGCGCTGTTATTTAAGTTTTAAAGCTTTAATTGAGTAATAAGTATGAACTAAGTAGACTAAACAAGTAAGAGTTTATATTCGGCTACGATAACGATATTTATACGGATTATTTTTTTTGTCGGATCCCTTACATGGGAGCTATCTCCTATTATGGGGCGATCGTCATAAAATACGAGTACTGTACCGTAGTTTCTATGTATTTAAGGCTTATTTCTGGGGGAATTTCGTCCCAATAACGATATTCTAAATAATTTTATGTGTATTCCAGTTATTCTTGGAAATGGGTCTTATATGGGAGCTATGGCCAATTATGGGTTAATCTTAACAAAATCTAATAGTATAATTTTTACATATGTTCATATAAATGATCTGTGTATAATTTCGGTTCGAGATCGATATTTTTGTAGGTTAATAAGTTTTTCGGAAGTGATCCCCATATCAGGCGATTTATATATACTCGTTTGTGGATTACTAGTGTCGAATATTGATTTTCTAGTGATGTTTGCAAGATATTTATACGCATTTAATAGATTTTTTTGGAAGTGAACATTATATGGGAGCAATAGTTAAAATATGTACCGATCATCATGAAATTGGGTACGACGATTTTTATATATATGGTGCATTTCATGTCAAGTGACCCAATTTTAAAATCGATGTCTTCCGATTTGGATGAAATTTGCACCAAGGTTAGTACTATTGGATAGTAGGCCAGACACAAATTTTTAGCTCTATCATTCAAGAACTGCCGGAGTTAGAGGGGGTCAAAGTTGGACATTTTGGTCATGCAGGGTTTTTTTTAAATGAGTGTAACTTTTCACCTATTGGTCCTAGCAAAAATTGGCCAAAGGACTTTAGATAGCTATTTCTTCAATCATTCCAAAAATATTTTTTTTTAATTTTTAAAAAATTTTTTTTTAAATTTTTTTTTTAAATTTATTTTTTTTTTAAATTTTTTTTCAATTTCGGCCCTTTTTTTTTTTTTTTTTTTTCTCAAAAGAAAGCTTATACAATTTACTTTAAGGCCCATATAGTCCCATAATGGGATGCGAGTGGGATATCTATCAAAAAAATTATTTTTTAACTCAAGAATAGAATTTTTCAACATTTGGCGCATGTATAATTTTCATTTTCCCCCATTTTTTTATTTTTTTTTTCAAAATGGAGTTTTTTTTATTTTTCCTTAAAAGAAACTTTATACCATTTCCTTTAAGAGCTTTGTGGTCACTTAATGGGATGTAAGTGGGGTATCTATAAAAAAATTTGCAACTCAAAGAAGAAATTATTTAAATTTTTACCATATGCACTATTCTCATTTTATTTCCTATTTATTACTTATAATACTAAATTACAATAATAAATAATTTAATAAAATTAGTATATAAATTTTGAAATTACCAATCTTTCTTCCTTCTTATTTATTGCCTTCATTTTTAGCTTTTTTTGCCAATCCTTTCTTGGAGTTACTAGGTTCAGCTGCTGATTTTGCTGATGCTGTCTTTTTTGGCTTTGGAAAGAAATCGCATTGAGTAGATGGCAAAAACTTTTTCAACTGGAGTCTTCCATCGATAAGTGGTATAAAAGCATGGTATTGAGATGTGCCATCAATTGTTACAGCAGCGTCGAATCTGCACTTCAATGTTTTTAATGTTTCCTCATGATCAGCTTTGCTACTAAAAACTACTTCAGTTTCTTTACAATTCTTCTTTGCCCATCGGAATAAAGCGTTCGCATCTAAGAGAGCTATAAATATGTTATTCAGGATGCCATACAAGGATTCCACTTCAATAATGACCAAGCAACTATATTCACATTTTTTATTTACTACATAGAAGATGAAAAACTGGAACACAAAAGTATGGCAATCATATCCGATGATTTAAAACATGATACCGCTACAGTTTATGAATACCAGAAGATAATTCTAAATTATCTAAAATCTAAATTTATAGTGGAGAAGGTATACTACGTTTCGGATGGAGCTCGTCAACATTTTAAAAACAAAAATAGCTTCGCAAATCTTATAGCTCACGAAAAAGATTTTGGAATTCTAGCTGAATGGCATTTTCATCCAACTGCACATGGCAAAGGAGCATGTGATGGTATTGGAGCAAATATCAAAAGAAATGCAGCGAGGTATAGCCTGCAGTGCTCCCATCAAGATCGCATCTTAGATGCGAACGCTATATTCAAAGAAGCATTGTAAAGAAACTGAAGTAGTTTTTAGTAGCAAAGCTGATCATGAGGAAACATTCAAAACATTGAAGTGCAGATTCGACGCTGCTGTAACAATTGATGGCACATCTCAATACCATGCTTTTATACCACTTATCGATGGAAGACTCCAGTTGAAAAAGTTTTCGGCATCTACTCAATGCGATTTCTTTCCAAAGCAAAAAAAGACAGCATCAGCAAAATCAGCAGCTGAACCTAGTAACTCCAAGAAAGGATTGGCAAAAAAAGCTAAAAATAAAGGCAATAAATAAGAAGGAAGAAAGATTGGTAATTTCAAAATTTATATACTAATTTTATTAAATTATTTATTATTGTAATTTAGTATTATAAGTAATAAATAGGAAATAAAATGAGAATAGTGCATATGGTAAAAATTTAAATAATTTCTTCTTTGAGTTGCAAATTTTTTTATAGATACCCCACTTACATCCCATTAAGTGACCACAAAGCTCTTAAAGGAAATGGTATAAAGTTTCTTTTAAGGAAAAATAAAAAAAACTCCATTTTGAAAAAAAAAATAAAAAAATGGGGGAAAATGAAAATTATACATGCGCCAAATGTTGAAAAATTCTATTCTTGAGTTAAAAAATAATTTTTTTGATAGATATCCCACTCGCATCCCATTATGGGACTATATGGGCCTTAAAGTAAATTGTATAAGCTTTCTTTTGAGAAAAAAAAAAAAAAAAAAGGCCGAAATTGAAAAAAAATTTAAAAAAAAAATAAATTTAAAAAAAAATTTTTTCAAAATTAAAAAAAAATATTTTTGGAATGATTGAAGAAATAGCTATCTAAAGTCCTTTGGACAATTTTTGCTGGGACCAATAGGTGAAAAGTTACACTCATTTAAAAAAAACCCTGCATGACCAAAATGTCCAACTTTGACCCCCTCTAACTCCGGCAGTTCTTGAATGATAGAGCTAAAAATTTGTGTCTGGCCTACTATCCAATAGTACTAACCTTGGTGCAAATTTCATCCAAATCGGAAGACATCGATTTTAAAATTGGGTCACTTGACATGAAATGCACCATATTTATATGTACATGGATTATTTCTGTTGAATTAAAAAAATTCACTTTGATAGGCATTTATGTACCATAAAGTCATATTCCTGGAAGACATTTGTGTGAGGGCTATAATAAATCATGGACCGATACCAAACAGTCCTGATTAACAAATAATATTTGGGAAAATATCATCCTCCTTAGTTTTTTCTTCTGTATGTATTGCCAAGTCGTCATGGCAAATATTTACTTAAAAAAGCGTAACCACTTATTTTATCACAAATTTGTTTGACGTTGTTTACTCTTACAAGAGTTTTGCAAGATCAAACAGCATTAAATAAATTAAAATTAAATATTTGTTGTGCTTTGGCCTAAATAAGAAAAGTTTTTTTTTAAATAAATAATCGAGTTATTTAGTGGTTACTACATTTTCAGCAAATATTTACCTGATAGTCTGATCGTATCTTTAGAATTTCATTAGGACCCTGAAACTACAGTCAGAGTCAAAATTTATCTTTTTTATCTATTAATCAAATTATTTTTATTATAATAAGAAATATATACTTAAGTTTAAATCAACTTAAAATTTAAATTAAGGTTTAATTAAAAATAATATATATTAAAATTGATTTCATGAAAATTTTGTGGGAAGAAGAACTAAGTACCTGAGAAAATAATACCCTATTTTATATTGCCTTAAATAATTTCCTAACTCTGTACTTTCAAAATTATTACTCTTTAACGCAAAATTATCAGTATTTTATATATAGGTTTCTGCTTTTATCATAGAAAAAACGTGTACAAAATTTCAATTTACATATTTAAAAAACTTGCAAAGAAAAATGGATAAAAAATATAAAATTTTGCTTCACATTTTGGTCCATAACACTGGTTCTATTATACCGATCGTCACTTTTGAAAATAGAGAGAACAATTTCAAAGCCAACTACAAACGCTCCATTGGTATAGCTGATATTTAAATTTATATAAAAAATACATAAAAAATTGTATATAAAAAATAAAGGGTGTTTTTTTTAGATGTATGGAATTTTAAGTTGGCAACACTTGCATGAAGGCCAGTCAAGAACAGTAACCGAATTGTTAAAAAAAACATTGCTTGACGTGATGAGCCATATGCTTCGGATCGTTATCTTGTTGAAATATTCATGTTACTGGCATGTTCTCATCAGCATACGTCATCATTGTATCGCTTAGAATTCTTGCATACTAAAACCGCTTGAAAAACTATTGTTTTTTAAAACATTCAAGGCTGTTACGAATTACTTTAAATCTAACTTTTAAATATTGCCTGAACTGGGAAACGTTAATAAAATTATCACTGTCTGAGGGTAATTGTTATAGTTGAACTGTTAATTTTTGATATATTTATTTAGTTACGCATGAGTTTATTAAATTTAATTTTCATTAAATTAACTGAAGGTAAAATTTTTTTTTATTGATAATTTTCTTGGCTGAGCTGGGGATCGAACCTGGGTTGAATTTACATGTTTCGAGAATCACCACATTATCTCATCAGAATTCTTTGCGTTCTAACCTCTGCACCACTGCGGTGCCTGCTAGCCAACAGGCAAACATCAATCTTTAACCAGTGGTACTGGTGGTTCGATGCACTTAATTTAGTGCACGATTAATTTATTTAACAAATTATAAACCACACCACAAAGAAAAAAAGAAAAAATGTGTTAAATTTTAGCGTTTTATTTAATAAATTTCTTTTAACATAACGATTTAAATATTGAATACTGCTGTCCTTAATTACTTGCACGTAGCTATATTCATATGTCTAAATCCCTTATTCGCAACAAGCTTAAACATTCTTTTTATTTATTTGTGGCCAATTATTAACAGCAGCTTCTTTTAGGCTAAATAATCACAAGTACTGTAAATATTGAAGAAAAACTTTGCGAAATTATATGGAATAAAAAACACAATGGTTAAACTTTAAACAAAACTATTCTTAAGTATATACATACATATGTATGTATGTATGTACTTAGATTTATATAATTTTGTTGGTTCATTTTGTTGCTGAAAAATTAGTTTTAATTTGTTTTAATTTTCTCAAGAGTTTTACTTAGTAATTTACTCCAATAAATTTAAGAATATCAGATTAAACTATAAAAAATTTAAATTTAAATAATGAAAAATTTGTACTTGTAGATTTTCATACTTTAGTGGCAAAATCAATTTTAGTAAGGCCGCGTTTTCAGTATGTTATTTTTGTTGTCAAATTGTCCAAATTGTGTGGCAATTTTTTAAAAACGGGTTGTCATATGGCGTCATCTATGTTTGCAATCATGATTGCAATTATGAAAATCATGATATGACAACCCGTTTTCATACAATTGCCAACAATTTGTACAATTTGACAACAAAAATGACATAGTGAAAACCAAGCATAAGTAAATACTTATTAAATTAACTGATTCACGAGATATGGGTTCAATTTTTCTTCAATTATTTCTCGGGAATTCATCATAAAACATACCAAAGTTTTATTTTTCCCTTGAGACGGTCTAATGTATGTACGTTCCTAAAAATAAGTTACAGTAGAGTCCTTCGGGTGAAAATTCACCCTGTGTAATGCTTGGTTTTCACTGTCATTTTTGTTGTCAAATTGTCCAAATTGTTGGCAAATGTATGTAAACGGGTTGTCATATGGCGTCATCTATGTTTGCAATCTCATTAGACGCCATAGACAACTCGTTTTCATACAATTGCCAACAATTTGGACAATTTGACAACAAAAATGACATAGCGAAAACCAAGCATAAGATTTTGTAATGAAAATAGTACTTTTCTTTGTATTTTAACAATCTTTTTATTTATTTATTTTAATTGGCAGTATTTAGTAAATAAGTATTCAGTAATACAATACTTTGTAGTAAAAAAACTTAATCCATTAAATTCATTCGGATTACTCTGTAAAGTAATAAAAATAACAAATAAAGTACAAATAACTAGTTATTCTCCTAACAACTGTTACATACGAAATATGCAATTTTATGTTGCCCGCAAATAAATTTTTGACAATTTGCACATAACGAATAATACTTCATATCGTTCTTCGAACAAAGTTCACATCTTGAACCTGAAGTTAGTTTTCTTTTTTCGCATTCGATCCTTCTCATCGCTTGATTGAAGTATGTCATTCACCAACGTTATTGCTAAATCTGACCTTGGCAGAAATGGTCGTTTTCCATTATTCCAATCGTTGTTAATTTCTAGCCACAAAACGTACACTTAACTGCTGATATGTCAATCATATTGCAAAATAATGCTTTGGGCCATCGATTTGTTTTTGTTTTTACCACAGAAGCTGATCTAAAGTGTCTACCCCGGCTTTAGTTTTATTATAAAATGATATAATCTCTGGCAATTTATTTATTTCATTCAATACAGATTTGTCATGATGAGAAGTACTAAGGACATTCACAATTTTATACTTTTTTGGAACGTATTGCACCAGTGAAATTTTGTCGCGGAAAAAGAACATGCTAGAGAAAACCGCACGCTTACGAAGTTCTTGTTTTATCGTTTTATTTGACCGAACTGTGCCCACAATTGCGTTTTTTCTTTTTAGCAACTGAATTGCAAGATCATATGACGTAAAAAAAAATTGTCTATTTAAATTTTTGATAAGGTCCAGAACTACTCTTTGCCCTTGACTTTTTTCGTATAGACTTGTAAATTCCACGCAAAGTTTGTGACACTGTCACACAGAACCCAAACATGAATATCTACATTGGAATCCCAATAGCAGGGAAATACATTGTTTTGCAAAAAAAATGTCAACAATTTAGTTGCACTGTGCTGCCAGAAATACTTTATTTCTGTCATAAAGGTTAAAATCTAGCTATAAATTTAATAATAATTATGCGTTTTTCTTAATGGGTGATATGTCACCCGAGGGACTTTGACTTAATTTTTCAAATATTTTTGAAATGAATAATTATTTCTAAAAAGTTTTTATTTTTTTTATGTAAAATATCAAGTTTCAAAATTAGAAGATAGTTTAATTTATCTTAAGTAAAATTTGTAAAAGTTACGTAACTTTAAAATTTAAAATGGGTGAAATTTCACCCAAAGATCGTATGAGGGTTAATTTTAAAATATAAATAAAATGTAAAATTTAATTCATTCCTCATCATTATTTTTATGAACATTTAAATTAATCGGTTCAAGTTTTATTTAACTTTTTCTCTGTCACAGTGTATGCCCCACCCCCCCGCCGTCTGTAATAAATGGAAATTCGTCTAGCATGAAATTATAGAAATATTTTGGAAATTTTTATAACAGCTTTGTAAATAAAACGAATGAGAAGTTAAAAGGGGTTAAACATAATTTGTTCTACTTGTACACATTTCAGTGCGATTAATAAATAATTCAAAACAGCTTTGGGCTAAAATTTTTAACATTTTCTAACAAACAAACAAAAAAAAAACAAGTAAATTCCAAACAAATATTAGTTAAAACAATAATAATTTAACGAGTATTAAATTTGAGTTAAAAATGTATAGATACTCGTACATTTATCTCTTGATCTTTTTGGCTTTTTGCACAACAATATTGCCTAGCAAACTTATTCTATCCGCTGATAGCTGCCTTCGAGTGAATGGCTTTAAATATATTTTTTGTATTTTAAACTTTTTTATAAAATAATTTCTTTGCAAAACTTTTAACAAAATTAATATTATTATGCCTGTTTTTCCATCTTTGTTGCTTTATTTTCGCCCTTTTGGGTATGAAGCAAGAGTTTTTCAATTCTCATTTTAATACCAGATAAAAATATTAAAGTTGGGATAAAGTTGGCTGTAATATTTGGGATTTCAAATGACTATGAAATTTAATTGTTATATTGTTACGAAATTGTGTTTATCAACATTTGTTGATAACACGCTGTTATTAACACGCAGTATGACAACATTAAGTACTAAGGGCCATAGACAGCAACTTTTGATTGTCTTCTCTAGATAGATGCCGCCGGCAATTACTAGCTGATGGCGCTATTGTATTAATAGAGCCAACAGGGCCAAGTTTATTGTGAGTCATCGCTAAGAGAACATCAAAGCGTTCTCAAACTGCAATTTAAGTGGTTTTATTTCAGAGATGATCATTTCATAGTGCAATTGCTTATTGGCCCAACCCACTACTTTGTTATGCTCTTTTAATTCAGTTGTCTTTCACAAGGCAAATGGTACACGTGCTTAGCGGATGCTATAAATGTTTTTAAAATACAGTACGTAAAAAATTATGGTACCATTACGAAAATTTTTCGTAATAAAAAATGCATTTGTTAATTCTGAATGCCTTTTCTGTTATAAAATATTTAAAGGTCACTGGGAAACCCTTTTTTAAATTTTCAAGATTTTGATGCTCTTGAACCCATTCTTGATCTTTTTAAAGCCCCTTTAAAGTTAAAGTTACAAATTTTGAGTTAAAAATACAAACAGAACTCATTATTTTGCAAAGCGAAATAATTTTTTATTATTTTTTAAACCGAAACAATTTTTTACGTTTACTATTTTATAAAAATCTTTCGTTTACTTTTTCGTTTTACTGTACTTTTAAATTTCTCTCATTTTCTCACCAATACATAAGTTTTTGAATTTTAATCACCTCTGTTTTATTTCTAGTGTTTTGTGTTCATTTGCATAAATAAAGACTCGTTTTGATTTTAAACTAATTAAATTGAATTAAATTAAATTGAATTAAATTAAAATGAATCCAGTTTATTTCAAGGAAATAAACCACGTTTTTAAAATGCAAAAACGTAACAATATATTTAAACACCTAAAATAAAATAACAAAGACTATTTATTTAATTGAGGGTTTTTTCACCATTTATTTCTTTTAAAAAATGTTTAGTTTTGCATTATAATTTAGTTTTTAGATGAAGAAAAACTATTTTAATCTAAACTATTACACATAGTATCAATTGTTCTTCTCAATGGGTGTGGTAAACAAACACTCGAGTGATAAGGATATTTCTCTTAAACGCATGTGTGAAGTGACATGATTCTCATTCATTATCTCCCCAATGCACACATGCGTTTAGTGTGAAAGTATGTATGTATATGTAAGCAATAAAAAATATTGAACTACAAGTGCACTTTCTACAAAAACGTAAAATATAAAAATTATAAAATATTAGAATTATATTATTATAAATATTTTTTGCTTGCACCATATTTTGTCCGAAGCTTACCTGTAGGCTTTGAGAGCTCTATTTCAATCAACACTCGGAGGCGATAATAAAGTAAAAGTAAATCTTGTTTAAAAAACTAATTTTGTTACTAAAGTAATAAACTAAATATTTAAATTTAAACCTTTGAATAATCTTCCACAATATGTACATGCATATTCATGGTATTCCCAACTAGGAAGCTTTCGACCAGTAGTTAAGCTAAAACATGCACATTTTGTAATCAGCCCTGAATTGAAACCCCTAATTAGAAGCACTTCAGTGCTGTAATTCTATTTAGGTTTCCATACATTAACAACTGTTTAAACATTGTGGCAACATTTAAATATTTACAATTAAATAATATCTCTTGCCAGTTTTAAGAGCAGACGTAATAATTTAGAAAGAATTATTTTACTGTCACATTGGGCAAAAGAAGCCTGACCTAGAACACAATTTAATTGAAATTAAGAAATAAAAATGTTAAATAAAACAAAAGAAAAGGGAACTGTACAGAACAGAGCAGCACTCAACAAAACAAAATGCTACAAAAAAAATAGAATGAAAGTTAAACGCGAGTAAATTTTGTATAATTGAAATAATTAAAATTTAGTAGATATTCTAAGGAGGAATTTTTTTATAAAAGCACTTCAAATGTATTCTTTGTAGCGTTTTAATAATAAAACCCAGTATATATTTTTATAGAGACATTTGAAAATTAGAGATGACTAAGCATTACACATTTGTGTGATGTGTGGGAACAATAGTAATTTCTGTTGTACGTATTTATTGTTTAATTATATCTAATATGAAGTTTTTCTTGTTTTTGCCAAACTCTAATACTTGTACATTGAATTAACTGAACCATTTAATTTAAAAACATTTGCTGGGAAACTCTTTATATTATTGTGTTTTTAATGTTACAAATTACATCTTTGTTGTTTCGTTGTTGCTTGAGTATGAAAATTTAATAAATTGTATACAAATAAAATAAACGTTGTTTATGCTCAACAACTTTGTACATTGTGTAGAATTTTAAATTTTCATATAATTTAATATTTATTTTTTACTTAAATTATTAACTACACTCGACATAATATAGTGGCTGCAAATCACAAATGTTTATTTAAAAATATTATACAGAATGAGCCTCAACATGTTGCTCTTGGTTCAGAATCGATTGGTCACGGACTTTACCCACACTCTCTCCTACAGCTGTAATATTTTCCCCACTACGGGCTGGATGTATAGAAGTGATCTCAGAGGGTATACAAGAAACATTTCTCACAGAACGCTGATTTTCTTAATATAACTGAATAATACGGATACATTGCTAGAGTGTAACCCTTGAACTTAAATGAGTAAATTCATTGCCAAAATTTATAGTTTTTGCACACAAAAATAAAGCTTGGCATTTTTCTTTTAAAATGTTCCCTCAAAAGTAAAGAATATCGTGGTTTTTGACAAAGTTATGAAGAAAACTAAAAAAACGGTCGGCAAAGCCGATTTTTGGCAACATTCGACTTGTGCAACCTTAACCCTTTGACGACCATAGACAAGTATGCTTGCCCGGGGTTCTTTAGATTATATCTTTGTCCACGTAACAGATACAGCAAATTTGTCAAAGACTGTTTTATAGAAGAGGATTGGGCCAACAAGAATGTGGTTGAGTACGAGTCCCCATCGGGCCCCACTTGTTTCCTACGAGGCTCGAAATTTGGCCAAAAAAAGTATTTATGACGAGGGCTGCCAAGGGTTGAAAATAGGGCGCAAGGGGATAAAAGTCAATTATGTTTTGGATTCAACCTTAATCTATCAGAAAATATAATGGACAAGTTTGCGTAAACTCCAAGCTGTCTACAACTAATCAAATTATGTTTGGCAATTATGTTTGCCTATGGGTTGAAACGAAAATAAACGTTTTTAAAAAACTTTACAAATTAAATTAAAATTAAAGTTCGAACTTTTGAGCGCTTTTTTAGCTAATGTTAAACACTGAAACAGCATGCCTGTGTTTAATATTTTGCATTCATATATTGAAACGAAAAAGGGGAATCACTAAATTGGAATACATACATATGAGCGCATGTAAGTATTTTGACAGTCTTTATTTGAAATTTGAAACGCGTGCACTATTTGCATCAGTTTGTATAGAAAAGTGAGAGAAAACAGCAAACAACGATCCAACGTTTCACCAAGCTCACATTACAATTTTTCATAATTTGTTCCATAAATTTCGTATATAACGCTTTATAACTTTTATAATTTATATGAAAGTGAAAAACACTAATGATGCAGTTTGAAAGATTTTTTAAGGTTTGTTTGTACCCGATGAATATTATTCTTGCACTATATGAAGAGAGAGTGAATTCCTCCTTTTCTTAAAGGCCAGCTTGAAGACAGGCAACCGTAAGAAGACTATAAAGAATTGTTACATCTGAGACCCAACAAAGTATATATATTTTTGATCCTTATGGAATTTTAAGTAGATTGAGCTCTACATAACTAAAATCTGCAAAGTTTACAAAAAACCCTTTATAATTATCCTACGAAGTTTAGTATTGAAAATCAGCAAAATCGGTATAGAAGAACCAGAGTTATGGACCAAAATGTGAGACAACCTCCATACAAATTTGCTATTTTTAAACTTTTTCTTGCAATTTTTTTAAATATATTGCAGAAAATGCCATGGAATTTTGGACACGTTATTTCTATGATAAAAGCAGAAACTGTGATGAAAAAAGTAAGAATCGGTCCATAATTTCTTATAGCCCCCATACAAATATATTCTCGAAATATGGCTTAATGATAAGTAAATGTCTGTAAAATTGGAATATTACTACAAAATTCAGCAAAAATAAGTGTCATGTAAAAAGAAATCGCAAAACGAAATTTTGTTTTGTTCGGTCCATGTTTGACCATAGACCCCATATGTATAAATCTGGTATAAATATGTTACGAGGTTAAAATTCGACACAAATAGTGCTTATAAATATATAAATTGTTGTACTAAATTTTATAATGGTCGGTCCATAGTTGGTCATAGCTCCCATATAAGGACTACATCCGAAAAAGTCATTTATATATATATATATACACTTTACTTTACTTTATATATATGGACTTTACATAGATCATTTACATATACGCAAAAATCATACTACCGAATTTTGTGAATTTCGGGCCATATTTGACCATATCCTCCATATAAAACCCTGTTCCGAAAATAACTTCAATACGGATAAATCACTTTTTAAATAACGGTGCCTATCCAAAATTTTAGACGGAGCATTTACATGCATGCCAAAATCAAACTGCTGCATCTTAAAAATATTTGTCCAAATTTGACCATATCCCCATATTATGTCCACTTCCGAAATTTACGTTAATACTAATAGATACGTATCTTAAATGTACTATTATTATACATATTAAAATTCAATGCGGGATATCCTCATATGCATAAAATTCTCCGTTCCGAAATTTAAGAAGATCGGCCCATGTTTTGTCACTGCTCACATATACGTACCACTTCCGAAAAACTAGTTAACATTTTTTACAGATCAGAAATTGTAATCCACAAATCATACTAATATCGGTTATACGGCAATTATGCTACTGAATTTTGTTGCTGTCAGTCAATAATTGGCAATAGCTCCTAAATTACGTCCACTTCCGAGTATAACAATCAACCATACAACTCTTGTAAATAACGTTATTGAGATAAATTTCAACCAAAATTAAGCCCAAAATACATACAAATCACATTTGTTCATAATTTTGCCGTTTCTATTACTTCTCTTGTAAATAACATTATTGAGATTAAATTCAACCAAAAGAGGCCCCACCTTATATTCTTACCCTTTTTTATACCCTGTTTCTTAACTTGTGGTGAATATGGAAAAAGTTTTTTTAATTTTATAAATTGTTGAATTGCACTCAAGATTGTTATGACTATCAGACAAATTCTGTAAATTATGGTGAGAATTGGTAATTACATCAATTTTAAATAATCAAAATTAGATAAAATTTCTAAACATTTTAAATAAATTATGTTATAAGTAAGAAAGTGTAGTCTGTCAAGCCCGACCATATAATACCCTACACCCAGTATATGTACAAAACAGTTTTTCAGATATGGGCGCTATATGGGAGATATTACCTCTTATGGACCGATCATCCAAAAATTTAGTGACATGACTTCCGTCATATTATATGTGTTGAACTTTATCTCGATATAAATAATTTTAAAAGATTTATGGAGGTTAAAGTGAATTACGAATAGGGTATTATATGGGAGTTTCGACTAATTATGGGCCGACCATTATAAAATTAGGTGTCATTATTTCTGTATATAAGAAACTTATTTGTGTCAAATTTTATTTGAATACCAATATTTTTAAGAAATTTATGGTCGTTAAAGTGAATTTCGAAAGTGGGTTTTCTATGGGAGCTACGACTAATTATAGACCGATCATAATAAAATTGTACCGTATTATTTGCATGCATATGAAATATATTTGTGTTCAATGTTATTTGGATACCAACATTTTTGAGAGAGTTATGCTCCTTAGAGTGATTTTCGGAAATGGGCCTTATATGGGAGCTACGACCAATTATGGACCGATCATAATAAAATTGTACCGTATTATTTGTATACATATGAAATATATTTGCGTTAAATATTATTTGGATACCAACATTTTTGAGAGAGTTATGCTCTTTCAAGTGATTTTCGGAAATGGGTCTAATATGGGAGCTACGAGTAATTATGGACCGATCTGCACAAAATTTGTACATGTGATTTGGCTTAATTTACCACTCACTTGTGATGAAATTTGTTTGGATACTTGTATAATTCAAACATTTCTGATCGGTAAACCCCAATTTCGGGAGGACTTTCGTATGGGGGCCAGGTGAAATAATGTACCGATTTGCACCAGTTTCAATCCCATCCATCACTTACCAAATTTTATCAAAATATCTTTAAAATTGCGACCTGTACTCTGCGCACAAGCTTTACATGCCAGCCAGACGGACGGACATCGTTAAATCGATTCAGAAAGTGATTCGGAGTCGATCGGTATACTTTAAGGTGGGTGTTGGACCAATATTTCTGGGCATTACAAACATATGCACAAATCCAATATACCCTCCCCACTATGGTGGTGTAGGGTATAATAAGGATATTCTAGTCCTATAACCAACCAGTGTAGTTTTTGTACTTCTCATTTCATTTATGTGGAGAATATTTAAGATTCGGCACATTGCACTCTAACTTGTTTTATATCAGTTTTCAGTCAGGGGACTAACGTAGTAAGATAATCAACAGATATTTCACCAGTGAACTACATACATACCTAAATTTTTAAATGGTAATAGAATGAAATTCTATACATTTGGTTACCAAGACTTTGTTTAATAGTGTTATCTATCATTCATGTTGCTTAACCGTGTCTAGGGTTCTGCGCAGGATGAAATAAAAACGAGTTTGACCTATAAAATTAATTATACATATTTTGTATAAATTTACTTTCGTTTTATTTTCATCCTGCGCCACATTTTATTTTGATTTTGTTTTTAAAAGCGAATGGAAACCATGGAGTCATTAGCAAATACTAAATTTAAAGCAACAGCGCATTAATCACACTTACTGGATATAAATAATATATACAATCCATATAGAATTTAGTGGCAGAAGTTTTAAGGAATCATTTGATATATGTATGTATATATAAGCTTGTATAAATAATAACATTATCAAAATGTATTCAATCAGTATTTCCCTTAAGAAGGCTTAAGATTCGGGTAGCTAGCAGAAGTATACGTTCAGTACAATAATTGCTTGTTTAATTTTAAATGGATAAATCCAAATAGTACATAACTAAAAATGCAAGTAATCAAAACATTTTCATTACCCAACTAACGAAGAATTGTTTAATTTATCATTTAAAAACTCTGTCTAAAATTTATTTATTTAAAGTACTGTTGTTCTTTATTTAATTTTCCGCATCCGTATGGCTGGCTTTTTCGAAGTCAGTTTCTGTCTAAAGATTTTTTCTATTCGACATTCAAACGCCAAAAGTAAATAATGAGTGGAGGCTATCATCGCGGCAGTTGGTGTTGTTGCTTTTGATGGCTGTTTAATTTATTAATGTGATGTTCCTTATCTTGGAGTTGTAGTTTGGTTCAGTTCAGTTTAGTTCAGCTCAGTTTTTGTGTGTGCATCTAATATTCATGTGCGTCGCCAACTTTACGCTTGAGTTTTCTTTTCAATTAAGTTTGACGTTTAACTTAATTTAAACAAGTAAAAGTTTATATTCGGCAGTGTATTCGACGTCGAATATTATATACCCACCATCAAATCCCAAATATAGCACATAAAATATTGTACCGCAATTTCTATTTCAAGAATTTACATTTGTTTCTTTCTTTCAGAACTGCGCTTTGTTTATATAGGGTTTTCCAATAAGGACTTGACAACTCAAACTTACTCTTCAGTAAATCGATTGTAACGTGTGCTGTGTGGCTTGTGGCACCGTCTTGTTGAAACCACATGTCATCCAAGTCCATGTGTTCCAATTCGGGCCAAAAATAATCGCTAATCATTGCGCGATAACGATCGCCATTCACAGTAACGTGACGATCGTTATTGTCGACGAAAAAATATGGCCCAATGACGCCGCCGGCATGCAAAGCGCACCAAACAGTAATTTTTTGTGGATGAAGTGGTGATTCGTGAAGCACATGTGGATTTTCAGCAGACCAATAACGCATATTTTGCTTATTGACGAACCCATTGAGCCAAAAATGAGCTTCGTCACTGAAGATGATTTTGCGATGAAATTCATCATCTTGGTGCATCTTCTCCAGAGCCCAATCGGAGAACGTACGTCGACTCAAATGGTCCATCGGCTTCAATTCTTGAGTCAGCTTAATCTTGTATGGGTGTAAACCCAGATCCTTACGCAAAATTCGCCATAAAGTGGTCTTGGGGATGCCCAGTTCTTGAGAACGCCGCGGAATCGACTGATTTGAATCGTTTGCTACGGACGCCTGAACGGCAGCGATATTTTCGGAACTTCGACCAGGCCGTTGTCTCACTGGCACGACAGCATCACACAATGAATATGTAGACTCAAATTTTTGCACTAAACTTGTTATTGCTTGTCTACTAGGGCGATAATTACGACCGAAAATTGGAGTTAACGCTCTTAAAGTTGCGGTCACCGACTCCGAATTTCGGTAGTACATTTTTATAATTTCCAAACGTTGTTCCTTCGTGTACTTTACCATAACGAAAATGTTAAGTTTACTGAAAAAAAAGAAAGCAACAATTAGATGATCAGTGAAATAGTGCGTTCACAATTTAAATTCAGAGTTGTCAAGTAGCTATTAGAAAACCCTATACATTTACAGCGTGTTAATTTACCACACAATAAATTCAGTACCAACAAGTCCTAGGAAACTGACTTTGACTTTTTAAAACGTCGAAATTGTCAACTCTGTATACTCTGAGTTTATTTGCGGAAGTAGAGATATTTCCAATTATGGACCAACTTTCTCAAAAGACAACATTTACACACTAATAACTGATCTGCGCAAATTTCGGTTCGATATACATAGATGGTTCGGCAGTAGTCCTCATAAGGGAGCTATGACCTTATATTTATATGAATTATTTGTGTTAAATTTCAACTTAATAGATATTTTTATAGGAGATTTATGCGCATTTCGAAAGTGGGGCTATGCTTAAATATGGACCGATCGTTATAGAATTAAGTATGACGATTTGTATATATTTATGTGTGGACTATTCGTCTCGAATTTAAACTTGCTGCTGATGCTTATAAGAGGTTTATGCGCATTTATATGATTTTCGGAAGTGGCCGATTCCTACAATTTTAAACAGGGCTCTCCATGCTATTATAAAAAAATAAACTGTGCAAAATTTCGTGATAATATCTATCATTATGCATATGTGAAAAAAATAGCAAAAAATATTTAAAAATATCGATGTAGTCTGAAACTTTGATCTATAACTCGAATCCTACTGGACTGATTATACTTACTTTCAATACATTACGGTGGAACAGAGAATGTGTGGTAAAAATTTCATTGTTCTATGTTTTTTTTTTCGAAGCTCAATCGTGCCTTCAACAAACGGACGGACGGACATAGCCAGATCGTTTTAGAATCATATAAGAACGCAGACTTTTTAGTTCTACGAAAAATATTTCGATGTGTTACAAACGGAATGACAAACTTAATATACCGCTATCTTTTTGGTTTGTATAAAAATAGTTTTCATACAGTTTCTCCCTCGCTTGGTTGTGTTGACTTTAGGATTCTGTACATTTTTATATTTTTTCTTAAAAAATTTCTGCGAATGGCAAAAAAGAATATTGAAGTTAAGCCAACAATTATTGTTAAAAGTTCAGCTAGCTGTTCAGTTTTTTGTTTGTTTCTGTTTTCTCTGTTGCTGTTGACGTTGTTGTCATCGTTTGTTTCTGTATTCATAATTCATCATCATCGCTCAGTCAGTCTTCTTAAGAAATTTAAGACATGTTATTGGGTGTGTGCGCCAGAAGTATTTAGTTGAAATGTGGGCGTTTGAATGCGAGTTTCTGCGTGCTGATGGGTATTTGCTAAAGTTCATCGTCTTTTGGTAGTTAGTTTATATGTATATGCTGTATGCACATTGTACAAACGTACATAAATACGAACTACGTGTAGATGGGTGTATGTATGTACGTATGTTGTACTGAGTCTATAACTAAGTGAGCCACAAATTGGTGGTTGACATGTTGTGTTGCGCCTAACTATCAAAGTATTCGAACAGTGATGATCAAAACATTTGGCTATATTAAAGGTTATTTAAATGCAATTTCCAATGAATCTCTGCAAAATTAAATACGTTCTCTGTGTTTGTATTGTAAGGTTTTGTGGACACTGTGTAGGTATAAATAATCTTAAACTTTAACTACATTTCAGAGCATCCATCTAAGTATATATAAACATTGACACACAACTCTAAACCACCCTCACACTCACGAAAACTGAAACGTACTAGTTTTAATGAATGAATAAACGAAGACACAGCATCTAACAAATGGCTGAAAGTAGTAGTTTGTAATACTGTTGCACTGCACTCTCTGGCTTAATTCACAAATACACACATACATACTCGCATGTGCATACATAATAATAAAGCTCTAGTGAGATAAAAAGATACAAAGTTACTGGGTAGTATGTAGCTACTAACTAACGTTCATTCTGCTAAGTTTTACCTTTCTGTTTGTTTTTGTATGCTTAAGTTAGTTGGTATTTGCTTGCAGGCGGAAATTTCATGTGACGACACACACACACACAAACACACATGTACCTGCACAGAATGCAACTTCCTGTTAACGGTAAAAGTAACAGCACAAATTGAGTTGTTATGGTAGTAGTTTTTCCAGTATTCATTCCATTTTGCTGTTTTTTTTTTTTTTTGTTTAGTCAGTGGCTCCTGGATTTTTGTTGTTTCTAAACAAAATCATTTATAAATTCTTGTACGTATCTCGTGCCGTAACAACACCCTAGTCGGTAGTTTATCTGTTGGCTACTGTTTCAACAGATGTTTTATCGCACACCTGTATTACAAGCAAATGACATGCCAGGCATGTTTCAGAGGTTGCCACCGACTAGAGGTTGTTACCATGAGTTGGTGTATTTAATGATGGGGGCCTATTTTGTGTTGGATAATTGGAAATTGATTTAGAAGTTAAGATTGCAAAGAATACACCCAACACTTAAGACAATTATGTTGTGATAAAAGGGGGATTTTAGAATTGTATCTTTAAAAACGTTTGTTTCGTTTTTCACTTGTTTTATTTTTGTTTATACAAAATTCTTTAAATTTTCTTTTTATTTATCAGTTAATGTTCTATATTTACTACTACTACTACTACTACCTTAGCACTAATCTGTTTTTACATATTTCATTACTTCTCTGATATAGTTATTCTTACCCAAGGGATTATTTTTAGCAACTGCATTAAATTAACATTGAAGTACATACATGTGTATATGTTGCTATACATATGTACAGAAATTAAATTCAATCATTTACGAAACATCATCATAAACCGTTTCCAATAGAGTCGTATAGAACATTACAAGAAGATTTTAAATTACATTAGACTGCAGACAATTTGTTCAGACGGCGAATTGTTGCAAAAACTATTGAATGGGATAATTTAGGGTCACAGTATTTTATGTCGAAAAGGGAAATCGATAAATATTTTCAGAATGAAATCATTTCAAGCTTTTATAGAGGAAATATTTTATCTCTACCAAATTGTATGACTTCTAATTATATTTTATTCTATTGTTTTGGATTTAATAAGTTTTTTTTTTATTTTAAAATGGTTATCTTTAGTCCACTTAAAAACAAGTTTGTATCTACAAAGGAAATCTTCTGAAAGTTCTACTTTCAACAAAATCAGAGCGGTAGTTTTCAAGTTATATTTTTATTACCATTTGTTTTGTGATAGGTCCCACTATGCACTTTAATATTGCCTGTGCTCGTCCGATCCATTTTTGTTTATTAATTTGTCCGGTTCAAATTTGAAATTCTTCTGAAGTGCCAATGACTTTAAATATTGGATCTTCTTACCGAATTGAATTTCGTCATGAATATTGTGGGGTTATTGAGATCCATACGGACCTTATCTCAAACTTAATGGTTCAGAAAAACGCAAAGTTTAATTTGATACTTACTTTGATTTGGAGATTATTTACCAAAATCGATTCTGTTCCCAGGTAAGGAATGTTAAGAGATTAAAAATCAATTTATTGGAACTACATAATTTTATACCCCAAAAGTAGATGTAACAATTGTTATATTGTATGTAAGGAGTTAGTCTAATAAAAAAAAATACAGCAGAATATTTGTATGGATAATTTAATTTCGATTGTTTTATTAATGACAGGATTTTTTGTTTTATCCCTCGTATTATTAACTACTTCAGCTAATCCAGAATGGTTCAATATATGTATGTATGTACATATATGCTTGCATCAATATAAATTGTTTTTTCGCCTAAGAGTTTACAAATTCACATAGAACAGCATCAAGTTGCATTAAACGTTGCATGTACATACATACCACTTGTATAAACAGATATCAGTTGGGATCAGTTAAAATTATGAAAATATTTATGCTACAGTCATGCCATTCAACTACTCACTTGAAATTATTTATCTCTATCTAGTAGTCATAATCTCTCCAAGTGAATATACGACAACAAAATGTGGAAACCCCAAAT
The DNA here is from genome assembly GCA_950370525.1 of Bellardia bayeri. Lineage (NCBI taxonomy): Eukaryota > Metazoa > Arthropoda > Insecta > Diptera > Calliphoridae > Bellardia > Bellardia bayeri. Next base: position 40,864,141 of record OX493268.1, on the reverse strand, counting down.
GAACTGACAAATGTCTATATCATCGTTGTCATTCTTATCCATCTCAGTCAGGTGCAGATTTAGTCTGGTGTTACCATTCTTGTTGTTGTCATCATTGTGTTGCCTTAATAGCACTACTCGTTTCTTACTAAATACTAGATACCCCGGTGGTAGGATGAATACTTCTTTCTAGCTTGCTTGTATGCCTTAGGATTTATTGATTATACAAAAAAGACGAAAATCGTTCAACAACTGTAAAGTCAGTTAGTTCAGCTTGAGTGTGGAGCACAAAAGCACTACTTTCATTCGTTTGATTTTGGGTACATGCCATCATGTTGATATTCAGGTGTTTTTTATTTTTATTTTCTTTCTTTCCATTTTTAAGTTGTTGTTCTAAATCTCGGTGTGTTTTAAATTCATTAGCGTGTAACCTACATTTTAATTATAACAACCCACAATGTATGTACTCATACTAACTACATACTGCTATTATAGGATGAATGGATGGATGCTTGGTTGGTCGGGTAGGTGGATAGATAGATAGATAGATGGATGGATACATGAATCTATGGTTGGAAGACAGGGTGGATGTTGCTGCTACAAATGGTGTGTTTGTTGGCTTTTTAAATATTAGTTTATAAAGTCGTTTGAGGTTAAATACAAATTAATTGCATAAATAAATACAGTGTCTCTAGTGTGAATATAGAGGATGATGTTTTATTTATATAAAAAGAAATATTAAAAAGTATTTCTAGCATAAACTGCTCTCATATGCACTTTTGAATAAAGTGTCAGTTTTATTATATGTATATATAAAGTACATATGAACATATTATGTATATACAGAGGTTTCCCGGTTTAACGAATAAATCCGACAGTTTTTTAAATACTTTTTATTAAATAAAAAATCATGTTTATTTATTCTAATTCATAACAAAAACAAAAAAAAATAATAATTAGTTCATATCACATTCAATTAAATAATTAGTTCAAACAAAACTAAAAAAATTACTTTCTAACGTATAAATTTTGATTTTGATGAGCGAAAAATTTCTTCACATACAAATAAATTTTTCTCTTAATCCATTTTTTTCGTTAAGCGGCTCTTATAACATTGTACAAATGTAACTGCAATGACTCTCTTTTGATTTCATTTATTTTTTTTTAACACTTTTGCAAAAATTCGTTAAACATGACAGTTTCATTTGTTCGTAATATAAGGTACTCAATGGAAAGAATTGACTGTTCTTTAAATTGAGTATACGTTAAACCGGGAAACCACTGTACATACATCAGGAGGTTAACTTTTTTCGAATGAAAGTGTATAGCGTGTCTCTTTATAGACAATATGGTACTGATATTTATATAATAAATAAAATGAGGTGCATAGAAGGAAGGAAAACATTGATTGCGACATAGTTATAATTAATGAATGCTTGTGATAAGTCAATCTGCAAATATATGCTTTTATCCAATATAAATCAATGACACAAAACTACCGATTGAAACCAAGACTGCAATGTCCAAAAACCAAGACTTCTACAATACCTTCCAAAAAAGAAATCATACTTTTTGCTCTTCTTCTTTATTTGCCTATTCGTTTTTCGAATGTTAGCGACCAATACAATTACATTTTATATTATTTTCTAATAATGTCACAAAAGTTTCACTATTTCGGAGAATGTTTCCCGATTTCTCGCCTCACTCAACAGATTGCCTGCATCACGGATACCAGTCCACGCTTGTATGTATGTTATTAAGCCACGTTAATTCTTTTCTTCCTCTACTAAGCTTTCCTTCAATGTTTGTTCGTGTAATTACTTGTAGCAGTTTGTATTTTGGATTTCTCATAAAGTGGCCTAAGTACGCTGTTTTACGTTTCTTAATGGTTAGTAAAAGCTCTCTATTCCGCTGTATTCGTCTCAGTACTTCGCCGTGCGATGCAAAGTGGGTCCATGGTATTTTGAGGATTCGTCGATAGATCCACATTTCGAAGGCTTCGATCTTCTTTACATCAGCTGCTTTTATGGTCCATACTTCCGTTGCATAAAGAAGAACAGATCATACATATGCCTTGACAAATCGTATTTTTGTGTCAATATTAATGTCATGACTGGTTAGAACTTTTTTATAATTAAAAAATGCGTTTCTTGCCATTTCAATACGACATCTTATTTCTTTTGAACTATCCCACTGGTCAGTGATTGTAACCCCAAGGTATTTAAAACTATGAACTCTGTCAACGTACGAGTTTTGTATTTTTAATGTTGTGTAGTAGGTATTTTCCTTACTAACAATCATATATTTTGTTTTTCTTATATTAATCTTGAGGCCGTATGTTTCACTATATGCAGTCAGTTTGTCCAGCAGATGTTGGAATCCAGAGATACTTTCAGCCAGTACGGTAGTGTCATCAGCATATCTTATATTGTTAATAAATATTCCGTTTACATATATCCCTTTACGAACGTTACTGATGGACTCTTGGAAAATTCTTTCAGAGTATATGTTAAATAGAAGTGGGGACAGTATACAACCTTGTCTGACTCCTTTAGATATTGCTATACTGTCTGTCATCTCGCCGTTAACATTCACTTGTGCTGTTTGATACCAATACAGGTTTCTAATACATTGAATTTTCTTTTCGTCTATACCAATGGACATTAGGATTTCCATCAGTTTATCATGTTGTACAGTGTCGAACGCTTTTTCTTAATCAATGAAACATATGAAAACATCCTTCTTTACATTTCTGCATTTCTGAACTAATATCTGTAGAGAAAAAAGTGCTTCGCGGGTGCCCATGCCTTCTTTAAACGCAAACTGAGACTCATCCATTTGCTTTTCGCATTTTTCATAGATTCTGGAGTGGATTATTCGAAGGAATATTTTGAGGGCGTGACTCATTAGGCTTATTAATCTATAATCATTGCAATGTTTTGCATGGCTTTTTTTGGGAATGGTGACAAAAATTGATTTAAGCCAATCTTGTGGGAATTGACCAGTGTCATAAATAAAGTTAAACAACTTTGTAAGGAGATGGATATTATTTTCGTCTATTAACTTCAGTATTTCAGAAGGAATCTCATCAGAGCCACATGCCTTTCTGTCTTTCAGGGACGAAATTGCTACCTCAACCTCAGCTTTAGTGATCGCAACTCCTGTTTGTGGTTGTGCTGTCTGTGTATCAAAACTTGATCGGTTGTTATCAGTAAATAAATGTCTAATATAGTCACTCCAGATTATCTTTTTTTTCTTTTAACTCTAAAACAGCTTCATTGTTGTTATTGTATAGCAATTTTGGTATTGATTTGCGGTATATACCGGCGGCTTCCTTTAGTTTTTTATGGAGATTAAAATCGTCATGTAATGCTTGTAGTCTTTCGATCTCCTGACATTGGCCGTTAAGATGTAAGCTCTTTGCAATCCGTATAGCTGTTTGTATATCTCTGTTTAATTCATAGTATAGCTCATAATTTGAATTTTTATACTTGCGACGTTCTTCCATTAGTTTTAGTATTTCTTTTGTCATTCATTCTTTACTTTTTGGGCTTTTGCTGTGTCCAAGGGTAATGTCTGCTATTGATTTTAGAGTATCTTTAACAGAATTCCATATGTTTTCTACATCTTCTCTGTTAACGTTATTAAGTTCTCGATTTATACGTTCCTTTACATTTGTTCGAGTAGTTGGTTCGTCGAGTTTCGCAGTATCTAGTTTCCTATATGCTTTCCTTTTTGTAGTTATGTAAAGGTTTGTGCGCAAATTTATCATTAGGAGAATGTGGTCTGAAGGTACATCTGTCCCTGGGTACGTTGAGGTTTTTGTTATAAATGAGCAAAAACGTTTATTTATCAAAATAAAATCAATTTGATTTCTCACGATATTCCCTATTCTATCCTGGGGGGATTTCCAAGTATAGAGTCTTCTTGCAGGAAGGCAAAACAACGTGTTTGTTATTTTCATTCTGTATTCTTGGCAAAATTGGATGAGTCTGTCGCCCCTTTCATTTCTTTCCCCTAATCCGTAATTTCCTGTTATACCAGGTACTTTGTCTGCTCCTACTTTCGCATTAAAATAACCTTGAATTATGGTTAATTCATGGGGTTTCGTCGCTTTTAGCACTTCCTTTATTTCTTCATAGAAAACATCTATTTCTTCATCACTTTTGTCAGCTGTAGGTGCATATATTTGAATAACATTGATATGAATTGGTTTGGTTTCTAACTTTATAAGCGTGACCCTGTCCGATTTTGGGATAAATCCTATAATACATTTCGCTATATCATTTTTTACTATAATTCCTACTCCGTTGCTATGGTTTTTGTTAAGGTTGCCTTAATAGTACATTTTCACATTGTGAGAAGTAAATTCGCCGCTTTCTGGCCACCACGTTTCACTTATGCCAAGTATATCAATTTTAAGATTTTTCATTTCGTTAATGGTATTATCAAGTTTTCCAGCTTCATAAAGACTTCTTACATTCCATGTAACAATATTAAGATGTTGTTTTGTTTTACCTCCGGGGATTCTTAGCACCCTCGTATTACCGGAGATTGAGGGCCATTGGTTATTGTTTGTATTCATAATTGTTTGGTTTTCAAGGGAAATTACTTCAGTGGTTTCCCGTTGCCTTCTGAAGGGTTTAAAGTTTTCCTTCTGTGTTGCTCACATTAGCTAGTATTTTAACAGGTGTTATAATACCATTGCCCGGTGTCCACCTGCTCCTAAGGGGTCAGAGGTCGTGAGTCTTCTTAGTTGGTTACAAAATCAAGGATTGGTTCTGGACTTTACCCAGTTAAAGACGATCAGTTCCGTTACCTTGCATGTCCAACTCTGAACACCTACTTTTTGCTATCGAATTTGAATTTTTTGATAAGTGAAGCGTTTTAAAATCTGTTTTTCAAAAATATATGCCTGTATCAGGCATGTGATGGAAATCGAAATCGTAAACGAATCAGTTTTGGAAATACATTTTAATGCATTTATAATCTAATTTTTAAAATTTTTTGTTTTAAGATTCTCTTTAGTAGACCAATATCTTTATATTTTATGTGATGAAAGTTTTTCAATACAGGAATATTACAAAAAAATTGACTTCTAAAACTCATTCGTTTTCGTTTTCGATTTCCATCACATGCCTGATAACAACTATTTCTTACTACATTTGTTTCTATACCTCTCGTATATTGAAATGCTTAAAGTAAACATTTTACTAAACTGAATCTTTAGTTAATATTTTACTTTAATTACACTCTATGATATAAAAAAATGAAAAAGCGATAAAGAAAAAAAAACATACTTTAAGAATATAAAAAAGTTTTAATCAAAACCAGCAAAATGTTTTAAAAAGTTATAGCTAATAATTGTAAAAAAGCGATGGCAATGGTGGGAATTTAATTGATTGACTAAAAACCCCTAGGGAACGTAACGAAGTATTATCTTGAAAGTTGTATGATTTTTTGAGAAACTTGCTTATTGAAATGAACGCAAAGACATTTTAGCATTGAAAAACTTCAAACTTGTTAAAAAGTACCTAAAGTAATGTCATGATTTTATTAAAAAAAAAGTATAGTTTTAACAGTTTAATGCCACTAATGTGGCATAACGCCCTCACAAATGTCGCTTTTTGCCTTAAAAGTGCCTCATCCAAAAATTGTCAATCGACCTATATCTTCATACATATGTATGTATATATATACTCGTATGAATCAAGAACAATACAACTCAATTTTCGAGTGTTATGGTCTCTACCAAAATCCAAATTGAGTTTTGTTTGGTACTCTATCATATGGTAATGGTTGGGGATGCTAAACATTAAGCCCATACAATTGTGAGACGCGAAACTCTCGAACGTAGAGAAAAATGACAACCTTAAAGAACAATATCTATTAATGACCGCCATATTCTTTCCCCACCCAGAGTTAAATTACAACTGAAGCTAGACTTGCACGATTAAAATTTTCTTCAAAATTGCTCTTCAAAATGCTTCAAAATTTATTTATTTAATAACTATTTATAACTATTAAATAAATAAGCTAGATTTACACGACTGAGACTCGCTTTTAACGACCATTGTCGTAGTTGTAAGGATAGGGAAAAAGAGGAACCGATTTTTCACCTTCTCTGCGAATGCCGAACCCTGAATGTCAAGAGACATAAATTCATGGGAAACTATACATTGAACAACCTTGGTGAGGTAGCCGGGTCAAAACTCAATGACCTATCTCACAGCTACAGGTTGGGTCTAGCAAGACACGACTTTCTGTACACATATTAGCTACAGTATGTTGTATACGACATTAAATCAGACGAGTGGTGTGGTCTTTTAAAACGGGGTCCATTTGACTCTACTTAAGTGTTCGCACGTAGTGAACTACCACGTAAACCAACCAACTACACGATTGAAATTTTCTTCAAAATGCTACAAACTCGTGTAAACAGCAAATTTTCTTCAAAATTTATTTATTTAATAACTATTTATAACTATTAAATAAACAAATAAATTTTGAAATCTAGCTTTATAATTTATTATGATAAATAAAAATTGATTATGTAGTTGTTTTTCATTTTATTTTTCGTCATATTGCTTTTTTCAATAACAACTCAATACTGTTTCTATAATTATTCGACATCATTAAAATATCGCTCCTTAAATACAAAAGTCACACATTTCAAAAAATATCAAAAATTATTAGTTTGCATAAAATGCTTCTTAAACGATGAAACTTTCATGTTTTGCTAAAACAGCCGTAATTTTATGATCGAAAACACCCGTAAACGCAAAACCGTTAGTTTTGTTTTGTAGTAAAAATCATAAAATAATTAAAATTATTTTTAAAAATGACGCTCCTGCATAATTTGCTTATCTAACTTGTGGTGCTTTTGTATATGAGTAGCAATATATTGTGCGTTTTTTGTTTTCGTATTAATTAAAAATGAAATCATAAAATTGTGCCTGTCATGAACAAATATATCTGCCTATTATACCCTTCACCTTCATGAGAAGGGTATATATAAGTTTTTAATTCCGTTTGTAATTTCCACAATATAATTTTCCGACCCTATAATGTATATATATTCTGGATCCTTATAGATAGCGGAGTCTATTAAGCCATGTCCGTCTGTCTGTCTGGATGTGGAAATCAATATTCTGAAGTCCCCAGATATCTTCGGAATCCAAATCTTCAATAATTCTGTCAGACATGCTTTCGAGAAGTTTGCTATTGAAAATCAGCAAAATCTGTCCATAAATATGAGCGTAAATCCGAGACAACCTCTGAAAATTTCATCAAAAAAACCAAGTGTATTAATATTGTTACGAATAATTTCATCAACAGATGGCGTGTTTATCGACATAATTATGCATCCACAACAAAGGTGAAGGGTATATAAGATTCGGCATAGCCGAATATAGCACTCTTACTTCTTTTAAATTATATTTTTAATATAATTGATATAATTAAATAATAAAATGAATTTCATATCCCTCCTTTTATTTCAGTATTTTCTACTTCAATGAAGAGCAAGGCAGGAAGCTATTCACAAAGCAGTAGTTCAGGTTCACCGGTCGGATCACCCTTAAGAACATCATCTCAATCATTTAGTAAGTGTTTTAATTTTTTCTGTTCACTATACTTTAAATATCTAAAATTTTTATGTATGTATGTAGGACTGTGAGTGCTCAAATAATATAAAATTATAGAATGTAAGTCGGTCAAGCCCGACCCTATATGGGTACTATGGCCTTTTATGAACCGATCATCAAACAATTTCATGACACAACTTGTATGCATATAAATATTATGCATATTAAATAGTATGCATAAATTGTAAACGATTTATGCATATTAATGTGATTTTCGGCAGTGGATCTTATATGCGAGCTATGTGTCAATTATTGACCGATATAAAACTTATTTATGGCAAAAAGCTATTCTGAATCGATCGATATACTTTAATAAATATTTTTGGGCGTTACAAACGTCTGCATAAATTAAAGGGATAGCAATGAATGAACTTTGACATCAATAATATATCGTTTAAAACGGAAAGCGGAGGCTTACAAATTCAAATGCTTGAGAAGAAAAATTGAATATTTTAACAATTAAACAAGTTGAGTGCAATATTCGGCTGTGCCGAATCATAAATACCCTCCACCTAAACGTAATCATAAATACAAAAACTACACTAGTTTTAGGACTAGAATATTTTGTTCTGTGTTTTCTATTCAGTCTCAGTGCAAATTTTATTATTATTTTATATATTGTTTGAAAGACAATTTTACGACCAACATAATATATTTTAAATGTTTTGAAATTTTATCTGATTTTGTCCTTTTATAATTGGAAAAAAGAAATTTTTTCCATATTCACAACAAGTTAAGAAACAGAGTATAAAAAAGAGTAAGATTATAAGGTGGTGCTTCTTTTGGTTGAATTTGATCTCAACACCTTTATATACAAGAGATATATGATATGGATGGCCATGAAGTGAACCAGTATTTACTAATGTGATTTCTATGTTATTTACAAGAGTTATATGGTTGGTTGTTATGCTCGGAAGTGGACTTAATTCGGGAGCTACTGCTAATTTTTGACTGAGAGTTAAAAAATTCCAGTGGCATAATTGCCGTATAACCGATATTAATATGATTTCTGGATTAAAATTTCCGATCCATACAAAAGTTGGTTCGATATCGATATTTATTAGACATTTTTGTAGGTTAAATTGTTTTTCGGAAATGGTCCTTATATGGCAGCTATGACTAATCATGGGCCGAACTTCTTAAATTTTGCAACACTGAATTTTATGCATATGAGGATATCTTACGTGAATTTCAACGTAATAACGGTATATTTAAGATACATATTAGTATTAAAGTGAATTTCGGAAGTGGACCTTCTATGAACCGCTATTCTCAAAATTCAGCAGTTTGATTTTGGCATGTATATAAAAGATCCGTGTAAAATTTTGGATCGATACCGTTTTATAAGATATTTATGAGTAATAAAGTGATTTTCGGAAAAAGGTTTTATATCGAGAATACGGTCGAATATGGACCAAAATTCACAAAAATGTATGGAATGATTTTCGTGTATATTTAAATGATATAAATAAAGTTTTGAGTCGGTACCGAAATTTATAAGATATACTTATGTATATAAAGATTAATGACTTTTTCGGTGTGGTCCCTACATGGGAGCTATGAACAATTATGGACTGACAATTATATAATTTAGTACAAGAATTTATATCTCTACAGGAATTCTTTGTGTCGAATTTTAACCTGGTAACTATATTTGTACCAGATTTATACGTATTTAAGTAAATTTCGGAAGTGGTCTTTAAATGGAGTCTTTGGTCAAACATGGACCAAACAAAACAAAATTTCGTTTTGCGATTTCTTTTTACATGACACCTATTTTTGCCGAATTTTTTATTGAGATTCCAATTTTACAGGCATTTATTTATCATTAAGCCATATTTCAAGAAGATATTTGTATGGGGGCTATAAGAAATCATGAACCGATTTTTACTATTTTCCTCATGCTTTCTTCTTTTATCAGAAAATAACGTGTACAAAATTTAATGGCAATATATTTAAAAAAATTGGAAGACAAATGTTTAAAAATATCAAATTTTTTTTAGAGGTTCTCTCACATTTTGGTCCATAACTCAGGTTTTACTATACCGATTTTGCTTAGGAGAATTATAGCGTAGACAGACGACAGCGTTAATTTGCATTAGCAGTCTTAATTCAAATTAACTCGTGAATTATCCCCATCCTAATGCGCATTAGGTAAGACGTAAATGCACAAAATCAGAGTGAATTTATACTGCATTTAGCTATTTCAATATGGCAACATCGTCCAAAATCAATCATATGTTATCAAATTGTTTACTATTCTAAAAAAAAGAAGACAATTGTAAAATTAAAATAATAAAAATAGATTTCCACAATAGCCTTTCTCTTATTTCAGAGTGTCCCACTGCAATCCCCACATGTAGCAACACGTTCAGGTTGATGGTTGCTAGTGCATGAACAATTTTTGCATTATGGAGCAGTTTCAGCAAAAGTAATTTCAGCTTTTTTTTTTCAAATAAATACTTATTTTTCACCAAATGCCAAACAAATTTTTTCATAATTAAACAGTTGTTTACAAACAAACAGCTGTTTAAATGCTGTTTTAAATGCAGAAACTGTCGTCTGTCACGGTAAAATCTTAATTCACATTAGTGAGATTTTAATGCGAATTAACGCTGTCGTCTGTCTACGCTATTATAAACGAATGTTTGTAAACTCTGTTGATTTTGATTGTGTCTTTTGGACATGACATGGACATGTCTCTGATATGCGCGTACCATTTTTATATTATTATTAGAATAATTACTAATGAGGTTTTAATCACAAATATTCATTATTAATAAGTTAAGAAGACAATGGCAAAACAGTCGTTCCCCAACCACTAAGGCCCAACTACAATTATGCCTGACAACTCTTTGCAACAAATTGAGACAGAACCACGAGTCTGCAATAGAAGGCTATCTAAACAGCCTCGATGCCACAAACAACTCCAATTACAGCTTATGGAAGGCTGTACGGCATATGAAATGCCCTATAACCCAAGAATCTCCATTAAGACTGGAAAACCGCACTTGGGCCAAAAACACAAATGAAAAATTAAACGCTTCAGAAAGTTTTCACGCCACATGATGCACATACATGTCTCTGTCGTCCAATCATTTCTGATAAGGTAAACCATCCAATAAAATTTAAATTAAGTAAAATCCGCAATAGAAAAAGTGAATATTAGAAATTCTCCCGGACCTGACCGCATCACAGGGTCAATGATAAGGAACTTACCATCGTCTGCTTCTAGAATCTTGCTGCTCGTTTTTAACGCGATATTAAGAGTCGGATACTTCCTATCCTCATGGAAGAGGTCTATAATTGTTATGATTCCCAAGCCAGGAAAAGATGCTAGCCAGGTTGCGTCGTACAGACCGATAAGGTTATTTATTATCAATCCTATCGAGGCTTTTCGAAAAAATATTCGTTTTAAGTATAACTCCTCATCTAAATGAACACGACATCATCCCGGATCACCAGTTCGGATTCAGAGCGAAACATGGTAAAATAGAACAAGTGCATAGAATTGTCACCCTAATTAGATCGGCCTTTGAGAAAAAGCAATACTGCTCAGCCCTATTTATAGACATTTCCCAAGCATTTGACAAAGTTTGGCATGATGGGCTACTCTTCAAAATAACACGAATGCTATCTAACAGGCAGAACATTTATAGTAAGGTCGCAAGATAAATACTCCCCTCTCAAGAAAAATACTGCTGGTGTCCCCCACGGCAGCATATTAGGACCGCGGATATGCCAACAAACCTGAGCACGCATACCTCTACATTTGCAGACGACACAACATTTATTAGCGTCAACCATGACCCAAAAGTCGCATCGCAAAATCTGCAGTCCCACATCAATGAACTAGAGGCTTGGCTAGAAAAATTTTTCTAGCCGGCTAAAAGTGCTCACTTAACCTTCACGCTCAGAAGACAAACGTGCCCAGCTGTAAAAATAAATAACATCCGGTAGAAAACCATTTTAAGTACTTGGAAATTCATATAGATAGACGCTTGACCTGGTCTCGTCATATTGAAGCGAAAATAACGGCTATGAAACTTGAAGCAGCTCAACTACATTGGCTTCTCGGTCGAAACTTTCAGACTTTTCGTTAGACAACAAAATTCTCTTATACAAGTCCATCATAAAACCAATATGGGCATATGACATACAATTATGGGGTACTGCATGCGCATCTAACATCCAAAAGCTTCAAAGAAGACAGTCTAGAACATTACGACAAATTGTCTGCGCCCCTTATATACCAGAGATCTCAACGTCCCCACTATCCAGGAGGAAATTAAAAAATATTCAACTAGCTACATCGATAAACTAATGGCCCACCCTAACTACCTCGCTCGGGGTCTGCTTCAGTTCGAAGGTCACCAGAGGCTAAAAAGAACCGATACTTTGAGCCTAACTAGAAGACATTTTTAAAAAAATTTGAATACAGCAGTTACTGGTTACATTGGTAACAACTAATAAACAACAAGTAGAATTAAGATTTGAATACTTATTGTAAATTTCGATACGAAAGATTCAATAATAAAAAATAATAAATAAAAAAAAAGAAATATATATTAATCAGAAAATTTTCCTTTATGATACTTATGGTAATCTTTGTGCCGCATAATTTTTTGCGAAAGAATTTTGTTCGAATAAAACTCAATATTATTTTAATAGTAAGAACATACATTTTTTAAAATGCAAACATTTGCAATCCTTTGATATCCAGTTTATTAGATATATGAGTCCAAAGTTCGAACGATTCAATGCCATATATAAGTTATACACAGTGTATGTAGTACTTTGTACTTATGATGTGATAAAATATTTGAAATTTATTTCATATTCCAATCATTTCACCAACATTTTTATGAACTTATTTATTTACCTCAAATATTTTATTTTTTACAGTTGTAGTTGTGTGTTTTTATAAATACAAAATATATTTGTATATTTGTTCATTCATTTATTCTTTCTGTTTTCTTATTTTTTTTTATTACAGACATTCGTGGTACCCCTGAGAGTGTTGGCAGTTTATCGCCTGGAAATGATTCTTTAGTTTATGGTGACACAAGTTTAGTATCCCCTCAAAGAAGGATACATCGTAGATATTTATGAGATGATATTTTGTAATTTATTTATGTTTTATGAAAAACCAAAAGAAACAAAAACAAAGAAATTAGAGAAAAACACACACACACTCGTACAACATGCACATACGCACACACACACTCACACAAATATTAACATTGGTTTTGAGAAAACACATACACATACAAACACACATACACTCCCATAAAATATGTACACGCGAAAGCATTGTATAAATACATACATATGTATGTATGTAAATTTGACTATTATACCAGCATGTAATGTCTGTCTGTCTGTCTGTATTTTTGTCTGACTGACTGCCTGTTCCTCTGTCTGTTTACTGTTCCATACAGTATTTTCTTCCTTTCAGAATTTGTTCATTTTATTTGTTTGTATTTTATATCTGTGTGTAAAATATTATAGGACGAAAACACTCATGCACAAACAACAGACTTGCACATCCAAATACAAATACAAACTACATATAGGATTTATATTTTAATTTAAGAATCATTTTTCTTTTTTTTTTCATGCATTATTATTTTTTAGTCTTAATTTTATTGTTTATATATTTTTGTTTTGTTCTGTTTTTTTTCTGGCTTTCTCTTTCTATGCAAAATCTGTCCTACTTTTTTGTATTCTTTAATTTATGTATTTAGTATATAACTTTTCAACTGTAAGTTTATTTTCATTCATTTACACTTTTACGGATTAAGCGTATAATATTAATTGGCTTTTTGTTTCGTTTCAATAAATTGAATTTGAATTCCTTTTTTCAAGATTATATTAACTGGTTTTTGATTTTGATTAAATATCCAAGCACATGTATTTTCAAAAAGAATGTGAATCACTTGAAAAAGGATTAACTGAAAAAAGCAAAAGAACGTTTGTAGATATCATCAAAAACAAGCGAAATTGGAATTAAATCATTAAATGACTTCGATTATGATGATATGTATTTAGGTACATCACAGACATAGGAGTCGAAATTCACCAGTAATAAGCTTTATACACTCAGAAACTGCATCACTAGATTTTATAAAGATTAGTCTATAATTAATAGAGTCCGACATAAGGTAATTTTTTACAGTGAGGATAATTCTAAGAATTTTATTTGATTGTATCGAAAACTTTGCTCATTTTGGAATTATTATATTTTGTTTGTTCTAAGTAACTATCACATTAACCGCCTGACCCACGATGTCGAACGATAACGTTCGCTTAGATAAGACTTAAGACACAAACTTTTTATCGTATAAATTTTTTACTCAATCAAGTTTGTTTGTTCCACAATCAAGTTTGTGTCTTAAGTCTTATCTAAGCGAACGTTATCGTTCGACATCGTTGGCCAGGGGCTAAAGTATACAAACTAAACATTTCTTATTTGAACATTTATTATTTTAATTCCTTAAATTATTATTGTCAGAATTTAAAATATACATCTTCTGAAGGCAAGCTCATTAAGGTGTTATTAAACTAAGGAACCTAAATATTATTATTTCCCTTAAACTTTACTTAGTCCCAATTTACACGAAGTAATTCTTTAAGCTAAGCTGATTTCTTTTTAGACATCGGTGTGAGGGAAAGATAAGACGAGTACACACTTGATTGTATTAGCAATTCGTGTTAGTCTCTTATTCGTATTACATATGTGTATACAAATATGTATGTGTGTATACTCCTTAATAAAAAAAGGAGCGATTTAAGCAATATGAATTGTACTGTGTGAACATCGAAGAAATTTTAAGGAAAAATTTTATCAATCTTTTCAATAAAAATTGCTTCGTGTAAAATGGGACTGACTTAACATTAACTTAACATTCATAAAACTAAAAATTAATGAAACTAATATTTATTCTAAATATGTAAAAATACATTTACCCTTTTCACCTCCACCGGGAGTATATGTCCTAGCAAAGTTCGCTACACTATAACTCTTGTTTTACCTTTTATATTTTAATATCTAATGTGTCTCAATAAAGTTTGAAGTGTTATCTGTGGTATAATTAACAAGTAAGAAAGTATAGTCGATCAAGCCCGACCATATAATACAATATATATATAGCAATAAAACAGTTTTTCAGATATGGGCGCAATATGGGAGATATTACCTATTATTGACTGATCATCATATTATGTGTGTTAAACTTTATCTCGATATAAATAATTTTAAAAGATTTATTGAATTTACAGTAAATTACGTAGAAGGTCTTATATTGGAGTTTCGACTAATTATGGACCGATCGTCATAAAATACTAACATATTATTTGGATACCGAAATTTTTAAGCGAGTTATGCACTTTAAAGTGATTTTCGGAAATGGGGTTTATATGGGAGCTATGATCAATTATGGACCGATCTTCACAAAATTTCTAGATGTGCTTTAGCTTGAATAATTCAAACATTTATGATGGGTAAACCCCAATTTCGGAAGGATATTTGTAAAGGGGCCAGGTGAAATAATGGACCGATTTCCACCAGTTTCAATCCCATCCATCCTTGGGCCGAAAAAATATCACGTAGCTAATTATATTGAAATATCTTCATAATTGCGACCTGTACTCTTCGCACAAACTTTACATGGGCAGCCAGCCAGCCAGACGAACGGACGGACGGACATCGTTAAATCGACTCAGGAAGTGATTCTGAGTCAATCGATATACTTTAAGGTGGGTGTTAAACCAGTATTTATAGACTTTATAAACATCAGCAATCATCCAATATACCCTCCCTACTATTGTGGTGTAGGGTATAAAAACAGAAATCTCTAAAAATTAATTTGGAAAAAATAATTTTTATCAATGAAAAAGCTTTTCTAGCTTTTATAAGTTGCAGCTTTATATGGTCATTAAAATATAGAAATTTATCTATAATAGTTTAACAGTCTGTTTCTGGGAATGTTTATTTATATTATCATTCGATTTAATACCAAACGATTTCCAGTTTCTCCTTATGTATGTATGTATATTGTTGTTACATTTTACAACTGGTGGCCTAAAAAGAATACACTCGCATTTGTTAAAATTTATCTTCATGTGACAATTTATGGAATAAGTTTCAATTAATAAAAAATTATTTTCCAACCAATCATTTATTTTGTTAACTGCACTGTCGGCGTGATATATGGTAATATGTATCGTTAGCGAAAGCTATAATATCTTCCATTTTCCTTAACAAGTCTAATAAGTACATTTAAAATAATATCGGGGAATTCATTGACAATTGTAAATTTCTTGAAGCCAATTGTATCTCAGAAAATGGTTTATCTAACCAAATGAAAAGGGGATTTCGATTTTAGTAATTTACATATTAAAGTCGTTATCCTAATGCTATCGAAAGCTTTTTCAAAGTCTACTAAGCACGCACCAGTACAACAAGCAAATGAATTGCATGTACTGTTGAATGCTTGTATTTAAAGCCGAATGGGCTTTCACTACTTAAATTCATATCTTCAAAAATTTTTAAAATACCTTGCTGATATTTAGAAGTAAGCTAATTGCACGGAGATTTTTTGGATTAATGATATCTTTTTCCTTCTTTTAGTAAAATCATCATTTTGGTTTGTTTCCAAGCTCGAGGAAAGTAAGCATTATTCAACATGTTATAAAAAAGTATTTCATATTTGGACATTAAATCATCAGATAAAATACGCAACACCACATTGGGTATATTATCAATACCCGAAGAAATTTTTGCTCTTACAAAACTTTATCTTAAGATTTAAAAAAATGATTTAAATGTGATTCACTTAAGTCATCTGCCCTTTTCGAGGTTGAAAACGTCATCATGGTCGTGTCATTAAATTCATATAAAGTTTTTCCTTCCAAAAATTCAGAGAAACTATAATTTACTTCCAGATGTACAGGATTATCGGGATCAATCTCCTTAAAAGAATGAACCGATTCCAAATACATATGAACCAAATGTGTCTAATTTTTGCACTTCTTCATGGATAAAGTAATTAGTATTTTCCTTTTCTTGATCCATAGGATGAATACCTGCGTTAGTCTTTCATCCTCTGTAGGTCGTGCAGCCTAAATTCGTTCCTAAATTCAGCAAACATATTAGAAGAGTCCCTTGGACACATACTTGTAAGCTTTTTTTTTTTAAATGTTTATTCTCTGAAATTGTAAAATCACCAAAAGAAGAAAGTAAAGGGTGCTTAAATTGTAAGGGCCGATGTTGAATGTGAACCACACCTAAACGCCAAGCTTTTTTCCGAATTTTATTTATTTTTATTTTAGAAGATGTGAGAACACCAGTGCATGCTCGTACAGCTCGTACTGCAGAAAATATTGCTGCTGTTCGCGATAGTGTGGCTGAAGAGCCGTCTACCTCAACTCGTCGTCGTGCCCAACAATTGCACCTCTCACGCTCGTCGTTGATGAACATTATGCATAAAGACTTGCATTTACACGCACAAGGTGCAATTGGCTCAAGAACTAAAGCCTCTTGACCATTCCAAACGTCGTGAATGGGCAGAATGGTGGCAAGAAATGGCAACAGTGGATGATCAATTTTCGAAGAAAATCATCTTCAGTGATAGGCACATTTTCACCTCAGTGGATTCGTCAATAAACAGAATTGCCGCATTTGGGCGAATGAGAATCCAAGAGTGATTGTCGAAAAACCAATGCACCTACAAAGAGTGACTGTTTGGTGCGGTTTATGGGCTGGCGGTATCATCGGGCCGTATTTTTTCCAAAATGAGGCCGGTCAGGCAGTTACTGTGAATGGTGTTCGCTATCGTGAGATGATAACGAACTTTTTATGGTCCGAATTGGAAGATATGGATGTGGACGATATGTGGTTTCAGCAGGACGGTACCACTTGCCACACAGCTAACGAAACAATGGCTCTTTTGCGCAACAAATTCAATGGCCGTGTTATCTCACGTAATGGCGATGTCAATTGGCCGCCAAGATCATGTGATTTGACACCGTTGGACTTTTTTCTTTGGGGTTATTTGAAAGAAAATGTGTACGTCGATAAGCCAGCAACAGTTCAAGAGGTAAAGGATGAGATAATTCGGCACATTAACGGCATAGTACCTCCATTATGCATCAGGGTCATCGAAAATTTGGACCATCGGATGGAGGTGTGCCGCCGTGGTCGCGGCGCCCATTTGGCCGATATTTTGTTCCATACATAATTGAGTAATACCAATATATCATAATAAAATAAAATTACAATAATTTCCTAAATAGTTTGTGTTTTATTCAAAATCAACATCGGCCCTTGAAATTTAACCACCCGATATTTAAATTTTTGCCATATGCACTATTTTCATATTTTTCCTATTTATTACTTATAATTCTAAATAAGAATAATAATAATAATAAAAATTTAATAAAATTAATATATAAATTTTGAAATTGACAATCTTTCGTCCTTCTTATTTATTGCCTTTATTTTTAGATTTTTTTGCCAATCCTTTCTTGGAGTTACTAGGTTCAGCTGCTGCTTTCTTTTTTGGCTTTGGAAAGAAATCGCATTGAGTAGATGCAGAAAACTTTTTCAACTGGAGTCTTCCATCGATAAGTGGTATAAAATCGTGGTATCAATTGTTACAGCAGCGTCGAATCTACTCTTCAATGTTTTTAATGTTTCCTCATGATCATCTTTGCTACTAAAAACTATTTCAGTTTCTTTACAATGGTTCTTTGCCCATCGGAATAAAGCGTTCGCATCTCAGATGCGATCGTGATACACTGTAGGCTATACCTCGCTGCATTTCTTTTGAGATTTGCTCCAATGCCATCACATGCTCCTTTGCCATGTGCAGTTGGATGAAAATGCCATTCAGCTGGAATTCCAAAATCTTTTTCGTGAGCTATAAGATTTGCGAAGCTATTTTTGTTTTTAAAATGTTGAATAACAACTGTGAATATAGTTACTTGGTCATTATTAAAGTGGAATCCTTGTATGGCATCGTGAATAACATATTTTAGTTCTCTGCGAAATCATATGAAATCACGAATTCACCAGGCTTCAAATGTGTCTCCAAATCATTAAAAAATTACCATTGCTGTTTGACTAAAAAATCATGGGTTCTAAAATTTAGCAAACCTTTGCATATTTCTTCCACAAAATCATCCACATTTAAAATTACTTTTTTTAAGGTACATCTTTCAGTCTGAAGCCAAGATTTAAATTTTATCTCACCAATACATTCTCGATCAATAGAGTTCATTAAATTCTTCTTAATGAATGTGGTCTCCGGGCAATTTGAACATTCGCTTAAGTTGCATAAAGTTGTTACATAAGGACACATAGTCAATATAAGACAATCACGGTAATCGTGCAAATCTTCTGAGGAATGATCTGTCAAATACTTTATAAGTTGATTTCCTTCAACATGAGTTTAACGTTTTCATGGTAAATGCAAACGCATACTGTGTTTGTTCTGCTGCTTCCTGCCAAAACGCAATGCTTTGGCCTCAGTTGGGTAAATTTTGTAAATCCAATTTTGACGTCCTCGTGTTCAGATTGAAATGTTGCATATAACTCGTTCAGGTTGCAGAGAACCATCCTCTTCTGCATTTGGACTTCATTCAACTCATATCATCTCGCTGATAAAATTGAGCTTTAGTTTCGCACGCTAAAGTTTTTCCCTTCTTCTGATTTGGAAGTGTGTGAATCCCACGCTCAGCAACCAAGTTTTTAGCAATTCTTGCCTTTCGGTGAGACGTTCCAAACTCCATGACGATGGGGCAAGAGTAATAAGTTGAATTCTTTCAGATCTACTCTGTGACGATTTGTACTTGCCTTTTATTTATTCAAAAACTTCTACTGCATCCTTGTGATGGTGATTTTGGCACTCATGATTAGGTCTTATAAGTTTTACTGAAAAGTTAGAACAAACATCATCTCCAACTTTCCCACCATTTTTCTGCACGATCCACAAATTAGCAAACGTTTTGAAAGCGTTGGGAATTTTTTCAATAAGTTGTGGGAAATATTTCGCATATCTAATGATCTGTGCTTCTTTTTGTTTAAGGGATTACAACAAAGAGAAGTAAACATTTCCCTTTTGAAAGCGGAAGCCATTGTGAGGATGAAATATGTAAGTAATTAGTGAAAAAAGCACGTCCAAACTTTAACACTGTTTGTAAAAAAATAATATCCGAATGTCCTTAGAATGCAAATAAATACTTTTTTAAGATCTTTTAGGACTTACGTTTTTATGAAAGAGTCTAAAATCCTTTATTAAGGCCTATAATGGCAAAATAACAAAGTACCAATAAGGTTCGTCAACTTTAAACGGAGCATTATAATAAAGCACCTGTTAACTTCTACCTATCCACCCACATTTTAAAGCAGTGATGTTCAGCCCATACAACAATTGTTTTACACACATTTGTTATGCTCTTTTAAAAACATTCATCCAGTCGTCGTTGAGCAAGCGATGAGAACACATGCGACGGACTATCGTCATTTTTTTCAGAAATTTGTTAAGCATTGTTGTTGCTTCTTGTAGGACGAAGCATAGCAAACACACGCGATTCAATTACAATTGAACACAAAAAATACAAAACTGTTTTAGATGGACTTATTGTTGTTTTTTTCTGAAAATAACTGTTCTAAAATTGTTTTTTGATATTGATAATTTTTATTTATGCTCCCTGATATTTTTTCTTAAGTTTTATATCTGGCTAAAACTCTTTCTTTTTTTTTTTGCTTATTTTAAGCGATTGACAATATGTTTGCTGGGAAAAATCTCTCACCAATACATCTTCATTTTATTTTTGAACACCACTGTTTTAAAGTCAAGTGTCATAAAATTTCAGAGAATAGCTTTCCACTTGATTCAAAAAGGGTCTCAGGGGTACCTGTTAGTGCTGGAAAATTCTACTACTTTCCATTACTCAATAATATTAAATACTTTTCATTTGGGTACTCAATACTACTCGATACTTTTAACGAATTTTTTGTAATTGTAACGCATAATTTTAATCTGCAAATTGAAGTAGTTTCTTCAAAAAATAAAAATAGATCTTCAACTATTATTGGTTTGTATGTCTTTTATTATTAAATCAAAAATAAATGTAAAGCTAACTTTTAATTCAACGTTAAAAACAACTTAAGAATTAACTAAAATAAATTCTTTGGAAAATGAATGAATTTTGTAGCTTACACATTGTTGTCTTTTTATACAGTGATGTATTTTTATGCACTATTTTACCCACTCAACTTGTTTAAGAATACAGCTCAAAAAGTATCGAGTAACTACTTTTGAGTATTGAGTATCCAAATAAAAGGGCAAATACTCGATACTCGGTACCAATTACTCAATACTTTGCCAGCACTAGTACCTGTTACTTTGAAAATAGAAATTTCATTCAATATTACGTGCGCTCTAAACTACCTATAGAATTGACAAAAAAATCCTCAATGAAAAGATGTATGACTTAGAAAATCGCAGGTAGAAAATAATAGCGGTTGGTCTCACACCGCACCATTTTACGGGCGTTTCTAGGCTCTTGTTGGAGCTTTTATTTGTATCATTTTAATAAAACTTACACACAAATAGGATATTTTCCTAAAAAATTTAAACACTTTCTTCTTTGAGTTGGAAATTTTTTTTATAGATACCCCACACGCATCCAATTAAGTGACCACAAAGCTCTTAAAGGAAAGGAACTAAGATTTCTTTGAGCAAAAAAAAACAAAAAACATCCATTAAAAAAAAAGAAAAAAAATATAGTGCATATGGTAATATTCAAAAACTTTGTTTTTTGAGTTAAAATATTTGTTTTATAGATATTCCTCTTGCTACTAAGTGACCACAAAGCTCTTAAAGGAAATGGTCTAAAGTTTCGTTTGAGGAAAAATAAAAAAAACTCCATTTCGAAAAAAAAAAATTATACATGTGTCAAATATTGAAAAAGTCTTATTCTTGAGTTAAAAAATTATTTTTTTTATTGATATCCCACTCGCATTCCATTAAGCGATTATAAAGGCCTTAAAGGCTTTCTTTTGAGGAAAAAAAGCCCATTTTGAAAAAAAAAATAATTTAAAAGAACATTAAAAATTTTTTTTTTCAAATATAAAAAAAATTATTTTTGGAATGATTGAAGAAATGGCTATCTAAAGTCCTTTGGGCAATTTTTGCTAGAACCAATAGGTGAAAAGTTACACTCATTTTAAAAAACCCTGTATGACCAAAATGTCCAACTTTGACCCAGTCTAACTCCGGCAGTTCTTGACTGATAGAGCTGAAAATTTGTGTCTGGCCTACTATCCAATAGTACTAACCTTGGTGCAAAATTCATCCAAATCGGAAGACATCGATTTTAAAAATTGGGTCACTTGACACGAAATTGCCCATATATATAAATAAACATTAACAAATAGATAGGTGAGAACAATTTTTACAGTTAACTATTTTGTATATTTATTTTAAAAGTAAAAATAAAACAATAATTAAAATAAAAATTAACATTATTTACTAAAAATTAAAAACTAAAATGAAACCGTATTCTTTTTTCGACGTTCGCCATCGTCGTAATTCAGTTGACACCGTTATTGTGTTTAATTTTTAGAGACGAATATTCGCGACCATAAATTCGTAGTTCGTCGCAGTTGCGTTCCTAGCATAACATGACAAGTTGATCGCGACTCCTTCCATTTGTAATTATATTTTGGGGACGATATGTTTGTTGTTTGTTTTTAAATGTACATATGTATTTTTAGATATATGTACATGTATATGTATGCATGTACTCGTATACGAGTATATAACTATTAGTGCTTAGAAATGTCTCAGGATTTTAAATAAGAATAACAGGAATTGCCAAATATACTCATAAGTGTATTTTGTACAAAACATGAAATTATGCACTTGTACACTATGCACATACAACATACGAGTACATATGTATGTATGTACACTGTACATTGTACAGATACTCCTACTTGAATATTAGGGACGTTTCCATAATAAGTTCATCGAATGTGATTGCGAATACATACATGTACAAAATAAATGTTTTTCTGAAAAATTATGAAACTTCCCAGATTTCTTTAAAGACTTAAACGAAAAGAAGAAAGAAAGTTTATTCTTTAACGATCTGAATTTAAAGATCAGACTACCAAATGTGAGCCAAAGTAAACATTTGCAACTATTAACCGATTTTAAAGATTTTTTTTACATTTTGCATTAGCGGCAATAATTTCTATTTTAATTTGTTATTCGTAATAACATTCGCATATTTTAGAGAATGCAAAAGCGATTGTTATTGTAAAAAAAATTAAATTACTCGTACTTGTTATGTACTTTCCTAGTTAATATATGTATAACAAGTAAAAAAGTATAGTCGGTCAAGCCCGACCATATAATACCCTACACCTAGTATATGTATAAA
This sequence comes from Bellardia bayeri, assembly GCA_950370525.1. Lineage (NCBI taxonomy): Eukaryota > Metazoa > Arthropoda > Insecta > Diptera > Calliphoridae > Bellardia > Bellardia bayeri. The sequence goes on along the minus strand of OX493268.1, from coordinate 40,841,060 downwards.
ACAGTTTTTCAGAAATGCGTGTTATATGGGAGATATCACAAAAATTTAGTGTCATGATTTCTGTGAATATAAATATTATATGTGTTAAACTTTATCTCGATATAAATACTTTTAAAAGATTTATGGAAGTTAAAGTGAATTACGGAGAGGTGGTGTAGGGTATAAAAGCACACATGTATGGTACAAGTACATTTCATACATCCTTCAATAGTTCGTATGAACCTACATTGTAGGTATATTACAGTGTTGCCATTTTAGCACTTTAAGTGCTAGATTTAGCATTTTGTTTCTCGAAAATGCATTGAAATTTTTAAAAAATTACGCTAAATTCATAATTTGCTGGATAAAAAACAATTTTTTTCTCTAACAAATTTTTAGTTTTTTACTTCAAAAAATACTTCTGAGAAATTAAAAATAACTTTTATTAACATTTCAACTAAATTTCTTTCGGCATGGTAAGTAAATGAACACGGAAATTTTTGAATTAATATATGAAATGTAACCTATTAAAACAAGTCAACAATTGTTATGAACAAAATTAGAAAAAACTATAATTTATATTTGTAACATTTGAAATAAAAATTGTATTGTTACATTGAAAAAATTTAGCACTTTTTTTCTTCTGTAGAACATTTTAGCACTTCGTTTTTTAAGTTTTAGCATATTTTGAAATTAATTTTCTGGCAACACTGGTATATTATATTATTTACTTCTTAGAACTTTTGAAATATATAAAGAAAATCATTCTAGAAATTGTTCTGAATACACACACATAATACAAACATATTCATATGTACGTTTGTGCTCAAGAGTCTAGTATAATATGTAAACTGTTTGCTCAAATCCTCTTAAATATAATTCATACAAAATTTTCTTAAAGTACACTTGAAGTCTACTTTGATTTTTTATAAATACGGCAGAAAATATTTATTATTGTATTTTATTTAATTTTTGTTTTATTGTTTTTTTATACCCTACACCACCATAGTGGGGAGGGTATATTGGATTTGTGCATATGTTTGTAATGCCCAGAAATATTGGTCCAACACCCACCTTAAAGTATACCGATCGACTCCGAATCACTTTCTGAATCGATTTAACGATGTCCGTCCGTCCGTCTGGCTGCCATGTAAAGCTTGTGCGCAGAGTACAGGTCGCAATTTTAAAGATATTTTGATAAAATTTGGTAAGTGATGGATGGGATTGAAACTGGTGCAAATCGGTACATTATTTCACCTGGCCCCCATACGAAAGTCCTCCCGAAATTGGGGTTTACCGATCATAAATGTTTGAATTATGCAAGGAACCAAACAATTTTCATCACAAATGAGTCGTAAATGAAGCCAAATCACATCTACAAATTGTGTGCATATCAGTCCATAACTAGTCATAGCTCCCATATAAGTCCCACTTCCGAAAATCACTTTAAAGAGCATAACTCACTCAAAAATGTTGGTAGCCAAATAATATTTAACACAAATATATCTTATATGTATACAAACAATACATAGAATTTTATTGTGACCGGTCCATAATTAGTCGTAGCTCCCATAGATGGCCAACTTCCAAAAATCACTTTAACAATCATAAATTTCTTAATTTTCTTAAGAACTTAATCAACTAAAATTTGACATAAATAATATACAGAAATGATGACATCTTATAATGGTCGGTCCGTAATTAGTCGAAATTCCCATATAATACCGTCTCCGTAATACACTTTAAACTCCATTAATCTTTTAAAAGTATTTATATCATGATAAAGTTTAACACATATAATATTTGTATTCACAGAAATCATGACACTAAATTTTTGGATGAGATCCCATATAGCGGTCATTTCTGAAAAACTGCTTTATACATATACTGGGTGTAGGGTATTATATGGGTGGGCTTGACCGACTATACTTTCTTACTTGTTTTCTAATAAATAAATACATACGAATGACTTTATTATAGGTCATTAATGGAATTTTATATATTTTGTTTGTTTTGTTGAAGTTTCCATCTGTATTCAAAATTTAATTTTCGATTTATTTTTCATCCTTTTAAATTGAAATATAATTAAATTAATTTAATGTTTACATTATTATTAAGTACTTTTGTTTATATTTGTATATGTTTTTATTACAGTGAATCTTCAAAAGTTTTGATTGTACAAACGGTGCTGGCACCGCCCATATAACCCAAACATTTTAATCGCCATACTTTGGGCATTTTTTTAACTTACTTCAATGATATGTGGTACATATTGGCATAATTAGGAATACGTACCAGGAGAAAAGTGGGTGGGACCACACCCCCTTTTAGGAAAATTAAAAATCGTAATATAGCTTAATTACTGGACCGATCGTCATTAAATTTTCACAATAGGATATTCTTACGAAATAATAAATTCTTGACTATGTAAGTGGACAAAGGGGCATGGCCTCGCCCACTGAAATGCATCGCTCATATCCTATTATTTTTCCATATGGAGAAGATAGATATCACTTTGAAATGCGTCAAATCAATCAAGCAACCCGTAAGGCCGTCAATTATCCTGTTGAGTTCTTAAATTCACTCGATGTGCCAGGATGTGCCACATGTGCTACAACTTAAAATTGGAGTGCCAATTATTTTACTGCGTAATGTCTATCACCACGGCTTTGCAATGGTACTCGACTTGAAGTAAAAAAACCGAGATATAATTTAGTAGAAGCGACCATTATAACAAGAAAATATAAAGGTACAGATGTACTTTTGCTACGCATTCCAATGCTACCAACAGATTTGCTGTTAACAAAGCTCCCGGTGAATATCCCGTGTATCTGTGTACGCTCCTGATGGGCAAACTAAACCTAAAGCATTGCAATAAATACATTAAAATTAAATAAATAAATGTTTGTAAATATATAAATACGTTTTATTTTATTTTAAACGAGGGGGCAACCGGGTTTAGCTAGTTTTTAATAAAACTAAAAAAAATATTATTGCATTTTTTGGATACAATTTTCTTTCTTACCTCTGGTTGTCAACATTCATAAAATCAGATGTATCCCTTATTAGTTTTCTTTTAACTCTCTTCTCTATAACCTGATCAGAATCTTCAAATTACAATTAATTACATTAAAACTTTTGTTAATTTATTTTTTTAAATTTTATTTTATATTTTTGTCTACAACCATGACAATTTTCGAACGACTTACAAAGTATGGTCTTATTTACTTATCGAAAACAGCTTTCGAATAAATTTGATTTTCGAATCGTGTTACGGAGTAACCCACCTGTTTTCGGTCAAACACTATAAAATGAGTTGTAAAACTCTGCTTCTGCCTTCAACAAAATTAAACAAAATAATGTAATAAAATAATCCTAATAGTTTAAAAAACGATGTGTTATTTAAGTGATTTGTACAAATATTTCCAACAAAAATGAATTCCCAAATTTTAAATTACATCACATAGAAAAAAATTTCATTCTTGAAATGCATTTTTTTATTAACTGAATAAAGTGAACAGTGCTGCGAATTGTGGCTCAAAAAAAAAATGAGCTCGACAGACTACAAAAACACAAAATTTTGAGGCATTTTTCTATTTATTTTGGGGTATATATGCATTTTGTCATTAGGTTTTTTGTAAAAGAAGAAAAAATTTTACATAAAAATATCTGAATATATAAAATATACATATGTAGTAAATTTCGAATGTTGGCATAATGAAAGAAAGAAGTTTGTTACAATCTATCGAAAACAATATTTTCAATATGGATCTCGTAGTTCCAATAACGGGTTTCGAACAAGGTCTGAGAAGTTCACTTAAAATTGTGTTTACTTTAAGTGTAACTTTTTGAACTTTCTTTTTGCGAAACAAAAAAAAATAATTTTAAATTTTAATTTTTACGACGATAATTTATTTTTAAACAAAATATTGCAGATTATTATTGAACATTTTTTAAGATCGCGCGATAAAACAAACGGATTAATGTTAAAAATTAATTTTCGAACGGACGATTTTCAAAATTTATTGTTGATATTGATCCGATTGTTTTCAAAGAGGAAATTTCAATCGTCATATTGCTATGTTGCAAATATTTAAAAATTTGCAGTTTATGCGAATTTAAACTTTCGGCAAATGTAATGTGTGTTTCGTTGTTCATACACAGAAAAAAATTAAAACGAGTTTCAATTAAAATATTTGTGGAATCAATTAAAAATTTAATTGAAATCGGACTTGTAAACAAAATGATAGTATCAATTAATTGAAAATATCAGAAAAAGTAATTGAATCAATTAAAATTTAATTGAAAATTATTTTAAAATCAATTAAAGGTTTAATTGAAAAAAACATGATTTTTTTTTCTGTGTATTGTAGAAGAATGTATGAATGTGTTTACATTTAAGATTGTTTAAATAATCATATTTAATAGAATATTTGAATACAAAAGCAATTATTTTTTTAAGAAGTGTTTAATTAATTTATAATCTGAATATAAAAATCTTTAAACGGTAAATTACTCTTTTTATACCATCCACCACCAAGAGTGGTGAATGAGGGTATATTACGTTTGTCATTCCGTGTGAAACTTTTTTAATATTCATCTGAGACCCAATTCTAAGTCGATTTAGCCATGACCGCCTCTGTAAAACACTCTCACGTCCAAACTATACAACTTAACTAAACGAAATTTCCAGAAAAATATTTCTTATTTTACGCGTAACTTTGGTATTGAAAATCAGCAAAATCGGTTTAGACCAACCAGAGTTATGGACCAATATGTGAGACAACCTCCATAAAAATTTTATATTTTTTGTCCATTTTATTGCAATATTTTGAAATATATTGCAGATAATATCATACAATTTTGTATATTGTTTTTATGATAAAAGAAGAAAATGTGCGGAAAACAGTAAGAATCGGTCCATGATTTTTCATAGCCCCCATACAAATATCTTCCCGAAAAATTGCTCAATTATATTGGAATATCAAGACGAAATTCAGCAAAAATAAGTTTTATGCAAAAAGAAATCGCAAAGCGAAATTTTTTTTAGTTCGGTCCATGTTTGACCATAGACCCCATATAGAGTCCACTTCCAAAATTCACTGATGATGATAAGATTTAAATAATGTTAAACGACTAAAATTTGACATGAATAATCTTTATAGGCAAATAAATTGTTGTACTAAATTTTATGGTGGTCGGCCCAGAATTGGTCATAGCTCCCATACAAGGACCACATCTGAAAAAGACATTTATCCCTATATATATATTGTATAAATATCGCTACCGACTCAAAACTTTGCACAGATCATTTACATATATACAAAAATCATCCCACAAAATTTTGTGAATTTCGGTCTATTTTTAAACGTATGCCCCATATAAAGCCCTCTTTCGAAAATCACTTTAATACTCATAAATCTCTTATAAATAAGGGTACCAATCCAAAATTTAACATGGATCATTTACATACATGCCTAAATCAAACTGCTGGATTTTGAAAATATTGGTCCATATTTGACTATGTCCCCCATTTAAGGTATACTCCCGAAATCCAAATTAATACTAATATTTATCATAAATATATCATTTTTAGTTGAAATTCGACGTGAAATATCCTCATGTGCATGAAAATCACTGTTCCAAAATTTAAGAAGATCGGCCCATAATTTGTCATAGCTGCCATATAAGAACCATTTCCAAAAAAACAAATAAATTCGGGTCAAAAAATATTATTTTCGGATTTAACCTATATTCGGTCCATATTTTATAATCATGATATATATCGTTGGAAAGCTATTTTTTTTCTTTCGCAACCACATATTTATTTATGTAGCTGCTTATTTTATTTGAACAAAATTTATTTTACAATATTCAATTTGGCCTCAGCGCCAAGAAGGCATAATTAAGGCAAGTTGGCAAATTAGTTAATAACTACAAATAAAATAAAAGTTTTTTTAAGAAAAAAGAAAAATTAGTTTATAATACATATAACAAATTCATAAAAACTTAAGACATTAAATCAAAAGCGTTTCAATTGTATTAAATAAGTGTTCTTTACAAGAGGATTTAAAAATGGAAATTCGATCAATTAGTTTTAAAGCTGGTGGCAAAATTTTAAATTTGATACCACCAATATAATCAATTCGCTGCTTAGATGTTTCTAACCTGCATCTAGGAACTCTAAGGTTGGTTCTGTTTCGTGTATTAAAATTTATTTGATTTTGCGTAAATGGTATAGGGTGGTAACCAATATTATTAATACTTTTAAAAACAAACATTAAAACTTGGTATTCATGCAACCCATAAATTGGTAATATTGATTTGCTTACTTCTTTATATAAAGAAATAGTTGAATACAACAATGGTAAATTTAACGCTTTGTTTTGCATACATTGCAGAGATTTAAGTAATGTATTATTTTTATTGTGAGCATATATAATTGCCAAATAATTTAAGTGTGATTGAATCAAGGATTGATATATCATCAGCTGTGATCTTTTCTCCAATTTGTTTTTCAATTTATATAGTATTATATAATATTAATGTATTACAAATTATCAGACACCCAGTAGTTCCCGAGATATAGGCCTATATATTTTCAACTTTACGGGCCCGCCCCCTCGAAAATAGGCGTAACCGCCAACATGTTTTTTTTTTTGCTGCCATCTCCTCTAAAGGCCTATTTGATGAAGTTTTTTTTTTTTTTTTTTTTTTTTGAGCAAAGTCACTAAAACCGAATTGTTCCCCTTTTTTATACTCTGTTTGTTAAATTACACTCAAGATTATTATAAACATCAGACAAGCTCTGTAAATTATGGTAAGAATTGGTAATTAAATCGATTGAAAATGGTGAAAATTAGACAAAATTTCAAAATATTTAATATAAATTATGTTGGTCGTAAAATTGTCTTTCAAACAATATATCAAATACTAATTAAATTTGCACTAAGACTGAATAGAAAACACAGACTAAGGATATTCTAGTCCTATAACCAGTGTAGTTTTTGTATTTCTTTTTACGTTTAGGTGGAGGGTATTTAAGATTCGGCACAGCCGAATATAGCACTCTTACTTGTTTGTTTTCCATTTTTCCTGGTGCTATAATTCGCAGCGTTGTAGCGGACATGAATTTTTTCACAAACTATTTTTATTTTTCCAAACTGTTTGCATGTATTTTTTATTTTTTTTTTAAATAAAACACGTACATACCATAAGTTCAAAATATAAACAAAATATATTCTCTATATATTAAGTTTCTCATTCCGTTTGTAACACAACGAAATAGTATTCATAGACACAAAAGTATTTATATAATTCTAATTCTGGCAGTCGTGATCTTAGTTGCTTTCGATTCGAAAGCAATTTCAATAGTGCTCTTATTTATAATTCTGTCAGTCGATACTGAACGAATCAACATTTTATTTTCAGTGTTGTGAAATTTTAACTAACACTGAAAAAAATTTTAAGAAATCGTAAACAAAAAATATATGTTTGCAAGCAGTGAAACAATTCAAAAAAAGTCAAAAACAATTTTTTAAGTTGAAAAATAGTTTAAAATGGATCACGCTTTCGGACTCGTCATGTCCGAAAAAAAATAAGATGTACCATGGATCCCTTACGTTTGTCAAACAAGTTTAATCAAGTTTAATCAAATAAAAGTACATTCGTATATATATATTTACATATGTACAAGTTTTAAAATGTTTGACTTTATAATAAAACGTTTTCGTTTGACAAAAGAAGCTTTTAATTATGTTCTTAGCGAATTGGTGTTTAAAGGGCACCTTTCTACAAAAGTTCCTCCAAAAATATGTAAGATAACGAAGCCTGTAGTTAATAAGATGGAGCATAAGCCACCTCATAAAGTTTAGCCCAAGAAGCACGAGTAATGATGAATGCAAAGAGTATTTCATGGCAAAAATAATTTTCCAAGAGATATGTACATATGTATATGACGTTCAGTAATGTTACATTTTCTTATATTCTTTTGTATATAAAAAAAAATGTTACTCGATAGGTTGCATCCGAACGCTCGCTCGCTATCTACTGCTGTCATTAGAAATTTCGATACATATTATTCGATAACGACTAATGGAATCCCAAAAGTTAAAAAACTCGAACTCACGAGTAGGAATGACAAAATGTATGATTTATGCACATATCTAAATAGATTTCACTAAAAATAAGTTGTAGTTGAAGCCTAATCATATCTACAAATTTTGTGCAAATCGGTCCATAATTGCCCATATCTCCCATATAAGGCTCATTGCCGAAAATCACTTTAAAGAGCATAAATCGCATAAAAATTTTGGTATCCAAATAAAATTTAACACAAATAAGTTTCAGATACATGACACATAATTTTCTAACGGTCAGTCTATAATTATTCAAAGCTCTCTTCGAAAATTATTTCAACAAGTAATAATCTTTTAAAAGATAAAGATCGAGATAAAGTTTAACACAACAAATATTTATATGCGCAGAAGTCAAGCCACTAAATTTTAGATGATCGGTCCATAATACGTTATCGCTCCCAAATAGAGCCCATTTCTGAAAAACTGTTTTTACATATATTATAATGTATGTGTAATCATTACACTGTAATGCTAGAATTTTTGAATGTTGCATCTAGCTGCAACACGTTTTAATTCTTCTAAGTACCTTTTGAGTGCTCGGTTAGAATATTGAGAAAAACTAGTAAATATGTTAAGATTAAAAAGTATTCTGATTCTTTATTGAAATAAAATTTCTTATTTATACTAAATTAGATAATTAACAATTCTTAATTTTACATTATATTCCACTCTCTCTAACCTATGAAGCGATTTATTGAGTCAAAACACTTGATCTTGATTGGTCAGTGTTTAGCTGTTTCACTCAATGTGTTTCACTCAATCTTTTACATTCATTTCTTTCAATCTCCAATTATCCAATGTTCAAGTGCATTGACTTTTTCCTAAATGTTTGCATTTGTGTTTATGAAATATAATTCATCGTAATATTTCTTATGCAAATGCATTTAGTTAATTTGCTGTGTTTACTTGTATTGACATATTTGAGTATTTTAAGTGTGGTGTCTTTTATTACAATTTATTTCCCAGCCAGCAATTGGAAGTTTCTTTCATCGTCCATCGCCAAAGGCGTTACGTCTTACTTACTTCCAGACGTTAATTGGAAGATGACAATAGCAATTTACATTGCAGTCGTCTTTTAATCATCCAGACGACGTTTGGAAGATTGTTTGTTGTTTACAACACCAGCCGAAAATGACATGTCCCGTTATAAAAGAAATATAAAGAATGCAAAAAAGAAACTTTCGACATCATCGAATTAGTTTTATTTTGTCATTTGCTATGGTCGGTCAGTGGTAAAGTGTGTTTTTGTTTTGTTATTGTTATTTTTATTGTTGTAGTTTTTACATATTTGTTATCCCAGAGTCAATATGAGTGTATTATCTGTAAACGCAAAAAAAAAATCAAAAGCAAAAGATAGGCGACTTCTTGAAGTAAAGCAGAAGTGACTTCTTGAAGTTACAGAAGTGACTTCTTGAAGTTACTTCCGGGGGGTACAACTACTCAATACGGAAGACGCTTCTACGATGAAAAAATGGTATCGCAGAAGATGAGTTTCGACTTCTTAGCGTCACTTCCGCAATAGAAAATGTTGCTAGGGTTATTATTTTATGTGTGGTCTTATTAAAGTGTGTCAGTAGTGTCAAAAAGCTAGAGTTAATATAAACAAATAATTTTGTGTTATTGTTGTTGGGTAGTTGTGGTAGTTCTGATGTGTATTGACAAACACACTACAATATACTGGGTGCAGGGTATTATAAGGTCGGGATTGACCGACTATACTTTCTTACTTGTTACACAACTAGTTAATTATATTTAAAATAATGAGAGCCTTTTTCTTACAGATTTTTTTCAATATGTGTGTAATGCACACCTTTCTCTTGTTTAAATAATATCAAAAAATATACATAAATCATATGATATGATTTATATTCTTTGATAAAACACAGTGTAAAAGGTATTTAAGATTCGTCACCGCGGAATACTTGTTTATATATGTATAAATAAATTATATTTATATGTACCGATATATTTGCAAGTTTCTCACAAACCTATGAATTCTTAAACAAATCTACGTACATACAGATTTATGTAAATACTAGATGTCATTTGCTCGCGTTGCTACGCCACCAATTAAAATTAATTTGAAAGAAATTCATTTTGAGTAATTTTAATGATTTTGTTCATTTTGAAAAAAAAAGTAGGCAGTCGATAAAAGTATTCTTAGTCATGCCGGAGTCTTAGTTATATCCCGTCAAAGTTTTAGTAAGATTGGTCCAGCGGTCTGGCCTTCCTGGCAGGCGTTGTAATTAATTTAAAAAAGTAGGCGTTAGAGTAGCAACTCAGAAACATTTCCGGGTTCATGCACAACAACTTTGGCGAAGATAATAACATGATCAGATGCATAGTTTGCGATAATAGAATAGTAGAAATGAATTTCAAGAAAGTACCAATATAAATGTACTGAAATTTGGCCCTTTTGACACCTTTATATTTGAGTCATGAATAGCATGTTCTGGGTTGTTTTTTGCGTGGATGGAAAAATATTTTATCTTTTTTTATTTTTAAATTGAATAAATAATATCAAATGTCCGTTTTTACCCCGTTTTGTCACCCGTGAAAAAATAATTTTCAAAAAAGTACCTATTAATTATCCGTAATACGTACTATTTGAAAATAATAGTTGTATAATAGTGGTATTTTTAGAATTACAATTTTAAGGCCATTGGAATTCGAATTTCAAAAAAGTACCAAAAAGATTTCTAGGCTTTATTGATCTGAGCCAGATGCATTTAATATAGTATTTCTATGTTTATTTATGTTGGAGATATGTTTACATGTTAACGAAGCGTTCTACGGGGACTATTTTTACCCCATATGGTCACTTGAATTTCGCATTTAAAATATTATTTCTAAGTTTATGTGTTTTGGAGATATAAAGGTACTGGTTTTACCTATTTTTGCCCCATTTGTCCCCCTTAGCGACCGAATTTCTAAAAATCCCTTCTTAGTGGATCTACATGTTGTAAAAGGAACCCATTACCCGAATTTCAAGTTTCTAGCTTTAGCGGTTTGGGCTGTGCGATGATGAATTAGTCAGTCACGTTACTCTTTTATATAGTATATAGATATATATATATGTATGTATGTATATATGGTGCATTTAATATATATGTAAATATAAGCCTTTGTGGTATTGGCTGCCGGTTAGAGGTGATTGGGGTAAGTATTTGAGTTGGCAAGTGGCTTTATGCAGGTTGAGTGTTTAACTTTGAACAAGTTTATTGGTTTGGTTTTACAAGAGCATCAGAGTTCGAGAACTAGATTAAAATATGAAGGACATGTGCCGGCTCTTGCAGTCTGAGTGAATGAGTGAATAAACAAATGGTTGTATGACTGGTTAAATGAATTATTGGATGCATGAGTGAATGGAATTGAATTATAAATAAAGTACCTACGCTAGTACGAATATTATTATTATATGTATGTATATGTGGGTTTTTTGTTATTCTTAGTAAAAATTTCATTTGGCATTTCATAATGCTCGCTTCAAAAAGCCATTTGAACAGTTATCCTTAATGCAGTTATGAACCACATGCTGATATTGCTGCGCTGTGTTGCGTGCCGTCAAACTCTTCAAACTTTTCGATTGTTGATTTGATTTGTGTTAAAAACATAAATCTAAAATTGTAAATTCCATTAAAAAGTATTGTTAAACACTAGTTTACGCTCTCATAATCGAACATTCGCTCATACACGTACAAACATTTGTATGAATGAATGTATTAACTACATACTCGTATGTTTATGTATGTATGAAAGTAAACTCCTTATTTGATTTATGATTTTTAGACGTTCGACTTTATGTAATATTGAAAACACACAAGAGTGCACACATGTCTGAGTTCCACATTCCTTGCTCACATGCATATACATACCTACATATACATATGTAAGTACATATACATAAGTATCTGTATGTCTAGGAGTAAATCCAAAACTATAGAATTTTCCACGTTACTTACAATAAATACGAAGAAGTTCTACAGAACTATTTCCATTGATTTCATTTACATTGGATTACAGTATCCAGACTAAATTACATAAATCAAGTTTACTTACATACACAAACGCACACGCATTATTACATGCACATACATATATATGTACATATATCTTCCACATATACATACATATAAAAGTATCCTTGTTCAAAGATTGTCCTTTTTCTCTGCGTATCATTTGTCTTAAGTTTGTGCGTATTTGTAAATGTCTGGCCTAAAGTGTAGATTAAGTTTAGTATGTGTGTGTGTACGAGTATGTGCAAAGCGATAAGCATCTTAAGCGTTTTTTAAGAGTTCATAAGGCCGAACATTGTATTTGCTTCACTATCAAACATATTTCATGCATTTGAAGCAATTAAATATTCAAATATATATTATTTGTGTAAGTTTATTTGTTTATATTTTATAAATCTGTGGTCCGATTTTTTTGATTGAGGAACCATGAGAATGATTACTAAGTTGGCTTCAAATAATATATTATTGTAATAATGTACTTTTTCATGAACATTTTTTAAAGATAAATAATATATGTCGTCTCAGATTAATTTTTATTGTGCGATTTACCAAACATTTCACATTTGAAATATTATAAAATTTAAAAAATAAAAGGATCATACAATTTAGTTTGCATTATGAATGCACTTTAGCAAGATTATGTTTACATACATGTTCGATATATCGTATATTAGAAAAAGTCACCTTGTGCGCCGCGAATTGCTCAACATATTGGCCTTCTCTAGTGGTGTGGCTTGAATGGTTAAGCCAAGAGGAGTTGTGAAATCACAACAATTTCACTGCTAAGAAAACTCTCAAGAATCTTCAATATGGAAATTTAAAGGGCATCGAAGCCAGATATAGTAGAATCCTTTCCGGCGTTTGGACATCTATAGAGAAAATGAAGTGCAAATATTGTGCCTTGATTTTGAACTTAACCAATAGTCAAATTCTGTATTCTACATAGGTAATGATTGCTGATACTAGTACACGACTTCAAGCGATAGAAGTGATACCCTCTTACATAAAAACCTATGGATCCTCGTATGTTGCAGAAGTTGATACGAAAACAACATGTTATCACAATAGTTGGAAAATTCAAATCAATTGTCTAATTTTATTAATAACAATGAAATTAATTGATGTTGAAAAGACCGTTTAGTTACTACCAGTGTAATACCTTCATCATCAAACCGACAATTTTACCAATATCATAAGAAATCTATGTTTAAGAGGAAGGGTCAAAAATTTGGAATGGGACAAAACAAAATCAATGATACTGCTAATTGAGTCTATAAAATCTCTGATCTTGTCATTGCAGTCGAAAAAGCGGCCCGTAGTGCCAACACTCTTGATTCAGTGTTGGTTCTCTCAGATAGATATGTTTGTTGTTCTTTTGTTATTCATGTCACAAAGTATACAGACCTGACAATTTTGACATTTCAAAAAGACAAAAGCAGAAAGAAAAAGATATAATACTTTTTTGGAACCTAATTTATTGTGTCTTAATGTGTATCGATTGATGGATGTTACTTGCTGTTATATAAACAAAAGACAGTTCTGAAAGAAAAAGATAAATACATATAAAACTTTTATATCTTCCGCCTCGTGACACGTATGTATACCTTGTGGTAGTGTTCTGTCGTCGCTCACGTTTGTTTTTTACTTTATTAATTATGAATTTTTTAAGTCATAGAATATTAATTAATTCATTAATATATAACTAGTAATACCAAAAGTGTAGAATAAAGCTAAGAAATAATAAATGCTGGAATTCATTAAAATAAAGACTGTAACTAAAGTTTTTGCGTGGGTAGTTTCATGAATTTTTTATCCACCATTAAGAAGATGAGGTGGTATATTAAATTTGTCACTCCGTTTGTAACAAAACGAATTATTGGTCGTGAAAGCAGAAATTATATACGAAGTCTGATCAAAAACATAACCGTTATTTTTAAATTTCGTGAGTTACGTATGTTCGATTTTCGCATTTTTTTCTGTTATGTTGGTACACATGTCTGTTATATATGTTGGTTATATCAGCCATTTAGGATTGTCAGTTTGTTTTTGACAGATAAAAAGGTTAGTCGTGTTTTGGTGTGCTCTTCGATTTTTTACTATTCGAAAGAATGGATGAAATTAAATGCGCAAGGACATTTGAAATGTTGACTGTGGCGTTTGGCGAGTCTGCTATGAGCAGAACACAAGTTCAATTGTGGTTTAAGGAAGGCCGAGATGATGTCAATGACGATGCTCGTCCTGGTTGCCCGAGCACGTCAACAACCGATGAAAACATTGAAGCAGTGAAGAAAATGATTTTGGGTAATCGTCGAATCACAATCAGAGAGGTTGCTGATAATGTTGGCATATCGTTCGGCTCATGCTAAACAATTTTTACGGATGTTTCAGGAATGAAACGTGCGGTAGCGAAGATTGTTCCAAAATTGCTAAATTTTGAGCAAAAACAACGTCGCATGGACATTGCTCAGGAGCTGTTTTACATCGTCAACGACGATCCAGATTTCCTCAAAAAGGTCATATCTGGTGACGAATCATGGGTGTATGGCTATGACATTGAAACCAAAGCCCAATCATCCCAATGGAAACGTCCAGAAGAGCCAAGACCGAAAAAAGCTCGTCAAGTTCGGTCAAATCTGAAGGTTTGGCTCACTCTTTTCTTCGACTGCAATGTGCATCATGAATTCTTGCCGCAAGGTGGTACGGTCAAGAAGGAATACTACCTTGAATTTATGCGCCGTTTGCTCGAACCAATTCGTCAGAAACGCACAGAATTGTGAAAAAACCAATCATGGATTTTGCACCATGATAACGCACCAGCTCACACATCGATTCTTGTGCGTGAGTTTTTGGCCAAAAACAAAACCGTTATCATGCCTCAACCACAGTATTCACCGGCCTTGGCCCTTGCTGACTTGTTCCTCTTCCCAAAACTGAAGACACCAATGAAAGGAAAGTGTTTTGCTACGATTGAAGAGATAAAAGAAAAATCGAAATAGCAGCTGTTGGCGATATCAAAGAGCGCGTTTCAGAAGTGTTTCGAGGATTGGAAAAACGTTGGCGTAAGTGTATTATATCTGGGGGATTACTTTGAAGTGGACAAGATTGATGAATAACTAAATACTTTTTGAAAAAATTTACAATAACGGTAATTTTTTGATCAGACCTCGTCAGGAATCAGGAAGCTGAATATTCCTTATGAAATTCTATTATTTTTTTTATCAAAAGAGACAAGTCCTATTTAAAAATGGTAGGACTCAATTCGAGATTCTACGATATTCCTTTACGTTACATAAATGCCTATAAAATGCAGCTTAAATACAAAATTCAGCAAATATCTATAAGATCCATGTAAAGAGAAATTATAAAACTGAAGTTATTTTGAATAGGCCTCTATTTGACCATAGCAACATAAATCTTTTATAGAAATGGTTTTCAAGTTAAAATTCATTACAAGTATTGCTCATAAACATACATATTAGAGTGGGCCGATCTATACGGGAAAAAAATAAAAGGTGAGATTTCAATTTGCCTAAGTGTTAGAAAGTTGTCATTACAAATTCCATCATCAGGTGCCTAGGCCGACTCGTATTTTTCATATAACTTGCTATTGAAATAAAATAATGTTATTGATTTAACTCAGAACTCAGCTCGTGGAGGTGGCTACATGCCGAGTTGCATGACAACTTTTAGTGACACAGGACATATGATATTCGAAAAAAAAGGTAGGTGATCGGTACATAATTTGCAATAGCTCTCATATAAAGACTACTTAAAATCTCAGTTTGCCCACTAAGCGTTTTATAGTTGCCCAAGTAAAAACTCAGCAAAGATATTCGACTTCAAAACGTGATAATTTACAGTTATCTCTAAAGAAAAAGCATCCTCAAATTATCAACGTAACATTTTTTGTCACATTAATAACAATAGTTAAAAAAAATGCAAATGTGTGAAAAGCTGACTACAATTACACATTTTTAAATTTATATACATTCTCCTTTTATTTAGTTTTTAACAACAATTAAGGACAGTAAGCAAAGCGAACAAGTTTATAAAATTATCTAAATTTTAAACTAGTTCTATAACGAAAGTAATTAGAACCATTTCAGTTTCTTTTCTTTAGAACTGTTAGTATAAATTACTTTTAAAAAATTTTCTAGGAACTAGTTCGTCAGTTATGCCGATGACTTATACATAGTTCTCCAGCGAAATTATTAAAATCGAAATTTTATATTTAAATACAAAACTGAATAATAAAAATATTGACTAAAACTAATGAATAGAAAATCTAAGCTTTGGGAAACGAATACAAATACATTTCCAACGTAATTTAATTCTTCTCAATAAAAATATATTGGCTGTTTCTAGGAACTAGTTTCTAGCCTAAAAGGTCCAACAAAAATCAAAAAATAAAATAATTAATTCCAGAACTGTTCCTAAGAAAGTGTGTTGGGTTTTTAAAGCTCCGCTAGAACCAGTTTCGAAGGTTTCAATTTCGAAAAACAAAGTAATTGCTAAATGAACTTGTTCCAGCACAACCACAAATTATGTGTAATAGATCCTTACAGCTTTTCTAGACAATTTTATAACAAAAAAAAAAAAAAAAAACAAATAAGAAAGTATAGTCGGTCAAACCGACTATATAATAACCTACACCCATGCATGACTTCTGGGCATATAATTATTTTAAGACCCACCACAAAAAATGGGGGATATATTACGTTTACCATTTCATTTTTCACACATCGAAATAATGGTCGTGACGTCAAACAGTTTATATATTCTGGGTCCTTATAGAAAGGAAATCTAAGACGATCTAGCCATGTCCGTTCGTGGGTCCATCTGTTGTTGGCACTATAGAGCTTTGAAGAAAGTCATAGAACACTGAAATATTTACCAAACTTTCTCTGATCCACCGAAATGTTTGGTATTGAAAATAGGCAAAATCGGTGCGGTAGGATCCGAGTTATAGATCAAAGTTTAAGACTACCTCGATATTTTTCAGATATTTTTTGCTATTTTCTTCAAATAAAATGCTGATTATACCATGAAATTCTGCACAAGTCCTGTTGAAAATGGTAGGAATCGGTTCACGATTTCTCATAGCCCCATTCAAATGTCTATAGAAAAGCCGTATTCAATAATAAGATTTATGCAAAGTGAAACCTCAAAAAGATATTTTGTTTGCATCGGTCCATATTTCGACCCATACAAAGTCCACTTTCGAAAATCACTTATTATTACTGTCAAATTGTCCATACATATACATACATATGTATATAAATCGTCACTCTCAATATGATGTGATCGGTCCATATTTGACCGTAGCCCTCATATAAAGTCCACTTCCGGAAATCACTTAAATGGTTATAAATTTCTTATTAGCATCAGCAGCAAGTATAAATTTGAGACAAATCATTCCATTCATACTAGCATACAGTGTCCAAACATCGTTTGGACAATAATTTAAATGTTATCGTAATTTATCTACATATTTTATATTAGTATAACTTTTGAAAATCTATATCTACTACTATATTTAAATTGTAAATATATTATACATGAAGTGAAATTTCGTACATAATAATAACGAAAAGAAAGTGTCACAAAAGGAAATGTACTGAAATTTATCAGTGCTTTGGTTTATTCTAAATATGAAATTTATAACTTCATTCACAATTAAGCACTGAAGAAGTTAACACCAAATAAACCACTGTAAAATTACTAAAAGAACTCAACATACATACATACATCGTATTATTGGCACATACATACTCGTATATACAAAGGTGAGCTTTAATATTTAATTAAGAACGAGATAAATATAAATTCTTGATTATAACTGGAGTAATTCTTATAAATGTTATTACTGAAATGAAATTCAACTAAAACAAACCTAAAATAAATAGAAACTACGGTGCAATAATTTATGAAGTTCGCCCCATAAAATGTAATTTGGTGATGGGTTATAAGATTCGGCACAGGCGAATATTAACTCTAATGCCCTTATTCACAAAAAATTAAAGTAGACTTCAAATGTACTTTAAGAAAATTTTGTATGAAATTTTTTTGTCTAAAAGCACACTTCAAACCTACTTTATTTTTTATAAATACGGCAGTTACTTGTTAAATTATAAAAACTTAAATTTTCTTCAGCCCATTTAAATAAAATTTAAAACATTATCATCATACTGTTATTACACCCTGCGAAAGTTAGAGCAGATGTTTACGGTGCACGCTTACAATCTTGTAGAGTGTCATTTCGTCTTCCAACGAAAAATTTATCCAAAATTCCTTTGCATGGATTTCAAAATCGTATATTTATCCATCTTCACAAACAGGGCAAAATGAAATTGTAATTTTATTTTACTCGGCAGCAACATGGTTTTGTCTAAATTCTTCACTTTAAACTAGATGGACAAATTATTAAATCATCCAAACCCCCTCGCTAGGGAATTGTTATCCTTTGAGAGTCACTGACGCCTTAGAAGAATGTTAACCTTGGATCATCTAACAAGGTCATTACTGACAAATATTTTTGTTGAATGTTGCAACGACAATAACAACTTTATTTATAATTTAAGACAAGATTTTAAAACTTATTCTGAGTTTCTAGAAATAATGATTGAATTTGTTTAAATAAAACATATTTTAAGATGAAATGTATTAAACTTAGGCATGTATTCTCATTAAAAGTGTTTTAATAAAAAATTGTGGAATTTAAATTTTTATATAACAAAAATAATCCAATCCCAAAAATAATGTAAATTTGCTACGAATTCATTTGTATTCGATTCTTTCATTTCACTCATCCCATAAAATCAAGCTGTTTGTAAAATACGCAACCTGTATTTTATTTATTTGTTTATTTTGATGTAATTGAGAGTTCGTAATATGAAATCAATTACATAACATTAAAAATATTCTTATTAATATTCCGTAATTATAACAATACAATAAATTAAAAATAAACATTTAGTAATATTTACATATATTTATTTAATAATAGAATACTAGCTGACCCGGTCCGCGTTGCTGGCCTTAAGCAAACATTAGTGTTGTTTTACCGCACGATTTAAATTGAGCTTTTAAATAAAAATCCATAGAATACCTATCATAAAGTTTTGTTACAGAATAACTTACATATCGACAGTTCAATTCCAAACCATGCTATGTCGACTTAACATGTTTTTAATTTTTTTTGCGTTTTTGAATTTAGATTTTTTCAACTTAAATTCTGTGAAATTTTGTTTGTAATTGACTAGTGCAATCAATAGTTATAAACAACAAAGTTTTACTTCAAATGGTTTTTTAGATATCGCCTGTAAACTTTAGGAGCTTTTCCTGCAAAACTCACTATTTCGACTTAGCATGTTTTAGAATTGAGCTGTCGATATGGGCTCAATCAAAAAAGAAACGCATCTATTTAAGGCAAATTGAAAATCATATTTATTTAATTAGTACTTCATCTTGGGGCCAGCGGATAGACAATGTGTTTTGTTTTTTGGCATGCCTACTCGGGAGCAAGCCACATACAACTGGCCGTGTGGAAAACATAAATTTTCCAAAATTAAGCCAGCAATAGTTAATGATTGGACTTGTGCTTTATTAATGGCAACAGTAAAGGGAATTGGAGTCGCTTGAATTGGAATGGTATATCGCTGGAAATCATCGAAATTCGTGGAATAAATACGTCTTCGCCTTTGAATCTGCCACCGATGATTGTTGCATGGATTAAATTTGGTGAGCAGTTTTTGATGGTCAATCTGGTTCCGTTGCATAACTTTGGTGCGTTTAAGTTGCGAATAAGAATTACCGGTGATCCAACCTTTAATGTTAGCACATGCGGTGACATTCTTGATTGTTCCAATGAATTCAAAAATTCAGTGGGATAATTGACGGCTTGTTGTTCATACATTACTGTGTCGATCGATTTGTATTTGATTAATTTGCCGAGCAGTTTCAATTGAATTTGCTCATTGAGCTTGTTGAAATCATAATTTTTTGGTGCCAAAATTGCACGTTCCCACAGCCAATCCGAAATTTTGTAGAAGATTGTTAGACTTGGGAATACCTTGTCGACAACGGCTTGCATATTCATTTGCATTTGACAGAAGTTAGGCGGAACCAAATCTTGTTCGTGGCGCGATTAATTGGAATTTTTCCATTTCCGTTGTCAAAAAGTTGTTCTGAGAATGTTTGGACAGACAGGTCTTGCAACAAATGCACACGCATGTTCGTCAATAGCGTGATTTTGTCGACTCGGTTCCAAAGACATGAAGCTTTCAAGCATGCGTTCAGCTCATCTGCGGGCATTGATCTTGGAATAACGGACAAAGTTTGACGGAAATCACCAACAAAAAGAATCCTCGAAAATCACGCAGAGTCCGGTCAAGCGCATCGAGCAATTTGTTTGAATGTACCGTTTTTTTTTATTAGCGTTTGAAAAAAACTCACAAATGTGCACAAAATGTAGGTATCTTAAATGCAAGAGTACACAAAGTTGTTTATCATCGATTGATAATATAATATCTATTATTTTTAACTTATTGTACAATGTTGCACCTTAGTAAGCGCGGTACATCTTGTGTTATCGAATGATGTAAATATTTTGTAAATAAACCGAAAACTCGGATTTTTAAATGCAACATTCCGAAAGTTTTAAAATTTTGATATTGGATCGTTAATAGCATAAATTTTTTGTAAATATCTTCGGTACTACATTACCGATTTAAGAGTTTGATATCTCGTTTTGAAAAACATGACAAAAGAAATGAAATAAAGTAAAAAAAGCAAAATATATGTATGTATACTCGTATGTCATTGGTGGTGCAATATGAAAATTGGATTTTTCCACGCCTCTACGCCCGCAGACTGAAAATAAAAAATCAGAGTTCACAGTGTCCCCCACCTGAATATTCTGAAGATTCCCTGAAAATTTCATCATACGTTACATACATACACACATGCTATTTTACATATATAGACTAGCTGACCCGGCAAACGTTGCTTTGCCTTCAAATTTATTTTTTATTGGAAAGGTTTCATGCCAATCGGTCTATTATAATAAGAAAGGCAACCAGTGCCATTTTTGAAAAGGGGCGTGGCATCTACTTCCACCAAAGATGTATAGTATCCAGCTGATACGGCAGACGTTGTCCTGGATAATATTTCAAGCGATTAGGATATTAACCGAAGTATGAAATGAAAGACAAATAATAAAATAATTTCATTTTCTTTATTTTGAAATAACATTAATTTTGTGAATGTAAACCATCCAAGGTGGCACCCAAACGCATGCAAAAAAAATTTATTCAGTGACATACGCACGTACAGTAGAATTATATACATAAAGAAGATTTGTAGGGGAGGTACCACGCCCCTTTGTACAATCCCGCCCATTTTTGCAGCAGCACTTAAAAAATGGACACCAAACCGACGTACCAAATTTTGTTCAAATTCCGTTATCAGGAGCAGAAATAATAGATTTTTAATTTGTGGTTTGTATGGGAGGTACCACGCCCCTTTGTCCAATTGGACCGAATTGTAAATCTAAACCACCCGGGGCGCCACCCAAACGCATACACAAAAATTTATGTAAATCGGTCTAGCCGTTTAGATAGATTAATAATATTTTTTTATTATGGAAAACAAGTTATTTGTTTTCTTACCCATAACAAATATAATTAATTAAAAAATGAAAACTAAATGTATTTGGAGGTAAAATAAATTTTTCCCTATAAACATTATTCATAAATGTTTATTGAATATTATAATATGTTAAAACGATGAACATAATGTTGTTGACATTTATTTTCTGTGACCTTTTTGTGGTTGATGTTTTAAAAATAAAATTGTATTAAGGATTGCTGATGGAAATTTCTGACAATCACTCAACCCCTGACCAGACCTTGTCATTTATAGTTATAATAAAGGCCTAAAGTCTTTTTCAGATATTTTATGTTTTCAAAACATTTGTACTTGTTAAAGTTATTTTCATGGGAGCCATAACTAATTATAGGCCGATCGTCATACAATTTACGTTGAATATTATTATGTGAATACCAATATTTTAAGTGATTTTAGTATTATGGACCGAAAGAAAATCTGGTGTCATGATATGTGGCAGGGATGATAAATGAGAAAACCAATATCGTACCAACGAACTTTTAAAATCGTACTTTTTCGACCCCAATAGTACCAAATAATTTTTTTACAATATTTGTTTTTATTTTATTTAAATAAACAATAATTTAATACAACAAAAACAAAAGGTACTTTAAATTCATTGGTACATGTAAGGTAAAGATAACAAAAAACAAGTAAGAGTGCAATATTCGGCTGTGCCGAATCTTAAATACCCTCCACCTAAACGTAGTAAGAAATACAAAAACTACACTGGTTATAGGACTAGAATATCCTAATTCTGTGTTTTCTATTCAGTCTTAGTGCAAATTTAATTAGTATTTGATATATTGTTTGAAAGACAATTTTACGACGAACATAATTTGTATTAAATATTTTGAAATTTTGTCTAATTTTCACCATTTTTAATTGATTTAATTACCAATTCGTACTATAATTTACAGAGCTTGTCTGATATCTATAATAATCTTGAGTGTAATTTAACAAACAGAGTATAAAAAAGGGGAGGCCAGCAAAAAAAATTTGTTGGCGCTCACGCATATTTTCGAGGGGGCGGGCCCGTGAAGTTAAAAATATATTGGCCTATATCTCGGGAACTACTGGGTGTCTGATAATTTGTAATACATTAAATAAATAGTATTAAAAATACCTTTCCAACGATATATATCATGATTTTAAAATATGGACCGAATATGGGTTAAATCCGAAAAGAATATTTTTTGACCCGAACTTTTTTTTAATATCTAAAAAATTAAAATAAATGCTATATAAGTGTTATTTTAGTTTATTAATAGCCAAGACATTAAGCTTTAATTTAAGGTATCATATGTGTCTGTAGGTACTATAATCATAGAATTATAAGATCTGAAAAATTAAAAAAACACATTTTTTGTTTGAATTTGATCTCAATAACATTATTTACAAAAGATTTATGGGTGGCATAGAAGAAATGGACCAATTATGGACTGATAGCTTCTAAATCCAGTCTCCACTAATGTGATTTCTATGGATTTTAGGATTATATTGGTTGAATTTCATCTTAATAGCGTTTTTTAGAAGAGTTGTATGGTTGGTTGTTATTCTCGGAAATGGACTTAATTCAGGAGCTATTATTGACTGACAGCTACAAAATCCAGTAGCTTAATTGATTTCTGCATTAAAATTGCTAACCCATATAAAAGTTGGTTCGATATCGATATTTATTACACATTTTTGTGTTTTTTTTCGGAAATGGTTCTTTTATGGCAGCTATGACAAATTATGGGCTGATCTTCTTAAATTTTGGAACAGTGATTTTCATGCATATGAGGATATTTCATGTCGAATTTCAACATAATAACCGTATATTTAAGATATATATTAGTATTAACGTGAATTTTGGGAGTGGACCTTATGTGGGGGGATATTGACAAATATGGACCGATATTCTCAAAATCCAGCAGTTTGATTTAGCTATGTATGTAAATGATCCGTGTAAAATTTTATAAGAGATTTATGGAATCGGTTTATTAGTATTAAAGTGATTTTCGGAAGAGGGCATATGGTTAAAAATTCACAAAATTTTGTGGGATGATTTTTGTATATATGTAAATGATCTGTACAAAGTTTTGAGTCAGTACCGATATTTATACAATATATATATAGGGATAAATGTCTTTTTCAGATGTGGTCCTTGTACGGGAGCTATGACCAATTCTGGGCTGACCACCATAAAATTTTGTACAACAATTTATTTGCTTTTTATTTATTTATTTTGCAATTTATTTAACTGAATTTTGGAAGTGTACTTTATATGGGGTCTATAGTCAAACATGGACCGAACTAAAAAAAAATTTCGCTTTGCGATTTATTTTTGCATCGAACTTATTTTTGCTGAATTTTGTCTTGATATTCCAATTTTATAGGCATTTATGTAGAATTGAGCAATATTTCGGGAAGATTTTTGTATGGGGGCTATGAGAAATCATGGACCGATTCTTACTGTTTTCCGCACACTTTCTTCTTTTATCATAAAAACAACGTATAAAAAATTTCATGGTACTATCTGCAATATACTTCAAAATATTGCAATAAAGTGGACAAAAAATATCAACCTTTTATGGAGGTTGTCTCACTTATTGGTCCACAACTCTGGTTGACCTAAACCGATTTTGCTGATTTGAAATAGCGAACTTCTCGAAAAAATGTCTGACAGAATTATTGTCTGACAATAATGCTCGATGCGCTTGACCGGACTCTGTGTGATTTTCGAGGATTCTTTTTGTTGGTGATTTCCGTCAAACTTTGCCCGTTATTCCAAGATCAATGCCCGCAGATGAGCTGAACGCATGCTTGAAAGCTTCATATCTTTGGAACCGAGTCGAAAAAATCACGCTATTGACGAACATGCGTGTGCATTTGTTGCAAGACCCATCTGTCCAAACATTCTCAGAACAACTTTTTGACATCGGAAATGGAAAAATTCCAATTAATCGCGCCACGAACAAGATTTGGTTCCGCCTAACTTCTGTCAAATGCAAATGAATATTCAAGCCGTTGTCGACAAGGTATTCCCAAGTCTAACAATCTTCTACAAAATTTCGGATTGGCTGTGGGAACGTGCAATTTTGGCACCAAAAAATTATGATTTCAACAAGCTCAATGAGCAAATTCAATTGAAACTGCTCGGCAAATTAATCAAATACAAATCGATAGACACAGTAATGGATGAACAACAAGCCGTCAATTATCCCACTGAATTTTTGAATTCATTGGAACAACCAAGAATGTCACCGCATGTGCTAACATTAAAGGTTGGATCACCGGTAATTCTTATTCGCAACTTAAACGCACCAAAGTTATGCAACGGAACCGAAGATATCTTGGGACGTCAGAAAACTGATTTCAACAACCAGACAGACAGACAGACAGACAGACATGGCTTAATCGACTCCGCTATCTTAAAGGATCTAGAATATATATACTTTATAGGGTCGGAAAATTATATTGTGGCAATTTCAAACGGAATGACAAACTTATATATACCCTTATATACCCTTCTCATGAAGGTGAAGGTTATAATAAATAAATACATGTTCATTAATTATATGTACATGTGTATGTAGATAATTATGGTCATATAAAATATTAGTAAGGTAAATTCAAATAAATGAGATCAAATCTAGTTGTAACAACAATAGAGCGATTCTATTCTAGACAACTTTTAACATCAAATTTCAAATCACATTATTTAATACTTTTTTTGATGCAAATTTAAAGTAAAATATGTATATTTTATAGTAAAGAGCAAATTTCTTATTATTGGATTATATTTCTCTACGGTGTTTGATTTGAATCACCGAACACTGCAAATTCGGCAATCATGCCAGAAGATTAGGCCTCCCTTACAATGATTTCTGTAGGAGTTGTAATGATGAAGAAGAGGAGGAGACAATGCCTTGTCTTCTATGTCATTGTACGGCAATGGACACCATTCGCAACACCCTCTTGGGACAACCGTACTTCAATGACCTGTCTGATATATCAGACTTGAAATTGGATAGTATCAACGTTTTCATTAGAAATAACAATTGGTTGTTATGATGCCATCCGATCCCTTCACTTGGAATGGAACTACTGGCTATTTAGGTAGCTCAGAGTTTTTACTCCATCTTTTTCTCTAAACTTCTGGACCCGACGTCTTCATTTTCTCCTCTCTTGATTCCGTTTTCTTCCATTAAATTCTTTTCAGGCAACACAAAAGGACCAATGCTTGGGCCTAAGTGGGCTATACTAGTTATGGCTGCCTGCTGACCTAAGATTTGATAATCATCGTCTGATATCTCATCTTTCACAATAAAAAAGAATAATATAATAAAAGTTTAAAAATTAATAGAGTTTTGTGTTTTTGTGGTATGATCTTATGAAAGTTGGCCAATTTGGTTGCACCCGTCATGCACTTTAAAGGTCTCTCGTGGCTATTTGGTCGTTTCATATAAATTCTTGTAAATAGATAACAATAGTATATAGAAAAATATTACCTACCCCTTCTAGAAATAACTTATTTGAAAATGTGTTTCTTTCTATTAGTAAAAGTCGTTTAAAGCGTCTAAATGTTGCATCCGTCAGAATAGAATCGCCCAAGAGTTTTATTTTAGTACCACTTGCAAAAAACTAAGACGACGCTTTCACACGGAAATCTACTGGATGGAGGAATATGCAGTATTCATTCGTTGTATTTAATTGACTTAATTTTTGTAAAGAAATTGTCTTTGGAAGACTAACAGTCTAATTCATAAAAAATTAAAGTAGACTTCAAATGTACTTTAAGAAAATTTTGTCTAAAATCACACTTCTACCTACTTTATTTTTTATGAATACGGCAGTAAAACAAGACAAACAAAATAGCAAAACTGAAATCAGAAAATTTAAATCCATAATTTATTTTTTGTTAAGTACTCTGTTCAAATTTGGGGAAAATGTTGTGCAACATTAATTATTTCATACGGAAAATTTGACGTATAGCCAATGTTGCCTATCACGCGAATTTACATAATTTGACATTTTTTTTATTGAAAGTACGCCACATTGTTTTACTTATGTAAAAAAACACATATGTTTTGCTTTTTTGTGAATTTAAATCGAAACTAAATAAAGTTAAAATATTTAAAAATCTGTGTTGAATCGAAATATTTAAATAAAAATGAATGAACAAATATTACTGGCAGCTTGTGCAGCAGCACAACAAGTAACAGATATTGTTGTTGCGACAGAAGAGCTTTTGGATGAAAATTCCACGTGAAACAATTGCTACTTTAATTATTTCGCTGTGAAAAAATAATGTTGCCAGATACATTTTATATGTTTTTCACAAAATGAACAGAGTACAGTAACATTTTGCTTATAGTCATAATCTTCAATGCACAAAAATTATTGACAATATCGCTAATGTGACTAAAAGCGCAATTTTTGTACATATATGCCATATAAAGGCATATAACCGAATTTTAATATAGTCAAATATAGTGATTATAAAAAAGCATTTATTTATAATTTTAATTACATTACATGTACATTTTTTAATCCATTTACATATGTACATACATATGTATAAACACAAGTATTTAATTGAATAGAAAATTCCTTGGCTTTGTTTAAAGCATCAAACTTGTGACAACGGAATCATGACTTCGCATTTCATTGAACCACACAAGTAGAGCACTCTCCACAATTAGATGTTCACTCTTTCTTTGACGTTTGGACTTTAAATTAGACGACTGCGCCAGACCAGTCATATACTCGGCAATAGATGTCAACAGTATTCATTGAATTTACATTTAATATTCTTATTGAGTGGTTTGTGATTTTAATAATTTTCTGTAATTTTTTTATGTGATTAATTATATACATATATACATAATTATATATACATATGAAGTGTTGCTTATGCTAGATGTAAATGGCAAATAGACAAAATGTGACTATATCGCAAATTGGACAATAACGTTATAAATTTATATGAAAATGGGAAAATAAATGTCTAAAAATCAAAAATTTTGCATATATGGCTAATGTGACAATAAGCGGTAGTGACTATATGCGAAAAGTACTGTACTACTTTTGCAACATTTTTTCATGAAAATTTCATGTGAATTTTTTTAACATGTATTTTGACAGCATTCCACTTGAAATTTTGAACAGAGTACTGGGCTTTAAATGTTAAAGTATGCAAAGGTAGAGAAAATTGTATATTTAAAACTAACGTTTTTGTTTATAATGTATTTGTGATAGATCCGAGTTTTTAGAATTAAAGTTTTTTTTATTAATATTAAGACTCATCTTTTTTGTGAAGAATAGTATGGTAGCAAAACTACCAAAAATTCCATTATTTCTTTCTATTTTTTATTATATGATATTATATGATATTATTAAATACCAGCTTCGAAAAAGATGGGGATATATTAAGTTTGTTAATTTGTAACACATCGATGAATTGGTCGAAGACTATGAATTCGTATATTCCGGATCTTTAAAAAATGAGCTAGCTATGGGCGTCCGTGCACACGCTATTTTTATGATAAATGGGCAAGCTCTGTTGAAAATAGTAAGAACTGGTTAATGATTTCTGGACATATGTTCAAAAAAATAAAAATAGGTTCAATAAAAAAACACTTACATATATTGCAAGAAAGAGTTTATAAATGAAATTATTATTTTACTTACTTTAATCAAGTTGTGTCCTTTCAATAAAATTCTAAAATTGTTAAGTCTTAAAATGACTCTTCAATCGTCAAACATATTTTACAAATAAAGCTGGATGATACACTGATGGCAAACTATTTTCATACGCTTAATAATTTTATTAGATTGCATATGAAACTGACGGTATGAAAGTGGCATGAGTTCATTTAAATAAAAAGAAGAAATTAGTTAAAGTTAGTACGCATCACTGACTATTTATTTAAATTTCTTAGTTTGAGATTAGTATAAATTACAATAACTTAATTCTCCGATTTACTTATCGCTTAACGTGGGCATTAGAATTATTACTTATATGGAAAATAAATAAATTTTAAAATAATAAATGTTAACTTTGAAAATTGTTCACCTTCAGATGAATTGAGATAATTGTGAAATAACATTCATCACATTATTTATGAGTATGTTAAAAATCACAAGATATGTAATTTGCTAAAAAAAAATCAAACATAAATATATTTTGTATATGTTCTATTTGAAAAGCTAGATTTACACGATTGAAATTTTTTTCAATAAGAGATATAGGTATTAGTTTAAGCAAGTTTTTCTTTATCTCATCTAATATATAAAACAACATTTCTTTGTATCATAATGTATAAAGTCTTTTACAGTATACTGTACTTATAAATATAAATTATTATTTTGCCAGAAAGGGGTAAATGTATACAATATGGACATTCTTTCACAAGTATTCATGTGTTAAAGTATTTATTTCAAAATTAAAATGTCATAAATTAATCTATTCTCCCAAAATAAATGGTTAAATAAACTTCGAACTATTCTACCGTAACAATAATTTTAAATCCTTTTTATGCTAGATTGAATACATTTATGGGCATTTGTTGTGTGTATTTTTAAGAAAATTTTAGGGCAGTTGAACACATACGATACGATTAATACTCAGTCGTATGTACATCATCTCTTGGAACCACGTTGTTTAACATAAAGTTTGTAACGCATACCAGAAATTTTGAATTAATTTTCTTGCGCTTGCATGAGATCTTATGAACGTAAAATTAAAGGTGCAATGTAGTAAAACAGTTTTTAAGAACTAAAAACTTTTAAGTTTTTTAACCCTGCTGTTAGGTTAAGAAAAACTTACGAATCTGTAGAGCATTCTAATTAAAATAATGTTAGCTGTAGCTGGTTAAAATTGAGTTTAGCAAAAATAAGGAAACACTTATTGCATGCTCGCTAAACTTTTAAAACTTGCACCACTTTGACCCATATTAGTCTGTTTTTGTGATAAGTAAGTTTATTTTTGTATTCTATAATAGTCTACAAAAAAATGGAGCTATTTTCTATATATCTTTGGGACCAATTGTCAATTTGTTTTGAAATAAAGAAAAATATATTAAAAACAAACAAAAATATTACTTATAATAACAGCCAAATTTTGAGAAAAGTCTACATATGATAGTACAAATTTTACAAGTAAGCCTGTTATAATGGCAAAACAAATATATGATGCACCCAGTTTGTCTTGGAAACGTCAGTTTATATTCAGTGCCTGACTAGTTTACTTTGCTAAATTAATAATAAATAATAAAATATAAAAATACCCCAATTGCAAACGTTTTAAGTTGATATGTTGAACCATTTCTTAGCCAAGGAAAAAACAAAACAAAAATTGACCAAAATGGTCCAAACATAACAGCAGGGTTAAACAAACTAAAAAATAGGCATCAATTTAAATTGGTTTCGGTCCAACAGTTTGAACAAAGTTATAAAAATGTCCTTGTATCAATGTACTTATATTGAAAATGGACACGTGCTTTTTCACGTTGTAAAATTATACACAGTTGTCTTCTATAATTTTGTTCAAAATAAGTTTACGGGAAATTGTTTGGAATCCCAGTTTATATAAAATCGATGTTTTAAAAACCCTGTCCATGTATTAACCGGTTTTTATCGATGAAATTAATTCTTTTATAAATTTCAACAATCGTAACACTACGTAGATATAGAAATTGTAATTTTTAATAGTCGGCAAAGAAACATATTGAACAAATACACATACATACATTTTACAAATTATAAAATTTAAACTTTAAAATAAAAATTGTTTCAAGTAAAAGAATTAGTTTCAAGTAAAAGAATAGAATTATTTATTGTACATCAATTTCAGAATATCCTTTATTATATTTTACCAAATCATCAGAAAGATTTGCATAAATCCTTGATATGTGGGAAATGGCGAACAGATGATATAATTTCAAATACAGTAAAAATTCGATAATTCTGACTCTACTAATCCGGACTATTCGGTAATCCGGACAGAATTCCGTAGCTCATTGCGTATTCTATAATCCTTATTGATTGCAACTCTATTTCTTTTATTGTTCAAATCACAGCAGGCTTTGAAAAATACAGTCATTGCGTATTCTATAATCCGGATTGATTGCAACTCTATAAACCGGATTGAATAACATCCGTTTTTAGTTATTTTATTATTCAATTCAAAATTATAAATTCTTGGAGAAAAGTCATTGATAGAGTGCTTAGATCCACCTGGAATAAACTGTTTCCGGATAAATGGGACTCTGAAGATGATTTGCCTTTGTCCGTTTTGCAGGAAAGGCTAGATTACGATGAAAATAATTAAATTCTTATCAGACATGCTTCAAAATTATTTTCAAATAAATTTCAATATCGAAGAAGTAGAAGAATGGATTAACGATAATAACCCAACGGTATCAGATATTCAGATATCTTCAGAAGATAAAGAGGATGAAAATTTACGTACCTTTACAAATCGTAAAAGCCAAGGATGCTGTACAAAGTTTGGATGTCTCAATAAAGTGGGCCGAAAAAAATTATGTAAAAGTAGAAAAACTCTTAATTCTTCATGAATTACGTGACAAAGCATTAGAAAGAAATTTAATAAGTTCGCGACAAACAACCGTATTAGATTACTTTATTAAACGAAATTAATACATATTATTTATTGTTAAGAATGTATGTATGTAAATGTGTATTTTTTATAATTTTTAAGGAGTTTCCTTCAGGCTAATTTGGTCAAATGTTTGTTTCCAAACGTAAATAAAAAACTTGTTCGATTTTTATTTTATTTACCCAACGTTTCGTTAGTTTTATTCTAACTTCTTCAGGGGTCTCGTTCTAAATAATCAAGTGACAAAATTTTTACTAACTTTTTTTTATTTTAAATAAACTGTACAAATTAATATTTTTGTTTTTATGCTTAATTTTGCTATAAATTATTATAATTTTTAATAAATACATACATACATGCGTAGTAATCCGGTAATCCGGATAATTCGCTAATCCGGATTGGGGTCTGCAATCAATTATCCGGATGATCGAATTTTTACTGTATATGAAATGTCTAGATTCTAATTCGATGATACAAATTGTAACAATAGTTACATACATGTAATTATGTCTAGTCAAAATTACTATCACCTGTAATCTTATTATAAATACATACATACATACATATACGAGTATACATAATTTGTAGCCTTAAGGTACGGTCACACTTGGCAAATATTTGCCAAAAAAAAATGCGTAACCAATAAATAACGTCTATTAAAACTCGTTTATTTTTTTAAGAAAAAAACTTCGGTTATTTAGGAAAATACATAATAAATACTTAGTTTTTTTTTATTTGATGCTGTTTGATCTTGCAAAACTCTTGTAAGAGTAAACAACGTCAAACAATTTTGTGCTAAAACAAGTGGTTACGCTTTTTTGAGTAAATATTTGCCAAATGTGACAATACCTTTGGTTGTATTCCTTGTCAAATTGTTCTAATAACATAAATAATATTTTATTTTACTTTCCTCTTACATATGTATGTATGTATATATGTACTCGTATGTACATAGGTGTTTGTCAAATAAAACAAACATGTTTAAACATATCTTGATACTACAGAACCGAGCATGCATTTACTTCATAATTAAGTAATTTTATCTGGTAGTAAAAGCATTTCACTCTGATAAGTTTTAAGAATTGAAAAGCATTTTATTCACTCGAAGACATCATGCTCGTGTTTCTGGAACGGAGCTATTTAATTCCATTTTGTGTTTTCAACCCTGTTTGGATTTTCACCATCTTAAATTTTATTTGAAATTTAAGTTATGCATACAAGTTTTAGCTTCGCATTTTTTGACGTACATATAAATCAATTGTTATGATAGAATAATTTGGAACGCGTTTTTCAATAATATTTGATGGGAATAATGCAGTGAAGGGTGAATGCTATACACGCGTGTATAGGAAAAAAATTCTGTGTGCGCGACGTTGACACACGTATACTATAATCTGTTTCGCCGTCTGATCTGAATGAAGAATGAGAAAATGATTTTTTTATAGAAAACATGGATGGCGATGCACAATGCTTGATTTGTCATCGCATTGTAAGTCAAAAAATATTTAATTATACATTAGTGGCATTCGATGTTCGATGCGTTTTGTATTGCAAAACTTTGCACTTGCAAATGTTTTGACATTGATTGTGAGCACTCCATTTATTTCGTACGTCGCGATACTAATGCAATTTATGCACTAAAACAGCTGATCTACATAAACAATAATTTCTAAACGTATTTTAAAAATGCCACGAAAAAGTGCCAAAGAAAAAATTGTTGAATTTTTAGAAGAAGAAGTTGCTGAAGAAACAATTTGGAATGGAGGTACATACACATTTAATGTTTTAGTATATTCTTCTTCAGGCGTCCACTTTTTGTTTGGTTTTTCCCTTTTATTTTTCTTCTGTGGAAGTGTTTGCTCCATTGTTTTAATTTTATTTCTTTTATTAGATTTACATCTGTCTGCTGTTTAAATGTCAGAGTTGCAAACGCAATACAAGTAACGAAAAAACTATACCACTTTAGTATTGCAATTATGTGTATTTTGTTGTTGGATTGTAATAAAAAGCTACGATGTTTTGCATTTGCACTTTTACAATGCCATTTGCACTGAACACTGAACACCGCTATTATGTTTATGTACATACATATATTATTTTATTATTTAATATTATTTGTATATATTTATATATATAAAAATACTAAAATCCAAAAAATGTCTTTAATTCTGGCAACTGAAGCTCTATAGTGCGAACAACAGATGGACCGACGAACGGACATGGCTAGATCGTTTCAGAATCTTATAAGGACCCAGAAATATAGAAATACTTTTTGGCTCTACCACCATTATTTGAATGTGTGACAAATGGAATGAGAAACGTAATATATTAGGCGTGGGTTAATAAATTTCAAAATATTTTTGCAAACATCTCGAATACTAAGGTTTCCCAAATATTATGTAATTCAACTTTAACTTTAACTTTATTTCAGGAAATTAAACTAAACTCAAATTTTAAAAATATTGAAAAAAACTACAAAAGCAAATATGTATGTATTTGAATAAAGGAAATGTAGAGTCATTAAACTTAATTTTAACGATTAAAATTATGCAATGAAATACTGCGCAGTATTCTGACTATTTTAGTACTTATTTTTTTTTGGGTCCTTATACGATCTAGAAATGTCTGTCCGTCTGTTGAAGGCACGATAGAGCTTCAAAAAAAAGACATAGAACAATAAAATTTGTACCAAACATTTTTTGATCCACCGAAATGTTTGGTATTGAAAGTGAGTAAAATCGGTCCAGTAATATTCGAGTTTTAGACAACCTCGATATTTTTTAGACATTTTTGCTATTTTCTTCAAAAATAATGGGGATAATATCATGAAATTTTTATATTATAAGCTTCAGCAGAAATATTCGTAGTCAATTTTATGACGATCAGTTCATATTTAGCCGTAGTTTCCACATAAAGTCCGATCTGAAAAAAACTATTAAGTTAAAATTTAGCACAAATAATTCACATATAAATATAAATCGTTGTACAGAATTTCAGGGTGCTCGGCCGGAAATAAGTGATAGCTCGCTTCTGAAGACTACCGCCGAAAACTCATTAACCTACATAAACATCGATATCGAATCGAAATTTTACACAGACTAGTTGTAAGTATGTAAATAGTATAATATTGACTTTTGTGAAAGTTGGCCAATAATTGGCCATAGCTCCCATACAAGCTCCACTTCCGAGAATAACCATAGAGTATACGGAATGCCAATTTTTTTGGAACCTAATTTATTGTGTATTAGTGTACGAGTAAATCGCTTCATGTTACACGCTACAAAAATTCGTTCGCTCATATTGATTTGGTGGTGGGTATATAAAATTCGCCACTGCCGAATATAATCTTACTTGTTTAGTTTGTATTGTTCAATTGGAAAAAAGAGAAATAAATATGTAATGCTAGGAACACAATATGTTTTACTGTCTTTGTAACATATGTATTACTAAAGACTTCGTTCTTGGTTCGCCATATTTTGGTGCGGCTTTTGACTCCAAATATATCCAAAAAATTTGAAGCTCGTTTATATATATTTTTTTTTTAATTTAAACGTTTGTTGTTAATCGTACTCACGCTTACAGGTTTTTCAGAACTTTTAAAAACATTTTCAGCTATTTTTACAGCACTAGATTTTGGGTTAGCTCTTACTTCTTTTATCTTTGCTCTTACTTCAGTTTTTTTGTTCTTTCAGTTTATTGTGATTGATATAAACCAAACTCTTCAGAACCCGTTACCCAATAATAATATCAACAATCAAAACCCATCTGCTAACATTAACCGGCTCGAGGCTACAGAAGAAACCTTGCAGTAACATGGCATTAGCCAACATAAAAACGAACTCGAATATTTCTTAAAAAATCACGAAATCAATGTGAGTCTTATTTCGGAAACGCATTTTATATCTAGAAGTTTATTTTGCATATCACATGTATGATACTAAGGATCCCAGAGGCAGAGCATGTGGAGACACAGCAATTTTAATAAAATCTCGAATTAAACACTACTTAAGGAGTGAATATCTTCAAACCACTAAAATCTGCATTGATTTACAATAAGTTTCTTAAACCACTAGGCCCTCGTTTTCTGGCAGCTGGTGACTGTTAAGCACACATTCTGGAGATCAAGACTGATTATTCCAAAAGGTCGTGTTGTATTTCATACACTTTCTAAAATAGGAAAATGAAAACCTACTCTTGGAATATCGGAAGGCTGAATTTCTAAAGAAATATTTAGAAAATTCCGCAATCGGATTACTTATTATAGTAAACCACTAAAAATCTTAAAAGACGTGCTTTAGTAAGCCCCCCTTGCGCAATTTAAGTGGTGGTTGGCGGAAAATGACACTTAAAAAGCAATCTATTTGCTATTCATTTGATTCATTGAAAATTATTTACCCCAAACCCATAAAATGAATCAATTGACTTGCCACCAATCACACACCATTTAGGACCAGCTGTTCCCCTATGTTTTATAATTCGAGAGGTCGAAAAGGCTATTGTTGATTTAAAACACTACAAAAGCACATGGTATTGACAAAATTCGTAACAAGATGATTATGGAGCTACTTCGAATAGCAATAAATATTTTTTAAATTTAAATTTATTTTTAACGCTATTTAGTAAAATTTACTCAAATGCTCATTGGCAGAAACTCTAGGCTTAGTTTAGATTGTAAACTCCTACTTTGCAACTCAATCATAAATCCTATATGGTGTTATGAAATACAGCTATGGGGAACAGCCTCAGCTTCAAATGTAGACAGAATTCAAAGACGCCAAAAAATTGCTACTAATGATCACAATAGCCCCCTGGTATATAAAAAATTCCAATACTCACAAAGACCTAAACGTGCCTAAACTAAAACTCATTAGCCCGCAACATACTAAATAATAGTGGCTATATTTGACTAACAAGAAGGGAGCCGAATCTGAGCCGAAGATAAGAAGGAAAAATTCCTACTTAATACATGTGTTCAACAATAATGAAACAATTTTCGGTTGGCACTGGCTGGACTAAATAATAAAAATTCATTAGATAATAAATAATATTGTACAGTGATGCATTCCAACGATTTTAACTACATATTTCACGCATATTTCACCTTTTCTATGTAAGTCTTTTATGATTTGCCAAGTCTCAATTGATGTTTGTCTTCCCCATTATAAATTTTTTCTCTACTTAACATCACAACTTAATATCTTTTAATGATAAATTATGAAACTTGAATTATTTTGCACGACACTTACCGTTATACATTCAAACAAAGAAAAATTAATAGAATTTTCACTACTTTTGGAATGACTGGGCTTCTTTTGCATTAGGCTGATGTCACTGTTTACATTATTTTGGTGCGTAAAAATTGATCTAATTTAACAATAAATCAATTAAATTTTGATTCCCTTTTGTTTCTTTTTTTGTGAATTATATTCTACTTATGTAACTATAGAGAAATGCAATACAATTTTCTAATATAGTATTATTTATATAAATATAAATAGTGTTGACTTTATTTTGACGATCACAGTATATGAATATGATCCTAAATTAGTGGCATGATTATTAAAAGGACTTAATGATACTCTTTCTATTTGTTAATGGAGCTTTTTGAATTTTCTACAATAATAAACCTACTAACACAAAATTAAGTGTAAAATGGAAAAATTCCAAAAAAAAATTAATAATATTCTTTTTTAAGAAGATCAACAACGGAAAACACTTAAAATAATTTTTTGCCTGAAGATGACCAACAAAGTTGGTCGAAGTATGGGAAATTAACAATACAAATTAAAAATAAACAAGAAAAGAATTTACATTTCAGTTAATTTTTTTAGTTTTTTGTTATTTTTTAATCTTTGTTTAAAATTTTCTTATTTTTGTTTGTTAAAAGCAAACGTTCCCATTGTTATTAGTATGTAATTTAGTCCTTATTTTGAGCAGTTGCACAAGTTGCAAAAGTGCCAGGAAAAGAATTTCGCGTATCCGAGAGCAAAATTATTTTCAAATCAATTAAATACATTTGTGGTATCTGTAATAAATGCCATCATACAATAAAAAAGGTACGCAAAAGCATTACAAATTTAGGGCGAAGAGGGGGAAGACTGATATTTAAGGAAAACAATTTAAATCCATATTTGTCTACTGCAAAACACTACTTGCCAATATAATATGGAAAGCACATTGTTTATTGGCATAATATTTTGCGAATTAAGCAGTAATTTAATTTTTTTAAAAACTAAGTTTTTGAGTTGAAATTTTTCCGTAAATAATTTTGAATTGATTTTTACGTAGTCTAGTAATGTGATTTCAGTTTCTTTGAAATGTATTTGTGCTAAATCTAATCTACATATGTATATATGATCTATAAGAGTCTTTATGTATACGAGTCAGAGTTAATTATGGTAGTAGATTTATACTATACATAGAATTAATTTATTAAGGATATCGACATATTTAAGACGTGTATGAGTGCAATAATCATATTTCTATGCACATGTGGAGGGTAGGCGAAAGCATGAAAGCTAAATTAATGGTTTCGTCCCTAAGAATAGCGATAATAATGAGTACGTGGACACTCCCCACCTAGATGTTGTAGGGTGTAATAAATCAACTGACTCGCCTTACACTTATGGTGCAATTACATACTCACTTGCTCTGACTCTTACTCTCCCTCTTGTAAATACTTAACAATTCAATTACAAAATACTCAAACAATTGCTAAATAAATTTCCATACACACGCGAACAGGAATGAATGGATGCACATGTGACACTACTTAGTTGTAAGTGTGATGACGCACTTACTACAATTTGCAAAATAATAAGTGCAACAACATGCACGCACAATATGCTTTTTTGTGTTATTGTAAAATAAATTAAATTAAATAAAATGTTAATGGTTGGCTACGCTTTCAAGTGGATCGCTAGTGCGGCTCTAAGTACCGTGTGCCTTCCTTCCTTTCTTTCATTCTTTCAAGTTGCAATATGCCCGTACGGCAGCCAATTGTAATCTTATGAATGGATGTATCTGTGTAAGTAAAACCTTTAACGCCAAACCATAATCATGGACTACATATACGTACTTAAAATCCTTCGAAAGGCAGCAACAACAAGAATGCCAAACAAAAAAGTGTCTTTAATTAATTGTAATTCTTCTGAAGGCAAAAAATTGTTTAACATTTTTCAATTTACTCATGTGAAAAGTGTTATTTAAACCACGATTGTGGGTGAGCTCACGCACACGCATACGCACACGTTTCCTCATGCTAACAATTTCAATCGCAGATAAAGACACAAACACTGACATTTACATTCCAGTACTGAACTACTGTGTGAATTACAGTGGCATATTTGGTAAAAAGGTACGGAAATAATCCAAAATATTTTATGTAATTTAAAAATAAATGTTTGTTTGCATATGTATATAGAAAGCTTTTCTTTCCTTCAGTAAAAACTCCTTTCCAGTTATTATACTGATTTTGAGCAAAAAAAAAAACATATTCAGGCTTATTTTTATATAAACCAGCAATGCATGTCGCTTTGAATTCCATCGCTATTTTGTTAGAGAGTCAGCTTTGGATCAATTGCAAAAACAGAAAGCATATGGCGTTTTCTTTTCTGACAAAAATGTTACACTTTTTTCCTTTTTTATATGGGAAATGGGTAAAAAGTGTAACATATATGTAACATTTTTGCCAGAAAAGAAAACGCCAATAGTGTTTTAGTGTATCACTCAAAAGATGAGCAACTACATACGGGTACACCGTATTTATTTTAAATGTTATACAATTGTTGCAGAACTCCTCAATATCTTACTAGAATCAGTAAAACAATTGTTGAGATCGACAATTATTGTCGTACAATATACGTTTACTTTAAATAATTTGCTTGTCAGCAAATGCAATATTCATCTATCGTTGACTATTTTCTCAATTGCAAAATATGCGCAATTTTTTTTATATTTGGAATATTTATGATTGATAAAGTCCAATTTCAGGAAAAATTATCGAAATAACTTAAAAATCACTACTTTTACTCTGCGCACAAGCCAGACGGAGAGAGCAAATGCCCTTAGAGCGTTACAAACATGAGCACGCACAAATCCAATATATTCCACCCACTATGTTGGTGTAGGGTATAATTAAGAAGATATATCAACTTAATAATTATTTATAGGTATACAACCTTACTTCTTAGCTATTAAATTAAACACAAGTTAATTGATTAAGCGCATGTTAGCACTGATAAATCATTAAATAATTCATCCTGAAATATACGAGTATGTTAGTATTTATATATATATAAAATAAGTAAGAAAGTATAATCGGTCAAGCCCGACTATATAATACCCTACACCCAGTATATGTATAAAAAGTTTATCGGAAATGGTCGCTATATGGGAGATATAACCTATTATGGACCGATCATCCAAAAAATTTAGAGAATATAAATATTATGTATGTTATACTTTATCTCGATATATGTACATAAATACTTTTATATATTTGGATAACAGCATTATAAGGAGATTTATGATCGTTAAAGGGATGTTCGGAAATGTGCCTTATATTTGAGCTGCGACTAATTATATACCGATTATCGTAAAATTCTACCATATTATTTGCATATATACGAAACATATTTGTGTTCAATATTATTTGGATACCGACATTTTTAAAAGAGTTATGCACTTTAAAGTGATTTTCGGAAGTCGGGCTTAAATGGGAGCTATGGTCGATTACGGACCGATCTTTACAAAATTTATAGATATGATTTGGCTTCATTTACTACTCATTTGTGATGAAATTTGGATACTTGCATAATTCAAGCATTTATGATCGTTTTTCTCCAATATTATAATATTTATTGGTGTTACAAACCTTAGCACGAATCCAATATACCCCCCACTATTGTGGTGTAGGGTATAGATAATTTATATTATTTAAAAAGTAACAATTTTTAATCTATTTTATTAAATTAAAAAAAAAACAGTCTTAAACTGTTGAATATTTCTAAAATATTAATTTTATTTAAATTTACATAAATTTTATCACACGGTGTTACCGTTTCGTTATATTTTTCATCGTCTACCTCTCCCCCTTTTCGGGACTTCCTTAATTTTTGATTGCTTGAGCATAATCTTTATGTGATTGTGTCTCAACACTTTTGTATTGTAGTTGTCGTATAAAACTGATTGAATCTTTTTCGCCTTCAGCACTATTTACATTTGGCAGGTCGTATAGTTTGTCGACTATACTCGAAAACGGCAATCTTCTATTCTCATGCCTATTTTTGAGAATTGTCCATGTATAAATCTACCAGCTTCACCTTCTGTCCAAATAAATCGTTGAACGACGGCCACTCAGCAATCACACCACTGATAATCTATGTGCACTAGAGTGCTTTAATATTGTATAGACGTAACAAAATTTTAAGCTACAGGCCGTCCTTACCCTAACAATTGTTCTATGGATTGTAGAAACACGGTCTGAAAAAATATTAAGACGATAGAATAACAATAACTGGCACCGCATCGGCTCTGAAGTTTGGTGGTACATTTACAAGGGGAAATATAAATATTTTCTCTTTTTGCAAAAATTTTGCCATTAAATAACTACGAAATTGGAGTTCTAAAAATATATAAAAGATAAAAATTGGTTAAAATTTGTTAAAGTTATTAAGTATTCCGCAGGCCATTAACATGTTTCAACCACTTGAATAAGATTAGTAAGAAAAATATTAATAAATTCTAAGGAATATTTGAATAAAATCATACTTTTACTTTAAATATACATACATATGTATTTACAAGTGAGTTTTTTTCTTCTTTATCTAGTTTGGTAACAAATTTTTGATTAACGGCCGTTTCAAAACTCCATTTTCATTTTTTTTTAAATTTTGTTGAAAT
This sequence comes from Bellardia bayeri, assembly GCA_950370525.1. Lineage (NCBI taxonomy): Eukaryota > Metazoa > Arthropoda > Insecta > Diptera > Calliphoridae > Bellardia > Bellardia bayeri. The sequence continues at coordinate 40,799,751 of OX493268.1, read as the reverse complement.
AAATTTAGAATTTTTATAACATCTCTTTGAGATTTATTAAGAATATATGAGGCAACAAAAATATAAAAGAATTATGTCAAACATCCCATAGTTTTCATGTACCCGCAATTTTAATTTGGCGGATTTCGGGAAAAACAAGTTTTTTTTTTTTTTGGCATATTTTGGTGAGCACGCTTAATTTCTTTGGTATTATGATTTGTAAAAAAAACTCAACCAGAATAATATAGTCCAGATTATCTTTAATATTTTCTGAAAGTTTTACTCAAAACGGACAGCATTAGCCGTTAAATCGTGAAGGCCAAAGGTAAAATGTTGGTATACTTAGGATTTCTAATGGAAAAATAGAGAAATGTTAGAAATTTTTTTTAAAATAAGAGCGCAAAATCTAAATTAACCCATTAACGCACTCGGGGTCAAAATGTCCGAAAACTTTAAAACCCATAAAAAGTACTGCGGATTTTGGTACAATTAAGCGCGTTTAAAGGTTAATTTAGATTTTTGCGCTGTTATTCTACATTTTGGACCTTAAGATATATGTAGTTTTCCCAAGTTTCATAAAAGTCAATAAAAAATTTACAACATTTCGCTATCATTCCATCATCCAAAATTTGACCTTAGTCCTGTAAAACAAGACTTGTAATGCAAATATTAAAATATAATAAGAAACATTTATAAAAATAAATTACTAGAAAAGAACGCGTACATATGTTAATTTCTGTTCATCACATTTTTCTGATTTTGATAAAAATTTATATTTAAAATTTATATAGAATGAAATTAACTCATATACGAGTATGTACTCGCAAATTCTTCAGCAATCATTATAAATGAAATTTTTGTTTCAAGTCTGGATAAAAGTAATAAGTTTAAATTGATTGTTTTTAAGTTGATGCGAAATGTCGAGCAAAAAATACTGCTTGCTTGGGAGGGATTTGATAAGGAAGACAATAATCCGGAATCATTTTCTGGTGCGCTTTAAATGTAAATGATTTTTGCCTCCGATGAGCCACTTATAAGCAATGGATTCTGAATCCAAAAAAACGCCTATTGTAAAGACTTCTTAACGCGTTGAATAAACTTATATTTTAATAAACAAGCAAAAATTGTTCGTGCGGTTTTATGTGCAAATTATTTGTGGAGAAATATGATAGGGTACGTCTGTAAATCAAATTTTTTAGACCAATAAAGCTCTATTTCGGGAGGATATATACTTTGAGCACGAGATTAACATGGACCAGTCCAAGTAAAGGTGGCTATACACTACGTGTTTTTGCTTATGTATTTTTAAGCTTACAACTCACATGTTTTTCTTTATGTCTGTCAAAATTGGTTATTTTACATATGGGTTTTAATTTTTGGTATTTTTGTATGTACAATTACACGTGACATCGCCATGATTAAAACAGCTGATACGCTTAAATATTATTCTTTTTTAACACATAAATTTCCATGTCGTTTCTTTAAAAAAGCGTTAAAGCCGCTACAAAGCGTCACTAAATTGCCGGCGTCAAAAATATTGATTTAAGGTTTTAAGTTTTTTAATATACAAGATGTGGAGCTTGTATCAAAAATTTTTAAATAATTTATATCATTGTTATTAAATTATCAAAATGGGATAAAAAAATATTTAATTTATCACTTATGCAAATTCTTCATACGGCCGGCTAATGATAGCGCAGATTTAACCGTTGACAAATCTTTTCGCCTGGCATATACATTTGAAAACATGTGTTTGAACATAAGAAAATAGAGCGTGTTCTAATCGAAAAAATACATGTGTATTACCACATGTATTTTACACAAGCAACGTTTTTGAGGTCATGTTTTTACTGCCATATGTAAAATTTGACATCTACAATGTAAAAAACACGTAGAGTTTATGCACCTTAAATTGTGATTCTGAGTCCATCGGTACAGCTTAAAATTTATGAGCGTTGTAACTATCAACACAAACACCTCCCAATATGTTAGTGTGGGTATAGAAATGCTTAATGTTGCTTATGAATAAAGTAATATAAAAATCTGTGACGTGGTACCTCATGGACCACAGTGCGGATACAAACAATTATAAGTATGTATGTACAATATAAATATGCGTTAATCTAGTGTGTGCGTATGTGTAATACGGTTAAGACTAACACATTTATCGCTGATACGCATAAGCAGCAGTTGTCGTTGTCGTTCGTTACTCGTACAGTTGCAAAATTTATGTTGGGCTATTACACACTCACATACCAGTTTGCCAGCATGCCATTTGAAAATAGCTCCAAATGACGTTGTGTGTTTGTTGACCCATGTCATACTTTTGGTTGCATTAAATGTTCTCTTTACAGTTTGTGCAACGTGTGTAATATACGTGAATATGTGTATGCTATTTTACAGTGTGTTCTTAAGTTGTGTTATTATGCGGTTATCACCATCGTTTTTGTAACATGTTTATACATACAACATAGTTAGTATGTAGCGTAATAATTAAATCTTACAATTACAAACATACAGTGTGTGTTTGCTATTTTATAAAGCACACACATTCATATACATATTTACATGCTCAGAATATAATAATTATAAATAAGTATCTACATAAATATAAGTATGTATGTACACACATACATATGTATGTATATACTAAACAATATCTAGTGAATTCGGAAAACTGCGTTTTTAAAGACACATTCATTAAATTGGAAGAAAATGTTTACTAAATGCTTACAAAGTAAGAAAAATTATCATAAACTCATTCATATATGTATGTATTTATGTTTGTAAATATTTATGTATATTATTATTTAGTATCATTTTTAATTGGCAAATAATTTCAACTTTTGCTTCAGTTTAATGTATGTCAATATATTAAATAAATATTTAATAAATTTCTACAGTCTATTAAATTAGGTAAAACAATGAACATATAGAAGCAAAACAAATCAAAGCGATGAAACTTGGTGCACAAAACTTCAAACTTTATATTTGTGCACCAAGTTTCATCGCTTTGATTGATTCGGAGATTTTGGATATTTTTTTCTTTTAACATTTCTCCAGATTATTTAAAAAAAAACATAAGTTTTATATCTTATATATTTATTTCATTCAACTAGTTAAGGATCAACTTAATGCATAGGGGTTGCAATTTCAGAATATTCTTATTTTTTTTAGCTAATTAAAATTTTATAAAAAAATACACATTAATGACTTAATAATCTATGAAAATATTTGGAAAATGTTTGAAAAGTAAATAGTAGATCAATACGGCTTTCCTCTTGACCACATTACCTTCTGCTCATATATGTATATGTCATGGTTTTTAACAAATCTTCCATTACAAAAAAATAAATAAATATTTATACATTCTTCATTTGTAGGGCGTAATTTATTATCTTATTTGCAAAAACAAAATATGTAATTATAACCTTATATCAATTATACTGGAGAGCCCAATTTTGGAACTTTGTATATAGTATGTACAAAGCGGCAAATATTGTTACTATTGTTTATTATACCCTTCACCTTCAAGAGAAGGGTATATATAAGTTTGTCATTCCGTTTGTAATTTCCACAATATAACTTTCCGACCCTATAAAGTATATATATATTCTGGATCCTTATAGATAGCGAAGTCTATTAAGCCATGTCCGTCTGTCTGTCTGTCTGGATGTTGAAATCAATTTTCTGAAGTCCCCAGATATCTTCGTGATCCAAATCTTCAATAATTCTGTCAGACATGCTTTCGAGAAGAAGCTATTTAAAATCAGCAAAATCCATCCACAAATAACGGAGATATAAGCAAGAGACAACATCTGAAAATTTCATCAAAAAAACTAAGTATATTAATATTCTTACAAATGTTTTCATAAACAGATGTCGCTGGTTACACAAAGTGTTTAAGTGTGTTCTTAAACCGTAATATAAGAGTGTAAAAAGTTTTTGAAAACTTTAAGTGTGTTCTTAAACCGTAATATAAGTGTGTAAAAAGACAGTGTGTTCATTTTTAATTGTGTTTGTGTACATTTAAATAAATAAAGACTCGTTATATTTTCTTCAAACTACTTAACGCTTTGATTTTGCAATTAAAAAGAATCTGGTTTATTTAAAGAAAATAAACCACCGTTTTTAAAAGGTAAAAACGTAACAATATAATATATATATGTATATAATATAATAGTAAAATAATAATAATAATAATAATAGAAATTAATAAATAAAAAGAAATGATAATTACAGCAAATTTCAAACCACCAGGTAACACTGGTTAAAAGGTTGATGTTTGTCTGTTGGCTAGCAGGCACCGTAAGTGGTGCAGAGGGTTAGAAGGCAAAGAATTCTGATGAGAGAAAGAGGTGTTTCTAGAAACATATGTAAATTCAACAACCCAGCCAAGAAAATTATCAATAAAAAAAATTTTAATAATAAAAATTTTTTCAAGTTGTAAAACAATTCCTACCTTCAATAAAAATAATTTAATGAAAATGAAATTTAATGAACTCGTTCGAATAAAAATTAATAAATTGTTCTTATTTCTAGAAAATTTTATATTTATCAGTTCATAACACATTGCTAGTTGAAAAACCCGACAAGTAAAACTGGATTCATCGTACTCGATTTAGCTTTACCCCCTAGATGCCCGCTTGTCGGTTTTTGAACTAGCACAGTGTTATGAACAGATCAATATAAAATTTTGCAGAAATATTTGGCCTATATATAAAACTACCAAATTGTGAATAATATCATACTTTAATATGTGGGATTCAGCAAAGCCCAATTATTTCATTTAAATTAAATAAAGTATTTAATGTGATTATCATAATTTATCCAGATGGAGATAAGGCTTTCTTTTACATCATTTTGAAATAAATTTATTCATAAAACTTTCTTAATACGAAATGTAGCAATACAACTTTTAATTGAAAAAATAAGAATATAACTCCCAAAAAAAAACCACATCGAAAAACATTACTGCGAAGAATGTATTTCTCTAATCAAAATCAAAAACACATCAGCTCTGCTTGTAGGATATATCATTAATTTGTCCTAAATAGTTCATATCAAATGTTTAAAAATTGTATACCGTGTCTATAGAAATACTTTAAAACCCATCCCGTTTAATATTATGTTTTTTAATTGAACAAAATTTAAAAAACTCAGAAATAATTCTAATTTCTAAGAAAAAAGTAAAACTCAAGACAAAAGTTTTTTTTCTGAAATTTTAAAAATAAAACTCAAAAATAATCATTATAATATAAACAAACACTAAAACTTAAAATATAATAATTATTTAATGAGTAATAAATAACACTTAAATAATAATCGTTAAAACTATTTTTTTTAAATAAAAATTAAATTAAACTGCTTAGAATAAAATTGGTATACTCAAATATATTATATACTAGTTGACCGTCTGGCTTCGCTCGGTATTTACTAATGATTTGTATTTCATAGAATAAGGCCCGTTTTCTCAATGTGTCGACAAACTGCCTGTTACTCAATGTCGACATAATTTTATTAGACTGATAATATGTCCGTTAACAATATTGGTTTTCTCAATATACCGACAGAAACATTATTTTCATTTGGCAATACCTCTAATAATGTATGTGAAAATTGGGAACTCTATCTTTAAGTGACAAGTTGTTGACATAAATCAGCTGTTTTCCAAATGTGTAAAAATAACAATAAATAAAATCAAAAAAACAAATATTTTAAAAAATATATAATATCCATGTCTGCCAGGTGGTTAGGTCTGGCATAATAAACTCTTTCAACATTCACTTGGAATTCATGTTCTTCAAGTTCTTCCTCCATCAAATTAATATTTATTCCTCTATTAAAAATTTTTTCTGAAATCTATTTAATTTTTTTTACAAAAATCAAGGTATTGCCACATAAAAAATATGAACAGCAGTCAACTGATTGAATTTATCTGCACAACAAATAAATAATCGGCAGATGAGGACTGGTTAATTTTGCGACCGAATAGAAGCAAATGAGACTTGAGAAAACCTAATTTTTTTAATCGGCAGTTTTTCGTTGGGAAAAAAGATAATCGCCTAATGAGAAAACAGCCCTAAGATATATTCACAACCTGCTTGTTATTATTTATTTGCAAATAAAATATATTAATTTGTATAGCATACTTTAGGGGGATTTTTTTCATTAAAGTCGACTGGACTCACAAAAAAAATTCAGAGTTTTAACCGGAATTTTTGATTTTTTTCTTTACAAACCATCTCCTGAGAATTTCAAATCTAATAAAAAAAAATCAGTCAAATCGCTCCAGCCGTTCTCACGTGATCCCATTACATCCATGGACCATTTCATTTATATATATATATATAAGATACATACTGTAGTAGATGTTTTAAAAATTTTGGATTTAAAATAATTAAATTTTTAATTCCTTTTATATGAGTCAGTATGCTCGGTGCTTGGAAGCTTGAATGGGCTTAGCTCGCCGGATTGGGGAGGGTTCTTGACCATACGTGACCTTAAAAACCCACATAAACAAAAAAAAGGAAAATAAATACTTCCAAGGCTGAAAATCAATTGAAATCTAAAAGAAAACTCACTAACTGGGCTATTGCTATTAATAAATTGGGATATGTTTAAGAAATACAAAAGAGTGACAGATGATGTTGTCACTTGGAACACTTGAACAGAAAAAAACACCCACCCTCGTTTACCTTAGATACATTCATGTTCATATTTTCTTAGTATCTTCCCTAACAATTAGTTAAATATCTAAAATATCTTACGTAAAATCGGTTTCATTATCAGCATTCCCCAAAAGGATATCTTCTACTCAAAATTATTCATTATGACAATTCAAAATTATTTATTGTTTATAATATAATTAGTAAGATTTACGAGCTTAAACATAAGTTTAATAATATAAATTTAAAATTAACCTTTCGTTTGTTTCTTTTCTTTGTTTTTAAAATAAAAATTAAATTAAACTCATAAACATATAGTCTTAGATATGAATCGAACGCATGTTAAATAATGAAATGTATATTATAACTCACTGTTTGGTGTATTTCAGGTTGCATATTTCTTACTCGATTTTACCCTTACTTGTTACTCTTCCAACATTTTGTTTGTAGTAGGTGATGGTTTGAGCTCAAAACATCCCGAGAACTGTAACTTTAAAAATGTATATGAGTGAAATTATAAATAAATTTAGATAAGAAATAACATACATACTTTGTCTAACACGCTATACTTATATTTTAATTTTGATATTATGATATAGCTATTTTTATATTAGATTACAACAAAAAAATTAAAATCGCAAAAATAAAGTTCAATTTATATTCTTAACATTGGTCTGTTAAATAAATTCTAAGCTTTACAATTAAAATTACTTCTCCGATATTCAATCGAATGTTAAGAGTATAGCTTGAACTTTATTCTTTACAGTTGTAAACGCACTGATACAATTAAGAGAAACTTAACTCAATAATTAATCTTTTCAAATTAAAGTCTACATACATATACTTAAATCTTAGTCTTAATACTTTACTTCTTCTTCTTTGTTTTATATAATCTTATTAAACCTTGATTATTGGAGACAGCATTCTATTGTTGTTTTTGTATAAAAAATTTACTGCTGTTGTTGTTTTTTTTTTTTTTTGATGAGTAGTGGTAGGTATTACATCTTGGTTTGCAGCAATGGGCAACTATTCAGTAAATAATCGGAATATGTTTGAGAGTAACTCGATTTTACTCAAAAAAAATGATTTTACTTCTTCCAGCTTTTGATAACCTTCTATATGTCAGGTTTTAATTGCTCCAGTATATAAAGACTGTACTGACTTAATATATAAGCACTACGATTTGGCATTTGAAACAAACGAAATAATGGACTTTGGACTTTGACATGTGGCGTGTGTCGTGTCAATTAGTTAAAGCATAATTATTCAATTAGCGTCGTCGAATCACATGTAATTCACCATTTATGATTTAAAATTATTTAATCGACATCCAAGTATCTAATGTTCAGACACCAAAATTATGTATGTAATTTGTACAATATATTTCATATACCAAAGTTTACATATATTTCATACGCCAAATATAAAAATTATTTCATACACCAAAACCCTGAAGAATAATTATTATATTAATGAAATAATTATTTCAATAAATTATAATAACCTACCAATTAAAATTGGGCTTTATAATAAAAAAAAATGTTTTATTAAATTCACGATGTTTATCGATTAATTGATTTCACCCTTCTATTTTTATATTCCGCAAAATAAACTTTGTGCTTACAAAATTATATAAAAAAAGGTTTTTAGCGGAAGACGAAGTTCAGCTCAACAACCCGGTCTAATTAGATATGCAGTTTTGGTAATTACTTGATAATCAGGTCAGTTATCTTTATTTACCAATGTTGTCAACTCCATCTAATGATGTGATGAATTTATGTCATAACATAACATGATGATGTGAAACATTTATATTTATGTAAAAATTAGTGTAATTTATAATTTAAGAGTATAGACTAAATTTATGTTGTTACTCTCTTACTAAATAAATATATTTATACAACTAAACTATAACATTAACTAACATAATGTTAGTATAAATATCTTTGTTCAGAAGATTTTTTTTTTTTTTTTTTGTAAATTAAAGTGTTGCCATTTTAGATAATTTATAAAGTTAAATTTTTATTTATCTATTAAGTTAGTATAATTCTTTCGTTTATATTATGTTATTATATATTTTATCATTAAAGGTCAAATTATTCTGAACAGTTATTAATTAAAGTATCCCTCTAAAATATACTAATTATATCAAAATTTAATAATTTTAATTAGTTTTAAGTAATAAATTCATATTATTTTATACTCAACTATTTACTTTTAAAGTAATTAACGAAACTAATGTTGATGTGTATTAATATATATAAAAGGAAACTCATAGATAAATATAAAAATAATTATAAAATGTATACAAAATCTATCATATTAGATATCAATCTAAAAAAATTAATAATAGCAAATATAATAATATTCAATTATTTTGCTAAAACTCTTGGTTTATTAAATTTCACCAATTCTTTTTTCAAGAATAGCATTTTTTTTTTAAACAAAATCTGTTACAAACCTTCTCTGTAGAATTAGTTTATCTAGTTCGAAAGTAAGGAAATCGGATTTTGAATAAAATTTTCGTGGGGCACGACCACACCCTGAGTATATTATTAGCCGGGTAATTATTTATGTATGGTATTCCTTATAATGGCTTCAAATCTTTTGCATGATACATGCCAATGTATTTTCCCGCAGGTGTCTCAAGTTCATAACAAGATGATCCAACCTTTTTTCTTATTTTACACTTAATGTAAGGTGGCAGAAGTTTAGCATTAATTCCTTTCTTCATGTCTGATTGCTTGAAACTTTTCCTTAACACTTCCTGTCCTGGTTTATAACAAATGTCCCTGCTTCTTAAATTGTATCTTCTCGTAGCGTTTTCGTGAGCAATAACTAAATTTTCTTTCACCTTCTCATGTAGGTTAGACATTCTACAGTCATTGGGAATGATATTACCCTGAGGTTCATCTAAACAATTTATTTTCTGTAAAAGTGAATACGCAGATGCATGGGTTATCATATTGTAGCCAAAAGCACAAAAGTACGGTGAACATTTAATCGCGTCGTGATAATCACTTCTGAGTATACTAGCAATTTTGGAAACGTGCAAATCCCATTTATCTTGTTTTTCTTTCAATAAAATGCGAAGTTTTACCAGAAATTCGCGATTTGTTCTTTCTGAAATATTAGCTTGTGGGGAGTACAAAGCGGTTTTGATGTGGGTAATACCGTAAATTTTTAGAAAATCAGACATTTGTGATGATACGAACTGTTTTCCATTATCAGAGTGGATAAATTGAGGTATTCCAAACTGGTGGAAAATATTTTCTTCTAAAAATTTTATTATGGCAGAGCTTGTTGCCTTTTTAAGTGGTTTTAAGAAAATATATTTCGTGAGATGGTCTACTGCAACGAAAACTGTGCAATTACCCAATTTTGTCCGGGGATATGGACCTAATAGATCCATATAAATTCTTTGAAATGGACGTTCAGAGATAATCTGACGACCCATAGTAGGCCTTAATGTTTGGTTAGTGGGTTTCACAAGTTTACATACTTCGCATTCAGAAACAAATCTTTTAATGTCTCGTGACATTCTTGGCCAAAAGTATTTTTCTCTTACTCTATTTAATGTTTTTGCAAAACCACCGTGACATGATTGTAATACGTGATTTATTTCAATAACTTGTTGGCAAAGTTCCTTTGGTAACCACAATCTCCATAAGGATAGTTCGTCAATAAACTCACCTTTACGAAATTTAACTCTCTGATAAACATAGTCTTCAGACACCATAGTATCTGGAAAGTTGTTTGGACTTTTTGAAATTTCCGTTTTTAAAGCTATGTAATCTTCTGACTTAAAAAATGGGGAATTTAGATCAATTTCGGATGGTAATATTGGTAATGAAATTTCATCGATATCAAGTCGTGATAATGCGTCTGGTACAACGTTAGCTGATCCTTTTCTATATTCAATTTCAAAATCAACTCTCTGCAGTTTAATACTCCATCGTCCTAAACGACCTGTTAAATCCTTTTGCGACATTAACCAGCGAAGACTAGAGTGGTCTGTTACTATCTTAAAGGAAAGTCCTTCAACATAGGGACGGAATTTCTTAAGACAAACAATAGCAGCCAGGCATTCTAGCTCTGTGACAGTATAGTTTTGTTGATTTTTATTTAATTTCTGCGAAACGTAAGCTACTGGATGTTCCCTTCCATTTTCGTCAGTCTGTGTTAATACACCTCCTACACCTACTCGTGATGCATCGCACTGGATGGTAAACGATCGACTAAAGTCAGGCTGTACAAGTACAGGTGCTGATGTTAATGCCTCCTTTAACTTTTTAAATGCCATTTTTGCTTCAGGTGTTAATATAAATGTCGCTCCTTTCTTTAGACAGTCAGTAAGTGGAGCAGCTAGGTCAGAAAAGTTAGGTATAAACTGACGATACCACCCGGTCATGCCTATATATCGTCGTATCTGCCTAGGACTTTTAGGTAGCGGAAAATCTAATATTGCTTCTACTTTTCCTTTGTCAGTCCTTAAACATCCCTGGCCTACAATATACCCTAGATACTTTATCTCCTTTTGACAAAAACGACTTTTCTCAACATTAATGGTCAAATTTGCTATGGCTAAACATTTTGCCACTTCATGTAATATTTCGATATGTGTCTTAAAATCTTTCGTGCAGACTAGCAAGTCATCTAAGTAAATGAAGACGTTTTCACGAAGTCGACTGGGAATAGTCTTGTCCATCAAACGACTCATTCGTTGTGCGGCGTTGCAGAGCCCGAAAGGCATTACTGTAAAATGATACAGTGGCCGGCCAGGTACAGCAAATGCCGTTTTTTCTTTGGAGGACTCATCTAGAGGTATCTGCCAAAAGGCGTCTTTAAGGTCGATACCTGTAATAAAGTGAGTGTCCTGCAAACGACTCAATAGTCCATTGATATGTGGCAATGGGTATGCATCTTTTTTTGTTAATGTATTTAGTTTACGTGAATCCAGGCAAAGGCGAATTTTACCAGGTTTCCTTACTAACACTATTGGGCTACAGTACGGACTGTTACTTTCCTCTATTACTCCTAACTTTAACATACGATCTAATTCACTATATGCCTCAGCCTGTCGAGGGGGTGATAGAGGATAATGTTTCAATTTAAAGGGTACAGAATCGCCTGTGTCTATCGTGTGCAACTCTAGTGAAGTGCGACCTAAACCAAGTTTGCTGTAAGAAGGAAACTCCTCTATAACACGCTTTAGTTCAAAAAGTTGTAAGTCTGACAAATTATGTATATTGCTATTAACGTCGTTACTAAAAGTTTCACTATCTAATGAAATGTCTGATATAAACAATTGAGGTGCTATGTCAAAACTTTTCCAAAAATTGATTCCTAAATATACAGATTGTTTTAAACTAGGGGATAAATAAAAAAGTATTTTCTTTGAAACACTATTGTAAGTAGTGCTTATTTCTAGAAAGCCTATGACGTTCTGTTTGGCACCATCAGCAGTTTTTAATGAGGTATTAATTGGAGTAAAGTTTAATTGAAGTTTAGCTAACAGATCTAAGCAATTGTTACCTAAAACACTAATTGAAGCACCAGAATCCAGTAAACCAAAAACTTCAACAGGACCAAAATAAATTTTTGCGTATGGTCTATCATCTTTTAATTCATTAATCACTGTTGATTCTACTATCTTTACAAATTCTCTTCTCCTTTTATATCTTTCTCTACATTTTTTTATTTTTCTTGAAATTAAATTATCCTTAAGGATTTTTGCTTGTGCCTTCTTGTACTTTAACATTTTTGTATGAAAAGCTTCATGAAATTGCGAATTTCTTTCTAATTCATAATCACTACATAACTTTCTATTCATAATCGGAATTAACTTTTCATCATCAGCCGTTTTAAATTCAGGGTTGTCAACTTGTGTTTTTATGTCAATTATAGAGGGATTTCTATTAGAGAACGAGGAACCCTCTTCTACTCGTTCGGACGATTGTTTCCCGAATGCTTTTTGCACTGTGGGGTAGTTATATTTTTTTCACCACATCTATAGCAAAATAGGTTACGTTTTTCTGATGGACAATCGTAAAACGAGTGTCCCATTTGGTCACAATTCCAACATTTGAAATGTCTCGTGTCTATTATTTTACGTTCTTTACTTTGATTTCCCTGATATCTAAATGCAGCAATTTCTCCTTCATCAATTAATTCGTCTACATTTTCACTAATTCCAATTTCAGCAATATGTCTATTCTGAAGTCTAATCTGTTGTTTTCTAAAAACATACTTTTCAGCTTTTCGTGCACAATCCCTTAAATGATCTAAACTAAAGAGATCTGTTGCAAATAACAGTGAACCTAATGATTCCTTTACATTATTTTTGATTAAATCGATCATTTTATTTTCACTCATCGGTTGAGAAAGACGGGAATTCATAGCTATCATCTCTGAGAAGTAGTCATCAAAAGATTCTTTGGGCATTTGACGACGTTCAATAATTCGGACAAGTTTATCGCAGTCATTTTCGATTTTACCAAACTGTTTTGTTAGAGCAAATTTTATTTCATCGTATTTAGAGTTTGGATGCTGCTTTAAAAATGACCAAAACCAAGTATCGGCTTTGCCTTTTAAAAGAGTATGAAAATTTGTACTTATATAGTTGTCTGAACAAATGTATCTAGTTTTCAGTGTATCTACTTTAAAAATGAAGTCGTTTACATCATCTGAACCATCATATGTAATGTTCCACTTCTCTATTCGAACTGAATCGTTTGAGGATGTACTTCTACCTGAGTCAGAATTAATACTCTGGTTATGAAAAGAAACGTTGTTTGGATTTTGTCTATTTGTGCCTGAATTATTGGGATTTACTTGGGACTGATTATATGAGCCAGAATTTCTATTAAAACCTTCCACTAAGGATTGCCGTAAATTAGAAATTTCTCCCATAAAAGCATTATGGTTAAGCGTAAGAACACGTTCCAATCGAGAAGTTAAAACACTTAAATCATTTACGTTACTTGGTGGAACTTGTTGAGAACCACTTGGCAGATTACTGGTTTCGTTTTCGTTACCCATATCAACTGCCGATTCTGCTGGTTGAAGTGAAGATTGTAAACTACTTTCTCTGATTTGAGTAACTATTGGACTCTTGGCTATTCTGTGTCTTGACAAAAAAGGACTATCAGAATTATCATCTATCGTGCAAGAAATATTTCTAGCTCTAGTTCTTGTTAAAATAGGACTTCCACTAACTCGCGGTCTTGGTATAAAAGGATTTTCTGAATTTTCATCAAAAGTGTAATCAATTTGGCTATCACTGATTGGTTCTTCACTTATTTTTGATTTACCTTTTCTTTTTGACATAACTTAACACTAAAATCTTTAAGTTTATATAGAATTTTATCTATAATTATTTTATATACATATATTTTTTTTTTTTTGGGAATGCTTAACTTAACTTCAACTACGAAGATAGATAATAACTAATATCTTCTAAACAAAAACTATCCCACCTCCACTTATTTAAAAACTAATTTTCCATGATCATATTAATGTGTCGCAGATGTTGTTCTCTATTTAAACAGAATACAACATGACTCACACAAAATACTAATCAACTATTGAAACTAAAGTGATGAAAACAATTTTATCTAATGAAAGTAGCTAGACAAGATTTAAAAGAAACTAAATATTGAATGACTTACTTTCATATTAAGATAAATAAAGGTGTACTTAAATGACTTTTCACTGCAACATGGGTAAAAGTACCACATATGACTAGTAAAAGTAAAATATTAAATATATAAAAAAAGGAAAGTAGACTGCAATTTACCTGATCAAATTAAAAGGGAATCATAATCAGATAAAGACAAATCTGCGAAAATTTAAAAAAATTCGAATACGACATTTCTGCCGAATCCGTTGGGCGCCATTTTTCTATTATGTAGTAGATGTTTTAAAAATTTTGGATTTAAAATAATTAAATTTTTAATTCCTTTTATATGAGTCAGTATGCTCGGTGCTTGGAAGCTTGAATGGGCTTAGCTCGCCGGATTGGGGAGGGTTCTTGACCATACGTGACCTTAAAAACCCACATAAACAAAAAAAAGGAAAATAAATACTTCCAAGGCTGAAAATCAATTGAAATCTAAAAGAAAACTCACTAACTGGGCTATTGCTATTAATAAATTGGGATATGTTTAAGAAATACAAAAGAGTGACAGATGATGTTGTCACTTGGAACACTTGAACAGAAAAAAACACCCACCCTCGTTTACCTTAGATACATTCATGTTCATATTTTCTTAGTATCTTCCCTAACAATTAGTTAAATATCTAAAATATCTTACGTAAAATCGGTTTCATTATCAGCATTCCCCAAAAGGATATCTTCTACTCAAAATTATTCATTATGACAATTCAAAATTATTTATTGTTTATAATATAATTAGTAAGATTTACGAGCTTAAACATAAGTTTAATAATATAAATTTAAAATTAACCTTTCGTTTGTTTCTTTTCTTTGTTTTTAAAATAAAAATTAAATTAAACTCATAAACATATAGTCTTAGATATGAATCGAACGCATGTTAAATAATGAAATGTATATTATAACTCACTGTTTGGTGTATTTCAGGTTGCATATTTCTTACTCGATTTTACCCTTACTTGTTACTCTTCCAACATTTTGTTTGTAGTAGGTGATGGTTTGAGCTCAAAACATCCCGAGAACTGTAACTTTAAAAATGTATATGAGTGAAATTATAAATAAATTTAGATAAGAAATAACATACATACTTTGTCTAACACGCTATACTTATATTTTAATTTTGATATTATGATATAGCTATTTTTATATTAGATTACAACAAAAAAATTAAAATCGCAAAAATAAAGTTCAATTTATATTCTTAACATTGGTCTGTTAAATAAATTCTAAGCTTTACAATTAAAATTACTTCTCCGATATTCAATCGAATGTTAAGAGTATAGCTTGAACTTTATTCTTTACAGTTGTAAACGCACTGATACAATTAAGAGAAACTTAACTCAATAATTAATCTTTTCAAATTAAAGTCTACATACATATACTTAAATCTTAGTCTTAATACTTTACTTCTTCTTCTTTGTTTTATATAATCTTATTAAACCTTGATTATTGGAGACAGCATTCTATTGTTGTTTTTGTATAAAAAATTTACTGCTGTTGTTGTTTTTTTTTTTTTTTGATGAGTAGTGGTAGGTATTACATCTTGGTTTGCAGCAATGGGCAACTATTCAGTAAATAATCGGAATATGTTTGAGAGTAACTCGATTTTACTCAAAAAAAATGATTTTACTTCTTCCAGCTTTTGATAACCTTCTATATGTCAGGTTTTAATTGCTCCAGTATATAAAGACTGTACTGACTTAATATATAAGCACTACGATTTGGCATTTGAAACAAACGAAATAATGGACTTTGGACTTTGACATGTGGCGTGTGTCGTGTCAATTAGTTAAAGCATAATTATTCAATTAGCGTCGTCGAATCACATGTAATTCACCATTTATGATTTAAAATTATTTAATCGACATCCAAGTATCTAATGTTCAGACACCAAAATTATGTATGTAATTTGTACAATATATTTCATATACCAAAGTTTACATATATTTCATACGCCAAATATAAAAATTATTTCATACACCAAAACCCTGAAGAATAATTATTATATTAATGAAATAATTATTTCAATAAATTATAATAACCTACCAATTAAAATTGGGCTTTATAATAAAAAAAAATGTTTTATTAAATTCACGATGTTTATCGATTAATTGATTTCACCCTTCTATTTTTATATTCCGCAAAATAAACTTTGTGCTTACAAAATTATATAAAAAAAGGTTTTTAGCGGAAGACGAAGTTCAGCTCAACAACCCGGTCTAATTAGATATGCAGTTTTGGTAATTACTTGATAATCAGGTCAGTTATCTTTATTTACCAATGTTGTCAACTCCATCTAATGATGTGATGAATTTATGTCATAACATAACATGATGATGTGAAACATTTATATTTATGTAAAAATTAGTGTAATTTATAATTTAAGAGTATAGACTAAATTTATGTTGTTACTCTCTTACTAAATAAATATATTTATACAACTAAACTATAACATTAACTAACATAATGTTAGTATAAATATCTTTGTTCAGAAGATTTTTTTTTTTTTTTTTTTGTAAATTAAAGTGTTGCCATTTTAGATAATTTATAAAGTTAAATTTTTATTTATCTATTAAGTTAGTATAATTCTTTCGTTTATATTATGTTATTATATATTTTATCATTAAAGGTCAAATTATTCTGAACAGTTATTAATTAAAGTATCCCTCTAAAATATACTAATTATATCAAAATTTAATAATTTTAATTAGTTTTAAGTAATAAATTCATATTATTTTATACTCAACTATTTACTTTTAAAGTAATTAACGAAACTAATGTTGATGTGTATTAATATATATAAAAGGAAACTCATAGATAAATATAAAAATAATTATAAAATGTATACAAAATCTATCATATTAGATATCAATCTAAAAAAATTAATAATAGCAAATATAATAATATTCAATTATTTTGCTAAAACTCTTGGTTTATTAAATTTCACCAATTCTTTTTTCAAGAATAGCATTTTTTTTTTAAACAAAATCTGTTACAATACATATGTATGTATATATAATATATTTTTTGTTTTAAATTTCAATAATCATTATTTTCCGTCCCTGCATTTATGTATTTAAAAAATTAAATTTAATTTACTTGGAAATCATTCTTTAAAACTACAACACTCACTGCACTTTTTGAATTAATCTAATAAAAGAATCACTAGTTTTTTATTATGTTCCAATATTTAATTTTAATTTTATTTAAAAAATTTTCCATGTTAATTCAAAATTTGAGAACTTTGTTTCAATATGAAATTAAAAAAAAAAACATAAAATATTAAATCATTCCTGCACTATTTTATTTTAAAGTGAATAATGTTGACAAAAACTTTTTTAATGTTAAATTAACAATTTTTTTAATATTGATTCAAAATAATGTTGGAAAATTAACATGATTTGAAATCAATATTTTTTATGTTGATTTTACATACGGATTTTCTTCTGTGTGTGAATATATTCTTAAAATAATTTTATGCTTTTGATGCAACTTTAAAAATTGTTGACTATATTTAAGGGCTATAAACAACTAAAGTGGATGCAAGAGGAATTAAGCAGTTTTTGCTTAATATTTGCATGCTGTACATACATACATATGTACAGATTGCACAATAAAATAACATTTACGTATATTTTCTGTTTAAATATAAGTTTATTTACTGTTTGCATCTTTTGAGTGCTTGAAAAAAATAAGTAAAATTATATTTTGCAATTTTAATTTATAATTGCAAACGTTGCATTCTTGTTGTAAAATTGTGAGTTAAATAAGGATTTTCAGTCTTTTATTCGAAAACTCAAATACACATTAATGCTTACGAATACAGTAGCATATCGTTCCTTAAATACAAAAGCACCACAAGTCAAAATAAGCAAATTATGCAGGAGCGTCATTTTTAAAAATAATTTTAATTATTTTATGATTTTTACTACAAAACAAAACTAACGGTTTTGCGTTTACGGGTGTTTTCGATCATAAAATGACGGCTGTTTTAGCGAAACATGAAAGAAGCAGAAGTTTAAGAAGCATTTTATGCAAAATAATAATTTTTGATATTTTTTGAAATGTGTGACTTTTGTATTTAAGGAGCGATATAAACATTTGGGTGATACTTATATCGGACTTTTTAGATTTACAGTGCTCTCAAGGCACACAATTGCGCTTGGCCTAGGTAACCTTAAAAAGCTTGCACATTTTATTTGAAGCTTTGAGTTTTTGTTTAGAGGAATAGAAATGGCAGCTAAAAACATGTAAACTTAATCCAGTAGACAGATTGGTACTAAATCCCCGAAAGACTAGGCGATAGTGTGCTGTACTATCAGTCAGATGGTTGCGAGTTCTATTCCCGCCAAAGACTCTGAGTGTTTTGTGCAGATAAGCCAAAAAGCTTCGCAGTTTGGGTGACACAAATTTGAAATAAGTATCTGCCTGAAAATGGGTAGCCATCACTGTTATATTTGTATATTTGTATTGAAAATGTATATCTGCACTGCTGGGGATAGTTCCTGGTTATTACCAGAATTGAAATTTTTTAATCATTGTCACAACTCTGTGTTACCTGTAATGTCAATTCCAAAGGAAATTACTTCCTGATCTTGAAGTTTTTTAAACAAAATTGTTCGTCTGTAAAGCCTAACGAATTCGGTAACATTGGACTGTTTTCATTTACTGTAGGGATTATATTGCTATTAATATGGGTTTGTTGTTTGGTGAGTGTGTGTGATTATTACGTGCATTTGATAATAATTGCACATGTTCAGCAATTATTGGTTTTACCTTAAAATTACGAGTAAAAAATGCCTTTAAAATTGTTTTATGGTTTACCGATTTCCGTTACGTTGAGCTAAAAAATACATGTACAATATGTATGTATGTATATGTAAATATATGCATGTACGAGTATGTGTGTACGTTCAAAATGTAATACGTAAATATGTACATACATACATATAATATCTATAATTTATTTGCATTTGAGTGCCAGCCATTTGGTGGGTAAATTTTAAATAATCGTGACACTGGGCCTAAAGTTTTAAAAACATTTTGACAGTTTAACTCTGCACAACTCATTTTTTAAAACCAAAATTAATTATTCATTAGTATTTTAAACTATTGAGAATTATGTTGAAAAGTCTATCTCTTTGTACCCTCCCTATAATAATAGATGTTTGTCATTTCTTATTAAATTTTACTGAAGAGTGGTGACATCAAATAAGATGCAGCAACCCTTCAGCAGGCATTAGACCTGCTCTTTAGATCGAAACTGCGAATTCCTTGCCAAACTATTGAGTTTTTCGGATTCAAAAAAGTCATCAAAAAGAAAGCAAAAACGATTTTACAAGAAATAAAGAAGCTACAAAAATACTACGTCCAGTCCAATTAATATCCAAATCGTAGTGAAAAGCAGTATAGTGTTGCTATAAATTGGTCCGTGCCCATTTGTCTTATTATGAACTATTAAACATATGTAAAAATAGACCACAAAGCAGGGACCGTAACAGTTATAAGTGATATCAAAAAAGTTCTTCTATAACAAATTAAATTAGTGTTGTTTTTATCCGACCTTTCAGTTATAATTTTATTTCTTAAAAAAAAAAAGTTCTTTTATAACATTTATTTTGTGGCTTATAAAACAACTCTATTGCGGAGTTTTATTTTAGACGGGAAAAATAAAACTCCTCAAAAGACTTTTCTGCAAATCGAAATCATTGGAAATTGAAATCACACGAAATTTTTAGTTGCTTTATTTTACAAATGGAAATAGTTTTTTCAGATTTTAAATATTAAAATGTGAAACTTTAGGAACGAACAGCTGCTTACGTTTTTATTGTTTCATTCTTTATGATAAATAAAACAATAATGCCTTAAACACATTGACCGCAGCAGGCTACACGACTTCAAATGCTGTAGGCTGCAGTGGTCGCTACTGAATTATTTTAAAGACGGCAGCTAACTATTTAAATTTGAATCTTGGCTTCAGACTGAAAGATTTACCTTAAAAACAGTAATTTTAAATGTGGATGATTTTGTGGAAGAAATATGCAAAGGTTTGCTAAATTTTAGAACCCATGACTTTTTAGTCAAACAGCAATGGTCATTTTTGAATGATTATAAACATCATGCAATTTAACCCAAATGGTTTTTCCCGTTTTTTAAAATTCAATCTATTTAAATTTTTATTAATTTTTTATAAACCTAAATTCTTCCCTTTCTGACAATCTCTGTTAACTCAATTCGTTAATGTAATGGGTATTAAAATAATGTAAATTTTATAAGCTAAAAAACGGGAAAACCCATTTGGGTTAAATTACATGATGTTTATAATCAAGAAATTTCAACTATTTATTTAAGTAAATTCTATGAAAAAATAAAAAAAAAAAAAAAATTTTGTCTGAAATTTTGAAAATTTTTGAATTAAAAAAAAATTTTTTTTTTAATTTTTGATAACCCATTGAATGCGCCTCTCAAAGACCTTTCATATGATACATATAGTTCCTTTGGAATAAATATGAAAAAAATCAAAAAACCTCTAAAAAGAACCTTTTTATCATTTGATCAAGCTCACCAAATATTGACCCCAGGACAAAAAAATTGAGAAACGTAGTCTTAAAATGAATCAAATTTTCATATTAGTCGGGAACATCTGCAACTTTATTTTGGGGCCACCCTAATGTAGGTACAAACTTATTAATATTTACAATGGAACGAAGTGCAAGATATTATAAATTATATAATATTTGATAAACCAAAATAGCATTCTTGTCTTAATCCATAATTAATTTTGTAGAAATAATATGTAATTTGAATAAAATTTACCACATGTGAAAATTACTTATTTCAAGATGTTGTATATGTCCAATGATTAAGGACACAATTAATTGGATTTTAACCTCAATACATATTTAAAATAGAATTTGACACAATTAAATCAATTAATGTATGAATAATCTAAATAATATTGATTTAGAATATTACAAGTAAAAAAAAAACACATAATCCGAAACATTTACATGATTTACAAACTAAATTTATTTATATTTGGCATCATAAATTATCAGCATCATAAATATGGTTGTTATTCAACTTATTTATCATTGTTCTAAAAATTTACACATATCATCATTCAATAAATAGTAATAAATTTTAACAATGTATCCTAAATTTTGCATGTACATACATACATATATTAGAGTGGTTCTAAATTGGTTTTTAAATTCTTGCCATCTGTAATATCTCGACCAAAATTCTGCACTCTACGGTAATTTGTGCACGATGCTTCTCTTGTACATGATCTCAAAAAAAAGAAAAAAAAAATTTTAATTAGTTATCCTAATTAAAGCTTGTTTGTAATTCTAAATTAATGAACCACTTTAATTTATATTTATATGTACATATATGATTTCAAATACACATGTGTTTGCATATATTTTAATTTGCTTAAATAAACGTACGTATAAATAACTTAAAAATCTATATATTTTAGGAACAATAAGTATTTGGTATACTTTGGCATTTAGTTTTCTAACATAAAAAAAAAAAAAAACATAAGGACAAATTATTAAATATATTTTTAATTTGAATGAAAATGTGACTTATTGTGCATTATTTATGAGGTCACTCGTTCAATCTGTATGGTGCTGTGTTTAATGTTGTATTTTGCACTTCCAGCCAATTTTGTGGCTTTCATTAGAACCATATTGCTATCGGTGAGAATATCTGAAATATCAAAACACAAAACTTGGGTACAAAGGATATAAATAAATGTATTGTATATAAATTTCTAATAATAATTAAAATATTGTGACTAGCAGATACATTAGGTTGTTTCAAAATAAAAGGATATTATTTTCAATAAATATCTATGTTGATTCCTTTT
This sequence comes from Bellardia bayeri, assembly GCA_950370525.1. Lineage (NCBI taxonomy): Eukaryota > Metazoa > Arthropoda > Insecta > Diptera > Calliphoridae > Bellardia > Bellardia bayeri. The sequence goes on along the minus strand of OX493268.1, from coordinate 40,777,553 downwards.
TACAATCCCAACACGACAGAACAGCATGTACATATGTGTAGCAGCGTTCCGGGTATTTATTTATTTATATTATTATTTGTGATTTTCTTTCTGATTGATAATTATATTTTTAAATTATTCAAGCTTGATTGATTTCATTAGATTCCTTAGAAAGAAAAGGATAAAACATCATATATTTAACTCACCAGTTTAAAGAAATAGAATAAAGGATATAAACAAAGATTTCTTTCATCTTATTTATGTTTAACCTTGATTGAGGTAGATCGAAGTTTGTGAGCTTTTATAGTGTTGTATAAGTTTGGCATTCCGCGTGTAACATTCAGAAATGGTCATCAGAGACTCAACAATATATTGATCCTTATGAAATTCTAAATCGATTGAGATATGTCCGTTTGTTTGTCTGTGTAAACACAACCAAAATCAACAAAGTTTACAAAAAAAACGTTTATAATTCTCCTAAGCAGTTTGGTATTGAAAATCAGCAGAATCGGTATCGTAGAACAAGAGTTATGGATCAAAATGTGTGACAATGTCAATTTTTCACCAGTTTTTTTTGCTATTTCGTTTAAATATTTTGCAGGTAAAATATAAATATGATAAAAGGAGAAACTTTGATGAAAATAGTAAGAATCGATCCATGATTTCTCATAGCCCCCATGCAAATTTCTTCCCGATATAAGGCTCAATGATATATATATAAATGTCTATAAAATTGCAATATCAATTCAAAATTCAGCAAAAAAAAGTTTTAACTAAAAAGAAATCTCAAAACGCAATTTTGTTTGGTTCATTCCTTGTTTGACCAACGACCCCATATAAACTCCACTTCCGAAATAAATATGGTATAAAAATTGTTATCAAGCTAAAATTCTACACAAATGGTGCTTATAAATATATAAATTATTGTACTTAATTTTATGATGGTCGGTTCATAATTGGTAATAGCTTCCATATAAGGACCACATCCGAAAAATTATTAATCTTTAGATAAAAATATCGGTACTGACTCAAAACTTTTTATAAATGATTTAAATATACACAAAAATTATTATACAAAAATTTGTGAATTTCGGTCCATATGTGACCATATTCACCATATGAAGCGCTCTCCGAAAATCATTCAACGCTCATAAATCTCGTATAAATAACGATACCGATCCAAGATTTTACATGGAGCATTTACATATATGGGTCAATTAAAAAAAAGACGCAATTTTTGTGTCCCCGCACTTTACACCACTATTTTAGGTAAAAAAAAACAAACAAAAACAAAACAAAAATCTGAGAGTGATCAGCGAGGAATATGTAACAAAAAAAACATAATTCTCAAATTTGTATATTTGTTTTTTTGTTTATTCAGAATCAGGGCTGCCAGAAATTTTCACCAAAAAATCTTAATTTCACCAAAAAAAAGTCTTATTTTTGAAGAAAAAATTTTATTTTTGGATATAAGTAGTACAAAACAGATTGTTTTTAATTGAACCTAACCTTTGTCTAGACAAAACAAAAAATCTTTTTTTTGGGGAAAAAATCTTAAAATCTTTTTTCGGTAAAAAATAAAGATAAATTCTTACTTTTGGCAGCGCTGTTCAGGATGGTGTTTTGTTTCTCCCTCTGACTGCTTCTATACAAAAGCATGTGTCACCCGTTAAGCTAGATTTACACGATTGAAATTTTGTTCGAAATTGAATTTTTAGTAAACAAAATAAAATCAAGAAAAAAGTAAATATGCAACATTTAATAAAAGTATTCGAATTATTGTGTTTCTTTCTTGTGTTATGATTTGTTATAGTCGTCAAAACTGAATTAGTGCGAATTTGGTGTTGTGAAGAAAGGTTGCCCCCACAATTTGCATTGAGCGTCACTTTTGTATCAATCAAGTAAATATTACTAGTTTTCAATTTACATTTAAATAAAGTAAATAACGTAAGGAAAGTACAAAGTTTAATTATTACAAAAGTGAAAAAGCGAAAAAAAATCTATCAAAAAAAGTGTGCATTTGCGTAGTTTTTGTAAATAACATGGTAAGGGCACCATAAAATTTCATGAGCGTGAATATATTAAATGTTAAAATTTGAAGTTGACAATCATTGTTTACATGGCTTCAACTACTTTTTTATAATTTGTGATTTTTAGCAATAAATTGCCTACAAAAAAAACCAAAATAGGCAAATATTTCATGAGCATCACTTTTGAAATACATTGCTTCATAGCTTAAAATGCTTAATTTTGATTTTATTTTTAAATTTTCAAGAGTAAAACAATAAAATTAACTGCGACTGAAAGAGCACGGAGATATCGAGAGAAAATAAAGCTCGATAAAGCGCGTAATGACGAATATAAAATAAAGAAGAAAGAAAGGTATAATCGTGGTATATTTGAGTTTAATATTTATTGTAACTGACTGTTTTTGCCACAAACATAATTCGAAAGTTGTAAAAATGAATGAGAATGAAAAAAAAAAACAAAGCCGCTTGTCATCTCATGAAGTTTATACAGATTCAGAATAAGAATTCGAATGAAAATTTATAAATTAAATTAAGTTAAGTTATTGTTTTGTGTCAAATATTTACTTTTTTGCATTTTTGTTAAAGACAGCAAATAATATGTACATGTTTAGTTTTGTATGAAAATTTTTGTTTTTTGAAGAATTTTTGTTTCTTTTTTATTTACTTTTTGTAAAAGAATAAACTTTTTTTCGTAGAACTTTAATTTGGCATTATTTCTTGTTTACGTGCAACAAAATCTCTTGATCGTCACAAAATATCTTGAGCGTCACACTTGGTTTTTTCCTTAAAACGCTTATAATTGCAGTTTTTTATATACATTGTTACACTGCAAGTAACCTTTAAGCTCAAGTCTTTTTTTTTAACAAAAATTTACATTTTCATCTTAAAATTTTAAAATAAGTAGTCACTTTAAACAAAAAAATGAAAAATCAAGTTGAATCGTGATTTCTTGTTTATAATCGAAAAGGTGATTTTGGCAAGAGTCAATCTGGAGAAACAAAAGAACATCGTAGTAAGCTTGAATTTCAAATATTTTTGCATTTTTAGCGATTTTTTATACATATTTGGTGTGTGATGCTCAATATAGAAATAATAGAAAACCTAAAAAAATCCAAAAATATTGTTTTTTTGAGAGCCTAAAAGTACAACCGGATTCTTCATCAATTTCTACATATATTGGACACTTTTACAGGAGAATTGAAAAAACTTTAAAAATAAGCAAAACAAAACACGTTGTGTAGGTTTTTTTTTTTTTTTGAAATTGACCCATATACCAAAATCAAACTGCTGGATTTTGAAAATATATGTCCAAGTTTGACCATATCCCCCATTTAAGGTACATTACCGAAATTCAGGTTAATACTAATACGCATCTTAAATGTACTATTATTATATTAAAATTCAACATGGGTTATCTTCATATGTATAAAATTCTCTGTTCTGAAATTTAAGAAGATCGGCCCATGTTTTGTAATTGCTCACATATACATACCACGTCTGAAAAATAAGTTAACCCTCAACATCGATATCGAATCAACTGTTTATACCGATAAGAAATTGTAATCCAGAAATATGTATATATTGGTTATACGGCAATTATGCTACTGAATTTTGTAGCCTCTGAGTAAAACAACCAACTCACATACAAGATTGTTATGATAAACAGAGGTGTTTCTAAAATTTCAAAAACAGGGTTATGAACGAAGTAAATAGAACTAAAACCTGCAGCATATGTACACCGAAATTATTATAATACAGCAATACGTGATTTTCCATTTTATTTCTCAGGAATGCATAATTTTGAAAGCTGCTTTCTCAATTGTATTATAGTTATTTTATTTGTATAACACTCAAAAATATATCAATCTGTCACAAAAAGATTTACAAGTTTTTAAATATTATTTGCTTAAGCCCCCTAATATTCATAATTCATGTCATTGGTAGAGTATAGAAACGACGTATCTCAATTTTTCTATTTGATTTTATTAGCACCTAATAAAGTTAGAGGGTTATCGAATATTCAATTTCATTGTTCTCGGAATGAAACTGCCAGGGAAGTGCAGTTTAGTGTAATCCACCAATATACTATATACTATGAAAATAAAAAAAATTACATAAGCCCTTTTTATATGAAAGCATCGATATACTTATAAACAACAATATATGTGTAATACATACATATGCAACATGTACACAAGACCTGCCCTTAATTTGTGTAATTTTGTTCTTCAGCTTCGAAAATTAAATTATGAGAAACCTACGCCGGAAATGTATTAACGGTTGTATAACAGTCAAAGTTTGTGAATATATTTTACACACACACACACAGAGAAAATATATAGTTGTGCATGTTTACCACAACTATTTCAATATTTTTATTATTTATATAATTTCTGCAACCATGATATGATTAAGTTACCATGTGCATGATTATAACAATCATATATATGATTAAAGCAATTATGTAATGTTAATGGTGAAGAGTTTTATGATGACAGATTAAACCATATTATGTTGTTCTCTATCATAATCAAAGAGCAACAAATTATGGTCAATGAATTCACCATAAACATGATTGCAACAAATATATACATAGTTATTATAAACGTATATATGATTGTAGTAATCATCTGAATCATAACTTAGCCATATTATAGTTACGACAATCATATAAATAATTACAGTGACCATGACATTGTTGAAATACTTGTAAAAATGTTGACATTGTTATGGTAAACATGTACAACTATATTATTTCTCTGTTTGCAGGAATTCATTTCGGCCAACAATGACCAGGGGCTATTAAAGTTACAGGTCACATTCACATAATGTATTAGAACGTATTATACTGGTCAGTACCCTCGTGGAATCAGTCATTTGGCTAATTCCAGAACAGATCTTTTCTGGATGAAATATTTACCGATTTTATATAAAATATTATGATGTATAATATCTTATATCTTATATGGTTCATGTGTTATTTTTATTATTATTTCAAATTTCCATGAATTTTGAAAAACAAGAGAACCTTTTGAAACCCTTTTTCGGGAAGATCAATTTTTTAATTACCTTTTACATTGGTAAGTATTAGAACTAAAGAACAAAAACATATTCATACAATATAAATAAATTTTTTATGGACCGGCCTAATGTACGAGTACGTATTTACAAGTGTTTATATGTAAATAATTTTTATGAATTAATGCAATGTATGTTTTAAGTAGATTATGATTGATGTTGTCTATTATAAACAATTGAAAGTTATTATTACCAATGACTAAGTGAACCATTAAAATACTGTAATTTGAAGTGTGATTCCAAACATTCAAATGATGAACAGATCTGCAAACAGAAGATTAAAATAGAACAGATGAGAATTAATAATCAGACATAATAATGTGCAATACAAAATATATACGCACTTGACTCCTTCCATATTTAATAAATCCATTTCGAGGTCATCTATTGAAATTTCCTGAGGTACTGAATCCATTATTAAATGCATTGATTCTTTGAATAAATTAATTGTTGTCATTATTACAATTATGGAAAATAGCAACGTGCACAATGGATCAAGAAATACTGCTTTTGGCTAAAGAAGAAAAATAATTTGATATGATGAGATTTGTTTATTATTCTTTGTTCGTGGGCAAAATTACTTATTGACTTACAAATATTTTAATTAATACTGATGCAATAAATACTCCAAAACTTTGTACTAAGTCCCCTATTACATGTATCATGGCTGCACGAAGATTTAAATTTTTTTCATTTCTGTAAATAATGACAATTGTTCAACATATTACTATAATATTTCTATCGATGAAAACTTTTTTTGGTGCCTTAGATTTCCTAGTCAGTTTGTATGCATCTAGTATTGGGCTTCAATGCCTATAATTTACTTTTTTGTATCAGCTCCAGTTTTTGAGATATTAACTTTTTAAGAAAACTACGAATTTATAGTAACGTAACTAATAAACGGTTCATTTTATGCAGTAAAAATAAAAAACCGAAATTCGGCTACAATATTATCTTTATGCTAGATTAATATTATTTTGATTCCATGGAGTATGTTCGAAGATATCGCTCAACATTGGATGGTAAATTTTTTATACATACATATATTATATCCCATTATTTTTCTTCAGTCGTATAGGAAAATATGTTACACAAGCTATATCTTGTTAAAATCCATTTACAGCTGTAGGTTTTATTCGAAATAATGTAACTCTATATGTTTAAAAGAAAATACGTTATACATACAACAGTACACAAAGGTATGTAGTACTTTTGATTAATTGTTTTTAGATTTTTGTAAAACAACAAGCAAATACCACGATGTAGTTTCACAAAATTAATAATAAAATCAAAAATATTGCGTTCATATGCAGGACATATCTGCAGGACATAACATTGAAACTTTGGTTATTATGTATTTCTATTTTTTATGAATTTTTGAAAAGCAAAGAAAATTGAATAATATTTTTTCTTCTTTATATATTTGAATATATCTCCCAAAACTACTAAGGGCAGTAAATATTATGTTATGGCAGCATGAAGGTAATATTGTTGCTAAATTTTGATTTTTTCTATTCATTAAGCAGGTTAAACTGTTCTTCAGTTATCTTACTCAAAATTGCTATCCTCTAATAATAAAACAGTATATAAAGTATATAAAAAGGAAATCTTAAAAATATTAATTACCTTAAAAATATTTATTATCTACTGAGTTGTTACAACCTTTTAAAATTTCATATTCTTTGTTTATTCGAATTTCAATTCTAATCAATATATGTAGCCTGTTATTAGCCGAATCGGTCAATAAACTTTAATAATAAATACCATTGTTTGCAAAGTGTCTACATTATTCATCTTAGTCTACATATCTAGGTGTCGTACGAATTATATTTATAATGAAATTATTATTTTTAATTTATAACTTTCTGCATTTTTCAATGCAGAGAAATATATCTGTACACTAAAATGTATGAAATACAATCCTGTTAAGTACAAGTTCAAAAAACAAATAAAGAAAAATAAATATACACGTACTGAAAGTCTCTGTAATAAGATATTTAACGAAAGGTACGCACACCTAAGTATTAGACATATTATTTAGTAGCCAAGCGGTTTCAAAATCTATTTCCTGATGGTGAGATAATTTTGAAAAAATGCTTAATAACTACATATATGACATCATGTTTTATAAAATCTGACAATAACCTAATTAAAATTTCATTTGGACTACACACATACATAGCTGCCAGATTTGACGATTTATCGTCATTTTAACGATTTTTTGAATTATTAAACTCCCCTATTCTGACTTTCGATTCGAATCGAAATTTTCTCCGTTTGGCAAATTTGGTATTTAGAGTTTCGATTCCGCTACGTTTCTTTCGATTGTAGGTATTCTGTATTACGATCGTAGTTACGTTTTTCTACGCTTATATTTTAGCAACGGAATTTTTTTCGATTGCTCTTTTTATAAACTTAAAAAGTGTTTAATTTATAAAATGTAAGTATAAAATGTTTAAAAAGTGATTTATATAATTTTTTTTTTGTACATGGTTAAACAAATTTGTAATGGTAGAACGAAGGAGTTTTGTATTACTGTGACTACAAACAGGAAAGCAGCATACTTATTTATTTTTCTAGGTCAAAAACAACAGGATATTGCTTGCGGCTACCATAAACGATCCAAGGAGCAAGTTCAGGTATTTTCTTTTCAAGCTTTTCAAGCCTTACCTTTGCGTTCTGAGTCACGTTGTTCTCTTCTTCCTTCTCTTAAATATTTTGCAAAGAAAATGATAACCTTTTTATTATTATTAATTCACAAGTCTTTTGTATTATTTTATTTTTATTATTTCTCCTTATTAATCGGAAACATTTTTTTATGTTCCTATTTTTATTGTTTGTTGTGACTTTTCGTTTATTAAAATAGTAACAAACTTGCTCATTTCTTTGTTTCTATTCTACATTTTATAGTAACAACCCAGTAAAAAAAAATCGTGTTTTTTTGAAGCTGACAACGAAGAAGGTTTTAAAGCGAAAAAACAAAAATGAAATTATAGCCAACAGATTTACGTATGACAACGAAAGTCAATTACTAAACAAATATCGCGCTTCTCAGTTACTATGAATTTTTTTAAGCAAAAATATTCAGATAGAATTTGTTCTTTGATTGGTGTGCGCGAAGTGTCGTAAAACACTTTAGGAAAGTGCTTTATTTGCATGTTTGATTAAGTTAAAAGAAGCGCTTATTGTCAGCAGAAAGTAGTCCTCCAAACCGGGAACACCTCATACAAAAATCATGCATCCCATCAGCAGCTTTGAAGCGATTTGAGGTCTGAATTCATACATAAAACCTGCTCCTTCTGGAGCACATTTTTTACTGGGAAATTGGTTTTGTAAACATTGTTGTCTTCTTCTTGTTCTTTCGATTCAGTTTTTGTTTGGAATACCAATTTTCGATCGTAGCGTAACTGAATGTGGAGGCGTAATCGAAAGTCAGAATAGGGGTGAAAATTTTGCATCACAAGTTTTTTTTTTTACTGTTTTTGGTAGCAAGTTTTTTTTTTTTGAGACAACAAAATTTCTCATTTAATATCATAAATAGTAAGAAAAGACTGACATACATATTTTCAGAAGAAAACTAAAAGATTGCTATATTTTTTTAATTATTGACAATTGTTAATTTTATGTCAGGGACCGTAACTGTTGTGACTTTTATCGAAAAAGTCAAGAAAAAAAAAGTAATTTTTTAACTTTTATTTTTGAGGGCAAAATTTAAAAGTTATTTTTAACTTTTATTAAAAAAGGCACAAATTTAAAAGTTATACAAAAATTTGCATGTACATCACCTATGTATCATAATGATAAAAACCAAAATTTTCTACGATCATTTTTTATGTGTGCTTTTTTGATGTAAATTTTTAAAAATAACAGTTATTTTCTGTCCCTGTCGTTAGGCCGACTTCCGAAATAGGAAAGGCAGACGTGATCGAACAGCGAACTGTGAAGGATTTAACAAAGGTCAACTATTATTATTAGTTCGGTGTGGTCTACAAGGAAAGAAGGATTTCTCTCCCAAAGGTGTAAAAAAATGAAAGTTGTACATTTAGAACGATTAGCTAGCTATGGTAAATGTTAATTTGTACGAGCAGGCTTAAGCGGGTGACAGTGCTACGAAATTGTATTTCAATTTAAATTTAACGTCCGGTATCAACATACAGCATGTTTATATACATACAACATCTTTATCAACATACGAAATGTTTATCAATATACAACTTGTTTAAAAACATTTGAATTTGTAGAGTTTCTATTTATGTATAAAAATTGTTGAAAATAACACCCTGTTATAAACATAGCTGCACAGTATGGCAACTTTAAGTTTTAACGGCTTTGGCAGAACATTCTAGACATGAACATTTTAGTATCTTAGCTCCAAACCATCTAGAAATTATAATTGGTGTATAAATATACTAACAGGGAACCTGTAGTTGATGTTAGTTTATTGTTAGTAGTCGTTGTGTGAACTTCAAGCGTTCTCAAATTGTAATTTAAGTGTGTTTTTACACCGAAAAAAGTGTAGTAAAAGAGAGTTAATTTAAAATTATTTTTGTGTACATTTAAATTAATAAAGACGCGTTATATTTTCTGTTGCAATTAAAAGGAATCCTGTTTGTTTAAAGGAAATTAACCACCGTTTTTTGAAGGTAAAAACGTAACAATATTATGAGTCTAGATAGTAGAAAGTACTAATTTTATTGGTAAACATGAAAAGCAATATTTAGATGCTAAATTCTGTGAATTAGAGAAAACAATTTCTGAAATTCTACAGAAACTTTCGAGAAACAAAACGTTGAAACAATCGTCAGCTAAATAAATTTAAATAAAACTGAAATATGTATATTGGATGAATTCTTTACTTTACAAAATATTATTTAAAACTTAATAAACTAAATTGTTTTGAAATTGTATCTTACCTACACAATTGATGAATTGATTAAATATATTGTTTAGGTATTCATTTTTTAAAAATATATATAATTCTGTTTAAAATTATACTTAATAATGAAGACATGTAGCGTGTTCACTGATCCTTTTCTCTTACTTAACATTGCTAAAGTATAAATACCATTTCTTGTCGTAAAATACAAAACTTCCTCATAAGGTGCATTCACATTTTTCGGGAAAATAAGCTCAATCTTATTATTTTTAAATACCTACTACATATTTAAAGTTGACTGAAATTGTGAGTTTGTTTGATGACTTGAAAAAACGACGTTTAATTTACTTAATGGCATAACAGATACAGCAAAAAATGCTCTTTTATGTCTTGTACAAATGACTACATTGAAATAAATGGCCACAGAATAATTTAATTTCAATAAATTCTTACCCATCTTGTTGGTGCTTCAACAAATTTCCGTTGAGCACCATTGGTGCAGACGACAACTCTATTGATGTTTCCCCGCCAGTGTCAATAGCATCAGTAGCAGCAGCAACATCAGCACCGACACCGGCACCGGCATCGCTGTCAGTAGGAAGTAGTGACCTCGTTCCAAACTCTGTGTGCAAGTGCCCGCTATCATTACTGTGTCGTTGATGTAAAGTTGTGGAGTGTGAGTGACTATGGCTGTGACCATGGTGGCCATTATGATTGTGACTATGAGAGTGACCATGAGAGGAACCAATACTACCTGCTGGTAGGTCAAGCACTGAAGTGTGTAAAATGAAAATCATACTGAAAAAATTTTTAAAATTAATATAAAAAAATTGAGCGCAAAAATAAATGAACACGTATTTGAACATTTCCCTAGAATTTAACGACACACGATTTTTTTTATTTATTTTTTATGTCCTTTTTTGCATAAAATAAAAATTGCATTTGTATTTATGCATTTAGTTACATGCCAACATCAACATCCATAACCACATTATATTTACACTTATGTATATATACTATATATGCACATATATGAATATACAGTACAACCTCCCTAATCCGGACAGATATAGTTTCAGCTACTGTCCGGATTAGTGGATCGTCCGGATAACAGTTGAAGTAAAATTTTAAACCCAATACATATGTATATGTACACATATATAATTTATTTTTATTAACGAAAAGAAAATAAGTACTCATTAGAATGCATTTGTATTTACATAATTGATTTACAAAAGACATAAAGAAACATACTGAAGGTGACCAAAAATATTAATTTAGAAAAATAAGATTTTATTTTTGTTTGAATACACATACATACATATCTTTATGTAATTTGTCAGCTCTATTTTGAAACTCCTTCAAAATAATATAGCCTTATCTGTCGCTTTGGTTTGTTCAGCCCATAAAATAGCTTTTGAAAACAGTTCGCTTGCCTCTTTATTGGAGACTTTGTTTTCAGCATTTTCAGATTCCTCCAAAGAACTATCAAGTTTTTCAATATTTTGGTTGCCAATTACTGATTGGACTATATCTTCATCCGAGAAATCGTAAGTAAATTCATTTTCACCTCATGCCCAAATACCTATATTAGAGAGGTAGAAATTAGCGGAGGGGTTAAGAGTAGATAATGCAGAATAAATGCTATTCATATCCTGACATATTGGATCTCTGGCTTTTTAGTTTAGAAAAAAAAATTGCAAGAACACTTGTCTGGATTATAGAGGAAAAATTTCTAAACTGTCCGAAAAATTTAAATATCCGTATTACTGGATAGTCCGAATTAGCGAGTGTCCGGATTAGGGAGGTTGTACTGTGTATGTATGTATATGTATTTAGATGCTGGTACATATGCATTTGTACGAGAAATCGCACTGGCACTCACACTTACATGATATTAATTAAAATTCCAATAGCAGAAATGGTCATCATAGTATTTCCATCCAAATCGTAGTCATTCGAATAAATGCGTTGTATTGCCACTAAAACCAAAGTTGCGGTCAGTATCCAAATGCCCAAAATCGATACAATTGCGCCCATGACCTCTGTAAATGAAACAATTTCAATTGAACTGACTTAACATATACATACATATTTATTCAAATTATTTTGATTCAAAAAAACAAAAAAAAAAAAAAAACACACACACACACACACAAGAATTTAACATACTACAAATATATGATATACGTGATACATATATGTATGTGCATTTTGTTAAAACAACTTTAATCAAAAATCGTTGTTTCTTGCTTCAGCCTTATTTGAATTTTAAGTAAAATCTAAAAACATACAAATTATAATGCTTCATATTTTAAGCTCTTTTAAAGTGTACAATCACGAGAAGGACATTATTACGTTATATTTAAAAATGCACAGTGGGGCAGAATCGTATTTTTTTTGGAATTTATATATGATAAAAATTTAGGTTGCGAAGGCTCAAAAAAGGATACATTTGACATGTAATTTATTTGACCGCCTGCAATTTTTTGTTATTCATTTGATTTATCATTTTTCTAAAAAATTTAACTTTCTATCTTCGGCCTATGGAAGAAAACAATATAATCATTCCAAAATGTCAAATTTTGTTCAAAATTTCAAATCCAATGGAAATCGGACGCAAATCGAAACGATGCAAATAGGATAGACGCAATTCGGGGATAAATGCAAATGCATATAACGTGAAAACCATATGAGATAAAGAGCACACGTAAGCATGTTTTTAAAAGATCTAGCTAGCACTTTCAAAATATATAAAAATCGAAATTAAACAATAAAGTCTAAGACAAATGTACATAGGTCCAATTGTTAAAGATATTTGCAAATGTAACAGAATTTTTATAAAAATACTGTTTTTTTTTTGAGAAACTCAAAAATTATCTAATATGTAATAAAATCGGAATACTGAAATTTTCAAACAATTAAACGAAAATTCCAATTTAGCTCATAAGATCCACATTTCTATCGAGGATGGTAATATATTAAAGATATTCATACATACATACATACATTATGTTTGTATTTTGTTTGCTTGCTATGACAAAGAACCCAGCAAGCCATATGAGTCCAAAATAAGTCTTTTCTGACACCTTTTTTGGAGCGTTAACGCTCTTTATGAGCCCAAAAAACAATCATAATTGCTCCGAAAACCTTCAGAAAAGAGGGTCATTACATTCGAAAATGGTCCGTCAGAAAGAGCTCTTAGATAATGTCAGAAAAGAGTCTTTTGTGAAGTTTTTTTTGGGCTCTGTGTAATCTTGTTTTTATCATTCTTGTGTGTTACAGCTATGTTTTTTTTTTGTTCAAAACACAAACTGGTAGACACATAATTAAGTGGAATTGCTGAGTCATACTGCGTGCAGACTCAGGACAGTAACAAGCAAATTTTTCTTTCGCTCCGAAAATGCTCTTTTGTTGGACTCTTTTCTGACTCCTTTTTCGGAGCGCTCCTAGAATGGTATGCTGGGAAGTCTTAATAAATCATAATATCATATTGTAACATAAATACATGAGCATAATTTGTTCTGTAGTAATAAACTTCTAATATTATTTTTAATTTAACCTTTTATCGCTAATTTATTCGTTGAAATGAAAACCTTAAATTAATTAAATTTGTTTTCATGTAATTGTGGTTTTACTTTTTCGATTTATTTGACAATAAGTAGAATGTTTGTGGTTTTACCAGAGAATTTAATCTATACACTGAGAGAAAAATCATAAAGATTACTCTAATTTACACTGTAAAACCAAATTGTTAAACTTAGAGATCTAGTCGTGTGGGCTACAGTTTCTTATATGGCATTAAAGCAATACAAGATTCATAAATAATAATAAAGAATACACACACATTGTAAACGTAAGTAAATTTCGTTCTAACTCACAACACGTATAGAAAAAATAAATATGATAATTCTCATATTCTATTTCTCAAAAAACGGTGAGTTAAGTAGGTGATGTTTACAGATTGATCATGGACAATGAAGATTGCTGATGACGCCTTTGCAGGGTATAAAATGCATTCCAATTTGCCAATTGTTCCAGTACTTTATAATAGTATTCTTGATTATTCGAACTATTAGCCTGAATAAAAAACTTTTCTCTTAATTAGTTAATTAAATATAATAAATTTTTTTATTTAGCTCACCTAAGAGAAGCATACGAATTATAATGAATGTTAGTATGTGTCATCAACTACCAAGGTCTAACATCGAAAATATATATATTTTTTTTAATTAACAACCTTTTAAGGGGTTTTAATTTGATTTAGCATTTTTAAAATCGGAATCAAATATATCAACTTTTTGAAATGTCGCACACTGGGTTGAAATACTCAGTTTTCGAGGATTAATTCAAAAAAGAAATTTAAAGTATCTCCAAACCTGTTTGCAGTTCCTTACAGCATATAAAATTCTACATCACTAGCTGAAAAAATAAATATCTCAAGTGCTCTGTTGTGTTTGCAGTGAGAGATCAAAATCAAAGTTTTGTGAATTTTTTTTGGAAAAACGATAAAAAACCGAAAAAATAACTTTGTTAAAATCTTATTTTTTACAAATTTATTAAAAAAGTGACCAATTTAGCTATGGAACCATCAAGTTCAGGTAGTTCTGCGAATATCATGGTAAAGTTTGTATAACAAATTTGGTGTGGAAGTGTTTTTGTGATTTATATTAGAAGTACAAAAAAAAATTTGAATTTTCATAGTTTAAGTGGACATATAGTTATTAATCGTGTACATTCTTGTCGAGATTTGTGGTTTATATTACAGAATAAATATATATACATATCTAATATGTTACAAAAATGTAGACTGCATTTTTGTGCATTTTAGAAGTTATTCATTTGTTTGTAAAAACGGATCATTTTTTTTCTCTACGTATAGGAACAAGGTCAAACGTTGTTTCTTATACTCGACGGATCTTGTACGATATGATAATGAAATCAGGCTGTCAAACTTTTGATGAAGAGCTAAAATTTTTAAAATATGAAATGAAGAAGCGCACAAACTGCTTATAGTGGAAGGCCAATGTAAGCGGCCGCGGGAGGCAATCAGCTTAAATAAACGTTTATTAGTGTGTACATTGTGCAAAATGAATTAGGAAAATGTAAATAAATTTTAATTTTTAACTAAACTTATATGTAACATATTATATACATGTGTATGGCAACATCGTTTTAAGCGGCAAAGTTGAAAAAGTTCTACTTTTGCCGTCCGCGGCCGCATGCAGCCTACATTGGCCCTCCACTAGTAGAGTCTTGTATGTGCGATTTGAATGAACGAGTTAATGCTTTCTTTTATGACTTTAAATCTAGATGGAATAAGGTGCATAGAGTAGATACACGATTTATGGCTGCGATTAGGAAGTGGTTAGAGTCTTCTATTGGTTTTTCTCGTGCTCAGACTGGAAAACGTGGTAGAAAAGAAATTTCTTTTACCGAGTCAAGTGAATCGAGTAAACATAAAAGACAAAAGCTTTTAAGGGACACCACATCATTGCCGGTGTTAGCTCATGCAACACAGATTAAATTAAGAACATCAGGGTACATAGAAGAATCGAAGATGCTGCGTGGATTCACAAATGTGTCAGTGCCAAAAAATACTAATATAAAAGCATTGTCTGTTTTTATAGAAGCTAATCTCTCTCGTCACAAATACAATATTATTAGACAGTCTGCACCTGAGAAGTTTCCCTCATACACAAATATTCAAAATGAAGAACAAAATTGTTATCCATTGCCAACGAGTATTAAAATAAGAGAGAAATGAAGCACTATTTAATTTTGTCAATGATAGACGGAAAGGTTCTTAATGCTATAACTGGTACTACGTCAAAACAAAAGTGTTACTTATGTGGCACCATTAGCAAAAACTTCAATAATATAGATGACATGATTAAAAGGCCTGTGAAAACAGAATATTTAAGATTCGGTATATCTGTTGTTCATGCCTGGATCAGATTCTTCGAATGTCTTTTGCATATAAAATGCCTCTAAAGAAGTGGCAAACTAGAAGTGATTTGGAAAAAAATCGTTGCTGAAACAAAATTAGAAATTCAGAAACAATATAGAGAGGCTATGAGCTTAATTGTTGACAAACCTAAGCCTGTGTTCGAATGATGGGAATACGGCAAGACGTTTTTTCCAAAACGCAGAAAAATCCGCCGAAATAACAAAAATAGATTTGAACTTAATATAAAGAATGCACATTTTGCTTATAGTAGTAACCAGCGGCAATGAATTCCAAAGTGAAAACTTTAAAATATTTGCACACAATACAGCCAGACTTTTTGTTGAAAAATATCCATGGTATTATATGCCACCCACTTTACACAAGTACCTAATACACAGTGCCGAAATTATTAATAATGCTCCCTTACCCATTGGGCTATTATCGGAAGAAGCGCAAGAAGATTTTAAGAAATATAGAGAGTTTCATTCAAAAAAGTGCAGTCGCCAAAAATCCCTTAAAGATGTTTTTAATTTATTCTTAATAAGCTCTGACCCAATTATTTCGAGCATGCGAAAGTTGCCTCCAAAGAAGGTTCAAAGTTTTCCAGAGCAGGCAATGAATTTAATATTACCTGCAGTTCCAAACAACACCAATTTGTGTAATCAAAATGATTATAATGATGATGATCAAGTCGATGGTGATAATGACCACGAAAATAATTATTTTTAGGTTCTCATATGTTATCTTTATTTTAACTTAAATTCCCTTATTTGTAGTAATGTGCACTGAAATATACTTAAAAATGCTTTGTTTTATCAAACTGTATTGGTATTAGGTGAAAGATAATGGAAAAATATCCTAATAGAGCTTCCTTTAATTGATCCTCAAATACATGAAGGTGATGATGGACATAATGATACAGATGAGGAAGATTATGATGCAGATTGTTAAAACAATTACCCACTTATTAAATTATTATTAGATTTAACAAACGTTTATTAAGACAGATTTACATATACAAATTTGCTTAATAAACGCTTGTTAAATTTAATAATCGGTTTTCAATATATAATATATAATTTTTTTCTTAAATACAAACAAAATGCATAAAAAAATTAAAATATTGTTTTTATTAACATTTTATACTAATTTTAGAATTCATGAAATTTTGTCGTAAGGACAAATAGGAGTTTACATCTCAGTTTTTAAAAAATCACTTTCTATTTTAAAATTACGGCGAAAATTCTGAAACAAACTATAATTTTCCGGAAAATAAAAATGTCTATAAAATCGTAAAATTTTTTTTTCCAGTGTATCTTTTTTCAGAATATGAAAATTTAAATTACGGCTCCCATGAATTAATCGCCGCTTTCGGTGTCATCGAACCCACTGTGTGTCGTTTAAAAAATGTTTGAAAATGTAAAATATGGGATGAAATTTTATGGTTTAATTGGAACTGGAATACATTGTATACATCATCGATTTAACTCAACATTATTGAGAAACAGAATTCGGGACCAAAATTAAATTTTGTGTATGTTACCTCGCCAACGGCGTCAATACACACCAATGGGTAGAAAATATATTTCAATTTGCAAATAACTTCTAAATAACTATTTTTTTCTTTAAATTTAACTTAACTTTACATACTTTTCTTTTTTGAAATCAAAAACATATTTATTTAAAGCAGTCAAGATACATACATATACCTATGCATACCACATGTTTTGAGAAATTTTTCAAATTTGATTTTTACACCCATTTTACCATTTCATACTATTACAAAAGTCCGGTATAGCTGACATAAAAATGATTCGGTATTAATTCAGCAGTAGTTTATTTTATATATCTAACCTTCCAAATTTAAATTGGCCCATGCTTTATAATATCTTGCATCTTATAAAAGACAAACTGTATACAGAAAAAAAATCATGTTTTTTTTCAATTAAACCTTTAATTGATTTTAAAATAATTTTCAATTAAAATTTTAATTGATTCAATTACGTTTTCTGATATTTTCAATTAAATATCAATTTTTTTTAATTGATACTATCATTTTGTTTACAGGTCCGATTTCAATTAAATTTTTAATTGATTCCACAAATATTTTAATTGAAACTCATTTTTATTTTTTTCTGTGTAACTGTTTATTTAAATTTGATTAGCGGATAAAAATGTGTAACTGCATTTCAACATTTCTCTTTGTTCATTTAGGGAAACATTTAAAATTTCTTTATTCTTTATTGACAAATAAAAGAGCTTTTATTTTATGCATTTGATTAGATAAGAAAAATATTTTCCCAAATTGAGCGATTCTTGCGATAAAAATTACTTATGGTCGTATTTTTTATTAAAAAGTTTTAACATTTTTCAATCTATGCATGTATGTATGTATGTATGTATATAGATATGTACTTATATTATATGTATTTTTATTACAATTAGATATAAATTAAAATGTATATATATACATATATATGTGTTTATTAAAGTTGTAATATATGAACTTAATTCTTCGCACCAAAATTGTTTTCCAAGTGCTGGTAACGATACCCAACTCTTCCTATTCCATCATACAGATATTATTTGGCATCATTAGATAAACTTTGAAAAAACGTTAGTTCCCATATGAAAACCTATGACCATCGGTATATCGAAATCTCTTACAAATATTATGTACAAATATAAGTATTTCTTAAATTTATCAAATGGAAACTTTAGCGTTAAATTTGTTATGCTACACTCCTTAAACGCTACAACAGCACTAAAAATAAATGCTCAACAACTAAATATTTTAAACCTTATAATGGAAAAGAGAAACATTAGAAGACAATGGCAATTACATCGTCAACTAAACCAATGTCAAAGAGACCTTCATAGCGTTCTTTTAGAGGACAAACGATCAGCTCTAAGTGCATATTTATAAGGTCTATACCCAACAAAATCCACGGATTATAGTCATAAGACTTAAAAACCCGATTAATTGTGAGTCTCCTACTCGTTGTAGCGATGGTAATTGGGCTAGGTTCCACAAAGACAAA
Source organism: Bellardia bayeri (assembly GCA_950370525.1). Classification (NCBI taxonomy): domain Eukaryota; kingdom Metazoa; phylum Arthropoda; class Insecta; order Diptera; family Calliphoridae; genus Bellardia; species Bellardia bayeri. The sequence continues at coordinate 40,758,599 of OX493268.1, read as the reverse complement.
GCTTGTTTGTAGTAAAGTATAAATACCACAACTCAGACTCAAAAAAAAATCGCAGCAGGAGTTCCCAAGGTAGTATACTTGGTCCTCTAATGTATATACTTTATACTTCTGATATGCCCACAAATAATACACACGTAAACTTTTGCAGACGATACAGCGTTTATATACATGAAAATCTAGTTATTGCTTCTAGTTGTCTGCAGGCTCATATCAAAGAACTTGAAAAATGGTTTGACAAATGGAAAATAAAAGTAAATATAGCAAAGAGTGCACATGTTACTTTATCCTTGAGAAGGGGAAATTATCTCAAACTGAAGATAAAGAACATCGATATCCCCGAGCAAAATCACATAAAATATCTTGGTATACACGTCGATCGTCGCCTCACCTGGTCTCAACATATTGATTCCAAATCCACGGAACTCAAAACTAAAACACTACAGCTGCAATGGCTCCTTTGTCCCCATTCTGCTCTAAAGCTAAACTGCAAAGTTCTACTCTATAAATCTATTATTAAGCCAATATGAACCTATTGTGTCCAACTATCGGGAACAGGTTCTGCTTCTAATATAGAGAAATTACAAAGACGCCAAAATAAAATATTGCGATAAATTACCATTGATTTAGACAATTGACCTGTGGTATATTAGTAACGCAAATACTCATAAGGACCTTAATATTGCATTTGTTCGCGACGAAATAAAAACCTTATGCTCCAAATATGTACGAAAACTGGCAACGTATCCAAATCCTCTTGCACAGGATCTACTGTATTATAATGGACATACCCGCCTAAAGAGGGTCGATACATTGGCTCTCGGCGCACTGCAAGATAGATGAACACTTTCCGCAATGGAGTTTCTATTGCAATGGCAATAGAAATAATTAATTAATTTTAAGATTTTAATAATTATTGTAAATTTCTTTTGAAAAGAAAGATCCAGTAAATAAATTAAAAGTAAAAAAAAAACTAATTTTGTTATGCAAATTTTAATTTACTGTAAACTAGCTGACCGGGGCGGTATAAATGAGAAGTGAAAAGGAGGCAGTAAAATTTAGTTCATTGAGTTTAGATAAAATTTTCTCATACTTAAAAAAATGTGGTGCCAGTTCTTCAAGTTTCTTCAAAAAATGTCTCTTATTAAGAAAAAATGAGAAGTTAAAATGTATTGCCTCATCAAACTTAAAATTTCCGAGTTTTACCAGGAATTTTTTAATTTTTTTTACAAACCAGCTGAAAATTTTGAATATAATAAAAAAATCAGCCAAATAACTCCAGCCGTTTTCACGTGATGCCATTACATACATGGACCATTTCATTTTTACATATATAGATTGTTGAACATTTTGATATGCCAATAATTGGGGCATAGCCTTCAATAAAATTCTTACTTATTTACCTTAAATCATTAGTAATGCTTAGTGTGACCACCTCAATTTTGAGCGAAGCCGGGACATTTTTCGAAAAAAAGTACTAAAATCCGGAACATGCAAACTTAAAAGCGGCCCATTTGTATGGGGAAAAAACTTTATTATTCAAGTTAAATTTAGACAATTATAATGTTATAAGTAATTTGAGTTTAATTTTCTATCGCTTTTTGTTTAAAATCGTATTTATCCTGTGATGAAATTTGCTTCAGCAATGTTGGGGATTCTTTCAAAAAATTGTAAAATTCATCGCATTCGTACTATAAATTATATTTAAGAAATATCATATGTTTCAATTCTACATTGTTGTCTTAGGGTTTTAACCAATTCTTTTCAACCATAAATATTATCGTTGTTTCTACATCTTTTCAATTCGGTGCAGCAGCGAGTCTCTTTTTGTTTAAGTAAAAATAATAAAAAAAAATAAATGCAACCTTTAAATTTGTTGTATTTAAAATTGCAATGTTTCTTTTTTGATATGATGTAAGAGCTCTTTCTGAGCCTAAAAAACCCTCATAAAACACTATTTTCTGACATTATCTAAGAGACTTTTCAGAGCCCAAAAAAACCCCATAAATGATTTTTTTTGGACATTATATACGAGCTCTATCTGACGGATCATTTTCGAATGTAATGACCCACTTTTCTGAAGGTTTTCGGAGCAATAATGATTGTTTTTTGGGCTCATAAAGAGCATGAACGCTTCAGAAAAGCTGTCAGAAAAGACTCTTTTCGGACTCATATGGCTTGCTGGGGATATGCATAGACACATGATTTTAAAAGGGATCATTCAAGAGAATTAATTTCCATTAAAATATGATGCGATTGTGCCAAATTTCAATGAAATAGATTATTTGTTTTTCAAGTCCACATATTTTTTAATTAATTAAATTCAAAATAAAAATCCGAGCCATCCTGGGGATGTTACCGGGACATTGGTTCCAAGACCGGGCCATGTCCTGGATTTTCCGGGCCAGTTGGTCGCACTAGTAATGCTACATATCTAATGAGCATTTCCTTTGAGAATTCATCTGATGATTTTTCGTTTTTGATTTAGCTGGTAGTTGAGTCATTTTGCCTAAAGTCTTTGATAAATATTTATATTCATACCATGTTCTGGGTGTTGAGTATTTTACATGTGATAATCAAGTACATACATATGTATGTATGTATGTTCATGTATAATTGTCTGCTAAGGATGTTTACTTACCTAATCGTTTATATCCAAATGACATTTTTCCATCCGGTGGTTTGCTGCCCAGCCAAATGGCAACTAGACCAATAACGAAACTAATACAATCTGATGCTAAATGTGCGGCATCCGTCATAATGGCTAAGCTTCCGGCTAAATATCCACCCAGGAATTCAACAACCTGTATGTAAAATAGAATGCAAACGAAAGTAAGAGAAATAATATTTCATATTATTCTTAGTACATATTCATTTTACATTGAAGAAGAAATGAAAACAAGAAAATGGAAAAACGCAAATGAGAAATTATTGTTAAGAGTGAAAACAATAAATACAGAGGAATTCTGTTTCAGTTGAATGAATAAACATTTCAGTCATAGCTACATACACTTCGTACACTTCGAGCAACATATGCCTCCCACTATTATCAATTACACCTCTTTGATTATGAGAAGTCTTGGTAGTGTTGAAAATGGCGATAGTCCCGGCCAGCATTTAAATTAAATTATATTTTAAAAGTAAATATCAGACATTGTACTTTTGGGTCAAGTTAAATAAGATCCAGACATGAAATTAAATTTTAACTGCCGTATTTATAAAAAATAAAGTAGGCTTGAAGAGTGCTTTCCTTCAGAAAGAGCTCTTAGATAATGTCAGAAAAGAGTCTTTAATGAGAGTTTTTTGGGATCTGTGTAATCTTGTTTTTATCATTCTTGTGTGGTACAGCTATGTTTTTTTTTTTTGTTGAAAGCACAAATAACAGGACAACAACGCTTTGGTACATACATAATTAAGTGGAATTTCTGAGTCATATTGCGTGTAACAAGCAAATTTTTCTTTCGCTCCGAAAATGCTATTTGTTGGACTCTTTTCTGACTCCTTTTTCGGAGCGCTCCTAGAATGGTATGCTGGGAAGTACGTACTAAAAATGCTTACATTTACATACAAATTGTGCTATTAGTTGCTATTGCAATTTCTCTTGTTGATCTTTACAAAAATGTGACCAGCTACGAGGAGATGCAGAAACAAAAGCACTTACCATAAATATGCAGCACAGGGCGATAGCCCAGAGGATTTTTGATTTAGCGCTCTTCGTTGAATTCGTTTTGAGATTGGATGCAAATCCTCTTTGTTGACACAGGCAAACGCATTCAAAGTCATATTGCTGCTGCAGAAAAATAAAAAGAAAAATTATTACAAAATCGTGTAAATTCCAGAAAAAAAAAATAAATACAATAATCAACAATAAATAAATGTTTATTTTGCACGAAAATAATAATTACATTTACATACATAAATTGCCATGTATGTACTTATTTATTTACATAAAACAATAATAAATACCAGCGGGAAAATGTGCATTAACGAGGCCTTCCAAAATGCTTTATTTCGCGGACACAAAAACATTGACTTTCATTGCAAAATCACTGATATTTTACGCGGCTTGACATCGATGTCAGACGTACTAGAAGGCCTACAACGGAAATGAACTTATGAAGGTCAACTAAAAGGCTTATGAGCCAGATCTATTATACCCTCCACCACCGAAAGTGGTAATTGAGGATATATATACGTTTCTTATTCCGTGTGTAACATTGAGAAATATTCATCTGAAACCCAATTGATCCTTTTGAAATTGTAATTCGATTGAGCTATGTACATACGTCTGTCTGTCTGTGTAAAACTATCTCACGGCACAAATACAAAATTAAAATCTAAAAAAATTACATAGAATTTTTTATCATTCTTCTATGCAGTTTAGTATTAAAAGTAAAATCGATTCAGTAGAACGTGAGTTTTGACCAAAATTTCGCAAAATTTTTTGAAGGTCGAACATATCCTTCATCACTTGAATACGTATAAATCTATTAAAAATACCATTATCAGGTTGAAATTCAACATATTTATCATCATATATTAACAAATCGGCGTACCGAATTTTGTAAAGATCAGTCCATAATTGGTCATACTTCCATATAAGATCACTTTCGAGAAACACATTAACATTTTTACGAGTACATACATATGTATGTATGTTTTTCAAATGTTGTCTGAAAGTTTAAGTATTGCCAAAAGTTGAAATATATATCTCAACATAAAAATTATTCATTTTAGTTTCAAAAAATAACAAAACGGTAACACACAAATCATAAACTGATTAACAAATACATACATATAAAGGGTGATTTTTTAGCTATTATATTTTTGGCAACACTGGTTTAAACAGCTGACGCACGTTTCGTGTTTTGTTTCACTGTCAAACATTTTCTGTTTGGTCTATAATTTAACCATGAATCGTCTTACAAACGAACAACGCTTGCAGATTATTGAATTTTATTATGAAAATTCATGTTCGGGGCAGAAAGTGCATTTTGTCGGAAAATTGTGTTCAGCGACGACGCTCATTTTTAGCTCAATGGGTACGTAAATAAGCAGAATTGTCGATTTTGGAGTGAATATCAGCCATAAGCATTGCAAGAGCTACCAATGCATTCAGAAAAAGTCACAGTTTGGTGCGGTTTATGGGCTGGTGGCATCATTGGACCGTACTTCTTCAAAGATGATGCGAATCTTAACGTAACTGTGAATGGTGAGCGCTACCATCTTTTGTTGAAACATGTGGTTTCAACAAGACGGTGCCACATGCCACACAGCACGCGGAACAATGGACTTATTGAGAGGCGAGTTCGCTGAACATTTTATTTCACGTTCGGGACCGGCCAATTGGCCGCCTAGATCGTGCTATTTAACGCCTTTAGACTATTTTTTGTGGGGCTATGTTAAAGCTCATGGATTCAATTGACGCATTGGAAGACAACATTTATTCGTGAGATACCGGCCGAAATGTTGGAAAGAGTATGTCAAAATTGGACTAAGCGGATGGACCATTTGAGGCGCAGTCAAGGTCAACATTTGCATGAAATAATCTTCAAACATTAAATTATATAATCCGTACTATCGATTCAAATAAAGATTTCATGCATTTTTCTGAATTTTATGTGTTTTTTTTTAAACGTTCCTATAGCTTTTAAAAAATCACCCTTTAAAACAAGAAAGTAAAATTAATAAAGACAAAATTTTAACAATGGATTGCTGCTAAAAATACTACGGTAAGTTTTAATTTAGGAAAATATTCATATTTTATTTTGTGTATATTTGTTTTTACAATATTTTTCTTTTGCCATTTCGAAGGTTTGACAACATAATCATACGACTTTGCTCAAAGTTGTGTTCACAATCAGATAGTTGCATTATACAATGTACAGCATACAACGTCACTTGTAAATTGAACAATAGATTTTAATAAAAAAAATACCTTAAATTTACATAATTAATAAAAATATTTGAAGATTCTTATGCATATTGGTTTCTTTTGGAAGTTCTTCTTAAAGAATGCTTGAGTATCGGAAATATAAGAAGGTGATATAATGCCTTCACAGAAAAAAATAAAAATGAGTTTCAGTTAAAATATTTGTGGAATCAATTAAAAATTTAATTGAAATCGGACCTGTAAACAAAATGATAGTATCAATTAAAAAAAATGTGAGATTTAGTTGAAAATATCAGAAAAATCAGAAAAAGTAATTGAATCAATTAAAATTTTAATTAAAAATTATTTTAAAATCAATTAAAGGTTTAATTGAAAAAAAACATGATTACTTTCGCAACATTACAAGGCTGATGTGAAAAATGTATGAGTTTGTTATTTGAGGCAGTCCAGCTTCGGGAAAATATTGAAAACATATTCAGGACGTCAAACTTTTCCCTTTGTATACTTTTGAAATACATATGTAATGGCATGCTTTTACGAATTTAGAATATATACAATAACACAAAATTCATATTTTTTTTCGTGAGAGATATATCTTGAAGTTACAAAACCATCCGAACCCACTTGCGAGATTGCTCAAGCAGATATAAGGCTTCGTAGAGCTGATTTAGCACCCTACTAATTTAGGGCCCATTTGCCCATTATGACTCTTTCAACTGAGAGCAAATAGTTTTTAAGGTTTAGGTATAAGATTTGAATTCTTATTTTAAGACCTGTGAACAGTGCTGCCAACTTTTTTTTTGAGAAATCGTCAATTTAAAAAAAATCGTCAAAATCGTCAAGTTAAAAAGAAAAAAATCGTCAAGAAAACGTCAAGACAAAAAATACGTTAAACATACCAAAAACATTTTTTTATTAACTTTTTAAATATTTTATTTTATTTACATCTAAATAAATTTATTATTTAATAAAAAAAAAAAATAATTAATTTAATTTTGGTATTATGCGACTTTACTCTGGTACATTTCTGTGTAACTTTTTTTTAATAATTCATTTTTGATTGCTATATTAAAACACTGATAATTATTTAAATTAAGATAATCTTTTGAAAACAATATTCCTTGTAATGTTGAAGGATCCAAAGCATTTCTGGTTTTTGTTTTATTTAAATTTACAATATTAAAAATTCGTTCAACGTTGGCCGTCGAATGTGGTAGTGCCATTAAACTCGAAACAAATTGTATTAAAATTGGGAAGGCCTGTGCATTATTGACTCTCTTTAAATTAGAAACATAAACGCCAATGTTTCGAGTTCGATGAATTTAATATTACGTAATTCTCGAACTTCATTATCAAGTTCTTGATATTCTTTTCCATTTAATAAATTTGGAAAAAGTTTGGCCAATTGTAAAATGTAATAATTTTTTTTTGTTTAAAGCTACGCTTGGTTCAATGGAGTTTAATCCTTCTAAAAATTTATCGCCAAAATCAAAACGTTTTTAAATTTATGAAACCAATTCAATATAAAATTGGACGCAGAATTCAACAAATATATTATATTGACTATATTCAATATTCAAACTAGATTGATTCTCCTCCACGTAAATGCCAAGATCCAATAATCTTTATTTAAAAATATGTCTTCGTTATTAAAACTTTGGATTTCAAAATTAACCAAATACTCTTCTACAAAAAAAATGTCCAGTACAGATAGTCGTGTACTACACGCTCTACCTCTTCAACCCCTCACCTACAAACTTCGCCTGTCTGCCTTTCAATTTCTACATTGCAAAAAGGAACTTACAAAATTTGAATTTTAGGAAAAAAGATTACCATATGTTTTGCTTTTTGTTCGCTTTTGTTCGTTTGTTTTGACTTAAAAAATCGTCAAAATGACGATAAATCGTCAAAGTTGGCAGCACTGCCTGTGAAGAAAAGCCAGTTCCAATAAATAAATAATAAAAAAATAAAAAAAAAAAAAATAATAAAATGTTAAAATGTGAAGGATTTTCTCCTTAGCTCATCTTAGTCAAAGTCGTGCTTCCAAGCAAGGGTCTAAATTTCAATAAAATCGGTTTAGCCATATTTTTTTTTTTTTGTGAAATTATGATAATTTCATATACCACCCCTTTTCATGAATTGGATCAATCTATCTACGATCCAAATGTTCAGCTTTTTCGTTTCAGCTGTTCAGACGTGATTGAGAAACAATCAAACTTGCAAAGACGAAATGGTATCCAGCACCAATATTAATATTTCGATGGAATCCAACTACCAGTCGATTAACGATTTTTTAAGACAGATCATCTGCTATAAGAACAATAATTTTTATTGCTATCCGGGGTAGCTCCATAATCATCTTGTTACTGATTTTGTCAATACCATGTGCTTTCTTAGAGTGTAAATCAACAATAGCCTTTTTGATCTCTCGAATCTCGAAACGTAGGGGTACAGCCGCTCCTAAATGGTGTGTTACTGATGAAAAGTCAATTGTTTCATTTGATGGGTTTGCGGTAAATACTTTTTTCAAATAATTAACAAGGAGATTTCCATTTCAGAATCATTTCTTGCGCAAGGGGGGCTTATATACATACTTCATGTCTTTTAAGATTTTTAGTGGCTCGCCATAATAAGTGATCCGATTGTGGAGTTGCGTCCAGATTTTCTAAATATTTATTTAGAAGTTCAGTTTTGCGATACATAGTTTTGCAGAGACATAGAAATCGGCAATTTTAACGAGTTTTTACCGAAAGTAAAGATAATTTTAACGACATAATTGAAATATTTAGTCATCAAATTATATTTGATCAAATAAAACTTAAGACAGGTGGAAAGAAGTTTTATAATTTCAGTGAAAAATAAACATTTAATAAAAAAGTGTCTCCACATATTTTTGTTTTTAAAAATTTGTTTGTTATTAAAAATTTGCTTTTTTTCTTTTACTATTTTTGTTCGTTATTTTTTGTAATATTTCTGCTAATGTTTGTGTATAATTTTTTTGTTTTGTGTTTACTTTTTTATGTTTGCAAAAACCCCAAAGACGTTTTTTTCCAATATGTACTTCTGTTTTGTTTCGCTTTGGAAAAAATTCCTACACATTGTATTTAAATTTTAAAAACTATGTCCATGGTTGGAAAAAGGCAATTCAATAAATTCAAACGAAAAGAGATTAATACAAATTTATTAACACTTATGAGGGCAACAGAAAAAAGTTTTGAAGAAGATCAAAATATTGAATTTGCTTATAATATTGAAATAATGATATGGATATACCTACATAGGCATTGATGGATTACCACTATTCAAATTCAAAAGTTCTTCTATCAGGCTCTGGCCATTACTCGCCCGGAGAGTTGATATGTCAATGATAAAAGTTTTTCTAATCGGTAGTTATGTTGGTATACAAAAACCACATGACGACATAAACGTATTCCTTCACAATTTTATTACAGAATTTAAAAGTTTATTTGAGAATGGATTTCTGTATGAAACAAAAAAATAAAAATTAATTAAAATTCGAGCATTTCTGTGTCATGCACCTGCCCGAGCATTGGTAAGTGGAAGGTGGAAAACGTCATAATTCTTCTAACGAATGCAATAAGTGGGATCAAAAGGGCAAAAGTTTAATAATAGTTACCAGATTCTCTACATCTGTTGGAAAATTGCGATTTGTTGAAGATTTCAACCAAAGAATAGATAAACATTTTTATGAGAGATATTTTCTAGATAGAAAAATGTCTCTAGAATCTATAGGTATAAAGATGATTACTCAGTTCCCTCTGGATGTTATGCATCTTATCGATTTAGGCATGATGAAAAAAATGTTACTACTATTGTTGAATTTTAAAACCACAAAGCGTTTTATGATAAATTCTAAAATCGATATACCTCTCTTTGTTCCTTTATTCCAAGAAAATTTATGAGAAAGCCAAGATATTTTAATGCAATTTTTAGCTGAAAAGCAGTTGAATTACGTTAGATTGTTTTTTTACAGGGCTTGTTGTTCTAAATAAAAGTACGAGTGACGTGTTCTTTATCATGCGCTTACAAGATTATGAGTTGTCCGCATTTATTTCAATCTAAAAATGGTTGTGCCCATCATATATTAAATATGTCGTGCAGCAGTGTGCAAATATTTATGGACCAACAAGCGTAACATACAATGTACATAACCTTCTCCATTTAACTGCATACCCTTTTGAAAACTGTATGAAGGATTAAAGGACTATTCAATAGATTCTCCAAATTTTCATTGTTAAAATCTATTGAATTAATGGGCTATAAAGAAAATTCGAAATGTGAAATAAGACCGTTTGCTTCGGATGCGGGATTTTTTATTTCGAATGTTCCTGATAATTGTTGTTTACTTAGTTGAAATTATCCAGGTGAAATATTAGAGTTTTTGTGAATGGATGCATTCAAGTTAAAGTATACTCCAGATCTTGGAATTTATTTCGTAAAACCAGATTCCTTTTATAAAGAAATTTTTAGAACAGATCAGATATATGCAAAACTAGTAAATATTCCATATAAAAACAAAAGAATACTAATTCCTTTAGTACACACGTGCTTTCAGTTTTTTAATTCTTCATATTATTATCATTTACAATAGAATATACTTTACAATAGAATATACTGAGTAACCGCTTTAGTTAGCAGTATGATTTCGACCACAATTACTAATTTTTTTATGTTAGAATCATCTCGTGGCAACCAGTGATGTCAGATGTAGGGAAAATTCCCTACTTGTAGGGAATTTTTCTCCAAAAATCAGACTGTAGGGAAAAAAGACAGACTTTTTATTTTCGTCCAAATGTAGGGAATTTTTAATTTGCATGAATGTAAATAAAAATTTAATTTAACTGACTTATGAAAACACATCTGTGGTATAAAAGCATATCTCTTCAATAATCACAATCTGGCTACTTTTTTTTATTGAATATTGAGAAGAAATACAGAAGAGACTGCTTTTGAAAAAAGACTCAATTTTTAAAGAAATGGAATTCTTAAATCCCAAATTAGCCCTTAGTACTGGTAATAAAAAAATTTACAAATTTAAAATGTTATGTGAAAATTTTAATATTGATGCTAATCTTCTTACTCAAGAATGGTTAACCTTGGAATATAATTTTTCAAAAGAAGAAATAAATTCTCTTTCAAATATGAATTTGGAACCATTTTGGTTATATGTATGTATATATCAAAGTCGAAGAAATTCAATGATAATTTCGCATTCCCTTGCCTCTCAAAATTATCCAAAATTCTACTGAGTTTACCACATGCCGATGCAGATGCTGAGAGGATATTTTCAATTGTTACTGACGTCCGTACAAAAGAAAGAAATAAACTGAGTCACGAGGTTTTAAATTCTATATGTATTCTTCGATCTCACTTGCAATCAAAAATGTTGAACTGTGCTTTACAACTGATTTTTAACATGTTACGTAGGTCTACATACAAACATGTGTAGATTTTTATGCTACATATATATTTTTTTTTTTATTATTTAACTCAAACTACCTGAAATTTTTTTAAAATGTATGTTATTGTTTTTTGTTTAAAGTAAATAAAATTTACTATCTTGAATTATTAAAAAATATTGAGTTTTACTTATAACTAATATAAGATAGGGAAAATTGTAGGGGGAAAAATTGGTGTTGTAGGGAAATGTGGGGATTTTTTTTATCAAAACGTAGGGAACTTTTAAAATTTCATCTGACATCACTGGTGGCAACATACAATATGATCTAGTATGACCATTTATTTAGTTTAGTTTGGGGTTCTTTTTCATGATTATTAATTTTTATCACGTTCGTTATCTTAAAGATTCCAAACTACTCTTTATTTCCTGGAGTTCTGCACAGGAGTAGATACCCTTAATAACAATATGAAGTACATTAGTGCTCTTTAGTTGATTGGAATTGAAACTTTTTTACGGGTTTCAAATTCAGTTACAATTTCACTATAGTAATTTTCAAGATTAACTTGAATTTTGGTTTCATTAATATTCCCTCTCATAAATAGGACCACACATAAGGAATTTTCGCCAATTAAAGAAATTAAATCCTTCACTATTTTGCTGGAGTTTTATTCTCTCAAGTAGATACATATATTGGTGGGGGTCTATATGATTTTGTTATTGAGGTATCATGTATTTCTTAATCCAATATAGCAAAACGATTTTCAAAGTTCGGCCTATCATTACCATTTCCTATAGTACTTTCGAATTTGAAGCCACTTTGGGGGAGTTCGGGCTTCGTCCTCGTTTCTCATCAGTTCTGACTGTCAAGTCAAGTTATTTTTCAATGAGAAGGAAAGAGAAAATTATCTTATATCTTTTTCCTTCTCATTGAAAAATACATGACTTGACAGTCAGAACTGATGAGTGTGAAACTGGTCTTATTTTCATCTATATCTCTCTGTTCTGCATTTACGGCAAAGCCACAGCAGGCTACCAACTACAATATAGCATTAAACACATTCGAGACAGCACGCTACCGAGTACAATATGTCAAAAATAAAATACACACGTTTTTATGAGTGTGAGTATTTTGACGAAAGCAGGCAACACGACTGCATGTTTGTTGTCCATGTCGCTGTCAAATTAAACGAATTTCTATTTTTGTTGGCGAGAAACAAAAACAGTGTTGACCATATAGCAAAATGTGTAAACCAAATTAAATAAAATAAAAAGCAAAATACAAAATTAAATGTTATGATCATTTCAATTATATTATATTATTATATTAATAATATTATATTTTATATTAATTCAAGTAGTTTTTGTTCGACCTTTTTATGTATAATAAATAAAAATTCCTTTATTTCAAGCTCGAGGTCAGTTAAATTTTATTTTATTTTATCTGCCGATATTTCGATGCTCTTTGAGTATCATCATCTGGGCTTGTTAAATGTTCAACAACAGACGATAAAAAGAAATGTACATTAATTTTACGTGGTCCATATAAATTATTATTTATTTAACAAGCCCAGATGATGATACTCAAAGAGCATCGAAATATCGGCAGATAAAATAAAATAAAATTTAACTGACCTCGAGCTTGAAATAAAGGAATTTTTATTTATTATTATATTTTATATTTATATTAGCATGCCTGGAATCATGTACATATGTTTTTCATGTTTCATAAATAATACGCTACTTTTAAAAAATAAGAGCCTTAAGTGGCATCACTGAAATATAAATAGATTGCAGTAATTACGTTGTTATACCCTTCACCATCATGAGAAGGGTATATATAAGTTTGTCATTCCGTTTGTAATTTCCACAATATAATTTTCCGACCCTATAAAGTATATATATTCTGGATCCTTATAGATAGCGGAGCCATGTCCGTCTGTCTGAGTGTTGAAATCAATTTTCTGAAGTCCCCAGATATCTTCGGGATCCAAATCTTCAATAACTCTGTCAGACATGCTTTGCAGAAGTTTGCTGTTTAAAATCAGCAAAATCGATTTAGGTCAACCACAGTTATGGACTAATATGTGAGACAACCTCCATAAAAATCTTCCCGAAATATTGCTCAATTATACATAAATGTCTGTAAAATTCTAATATCAAGACAAAATTCAGCAAAACTAAGTTTTATGCAAAAATAAATCGTAAACCGAAATTTTTTTAGTTCGGTCCATGATTGATCATAGCCTCCATATAAAGTCCACTTCCAAAATTCACTTAAATACAGATATAAATAATGTTAAACAGCTAAAATTTGACACGAATAATCTTTATAGGCAAATAAATTGTTGTACTAAATTTTATGGTGGTCGGCCCAGAATTGGTCATAGCTCCCATACAAGGACCACATCTGAAAAAAATATTAATCCCTATATATATATTGTATAAATATCGGTACTGACTCAAAACTTTGCACAGATCATTTACATATGTATATACAAAAATCATCCCACAAAATTTTATGAATTTCGGTCTATTTTTAACCGTATGCCCTCTTCCGAAAGTCACTTTAATACTCATAAATCTCTTATAAATAAATGTACCGATCCAAAATTTTACACGGATCATTTACATATGTACATGCCTAAATCAAACTGCTGGATTTTGAGAATATCGGTCCATATTTGTCAATATCCCCCCAGAAGGTCCACTTTTGAAATCAACGTTAATACTAACATATACCTTAAATATAGCGTTATTATGTTGAAATTTGACGTGAAATGTCCTCATATGCATGAAAATAACTGTTCCAAAATTTAAGAAGATCGGCCCATAATTTGTCATAGCTGCCATAAAAGAACCATATCCAAAAAAAACAAATAAACCCTCAAAAATGTCTAATAAATATGGAATCAACATTTTATATAGGTCAGAAATTTTAATTCAGAAATCACACTAATATCGGTTATACTGCAATTGTAGCTGTCAGTCCATATTTAACATAGCTGCCATATTAAGTTCACTTCCGAGTATACCAACTAAATATACAACTCTTGTAAATAACGTTTTTGAGATGAATTTCAACCAAATCACATTACTGGATTTAGAAACTATTAGTCCATAATTGGGTCTCACCTAGATTATAACTTAACATGTTACTTAACATGTGGTGAATATGGAAAAATGTTTTTTTTTTTAGTTTTATAAATTGTTAAATTACTCTCAAGATTGTTATGAATATCAGACAAACTCTGTAAATTATAGTGAGCATTACATCAATTTTAAATGGTCAAAATTAGATAAAAATCCCAAACATTTGAAATGAATTTGTTGTTCGTAAAATTTTTTTCAAACAATATATAAAATGCTAAGCTAGTAGTATTAAAAAACACTGAATAAGGATATTCTAGTCCTAAAACCAGTGATAAAACGAGATTTAAGTTTCGTCACAGCCGAATATAGCTTGTTGTTAATTTATTTTGTTGTTTTTTTTACAGTGTTTATTTGTTTATAACTTTATTTAATAGCTCTAAAGTTTTACCCCCTTATTCAAAAACGATTATTAAATTTAACAAACGTTTATTAAGACAGATTTACATATAAAAATTTGCTTAATAAACCTTTGTTAAATTTAATAATCGTTTTTGAATAAGGGGGTTGTTAGACTCTAAACTGATAAAATATGTACATATGTATATGTGTACATGTAAATTCAACTTACTAAAGTTAAAAGCTAAACAAAATTGTCCAATTTATGACAAAATGTGCGATACCTACATTGACTATTTAGTTTGACAACAAATCTGGGCACACTGTTTGTACTACATATGTATGCATGTGTATGGAAATTTGTACAAAACCTCGTGAGAATTCTTATGATATCTCTTAAATTTCTATATTCGAAGAGTGCAAATAAAAATATCTCTTTATTTTATTTTAATATAGAGAATGAAAAATAAACCTGTTCAGCAAATGGAATATTTTTTTGTTACTGTTTGCTTTTCCTAAATAAAATTAGTTTTTTGTTTGTTTGTTGGTTTTCATTGATGAATTGAGTGATCATGTTTAAAACAAAGCATTTTCCGGATTTTATTTATCAAATGGAAAACATATGAAGGGCAATTGTATTCCGACGGGTGCAACATTTAGACGCTTTAAACGTCTTTTACTAAGAGAAAAAAAACACATTTTCAATTAAGTTATTTCTAGAAGGGGTAATATTTTTGCATATACTATTGTTATCTATTTACAAGAATTTACAATAGCCACGAAAGAGCTTTAAAGTGCATGACGGGTGCAACCAAATTGGCCAACTTTCATGAGATTATACCACAAAAACACAAAACTCTGTTAATTTTTAAACTTTTATTGTATTATTCTTTTATATTGTGAAAGATGAGATATCAGACGATGATTATCAAATCAAACATCGTAGAGAAATATAATCCAATAATAAGAAATTTGCTCTTTAAGCCATGACAGGTGCAACATGAATGAATTTTCTGTTCGCGCCAAATCTATGAATCTTAATGCTTCGAAGATCACAACAAATTTATATTTAAGCTTATATTGTTATAAAATAATAAAAAAAGTATCAAATAGTGTGATTTGAAAATTGATGTTAAAAGTTGTCTAAAATAGAATCGCCCTGAACATACATACTTGTACGAACATGTATCAGATAAATATTTTTAGATACTGCAACTATTTAGGAAAAATCAGTTCATCACATGTTTGTATCTTACTGCATTAGTATCTTAATGCTTTTCTTTTTTTATTTAATTGAATTTAAAAATAGAAAATATATAAAACTATACTAGCCTTTTTATTGTTGTTGTTTATTCTGTCCCCATTGTTGTTGTTGTTGTTATTATTATTATAATTTTGTTGTAGCAGTGGAACTTCCATCGTACAGTCATCATCAGTATTAACGGAATCCAAAGGTGTCATTAAATTCTTATTAGTGTTTGTGAGAAGTTGTTTACCGGCAGCAGTTGTTGTGTTTTTGTTGCTGCAGCTTTTGTTGTAAATACCTTGTTTGTTATTGTCACTTATAATGTTGTTGTTGTTGTTGTACTGAATGAGATCTTCAACGTGATTATCACTGATTAATAATTCCCTGCGATCGCGACTGTAATCATCATCATCATGATTATTGTCATAATAATTATTTAGATATTGATGATGATTGTTATCCTGCGTTAGTGAATTATTTGAATGATGATCATGATGGCGTTGGTCGAAGAGGCCAAAGTTTTCCTCATCGTCTGTAAATGGTGATACTGTAATTGTACTGGTATTTGTCGCTGGTGAATCATCATCATGACTGTAGAAATCTCTGTTGTTCAAAATATGATACTTTGACATGTTGCGTGTGGTATGTTGAATATGTATTGTTGTTGAATGTAAATATGAATGTTGCTGTTGTGTAGACTGTAGTTATTTTTGTGGTTTGTTTTATAGGGTAAATATTTTCATTTAATTTGTTTTATCATTAATTTATTCTAATTATTTAAGGGGTTTAAAAAGCTGTACTATATTTGTTTTTGTTCATATTGTGTATTTTTAATATTATATGTATGTATTTATTAATTTTTTTGTTGTTGTTTTTATAATTTCTTTATTATATATCTACATTTATTTATTGTTCACTTCATGCATTCGGAATTTCAATAAACATTTTGTTTTTGGTGGCTTTGCCTTAATTAAAACTGCTATTAATGCAAACCCAATACAACAATGGATGTATTCACGATGATTATTTTAATCAGAAAATTAATAAATTTATTTATCTTAATTGTAGTTATTAGTTAAATGACGACTATTCATATTTATAAACGAAATAAACACAATAATTGAACATAAAATGTGTGAACCTTACTTTTGTATGTAATCTTTAAAATTATTAAAATAGAAAACTATATTTTTTTTAGAAATTTCTATGAACTCGAGCATAGATAAGTTTTATTTATTTTAATTACTAAGTTCAACAAAAATTAAATACATATGTATATGATTTTTAATTTTAATTATTAGGACAACAAAGAATATGGTCTTAAAAATAGTTTATTTGTGAGAATTTAAAAGATATGCAAAAAACCATATAAACAATATGCTGAAAATCGGCATTTGACTGCAAAGTTCGAAGGTCGATTAAAAAAAAAATCGAACTAACATAAACAAACGCCGCCATACGGGTCTTCTAATTTAGCCTCTATTTTCACTCCTCACTCTCAGAATCGATCTAACTTTTGCTAACCTGAATTTGTTCCACAGTGTTATTGTATTGTATCTACTACATATGTAGTATATTAGGGTTATAACTTATTTACAATTTCAAATATCAAAATAACACTTGTGTAGTTGAATAACCAAGTTTTGAATATGTTTCGTTTATTTGTATAAAATATGCTAGTTATCTGTATTTTTTTTATCATAACTGATACCTGGTTTTTTAATGAAAAATTGTTTGGTTTTTGTTCCAAAATGACCCGAATTAAGAGTTTTCGTAAACTACACAATATTTGGTTATGACATTAATAATACTAATATAAACTATTTCAATACACCTCCATAACTAAAAATTGTTGGTTTCCGAAATGACTAGTCCAAAATACCAGAACAATACAATTATATATTTTATTCTTACTGAATTAAACAGTTAGAGTACCGAAGGTCATATGCGAGTTTAGTGATCCAGATACAGACTGTTTTCTAAGTACATAATTTGTTATTAAAATTTTCGATTTCAATTAAATGTCCTTTAAATTGGATAGTTTTCAGCATTTTGGTGCTTTTATTATACCATTTGGCCCGGATTAAAATATGAATTTATAAAAACTTAAATTAACTTTTGAGCAATTCTTATTAACAAAAACTATACTACGATATAAAAGTTTTGATTATATGATTTTGATAAATCAATAAAATTTAATTTCCTAGTCGTATCCTCTGATGGCAGCTTTAATAAAAAATAAATCGTATTTTTATTTTCAAAGACACAAATCACCTACTTATATAATTTACAAATTAACTAACATTCCCGATTTGCAAGTTAATTATTTAAATTATAACTCGAAACTTTATTTTGAAGAAATTACTGTTTTCCGGCAAAGACTTATCGTGCAATGACGTTTAGAGTTTTAGTCACATAAAGAACCAATTATGCTACACATTGGCATTACACAATAAATATACATACATAGTGTAATTTTTACAATATACTCGTACACTATACGTAGTAATCTATAAATTGTAATCTTTAATGGTTATAAATATGAAATGTACTCGTATACAGAATTGTATGTAGGTATGAATTATTTTTACATATGTATTTATTTGTGTATATTTTTAAGTTCATCTTTAGTTGATTTCAATTTTTGACATTTTAAATTAACACAGATACTAATCTAAACACACACATATAATGTATGTACTCGTATGTATGTATGAATGTTTATACAACTATGCTGCTGCGATGATTATTTATTTGTACACTATTTTGTTTTAATATTGTATTATGGTTGATTTATTTTGTGTTGTGTTCAATTATTTATAAATTCAATTAATTACTCTTTTTATTTTTGTTTAAATATTTTCACTTTATTTGTTTTATTTTATTGTTTATTTTTTAATTATATACAATCGTTCACAGTATTACACGATCACACCTTGGTGGTTCAACGTTTTACACTGAATGACTGAAAATAAATCCTAAAGAAAAAAGTATTTCAAGCGCTTTCTTTCTAAACAACGATCGCCTGTCAGCAGAGTTGCCAGATAACTCTGAAAGATAATTGCCCATTTTAACAAAAAAAAGGTCCAATTAAGTTTCATGTCATATATCTAAATTAAAAACAAATTTTATTATTTATTTTCGATGTACAATGAATGATAATAATTGTTTTACAATAATGTTATACAAATAAATATTAAATTTCCCTATCTTTTTCCCTAACTATGTATGTATTAATGAAATTAATTAATGCAATTTTTTATACCACAAAATTAGTTTATACTTGTTGCAATATTTTTTAAGTAAGTTCTCGAAAAATGTATTTATTGTAAAAATTTTTAAAATATTTCTTATTGTATGCATGATAGTTCAAATAAAATGAAAAAAATATTAAATTTATAAAAAAAAATTAAATTATTGTTTTTAAATATAACAAAAATCTGTAAAACTATAATGTGATATACAGTAATACTACTATTGTGTTTTTTAAATTTTTATTTTACATTTTTACTTCTACAAGCCATTTACTGAAAGGAACATTGCCGTTTCGAATTAGTATCCAAATTTGTTTTAAACTACAAATCATTAAATCGCCACTTTACTAGTTTATGGCAGGGTCTTTTCGGAAATGCATAACTGCGTAGCATCTGATGCACAGTGCCTTCGGAAAAGCATCAGTTGTCATCACTGCAAATGTATTGTGTTCTAAAATGCAACAGTGAAGTAGCTGATGCCCAAACAACATAAAAACATGCATCACAAACATAAATGAGCATCAGCTGATTTGCATCAGATGCAGCGCAGTGGTGCGTTCCCGAAAATGCCCACATAAATACTGATAAAACAAAATCTGGCAGCTTGTTTGCTATCATAATCCCTCTTCGTTTGTTTATCATTTTCCATGAATTGTTTTTGTATTATTTTCATACGAATATGGGATGCCAGAATTATGGAATTACATTATTTATCTCGATATTAGCATTTACAGAATGAATTTTTAACATAGAACTACTAAATTTGTGAATAATTATTTGCAAAATTATTTTTTGATTTTAATTTGGTTTTCCCAAATCACAGTTTGCGTTCATGATTTATCTTTGAATTTGTAGTAGAACCAAAATCCAGTTATTTACAAAAACGCTTAATTTGGCTGTAAGCCGATTACCTAAACCTAAATAATTGTAATTAATATTTTATTTTTTAAATTTCTATCAAGTTATTGTTCGAAAATCCATTAGATAATACAAACGAAGTACAATTTTCGAACTCCATTTATAAGGACTATATTTTCTTCATTAGCATTCAATGCGAAGTTAATCCCTCTATATATAATTCAAATTGATATTTAAAATTGACTTTTGTCTACAAGAATTTTCTGGCAGCCATGCAACGTATAAAAATGAGCTAAATAGTAGATTTCTCAAAACTCTCTTTGATCAAACGATATAACGCTCTTGTTGGGTGCTGGGTGGTAAATTGGCTCTTTAAATGAAAAATATAATTTATAACTATGTATAACAACAATTGTAGCGAAGAAATTGTTTGTGTTGTTTTTTTTTTCTTTATTTGATTATTAGTATTATTATGAACTCGTAACAAGTGTCTACGGCAGAGATGGAAAAAATATTTTTTAAAATTTTACCGAATCATAAAGAAGCGATTATTTTATTTTATAAAATACTCGTTTATTTTTTTGTTATAGAAAAACTGAATTTAAACTGTCTGTCCGTGTGAGAAATTGAAACAACCTTGAGACAAGCACACTAACAACCAGTGTAGCCCTTTTGTGAACAATCTGATTAGTATACAGTGGCTCACAGCTTATTTCAACTAGCTTCTGTTAAGAATATAAAGTGAGTAAAATTTCAAAATAAATATGGATATTAACAAAATGTAAATAAAAGTTTATAGCATTTCTTCTAAAATCAAAAATAGAACTTTTATTCAGACATTTAAATTAGGAAAAATTATTTTTTATCTCTAAAACGTAGTATGGCCTTCTTTTTGATCAATTACAGCTTTTAGCTTTTTTTGCATATATGTCATTCCTCCTTTAGCAAGGTTTTAATTGTTCGAAATTTGGTGCTTGCGGACTTTTTGATCTAAAACTTTCCATTAGTTTTCAATAATATTCAAATCAAGTGCCTGTGCTGGTGGCTGCATCAATACCTGATTTATGTTTCAGATTATTATCTTGATAGAACCAAAATTCCTCTCTAATACCAAGTTTTGAGCCATTAGCAGTAAATTGTACTTCAAAATGTCAAGGTCTATGATTGTCCATCTTCAGCAAATTTTAATAAAGTGTTTTTTCCGGGCTACTCTACCATTAAGATCATGGTTCCGAAGTACACGATTAATATTTTCTGCCTACATGTTTTGTTAAGCTAATTTTTAACTTGCGTCGCTAATTTTGGAGCCGGCAACTTAGAGTTCTGCCATATTTTTCTGATATTATAACGGCCATCAATTTCATTAAAGATTTTGTTAGGTGCTTTTCTGCCCTTATTATGAATCCTATTCTCGTACAGTAACCAAAACATTATGCTTTGCATAATTTCAGCAATATTCGGCGCGATTATAGTAGTACTTCGTCCCATTGTCAAAATAGCAATAATGAACTTAACTGGAACAACCACACTTAAAATTCATTGCAAATATAATTACAAAATATACGCTTGAAAATTTACCGTTACTTGAGGAGTGATGCCAATTTAGCAGTTCGTAAAAGTGCTGTGACGGAAGAATTTGTATTAGGTACATATACCAATTTACTTTTTCTGTTTTGTATTAACAAAACCACATATTTGTCGGCTTTTTTTATACATTCTTTTAAATTTAGTATATGTATGTACCTATAAAACAAAATTTAAAAAGTTCAAAAATTTGTTCTTGCATAGAAGTTATAGCCTAGTGAGTTTATTTAAGTTGGTTGAAATAAGCTTACTGTATTCATATGTGAAATGTTAGTTTTGTTTCTTATTATTTTAAAATAATGATAGAAAGTAAAGACCGTGGTGGAAGTCTCCTTCATTGAATATAAATACTTTGTTGTTATTTTGTGAATTTTTTCTTGAAGGTGCTATGCAATGGAATATCTAAATATTGGAAATAAAATACAATTTTAAAAACATTGGAACTCTGACATCATGCAGAGTTAAATATAATATGAAAAGTCGAAAAAAACTATTACTGGCAACACTGCTAACAAACTATGCAAAATATACTAAGTTATTCTCTCCTGTTGTACGGTGTACACTGTGCACTAGACTTGTGCTTAATAGAAAAATATCATTATTTTCTTAATGTCAAAGCTTTCTGTGGATTTTTAACTCGTGCTCTCGTTATCCCATGGTTATTAAAGTTTGCATTACACATTTGGAAAATATTTACTCAAAAAAGCGTAACCATTTGTTTTGATCTTGCAAACTCTTACAAAATCAAATATCATCAAATAAATTAAAACTAAATATTTGTTGTGCTTTGGCCTAAATAAGAAAAGGTTTTTAAAAAATAAACGAGTTCAAATATGACCGTACCTTTAATAATAGACACTAAATAATGAATTAAAACTCATTGAATGCAAATTTATTTTTAATAACAGGGGCACCAAAATAATTTGTATATGTACAGAGTTATCCATTCATGTTGTACGGAATACACTATGCACACACAAACTTAAATAAATATAATACATTTTAATTGGTAGAGCAGTTTACTAGTGTACATTAAATAAACCTACAATTTCATAAAAGTAAAATAAAAGAATAAAGTGTTATGGTAAAAAAACGTAACCACTTGTTTGAGCACAAATTTGTTTGACGTTGTTTACTTTTACAAGAGTTTTGCAAGATCAAACAGCATCAAATAAAATAAAACCAAATATTTGTTGTGTCTTAAAAAAACAAGTTCAAATATATTTTATTTAGTGGTTGCATCTTATTCGGCAATTTATTGCCAAGTGTAACCATACCTTAAGATATTTTGTCGCCTAATTATATATGTATGTATATGTACATACATCTAAACATAAACCCACCAAACATAATTTTTTTAATTCTGTCAGATTTAGAATGCAAACTCAGTTAATTGTTTAAATGGAAATATTAAATATTAAAAAGGAGATAATGTACAATTATAAACTTTATTTAGTATTATTGTAATTTATTAGTGTACTTATTTCAAATTAAAAATTTGTTTTCAAAAGAGTGGCCGCAATAATGAATGAGAAAAGATATTAGTTTCAGAAATTTGTTTACAGGATTGCATTGAAATCCTTCTGGAATTAAGGATAACTCAAAAAAACATATTACGAATAACGACCAACGAATAATCGAACAATGTCTTACGTATAATTATTCGAAGAATTTCATAATAAACATTTTCGAATAACAAATAATTTCATTAATTTTAAGAAGAATATTTTTGTTTCTTCTAAGAATTTTTCATAATTTTATAATTAAAGGTAGTTACAATTCAACATCCTTCCGTTTTCATTTTACTTACAAAACAAGACATGTTTAATAAACGAATATTATTTGTGTATATAAATTAAATTATTATTATTTAAACTTTATTTTTTGTTGGTGACATTTTTGAATTTTAGAAATTTTAAAATCCGTTTAGTGAAAAACTACAATATGAAATTATATTAACGACTTTTAATATAAAGAAAAGTTAATTAATATTTTCAATCACTATAAATGAGTGGCACTGAAAGCTCCTTATACAAACACATACATATATAAATATACTGCAGTAAGTCCTGTTTCACACTCATCAGTTCTGAACGTCAAGTATAATATTTTTCGATGAGAAGGAAAAAGATAAAAGATAATTTTCTCTTTCCTTCTCATTGAAAAATACTTGACTTGACGAGTCAGAACTGCTGAGAGTGAAACAGGACTAAGTTTTAATTATAAAAATAAATATTTGATATTAAATAAAAAAAAATGGAAATTGTAGAGTCTTCATATGGTGGCGAAACTATATTGTTTTTTTTTATAAAGGTGCCTATTATGAGCAAAATTCGATTTTCAACTGTGGTCGAAAATGCTTATCGAACGAATTTTCATTTGGTATTATGGTGCACATTCGATGACAATATATAGTTCATATTTGTCTACAAATTCTTAAAGAAAAATAAATTAAATTTGAAATGAACACCACGGAAATATGGTTTAATGATTAGTCTAATGAATAGAATTAAGCTTCTCTGTAATACCCACCCATTTTTTGAGCAAATACCTTTTGCCAACAGTGGATCTTCTTCTATGACAGAAACTAGCTTCTCCAATTGCTGTTTTCTACTTACGACCTTAGACCTGCAGGATATTAACAAAAGTAATTTACAAGTAGTATTTATTTAACCAAAAGCAAAAACAAAAAACGAATACTTGCATTTAAATTTTGCACAGTTTTATACAGAGTCGACAAAAAAAAAATTTACAAAAATCGCACGATTTTGCTATTCGTATGTGAAATCCACCTACATATAAATTTTTATGAAACTTCAGAAAAGGCATAAAAAATTACCAAAAAAAAAAATACCGACTAATTTTTGCGATAATTTCACAAGATGGTTAATTTAAAATGAAACTTGGAATTTTAAAAATTCTTCAAGATGTTAATTTGCAATAATGTTCAGACTCAGTGATGCCAACTTTTGCGACTCAAAACGCGTAAACATTTTTGAAAAAGGGCTAAATTGAACAAAAACCGGTTAAAGCCACATCCTGTCAAAATTTTCGATAGAGTGCGAAAAAATCAAAACAACAAACACATTTTTATAAAATAAATTTATTAGAAAAAAATTACTATCTACCATGAGATACATATTTCAATTACATTTCATATTACATTTTAATAAATAAGGTACATACGTAGATTAAATACATAGTATTAAATATAAATAGACACTATCAATAAAATATTTAGAATTTTTATATGTTTCATTGGAATTAATTTTTGAGCACACTTCGTCAGGTATTTTGTAGTTTGAACAACATACATTATCTCTTTTTAATGTGTATTAAACTGTTACACGTATTTAATGACACTAAAACTCCTCTCAACTTCTGCGTTTGAGTACGGATATGTCAATATGTGTTTGGAAAAACTGGACAGTTTAAGGAATAACATTATTTCTATATTATTAGATTAAGGGAAGAAAAAGTACGAAAAAACAAAAATGTAGCCATATCGAGCAAAAAGTACATGATTTTTTTTTTCAATTAAACCTTTAATTGATTTTAAAATAATTTTGAATTAAAATTTTAATTGATTCAATTACTTTTTCTGATATTTTCAATTAAATCTCACATTTTTTTTTAATTGATACTATCATTTTGTTTACAGGTCCGATTTCAATTAAATTTTTAATTGATTCCACAAATATTTTAATTGAAACTCATTTTTATTTTTTCTGTGTAATAACGGGCTAAAAGATAATTGTAAAACGTGCTAGATAAACACGTTTTTTAGATATACACGTAGTTTAGTTATGAGTGACTAAAATCGGGCTAAATCTAGCCTGAAAAGGGCTAAGTTGGCATCGCTGTTCAGACTACACATTCATTATATTTAATATCTAATGGAAATTAATAAATATTTCATATATAGGTATAATTGTCTAATAAAAGTTCAAAAATATAAATAATTTTAAAACATATTGCTATCGGGAAATATTGCTGGGTTATTTGTATAATATATATTTGTTGTTATTTACGTACTAGTAATCTACGCATACATTTCACAGTTTACTGCTTTTGGTGGTAAGAGGCCTGCTATAATCGGGTTTTGTGAATTAAATTTATATATTCCGACATTTTTAGTCATGTTTTTTGTTTTTCTTGTATATAGTTTTGTTTAATTGAGTGATAACTTCTGATAATAACATATGTTTGTACAGGGCAAACAATTTTATACATAAATATTTTTTTTAAGCCCCTTGTTTTTCAAAACACATTTTGTTGACACATTTTAAAGTAATTGAAAGTAAAAACACTTTGGCTAGAATTATCTAAACTTGATACATACATAAACATTAATTTAGTTTTAATTATATATTTGTTTAATTTTAAGTTCGAGAAATATATACTTATATGGAACTAAAATTCGAGCCTATCAAAAGTGCAATAAGTTATCATATACATACATATGTAATAAAATTCGACAAAATAACTTCTATTTTTATTATTTTTGCTATATAATTTACTTCTGGGGTAGACGCACAAAAATAAAAAATGTTTTTGTTATCTTATGGCCGAATTATTCGGTCATTAATTAACCATTGGTAAACTAAAATACTAACTATTGTTTAACTATTACTTGGTATTGTTATGGCAAACTAAGCATTGCGAATAAAGAATTATTAGTTAAATCTTTGCATTAGCTAACTAAAGACTGTGAATTTAGCCATTAATATATCAAAATTTTAACTATAATTAAAAAATATACATATTTGAAAGAATTCCCCCTTATTCAAAACCGATTATTAAATTTAACAAACGTTTATTAAGACAGATTTGCATATAAAAATTTGCTTAATAAACGTTTGTTAAATTTAATATTCGGTTTTGAATAAGGGGGTTATTATATAATAACTGTGGCAACAATATTTTGTTTATTGAAACAATTTTTGGGACTGATTCTAGCAAAATGCAAATTGTCAATAAATTGTTTCAGAGTAATGAAATGATCCAACACGCCTTTTAAAAGAAATAACTTGTTTCAAATCATCTTTCTTTTTTTTTTTTTTTTTTTTTTTTTTTTTTTTTTTAGTTTATTAAGTTTTAAAATAAATACATATATAAAATAATAATAATGAAGATGTAGATGATATTTGAAGATGATATTTTCTATACCTGTATAAAAAATTAAAAACTCGGGTAAACGACGAAAAAATATAAATCTAGAAATGATAAATAATTGCACTTTCATTTCAAACTTTGGTTTTTCTGAAAAACAATTCTTATATCCACCACTACTACACCTCGAAATATTGGTCGTAGAACCAAAAAGTATATATTAAGGGTCATGTCCATCCGTCTGTCAAAAGCACAATGGAGCTTCGAAAAAATTAAAAAAAACTTAGTAACCAATAATAACTGGAATAGCCGAAAAACTCTTGTAAATATCATTATTGAAATGAAATTCACCAAAATAAACCTCAAGTACATAAAAATCACAGTACAATATTTTATGCCGATAGCCCCATAATCGAAAAATAAAATAACTTGTATAAATATCGTTATAAAATGTAAAACTAGTTTGTTTCTAGTATGCATAGATAACACTACTGGTAGGTGGGTATATGTATAAGAGTAGGCCCAGCCGAATATAAACTCTTAGAGCCATTTCTAAATACCGGCGGTAACCGTTATGTCAAAATGATAAAAACAGGGTTATCAAACAAATAAATAAAACAACCCTGTTTATTGTAACAGCTGGACATTGTTGTTTTATTTTTGTTTTGTTTTCTTTTGCAACTAACTTTACTGTGAAATGCCTTGTCAAAATTGGATTTTCCAATAGCAAAGCGTTGCCGCCGCTTTGTTACGGTATGCTCCATACAAAATGTATGAACATGAGAAATTTTGACAGTTAAAAAACGCTTGCCGCCGGTATTTAGGGATAGCTCTTACTTGTTATAATAAATTTAATAAATTTTTAGATATGTACTAAAACGCAGTGGAAAGTGATGCTACCAATATGGTGTCCCGAAAAATTATCTTAAACTAATTGAATGTATTGTAATTGGACTGAAATTTTTGATTGTAAACACAATTTAATTCTCTAAATCTAAAAATTTATTTTCGTAATATAAGAACTTTTACATTTGTTTACATGAATTAAAAAATTGGATAAAATTAGATTGGATAATTGGAAAAAGGGATTTTTCAAAACTCTACTTATACAAAATAAAGTTTTTTGAATAACTTAACACTTATTCATCAATATAAAAGACTTTTTTTGTTATGACTTTTTTTTACATTTTTTGTGCAAAAGCTATATGTGGTTCCTAATAAAATTTTGATAACACTGATCTGTGAATAAATATTAATATAATTTATAAGAGATTTCTGGTTTTATAACTTGTTTCGTGTGAATTTCAAATCGATTAAAGTATTCATAAGTGCAATTTCCCTGATCTTTACAGAATCTAGAGTACAGATTTTTGTTTGTTTGTTCAAATTAAGACCGATTGATGGATATGAAAATTACTTGGATTACAGTATTTATACCCGTTAAACAATTTCCGGAATGTCGGTTTATATGAAATTATAGTTAGCAATTTGTTTTTAATAGTGCAAATTTTATTTTCATGTCAAAATATTTAAGCGATTTGTGCGCATTAGCGTAATAAATTAGATTTCGATCTTAACAAGACAATAATATATGATTGTTGGTTTAATTTTCGGGAAACTTATTTGTGGTAATTGTAAGACTTTAAGTTTATACAGATTTATGGGGACTAGAAGAAATAACGTACGAGTGAGATTTGTATCAAATTTTGTCGTATTATCATTGAAAATGCAATCTTAGGCGACACTTATTGATTCTGAGCAGATTGGTTTTCTCTGAAGTAGGTGATGTGACAGCATTTTGCGACGTTATAAAAGTCCACTGATGGAAAATGGGTTTTTGTTTTTCGTACCAACTATATAAATAAAATATACTTTTTAGTCCTCCATGCTACCATTTTTAATATTTGTTAAATAATCATAAAACTTTACCACAAATTTACTTGACCGAAAATTTGATATATCTTATAGCAACATTATTGCGTTAATTGTCGCAATTATCTAATATTCTTATTTATGAAGTATCGAGTCATTTGCGAAAAGTTAACCTTGGTAAATATATGTATTTCCAAAATAATTAGAATTATTATTGTAAGACTAAAAGAAATTGAAGAGTTAACTTCTAACGATTTTGAAATCCTGATTAACTACAGTTTAAGCTTTAGTTTTTCCACTTCCGAACGGAATTAAATTCTGTGACATGGCTGATATTTATCTGTTTCATCTGAAATACCAAATTTTGCAACAGTATTTTGAAATTGTACCATATGACTCGTGGTAGTACCACGGTACCAACTGTGTTTAAAATGTATCAAAAAAAATACAATTGTACCATGTTTGCCATCAGTGCTTCCAACTATGGCGGTGTGGCGTATAAATAATCGTTACGCTTTGTTGAGTAAACATTTGTTTTATTTACAGCAACTCAAGATATTTATGTGATTTATTAACCTCCATAATTCACATACATTTTTTAACATACTCTGAGTAAGTAAAAGTAAGAGAAAATGGAGAGAATTAAAAAAGAAATAATTTAATTCCGTTTTGATTGTGGATTTGTATTAGTATGATTTTGCATTAAGTGTCCTTATTATATATTTCCCAGCATACCATTCTAGGAGCGCTCCGTAAAAGGAGTCAGAAAAGGTCCAACAAAAGAGCATTTTCGAAGCGAAATAAAAATTTGCTTGTTACTGTCCTGAGTCGGCACGCAATATGACTCAGAAATTCCACTTAATTATGTGTGTACCAAATCCTGTTTTTTGTGCTTTGAACAAAATAAAACATAGCTGTACCACACAAGAATGATAAAAACATGATTACACAGAGCCCAAAAAACCCCTCGTAAAAGACTCTTTTCTGACATTATCTAAGAGCTCTTTCTGACGGACCATTTTCGAATGTAATGACCGTCTTTTCTGAAGGTTTTCGGAGCAATTATGATTGTTTTTTGGGCTCATAAAGAGCGTTAACGCGCCGAAAAAGGTGCCAGAAAAGACTCTTTTTGGACTCATATGGCTTGCTGGGTTGTTATGTTTGTTTATGTATACTATAACATTTTGCTGTTATTAGTTTACAACTACATTTGTATTTTTAAAATAATTTTAAGTAAAAAATAAAGTTATTGCTTTTTTGGTTAAAAGTGGTAAAATTATAACGGATTACTTTTGGGACAACCCGAAAAAAATAAGTACTTTTTGTAGTAGATTTGTAAGTAGTCTGATCCACAATTTTTTGCTGGGTAGTTTGGGCCGATCGATTTATAATCTCCGTCTCTCCTCTCCGTTTTACCGTCAACAACCGCCTTAGAAATTTATAAGGTTCCAAAATGGAAATGTGTGTTTCAAACTGAATGTTAAGCCCAATATACCTCATATCTTGTTGGTTGGATATAAAAAGTTATTGACCAAAATGTCCTTGATGCATTCTTATACACATTGTTACGGTTTGCTTATTGTTATAAAAAACGCATGAGTTCAATACACTATATACAATTTAACATGTTATAGTAAAAAAACAAGGTTGATTCACTTCAAACATGTCTACGCCAAACAAATAATAATAATTTATGTCGAATATATACTTTTATTTTTATTATTAAACAACAATATTAAAAGTGTTAACAGTTTTGAAAATATTGTTTTTATTTTTTCGTATAAATTTAAGTACAATATTTTTTAATTTTTATTTTCTACCAGATTTGAACCCGGCGTTGCCCGGAGATTTCTTATATTTTAGTCCTGATCGCTGATCATTTAAAATTTTGAATTTTCCCGTATCTGCCATTGACTGGTATTCCTAAAAAATGTTGTTCTTTCTCACTTAATCAAAAATTTAAAAATTAACCGAACGGTTAAATTTTAGAGATCATAATTTGAGTACAATTTGTCAATAAAGAGTTTTTTTTTTGTCTGAAACGAAAATATTTAACAATAGCATCTCTGGAAATTGTTTTGTTTCAGATAGTTTTCGTATTCAGTTCATGAATACGGATCATCGAGTGGCATTTATATATAAATAAATCTATACTTAAAAGCTTAGCCATTTAATAATCCTTCAAGGTTGACTATCGAAAAAGTACTTTCCTAATAAATATTTTTCTGATTGCATAAAGCAACAACACAAATTTTACAAAATAATAATTAATTTTTATAATTAAAAAAAATATATTAAAAATTTTACGTTAGTTCATTAGCCGTCGTTACCGCCAAACTGTCGTTTTATAAAAAAGTTACGAATCTACGACGGTACAAACAAATTTTTGGCGACTTAGAACTCGCTTTTTTTGTCCTTTTTTGTTGCTTGGCAACCTATATTCCGTTATAGAAAACCATATTTAACATTTGAAGTCTGTCTATCCTTTTTATCTGTTACTTCCTTTTAAGGGTCGTATTATGTTTTTCCCCACATGGTCCAAGTTTTGAAAAAATATGCACCCTGTTGACGCTTTCAAGTATGGATATATTTACATTTCAAATTTCAATAAAATCTGTTCAACCGTTTGGTCTTACCGGTTTTACCCGTTTTGTATAAACAGAAAATTCCTCTTTTTACCCCTTTTACCCATTTAAAAAAAGACCTTCGGAAAGGTGCGTTTCTAATACGCATTTTTTGTGGCTAGAGAAAGCTAAAAAATGCAGTTGCTTCATAACAATGTTAATCATTATTGAAAAACAAAATATTAAAATTTCACCCGTTTTTCCCTTTTTATGCCTTCCTAGTCCAAATCTTAAAAACCTATTGAGCCTAATGGTATTTCCAAGTATGGATCTATCTACATACCAAATCATTATAAGCATAGCTATCTACGTTCTGAATTTCATTAAATCGGTCCAGCCGTTTACGCGGGATTGCAGGACAAACAAACTTACAAAGACATATATATATATATATATATACGAGTATACATATATGGATTTATATGGATTAGGCATTTTTAAAAAACAAAAAGAAAATATTTTTTAACATATGTGCACTAACGCCGCTATAAAGGGTGTTTGGGAAAGAGTAAAAAAACTTAATCGTGTTTATTATACATTTCTCTAAAAATCTTTCCATGGAATACAAGATCTTTTAGCTACATACCCACATACATATATTTCGTTTTTAAAAAAACTGACAAATTTTATCAATATTTTATCAAGGTAAGTATTTTTTGATGAAAAAGAGACTAAAAGGGGTACAAACTTGACGGTACTAGTCAATTTTCTTATTTTCTTTTGTTTTCTTCTTACATGCATGTTGATTTGTAGTAAAAAGCACGAAAATTTAATTGACGTGTGTGAATGATATGGCAAGTTTAAAAGAGATTTGAACAAAAACTGGTCCGCTAAAACTAAAGAGTGTGAAACAGGTCTGACATATACATACATTCAAATATGATAAACGAGTATCCCTGTTATTAAAACATCAAAATATTGCACAATAATCTAAAAACGTATTTCAAACAAATGTACATTAAACTTATTTATTTGCAATGCCCATGAAATGAAACATATGAACTTCTATGACGAAATTTCTTTTAAATCGATAACAAATATTTTAATTCTTTTTCATTGATAACAGAGACGTGAGTCGAAAAAAGTGTTAAAATGAAAAATTTTTAAGTGTTTACACGCAATACAAATATTATATACATACATATGTCGATTGATTAAAGCAGAATGTTTTATGTCTCAGAGAAAAAGAAATAAAAAATTTTTTGTTGTTTTTATTATACCCTCTGCAATCACAAGTGGTTATTGAGGTTATATATAAGTTTGTCATTCCGTGTGTAACACTGAGAAATATTCATCTGAGATCCAACTAAGTATATACATATGTATGTATATTATTGATCCTTATGGAATTCGAAGTCGATTCAGCTTGTCCGTCTGTGTGTGTCAAACACTCTCACGTCCAAAATATGTAACAGCAAAGTTTACAAAAACCGTTTATAATTCTCCTAAGCAGTTTGGTATTGAAAATCATCCAGCTAAAATGTGTAAAAACTTCCATCGAAATGAGATATTTTTAAAAAGTTTTTAAATATATTGCAGATAATGCCACGCAATTTTGTATACGTTATTTCTAGGATGAAGGGACAACCTGTGATGAAAATAGTCCGAATCAGTCCATGATTTCTCATAGCCCCCATACAAATTTTATCGAATATTGATACAAAATTCAGCAGAAATAAGTTTTATATAAAAGTAAATCAGTAAATCGGTCCATGTTTGACTATTGCTTCTATACAAAGTCCAAACCTGTTATATCTGTTATAAATAATGGTACCAAGCCAAAATATTTCACAGATCATGTATATATACATACTATATATGCCAAAACAAACTGTTGGATTTTGTGAATATTTGACCATATCCTCCATATAAGGTCCACTTCCAAAAATTACTTAAATACTCATATCTCTCTTAAATATAAAGGTATTTTATTGAAATTCGAAATAATATATACACATTGATTTTCAATAAAAATATTCGTATATTTAATTAAACATTTAATTGAAAGTGGATCGATGAAGGAATTTGTAGTATCAATTAAAATATTTTGTAAAAATTTAATTAAAAGTAGTTTTAATTAAAAAAATATTATATTA
The DNA here is from genome assembly GCA_950370525.1 of Bellardia bayeri. Taxonomy (NCBI): domain Eukaryota; kingdom Metazoa; phylum Arthropoda; class Insecta; order Diptera; family Calliphoridae; genus Bellardia; species Bellardia bayeri. The sequence continues at coordinate 40,725,155 of OX493268.1, read as the reverse complement.
TTTAATTGAAAATAATTTAATTTAATTGTTTTTTAATTAAAAATTTAATTGATATGATTAAAAGTTTAATTAAAAATCAATTAAGACTCAATTAAAAGTTTAATTAAAATTTGTTGGGCAATAATTTTTTCTGTGTACCCATATATATGAAATTCCGATAAACAAGTAAACCTAAGAAATATCAAGATTAACATTTTATAACTATAAGTCATATCATATCATTTTGCAGTTTTCAGTCCATATGTATTTGGCAATAGCGTCAATGGATACTAAATTTTCTTAATTGATCCACTTCCATTATAACACCTATAAACTCTTGTAAATAACGTTATTGAAATGATATCTATAAGCCTCACCTTATAACCTTGTACTTTTTTATACTTTTTTTTACTCTTTACCTTAACCTGGTGAATATGGAGAAATGTTGAACCTATCTTTAGTTTTATAAATGGTTACATTACATATAAGATTGTTATAATCAATATGCAAACTCTGTAAATAATGGTGAGAATTGATAAATACATCAGTTATAAATGGTTAAAAAAAAACATTTGAAACAAATTGTATTGTGCGTAAACTTGTCTATCAAACAATATATAAAATAGATAGTAATAAAATTTGCGCTAAAACTGAATTAGAAATACTGAGTAATTATATTCTGGTCTTAACAACAGCGTACATTTTGTAATTCGCATTGTATTTATTGTATTCGCAAGTATTTAAGCCGAATATACTACTCTAATTTGTTTTTTTTTTAATTTTGTCGGCGAATAACTAACAAGTAATAAAGTATAGCCGGTATAATACGCTACACCGATTAAATATGTAGTATTGGTTTAATAATGTACATACATATGTGTATATGTACATAGAAAAAAAATCATGTTTTTTTTCAATTAAACCTTTAATTGATTTTAAAATAATTTTCAATTAAAATTTTAATTGATTCAATTACTTTTTCTGATATTTTCAATTAAATCTCATATTTTTTTTTAATTGATACTATCATTTTGTTTACAGGTCCGATTTCAATTAAATTTTAAATTGATTCCACAAATATTTTAATTGAAACTCATTTTTAGTTTTTTCTGTGTATGTCTAATACATACTTAGTAATAGTTAAAGCTCTACTACGAGAAAAGACTTAAGAAGGAGTTAAGAAATGTAATACACCACGGGCAAATAATTAATTTATACGAATTTATACCAATTATGGACCGATCGTCATAAAATTTATTTGAATCTAATATCGGTAATTATAAAAGGTAAATAAATAATCCGATGTTGGCCTTATGTGGGTGTTATCCAAAATAATAATCCGATCTTAGCAAAATTTAAATATATTAAAGGCATATATCTGGGCTAAACACTTATTTCAAGATGGCGTTTATATGGTGGCTAGGAACAAAGTGATAACATGGTCTGCAAGCTAGACCAACATCATTAGATCAACATCTAAAGAGGATACGAGTAGATTGATATTTAGACTGACAGACTAACATGTTCGGTCGATATAAAAAAACTGTATCAATTATGGTGGAGTAGGTATAAAAACAATTAATTGAAAATGATTCAGGTCGAGCTAGTCTGACACTATAATACCCTACATGTTAATACAAATCATTGCGTTATATTCGACTGTGCCAACTCTTATACCATACTTTTAATACCATTTACCTTATCACCTTTTTTTAACCCTGATTTTATGTGAAAGTCAGGCAGTTATTATTTTGTGAAAAATTAAATTAAAAAAATTGTTTAAAACAAGTTGGAGAATATGATTCAGCTTTGCCGAATCTTATATGCCCTTCGCCTTAATATAACATTAATTTTACTCGATTTTATGCAATAGTAAGTCGGGTTTTTTTAAATCGAATAATATCTTTGAAATTTAATTATATGCAGAGTCGTATTGCTCGTATAATTATAGCAAATTCTAAACTTGAATTATGTAAAATTATGAATCATAAATATTATTAATTATTTGCTTTTATAGATTTTCCAGACTTTTTAGAATTTTCCTAAAAAAAACTTATGTTATAAATTTGTTTCCCTAAATAGGATATATGTTATATGTATGTATGTATGTATATATACATTCACTCATTCGAACTATAAAATCATTTATATATTTTTATTAATAACTTTAGAATTTATGAAAAGTAAAATAATTAATATCTATGAAAAACTTCACTAGAAACAAAAAATTGTGTCTGTTAGATATTCTTTAAGTCTCAACCAAAAAATTGAAAGTGCATAATATGCATATTTATTTATGCAAAAACAAATATTTTATGACTTTCTCAAGTATCGTAAACATTATTTCCAATAGTTTAGATGCAGTATCTTTGAATGTTTGAATGCATAAGATTCATATTAAAACAAACATTTAAACAAATTTAAAGTAAAACTTTAAATTAAATATAAAAAAAGTTTCAAAGGTTCATGAACTCCTACATTAAAATATATCTATGTCTTTAAAATACATAATTAACTTTACTTTAACCTTGATTATCATCTAAACTGTATATTTTAAATGTAGATTTTTTCATTGCAAAAAAGGAATTACAATTTCCTTGGAATACACACTTTTTTGTTTTTTTATTTTTATAGATTTGTCTATTGACATTTACATTTGATTCTAAGTAGTGATTTCCCAATTTGTGAGTTGGAACATAATATTTCATGAAAGTCTTGAAAATATTTTCACTTGGGAATCGCTGTTTATGAAATGTCTGCCGTTAACTGTGTGAAAGCTTTTCAGCGAAGTTAGAATATTCCAACTGTACGTGTGAAAATTCACCCAAAGATATATAATTCCATGCATGCGACTACTCGTATCACATATCAAATCCCTTTTTCATTTTGGTAGTTATTAGGGTATCTATTTAAATAATGAACGTTCGATTATTCGAATAATTTCTTACGAATAATTAATTTTGATTTTAATTAATTTTAACGAATTCTAATAATAATTCGAATAATTTTGTGAAGAATAATCGAATAAAACGAAAAAATATCTGTTTTATTTATTTGTTTTTATATTTTCTATGAGATTTTTAAATTTTAGAAGTCTTCAAATTTTGTTTAGTGAAACTACAGTATGAAAGTTAAAGGACATTTTTATATCCCTATAGATGAGTGCTGCTATTGCTCTTTCTTATTCTTCTCTTACGTATTATTCTAAAAATATGTCTTAGTTATTTAGTAAAACTGACTGAAAGATTTTAGAATGGAAACAGAAAGTGTATGGTCAACATATGTATGACTGGCGGCCATAATGTAAACATCGCTATAATTTGCTTAGAAAAAGTTGTAACACATTAATATTATTAAAAAATATCAGTACATTAAATTGAAATCATAAAGTTCGCTTTCCTTATTTAACCAGTGACATCCATATAAACTAATCTAAAGCTATTTTGAATGAGAATGATAAAATAAAGAAAATGATCTTAAAATTAATATAATTGATGTTATAAAAGGGGAATTTAGGCGATACTACTTTACGTCCGACTTGATGAAGAGAAAAACTTTTACTTTCACTTTATACATTCAAAAGTTCGATTAATTTTAAATTTGCAATCAAACTATTCGAACAAGTTACAGTCTCTAATTCGAATTGTTTGTCTTATTCCAACAAAGGAAAAAATCGAAATATTTGGATACCCTAGTAGGCTTATCAAATCGCTTGAGCTCATTTAATGTTTTCAGCACACGAAAAATACTTTAAGGTATATTCATTCATACATATCATACACTACTACGAGTACAATGATAACAATACATTTATATTTATACACTCAACTACGTATTAGACAATAAATATTTTAGTATAAACAATTCTGTTTGAAAATCTTTCAAAGGCAGTAACAAACTCATTACTGTTTAAAAACTTCCTTAGAAAAAAGGTATTTTAAAGGAATTTGTGTGAAATGTGATGTAATCAAATCGAAAGCAAGTTTCGTTTTAAAACAGTTTAATTAAACTTTCAAGAAAATAAAACATTTGTCTGCTTTATTCAATGAAAGTATGATTTTCTCTTACTTTTTAAATTCTTATAATTAAAACATAGCTGAAACCTAAATGCAAATAATTGAATGAATAACTGAAAAGATTTCAATTATTGTCTTACAATAATTTTAGAATTTTAATAATGTTTAACAAGTTGTTGACCTGCAATTTTAAATTTCAAACTTGTTTTCTCACAGTTAATAAATATAATTAGTTGAAATAAATTAAAACAAGTAAAAAAGTATAGTCGGTCAAGCCCGACCATATAATACCCTACACCCAGTATATGTATAAAACAGTTTTTCAGCAAATGGGCGTTATATGGGAGATATAACCTATTGTGGACCAATCATCCAAAAATTTAGTGTCATGATTTCTGTGAATATAAATATTATATATGTTATACTTTATCTCGATGTATGTACATACTTTTAAAAGATTTATGGAGGTTAAGTAAATTACAGTCTCTTATATGGGAGTTTCGACTAATTATGGTCCGACCTTTATAAAATTAGGTGTCATCATTTCTGTATATATGAAACTTATTTGTGTTGAACTTTATTTAGATACTAATATTTTTAAGAAATTTATGGTCGTTAAAGTGATTTTCGGGAGTTGGCCTTATGTGGGAGCTATGACTCATTATGGACCGATCATCATAAAATTGTACCATATTATTATTATATATAAGAGACATATTTGCGTACAATATTATTTAGATACCAATATTTTTGAGAGAGTTATGCTCTTTAAAGTGATTTTCGGAAGTGGTATGGGAGCTACGAGTAATTATGAACCGAACTGCACAAAATTTGTAGATGTGATTTGGCTTCATTTACCACTTATTTGTGGTGAAATTTGTTTGGATAGTTGCATAATTCAAACATTTATGATCGTTAAACCCCATTTTTGGGAGGACATTTGTATGGGGGCCAGGTGCAATAATGAACCGATTTCCATCAGTTTCAATCCCATCCATCCTTGGGCTGAAAAAATATCAGGTACCAAATTTTATCGAATTATATTTAAAATTGCGACCTGTACTCTGCGCCCAAGCTTTATATGGACTCAGAAAGTGATTCTGAGTCGATCGGTATACTTTAAGGTGGGTGTTGGACCAATATTTATCAGCACAAATCCAATATTCCCTCCCACTATTGTGGTGTAGGGTATAATAAAACAAATCAATACACAATCTGAATTTGAATTCTGTTCCATCTGTAAGTGTCTTAATTAAATTTAAACGATGCTAAATATTCATCGTTTAAACTAAATGATTTTTTATCAATTAATTTTTTAATTTCTCTGTGTCAAATATATAAGATTGTACAAGTATGAAAAGTTATTTAAAGTAGTATGTAGCCCTAAATTGGATTCTTATTTTATATATGTAGATAGATTTTCTGCTGATCTAAACGTTAAGAGGCATTTTCACCCCAAGTTATTGTAAAAGTTAAACTTTAAGATATATTTTTCTCAAGTTTTATAAAAATCGAGCCAGAAATGTAAAATATTTTGCTATGTTAGTAATTGAAAACTAAAATACACCAATACCTAGCTTTGCGTCGTTTCGTTTTTCGAAGTTGGTACTAATTAAGTCGCTGCTTAATTATTACTAATTTTCACTGTGCGTCGTTAATTTTTCGAGGTTGCGTTGTTTTGGGTTCGAGTCTTTAAATTTTTTTTTAAATTTTTGCAAAATCTACAACATCATTAGATGTTAAAACGATGACCCGTACAAGAAGTGCTTTGATGATCGAAATGGAGTCCTTGCTTTCTATTTGGTTTGAAAATCCAGTTGCGCAGAGAATACCAGCAAATAATATAAGAATCTCAGAGAATAGAAAAAGCTTTTTTTATGACATAAAAAGTAAAGCACTATCCAATGATAATGCTAGTGGTAGTAATACAGACAATTGCTACAAGGAAATTTATTTTACGTTGAAAAACAGCTGTTCAGCATACATTGGACCAATTTTTTGTGAAAGAAAGCCGACGACTTAGTATTTTCGTAACCCTAGAGCCTATCTTTGATTTTTATATGGTTTGCTATAACTAGAGAAATCTTGATTCACTTTGCATCGTTTAAATTTGCGTCGTGTTTTATTGTTTTATTTTTTTTTTTTGAACGAAACCCCGACGCAAAGTAAGGTATATTGTGTAGGAAATTTGTTATTTGACCTTCACGATTTATTGATTAACATTGTATTTGCAATATTCAGAGCCGTTGCAGCACTAATTAAGACCATTCTATTATCCTAATATTTTTTAGAACAATAGAGGGACGGCCTGTTGCTTGATTTTTCGGACATTCAACCTTGGTGCACTTACACTGCATATTTTACAATTTTATGCACCTTGAGAATTTGAAAGAAAAATATGATTTATTTGTGTTAAATTTTCAAGCAAACTTTATGAAAATATAACTTACAAATATTGTGTTGTGAAATTTATATTTATTTTTAATTTTTAGATTATAATTTTCCACTTATTCTTCTTTTATTTATTGTTTTATTATTTCTCTCGATTTATAACGTATGAAAAATTTAGTCTGGATTCTGTCTCAAAATTTTATCATTATAAAATCTATATATATAGTTTTATACCCTCCACCACCGAATGAGATTCGGCACAACCGAATATTGTACTCTAACTTGCTTTTATTTTTTTTCATCCCAAATTTATGCTAATGATTTGTATAAATATATTTTATTCGAATAAAGAAAATAAACAAAAATCTAAAGCATATGTTAAGGTAAATTAAATCTACTTGTCAACTTTGAGCACACATTTGTTTGACGCCGTGCTGGTACCAATCGAAACCTCTATCTTCTAAAATACTTTTTCATTTGCGATTATACCGTAAATAATAGCGTAATTATACCGTAAATAATAGCACATAGATCTAGCCTGTGACTTACAAAAAATATCTTGTTTAAAATCTTTGAAATCGGATGAAACACAGAAAATGGCTCCCGATAAAAACTTTACATGTCAAAAGTTTGGCTAATTTTAGTGGTAAATTTGAGATTCATTCATTAAAATATAATGGAGCACCAAATTTATATACTGATAATAGAAATTTGTTGCGATATCGATATTTATAAGATAGATATTTTAGCTAATGATTTTCGGGAAAAAGTCTTTACGAGGGCGGTTCGGAAACTTCTTAGCCTAGCTCAGAAAGAGAATAGTTGTTTTTCAAAAACATTTTTATTTTTAAATATAATATCCTGAAACTTCAATACACAAATTTCCATACAAAATTTGTTTTAAAAACCTCTTATAAACCTGTTGTAAGTTTTATGAATAAGGGCGTAAGCAAATTAGAATTTTCTTTATTAAAAGACACTGTAAAATTACGCCATAATGACAAATTATTGTCCAAAAATTGCGTTTTTCGAGATCCTTTAAATCATATTGGTTAAAATCGCTGTACTAAAAAATTATGAGATTTCGTTGAGTAACAAAATTAAAAAAAAAAAAAACACTTTCATTATATAACTCAAAAAGAAAGCATCACTGTAGTTAATCTTATTTACTCGTACTTCTGCTGGAAGTTTATTCCACATACGGACAGTACGGCTAACGAACGAATTTTCCCTGTAGTGTGTTGTGCGATCAACTGTCCAAGCGATCACAAATGGGTGAGCCTGTCTTACGTAAAAAACTACGTGTTTCAGGAACAATTTCCTTGATTTTAGCAGAACACATTCCATTATAGTATCGATAGAACTGTGAAACACAACCCACATTATCGTCCAATGAATCAATAGAGTTGAATACCCTACTGTCACCGATAAGCATCTTCGCCCTCTCCTGTACGCGGTCGAGTAACTCCAAAATAGACTTCGAAGCATCGGCCCATACATGAGAGTTGTATTCCATTTTCGGTCGAATATAGGTGGTGTAAATAGTAAGATGATCAGATGGAGTAAAGTATTTTCTACACCGTTTAAAAAAACCAAGGCACTTGAACGCTTCTTTTGACACTTGAAAAATGTGTTTGATCCAGCGGACATCACACAGGATTCTCATGCCTAGAACGTCAAGAGCGTCTGATTCCTTAATATTTACACCGCCCATAAAAACAGATGAAGCAACATGATCTGTTGTGCGTTTGTCCGTTATAAACAACACTGAGTCTTACGTGCGTTAAAATCGACTCTGTTCGCACAACCCCATTCCGAGATTGTCTCAAGATCTCGGCTCAGCGTATCATTCATATTTTGTCTCATTTCCCCAATCTCCAAAGGGTTTGGTCTATGGTTAAATGAGTATGAATGACAAATGCTGCTATCATCTGCAAAAGAAAAGATAGTGTTTGAAGTTTGACATAGAAGGCCATTTATAAAGATCAGAAATAAAGTGGGAGAAAGAACGGAGCCTTGCGATACTCCTGAATTAATCTTGAACTCGTCTGATGAGATTTTAGATATACTGCAGTTTGCGATTCTAAAGTTTAAAAATTTCTTTATGATTTTAAATTGTATATAACTTTACTTATATATTTAAAAACCACCATCAATTTAATTCTAGTAAATGAAAATGTCCAATGTATTTTTTTAAGAACACACCTTGGGCTTTAAGAGTTTATTATAAATTTTAACCTGTTTGGCTAAAGAAAACACAAAAAAATACAATTTCATTTATCATTCATCTCTCCACCCATATTGTTCACGTCTTAAGTCATCTATGTATTCAGGGATAGAAGTGAACATGTTAGTACTTTATTGAAGCATAACTGATTGTATTTAAAAGAATAAATTAGTATAAAGCAGAGGTCCCCAATGAAATTTAATATTATATATAACCTGATTTTATACAGTTTTGTCTTAAGTAATGAACTAACTTTTTCTTTCCATAAAATCACAAAAAAAAAAAAAAATAAAAAAACACAATTAATTCGTTATTTCAATAAATGTTTAAGAACCCCTGTATGGTAATGTAATGTTGCATATTCTTTCTTGTCATCTGGTTGATGAACTCATGATATTATGAATTGAAGTTTTGATGAACTTTATTGTAGCTGAGCTGCTATTGCTGTTCTTGGCATTTTTGGTTTTTTAGCTTCTTGTTTGGTTTTTCTTTTCATATTCAGGAGCCATAAGTTTTTATAGTTCATAATTTCTTTTTATTTGTACATAAATGTATATGGACATTATTCTTCCTTCAAATCTTTATTACTTGTTTTCACAAGGTTTGTGTAGCAAAAAGTAAAAAATAAATAAGTTTTATTAAACATTAACCGTTCAAAAGATACATATATTATTTTTAAATGTTTATGACGCTGCACAGTGTGGGAATTTGGTAAAAAGGGAAAAAAATCTGTAATTTCTGAACAGTAAGGCCGATTACAATAAAGTTTCGGACTTAAATTTTAAAAACTACAGTTTTTTTTCTTTTAACTCCCCCTGTGCGCTGGCATGAATACTGTTGTATATGTTGATTAGGGTGTTATTTGCTATTATACTATTTCGATTTCTAGGTCGGATTATTGAGGCACTTGGTATAAAGCAACACCACGTGTTAAATTTATATTTTTATAGAAAATAATATTTATAATAAAGTAAGTTTGGTGAAATAAAAAGGAATTTCAGGAAATTTGAACCACTACAACTACAGAATATAAAAGTTCCAGAAAGTTCAAAATATTTATGAAATAAAGCTGGAATAGACCCAATGAGTTGAGAGAAGGGCAGCTTAAATAATTTTATAATACAGGATAAAGAGGAAATGCTTGACACTATTGGTTATTTCCTAGAGTCAGTTCATGCCTTTAAACCAATAAACAAAGAGAATAATCTGCAAATTCAGGTTAGCAGCTCTTTTATTTTTTGGAAACAAAATCCACACTTGAAAATAGCCAAAACACAATAAAACCACATAATAATGATGAAAAACTATCTAATAATTTAAACGAAGTACAGGCTGAAGAATATTTCGTAACAAGAGACAAAATTTTATATATTTTTTCAAATCTTAGTGCTAAATTATCTACAGGTTTAGATGAAATACCAAATAGAGTTTTAAAGAACTTACCAAATATTATGAAAATGGAATATTGTAGTTTATTTAATAACATGCTTAATAATTCTTACTTTCCAAAGCAATGGACATAGTAAAAAATAGTAAAAGACAAGAATTTAAATAATCCAAAAAATCTTCGTGCCATAAGTTTACTACCCAACATCAGCAAGGTATTCGAAATGTTAAACCATAAAATTTACAAACTCTGTAAAGACAAGAACTTAATTACCGAAAAACAATTCGGATTTAAATACAAACATTCGACAACTGATGCTATACATCTACTGGCATCGTATATCAATTGGAGTTGGAACAAGTAACTACGCACGGGAGCTTGTTTAATAGATATGGAAAAAGCGTTTGACAGCGTTTGGATCCATGGGTTAATATATAAATTAATTAATTACAAATTTCCACTGCATCAAATTGTGCTTATATATAATATGATTAGCGACAAGACATTTATGATAACTCACGAAAATAATAGAAGCACAAAAACATTTCAAATTACAAACGGATTACAACAGGGAACTGTCAATTCACCTATTCTGTTCAATTTATTTATATTAGATTTAGGGCCATTATTACAACTTGTCTCTAATGTTCTTAATAGTGAAAGTTAACTTTAATTGAAGTGAGGAATAAAGTGACCTTTAAAATTTTTCGTTATTACAACTTCCTTGTAAAATAAAATATTTTTTTTCTAAAATATGGCAACATTTGTTTGTAAAAAAAAAGAAATTCAAATTCAACAGTCCACTTTGAGGCTGACTGTATTCAAAAATATTCTTCAAGTTATTAACCTATTAACCGCCAAAATAAAACCAGAAGTTACAATTAAATAAAAGTTAATTTTTTATTCATTGTACATAAAATGAACATAAAAGTATAAAAAATGTAAGAATAACTATAAGTGGCGATTTATATGTGAACATTTTCAAAGCAATTTTTTCAATGCATAATGTTTTTAAACATTTCTTGCATTGCCATCGAACACTTGGATGACATAAAACACATCTTAATTGTTTTTCTAACTTTTGGGATACCATCTTGAGGTAATCCTGGTATCAATGACGATGAAAGTACCTTGCAATGGAACGTCGGAATAAAAGTTGAAACCTTTTCATTACAACATCTGCTAATGGCCGAATTTTAAACATTTTGTCCCTGGTATTGGCAGCTTCGTCGTTTTTCACAAGATGAAGATTCTTTTTTATATCTCGATATCTTTGTCTAGACATTGATTTTGATATCATTTCTTTTCCAACATCTTCATCGTAAGACCAGTACAAATCCTCTCTTGGTATTTATTTCAGCACTTAAATTTTTTATTAGTTTAAAACTCCATTTTGTGGCAGTTGATATTTATAAAGTCAGATTTTTTTATTATTAGTTTACACGTTTCTTTTAAGCTAAAAACATAAAAAAAATACACAACGTTCAAAATGTTTGTTTATCAAATTATTTATTGGCAAAACAAAATTAAAATTAATTTATTTTTCATGAAGTTGACATTTTTTCCAGAACATACGACAACTTCAAATACATAAACCTCACTATAAAATTAAAAGGCAAGATGATCTTCCCTTTAGCTTATCGGTCGGTTTTAGATTAAAGTAAACTTATAATAACCAAATCCTATTTATCTGTCCGATTAACTGTTGCCAAGTTGTAATAATGGGCCTTATTGAGTAAAATTGAAAACATTATTTCCTTTGCGGATGATATTGTTATTTATAACGCTGACAATACAATTGAAAGCATAAATCAAAAACTACAAGGATCATTTAACGTTGTAGAAAATTTCACTATTAATTGGAATATGAAGATCAATATTAGCAAATGTGAATCGATACTATTTAGACCTCCAGTAAATAAATGCAATAATAACGTTAAGAGAAAAGGGAAATCATTATAATTTTTAAGGAGTTTCCTTCAGGCTAATTTGGTCAAATGTTTGTTTCCAAACGTAAATAAAAAACTTGTTCGATTTTTATTTTTTATTTTATTTATCCAACGTTTCGTTAGTTTTATTCTAACTTCTTCAGAGGTCTCGTTCTAAAAAATAGCTTTGATGTTTTTTATCATTGGATATTAATTTTTATTATTAATTAGTTACTAAAATACTAAAAAACGGGACATCACGAACAGAATTTTGGTATAAATAATTAAATAATTAATAAAAATATAATATACAATAAACGACCACAAAACTTAAGTCAAGTTTAACTTAAAGCTAATATCACAGAACAATTGTTAACTATTGTTTATTATAGTTTAACCCCCTTATTCAAAAACGATTATTAAATTTAACAAACGTTTATTAAGCAAATTTGTATATGCAAATCTGTCTTAATATTATGAATAATAAATTAATAAACACTGAAAAAAAAACTATTGTAATATAATCGTCGTTATTGAAAAATTAATAAATATACAGTGTTGGAAATCTACTAATGATCTTCCGTTTAATCTATAAAATTATTGAAGGTACTTTCTCGTCAGGAGATAAATATTATGGCGCTGTGAAAAATGGCCCCAAAATATAAAATTTTTATTAAAAATTAGGAAAAGGTTCATTTTTATTCTACTTATATATATTTATTGTATCTTATATAACGAACTAAAAATACATATTTCAAATCTTTTATCTAATAATTTTTAAATATTTACTCTAGCCAGTGCTGTAGTGTTGGTAAATTCTACCACATTCCATTACTCAATAATATTCAATACTTTTCATTTGGGACTCAATACTACTCGGTACTTTTAACGGATTTTTTGGGAGTACGATTGTCTGCTATGATACTACCTTGGGGTACTCCTACTTAAATAAGTTGTGCAGAACTTAAAAAGTCTCATTATTAAAGCTTAAATGTTCGACCAGTTAAGTAGATTTTAATAGCTTATGTGTGTTTGCGGTAAATTTAGTTCAAATTTGTATATTAAATCATCATGCCACGCTTTATTAAACGCTTAAGAAATGTCGATAAAAAGTGCGAATACGATATTTACAGTCTCTGGGTTTATTCGTTAGTATTATATTTTCTTCGAAATTAGAATTGATGATTCTGAATACAATGGTTTTTAATTAAAATCGAGTATAATTCGATATATTTGTCGTATCTTTGATCTTTTTGTATGATCTTTTCCCGACTTAGATATCATGGTAACCAACGAAACCCTCAATGCTGGTTAGAAATAAGAACTATCATTTTTATTGTTATCCGGTGTAGCTCCGTAGGCATCTTGTTACTGATTTTATCAATACCAGGAGCTTTCTTGGAGTTTAAATCGACAATAGCCTTTTCGATCTCTCAAATCTCAATAGCTGCTTTAAACATTGCACGGGGCCATATCGTTTGTGTGATTCTTCTACAGTTATTCTTCGGTGCAATAAATAGTTCAGATCATAAATTGGATGTGTCTGCTATTTGAAAAAGTGGTGGTGCGGTTTTTTTTCACGATTTCTAATGTTTATCGCATTCTTTATCCTAAAGCCTTTAGTTTCCAAATTGTGCTTTATTTCCTATTGTTCCACACAGGAGCCAATACCCTTAATAAGATCAGTAAGACTCTACTGCCGAATGATTTTTGTATATATTAAAAATATTTGTGTTGAATATTATTTGGATACCAAAATTTTTAAGTGAGTTATGCTCCTTAATTGGCAGTGGTCTTTATATGAGAGCTATAGTCAATTATGAACTGATCTAGACAAAATTAGTAAATGTGATTAGGCTTCATTGGCAACTGATCTGTGGCGAAATTTGATGGATATGTGCATAAATCATACATTTATGACCGTTAAACTCCTATTTTGGGATGACATTTGTATGGGGACTAGGTGAAATAATGGACCGATTTCCACCAGTTTCAATCCCATCCATCCTTGGGCCGAAAAAAATATCATGAACCAAATATAATGAAAATATCTTCAAAATTGCGACCTGTACTCTGCGCACAAGCTTTACATGGACAGCCGGCCAGCCAGCCAGCCAGACGGACGGAAGGATGGCCATCGTTAAATCAACTCAGGAAATGATTCTGAGTCGATAGCTATACTTTAAGGTGGGCGTTGGACTAATATTAATAATAACATAAATAATCAGGAATGTGATGGAAATCGATATCGAAAACGAATCAGTTTTGGAAATACATTTTAATGCATTTATAATCTAATTTTTAAAATATGTTTTTGTTTTAAGATTCTCTTTAGTAGCCCAATATCTTTATATTTTATGTGATAAAAGTTTTTCACTACAGAAATATTACGAAAAAATTGACTTCTAAAACACATTCGTTTTCGATATCGATTTCCATCACATGTCTGAATATTTTTGAAATATTTAGGTATCATTGAGATTATTTTTTCCGGACAAAGCTTAACGTTCATACTATAATGTGCAGGAACAAGTGTGTATAATGATTTCAAGAAAACAACAAAATGATTTTATGATTTGCCAACACAAAACATGAAAACTTATCAAGTACTGCTTTCATTTAACACGAAAGGATATTATAGGGATAAGAACGCGGGAGCTTTTGGTATGGGGGTGTTTGGTACTTTACTATAAATCCGTAGTTTGACTACAAATTCAAATATATTTTGGTACAATACCTTTTAATATTTCATAAGATATTATTTTTTTATTATTATATTTATTATATTTACAAATAATTATTTATTAAATTTACAAATAATTATGTTTTCAATCAATTTGTTTTAAATATTTCTTAAAATGATTAAAAATTTTTACCGATTTATATTTTTAAATACTATTTTGTCTCACACTGTTGTATTTCAGAATATTGTTACCGAATGCTGACTTAAAACCAAAACGTGTTTTTTAAACCAAATTTAGAACTTTCGTTTCAGATTTGGACTTCAACGCAGCAACATCTTAAAGTGAAAAAAACTAAAAATCTAAATTTCAAAAATCTCTGTGTAATATCCTCACAGGAAACTATTTCCTATTTTGTTTGAAGATGGTTCAATTGTACCATATTTGAGGCAATTTGATAAATAGCTAACGAATGTAATATAAAAAAATCTTGAATTTTAAATTAGAGAAATTATTACTTATAGTCGGCCCTATTATCGTTGGCGTTGTAGTTTTAAAACGGCAAAAAACGACAATTTGGCATCACCGTTGGCGTTATCGACAATTATCGCAATTGAAACGTTATTACCTAATTTGAAACGATAATAAAAACGACAAAGGAACATTTATTTTTGTCGTCGCATTTTAAGTGACGAGATTAAAACGACTGTAATTTAAATAAATTAAAAATGAAAATAACAACAGTGCAACAGTTTTAAACTTTAGTTTCCGAAATGGAAAAGGCCCTTGCTTATGCTAAGGGTTTTCGTAAGGGCATTAAACCCTTAAATTTTAATAGCTTTTGGAGAGAAACTGCAGAAAATTTTATATCCTCTTGGACCTCCAGTTCGTGACGGTGATGGTTGGCACAAAGTAAGTAAGAATAAAATAGCGATAACAAATAATTAAAATTTTATTAAAAAAAATTATTTAATACAACTTAAAGGTGTGGAAGGACTTGAAGTTCAAAGTAAAAAAGAAGCTGGTAAACAATAAAGCTGAATGTAGAGCAACAGGAGGAGGAGTTTATAAACAGGTTCCGTTGTCTCCATTGGAAGAAGCTGTGGCTAATTTATTAGAATTTGAAAAGCAGATAGACCCGATGGGTGATGAGTTAGGATTCGGAGAAGAATTGCAAGTTCCGGCGTACCCAATTGAACAAGGAACACACAATGCTACCTCGGAAAATTTAATTTTAACTTCCACCACACAATCAAACGTTAATGACGGTTTACCTACTGTTTCAACAAGGATGAGGTCTACAGCTGTCACCACAGAACCAGACGTTAATGACGATTTACCTACTGTTTCGACAAGGGTGAGGTCCACAGCTAATTCCAAAGCTTCTGAAAAGGAAAGAATCATATTATTAAGAACGCAAACCAAAGTGCTAAAGAGCGATGCAGTTATTCCAAATCCATAAAGGGATATTTGAAAGATATATCTAATTACCAGAAAAGGAGACTGTTAATAGAAGAGGAACGCCTTAAAATTTACAAAAGGAAAACAGAAAAAGAAGAAAAGCTCCTGTCTCTTGATGCCTCCATAAAAAAGAAAAAATTAGAATTATTGGAAAATCAGCTAATTGGTATTGGAAAAGAGAGTAATTAGTTTACTTTTATTTTATTTTAATTTTTATTTACTTTTTGTTTAGCCAACCGTAGACCATCAAAGAAATCTGACGGCAAATGAAATTTGATCGTCTGGGGACTTGAATTTGGCAGTCGTACAACCACTTCATCAAAACTCCATCAAATCAAAATGACTTACTTTTTTGCTGGCAAAAAGCCTTTTATATTTATCATGGATTGAATTTTGTTAAATTAATTAAATAATTCTGTTTTCATATTTTAAGTTTTTCAATAAATATTTTTGAATTTTTATTGATTTTGTTTTTTTTAAGTTTTCGTTTTATATAAAAAAGGTTACAGTTTTTTTATGATGTATTTCGAAACGAATTTATAGATCGGATAAGTCGTCAGCTTTTGAAATACATTTATTAAATTTGACTTAAATTAAAACTAGTCCAAAAAAAGTTTTTAATGGAATCTCCTATTCTGGCAGCTTCGGTAGAATCACTTCTTTCATTTCCATTACTCATAGTATTCGTTTCCCCTTCCTCTGAAGGAAATTGAACATCACTATCGGGAAATGATGTATTGTATTGAATACAAATATTGTGGAGAGCTGCACAGGCACAGCATATAACACGCACTGTAATATAAAAAAATCTTGAATTTTAAATTAGAGAAAGTATTACTTATAGGGTCTTATCTAAACGGAAATATCTTGACCAGAAAAGTAAAATAATAATCAAATAAAATATTTACCAACCAATTTATATCTAAAAGTGGTGGTCATATTTATCAGCCACCACTGTATACACTTTTTATTACACCATAACAACTGTCTAGAAGAACGGAAACGAAGAAGAATATTGAATTCATTGAATTCAATTGAACTCTATTAAAAATGCTTAACTTAGTAAATTATGATGCCTATTATGAGCAAAATTCGATTTTCGACTGTGGTCGAAAATGTTTATCGATCGAATTTTAATTTGGTATTATGGTGCATATTCGATGAAAAAACGCTATTGTGACAATCACTCTTTTTGGGTTATTCACAATAGTATATTTCGATCAGCTGGCGCCATATTTGTTTACAATTTCTTAAAGAAAAATAAATTAAATTTAAAATGAACACCACGGAATTATGGTTTAATGATTCGTCTGATGAATAGAATTAAGCTTCTGTGTAATGCCCTACCATTTTTTGGCTGCCTGAACTTTAGAGCAAATACATTTTGTGGATCAGTGGATCTTCTTCTATGAGAGAAACGAGCTTCTCCAATTGCTGTTTCTACTTACTACCTGCAGGATATTAACAAAAGTAATTTACAAGTAGTATTTGATTGAAAAAAAAACAAATTCTTAAATTTTAAATAAATTTTGCACAGTTTTATACAGTGTCGACAGCAAATTTGTGTTCGATAAAAAATTCGTTAAACAACGAAATTTTCGACAGCGATGCCAACTCATAATACAATTTTATATTCGATAGTCGATTTTCGATAGCCAGCGAATATCGATTGTCGAATGCAGCTCATAATAGGGGCTTATAATTATTTAACTTAACTAATGTGGCAGAGAAGATTACATCTACATTTTTCTAAATCACAAAAAAAAAATTCAGTATTATATTAAATCATAAATTCAACGAAGTCTGAATACTGGCTGTAACATTAAATAACATTTGCTTTAAATTAAGGTCAAAATCAAATAATTGAAGAAACAATTAAAATTGTATTAAAGTTAAAACTACCTCAAGTGTTTCCAAAACATGATTAAAGAATTTGGTTGTAATTTCCAAAGCTAATAATATAAGTACATACATGAAATCTATTAAAACTAAAACTTACCCTAAAATTAGTTAAAAACTATCACAAAGTTTACAAATTCAAACAAAATATAATTTGGAAACCTTAACTAGTATTGCACATATTATCACAGTAAGACAATTGTTATAATAAGTTTATATTTAAGTTAAGATACCTATAATTAGAGTAAACACCCATATGCAATCAACCTACATATACAAAACAAAACTTTTCATTCGACTATAATTACATTTAAAATCTGCAACGGATTGTAGAGGTCTGAACAGTCAGCAGCTCAGCTATAATATTTGGTGAGTGAATTCCACCCAAAGGCCCTGTCTTATTATGGAAATTGGCTATCATACATACATAGTTGAAGAAAACCAATAGTCAGGTGATAAGCACCATAAGAGAATTACCTTCCAAAACCTTCTTAATTTTTGTTAAATATGATAATTTTTTTTATGTAATTTTATTTTAGTTTAAATTTTCTGAAATTTATTATTTTTTCTTATATTCTTATTAAACAGTATTAATAATTTATTTATTCATTCCATTAATTTTTTTATTGTTGTGTAAAATTTACTTTGATTTTGTTTTGTAAAATATTTATTAATGAAAAACAATTTAAAATTTCACCACTTACACCTCAGAAAACTAAACATGTCAATTTTACGTTAAAACAGAATTTTAAATTCCTTGGAGTTGTAAAAGTAAGTAAATAATTTTGATACATTTAATTTATTCATAATTATTGAAACTACATAACATTTTTATTTGTTGACAAAATTTGAATTTTAAAAAATGTATAGTAATTCATCAAATGAGATTTCTGTAAAATTTTTTATCAGTTGTTCGTACTTTCGAGGAGAAGGTTCTTACGGAAGAAAATTTTGAAAAATCCCGTCGGAAAAGTCGGAAAATTAGAAAATCGAGTTTTTGTATGAAATTTGGACTTAATGGCTTTCCCAATAAAAAAATAGAAATTTCTTAGTGTAAATCATGAAAAATGCGAAATGCCAAACGCGGAAAATCTCTTCGCAAAAGTCGGAAAATGTGAAATTTTGAAAATCGAGTTTTTATATGAAATTATTCCTTAATTGCTTTCCAAATGAAAAAATAGAAAGTTCTTAGTGTAAATCATGGAAAATTGCGGAAAATGCGAAATGCGGAAAATTGGAAAAATCGAAAATTGATTTTTTTGTACGAAATAATTTTGTGTGAAATAATTCCTTAATGAAAAAATAGAAAGTTCTTGGTGTAAATCATGGAAAATTGCGGAAAATGCGAAATACGGAAAATCTCTTCGCAAAAGTCGTAAAAATCGGAAAATTGGAAAATCGAGTTTTTGTATGAAATTTGGACTTAATGGCTTTCCAAATAAAAAAATAGAAATTTCTTAGTGTAAATCATGAAAAATGCGAAAAGCCAAACGCGGAAAATTGGAAAATCTCTTCGCAAAAGTCAGAAAATGGGAAATTTTGAAAATCGAGTTTTTATATGAAATTGCTTACAAATGAAAAAATAGAAAGTTCTTAGTGTAAATCATGGGAAATTGCGGAAAATGCGAAATGCGGAAAATTGGAAAAATCGAAAATTGATTTTTTTGTACGAAATAATTTTGTGTGAAATAATTCCTTAATGAAAAAATAGAAAGTTCTTGGTGTAAATCATGGAAAATTGCGGAAAATGCAAAATATGGAAAATCTCTTCGCAAAAGTCGGAAAATGTGAAATTTTGAAAATCGAGTTTTTATATGAAATTATTCCTTAATTGCTTTCCAAATGAAAAAATAGAAAGTTCTTAGTGTAAATCATGGGAAATTGCGGAAAATGCGAAATGCGGAAAATTGGAAAAATCGAAAATTGATTTTTTTGTACGAAATAATTTTGTGTGAAATATTTCCTTAATGGAAAAATAGAAAGTTCTTGGTGTAAATCATGGAAAATTGCGGAAAATTCGAAATACGGAAAATTGGAAAATCTCTCCGCAAAAGTCTGAAAATTGGATAAATTGGAAAATTGATTTTTTTGTACGAAATTTTGTGTGAAATTATTTCTGTTATATTATATTATTACTCTAAAGTTTGTCTGAAGGCTTAAAATTGGGGCGAGGCGAAGTTCGCCGGGTCCGCTTGTATATTATATATATTACAAAAATGTAAAAATTTCGAATTTTGTCAACAAAAATACATTAATACATTATTGAAAGTAATTTTTATAAATATTTTAATTAAAAATTTAAATGATAATATAGTATACACTAGTAAGTATATGTAAAATCAATCATAAACGTTTTAAATTTTGTTTTGTCCAATAAATTAATAATTTTTTTATAATGAATAATTAAATATTAAGCTTTATCATTTTGCCTGTCTTATTTGGAAAAAGGACCTCCCCAAGACTGAGCATGGCAGTTAATAGAAGATAGCCAATTTCCATAAGAAGACAGGGCCTTTTGGTGGATTGTCACATAAAAGTAAATTTTATAAGATAGCTCTTATGAAGAAAAATTGAGATAATCGCTCATGTTCTGAAAAACACAGCGTTTTCAAATCGCATACAGTTTTAAAAACGCAAAACGCATATTGACGATTTGCTAGCGTTTTGCCATTTTTCGAAGCTATGTTCGAACAATAAAAATAAAAGTTTTGTCATAAAATAACGTAAAAAAAAATAAATAAATTTCAAATTAAAAGGCATTACATTACTTTTCGAAGATCAAGTTATTCAGCTGTTTGCACAAATCGCTAGTTCAAAAGTAAACAATTGGAACAGACAATTGACAAACTCAAAGAAAATTTTTAAATTGCATATTTTTAAATGAAATCGTGGAAAAATGTTACAAGCCTTAGCTTAAATAAAAAGTAAACATATTAAATTTAAATTGTGCATAATTTTATTTTGTGTTTAGAGTGCAGTTTCAATAAAATAAGCCAGATCGCTAGCGGTTTGAAAAAAGCTATAGGAAAGTTTAAAAAAAAAACACATACAATTCAGAAAAATGCATGAAATCTTAATTTGAATCGATAGTACGGTCCATATAATTTAATGTTTGAATGTTGACCTTGACTGCGCCTCAAATGGTCCATCCGCTTAGTCCAATTTTGGTATACTCTTTCCAACATTTCGGCCAGTATCTCACGAATAAATGCTTCAATGTTGTCTTCCAATGCGTCAATTGAAGCGGGCTTGTCTGACATGAGCTTTAACATAGCCCCACAAAAAATAGTGTAAAGGCGTTAAATCGCACGATCTAGGCGGCCAATTGACCGGTCCCGAACCGTGAAATAAAATGTTCACCGAACTCGCCTCTCAATAAGTCCATTGTTTCGCGTGCTGTGTGACATGTGGCCCCGTCTTGTTGAAACCACATGTCATGCAAGTCAAGCTCTTGCATTTTGGGCAAAAAAAAGTTGGATATCATCTCACGGTAGCGCTCATCATTCACAGTTACGTTACGATTCGCATCATCTTTGAAGAAGTACGGTCTAATGATGCCACCAGCCCATAAACCGCACCAAACTATGACTTTTTCTGGATGCATTGGTAACTCTTGCAATGCTTCTGGCTGATATTCACTTCAAAATCGACAATTCTGCTTATTTACGTACCCATTGAGCCAAAAATGAGCTTCGTCGCTGCACACAAACAAGCGCGCGATGAACTTTCTTAACAGAGCACGTATTTTGATAATAAAATTCAATAATTTGCAAGCGTTGTTCGTTTGTAAGACGATTCATGGTTAAATTATAGACCCAACTGAAGTTGTTTGACAGTGAAACAAAACACGAAACGTGAGTCAGCTGTTTAAACCAGTGTTGCCAAAAAGATAATAGCTAAAAAATCACCCTTTATATTATCATTTATATTTATTTTTTTTTAAATGACATACAATCTTCGAAATACAATAAAAAAATGAATGGAATGAATAAATAAATTATTAAACAGTATTACATATAAGAAAAATTATTAAATTTAAGAAAATTTAAAACAAAATAAAATTACATAAAAAAAATCATCTTATTACGCTACTAAAGAGAATCTTAAAACAAATACATATTTTAAAAATTAGATTATAAATGCATTAAAATGTATTTAGAAAACTGATTCGTTTTCGATTTAGATTTCCAATACATGCCTGAATATTTTGAAATTTGTTAATCGCATTAAATAATCCAATTAGAATCTGTTATACATATAGATATTCCCATTGAGAAGAAAAAATATAATCTAAATTTACCCCAATTTTAAAACCAATATCTATTATTTAAAGATAATTCTTGAAAGAAAATTAAATTTCTCGTCTACAATATGAATATTTTTGGTCAAAAAAAAAAATTGTAGAACGAAAATGTTCTAAATGACAAATATTTTGTTTTTATGAAACTAAGCTTGCTTGGTGACAATTTTTATTTTAAATTTAGGGTAACTAAATCGCTCTCACAACCTGAGACAGATCAAATGAAACAATTGACTTGCCACCTTGCCTACTTTTTGAGATTCGAGAGATCGAAACGGCTATTGTTGACTTAAACTCGGATTAAACCCGGATAGCAATTAAAATAATAATCTTTTTTTAACACTATATTCCGACTTGAATATTATCCTCCAGAATGGAAGGTTTAACTGGTTACCATGATAACTAAGCCGGGAAAAGGCCACACGAATGTAAAATCATATATTCCCTTGTGTGCATACGATAAGTTAGAAGCATTTACAAATGATTTATTTAATTTTGATGTTTGGGGAGTACCAGTGGTAAAAAGAAACGTTTTAAATATTGAAGATAAAGTTAAAATAATTAACGAGCATTCAAAAAATAACGTGAGTGTTAAAATACTAGCTCAAAAATACGTGGGTTTAAGAAGAATTAATTGTTTTAATGTAATTATGTATGTATGTATGTACACCCATGTTTACTTGTTAAATAATAAAAATATTAAAAAATTGTATAATCAAATTAACTGTGAAAATTGATTATCCCTAATGCTTCTGGTCTCGAACATCGCGCATAATCGAGTCCCGACTGTATATGAAAAATATTGTAATATAATTTTGAAATAATAAAAAATGGGCGTAATAGGTCTAGTAGGATCAGAGTTATACATACAAATTTTGGACAACTCCATGTTTTTGAAATTTTGTTGCTAGTTTCCTCAAATATAATGCAGATGATGTCATGCAATTTTGTACACTTAATTTTTATTATGGTAGAACAAGTTATTATCAAGTTGAAATACGACACAAACAATCGACATATGTACATATGTATATATAAATAATCGTAACGAATTTTATGATGATTGGTCCATAATTGGTCTTATCTCCCATATGAGAACCACTTCCAAAAAGCCTTAAACTACGTAAATTCTTATAAATATATTGAACCGAAATTTTACACAGATTAGTTGGATGTAAAAATTGTACTATTAGATTATGTGAAGGTCAGTCCATAATTGACCATATTTCCCATATAAGGTCCAGAATAACTGTAATACCCAAACAACTCTTGTAAATATCGTTATTGCAATTCACCAAAATAATCTTCTAATAGGAATCATAATACATTATTGTATGACAATCATCCCATTATAAATGATAGAATGCATAGATCACACTACGAATATAAACTCTTACATGTTTAAGTCACGTTTGGATTTACGGTTAAGGAGTTTTTAAATACATATGTAATAACCGTGACAAATTTTAATTATTTTCATTAAAAATATAAAAAAAAAGTTTAAAATTTTTAAGATGTTCAAAATTTTAGACTTAATAGTTTAATTTAAAAACGTACTTTTGTAGTTATTTGATTATTCGAACAGTAAAAACAAGAAGAAGATATAAGTTTAGGTGTCATGTTTTCTGTTATATGAAACTTAGACGTGTTGAATTTTATTTGGATATGAACATTTTTAATAGATTTGTGGTCGTTAAAGTGATTTTCAAGAGTGGTCCTTATATGGGAGCTATGACTAATTATCGAGCGATCATCATAAAATTAGGTTGCATCATTTGTATATACATGAGACATATTTGTGTTGAATATTATTTGAATACCGATATTTTAAAGAGAGCTATGCTCATTCTAGTTATTTTTGACAGTGACCCTTATATGGGGCTATAGTCAATTATAGACCGATCTGCATAAAATTTGTAGATGTAATTAGGCTTCATGTGCAACTTATTTGTGGCAAAACTTTTTTCGAGAAGTGTATAAATCAAACATTTATGACCGATAAATTCCTATTTCGGGAGGATATTTGTGTGAGAGCTAGGTGAAATAATGGACCACCGCTTTTAACCAATTTCAATCAAAACTGTCTTTGGGCAAAAAAATGTCACGTACCAAATTTTATCGAAATTTCTTTAGAATTGAGACCTGTACTTGGCGCACAAGCTCTACCTGGACAGCGAGCCAGCCATCCAGACGGACGGACAGCGTTAAATGTACTCAGGAAGTGATTCTGAGTCGATCAATATACTTTAAGGTGGGCGTTGGACTAATATTTATTGGTGTTACAAACATCAGCACAAGTTCAGTATGGTGGTGTATGGTATAAATATATATTTTAATATATCATTGTGCATTCAATCTTACTTTAATAACAATAAATTGACCAGCAATACAATTTCCCCACTTGTGAATATGTGACGAATACTTATATGTATCTTCTTCTCAACTAGTTAAACAGGATTACATGTGATTGTAGCTAGTACAACAATTACAAGGACATCATTATATACCAGCTTTTAGAAATGAGATTTGCACAAATAAACTAGCGATGCGTTAATTTATTTTCTTTAGAAAATAATTCTTAAAAAAAGTCAGGACTTTATAAAATTAATTCTTTTTTGTTCTAAAAGTTATTAGATTTAAGAAATTTGAAATGTAAAATAATATAGGCTAAATCCAAAATACACTAAGCAGAATTTAATATTTTTCGATTCTAATATAACAATCAATATGTCATCATAAAAAATATACACATTTATGAATGATCCTTGCGATCATTCGGCATCAGTAGAAGATATATGGAAATATATTGATATTAATTGAAGAGATGATGAATAACAAATGTCCAAATAAAAACTATAATACATAATTACATACTTATATATATGCCTCTTTTAAGGCAAGACGACGATGCCATTCTTAAAGGTTGGATAAATTTCAGAATTCATACTTATCATTCATACTTCGTATTATGAACTCCTTTAAAACACTGTACACAATTGCTGGCTGTAGCAAATTATTATGAAACAGAAAAGCATCTAGAAAAGAAAGTCATTGTGAAAATGAAGCAACTTTAACTTAATTAGCAATTTGACAAATAAAAACATGAGAAAATGTCAACAATGACAACTGAAATCTTTTATTTTTTTTTTGTCCGTAAAATGTTAAAAAGTTATTGATAATGATGAGCAAAGGAAATAATCATTACTAATGTTCCAATTAGTTGTTATATATTGAAAGCAAAATATAAAAAGAAAATATTCACATTATATAAGAATACACTTTAAATTGTGACATTCATACAAATCAAATTGAAATTAAAGAAATTCTACGAAACTGAAGCACAGTGCTAAGTTACATACATTCAGATATCTATAGATAATAAGTAAGAGTGTTATAATCGCCTATATCGAACCTTATATACAAACCACCAATATAACACTTATACCGAGTTTCGAGCATTTTGTATTAAAACATTCATCTGGTTTAACAGATTTGGTTGATTTTTGTGGGAAATTTCACCTAGATTCTAGATTCGTGCATATAAATGTTTGAGTTAAAAACATATGTATATGTAGTTATAAATAATACCAATTAACAGGGGCGTTATTATACCCTTCACCTTCATGAGAAGGGTATATATAAGTTTGTCATTCCGTTTGTAATTTACACAATATAATTTTCCGACCCTATAAAGTATATATATTCTGGATCCTTATAGATAGCGGAGTCTATTAAGTCATGTCCGTCTGTCTGTCTGTCTATTGAAATCAATTTTCTGAAGTCCGCAGATATCTTCGGGATCCAAATCTTGAATAATTCTGTCAGACATGCTTCCGAGAAGTTTGCTATTTAAAATCAGCAAAATCCGTCCACAAATGACGGAGATATGAGCAAAAATCCGAGACAACCTCTGAAAATTTCATCAAAAAAACTAATAAATTCATCAACAGATGGCGTTGATCAAACAAAGTGTTTAAATGTGTTCTTAAACT
The DNA here is from genome assembly GCA_950370525.1 of Bellardia bayeri. Lineage (NCBI taxonomy): Eukaryota > Metazoa > Arthropoda > Insecta > Diptera > Calliphoridae > Bellardia > Bellardia bayeri. The sequence goes on along the minus strand of OX493268.1, from coordinate 40,698,894 downwards.
GTAATATAAGTGTTCGAAAACTTTAAGTATATTCTTAAACCGTAGTATAAGTGTGTAAAAAGACAGTGTGTTCATTTTCAGTTGTGTTTATATACATTTAAATAAATAAAGACTCGTTATATTATCTTCAAACAACTTGACGCTTTTATTTTGCAATTAAAAAGAATCCGGTATATTTAAAGGAAATAAACAACCCTTTTCAAAAGGTAAAAACGTAACAATATAATATACTTATATATGTATGTATGTATATAATGTAATTATGCATCCACAACAAGGTGAAGGGTATATAAGATTCGGTATAGCCGAATATAGCACTCTTACTTGTTATTTTCAAATTTTGTTTCTTATATACTACTTATGAGAATAAAGATTCACCTAAAATTTAGTAATTTTTCATAATGTTACTCAATTGTTTAGAGGTACAATTTATATTTTAAAATTGAGTAATTCTTATAATGTTATTCAATTACAATTTTACAACTATATTTCTTATAAATAAATTGTTATGTTATATTTTTAGAAATTCAAAATAATCTTAGGTTAAATAAAGTTGCCACAGGAAAATCCAACAAGGAGTATTCATCAATACATTTATATAGCTAGATCCAAGGTTTTAAAAAGCGCATTGTAGGAATATTAATATGCGTGAGTGAAAACCTGTCATTACTCTTAAAAGTCTTGACTGTTTTCTTTTCTTGTAGTTGTTCGATATTAGAAGAAGAGGCTTTTCCAAATATATTGGGTTTATAACTACTTTATTAAAAAATGGTATTTTCCGCAAAGGTGGATGTTTCAGTAAATGCGCTAATGGACATATCTGCTGTGTACGGTATGTATAGAAGTAATTATATAATACTTTCCAATCATTAATCTTAGTAATATAGCAATCAGGGAATGTTTATTCTAAAATATTATCTTACAATTAGAACATTTTTACATTACTTTTACAAGTGTTTTTGAAAAACAGGTTGTAGGTTTCTCTGTATAATTTTGAGTTTTTAAAGGGATGATAGCATCAAATTTCAAATTGCGTCTTGTAATAGTTAACTTTTGTATTATTTTTCCGTCAATTTCTTAATGTAAGTATTATACACTAAAAATTTAGAAAAACTACATTATTTAGCTTTTGAATGCATTTTTTACCGCTGAAAATCAATCAAAAATTTACATGAAAGCTAGGACTAAAAATGAACCAAAATATTATTATTTTTGCTAATATTATTTTAAATAATCTTGACTTGGAGCAAAACGTAATGATGTACGAGTATTGTAGATTATTTAAGCTATAGCAAATGCATTTTATATTGGGTTTACCAGTTTACATTTGCAGCAAACAAACATTAAACACTCAAACAGGTATTTTATGAATATTCATTATTCTACATTCATATATAGTAAATACCTACTTAATAAACATGAAATATAATATTTCAACACAGAGAATTCAATTCAAAAACTACTTTAATTTTATTTCTAAACTTTGTTGTACTACTTTTCATTAAATTTTGAGCAAGAGTTTGATTTCGCAGCAATATGTGTGCAATATGAGTTTGTAAGAAATTATTATAAAAAAATTAAATGAATTTATGTTTATGAAGAATTTTTTGTTAGAAACTTTTCGCGTCAGAGCAAAATAACTGGCAAAAACAATCTCAAAACTTATTTCATTCATTCCTTTTATTATAACAGCAATAATAAGAATAATTTGACGTTAATTTATGTTTATGTGAATTCTGTATTACACACTCTTGCCATTTAACAGCGCCAAAAAATTTAAGACTAACTAACTATTTCCTTTATAGTGGGTGGTTGTTAAAAATGCACCCACACTAACACTTAAATTTAAACAAAATACACGTCACAAAGTATTTTGCATTTTAAATTTATAGCAGGTGAATTTGGTTTTGTTTTCTTTCTGCTTTTATGAAATAAGAGCAATTAGATTACAACCCCTCCTAAATGACAACGTCAAAGTGTTAGAAGTTCAAAATTTGCTAAATAAATAGAGAGAACACCTCTTAAACACGCACACCTAAATACAAAAAAAAAAAAAATACAATAATACCGAGGAAAAATATGTGATCGTTACATAACATGAATAACACAGAAACTTTTCTTGGATGAGTCCATTTTTATTATTAAGTTTGTCATTTCATTTATAACACATCGAAATATTGGTCGTAGAACCAAAAAGTTCATATATTCTGGGTGCTTGTAAGATTCTAAGTCGATCTATATATGTCCGTCCGTCTGTTGATGGCACAATTAAATTTTTACCAATATTGATCCAGTGGATCATAGTTATAGACCAAATTTTTTTGAAATTTTCTTTAAATGCAGTGCAGATTATATAATGAAATTTTGCACAGTTTATTTATTATAATTATGGACGGAAAAGGCCTGTTGAAAATAGTAAAAATCGGTCCATGACTTTTCATAGCGCCCATACGAATGTCTTCCCGGAAGCAGTATCCATACAAATTTCAGCAGAAATAAGTTTCATACTACGAGAAATCTCAAAACGATATATTGCTTGCATCGGTTAATATTTTGACATAGCTCCCATATAAAGTCCGATTCCGAAAATCACTTAAATGCGCTTAAATATTTCATAAAAATTCAACAAAAATAAATCGAAGTACAGAATTTTATGATAGTCGGTCCATATTTGACCGTAGCCCCTGCATAAAGTCCACTTCCACACTATCAGGTTGACGTTCAACACAAATCATTCACATACTTATACATACATATAAATCGTCGTACATAATTTCATGCTGAACTGTTCAAAAGAGTTCATAGCTCTCTTATGAGGACTACTTTCGAAAAACTTGTTAAGTAGGTTAACATCCATATCGAACCGAAATTTTACACAGATCAGTTATAAGTATGTAAAAATAAAAAAAAAACAGTAAAATAACCAGTATGATTAACGTTACCGATACAAAATGTATCAACAATTAATTTCATACATATGTAACTATTACTTGTGTCATTTAACTAAAAAACAAAATGACTTATATACCAATTACTAGTATACTTGTTACGATTGATTAATATTACTCATACGACAACATGGTTTATATCAAAATGCAATTGTACTTTTTAAGAGTTCTATAATAAATAAACAAATAAAAAAAAACTTAAAACATTTTCCGGTTTTATTGTTAAAAGTCGAATGACTAGAATTTCTGCTATACAATGAATGTGACATTTTCAGCTTTTTAAAACATACATATATTAATATTATTGGCCAGCCATACTTTAAATGTAATGTACATATATGCTACAAAATCATGCAGATCATCTCAGAAGTACTTTAGTTCATACCGTTTAAAAATCCTTAAGATATATTTTAAGTGGGTAATGGGTTACCCACAATTTTCGAAAATAAAAATGTCACTGTGCGTTGATATCAGAGTAGTTTTTATTATTACCTTTATATTTTGATGGAGTTCGTTTTAGCAGAATATACCTCTTTTACATCTTTCAGAATATTGTTTTGTAAAGGTGGATTCACCCATTTGTTCTTAACAAAAAATTTTTCCAGAGAAACATTTTTTTACTGAGAGTTTTTTGCAGTGTAATTCACCCATTTCGAACGATTGTTCTGAAAAATCAAAGCTGCCATATGTAAACAAAATCTATTAGTTTTACAAGTGCGGCTATTGATTTCTTTTGTTGTGGGTTTTAAGTGTCAAAATGCAAATATTAAATTATTTTAAAGTATTGTGTATTCAAAATCACAGATATAAATTCAAAATGAATGAAAAAAAGAAAGTTGCTTTTGCTGATGTCCACGGAAATACAAAGGGCATTGTTATTTGTTTGAAAAAATGCAGTCTATTGTCAAGTCAATTCATTTTTGTAAAGAAAAAATATAAAATTAAACCAATTCAAGTTCGTAAAAAATATTTTCTCTCTCTCAAAAAGAGAGACGTCAAATTTCATATAAAAAAAATTGTTCGAGCAAATTTTTTGTTAAGAACGAATGGGTGAATCTACCTTAAGTAATAAAAAGGTATATTTTTAGGAAAATGTACAAAGCGCAAAAATATGAAATATGAGAATTTTAAAAGTTGCAACATCAATAAATTTAAATAAAGCTACTTGCACAAATACAAATAAGAAGAAATAAAAACAAAAATTCAACATTCTCGAGAAAAAAGTTACGTATTTAAATACATGGTTAAAAACAGCAACAGCATCAAAAATGAACTACACTAAAATATACGTACATACATATGTAGTACGTATGTATGTAGATCTCAATCATACAAAAAAGAAAAATAAACTACAAACAGCAACAGTAAGGGCTTTCAATTGTAACGAATATTTTAACCAAAGCATGTACTGTCTGTTTTTTCATACTCGAAATAAATTCGTTGACAAACGCTCTTTGTTTAGTCGACATATACAAGATTTCAAATACATAACTGGAATACAAAAACATTTCATTTACATTCTTCATTAATGGGCGCTATATGAGAGCTATGACATATTATGGACCAATAACTTTAAAATGGGGCGGAATGTTTTGTATGTATGTATTTATGAATGCCTACATTTTTAAGATCGGTCAATAGGTCTGGTAGCTTGTTAAAGTCGGTTGGCCAATAGGTAGGCTCACCACTCGATACGACACTATATGTGCCACTGCTCTTCTTTTAGTCGAATCAGAGATGAATACTTAAACATAGACACTATACCAAACCTGGAATATCTTAGGAATTTAAACTGGAAAAACCGAAGAAACTATATCGAGGGGACTAAGTTTTTAACTTAGTCAACATGACTTAATAGGTTTTTGAATATAGAGACTAACACATCAAACATCTGCTCAAATCCTATGACATATTATGCATATGCTAGCACACGATTATGTTGGACGAACAATTTTAATCGGAACTTGAAGCAATTTTGGAATATGATATTTGTGCACATACAATTTTTTGTGATAAATGTAAAATTTTTGAATTTTGGGATTTCTCAAAGAAAAGTAATAAAGGGTCTGCCAAATAACTTTTTTTTTGAAAATGCTATAAAAAAACTACTGAATATTTTCTCACATTTCTTTTTTTAGTTGAAAGTACAATCCTTCCGGTTAATAATGGAAAATAATTTCATTCAAATGACTGCCTCGGTTGGCCATACAGTAGCCTACACCATGATTTTCAAAGTAATGTCGCAATATTTCCCAGCGTTGTTCAAGCGTATACAGAACCATATTCGTTCAGCGGAAAGATAAAACTAATTATCTGTCAAGTCAGACATGAGCTAAATCACGAAATACGCACTAGTTGAAAAAAAACGTTAGATGGCGGACTCGTTACATTATTTTGTAATTATCTGGAGATTTTGATTAAACTTCATATGATTTGAAGAATATATATTAGTCAAAAGTAACACACCAATATTTTCTAATAAAGATCTGATTTTTAGAATTTGTTAAACAAATAAAGTTTAAAATTGGAGTTTTAAAACGAAGATGGAACGGTAGGTCAAAATAGTCTCCCATAATAAAACTTCTCATAGAAGTAAAATTGTTTCCTGCATTTGTTAATTGTGGCCGGGACATAAAGTGCTACGGTTCATTAATTTTTAATGCAAAATTTAAATATTATTTTTAAACTGAAAAAATTCAATTGCTAATTTACAATTTTAAATTTCCGAGTCAATTTTTCACATGTTAGCAGTATTCTAACAACATCTTCAAAATTGTCATTAAACGAAAATTAAATGGATACTTTATATCAAGGTTTCACTTGATATAAACTTTTTTTTTGAAAAGCCCTCACCCTACTTTGGCTAATTTGTTAGAAACCCCTAAAGGGTCATAGCAGTCGAGTACAAAAATCTAAAATACGTAACAATAATAATAACGTTTCTTTTTATTTGTTAAAGCAAAAGAAACAAAATCTAACGTAAATTTTATTATAAACAAACACAATGACATGCAGCACACTACAGAAAAATACAAGAAAAAACCGCCAACTACAATGGCATATCGAAAAGGACGTTACACTGCGGAACTTTTAGGTATTGCGTTTTTGCTCATTTAAGTTTTTGACTTTTCCCCTCTTATTCTTTGTATTGTGTGTTCGTAGTTTCTTTATTGTTGTGTTGTTTTTTATATTTCTCCAAAAGTTATCTTCTAAGTTTCACTGTTTCTTAGCCAGAACACTAAAAAGCACATGCACTGTACAAACATGTACACATAAATACATACATACATATAATGTTTCAAATTTTTTCGCCTTTGCTAGTGTTGTCGTTTTTGTTTTTTCATTAAAAATTTAAACTATTTACATTCGTTTGGTAAGAATTAAGTATAAAAGTATGCTTCACATGGTTGGAGCTGAAATATTTTCGAGTTGATTTACAGTCTATGAAGCCTACGACAATTAAGGTTAGCATTATATTAAATATGTGTATCAAAAGCAAGGAGTATATATACTTTTTAGAAGCACTACAAACCCTGCACATTTAAAAAATTTTAACGCTTTTTTATTTATATATTTTTTTTAATTTTCAGCTTATTTGACCATATTCCATATAAATCTCTTTAAAGGCACATATATAATTATCATATATATCATAAACACTGTATCGAATTTCATGACGATCGGCCCAATACAAGGACTACATCCACAAGTCAAAGCCCTTCATTATAACCTACACCACCAGGGTATTTCGGATTTGTGCATATGTTTGTAACGCCCAGAAATATTGGTCCAACACCCACAAACCTTAAAGTATACCGATCGACTCAGAATCAATTTTGAAGATATTTCGATAAAATTTGGTACCTGATATTTTTCCGCCCAAGGAAGGATGGGATTGAAACTGGTGGAAAAACGTCCATTGTTTCACCGGGCCCCCATACAAATGTCCTCCCGAAATTGGGGTTTACCGATCATAAATGTTTGAATTATGAAAGTATCCAAACAAATTTCACCACAAATGAGTACTAAATGGATCTAAATCACATCTAAAAATTTTGTGACGATCGGTCTATAATTAGTCGTAGCTCCCATATAAGGCCCACTTCCAAAAATCACTTTAAAGAGCGTAACTCACTCAAAAATGTCGGTATCCAAATATTATTTAACACAAATATATTTCAAATATATATGAATAATACGTTGGAATTTTATTGTGATCGGTCCGTAATTAGTTGTAGCTCCCATATAAGACCCACTTCCGAAAATCACTTTAAAGAGCGTAACTCACCCAAAAATATCAGTATCTAAATAATATTGAACACAAATATGTCTCTTATATATAAAAATAATATGGTACAATTTTATGATGATCGGTGAATAATGAGTCATAGCTCCCATATTAAGCCCACTTCCGAAAACCACTTTAACGATCATAAATTTCTTAAAAATGTTGGTATCTAAATAAAATTCAACACAAATAAGTTTCATATATACAGAATTGATCACACCTAATTTTATAATGGTCGGTCCATAATTAGTCGAAACTCCAATATAAGACCTTCTCCGTGATTTACTTTAACCTCCATAAAACTTTTAAAAATATTTACAGCGAGATAAAGTTTAACATACACAATATTTATATTCACAGATATCATGACACTACATTTTTGGACGATCGGTCCACAATAGGTTATATCTCCCATATAACGCCCATTTCTGAAAAACTCTTTTATACATATACTGGGTGTAGGGTATTATATGGTCGGGCTTGACTGACTATACTTTCTTACTTGTTTTAAAAATAGATTTTTGCAAATGTTTGTTTTTAATAGTCGTTATTAGACTTTTATTAAAATGTTAAAAGAAACATTTTTTAAACTTCGGTAACACTGAAGTTACACCACCTACAAGAAGTTACATACATGTACATACATATGTATATGTAGACATATCTTTAAGTGAATAAAAAACGGTGACCAAAAATTTTCCTTAATGTTTTTTACTTTTTATACCCTACACAACCATAGTGGCGAGGGTATATTGGATTTGTGCTGATGGTTGTAACGCCCAGAAATATTGGTCCAACACCGACCTTAAAGTTTACCGATCGACTCAGAAGATCATAAATGTTTGAATTATGCAAGTATCCAAACAAATTTCAGCACAAATGAGTGATAAATGAAGTCAAATCAGATCTACAAATTTTGTGCAGATCGGTCCATAATTTATCATAGCTCCCATATAAGGCCCTCTTCAGAAAATCACTTTAAAGAGCGTAACTCACTTAAAAATGTCGGTATCCAAATAATATTGAACACAAATATGTTTCGTGTATATAGAAATAATATGGTTAAATTTTAAGATGATCAGTCTATAATTAGTCGTAGCCCCCATATGAGGCCACTTTAGAAGTGCACACTTTAACGATCATGAATTTCTTAAAAATGTTGGTATTCAAATAAAATTTGACACAAATAAGTTTCATATATACAGAAATAAAGAAACCTAATTTTATAATAGTCGGTCCATAATTAGTCAAAACTCTCATATAAGACCCTCTCCGTAATTCACTTTAACCTCCATAAATCTTTTAAAACTATTTACATCGAGATAAAGTATAACATACACAATATTCAAAACTGTTTAATTTATATACTGGGTGTAGGGTATTATATGGTCGGGCTTGACCGACTATACTTTCTTACTTGTTTTGTAAAAGAACCCAAAAATATTGTTAGTGCTTATTTATGTGCAATTTGATAAGATTAATGATTAATGGGACGTTATATTCCTGAACTTTGCGACAATATGAACACAAAGGTTTTTTTGTCCTGTTGGGATTTGTATTTCTTTTACTTTTTGTGTTTTAACCCACGCAGTGGTATGAAGTCTTTTGGTTCTATACAAATAATTTTAAATTAAATATAAAGTTTTTCTTAATTTCTATCTAATCGCAAATACCTTAAAATAGATTGAAGTTTTGAAAGAAAGTGGGTATTAACTGTTTTTCAATATTACTATTCTAAGGCAATTCAGATAAAAATTACTTTGTTATACTTTTAAATTTTAGTTCGAGATTATAGTATTAATAAACAGTAATGACTATAACTGCATAAGAGTTGATATTGAACTAGCTTCATTTAATTGCATTATGTTTGCTTAAGTTACACAGGCAGTCAATGAGGAGTTAAATTGAGACACATTGGTCTTCCATGGGCAGTGTTGTCATTTTAGCACTTTCAGTGCTAGATTTTGCGTATTTTTTCTCGAAAATGCATTGACATTTTTAAAAATTATGCTAAATGCTTTTTAGCATAATTTAATTGATAAAAAATTTTTTTTCTCGAGCAAATGTTTACTGTTTTACTCCAAAAAATACTTGTGGAGAAATAAAAAATAACTTTTATTAATATTTCAACTAAATTTCTTTCGGTGTGGTAAGTAAATGAACACGGAAATTTTTTAATTAATATGTATATGAAATGTAATTTATTAAAACAAGTCAACAATTGTTATGAACAAAATTAAAAAAAAAAACTATAATTTATATTTGTAACATTTGAAATAAAAATTGTATTGTTACATTGAAAAAATTTACTTTTTTTTGTCTGTAGAACATTTTAGCACTTAGTTTTTCAAGTTTTAGCATATTTTGAACATCATTTTCTGGCAATACTGTTCATGGGTCCCGTTGTGATGAATATAAATAGAAGGTCAGAGAGCAGGAATAAGAGAGTGAGAGAGAAAGAGGGAGACTAACCAATGTTAAGTCAAAAAGTATTTAATTAATTTGTTTTTGTGACCAATATTTATAATTATTATAATTTTTAAGGAGTTTCCTTCAGGCTAATTTGGTCAAATGTTTGTTTCCAAACGTAAATAAAAAACTTGTTCGATTTTTATTTTTTATTTTATTTACCCAACGTTTCGTTCGTTTTATTCTAACTTCTTCAGGGGTCTCGTTCTAAATAATCTAGTGGCAAAATTTATTGTTTTATTACACAGCTTTAACTTATTAACTTATTATATAGTTTTAATTACAGCTTTAATGTTTTTTATCATTGGATATTAATTTTTATTATTAATTAGTTACTAAAATACTAAAAAACGGGACATCACGAACAGAATTTTGGTATAAATAATCAAATAATTAATAAAAATATAATATACAATAAACGACCACAAAACTTAAGTCAAGTTTAACTTAAAGCTAATATCACAGAACTGATTTAATTAGTAATTGCAGAGGAGTATTGAAGTTTCGTGTTGTCTTTGTCTTCTTTCGTGTTCATTGTTGTTTTTATTTTTTGTTGTATACGTAAACTCTCCAGTGTATACCTTTTGTTTTCCTTCCTTTCTATATCTAATATTTTAACATTATCAAAATCTGCCACATGATTACACTCTTTTACGTGCTGGGAAAGTGCCGTCGATATTTTTCCATTTCTTTAACCAAACCAACCTAATGCATCCAGACTTCTGACGTCTATTTCTTATAGATCTGCCAAATCGTGTTGCCAAAATTCGCACAGCCTATTCAATCCTTGATTTGCATGGGCCGGACATTAACGGAAAAGTTGCCGTCGTCCTCCGTTTCATCACGATAACTTCTACAGAAGTCATTATACCAAAAAGACAGTGACCCGTTATCGCCGTTCTTATTATTTTTTCCAACACTGCACATATCCTTGGTACCATGGCTGATATTTTATCGTGTAATTTCCAGTTTTAATTTCAAGTTTTTGAACCTCATACCTGCCTGCACAAAATAAGCTTTGCGGTGAAAAAACGAAATTGTTTTTAGTTCTAATATACGAGTATAATTAAATGTATATTTTTGCACTAAATTATTTTTGATTGTTAGACTATAAAATTTTCTTATTTTTTATTTTAAAAGACACCAATTTCTTTTTTACGTTCCTGTAAGTTTTCTCTTTATGGAACTTTAAAATCAAAAAAAGTACTGCATAAAATAAGCGTTATTCATTGCAATGTCCATAACATTGCATTGTACTTTTGCTTTGCGATCTACCTCATAACAAACCTTACGCTGGTCCATGAGATCGACATATTTATTATAGTTTGCGATCACTTCGGGACAGGTTATGTTTACTTTCTGAGCTGATCCTGATTGTCTTCTCTTTACGAAAGTCGTTTTTTCTGGTGGTATAAAATTGGATAGCATGTGAACTGATTTTGTGTCCATCGATATGACGAAAGAAATTCCTTGAAAATTTACAGAGTAAATGTCACCACGTCGCATTATTTTATCCAATAGCAAATTTTTGGGTACATTTTTTGTGTTTGTACGAACAGTACCACAAGCTTTTAAATTTTGCGCCATTAATTTATATTGTAAGCTGGGGATTTGAAAAAGCCAAGGTCGTTCAACTTTTGAGTCAAGCTAAGTACAACGGATTTGCCCACACCTTCTTCCGCATTAGTTTTTTTTTGCCCCATTTTATAGGCTTGTTTTTAATGTATTGTTTCATCACATTGTGTCCTTTAAATTTTACCATGTACTCTTCAATAGATTGCCTCAAAGAGTTGTTCATAGCATTTTGAAAATAATGGTTGAAATGATCAAATACAGGTCTTACTTTATATGCTCTGTCGGTAGTTGATGATGACTCACACTTGCAGAAATGCAAATTTTGCCGTATTTGCTCAAATTTTGTTCTAGTCATAATGTTAGCTATGTAAGAGACACCCATATCTTCATCAATAGACCAGTAACTACGAATACTTTTAAAAACTTTGTAGCTCATTGCAAAATTCATCCCTAAAAATGCTTTCATTTCCCCTACTTCAACAGTAAAAGATCTTCCGTTTTGCTCCGCATATCTTGTACTTTCCGGAATGATAATATCACACAACATCTCATTTAGCTTTGTAACTTCCATTAGAGCCACCATATCTTGACTATCAGAAAAGATGTTTCTGCGATCAAACTCATAATGAATTTCGCAATATGTATGAGGTGTATGTATAAAAGCCACTTGTCCATCTGAAAGTAGGTTCTTCTTCCTTATGAAGAGCTGTGCTGGCATCTATAATTATGTTTTGACCAGTTTCTTGTACTGCAATTTCGATTTCAACCACATCTGCAGCCTCTTCAATGTCTTCTTCTAAAAAGTTTTGATCTTCTTCATCTAGGAGAAGTTCACTATTATCCGCCATAAGCACCTGTAATATTTCACTTTCACGTAAATTGAACTCCCTACACCTTCTGTTTGTCATTGCTAAAATTTAAAATTAATATTGTGAACATGTAAAAAAAACGCAATATCAATAGAGAAGAAGATAAAAATTTGACTTCTGGTCCATGGGGAAAAATATTTCCCATAGAGTAAATATACACAAGCATTTTGATTGTAATCACTTTTAATGTCACTTTCTTTTAAACTATCAGTAAGGGTCCAGTCGTATGTGGACTTAACAATTTCCAAACTCATTCTCTATTTTTATACCCTTCACCATCATGAGAAGGGTATATATAAGTTTGTCATTCCGGTTGTAATTTCTACAATATAATTTTCCGATCCTATAAAGTATATATATTCTGGATCATTATAGATAGCGGAGTCTATTAAGCCATGTCCATCTGTCTATTGAAATCAGTTTTCTGAAGTTCGCAGATATCTTCGGGATCCAAATCTTCAATAATTCTGTCAGACATGCTTTCGAGAAAATTGTTATTTAAAATCAGCAAAATCGGTTCAGGCCAACCAGAGTTATGGACCAATATGTGAGACATCCTACATAAAAATTTGATATGTTTTGTCCATTTTATTGCATTATTTTGAAATAAGTTGAAGATAATACCATGCAATTTTGTATACGTTGTTTTTATGATATGAAAGTGTGCGGAAATCAGTATGAATCGGTCCATGATTTCTTATAGCCTGCATACAAAAATCTTCCCGAAATATTGCTCAATTATACATAAATGCCTATAAAATTGGAATATCAAGACAAAATTCAGCAAAAATAAGTTTCATGCAAAAATAAATCGCAAACCGAAATTTTTTTAGTTCGGTCCATGATTGACCCCATATAAAGTCCACTTCCTAAATTCACTTAAATACGTATGATATAAATAATGTTAAACGGCTAAAATTTGACACGAATAATCTTTATAGGCAAATAAATTGTTGTACTAAATTTTATGGTGGTCGGCCCAGAATTGGTCATAGCTCCCATACAAGGACCACATCTGAAAAAGACATTTATCCCTATATATATATTGTATAAATATCGCTACCGACTCAAAACTTTGCACAGATCATTTACATATATACAAAAACCATCCCACAACATTTTTTGAATTTCGGTCTATTTTTAACCGTATGCCCCATATAAAGCCCTCTTCCGAAAATCACTTTAATACTCATAAAACTCTTATAAATAAGGGTAACAATCGAAAATTTTACACGGATCATTTACATACATGCCTAAATCAAACTGCTGGATTTTGAGAATATCGGTCCATATTTGACTATGTCCACCATATAAGGTCCACTTCCGAAATCCACGTTAATACTAATATATATCTTAAATATACCGTTATTATGTTGAAATTCGACGTGAAATATCCTCATATGCATGAAAATCACTGTTCCAAAATTTGAGAAGATCGGACCAGAATTTGTCGTAGCTGCCATATAAGAACCATTTCCAAAAAAAAAATAAATAAATTCGTATCAAAAAATATTATTTTCAGAATTAACCCATATTTGGTCCATATTTTATAATCATGATATATATCGTTGGAAAGGTATTTTTAATACATTTTATTTAATGTATTACAAATTATCATACACCCAGTAGTTCCCGAGATATAGGCCTATATATTTTCAACTTTACGGGCCCGCCCCCTCGAAAATAGGCGTAACCGCCAACATGTTTTTTTTTTGCTGCCATCTCCTCTAAAAGCCCTATTTGATAAAGTTTTTTTTTTTTTGAGCAAAGTCACTAAAACCGAATTGTTCCCCTTTTTTATACTCTGTTTGTTAAATTACAGTCAAGATTATTATGAACATCATACAAACTCTGAAATTATGGTAAGAATTGGCAATTAAATCAATTACAAATGGTGAAAATTAGACAAAATTTCAAAATATTTAACATAAATTATGTTGGTCGTAAAATTGTCTTTCAAACAATATATCAAATACTAATTAAATTTGCACTAAGACTGAATAGAAAACACAGAATAAGGATATTCTAGTCCTATAACCAGTTTTTGTATTTCTTTTTACGTTTAGGTGGAGGGTATGTAAGATTCGGCACAGCCGAATATAGCACTCTTACTTGTTTGTACTCTCATTATTCTAATGGATACTTCAATTGTTAGCTTTATTCTGTATATCAAGTTTTAAAAAAGTAAAATAATTAAAGTTGAGCCATAAAGTGGACATTACATGCAAAAATCTTTAAACTTTGAAATCTTCCATTTTTTTTGGTCATAAAAACTTGTGGCTATTAAAAAAGCTATGAATTTTCTTTTTTAAGATGCTTATTTCCAAAAGATTGGTAATGGTATTAATATTCACATATAAATAATATTCATATGCAATTTAGGGATAAAATTAAAAACGCATGTTTGTATTGGCATTTTCACCCGTACAATGTTGGTAATTGTGCGTAATGTACAAACATACATACGCGAGCAAATGTTTATGGCTTTTATCCTCATATGAATGAATGTTTTTTGTCAGCCTGTTTCTGTAATAATGGAACAATACAACTTGTAGTAAAATGATGACCACAAAATGTTGATGAATGGAAAAGCAATCAATATGTATTAAACGCACATGGAACGGAATTGAGACTCATTATTTTCAACTTGTTTTTACTATTATTACAATGTTTACAAGTACATACATACATATTATTTGTACTTTCATATGAAAAATGAGTATTTGTATATTTATTTATTTATTATATGTTGATGTATATTGGGGTGCTACAGAAAAATAAAATAGCGAATTTTGACCATTTCCACGCTTGGAATTCTTCTATAGATTGGAGGAACACGTTCAGAGAAATATTAGTATAATAGTATAACGTTCCAAGTATAATAGGATAACGTTTCCAAGTGGAAAATATGCATTTTTCAGTTTTTGGAAACATTGTGCCATTAAATAATTATTTTTGCATTTTCATGTAAAAGAATCGAAATGTGTATAAAATTAGCGTTCTAATGAGATATAAAAGATAATAATCGGTTAAAAAATTTAAAAGTTATTAAAAAATTCCGCACTTGAATAAGAAATGTAAGAAAAAAATTAACAAATTTTGAAAAATATTTAAATAAAATCATATTTTTACTTTAAATATATACGAGTACGTATTTACTTGGATATGAGTTTTTATCTTTGTAGCATAACGTTAACCTATAATCTAGTATGGTGCAAAATTGCAGATTTTTTAACGGCCGTTTAAAAACTCTATTTTCAATTATTTAAACATTTTGTTAAAAAAATTTAGATTTTTTGGAACATCTCCCTAGAGACCTTTTAGCCTTTTCAAACTGAAATTACTACTACTTCGGCCACTACAATCCCAACCCCCCCAACTTTAGGATCATTACTTTAGGAGTTATTGAGGTTTTAGTGAGAATAGTACGCGGACGTGTGAATAGGTTCGTATGGACCTTGTACTGAATTTCACTACTAAATGCATGTTTTTGGGCATCATTATAAATTTTTTTTTTGTTTCAACACATAATTTACTTGTTCTGAACACAAAGACCTAAACTCAAACACATTAGGGATGATGATAAAAACGAAAAATTCTAAGAAAATTCGATGACATGAACTTTATTGCTTTTAAGGAAAGGCACAATATTCTAATTTTATACTACTAGCAATAAACCAGTTCTTAGAATTTTTTGTTTTTATCATCATCCCTAATTTCTTTGAGTTAAAAAAATTGAAAAAATTATTTTTGTATGTAAAATTTAGTTATAAACTATAAAAACAAAAAAAAAATTTTATATGAAAAAAACATGATTTACAAAAATGATTCGTAGGGACCTTTTCACACGGCCGTGAAGTTCAGAACTGTCACTCATCGGAGGGTTAAGAATATATTCAAATAAAAATACCTCTCATAGTTTTTCTGTACCCGCGGTTTTAATTTTTTGGATTGAGGGAAAAATAATTTTTTTTACATATTTGTGTGTTATGAATTTTAAATAAAAACCCATCCAGAATAATATAGCTCAGATGCTGTTAAATACTTTCCGAAAGCTTTACTCAAAACAGACAACATTAACCATTAAATTCTGAAGGCCTTGACCTATTTTGCTGTATTTAGGATTTCTAATGAAAAGATAGCAAAATGTTATACATTTTTGAGTCGACTTGTCCAAAATTTACAATAACAGTTAAAAAAAATCTGAATTAATCCTTAAATGGTCTTGGGGGAAATTGATCCCAAAATTCGCAATATGTTTTATGGGTTTTAAAGTTTGGGAAAACTTTTAGGTGCGATTAAGGGTTAATTTAGATGTTATTATTAATTTTAGACTTTAGATTTTGCTCCAGTTTCATAAAAATCGACTCAAAAATTTAAAACATTTTGCTATCTTTCTAAAAGAAATCCCAAATATGGCAAAATGGGACTTTTGACCTTCACAATTTAATGGTTAATGTTGTTCGTTTTCAATAAAACTTTCCAATCTGGACAATATCTAGACTATACTATTCTGGATGGATTTTATTTAAAATTTATAATACTTAAGCAATTAAGCTTATTCACCAAAATATTGCAAAAAATCAGTTTTTCTTGAAATCCGCCAAATTAAAATCGCAGTTACAAAAAAACTAATCGTATAAATACCTTCTATATACATAATATTTTTATACTTTTGCTCCCTCATTTATCGTTAACTAATCCCAAAGGGATGTTTTAAAAATTAAAAATTTTGTTTAACATAATTTTTTAAAAAAAAAATTGAAAATGGTTTTTGAGACGGCCGTTAAAAAATCAGCAATTTTTTATCATACTAGATAAAAAGTAAAATATATAAAATGAATTAATTTGAATGTTTCTCAAAATTTGTTAATTTCGTTGCTAAATTTCATATTCAAGTGGTCTGAAACACGTTAATGGCCTGGAGAATACTTGCCCCCTGGCCCACGATGTCGAACGATAACGTTCGCTTAGATAAGACTTAAGACACAAAGTTGATTGTGGTATAAACAAACTTGATGGAGTAAAAAATAGATACGATAAACATTTTGAGTCTTAAGTCTTACCTAAACGAACGTTATCGTTCGACATTGTTGGCCAGGGGGTTAATAACTTTAAAATTTGTAAACCGATTTTTATCTTTTATATTTCATTAGAACTTTATTTCGTGTATATTGCGATTCTTTTACATTAAATTCAAAAATGCATATTTTCTCCATGGAAATGCACGTGTTTCTACAATTCATGGAACAATTCTAGACATGGGACGACCTGTAGCCTGAAATTTTTTTCGTCCACATAATTTGTAGTACTCTAATATATATTTATACGTTATATATATTCATATGTATATGAATGCACACATGACTGTAATTGTGAATATGGCTCTTTATGATGATGAAATAAAAATAAAACGAACAAAATTCAATTTCATTTGATTGGCTTTTAAATGGTGGATATATATAAATATATATGTATGTATGTACGTTTATTTGATTGATATTTTTCCTCAGATAATCGAAAACCTAAAAATATTATACGGTGTGTTGTAAAAAATGTTATTTCTGTAATATTTTTCACAATAAGATGGTTACGCCATCAGTATGAGTTCACGGTAGGTATCTAGCTGTAAAAAATTGTGTCCTTAAAGATTTAATTGGATTTTAAATTTAGGTTTCCGGTTCCTTTTTCTGTTTTAGTTTTGGCTTTGCAGCCAGCCATTAAGCAAAATGAACATTTTGCATATTCAGGAAAATAAAAATACCTCTTGAAATTGTTTTGGGGTTGTACGAGTTTGTAAAGAAATTATAACCCTGGAATCACAATGCAGCAATCACATACAAGAACGAGAATGTATAAAACAACAACACAAAGAACGTGTTTCGTTAAAAAAAAATCAAGTGCTTGCAGCAGTGAGTGACACAAGTGTCAAAATTATTGGACTGTGATTTATGACATGTGCGACATTTTATTCATCAGAGTTTATACCTGTGTATATACTACAATGGTGTGAGCAGACAAACTCATATGAGTACTTTGTATAAATATGTATGTCTACTTAAGTACAATTATTCACATTAGGGTGGCCCAAAAAAGTGTATGATGTTCCTGGGTAGAATGAAATAAGATATTTTCAAAAAGAACAATTATTATTTTATTTGAACTGTTAATTTTTTATTTTTGATATTTATTTAGTTAGGCTCGAGTTAATTAAATTATTTTTACTGAAGGTAGGAATTGTTTTACAACTTGAAAAATTTTTATTGATAATTTTCTTGGCTGGGATTCGAACCTGGGTTGTTGAATTTACATATGTTTCGAGAAACACCACTTTCTCTCATCAGAATTCTTTGCGTTCTAACCCTCTGCACCACTGCGGTGCCTGCTAGCCAACAGACAAACATCAATCTTTTAACCAGTGTTACCTGGTGGTTCGAAATTTGCTGTAATTATCATTTTTATTTATTAATTTCTATTTACATATTGCCTCCTATTCTTCAGTTTTTTCGTATCCATGTTAAGACGTTCGTCAAGAAAATTATCAATAACAATTTTAATAATAAAAATTTTTCAAGTTGTAAAACAATTCCTACCTTCAGTAAAAATAATTTAATGAAAATTAAATTTAATGAACTCGAGCCTAACTAAATAAATATCAAAAATTTTCAAAAATATTTATTTTAGCTCCAGCAATTAATGAGCTGGATCAATGGATTAAAAGGGTTTTAAGCTAAGGGTATTCTTAAATCACATAAACAATTTCACAGCAGCTTTTGAAAACCAGGACATATATATAGTATATCCCCATGAACCATGCCATATAAAAATGAAAATACAGGCTCATATCGTGATATTTTGAAACTTTAAAAATTGGTTGATTTGTTATAATAGTTCTACTCAGACCAAGGATAGCAAGGGTATTAGACTAATAAATATTATGGTACAATTGTTTGCTTAAATCTTTTATAAGAAGATCTATTGAGTAACATATTGACAATGAGGATAATTTTTCTTACGTTTATGTTGTTCATTATAAAAAATTAAAAAGAGCCATGAGATGGACGATAAAGTCCTCATTTAGGTTGTCAATACATTCTGAATCGTATGAACTCTGAATCTTGTGAATTATCACTCATGTCTTGAGTTTTATGTTTACTAGTTTATTGTAATAAAATAATCTAAACGTTTCTTTTAGGTCCTATTGATGATTCTAACAAATAGAGTATATGTGTGTCTAGTTTCATGATTCTAGGTTGTCCTAAGTCCTAAATTGTCGATTCTCACTCACTCAAAATTATGAATGCTAAATTTTATCTTTTTAGGAACTTTAATAAAGAAAATTAAAAAAGTAACATTATCTAGCTTTTGTGGATTCAAACGAATTCATTCATTATGTGTTCTGATTTCATAATTCTAAATTCCTTATACCAATAAAATGTAGAAAAAGTTTTAGCTCAATATACGTTATTATATTATATTCTATATTCGAATAAAATTTGGGCAAAAGTGGCAAAATAAAATTTACTAAAATTTGTTTAAATTCAATAATAGTCACATAACTGATGTTGTAATGCCGTAGGAGTTGTACGTCGTCTGAATTTACAATAGTTGTATAAATGTTGTTGTTAATTTCTATATAAATATTTTGTACAAGAACTACGACATTTTTAAATATGTTTTTCGAATGTTGCATGAAATTTTAAGAGTAATCAAAAGGTAAAATAAATATGTACTCGTATCTCAACATAATAAACATTCATTTTGTTTAAACAAATAAACAAACTGTAACACTTAAATGATGAACTAATTGACAAATTCAAATCAAGAAAATAAAGGTAATAAACAAAAAAATTTAATAATTGTTGAAATTTTATAATTTTGGTATATGTATTTGTTTTTAAACTATTTTGCTTTTGTCATCTTGAAGGTTTGACAACATAAATTATGTTCACAATCAGATATGTAGTTTTATCATACAACGTACAACATCGCTTGTGAGTTGAACAAATATGTGAAAAAGGATACATTCACTGTATTTGTCTAATTATGGGAAAAAGTTGACAAATTATCATTGAAATGTAAACAAACTCTTTGCATAATTTGATGTCGATAAGATTTAAAGCTGAAATTTTCCACCGATATTTTCTTGTAATAGAAAACAAAAACCAAGTCAAGCCCGACCATATAATAATCTACATCAAGTATATGTGTACGAGTATATTGAGACACATTTATGTTATATATATTTGATTTGGATTTAATTTGACATTTTAAAGAGATTTGTGCTCCTTTAAGTTATATTCGGAAGTGGGCCTTATATGGAAGCTATGGTCAATTATGGATCGATTTTTTATAACTTATACATAACTTATGTGTGTCAAAATTTGTTTGTAGACGTGTATTAATCAAACATTAATGAAAGTAAAGTCCTACTTTGGGATGACATTTGTATGGAGGCTAGAAGAAATAGTGGACCGATTTTAACCAATTTCAATACCAATCGTCCTTGGTGATTCTGAGCCCGATACCTCACTATGGAGGTGTAGGGTATAATTAACCAAATTGAAAAACTATATATTTATATACATATTAAAAAAACAAAAGCTTAGTTTATTTAAGAATTATTAAAAGGAATGAAAAAAATAATATGCAGCCATGTCACAGAATTTAATTCCATTCGGAAATGAAATTAATTCCGTATTTTGCTTCTATATAAAAAGTAAAACGAACAATTTTTTCGGAATATGTTTTTCCGTATTAATGCGACTATCAATAATCAATTACAATCGGAATCAATAAGGACGAAATTGCGGATATTCGGAAATTTTACTATCTTGAGAGTTTTATATTCGTAAATGGAGGCTCGGGCCCGTACAAAAATGTCGATTTTCAATGCAAATATAAAATTCACAGTCTAATACGGTTGCGAAGCATGAAGCAAGCGTTCGTGAGCCACCGTAAGTCATACGCATTTTCTGGCCAAAAACTATACTCTGGCGAAAAACAAGTCAACAGCCCTTGTAGACTGATATAAGGAGGAGCTTAACATGCAGCTAGTAACTAGCAGAAGTTTAAAATAGTGAACCGACTTCCACCAGTTTCAATCCCATCCGTCCTTGGGCCGAAGAAATATCACGTACCAAATTTTATTGAAATATCTTCAAAATTGCGACCTGTACTTTGCGCACAACCTTTACATGGACAGCCAGCCAGCCAGACGGATGGACGGACATCGGCTCAGAAAGTGATTCTTAGTCGATCGGTATATTTTAAGGTGGGTATTGGACCAATATTTCTGGGCGTTACAGACATCAGCACAAATCCAATATGTATAGGGTATAAAAAGTACTAAATATGTACTGAAATTAGACCTTTTTTATTAAATAGTACTTCAGTTCCAAATAGCATATTGTGAGTTAAATTTTGAGTCGTTAAATGCTTATTTTATCTTTATTAGCTTGCTTATTATTTTTATTATTTATTTTTATTTTTACTATATATCGAATTTTTGAAATTAAAAAATGTAAAATGAATTCAAAAAATATTTTAAATAAAAAATAAATTATAAACTTGGTGCGTTTTTTTCTCCATTTTGGTGCGTTTTGAAATTTTAAAGTTGACAACGCTGGTTATTCTGTATTTCGATTAGTAAATAAAATCGTTCGAATTTGTATACTTTTTACATTATATTTCAAAAGCTTTTGCTTTCGTATCGAAATACACAATAGCTCCACAGTTGTCTTTTCTTTAAACTACTTGATGCTTTTATTTTGCAATTAAAAGGAATTCGGTTTATTTAAAGGAAATAAATCACCGGTTTTAAAAGGTAAAAACGCAACAATATTATTAAACTACAACTACAGATAATTGATTTAAAATTATCATTTCATTCATTGACAAAAATTTATATGTTCTAATGTCCCATATTATTTAATAATATCTACATATCTTTAATTTCTTTATTTCCCATCCAATTTAAATAGATAACAAAATAAAGAACTATAAAATAATTAAAATATGTTATTAAATTAATAATATCATTGGATATACTGGCAATTTTTTTTTAACTTTTGATTTATGATTGAAGTCGCTAGTCTACGCCGATAAGCCTGAAACGATTGACCACTTGGGGGTTATTAACGATATACGGCCATAAATGGTGGGCAAAAGTCATAAAAATTGAACCTTCAGATTAAACTGTGTACGTCTGCGCCAGTCATATGCCAGAAGTCATATTTTAATTATAATGCCAGAAGATTATCTTTCGAATAAAGTAAATTTCATGTCAATTTAAACTTGTTTTATTCCATTTTAAATTTCTATAAATCTACAAAAAACATGATTTTCAAATTAAATTTGCTCAATTTGAAGGCGTTGTTCAGACGTCAGTCTATTCATATTGTAAGTTAAAAAGGTCTTCCAAACTTAAAGTTCTATACATTTTTATACATATGCTTTCAATGAGAAAGCCTGGTCCTGATTAATTTTGAAGTTGAATAGACAGCCATTCAGACTGAAACGTGCAGCCTGCAAGCTGGAATTTTATAGAGCTTTTTTCAAGGTCCATTTAGATTATAGTTGGAACTGATAACTACGAATTAACTTCAAGTCTTAATATTTAGAAATTTCATCCAAAATGTATTTTTTCTACCACTAACATGCAGAATACAAAATATATTTTAGTTAAATTTATGATTGAATATAGTTTAACGAGTCCACTAACTACTGACTTCTTCATGGAAACATTTGCATTTTCTTTTCAATATCAGTTGTAGCGCTTCTGATACAACATATCATTAGTAGCTTTAATATTCAAAATTTAAAACGTGAAACCGTGGCACAAGTTAAATTTGTCCGATCGGACGGAAATCTTCACCTTTGCCGCTCTATACCAAGTGTCCTATTATCGCAAAACCTTCTTTAAAAAAAAAAACTTTTTATTTATGCACATTCATACTCGTATGTATAAAAAACAACCTAAACGTATATTTTGAAATATGAATAGTTGTATTTATGTACAGATGTATGTACTCGGCAAGTGATTATGAGTACGTGGTCTAATGGTCTCTTTTTTTGGTGTTGGTTGGCAATTCTTTTGATGAAGGTTTTGTTTTGCAACAACAACATTAAAAATGTTATTACTTTTGAGGTTAAACCGCAAGTGGAAAATGTGTAGGAATACCAAAAAAAGGAGTAAAAATACGCTGTTAGCCATGAAGTGGTTGTTGGCCTTTTTTTGTTACTGAACGTAACACATTCATTTCAACATTTAGGAACATTTTTAAATTCATTTGAATGTGTTTGCACACAAGGTTGTTGCTTTTTATTAAACTTAGAATTCCGAGTATAACAAATGCAGAGTTGTGTAAACCAGATACATTTTGTTGACTATGAAGCTAAATTTTTGTAATAAAAAGTATAACTAAAGCGAACAAAAAGAGCGCTAACAAAGAAATTTTAAATGAAAGTGAACAAAATTTTTTTTAAAAATGCCCGGAATTGCTGTTTAAAATGAACAAAGACATCAAAACGCAGTTGAAAAACTAGGACGAAGAAATTTAAGGAATGCATCTGATTCTCTGCCATATTCCAGTAAATATTTTTAATTTTGTAATTTTTTTTAGAAAAGTTTTCTTGTTGCTGACACCAACTTTGAAATTTTTACATTTTATTTAATTTTCAAAGAGATAATTAAAAAAGAACAATGAAATTAAAAATTAATTATTTAATTGTCATTATAAATTTAATAATAAATAATAAACAATTCCATTTTAGAAATCTAAAGTGGTCTCATTCCGAAAAAAATTTGTTTTTCGTTTTTTTAAGACTCAATTTACGGAATCAAAACCACTTTAAACAAACTATTATTAATAGTAATAACGATTGAGTCCCTAGTTTGAATATTTATTGAAATAAATATAAAAACTTTTCCAAGTTTTTTAGTATATTCGGCAGTCAGGCTTGTACATAATTGATTGCCTAAATGTTTACTTTACAAATACATACATACATTTTTTTGTTACATAAAAATCTATATTTATACTTGTAAAAAATACACATGCAATTAGTCAATGGAGAGCATTTTTAACGTCAGAACTCAAAAAATCAAGTTTTAGAGATAATGATGCAGAATTGTGCGCTATGTTATGATTTATATTGCGTATTAATCTCATTTTTCTGTCATTTTTACTTTACAGTCTTGTATTGACTGAGATCGGCGTACTCATGTACAAAATTCTAGTCTAAAAGTGTAAAATAAAGTGTAAACAATTTTCAAATAATAAACAAACGAAAACAGAAAACATAAATATTCATACATTAAAAATATAAAAACAATTGTATTGTTATAAGCACAATAAACATATTCCAAGTTTTTGTAAGCAAACAATTCACAGTGCCCTAATCATGGGCAGTAGTTACTTCGACTATATTAAAAAAAGACGTCAAAGTGAATCACCAAAAATATTTAAAAACAAAAGACAATATATTGATAACAACGATTCAATTACATTCAACAACAACATATAATCTCTTGCATTCCAAGCATAAACAACAACGATGCTAGTATGTAACTCAAAACAAGTAAATATTAACAATAATAAAACATTCACTACAAAACCAGCTACTTCGGTCTTTCAACGCAGTAATCGATTTGCAAGTTTTAATAACGAAATTAAAGAATCTGACTCTGAAGATGATGAACAACAAGATAATAGCAATAATAATGTACCAAAACCAACTCCTATATTTAGTCCGTTCGTTGCTGATGTCAATAAAATGATTAAATCTTTTGCTAATATAATTTCTTCCTCTGACTTTAATTACAAGTCATTGAAAGATGGTCAAATTAGGCTTATGATCAAAAATATATAATCATACAGAATAATTGTCACTCATCTAAATGATAAAAAAAAATTAAATTTCATACTTACCAAATCAAACAAGAACGATCGTACAAAGTAGTTAAAAAATGTACATCATTCAACAGCTATTGCTGATATTAAATATGATATTGAAAACAATGGACACAAAGTTAGAAACATTACAAATATACGTAGCAAAATTACAAAAGAACCGCTTCCAATATTTTTCGTTGATTTGGAACCTGCTATTAACAATAAAAGTATTTATGATATTAAACATATTAATAATGCCATCGTAAGTATCGAACCTCCAAAAAAAAAATAAATGATCTTTTCCAATGTCATCGATGTCAAGAGTTTGGTCATACCCAAACATACTGTCGCAAACAAGTAAATTGCATTAAATGTGGTTTAGGTCATCTTACGATTGACTGTACAAAGACTAATGAAACCCCGCCACGCTGTGTTAACTGTTTGCAAAGTCATCCTGCAAACTATAAAGGATGTATTGTATATAAGCAAATGTTAAAGAGAAGATCACAAAATAATAGCCTATACAGAAGGAATGAAAAATAACCAATACATTTTTAGGAATGCAAATTATCCACCTAAGTTATTAGGTTTTGTTGTATATTCGGAAATATCTAGTGATCTTCTTGAAATAACTAATTCTGACGACCTTAGCTCAGACCATACACCTTTTATTGTACACTTTAATGCATTCTTACATTGCCAATCCGAAATATATAAAATTATCACTAATAAGACTGATTTAAATTCTTTTACAAGCTGGATTGAAAGAAACGTTAACTTACATGTTTCATTAAAATCAATCTCAGAACTTGATGATACAGTCGAAATGTTTAACAATTTAATTCATGAAGTAGGTTTCTTATCAACGCCAAGTAACACAAATCATCATTTCCGAAATCAGTCTTTTTTGTCAACAGAATTTCGAACAATGATTAGAAACAAAAGAAGATTGAGAATAGTTTGGCAGGCAAGCAGAAATCCCAATGACAAATGGAACTTGAATAAAGCAACTAAAGATCTTAAGCTGAGACTACTAGAAATAAACAATCAACAGACTGAAAACTTCCTAATAAAGCTTAATGTAACTAAGAATGATGAGTTCTATCTATGGAATGCCACAAGGTATTTAAAAAGACCAACTAAAAGAAATATACCTATCAAAGATGAAAATGGTCTTTGGTGTAGGAATGATAATGATAAATCAGAAGCATTTGCTTTACATTGACATAAAACTTTTCAGCCTCACGACTTTAATAATGGTCCTGATAAAAATTAAATAAATGATTTTTTAGATAGCCCCTGTCCGATGAATTGGCCAATTAAACACATCTTACCTCAGGAAGTTCGAGATGAAATTAATAATATTAACTGCAAAAAATCTCCAGGATACGACAGTATTGA
Source organism: Bellardia bayeri (assembly GCA_950370525.1). Taxonomy (NCBI): domain Eukaryota; kingdom Metazoa; phylum Arthropoda; class Insecta; order Diptera; family Calliphoridae; genus Bellardia; species Bellardia bayeri. The sequence goes on along the minus strand of OX493268.1, from coordinate 40,672,448 downwards.
TGGAAATGTTGTCAAAGCGTTGACAAAAAGAGGAATTTTACTACTAACTCTAATATTTAATTCTATTCTGAGACTTAATCACTTTCCTTCGCAATGGAAATGTGCAGAAGTAGTGATAGTACCTAAACCAAGAAAACCAGAGAATGCTGTTACATGGTATCGCCCTATAAGTTTGCTAGTCACTTTCTCCAAAATATTTGAAAAAATATTTCTGAGAAGAATGTTACCAGTGTTAGAAAGGCTAAACATAATACCTGAGTATCAATTTGGATTCAGGCATAAGCATGGCACACCCGAACAATGTCATCGTATAGTTTCCTATATACGAGACGCATTAGAAAACAAAAGATATTGTTCAGGTGTATTTTTGGATGTTCAGCAAGCTTTTGACAAAGTCTGGCACATTGGATTATTGTTTAAACTTAAGAAAACACTTCCAATGCAGTTTTATCTAATACTAAAATCGTATCTTAATGATAGACATTACTACGTAAAAGTAAACAGAACTTTTTCCAACATTTACAATATTCAAGCTGGTGTTCCTCAGGGAAGTGTCTTGGGACCAATTTTATATACAATTTTTACATCTGACATGCCTGTCACAAATAATGTTTTAGTTGCAACCTACGCTGATGACACGGCTATACTAACTACTAGCATAAGTCCCAATGATGATTCAACTAAACTTCAAACACACCTTAATGAAATTAATAATTTCCTAAACAAGTGGAATATTAAAGGACAAATTATCAAAATGATAACGTCAAATACTTAGGAATGCACATTGATCGTAGACTCACATGGAAAGAGCACATAAAAGCTAACAAATAACATTTAAATATAAAAACCAAACGCCTTTATTGGTTATTGGGACCTAAGTCTAAACTAAGTGTTGAAAATAAACTAACTTTATACAAAACAATGTTAAAACCGATCTGAACTTACAGATATCAATCTAAAATGTTTAAATCGATTATCAACGCCCCATGGTTTATATCAAACAAAGCTTTCATGACGATTTATCTATCCAAATGGCTAAAGAAGAAATTGCCAGATTCAGCAAAAACTATTTAGAGAGACTAAGTAACCACTGTAACTTGTTGGCAACAACGCTCTTAGACGACACTAATCAAGTCAGAAGACTTAAGAGAAATCATATCTTGGATCTGCCATTTCGACACAATTAAATAAATAATATAACAAAAATGTTTGTAAATATTTAAAAAAAATTCTAAAAATTTTATATACAAACAAAACTAATATTAGTAAAAACTTAAGTTAAAGTTATTAAAAAAAAATTATATATATACATAAACAATCATTATTGCTCCGAAAACCTTCAGAAAAGAGGGTCATTACAATCGAAAATGGTCCGTCAGAAAGAGCTCTTAGATAATGTCAGAAAAGAGTCTTTTATGAGGGTTTGTTTGGGCTTTAAAGAGCTCTTAGATAATGTCAGCAAAGAGTCATTGCAATTTTAAATACAAAAAATTAAAAGTTCACATTTATTATTTTTTTTAAATTGTTTTTACTTAAACAAAAAGGGAATTCATTTATAAATAAACTAAATTAGAAATGGAAAAAAATTAAATAAATTGTATTTACAGTAAAAAAAAAACTTAAATGGAATTCATTTAAATAAAATATATAAAAATGGAAAAAAATTAATTTTTTAAGCAAATTTTTCTTTCGCTCCGAAAATGCTTTTTAGTTGGACTCTTTTCTGACTCCTTTTTCGGAGCGCTCCGAAAATACTCTTTAGTTGGGCTCTTTTCTGACTCCTTTTTCGGAGCGCTCCTAGAATGGTATGCTGGGTAGGAATTATTGAAATACAACGACAGTTTATTTCTAATTGTATGCGAATCGTTGAGCCCACCTACCGTTACGTGCGTATTGGAGGAGCAAGATGCCCTTGTGCGAAAAATAATGCATATTTTTTAAAAAAAGGTGACAATGTTGTTCGCGTCTGCAAAGTATTTTTTAAAAATACTCTTGATATTAACGATCGTCCGATTAGAACTGTGTTGCAAAAGCAAATATAAAAGCTGGAGTTAAGAATTTCATTGATAAAATACCGAAAATCGAACGTCATTACACGCGAAAAAATACGTCCAAAAGTTTTATTGAAGGCGGCAAAACCATAAGCAGCATTTATAAAGACTATCTAGAAGCATACAAAGAAACAAATTAAGAGTTTTGCACCAAAATTTTTTTTACAGAATATTTACTTTTAGCAATATGAATAAAAAAGAAAAAATCAAGAAACAGGTATATGAAAAGCATTTACAAGAACATGAATTATCAAGAGAGGAGAAAAGGAAAGACAAAGACAGTGCCAACTCATTTGTTGCCGTATATGATTTACAAGCAGTTATGCAACTGCCAAAAGGTGAAGTCTCTACATTTTACTATAAATCAAAATTTATAAAAACAAACAACTGCCAGTGTTTTGTTTGGGACGAAGCTAATGGTCATAGGAGAATTAATGAACTAGGCACGTGTGTACTTCACTATATTAAAAATTTGCCAATTACTGATGACTCTGACCTAATATTTTATTCGGATAACTGTGCCGGACAACAGCAAAATAAATTTATGATTGCGATGTATCTATACTCCGTGCGAACATTGGGTATAAAATCAATAAGACACAAGTATCTTATTACAGGACATACACAAACCGAGGGAGTATCAGCGCATTCCTTAATAGAAAGGGAAACAAAACGGATGTTAAGAAGTGGGCCAATTTATACCACCGAGTCTTATATCTCAATAAACCGATCGGCAAAAAAAAAACACAGGATGCCCATTTATTGTTAACGCGTGATGTTTGAAAACTTTCTTGATCTAAAAAAGTTGGCTAATGACATAGGTGCATTGAAGATGGCAGTACTTAAAATTTCAGAAGCTAACGTACTTAGAGTTCACCGTGAATCGCCAAATTCGATTTTTTATAAATCATTATACACTTCAAACCGATTTGCAGAAGTAACTGTGATTAGAAAGAAGAAATTATCAACAGAAGTAACTTCAAGCAAAGCTTTTCGCACTAAACCAAGTATACCAAAACCCAAAAGAGACGACATTAACGATTTAATTAAAAAAAATCTTATTTTCAGCTTTTTATAAACCATTTTACGATAACTTTAAAAAAAATAATATTTTGATAAAGATAAAAATTAATTAATTTAGTTTTGATTTAAGATGCTTTTTTTGTGTTTATGTACGAACTAACATTTAAGTTTTAAAGACTGTGAAAATTTTTGTTAAATGCCTTGTACTTTAAGTTTGCAATTATTAACGCGTTCCAGCCTTGTTTCCGAATGGCAATTCTTTATACATGCTTCAACATAACATTCAGCTCCTTAGCAATGCAAACGCATTTAAGAAAAATCATTTTGAAATCTTTAAGTGATTTTTAAACAATTTTGTTTTAAAAAACTTCCTAACTTTGATTTTTATATGGGTACTCGTACATACAATTTCATAATAACTACTTTAATTTAATTTTATTTCCATTTTACTACTGGTTTAATTTTTTATTGATATTTCTTTCTTTTTTAACCTTTCACATTTTTTATTAAGTACTAATTGTTTCAATATTAATATTATATCATATAATTATTTTTTACTTATTTTTGTACTTTGTCATCTCTATTTGTATTCATACCTTTAATTCAATTAACTTTAAAATTAATTTCTACACATCTAAAATTCCTGTACTATAATTATAAGATTTAATCTTGTTGTTCAGGATTAGCACATTAATTAATTATATTCGAAAATTTTCTTTTAATTTATTTATTAGTATAAAAGTTCCTTTAATGTAGGCACTAATGAAATAAATTTTGTTTAAACAAGTTTAATAGTAAATAAAAGAGCCAAACTGCTGAGTTTTTTCATAAATAACGACATATGCTTTGCAGAAATAACGTCATAATTCAAACTTTCCTCGGTATTTAATGAATAAAATCATTGGGCCATAACCATAGTCACAAAGAAAGTGTACTTTAATAGTTAAAACTTTGACTTTTGTTAAAAGTACACTATACTTTAACTATAGACACGTAAAAATATACTTTAACCGCTAAAACATACTTTTAATTTAAAACCAGCTGAAGTTGCTTTTAAATAATTTACCATCACTTTAAAATGAATCAGCTGTTTATGCAAAGAACAAAAACTAGATGTGTACAAAAATATAAAAAAAAAGCCAAAGCAGCCCAGATTGTTTTCAATGTGTTCTTTTTTTTAAGAATCATGGAAGTGTCGTTGCCTTTGTGTTGGACAATATCCAGGTGCAATTTTATACACTCCCGCAAATATTCTCTTTCTGTAATAGCCCAATTCTCCTCTATTTCTCGTTGTTTTTTTTTTCGTTCCTGTAAAGAGTTATCAAAAAATCAACGCCAAAATAGCCGAATTATGATATTAATCTTATCTTCTTCATTTTTCCACCGCAAACTCTTTTCTTAACATTTTCCGCTTAATTTTATTATTATGCCGAGTTTGGGTTTTTTTTTGCAATTTTCAATGACAGCTGTTCAAAGCTGCCACTTTGTATGAAATAATTTTCTGCATATGAGGTGGCACCCAGTTAAAGTGGGTTTAACCCTGCCTTTACACATGCAAGTACTTGCATGGAAGTGCTGTGCACGTACGATTAGCTCTGCAAGTGAAAAAAAATGTAAGTGTATGAGTAAAAAATGTGAGTGTATTGAGTTTTTCGAACTGTTACTTGCATGTGTAAATCCCGGGTAACTTAAAACGACCTTAAATTTTGACTATAGTTACAAAATAATTAAAAGTAGGTTTTAAGTTTAAAGTGTTTTTTAAAAAGAACCGACTTTAGTATTTGTCTATGGTTATGACCCATTAAAAATACAATAATTAAACACTTTTCTTAATGGATATGTTATTTAAGAAACAAGTCAATCACATTAAACATTTTAGGATTTAGTTACTTTTAGTGATGGTGAGAGCGAATTGAAAACTTTAAATGCGTTTATCTCGAAATAGATTTTTTTTAGTGATGACGTTCTTTTAGTAAATGAGCGATATGTATATATTCTTATTTGTATTTATAAGAATAAATATATGTACATATATTGCTTAGAATAGTTAATTAATAATTACATAGGTCCAGCTCTGGAAAAATAATACCTTTATGTGTATGTGCACATATGTGCACTTATATACATATTTACGTATGTATTTTGTATTATGTCAAGTTCTTTTTCATTTTTCGTTATTTGTACAAATGTCTCGTATTATTTTTTGCAAGGTTGTTAAGCACTCTTATGTTTACACACTCTCACAAAAGTGTACGTCTATATCTGTATGGGCCCAAAAAATATTTGCCATTTTTATTCATGCCAAAATTCAGAGCATCCACTAAAGTGTATTTATGTAATAAATATGTATACATAATAAATCTAGTTTTAACAACATACTACGTTGCCAGTATTATTTAGTATCCATTACCAATTTTCGTTCATTTATATTTCTCAAAAAATCCCAAATTAACAATTTGTTAAGGTTTCAATATTTCAACTTTATATAACATCGTGATCCATAGGTTTAAAACTGCATTGCAAAATATAATAATCATCCATTTGCTGTCCATTTAATAAATTTGAAAGTGGAAACTTCAATACAATATTTGCTGATTGTTATTTTGAAATAAATATAGAAAATTATTACAATTATGTAGGTATGCTATCATTAAACCCACATCGTTTTATTGTTAAAAAAGTAAACCATTTCTAGAACAACCAACAGGACCATTTACTTTTACCATTGATTCTAAAATGTCAACATGAATTTTAAACAATTATCATCCCCACTTGAAAATTTTTTTTAAATTCATCCGTACAGTTTTCATATTGAATATGAGAGATGAAATAAAAAACCAAATAATTTGTGATATTTCGGGAAAAAAATAGTACGGCAAAAGTGTAAATTTTTTTTAATGAAACTAATATAAAGCTAAGTTTAGACGATATGTTGAATCAGCATATGTATATATGCTGACGATATGTTGAAAGTAGCAAATTTTTTGATGTCAGCATATGCTAGCAAATGAAATGTCAACATAAGAGTTAGCATACGATTTTTGTGTTTATACGATATGTTGAATTGTATGTGGTGCTACATATGCTGAGTCGTATAAACATTTGTTTGTGAAATTATTCAGTTTGACAACATTTTTTAATTATTATTCAACTTCTGTATTTTATGTGTAATTTTTGAAATAAAATTAAATAATAAAAATAATATCAATAAAAAAAAACATAAATGATGACGTGGGAGGAAATTGGTCTAGCTATTGCTTGTACAGTGCTGATTTTGGATGACGATGAAGTGGAATTAAAAGCAAAAAGACGCAGAGTTTGGCAAAAGAAATGGGTAGAACGACGAGAGGAAGAAAGTTATTGTGTAAAATTATACAAGGAATTGGTATAAAAATAGAGCATATTTTATTGTGAAAAACAGCAATAATAATAAATAATAAAATATTGCAGAACTTACCAACAAAATCGAGCTAAATTATACAGTAAATATGCAAATAATGCACGAAAACATGTAAAACATTTATAATAATTTATTGTTTATTTCCAGAGACCTGTGTCGATTCATTTGAACAATGCCGCCGGCCACTATATTGCGTTTTGTGTTCTTGTGTATGTATGTTTGTAGGTACATATGCCAGAAGAAGTGTATTTACATAAAAAAACCAATTGGTGGCTGTGCTTAAAGGCCGTGATACACTATCCTACACAATCGTACGATTCATTCACTGGAAAATCTGACCGATTTCTATCACACTCGAAAAAAAAATCGCAACAAAGTATGTCATAGGTACCAAACTAGTACACAAAAAAGATGCAAAAACATATGTTTTTGTTAATGTAGACAAACGCAGTTTTCCGCCATTCAAATAAGTATTTGTGTTCAATTATTGTGTTGATATATGTGAATATAATAAATTGTATAAACTATACAAACAATTAAAAAATTTTAAACGTCTGTTCTTTAGATTATAATTAGTGATTTAAATCAATAAAGCCGATATTGTTGTTTTCTTATCAGCTTTATTAGAAAATACAACTCTGATCGCATAGACACTATCGCATATGCATATGAATTTGCCATATGCTGAAAAGCTTGCATACGCTTTTCAACAAATAACATATCTGTCAACATACGCAGGAAATTTGTCAAACACTAATAATATGCTGTTTACACGATATGCTAAAATTACCAACATACGTTTGTTGGCATTATTAACAAAGTGTTAGCAAATGTTGTTAAACATACGTATGCTGAAAAAATTTTGCGTTTACACGATATGTAAGCACTTGTAACAAAATTTTCAGCATAAATATGCTGATTCAACATATCGTCTATACTTAGCTTAACAAAGATTTCCAGCAAATATGGATACACATCGGAAAATTTATTTTTTATACATTGATAATTCTCTAAAAACTAAACCAAAGGACCAAAATATTCACTCATATTGAAAATTAAAAATTTAGCTTTACCAATGATGAAATAACCATTTTTGAAGCTCGATGGCGAAAGCTTTAAAATTATAAATGGACTAACGTTGAATCAATAGTTGACTTTTGGGTGGAGGCATGGGAGTTTAAAAATTATCTACAAGAAAATCCATTTGCTGAGTTGCTACATTCAGGTATTTAGCTTTTTAGTATTACCTGTTAGCAATGCGGTGGTTATTTAGTACTATTAAAATTGTTGACACAAAACAAAGAAATCAAATTAAAGTTAATATGCTAAATGCATTGATAAATATTCGATGTTCGTTAAAAAGACTATTGCAATGTTACCAAAATTTTGAAATTCCTGATGAAAAACTAAAAAAGTATATTATTGTTTCCCTATTTCTTAACTATCGCGTTATTAGATAATAAAAAATAAACACAAAATAATGCATACATATGTATGCACATACAAATATATATTAACTAACAAAATACTTATTTATCTGTAAGTTTTTGTTAATAGTAACAAGGTTTACTACTATTTTATGCTTGAAGTACTTTTCAATTTTATTACTTTATGTTACTTTTAATTCGAAAAAACCAGAAATTCAAATTCAAATTGTGTTGACTTTTTTTGTGTGGGCCTTTTATAAGGAATTTTACTTTTTCCGACTTTTTTAAAGTTCATTTAACTTCTTTTTTTCAGCTCCTGGCAACATTGGGGAGCTTTAAAGGTTTAGATACCAATAAATCCGCAAACCCCAATCATTTGAATCAATTATTTTCATCCTTTACTCCCAGAAACATGTTTAAGTTTAATATTAATATTATTATTTAATATTATTATTATCATCGTTATGACGGTTTTTCTATCAGTGTAATATCTGAAACCCAGTTCCAAAGTTGCAACCTCATTACTTACTTCACCTACAATGGAAGTAAATATTAAAAGTCATAACTTCTCTTATCCCTCAACACAACAGACAGATGAATTAATTAAATCAAATCTTAGAGCCTTCGTCTAGTGCAGTACCTAAACTAAGAGAACTTCGTACCAAACCACCCAGAAAGACGATCTTTGCTACCCGCTTCTATTATGATACAACGGCAGATAATATAAAACATTATTAAAAAACTAAATTAAATAATGATCATCCTGATGTCCTTGTTTATAAAATAAACTCAACCAAAAGAGTTTCGTTCAAGATAATTGTCCCGGTTGAAATATTTGAACAAATTGTCAATCCAAAGTTTTGGCCTAGAAATGCTCTGGTTCGCGAGTGTATATATCATGATGAAACTGTTGCTCGTCTTCCCGCTACCTACATACTAAAGCCAAAAAACTAACTCCGAACTTAGATCTTAATATTATCTACCAGAATGTTAATGGAATAAACACGAAACTTCCTGATTTATTCCGAAATAGTTACGGCTTCGATTTCCAGGTAATTCTATATACTGAAACTTGGCTTACTAAAAATACATACAATTCCGCAATAATGTGCGATAAATATCAAATATTTAGAAGATATAGATGTGGTAAATTGAGCGGTGATGTCCTAATTGCAGTATCAATTAGATATACAGCAGAAGAAATTATATTTGATAACCCCTCTCAAATTGAGCTAGTAGTAGTGGTAATAAAAACTGCTCATATATACCACCCAACTCTGATTTCCAAATTGATGAAAAGCACGCAATTGTACTTAAATCCATTACAAAAAAACTCGGGCAGTCAGATCGCTTAGTTATACTCGGTGATTTTAATATTCCATCAGCCTCTTGGGTAACACTTGATGGTACTGACTTCTTAGTACCAGCCACTTCAATTGATTGGACTAATGATTTCCTAATCACTTCTCGAATTAAATATTTTTAAAATAAACGGTACATCCAACACAAATAATAAAATGCCTGATCTGGTATTAGTAAACAGTCCTTCACAATTTAATATGGTAAGAACAAATCCCATATGTTTACCTGAAGATCGCCATCACCCAACACTCCAAATATCCACTCATATTTCGGATACATTTAAAGTCGCTAGTGTTGTCTAGACACTATGCTTTAAACGCACAAATTTCCAAATGTTAAATAAACTATTATCCAATACTGATTGGTTAGAAATTCTACCAATTAATGATGTCGGGATCAACTTTAATCAAGTCATCCGAAAATTTTATTTCACTCTTGAAACAAATATATTGAAGACAGTTCCATTAATTAAACAATCTAGGAGGATAGATCTCCTTGGAATACTATAGCACTTGCTTGGATGAAGAATCGTAAAAACCGTCTTTTTAGAAAATTCAAAAGAAGTACAAATTTGAATGATCAAAATAATTATTTTGTTGCTAGAAGTCATTACAACTTGGAAAATAAGAGATGCTATAACAAGTACATCAATAAAATGAGAATGAGCATAAAAAAGAACTCTAAGTTATTCTATAATTTCATTAATTCCAAACGTAAAATATCGTCATATCCGGCTGCTATGAAAATGAATGGCACTGTGTCCTCTTCAGATATCCCTGTGGTCCTTAAGAGTCTAAAGAATTTAAAGAGTTCATTCAATCCTGGACCGGATGGCATTCACAGTTGTATCCTAAGAAATTGCGCAAAAGCTACTATTATATTTAACTATTCTCTAAAGTTTGGTAGTTTCCCAGAGTCTATTTCATTAAATAAATATAACTTACTTATTATTGCAGTTGCGAACTTTGAAAAAGTTTTTGATTTTAAGCAATTGAAGCCGGTCTAATGTGTTTGTGTTTATGTACAAACATATGTATTCATAAATACATACATACATAGTAGTTATAAATGTTTTTTGTGAATGTAAGTACAAATGCATTCAAATAATTGTTTGTGTGAGTGTGTGTTTTGAGTGAATGGATGTTGTTTGTAGGTAAAATTTAATTTCAAAGTAGTGTTTGTATTTGTTATCTTCCATTGCATAACTGAAAGTATTAACTCACACACAAACAAACACGCATACTCGTACAGCGAACATGGGACGTGTGTGTGCAGATTTTTGAAACCATACGTCCATGTCCTTTGGAATTGTTGATGTTTCTACGAAAGTTTGGTTAAAGCTGTTGAAATTTATTTTAGAATTACAACATTTCATCCACTTGAAAACTTTGAATGTTTTTACTTTTATTTCTCTCTTTCATTCTTGTTCTGAAACGTTTGATCCTTTTTAATTCATTAAAATTAAAATATTTATTGTTGAACGTGTTGTTATGAAAATTGGATTTTAAATTCGAATTAAACTAATCGATTCTTATATATTCATTTGAATTATTTAATGGAGACTGTGATTTAGAATGTTTAAATATATTTAGTTTTAATAAAACAATAACTATATATTAAATTAAATAAAAAGTGTATTGCACTTAATACTATTTATATGTTATGTACCAAGTACCCAGTTTGAAAATTTCTTAAAAACGTTTTATATAAACATTGCATGACTAACCACTGCTAAGTGTTTACACAGCCCAATTTTATATGCATATATATATACATTTGTATACACATATAATACGAAAAAGAGAGTAAAACGAATTGCTAGTACAATCAACTGTGTACTCGTCTTATCTTCCACTCACCACGATGTCTAAAAGGTAGTCAGCTTAGCTTAAAGAATTGCTTTGTGTAAATTGGGACTTAAGCTATGTGTCCACGATCGTCAGATATTACAACGTTGTCCGAAAAATGTTTAGAAAATGTCTAACGACCGTGTAAACTTAAAATTTTTGCCTTCCAACGTTGTAAGAAAAAGCGTTTTCAGTACTTTGGCAGACAAAAATATTTTCAGACATCTAACAATAGTGTAAGCACATATCTTGCCATTGTCATTGTTTTAAGACAATTGTCAAACACTTTTCATTGTCATATGTGCAAAGTTTATGCATCTGCCAATGGCAGCATTGTCATAGAAATTATTTCTAAATGCAACTCTGTATATGCATAAATAAACAAACAAGTGTGTATTAATAAAATTTTTCAAAAAAAATGGAAGAATATTAAAGAATTAAATTAAAGAAAATAAAAAATGAATAACGACATATCTTTTGATGAATCCTGTTTAATATAGTGCAGATAAAATGGTTCCAATTGCTCTTTTTTGTTCCATGACAATATTTAAAATTTTAAACACACACACAGAGCTGCAAAACGAATTTGACAATGCCACACAACAATCTGACAACCATGTGAACTGACAATTTCGGTTGACTAGAGTTATAAAAGTATCGGGTATTTAGGTACCAAGTACCCGATACCATATAATTTTTCGAGTACTCAATACCAAAAAGTACCTACCCGTTACTTTTTGGGTTGCATTTTTTCTCACTTTTTATTTAAAAATATGCCGAAAAATACAACAGAAACAAGTAAGAAAGTCAAGCCCGACCATATAATACCCTACACCTAGTATATGTAAATATAAAACAGTTTGTTAGAATTTGGCGAGGGAGATATCACCTATTTTGGACCAAAATTCAGTGGCATGATTTCTGTGAATATAAATATTATATGTGTTAAACTTTATCTCGATATAAATACTTTTAAAAGATTTATGGAAGTTAAAGTGAATTACGTACTGGGTCTTATATAGGAGTTTCGACTAATTATGGACCGACCGTTACAAAATTAGACGTCATTATTTCTGTATATAAGAAACTTATTTGTGTCGAATTTTATTTGATTACCAACATTTTTAAAAAATTTATGCTCTTTAAAGTGATTTTCGGAAGTGGGACTTATATGGAAGCTATGACTAATTATGGGCCGATCTTCACGAAATTTATAGATGTGCTTTAGCTTCATTTAGTACTCATCTGTGGTTAATTTTTTTTTCATACTTGCATAATTCAAAGATTTATGACCGGTAAACCCCAATTTCGGGAGGACATTTGTATGGAGGCTAGGTGAAATAATAGACCGATTTCCACCAGTTTCAATCCCGCCCATCCTTGAGCCGAAAAAATATCACATACCAAATTTTATCAAAATATCTTCAAAATTGCGACCTGTACTCTGCGCACAAGCTTTACATGGACAGCCAGCCAGCCAGACGGACTGACGAACGGACGGACATCGTTAGATCGACTCAGAAAGTGACTCTGATTTAACAATGTCTACAAAAATAAGTTGTGTTTGGCTTCATTTTAAAGAAACAAAAGAAGATAAAGCTAAATGCAATATAAGCAAAAAAGAAATTTCTTTCAAAGGTAAAAATAAGTGAAATAAATAGATTGTGAAATTATTAATTGTTTTTTATTTAAGGTGGTGGAACCTCAAATCTGAAAAAACATTTGCATTGCAAACATCCTACACTGGAATATACAAAAGACGAAGAGAGCTGCTCTGAAGGTAAAAATATCTGAAAATTATTTATGTATAATTTTAATTTTGTTTTACATTTTGATGAACTGATTATTCCAAAAAAAGTACAAAGAACTCTTGAAGAGTGTAATGTTTATGCCAGTCTACCAAAATCACGAGAAAAAACAATTAACAAGAGTCTAGTTCGTATGGTTACAAAGGATTACAACCACTTTCCATCGTGGAAAATATAGGATTCAAAGAATTTGTTAAAAACTTGAATCCATTCTATTCACTACCGTTATACTGTTACCAATGAGCTTTTGTCTAATGAATACAAAGAACAATATGAAGAGGTAAAAAAATTAATTTCCGATGCCGAAAGCGTTTGCCTTACCACAGATGGGTGGACGTCTATAGCAAATGAGTCATGAGTCATCTCATTAACTGCTCATTTTGTTTCAAAAGATTGGACTCTGCATTCAGTATTTCTGAATTGTTTTAAAACAGTACAAGATCATACTGCAGAGAATCTAAAAGATGAACTTTTAGGTGTAGTTAATATGTGGAATATCCAAAATAAAATAAGCTGCGTGGTTTCAGCCAACACAGCCAATATTTTGGCAGCTGTTAGAAATGCGAATTGGACCAGCCTGCCATGCTTTGCTCATACTTTGCACTTAGTAGTGATTGACTCCCTAAAATACGCATATGTACTCAACATTATCACCAAATGTAAGTCAGTAGTGGATCATTTCCATAGAAGTACAAAAGCTACTAATAAATTAAAAGAGATTCAAAATCAAATGGGTAAAAAGGAGTTAAAACTCATAAATTCAACACCTACCCGGTGGAATTCGTATCTTAAGATGCTAGAACGTTTTATAGAAAATCAAGAGCCTTTGGAAGCTACTATAGCTTTACTTCACAAACCAGTAGAACTATTGACCTTGGAAGAATAGGAGATTGGAAAAAAGTATGTAATATTTTGCACCCCTTTGACGAAATAACGGTGGAAATTAGTGCTGAAAATTACACAACACTGTCAAAAATAATAGTTCTGGTTCGTGGACTACAAGCTTTTATAATTAAGAAAAAAAAATGGAAAATAATTCTGATGAAATTTTTCCATTCATTGAAAAAATAATATACAATTTGAATAAGCGTTTTTATAGATTAGAATCAATCGACATACTTTCACTTTCAACATTTTTGGATCCTCGATTTAAATCAAAGGCGTTTACTGATGCTACGGCTATTAAGATGGTAAAAGATAAAATATCAGGTCTGTACAACGTTCCAGCAATGGAAATTTTATCACCTGAAAAAACTACAAGCCGAAGCTCAATATGGGATGAGCTTGACAACATTTCTGCTTCTAAAACAAATAATTCTAAGTCTATAATTGAAATAAATAATTATGGACATGAAGATTTGTTGGCTCGGAAGTCCGATCCATGGGAATGGTGGAAGTCCCGACAAAAGGTTTATCCTGGATTGTCATATATATTGTAAAAAGATACCTTTCCATTGTTGCCACATCAGTTCCAAGTGAAAGAGTTTATTCAGCAGCTGGGCAAGTCCTAAATGATCGCAGAAGCCAACTTAAATCAGAAAACGTAGAAAAAATTATATTTTTACATTTTAATGATAAATACTAACAGAATTTTTTCATTAAATATTTGTTTTTAAAAAACATAAGCTGTATAAAACAGAGTATTAACTAAAAAAACTAAATTTTTTTTCGTTTTGAACTATACGAGTATTTTTTTTTAATGTCTAATAAAAATGAATTTAAATAAAAATACACATAAAATAAACAGATAAAAAAAGGCATTTTTAAAATATTTCAGAGATACTTAACAAAAAACTTAAAAAAAATTACGTTAAATTGTAGTTAAAAGTATCGGGTAGTACCGAGTATCCATTTGAAAAGTATCGAGTAGTAACCGGTACTTAAAAGTAACTGGATTTTACAACACTACGGTTGACAGATAAATTCATTGTGTGACAATTGTGTGCAAATGAAATTGTTAGTTTTCTTACAGTCGTCTAAACTGGCAATTTACCTTTTGCTAAAAATTTTTCAATGTCAGTACATTGCTAGATATGACAACGTTGTAATATCTGACGATCGTGGACATATACCTTTAGTCTCTTTCTCCTATGTCAAACACATTTGACAAAATTTGAAGGTTTTAAAAATGGTTAGGACTAGAGTATTCAAAAACCGAAACCGAATACCGGTTATACGGTATTTTTGGTTTGAAAACCTGACCGGTTTCAAATATTATTTATTTCCGAATTATTCAACAACCCTGTTTTTTTATTCAGTTAACTAACCCGTTTTTATAATTATGAACTTTTTTTAATTCTTATAAAATTATTATTTTTAGTTGAACTGTTAATTTTTGATATTTTTATTTAGTTAGGCTTAAGTTCATTATTATTGAGAATATTATTAACTTTATTATTAATATTATTAAGAATATATGAATATCCTTTGAGGTCTCCAAAAAGATTTCATTGCAAAACTATTTGGGAAACTTTTGATACATTTTAATGATCTGTTGTAAATCTAACGCTCTTTGTCTAACAGCTTAATTGTGAATAAAAAAAGAATTTTGATCAATATGACTTTTTATGTATTTTCGCGTTAAATTTTTTATTATTTGTACAAATACATGATATACATATGTATAAACTCGTACAATACGGTTTTCTAAAAAGGTCGGCTTTTTGAATATTCTAGTTAGATATATTTAGTTTGTATATATTTTCCATCATACATAAAAAAATAATTGAAAAAAAATATTTAAATACTTTTTATTAAAATCTTTATATTTACAAATACTAAACTTAATATAGCGACCGTCTTTTTGGCGATGAGTATAAAAAGACAACATACGATGAGGCGGTCGTATTTAATCTTGATTTATTTATGGATTTACTTTGTGATTGACGTTCGGCAGCGGCCCTTAAATGGGAGCTATGGTCAATTATGGATCAGCACAAATCCAATATACCTCTCCTACTATGGTGGTATAGGATATAATAAGTTTCATATACATATGTATACAAAAGTCATATTATATAATAAGTCTGTTTGTAACACTTTGAAATACGAGGGCCTTTCGGAAATTTCTTAGCCTAGAATAGAAAGCGCGCTATAAAGAGAAAAATGTTAAGTGTTTTTGAAACCTCCATCTCTGCTATGAACACATAAATTTCTTTTCGCTCTGGCAAATCCTTCATATAGAAAAAGGTGTTGATAAAATACGCATCCGCGATTTTTTTACAATGGAAAAATTAGAAATTTGTGGTGTCATTAAATATTTAAATAAAAATATTTAAAGGAAAAAGCTTTCTGCCGCATTTGTTAACAGTCGACCAAAAACGCATAAGAATTAAAATTTCTCAAAATCAACGACTTAAAGTACGAGTTGCTTGACCACCCTCCTTATTCTCCTGCTTTAGCATCCAGTGACTTTTCTAACTATTCTTTTTCTGTGATAGGCTAAGAACTTTCCGAATAGCCCTCGTAATGCTCGTAAAACCAAAAGTCTATATATTCTAGGTTCTTATCATATTCTAAGACGATCTAGCCATGTCCATCCATCTGTTGAAAGCACGATAGAGCTTCGCAAAAAAAAACACAGAGATATGAAATTATTACCAAACATTCTTTGATCCACTGAAATGTTTGGTATTGAAAATGGGCCAAATCCGTCTAGCATGATCCGAGTTAGAGACCAATGTTTCAGAAAACCGCGATATTTTTGTTGTGCAAATAAAATCATGAAATTTTGCACACTTTATTTTTATTACAGAAGGACAAGTCCTGTTGAAAATAGTAAAAATGGGTCCTTGACTTCTCATAGCGTCTATACAAATAACTTCCCGGAATATAGATTTATGGTACCTCTAAAAATATTAATTATGTATATGTATGCAAAAACTATACTCTTGGATTTTGTGAAGGTTAATCAATATTTAGGTATAGCTCCCATATAAGATCCATTTCCGAGAATAACGGGAAGTTCTATAAATATTTTGTATACATATATCGTTATTAAGATGAAATTCAACCAAAATAAGCCTTAAATACACAGACATTGTGGCACAATATTTGAAGACGATTGCTCCATAATAGGTGATAGCTCCCGAAAAATTAAATAATAACTCGTATATACATACATATGTACGAGTATTTCGTTATCGATATACAAATAAGCTTCAAGTATCAATAAATCACACTACTGGTATATTGGTAGTTGATATACAAGATTCGGCATTATTATTATTATTATTCCTACTTGTCCTCCTAACAGTAACATATTTGAAAATATAATAATCTATTGTTTATCTTTTCTTAATAAATTTATTAATTTCTGTTTGCCTCTTAAAAATATTCCGGGAAATCTCAAACCCTTGCCATATGGCATATTTTAAATTTTTTTAAAGAAAATTATTTTCTTTCAAATATTAGGATTATATATTATATATATGTATATATATATTCAAATTAACCTATGTATATAATCGTCGCTATATGGGAACCAAACACTTTATCAATTGAAAAACAAAATATGTAGAAGAAATACATTAAATTAAAAAATAAATGAACTAAGTAACTGAATGTGTATGTGAAACATACATATGTAGAAAATATACACTTGAGTGCAATTCAATGAATAAAATATGTATGTATTAAGTCAACACGTAATTTCTGTATGAACAAGTACTTGTTTAGACTGCAGACACTTCGTTCGATAAGGAAAGTATGGAAGATTTAAATTTTTAAGTAGCCCATACGAGTATGTAGGAACTATTACATTAACATTAGACCTGTCAGCATAAAAATTGATAATAAGTTTTGCCTATAAATAAATATGTAATGAAGTTATTATTTTCGAAAGTGGAATAAATTTATTTTAAAACATGTTTTTCAGACATGGGCGCCATGTGGGAGCTATTGCCTTGACCGATCATCCAAAAATTTAGCGACATAACTTCTATGCACATATGTAAAAAATTTTTGTGTTCAATTTTATCTCATACATGTTAAAGTTATGGACCAAAGTTATGGATGAACCATTATAAAATTAGGTGCCATGATATATGAAACTCATTATTTCTAAGAGATTTATGAACGTTAATGTGATTTTCGTGTCCTTATATGGCAGCCATGACTAATTATGGATCGATCATCATAAAACTTTCATAATTAAATTATTTAATTAAATGTTTTTAACAACACGTGTGTTGTTAAATATTAAAAAAACTGATTAAATCTAATTAAAACTTTACTAATTTGAATTAACATTGTATGTATTTATTATTGAAGCTTATATTGAGGAAATGCAACAATAATCTTAAATCGTTTTTAGGTATAGTCATGGCAAGACCTAAAAATTAAAAAAATATGAAAGCATTTTGCAACAATTGCGAGCAACACAAAATCAGTTATTTGCAGATACTGTGGCACGGTTTGTAAATGTGCAAATATTAATAAAATTATCAAAATTTAATGAATTGTATCAAATGTTCAGTTATGTCGAAACGACAAATTGGTGAAACGAATCCAGGTGAACTACAAACAATATCATTCGAAAATTCGACTCAATCCAGTGATGTTTTAAGCTTATCGGATTCTGTCCTAGCAACAAAATCATGCCAAATAATGTCTGATGAGTATGAAGAGAAACTGGCCAAGGCTATTATTGTATATGGTGTTCCATTTGCAATGGTGAAACATCCGCTCTGGATACAGATTTTTAAGAATTGCGCCCTTAATATAAATTGCCGAACAGAAAGGCAATCTCCAGTAAGTATTTAAACCAACTATATAATGAAACGTCAAACGATATTAGTGCGCAATGTACTTGCATCTGCAGTGTGATGGGTGTAGCAACATTCTTAGTGAAGGTGCAATATCTATAGATAAAGGGTGGTTAAATTGTAAGGGCCGATGTTGAATGTGAACCACACCTAAACGCCAAGCTTTTTTCCGAATTTTATTTGACATTTGTCTATTTCAGACTTATTCAATTTGAACCATGGAGATACAGAATCCAACAACGTGTTAAAGTTATCCAGACTTATTATGAAAATGGGCGTTCAAATCAAAATGCATATCGTGCACTTCGTGATTTTTTTGGTCAATTTGATCGTCCAAATGTGCGTACAATCGCAAAAATCGTGGAAAAATTCGAGCAAACCGGGTCTGTAGAAGATGTGAGAACACCAGTGCATGCTCGTACAGCTCGTACTGCAGAAAATATTGCTGCTGTTCGCGATAGTGTGGCTGAAGAGCCGTCCACCTCAACTCGTCGTCGTGCCCAACAATTGCACCTCTCACGCTCGTCGTTGATGAACATTATGCATAAAGACTTGCATTTACACGCTTACAAGGTGCAATTGGCTCAAGAACTAAAGCCTCTTGACCATTCCAAACGTCGTGAATGGGCAGAATGGTGGCAAGAAATGGCAACAGTGGAGGATCAATTTTCGAAGAAAATCATCTTCAGTGATGAGGCACATTTTCACCTCAGTGGATTCGTCAATAAACAGAATTGCCGCATTTGGGCGAATGAGAGTGATTGTGAGTGATTGTCGAAAAACCAATGCACCTACAAAGAGTGACTGTTTGGTGCAGTTTATGGGCTGGTGGCACATGTACAATTTATTTAGTAATATTTTCCGGTCGATGGTTTTAAATGCTCTTTTAAAATCTAAAAATATTGCCATTATTTTATTATTTTTCTGCACATTTTTCCACCGGTTTATAACAACAAAGTTCACTGTAGTTTCACATGAAAAATATTTACGGAAGCCAGTAGCTCGTTTCTGTATTTCCCGCATCGAAAAATTTCTCACATGAAGTGTGAAACAAAAAATTACATCGTTTCTCGATTTGTGCGAAAAAAATGTTTCTGTATTTGAATGCGAAAACGGACAACGCTGATTCTGTTTTTATTGGAATATTTCCAGTAATTAAGTGTCAAACGTCAACAGTGTTGCCAAAACATGCCAGCAATAAATAGCCATAATGGATAAAAAAAAAACGCCAGAAACCGCTAAACGTTAAAAATGAACCAGATGAAATTCGGCTAATAAATACTACCATGTATAAACGTTAAATCTTACATGTATGATTTAAATGCTTTAATTATATGCGGTTTTTTAATAGATTTCAGATTTCTACAACTCATAATTAAGAATTTGCACAAGTAATAATAAGTAAGAATAATAATGTGACTTAAATATCTATGAAGTCCAAACCATCTTCAGAATCTGAATTAGTATCGTAAATTTCAGAAGTTCCGATTAGTTTCAAATATTGCTCAGGTATTTCATAGTCGAAACAACATTTGTTATTTAGGTATAAACCATATCTGAAAGAAAAATAAAATTCTTAGGAAAATATATTATTATTTTCATGTGTACTTACTTTACTATTAATATGGCATTTACCATATCGATTTGTAAACGATTTCTTAATTTTGTTTTTACCAAATTCATTTGACTAAATATTCTTTCCACGTCAGTGTTTGACCAAGGCAAACAAAGAATTTGTAAAGCAAAAGAACCCAGCTCTGCAAATGGTTTGTTTCCAGCAGCATCTGCATGTCAAATTTGTATAGTCACCTCTGAATCAATTGTTTCAAAAGATGAATACAGAATTGGGCACATCTTTGTCGTATTTCTGTCTCCTTAGCAGGCGAAATATTACCATTTTGTATATATTTTTTTATTAAAGTTTCACACTGGTAGCCTAAAAAAACACCTGAGGTCAAGTGTTTCTCAAAGTCTTCGATTTCAAAAATTTCATCAATGCGGCAAATTTTGTTTTTTTTTTAACGAATTCATAACCATGCGCAAATCATTTAGATGTTTAGTTGCATCCGAGTTTTTGCTTTGAAAACTCATATTAATTAAATTTAAATCCGTAAGAATAGGTTTCAAAAATGATAAATACATGTAGTTAATGGGATCCTTATACATTCCGTAAAGTATTTCCGCATTGTAGCATTTTTCAGACAGACGAGCAATACCAAAATGAGTTTCCAGCTCTACCCACTGATTTAAAATTCTTGCAATTGAAGTATTAATTGATAGCCATCGAGTATCGCAAGCTCGTGTAATCACCAATGGTTCCTAATAAATATTAGAAAAATAATTTTAAATTTTGAATTCGTTGATTCAATTCTTTCTACTTACCTTATCGTTATTAATTGCTTTGTACAAATTTGCATAAGCTGATTTGCGAGATGCGCTTTTGGAAAACCAGTTATAAGTTTCTTGAACTAAAAACTCCAGATTTCTTGGGAGTGTCATGCAGGCATTGTTTATAGCCAATTGAATGGAATGGCAAACACATCTTACAAGGGTCAAGTGCGGAATTTCTTTTTTCAATTGCGCATAAACACCTTTATTTCGACCCACCATAACGTTTGCATTATCAGTCCCAATTCCAACCACATTTTTTATATCAAGCCCAAACTTTTGTAATTCATTTTTAATACATTTTACGATAGAGTCCGCATTAGCTTCAGAAATTTCGGCCAGAGATAAAAAAGTTGATACAATTTTTTTTTGCTTTAAGCTGTAATATATAATTACAATACATGGCCAAGTATAAGAATGTTAATGGTACTGTTTTGTTATCGTTGTGAAATTAATATTTACCGAGAAATTTTATGAGCTATTGATCCATGTTGACAAAAATATAAAGATAAAGCCCCTTCATGCCTTTGAGTTTTTAAGCAAGTAGCCTGAAATGGAATTTTATTCCTCTGGACAAATCCTCCTACGGCTGCTGTATGTTTCTTGGTTTTAGTATGTGCCATCAAATCCCAAAGTTTGCACTGCATGACGCACTTGCAATACCGACAAAAAACTTTTGAAGCATCATCAGTTTCTTCAATCCATTCTTTAAGAATTGGCTTAGTCTTCCACTCCTGTCTAAACTTTTGAACATAAGTAGGCTTACCCATAGTCACTGAAATAAAAAAAAACATTAATTGTATGTAAAGGGTGGTTAAATTGTAAGGGCCGATGTTGAATGTGAACCACACCTAAACCCCAAGCTTTTTTTAGAATTTTCTTTGACATTTCTCTATTTCAGACTTACTCAATTTGAACCATGGAGAGATACACAATCCAACAACGTGTTAAAGTTATCCAGAATTATTATGAAAATGGGCGTTCAAATCAAAATGCATATCGTGCACTTCGTGATTTTTTTGGTCAATTTGATCGTCCAAATGTGCGTACAATCGCAAAAATCGTGGAAAAATTCGAGCAAACCGGGTCTGTAGAAGATGTGAGAACACCAGTGCATGCTCGTACAGCTCGTACTGCAGAAAATATTGCTGCTGTTCGCGATAGTGTGGCTGAAGAGCCGTCCACCTCAACTCGTCGTCGTGCCCAACAATTGCACCTCTCACGCTCGTCGTTGATGAACATTATGCATAAAGACTTGCATTTACACGCTTACAAGGTGCAATTGGCTCAAGAACTAAAGCCTCTTGACCATTCCAAACGTCGTGAATGGGCAGAATGGTGACAAGAAATGGCAACAGTGGAGGATCAATTTACGAAGAAAATCATCTTCAGTGATGAGGCACATTTTCACCTCAGTGGATTCGTCAATAAACAGAATTGCCGCATTTGGGCGAATGAGAATCCAAGAGTGATTGTCGAAAAACCAATGCACCTACAAAGAGTGACTGTTTGGTGCGGTTTATGGAAAAAATGAGGCCGGTCAGGCAGTTACTGTGGATGGTGTTCGCTATCGTGAGATGATAACGAACTTTTTATGGCCCGAATTGGAAGATATGGATGTGGACGATATGTGGTTTCAGCAGGACGGTGCCACTTGCCACACAGCGCAACAAATTCAATGGCCGTGTTATCTCACGTAATGGCGATGTCAATTGGCCGCCAAGATCATGTGATTTGACACCGTTGGACTTTTTTCTTTAGGGTTATTTGAAAGAAAAGGTGTACGTCGATAAGCCAGCAACAATTCAAGAGCTAAAGGATGAGATAATTCGGCACATTAACGGCATAGAACCTCCATTATGCCTCAGGGTCATCGAAAATTTGGACCATCGGATGGAGGTGTGCCGCCGTGATCGCGGCGCCCATTTGGCCGATATTTTGTTCCATACTTAATTGAGTAATACCAATATATCATAATAAAATAAAATTACAATAATTTCCTAAATAGTTTGTGTTTTATTCAAAATCAACATCGGCCCTTGAAATTTAACCACCGTACTTCTTAAGGAGCGCTGACAATTTCAGACTACCACGTGTTACGACATCTTCAATGCAGAGGTCCCTTTTTTCAAGGGTTTTCAATTATTCAATTCGCTACCGAATGTAGTTAAAACTGAGACAAATATCAATGAATTTAATAAACAATGTGTACTTTTTGTTAAAAATAATATATGATCATTGTAAGATATTGTAATGTATTTTCAAATATATGTGAATCTAAGAGTATTATGACTACGAATAAATCAACTAAAGTAAAAAAAAACAACAGTTTATATAGTCAATCTGTTGTTTTATACAGTACAGTACCTACACTACCATAGTGGGGAGGGTATATTGGATTTGTGCTGATGTTTGCAACGACCGTAAATATTGTTCCAACACCCACCTTAAACTATACCGATCGACTCAGAATCACTTTCTGAGACGATTTTACGATGTCCGTCCGTCCGTCCGTCTGGCTGTCCATGTAAAGCTTGTGCGCAGAGTACAGGTCGCAATTTTGAAGATATTTCGATAAAATTTGGTAGGTGATATTTTTTTCGGCCCAAGGATGGATGGGATTGAAACCGGTTGAAATCGGTCCATTATTTCACCTGACCCCCATACAAATGTCCTCACGAAATTGGGGTTTACCGATCATAAATGTTTGAATTATGCAAGTATCCAAACAAATTTCATCACAAATGAGTGGTAAATGAAGCCAAATTACATCTACAAGTTTTGTGCAGATCGGTCCATAATTACTCGTAGCTCCCATATAAGGCCCACTTCCGGAAATCACTTTAAAGATCATAACTCTCTCAAAAATGTCGGTATCCAAATAATATTTAACGCAAATATACTTCATATGTATACAAACAATACGGTACAATTTTATTATGATCGGACCATAATTAGTCGTAGCTCCAAAATAAGGCCCACTTTCGAAATTCACTTTAACGATCATAAATTTCTTAAAAATTTCGGTATTTAAATAAAATTTGATACAAATAAGTTTCATATATACAGAAATAATGACACCTGATTTTATAATGGTCAGTCCATTATTAGTCGAAACTCTCATATAAGACCCTCTCCGTAATTCAATTTAACCCCTATAAATCTTTTTAAAGTATTTGTATCGAGATAAAGATTTACATATATGTATAATATTAATATTCATAGGTTATATCTCCCATATAACGCCCATTTCTGAAAAACTATTTTCTAAACACTAAAATTATGCATTTCATGTAATTTGTGCACTATTTTTATTTACATATTTTGATTTTCCATTGCATACACAAATATATTTCGATTGATTAATATTACAAATAGTTTTTCAATGCAGTTTTTGAAAAATCTACAGCTAGGTTTAAAATAGCTGTTTAAAGTATTATGCAAAACATAGCCCAATTAAATTTTGTTAAAATTTTTTCGCATAAGTTATTTTTATATAGGGTGATTTTTTAATAAATTTTTGGCAAGACTACTTTTGGCAGCTCAGCTGTTTTCATCTAACCATGAATCAACTTACAATCAAACAACGCTTGTAAAGTGCATCGTGCACTTCTTCCATTCCATCGGCGAAGCTCATTTCTGGTTAAATGAATACGTAAACAATCATAATTGTTGTATTTGGTGTGAAGAGCAGCCAAAAGCATTGCATGAACTGTCAATATATCCCAAAAGATTACGGGCCAGTGGCATCATTGGTCCGTACTTTTTTAAAAATGACGTAGGCAAGAACTATATTGTGAATGGCAAGTCCTGCTGTGCGAATGGAAGAGCTGGACTTTGCCGACATGTGGTTTCAACAAGACGATGCCACATGCTACACAGTATGCTAAACAATGGCCCAATCGATAGGCGACAGTTTATTTCACATTTGGGACCAGTCAATTGGCCGCCTAGTTCGTGCTATTTTATGCCCTTAAGTTTATTTTTTGTGGGGCTACGTTAAGGCTGTGTACCTGCAGGGACAAGCCCGCAACGGTTGACGCACTGGAAGTTCTTATTGAATACTTTATTTATGAGATATCCTCCGATATGTTGGAGAGGGTATGCCAAAATTGGACCCAACGACCCATCATTCAACAGCGCTCAACATTTACATGAAATCATCTTAAAACACAAAATTATATACATATATTGCTCTATTGACTCAAATAAAGATTTCGTACATTTCTCTAAATTGTTTTAAAAAACTCACTCTTTATTATTTTATAAAAATGGTTTAAAATAAATTATCGAAATTAATTTAAGTATGCATTGCGTTAAAATTTAAATTCTGGCAGTCGTGATCGAAATAATTTTCGATTCGAAAGCAATTTCGATAGTGCACTTATTTCTAATTCTGTCAGTCGAATCGAAATGTTATTCTCAGTGTTGTTTAAAAATAATTTAAAATGGATCACGCTTTACTTTTTTACTCGTCATTGATATGTGCATATGCAAAAGTACTTTCGTACATACATTTGTACATACATATGTATGTATGTATATGTTTTAAAATGTTTGACTTTATAATCTTTTACAGCTTTAAAAAACGTTTTCGTTTAACACAAGAAACGTTTAATTATGTTCGTTCGGAGAGCACCGTTCTACAAAAGTTCCTCTGAAAATTCAATTTGCTGCAACTTTATATCATCTGGCGTCTGGAGGCTTCCAACATTCAGTTGGAAATGACTTTTTAATCGGAATATGTCAAAGCTCCATTTGTAAGATAACGAAGCGAGTGGTTAATGAGATGGAGCAAGAAGCACGAGTAGTGATGAATGCAAAGAATATTTCATGGCAAAATATTCTCTTGTTTATAAAAAAAAACGTTACTCGATATGTTTATTGCTTACGATTAAAAACTTGCAAGGTTACATTCGAACGCTCGCTCGCTATCGACTGCTGTCATTAGAAATTTCGATACATATTATTCGATAACGACTAATAGAATCCCAAGAGTTAAAAAACTCGAATTCACGACTGCCAGAAGTAGCCCCCTGTACTTTTTTATATCTTGTGATTTCGATAATTGTGTTTGCTGGGTGTGCAAACACTCTTAAAGTTTTTATTGTAGTTTGTAACAATACAATCACACCAATCATGGAGCTAAGAGTTTTTTCACGCACTTCTACACATTTACTTTACGTTTGAATTGTGGCAGCGAAAAGAGATTTATAAAAAGAATGTAGAAATTTTAAATAAAGTCATAACGATTTGTCATAAAAGTTAGTCCTATAGTTAGTATTGACTATAAAAATATTGTCGACACTTAATTTTCGTGTCTGTTTGTTGGTGTGCTTTAAAACATGTGTGTCGCGGTAGGTATGACACTCATAATAAGGCTGATTATATATTTATACCCTACACAACCATAGTTATGGTGGTTTGGAAACGTTTCATTTCGGAAATTCTTCGGTATCTTGGGAGCTATTACAGATATCGTAAATGCATAAATCGATTATTTTTACCACTTCCACAATTCAAAATAGTTTACTGGTATATTTAGACTTAGATTAGATAATGCTTTGAAATATTTTGCGTCAGATGAAAGATTTTGTTGTTGATCAATATTTCACAAAAGTCGATGAGACCAGTGGTTTAGAAATGACACATTCATTTCCAATACATTTCGTTTCCGCCCCATTGTGTATATATACATTATCTGCCGTATTTATAAAAAATAAAGTATGCTTGAAGTGTGCTTTAAGACAAAATTTTCATATAAAATTTTCTTAAAGTACACTTGAAATTTACTTTTATAAATATATTTTTTATAAATACGGCAGTATTCATGCAACATATCAAATAACGTAAACATTTCTGAAAGAGGGTTCACACAAAAAAAATCATAATATTTATGAATATTTTATGAAAAATTTGCCAATGAACGATTATAAGAATTTTTTCATAGTATTTATGTAAAATTTCTTAAATTACAAAAAAATACTGGGAAAATTTATAAAAAAATACTTTTTATTTATGAAATATTTCATACAACATTTTCCAATGTACTAAATTCTAATATTTATGAACTTCTTCATAAATATAAAGAATAAAGAATAAATCCGGATTTAAAGAGGCAACACAAAATAAAAGCTTAATAATATAATTTGATCCAGCAATACAAAATATTAATCAATAAAGAATACTGTTTTTTTACTGCGTTCATAAAAACTTGGTCATAGTATAAATGAAAATGCGTCCTAAATTTGTATGAAAAGTTTCATAATATTTATGAAGTTTTTTATATTTTTACATATTTTTTGTAATTTTTTGCAACATATATTTTATGAAAGTTTCATAATAATTATGAAACTTTAAAAACCTTTTAGTTTAAAATAAAAATATTACAAAATAATTCACAATTAAATAAAATAATATAAATTGAATTCATATTGCAAGGACATTAATTGAAAAAAATAATTTTAATTAATTATGCACTTAATTCATTACACAATGTAGATACTTTAATGTTATAATTTATAAAAAAAAAGTGCTCGATAAATATCCAGAAAAGATTAGCTTCTTCCGGATATTTTCAATTGAAAACGAAAAAGATTTTAAAGAATATATCTACAGCATGAATTACATACATTGTTTTAAAACGAATACCGTCAACATAAACGAAAATATCCTTAATCATATGTATATTACCGATAATTAAAATACGAGGTTGCAGGAATTGTTTTGTTGAACTTATATGGCGGAGTTTATCTTCAATATACTGGCTGGATTTCCCAAAAATTGCAAATGCTCCCAAGGAATCGTTAACACTAAATTTTCTGGATTGTTTTCCACCACATTCATTTAGAGATTCATATGTAATAGCAACTGGTGAAGGTTCATGAGCAATATTATATCCCGCGTATTTATATTAAAGGAAGTGTATATAATTATAAAATCATTAATAATTTATACATTTATAGTTGCAAATTGTAATTACTCTCTCTAGTCTCCTCATTTATAGTATTTAAATTGAATCCATTTGTGCTTTTTCCTGAAATTTTCTCTTTTAATAAAGTTTCAATATTGTTCGATTTTAATGCCCAGACCAAGAATATTTCCAGAGTTTGGATATTTGATAAAAAAAATCAATGTCAAACTGAAATTTAAAAAGAAATTAAAAATATGTGTACATATGTATGTATGTATGTATGTATATAATTAAATACATACATACATAGGTACATATGTATTTACTTATATTATTTTGTCGTTTTTTACCATACGAATCCCATTTGCGTTTGTGTACTCTGGCCAAATTTTGAAAATATTTGCAGCAATTTT
The DNA here is from genome assembly GCA_950370525.1 of Bellardia bayeri. NCBI lineage: Eukaryota > Metazoa > Arthropoda > Insecta > Diptera > Calliphoridae > Bellardia > Bellardia bayeri. Next base: position 40,644,051 of record OX493268.1, on the reverse strand, counting down.
GCATTTATCTATTTGTGTAAACCGATACTGGCTACATTTTTTCCAATAGTCTATATATTCGTCTTCATTTAGCTTGCCATCTGTCAAAGAATTTCTTATTGTTTCGTAATCTTCTTCAGGCACTAATTAGATAAAAAATTTATTAATAAATTTATAAGATAATTATAATTTGTTGTTCTCTTGCCAAATTAAGACTCTTCATAACTTGACGACGATGTGGGTGTTGTTTTTGTTTTTGCTATAACCGTCTTTTACTCAATACAAATGGATGAAACTTTGCAGGCATACATATTCCCGATGACAATACACGAGTACATGGGCGTAGCCAGAATAAAATCTAGGGGGGGGGGTGGCAAATTTGGAAAAAGCGTGGGGCGCCCATACCAACCTGAACTTAAAAAAACTGCCGTGAGTACATTTTAATATTTCAGACCGAAAGAAATACAACCAATCCTGTTTAAAGCTACGAATTTTCAATAATTGAGCATTTTGTTTCATAACAACGCGCCCAACGCTTTTCTTTAAGGGATGTGTGAGATTTTTTCCATTTTGATTTAAAAGTTTATGTTGTTTGAAATGTTCTTATTTTTTGACTTTTAGTCGATTTTTTTAGTATTCATATTTATTTTGTGTTCCCAACTGATCAATATATTAAAGTAAAGAAAAGCGTTTCTTAAAATTTTTTTTTTTATTTATTTCTTTGTATTTTCATGAAGTGTGTGCGTAAGACAGAGAACATAGATATGTATTAATTTCAACTAGTCAAATATGTAAAAAAAAATCATATTTTTATGATAATATTCATAAATATAGAAACTTTTCCATAATTTCTATATTTTAAACACACATAAGCAAACCGGTTTGAAAATATTATGAATAAACTTCATATTTTAAATGAATTGTTTTTCATAATTTCATAAATTGCAGTTACTATAATTTTGTGTAATAAGTAATTTTTATTTAGGAACAAATTCTTAAAAGTAATAAACTTTTCATAAAAATAGCTCTTAATACTACATTAATACTATAACCGTTTTCATAAATTTAAAAACTTATTATTATTATTTTTTATAAAAACATTCATGAAATATATGTATGTATGTACAGTTTCATATTATGTATGTACTAGGTTATATAAAAAAGTAGGGAAATAAAGAAAAATATGAAAATTTCATAATAACTATGAATTTTTTCATTACATTTATGATTTTTTTTATGAACACAATTATGACAGTTATGAATTAATTCACAACGAAATACTGGGAACCTCAAAAAAAATCTTATATATAGGAAATGTTTCATAAGTATTAATAACCATTCATAGATGTTATGAACCGAAAAAAATATGAACTGCATTCATAAATATTATGAAAATTATTTTTTTGTGTGTTTGTGGAGCTTCTGAAGAGTAAATATAAGCTTTTTGTATAAGTATTTGGTATTGGTCAAAAGCCTAGGACTTGAATATTGACAATTTAGTAAAATGAATGAATTTTATAAAATTTTGTAAATATTAATGACATTTTATGTGGTTTGAATTAATTTGTAAATAATAATTCAAAGAATACCATTGTAAAGTAATATTTTTAGACAATTGGCACATTGTAATGCATTTTCTACTCTGCCAAGGGCGCTATCAGCAATTTTTATTTTCCAAGACGTACTTGTAATCATCATCTATTTAACTCACCATTAGAGAAGATCTTTTTATAGATTTTCTGAATGAAAGTTTATATTTTACATTTCAGCTCATTGGGACCATAAATGGATTTTTGGCGATTTTTTTTTAAATGTGACATCCGAAGTGACAAATTTTGAGAGGCCACCTACTGGTCCCCTTCCGCCTCTGATGCCAAAATGAAACGTTTCTAAACTACTGTGCGTATTGGAGAGGGTTTGTGCTGGTTTGTAACGCCCCAAAATATTAGTCTAACACTTACCCTAAAGTATACCGATCAACTCAGAATTACTTTCAGAGAATTACATGTTCATTTCTTTTCTAAAAATTATTCTACTGTAAAAATATTCTTACTTTATCTTAATGAATTACGGTCTAATTCATTAATATATTATAACAGGGTAATAAGGCAATGACAGGCAAAATGCGAAAAAATTGAATTCGTAAATGCACAATAGCTTGTTAGCTGATTATAAGTCTCTTGTATGTTTTGATATTTTTATTGTGTTCTCTACCCAACTTTAACCATTTAATAAAGTGACACGTGAATGCTTGTTTGCAAAATATTTGAACAGATACGAGAAAATTTGTGTTTTTTTGTATAAAATTTAAAAAAAGTGATTAAAGAAGTAAAAATATTTACAATAAATTTGGCTTAAATCGGCTTTAGTGACTTTTTTCAACTCACTTCCAAAATTGTATCACTCATAGAGTTTTAAATTCTGATTAAATAAAAAAAATTTCGACGATGACGCCTATTTTCGAGTGGGCGGGGCTCCAAAGTTTATAATATATTTAGATATATCTTGAAAACTACATTTCTTTATTAGACGATATATATATCAAACGACCTTTCTAACGATAAATAGCATGACCTCTTTGTATGGATCCTTTGTATAGGTTAATTTCGGAAAATGATTTTTTGATCCTTTAAAAAATCTTCAAAATCCTAGAAAAAGGTCTATATGAGTAGATATATAAATTACAAAATTTTAAATTTTAAAGTGAAGAAGCTTCAATATGACCATGTAGGTAATATAGATCCGAAGATATTAAAGAAAGATTATGACATTTCACCATAAAAAATACAATCTTTACTATGCTAAACCGGTGTTCTGTACACCATAGAGGAGAAAACCTTACGCCCGGCCGTACAGGAACTGTAAAGCTGGTAAACTGTATACCATAGAGAAGAAAAGCCTTTCCTGTATACAAAATTTTGAAGAAATACGTTTTTTTTTTAAATTTTTCAGATCTTATAATTCTCTGATTGTAGTACCTACAGTCACATATGATACCTTAAATTAAAGCTTAATATCTTGGCTATTTATATTAATAAACTAACATAAACTTATGTAGACGTTTTTTAATTTTTTTAGATATTAAAAAAATTCAAGTCAAAAAATATTATTTTCAGATTTAAACCATAGCCGTTCCATATTTTGTAATCGTGATATATATCGTTGGAAAGGTATTTTTAATGCCTTTAAATCGATGTATTACAAATTATCATAGACTAACCAGTTCTCGAGATAAAGGCTAATATATTTTTAACTTTAAGGGCGCTCCCCCTTGAAAATAGGCGTGGCCGCCAAAAATTTATTTATTGCTTTTATCTCTTCTAAAAGCCCTATTTGATTTTTTTCCTCCTTCTCAACCGATTATGGCCACTAAAGTTAAGGATGTCTCGTGCAAGTGGGTTTGGGTGGTGTTCAAGTTTGCTGACATACTTTGACGCGTGTTTTGTAAATTCAACTTTTACTAATGGCACACATAGATCTTTGTGAATTCGAGAATTTTTAACATACCATGGAGCTGCAGTAATTATACGTAGAAATTTATTTTGACCCCTTTGAATTTTTTCAATGTTTGATGCTGAGGCAGTACCCCATAATTGAATTCCATAGCACCAGATTGGCTTTAGAATTGCATTGTACAACAATAGTTTGCAGTCCAACTTTAGTGAAGAATTTCTGCCAATTAGCCAATTAAGTTGCACTGCTTTTAATCTCATCTGTGTAAGTTTCGCTTCAATATGAGACTTCCAAGTTAAACGGCGGTCGAGGTGAATGCCGAGGTATTTGACTTCATTATGTTGAGGAATAATTTGATTATTTATTTTGATGAACGAGCAAGTTTCTTTTCGCAATGTGAAAGTGATATGAATACATTTCTGTTCATTAACCCTGATTTTCCAAAGCTCTAGCCAATTCTTTAGTTTATAAACATAATTCTGCAAATTCTGTGATGCTACTTGGTGGTCCTTATGAACGCTGATAAAGGCTGTATCGTCTGCGAAAGTTGACGTGTGGATTTTGGGGTCTGACGGCATGTCGGAGGCATAAATCAAATATAAAGTAGGACCCAGTATGCTACCCTGTGGCACACCTGTTTCAATTGGCTGAGCGGGGCTTAAAAAATTGCCTTCTTTGATTTTAAATTTGCGACCGTATAAATAGCTTTCCATAAGTTTATGGGTGTTAGCAGGCAGAGTTAATTTTATTTTGTGCATTAAACCGTCATGCCAAACTTTGTCGAACGCTTGGGACACATCAATGGAAAGGGCGGAGCAGTATTTTTTGTCTTCAAACGACCCTCTTATCACATTTACCAATCTGTGTGTTTGTTTGATGGTGCTGTGTTTAGCTCTGAAGCCGAATTGATGATTAGGAATGCATTCAGTGTCGTTTAGAATTGGAATCAACTTAGTCATTAACAATTTTTCGAACAGTTTAGAAATTGTCGGCAGTAGGCTAATTGGCCTATATGACTCTACTTTGGTGTGAGCCTTCCCTGACTTAGGAATCATAGTGATCATAGACACCTTCCAATCTGCAGGATAGTATTCTAGGCGTAAAATAGCCTTTCTAAGGTTCAGAGTACCAATAGCGCATTGAACATCACCAAAGTTTAGTCTTAGAGGTACAGGAGGTCTAATAACGAGTGGTGGCAAATCAGATACGTTATTTGAGTTGTTTTTAGTAAACACATTTCTTAAATGGTTAACAAATAATGTCCCTTTCTCGGAATCATTTCTAGCCCAGTCACCAGTCGGATTTCGCAAAGGAGGTTTTCCTCTCACTGGTCTTTTTAAACCTCTTGCCGCCCTCCATAACGAGTAGTCAGATTGTGGGGTACTATCAAGACCCTCCAAGTAGGATCTAAGTGAAGCCGTTCTTTGGGTTTCTAAGAAATGTCTTAGTATATCTCTGCATACCCGTAGCCTAGCTTTCAGTTCAGGAGACCTGTGAAGTTGCCACTCTCTTCTCATTCTTCTTTTTTCTGATAGGATATGTTCGAGTTCAGATAAATAAGTTCTGTTTGTCCTATTTCTACATTCAACGTGATAAGTGGAAGCGAGATGCACAGCTCGTCGAATGTCCTCGGTAAAGTTGCCAATCGACTCATCGATATCGTCGGTAGTTCTCAACACAATATTTTCCGTGCAATGAGAACTTAAATACTTTTTGTATTTTATCCAGCTTACTCGGGTCTTAGTCATGTTTCTAAATGGAGAGCCACACACTTGAGGGAAATGCATTGAAATGATAGTAGGAGAGTGATCTGAGGACAAGTCTAATGAAGGATCCACTTGCATCCATTCTACAGGGATATTTTTCACTACTCCAATGTCAATAACATCGGGAATCTTTCTTCGGTCCGTTGGCCAGTAGGTGGAATGTCCGCTTGAGAGTACATCTAAGCCCATTTGAGCAATGGTGTTGAAGAGTACGCGACCCTTTGGGGTTACCAGACGTGAACCCCAAAATGTGTGTTTGGCGTTAAAGTCGCCAGCAACTAAAAATCTAGCTCCAAGGGAATTAAAGAAGTTATGGTATTGGTGTTCTTTTATTGAGAATCGAGGCGGAGAATAAATCGATGATAAAACAAATTTGTATTGACAGAATTCAATGCAAATGTTTGTTGCTTGGAGGTAATCCTCACTTATGTTATTCATCAGATAATGTTTTATTCTGTTCTTTATAAGAATTGCCGAACCTCCACAAGCTCTTCCGCGGGGATCTTTAGTATCGTACAACACGTAGCCATTAATTTTGAAGTACCCTGTCGACGTCAAGTGAGTTTCAGCAATCATCATAACATCAATCTGCTTATCCATCAGGAAGTATTCCAGTTCGTTTTTATGTTGGCGGAGGCCGTTCGCGTTCCAAAAACAAATCTTTAAATAAATCATTTCTTTAAAATGGCTTGCAAGATAGTGGATTGCATTTTCAGCATTTCCTGCATCATGGATGTCATGGTGGTCGTAAAAGTGTTCATAGTTTGGACAAGTGTCTGCAATGTTGTCTCTAGATTGTTGATATGTGGCTCAGAATATTGCGATATAGGTTCCTGCTCCAGACCTCGTTTTCGTAAGAAACTTGTCTAGAATTAGGAGCGTTTACGTGAGTAGTTGGTCGTACAATTTGAGGAAAATTCTTACTCGACGTGAAATTAGGTTGTAGGTTATGCCCTTCAAATAAGTATAAACTGGACAACCTCTATAATTAGCGGTATGATTTCCTCCACAGTTACTGCATTTTTTTATTTTTAAGTCCGTTTTGGACTTATTACATTGAGCAGTTGCATGTAGTTCCCCACATGCAACACAAACAGACGGCAATTTACAATACGCTTTGGTGTGACCAAATTCTTGACAATTAAGACACTGGACGGGTCCAACACGCTTATGCGGTTCCTCCACGGTAATTTTACGATGCAGAAGATAAATAAGATTGTAAATTGGATGGGACTCGTTTTTCTTTAAGGCAACATCTCCAGGTTCCAATTCCACCCTGAACATGGGCTGAGGAATCTTTTCACGGTTTCTAATATTCACTACGCTCTTGATTTTGAACCCTTTGTCCATTAATCCGTTCTTTATCTCCGCAGGATCAACACATGGGTCTATACCCTTTAGAACGACTTGGAGTCCTTTTGCGCTTTTGAGCTGATAGGTATAGAAATCCCTGGTCTCCCTCTCCAACTGGTTGGACAATTTTCGAAAATCATCTTCCCTATTCACTTGGATCTTTGTCTCGCTGATTTTTCCATGTTTAATTGAGGTTACTCTAAACATGTTCTCACTTATTACAGCAACAATTCCTTGTACCAGTTTATTGGAAGTGGGCTCTCTCAGGTAAATTGGTGGGGGCTTAAACGTCTTTTTCGGTATTTCTGGGTCATCCGTCTGAAGTAGAGCAAATCTGTTTTGATCATTTGGCTTATCACTGCTGACGGTCTTAGGAACTTTAGAATTGGAAGACATTTGAGCAGATGTCGGGCTCCTCTGTCGCTTGAGAACGGTGATGTACTTATCCATACCTACTTGTTTTTTGGGTTTGACTGCACTATTTGATGAAGATGATGATTTCTCATCGGATGAGATAACTATATTGGGCGAACAGGAACGGCGCCGTATTTCGGCTTTTGTAGTGAGAAGAGACTCCACGGATTTTCTTAAGGATTCTTCCTCAGAGATCCATAAATTTTTTCTACTGTAGCTTAGCTCTTTCTCAGAATTACATCTGAGCGAGACACTCATGCAGTTGTTATGCGATTTTTAAATTACCGAAAAACCACTATAGATATTTTTCCACCTATTACGATATCTTTTTTTTATATATATATATATTTTTTTTTTCACTTATTACAAGTTTTTTTTTTTTTTATTTTTTTTCACCTATTACGAAAATTCAGCCGCACTAAAAATAACACGTCCGACCAGTTCAAGCAACACTATGTGAAAATGAGCCCTATTTGATGATTTTTTTTTTTAGCAAAGTCAGTCAAACCGACTTGTTCCATAAATTTAATTAACCGAATTCGTAAGTATGTATATATACATGTACATATGTCCATACATATGTATGTATGTACATACATATATATACAAATGGTATATTCATAGCAACTATTACATAGCAGAAATGTCGACAGCTACTACAAGACGATCAAAAACAATTGCTACCATGTTTCCTATTCAATACGGAAGGAGAAGTATCATAAATTGTGTCCATTCTTCTTATTTATATAAATATTACTTTCATAAAAATAAACATAATTATAGAGATGCATAAACAATTACATTAAAGTGAGTAGTCGACTACCTGTTGTTGACGGCGGCACAGAGTACTCTTTAAACTCTATACCAGCGCTGAATAATTGTTTTGAAAAGAAAATTTTTTACTATTGAACTTACTTTTTATATAATAACAAGTAATAAAACATATGTTTTCTAACATTTCGATTAAATTATGTGCAATAATTCATATTATTTTCCTTATTCTTATTCTTATACTTAAATAATCAATTGTAATTGTATTCATCACTAAGTATAAAATGAGAGTGAAAATAACATGTTATTGCCAACATAAAAATACAAAACTATTAAAACCGACTTATTGTTAATTTACTCTTATTGTGTAGTTATGAATACAAATTTTTATCAGTAGCTTATAAAGCAAAAATAAACTAACTATTATCAGCTTATAAGTTAAAATTTGAAATTTTTATGAATTAGACCGTTAATCACGAATGGGTTTTTATACTATGTTTCCACGACGACTTGAATCACCTGCTTCGCTTTCTGAATCATGTTTATGAATCATGTTGTTTACATGACTAATAAACTTGATTCGATTTGACAGTTGTTTTTAATAAACAAACAGAATAAAAAAAAACCGAATTTTCAATTTGTGGAAAATAATTTTTTTTTTAATGGACAAAAAAAGTGAGTGGAAATTAGTTAGCTTATTTGAAAAAAAAAACATACATTCTTACGTATTTACTTTCTTTACTTCCAGGAACAAGAAAACAATTTGCTTTGTTTCCAATAATATTAAATTTTTACAGCTAGTGCAGGTAAACTTGCGATAAAAATTAGAGAAGAGTGCAATTTTTCAATATGAATCTACTTGATTCGCTCTTAAAATTTTGTATGGTGAAGCAAGTTGTTTCGCTCATGATTGGGATGTGAAGCATGAATAGAGAGCGAAGCATGTACCGTGGAAACGTAGTATTACTCTGATAAAATTCCATTTTAGAGTCCGACCAAGTATTCGGTATTAGGCCGAATTTTGGCTTTTAAAAAGGAAAAATATAGATTATGGCATTTTTAAGGCGATACAAGTTTTTAATATAATTAATAGTATACAGTTAGAGACACGCCAGTCTAAATAATTTCTAGTGACTTCCACGGGGATTTTTAATAAAACCCAAAAGTTTCATAAAAACCTAATTTATGCAAAAAATATGTTTATATTAAATATGATATATGTATGTATGTACATACATAAAAATACTTATAAATAATGATACATGTTCTTTGGTATGGAAACGACTAGAACCTTTTTTCCTGAGCACAGCCAATTTTGAAGTGATGTAACTTGCAAATGAGTAAAATGGCGAAGGCTCAGAAACACGATTTAACATTATATGCATACATATGTACATACATATCTATTTTGAGTTAAATTTTATATTAAATTATCAAGTACACAAGAGCCGCGATTTGCGTCTATCCTATTTGCGCCGTTTCGATTTGCGTCGCCTTTTTAAATGTGGTTTAATTCGCTTTGCGTTGTTTCGATTCCGATTTGCGTCGGCTTTGAAATATTCATCCCTATCGTGAATAAAACTTCCACGTGAAATTTGTTCACTTTTCACATTTTTCCTATTTAAATTCAATGTTAAAAAAATAAAAGTGAACAAATTTCACGTGGAATTTTTATTCACGATAGAGGTAATTGTATCAATCTCTTTGCGTCGTTTTGCGTCGCTATATATGTACCATAATTCCACAATAACATGTGCATATTTTGCCTACTTGCGTGTAAAAAGGGGAATTCCCATTTTATTCACACTTACCATATGATGTTACGTACTATTGAATTAATTTTGGTTATGTATGTATGTAAATAGATTTTTTCTCTTTAAATATTTTTTTATTCCTTGTTTAAATATATATATATATATATGTAAGTATTTCTTTATAATAATGACAAAGACCTGCGGAAATAAATATAATCAAACGTACCAAAAGACGTTTTTTTTTAATAAAAATATGATTTTGCTAGCTAAATTTTTAAATTTTGGACCCATTCAACAAAAAGTCTGTACATTTGTATAGAAAAAATCGGGGCTCTAGTGTATTTGTAATACATTAATTGATGCCAGACGGCATACAAAATCATGGGGATTTTGGAAGTGGCGGTAAAAGAATACAGAAATTTATATTTTATTGTAAAATATTTAAAAATTCAAGATTTACGGTGTGCACAATTTGTTGGCACTTTAGGGCACTTTAAAGTCATCTAAACATGTTATAAAATTAAAACAAATATAAATTAAAATTAATACTAGTAATAAAAGTTTCGGTTTGTTTCGGATTGGGTCGAATATTAATTTTTTGGCTGAATTTAAGTTTTGCTTCGGTTTCGGCCTACTAAACTCGGTTTCGGTCAGACTCTATTCTTTTTCCATGGGATAGTCAACATTTTTAAGACATCAACGAGTTTTGATCCACTCTTTATAAAATTTTTCGATTTTAAAAATTTGATTGTGCTTTAATTGTTTCAATGTTCATATAAGGCCGTTAATGTTATAAACTTTGCTGTACGTTCTCGTTTAATGCTGTTCCAAAAATTAATTATCTACAATTAAAATGGCATCCGCTTTAAAAATTTAGTAACCATTAATAACAATAATAAATATAAAATTCCTACCGCTTCATAAGTGTTAAGCCTCAGTTAGCCGACTGTAACGGAATGTAGTGTAATGACGTAAAAATGTAAGGAAATTCTATTTCTTACAGATTCAGACATTACGGTATTGCGTTTCTTTACATCTCCGTAACCATTTGCATTACTTTACACATCCATCAGCTGATTCTTACTGTTGCAGTTACATTCCGTTAAAGTCGGCTAACTGAGGCTTTAGTGTCGACAATATTTTTATAATCAATATGTAATTCGAATTCAATATGAATAAGATTTAATGATATACTTATGTATGTATATGTATGTTCTATATACGAAAAACATGCGTGACATTTGTTTAACTAAATCTAAACTAAATTTTATGTTTTTGAGCAAATATTTTGCTTTTATTAAAGAGTTTTGTTGGCACCTTTGTATTACATCTATTTAGTGGTGCGATAAAGAGAAGTTGCCACTGCTGCAGAATGCTGTTTTGAATCAGTTATACGAGTAACTAACTATTCATATCTACTAACACACTTTTTCACATTGTTGCTTTTCGGATGGTTTAAAAAACAAATCCCCCATTGAAATTCAACGCTCTAAAAAATCGTATATTTTTTGTGCTGTCCAAACACCAGAATAGATGATTTCTGGCTTCTTTGATGTATTATTATCATTTAAATAAAGTAATACAATGATACCATTATTCACTTTTTCTTGTAACTTTTGTGCAATTTCACTGCTGCCTGCCTTTTGATATCTGCTGTAATCCCTGCGGATATAAATACTAGTGCATTTTGTTTTAGTTACTCGTAACATTATTTGGATGAATGGGTTTGTATGTGTAGGTGTATGCTTATGTATGAATGCGAGTGTTCATTTCAGTTCATGTTGAAATATCATGTTATGGACTCAACAAAGCCATTCTAGGTTTACTCACACAATTCCACGCACACAAACACACATGTTAAGGTCGAAACACAAAAAGCCAGCTACAGCGATATCTAAAAATGAGGTCAACATTAATGGTCATACGAGAATAAAATGTACTCATATTTTTAATATAAAGACCCATTTGTTTGAGACCAATCTCATTTGCCTTTATATCAAACTTCCTATAACTTTTAATATTACTGTCCAAATATTTGATCATTTTTATACCCTTCACCTTCATGAGAAGGGTATATATTAGTTTGTCATTCCGTTTGTAATTTCCACAATATAATTTTCCGACCCTATAAAGTATATATATTCTGGATCCTTATAGATAGCGGAGCCTATTAAACCATGTCCGTCTGTCTGTCAGTCTGAGTGTTGAAATTAATTTTCTGAAGTCCCCAGATATCTTCGGGATCCAAATCTGCAATAATTCTGTCAGAAATGCCTTCGAACAGTTTGCTATTTCAAATCAGCTAAATCCGTCGAAAAATAACGAAGATATGAGCAAAAATCCGAGACAACCTCTAAAAATTTCATCAAAAATACTATCAAATATATATATATATGTATGCAATAATATAATTATGCATCCACAACAAAGGTGAAGGGTATATCAGATACGACATTGCCGTATATAGCACTCTTACTTGTTATTATACCCTACACCACAATAGTGGGGATGGTATATTGGATTTGTGCTGATGTTTGTAACGCCGATAAATATTGGTAAACACCCACCTTAAAGTTTATCGATCGACGCAGAATCACTTTCTGAGTCGCTTTAACGATGTCCGTCCGTCCGTTCGTCTGGCTGTCCATGTAAAGCTTGTGCGCAGAGTACAGGTCGCAATTTTGAAGATATTTCGATAACATTTGGTACGTGATATTTTTTTCGGCCCAAGGATGGATGGGATTGAAACTGGTGGAAATCGGTCCATTATTTCACCTGGCATCCATACAAATGTCCTACAGAAATTGGGGTTTACCGGTCATAAATGTTTGAATTATGCAAGTATGCAAACAAATTTCACCACAAATAAGTAATAAATGTAGGTAAATCACATCTACAAATTTCGTAAAGATCGGTCCATAATTAGTCGTAGCTCCCATATAAGTCCCACTTCCGAAAATCACTTTAAGGACCATAAATCTCTTATACATGTTTTTATCCGGATAAAATTTAGCAAAAATGACACCCAATTTTATAATAGTCAGTTCATAAATAGTCAAAACTCCCATATAAGACCCTCTTTGTAATTCACTTTAACCTCCATAAATCTTTTAAACGTATTTATATCGAGATAAAGTTTAACACACATATATATTGAAGGAAGTCATGTCACTAAATTTTTGCATGATCAGTCAATAATAGGTAATATCTCCCATATAGCGCTCATATCTGAAAAACTGTGTTATTAATATACTGGGTGTAGGGTATTATATGGTCGGGCTTGACCGACTATACTTTCTTACTTGTTTTTTTTATATAATATACTGCGAGCTTAAACATAAAGTAAACGCTAATATTTTTTAAAAAAATGTTTTATTATATATGTATACTACAAGTACAAATTTAAAACAAAATACTCGTTCGTTGCATAATTCATGAGTAACTTAAGCAAAATATAACTCATTAACAAAAACTAGAAAAATAAGGAACATAAACAGGTAAGAGTTTATATTCGGCAGTCCCATATCTTAAATACCCACCACCAATGAACCAGTAATGAGATTTATTTATACAAGTTATCTCATTTTTCAGATCCCCCACATGGAACTATCACCTATTATGGGGTAATCGTCATAAAATATTGTGCTATAATTTCTAAGTATTTGAGGCTTATTTTGGTTGAATTTCATCTAAATAACGATATATGTATACACGAATTTATTGGTATTCCAGTTATTCTCGCAAGTGGATCTTATGTAGAAGCTGCCAATTACGGATACACATTTACAAAATCCAAGAGTATAGTTGTTGCATACATATAATTGATCTTTGTAAAATTTTCGACATCGATATTTATGAGATATTTACGCAGGTAGTAGTCCTTGTATGGCAGCTGTGACTCTTTATTATTTTTGACGAACTTAAACTTGAGAGCAATGTTTTTGATATATTTTTTTTTGATATTTATTTTGTTTAGCAATGTTTATACGAGGTTTATGCGCTTTTGAAATGATTTTCGGAATAGACTTTATATTGGGCTATTATTCTATTGGTAATTATGTGCCATAGATTCAAATTCTGGGAAAACATTTTTATTAGGAGGCATTGAGAAATCGTGGACCGATTCTAACAATTTTCAAGAAAAGTTGTCCTTCAATAATTAAAAAAAATCAGGTTATTAAATCTGCATTATATTTGCAGAAAATAGCAAGAAATATCTGCAAAATATTGAATCTGTCTGAAAATTTGATTTATAACTCGGATCCTACTGCACGGATTTTGTCCATTTTTAATACCAAACATTTTAGTAGAACAAAGAATGTTCGGTAAAACTTTCATTGTTCCAATTTTTTTTTTTGAAGCTCTATCGTGTTTTTTAACAGACGGACGGACGGACCGTCGCAGAGTGGAAAATTTTAGTCATTATCGGATTAAAAATCTGTAACTTTTTGTTCTTAGAGATAGAGTTCTGAAATTTTGCACGAATAATGTTAAATGTATTTGCTATTATTCTATTAAATATGAGCCAAATTAAACCAGAACTTATTTCAGAATAATGGTAAGAAGTTTATTTTTTGCATATAGAGATGACTTGTACATGAATTTGGTTCAACAACATTCTGTTACGTATAGTATAACTTTAAATATTTAAATAATACTTTAACCATGACATTTTCTTCTTAAAAATCGCTATTTTGTGGTTACTTGATCAGTTTAAACGCATCTTCATCCTAATCTTTTGCAAGTTTAGCAGATGTATTTCTTATACTTGTTACATATGGATCATACGTGTAAAGAAGTCTGTTGAAAACATCTTCGTTAGTGGCTGATCGCGAACATTTTCGAGAGTGATGTAAACGATAATTTTTGTAGTCTTTATTGCGCGACTCTTGTGCATCTTCGGACAGCTGACCAATAGGCAACACTGTACCATGTATCAATATTTTATGGCCAGATGATGGCATATGATACCAGTTGCAAATTTTCCAGCGTCTATTATTAAATCAGACGATAATGCTTAAAGAATGATGTGAATCCTTTTAATTAATTCTTCATCTACTCCACTTATATTAGCAGATGACAAAAAATTAAAAAAAAATCTTACAGCGGTATTACCATCATTACTGTTACCACTTCCTTTCCTTGGCTTATCAATAATTAATCCCAACTCTTCACGAAAACGTTTTTGTATATTAGCTTTTTTAAGCTTCTTTATTGCTTTATGATTTTCAGTTAACGCTGACCATTTTTGGAATACACTAAAGATGTTATAAACAGATTTGTATCAGAAATTAGATAAGATTCCTCTGGAAGTGATTGTTTATATTCTGATTGACCTGACGAACCATCACAACCCCATTTACAGTAGAGAGTTAGGTTTATTAAGCTTTTATTATCCACAGCACCAATCATTAAAATCCTGGTTGAAGTGTGATCTAACAGATGTTGTAAAGACTTAACTCTAGCATAAGTATTTGTTATTTCTACTAAAGCTGGTGGAAGGCAGCAACTTTTTTTTGCTTCCTGAATTTTATAGTATGGAGGAAGAACTTAATGCCTCTAATTCATCGAAAGATTCACCGTTTTCGGAATCTTCCAGGTTTTTAAGAATCTCCTTCTTTTCAAGTTTAGAACAAGATCTAAGCAGTTCAATAATTTTTGCCTCTTCTAATTCTCCCATCGATCGTAAGCCTTGTATATAAGCGCCATAAATATGTTGGAACCCATTATCTTTACATAGAGAAGTATTTTTACGGTTTCTTTGATGAGTTTGTAAATTATCTGTGTAAAGTTTTCAGTCGATACCGATTTTTGTAAGATATATAAAAAGATTAATGGCTTTTTCGGATGCGGTCCTTATATGGGAGTTATGATCAATTAGGGGCGACCATCAGAAATTAATTAAAGTGAATAAAATATTGTTTTGCGATTTCCTTTTAAATGAAACTTATTTCTGTCGAATTTTGTATTGATATTCCAATTTTATTGAAATTTATGTATCATTGAGTCATATTTCGGGAAGATATTTGTATGGAAACTATGATAAATCGTGGACAGATTCTGAAAGTTTTAATTACAGTTTATCCTTTTATCGTAGAAATAACGTGTAAAAAATTCATGGTAATATCTACAATATATTTAAAAAAATTGCAAAACAATTGAAAAAAAATATCAATATAAGAGTCAGAGTGTTTTATAGACACAGGCATAACTAAATCCACTTAGAATATTATAAGAATCAGGTATATACTCTTTGTGATACTCTTGGCTCATATGAATCATATCAAAGTTTCACACGGAATGACAAACGTAATATATCGTGGTGGTGGAGGGTATAAAAAGCTAAATACAAAACATTCCAACTCAGCAAATGGATATTTTGCATAAAATTTTTAAATTCTAATACCTCCACCAAAAAGTCAATTGTTGTTTCTCCGTTTGTCCATTTATAATTTTGAAAGTTTCGGCAATGAGCTTCAATCATGGTTATTTAATCAGCGGTATAAATAAATTTTTAAATTTCAATATGAAAGATTTATTTACTTTTACTATATTTAGTGAATTATCAATGGCTAAAAAGTAAAATTTCAGTAATTGTTCTGTTGGTTCTTCTAAAAATTATTTTAACAATCGAACGATGCCATATTAGTAAGATGTGAGTTAAATTTTTTTTAACTTGAAATTAAAAATAGCCTTTTGAGGGCTGTTTTAAAAATGAATAAAGGCTAAAAAATCCAGAAGTTAAACATAAAATTCGAGGTTAGTAAAGTAAATAAAATGGCTAGATTTAGTCTTAAAAAGGCTTTATTGATTTATATTTTTAAAATCCTGGGTTCCTGGATTTTTGTTTCATTGTTTTGTATAAACTGTTTATTTCATAATTTATTTAAAGAAAATATAATACTAAAATTAAATCTTTGAATTAAAATAATAATAAGCCCATTTTCTCAATGTGTCGACAAACTGCCTGTTACTAAATGTCAGCATAAATTTATTAGACTGATAATATGTCCGTTAAAAATTTTGGTTTTTTCAATATACCGACAGAAACATTATTTTCAATTGGCAATACCTTTAAAATTATATGTGAAAAGTGGGAACTCTGTCTTCAAGTGACAAGTTGTTGACATAAATCAGCTGTTTTCCAAATGTCAAAAATAAAATCAACAAAACAAATATTTTAAAAAATAAATAATATCCAAGTCTGCCAAGTAGTTAGGTCTGGCCTGATAAACTCTTTTAACATTCACTTGGAATACATGCTCTGCGAGTTCATCCTATCCTATATGAACAGCAGTCAGCTGATTGAATTTATCTGTACAACAAATAAATAATCGGCAGATGAGGGCTGGTTAGTTTTGCGACAGAATAGAAGCAAATGAGACATTGAGAAAACCAAATTTCTTTAATCGGCAGTTTTTCGTTGGGAAAATAATTAAGCGCATAATAAGAAAACAGCCCTAAGTAAACAAAAAAGTAAAATATATTTAATATACTTAAATATGTTTAAAAAAATTGTTTGTCCAAAAAGCTATAATTTTGAAGTTTAATAAAAGTTTAGAAGCCAAATTTTGTATATTGTAAACAAAATTTTAAAAACCATTAAAAATTGCATAAACCTGAAAAAAGCTTCTTAAAAACGTTATCAGAGAATCTTGACTTTATTTTGTTACCAATATATGAAGACGGCGAAAAAATCGTTCACAATCAACGATTGTGGGCATGTTGTAAGCAAATTACCTTCAGAAAGAAATAATTTTATTTCTTTTTAATATTTGATTCCATATCACATTTTACTAGGTGTTTTGGTGGGACTTTTACACACATTTCATTTGTATTCATTATTTAATGAAATGATTGTAATATGTATTAGGATCACTGATATTTGAGTGATAAGTGAGTCACAGAATTCCTTATTTCCCCTAAAATAAGCAGTCAGCGATTTAAATTATTTTTAATATCAAACATTTCTATATCATTATTAAATGCATTCTTCAAATTTGGGTTATTTAAAAAGTTTAAAAGTGTTTAGTTTGTAATCACTTTTTGACTTTGTTTCACTTTTATTTCTACTACATACTTTTGTAAAATTTTAAACTATTACAGCCTTATGCAAAAAAATTCTTATTTGAGGATTGAAGTTCACGTTAGTTAACAGACACTTTAAGGCCTAGTTTTCACTATGTCATTTTTGTTGTCAAATTGTCCAAATTGTTGGCAATTGTATGAAAACGGTTTTCAAACAATTGCCAACACTTTGACCACAAAAATGACATAGTGAAAACCAAACATAAGGCTAACACACCTATGTTAAAAATTCATATACAAAAACAGTACGTTAACTATTTTATACATCAATTAATTTTATATGTTGAAACTGGCAACACTATCACTCTCTTTTGTCTCTTTATAGTTAATGATGCAAAACAAAGATTATTACTTCATTCGGATAGTCGGATATTTTAAAATGTTTTGTATAATTTTTAATATAAAATGAAATTTTATTCCGATTTGAATATGTAAAATAATATTTATACTGCATAAAAACATAAACTAACAACATTCAAATTAATGGTAAAAACAATAACTTTCCAACAAAATATACCATGATTATAAAATATGGACCCACTATGGGTTAATTCGAGATATATATTTTTTTATCCAAATTTTTTTTTATATCTAAAAAATCTTAAAAAAAGTCTATATAAGGTTTATTTTAGATTATTAATATAAATAGCCAAGACATTTAGCTTTAATTTAAGGTAGAATATGTGTCTGTAGGTACTACAATCATACAATTATAAGATCTGAAAAATAAAAAAAAAAGAATTATTTTTCTTTAAATTATAATTTCCAAAAATTAGTATAAATACTTTGAAATCAAATTTCATACTTTTAATATTAATGTCATATATAAGCTATGTTTAATAAGGTTAATACAAGATGTTATCCTATATAGTATACAGAACACCGGCTTTGCATAGTATAAATTTATTGTAATTTTTATGGTGAAATGTCATCACTTTTCTTTAATATCTCTGGCTCTGTACTACCTACACGGTTATATTATACCTTGAATCAAAGCTTAGTTTCTTTGTAATTTATATACATACTCATAAATGTATTTTTGTCGGATTTTTTAAAAAATATCGGATCACAAAATAATTTTCTCGACATTGACCTATAGATGGTTCATATAAGTAGATTCTGTTATATATTGTTGGAAAGGTCTTTAAAATAACTATCATTTGATATATATATCGTCTAAAAAACAGTTTTCAAGATATAGCTAAACATATTACAAACTTTGGAGTCCCGTCCACTCCTTTTTTATTTTAGTCAGAATTTAAAACTCACTAAAACCGACTTAAGCATTTTTATGTAAAAAATTCATACAATTTCAATTATTTTCCTTGAATGCTTTCAAAAAACTGTATTTTTACATTAAAAAATATATTCATTTCAGAAATATATCCATGTATCCAATTGTTATGTAAAAATCTACACAAAAATTTACAAAACTTTATTTGTTAAAACAATAAAATATTTTAACGACACTTTAAAGTAGGTATGTAACTGCTTTAAATTATTTGATGTTATCATTGCTTTACCAGACGTATGTTAAGCTAAAAGTTTTTTTGCATGATACGTTAAGGAATTTTTCTTAACAGACGTTTATCAGCCTGTTTTAAGTTTTTTTTTGCATAAGGCTGTTATAGATTCCGGGATTTTTAAATAAATATGGATTTGCAGGATTTATAAATACCAAAAATTCGAGGATTTTCGATTTTTGTATAGAAGATGCTACTAAATTCCATGATGATCGGTTCATAATAGGTCGTAGCTTCCATATAGCACCCACTTCTTAAAAACTGTTTGCTTATGTACTTGGTGTAGGGTTTTATATGTAAATACATATACTTTCTTACTTATTTGGTAAAAAGAAGGAAAACCCCTTGTGTATAATATTGTGCCCATAACAGTGGAAGTATCAAAGTATTTTAATATCATTTTTACTAAACATCATCTACCTAATTTATTTGCCATACCCATGTAATTGTGTTTATTCCTATTTGTACTCTGTCCAAGTTTATGCATTGCCTTTTGTCGTATTTCCTAAAATATTTCACTTTAGGGAACAACAATTTGGAGTACTTCTAAAACATTATTTTAATTGTTTTTTTTTTTTTTTGTTTTTGCATTGACAAATAACAATACAACTTTTGCATGTTATTACAAATACTTTTTCCAATGCAAATACTAAGAAAAATTATACACAATGCAACTTATCGTATCAAAACATATATGGTAATTTAATAAGTAATAATTTTGTATTTTGAAATACAAACTATTTGGAAGTAATATACATTAATAATACGTTAATAATAAACACAATTGTAGATGTGATGTAAGATGTGTGGGCAGCATGAAAAAGCTGAAAACTTATTAACAAAATTAAATTTTATGTAATTCAGCAATGAAAATTTATTATACATATGTACATATATATTATATCATGATATATACATATATATATATATATAATCAAGAAAAAACAAATTTATTTTCTTATTTTTATCTCCGCAAAAAATTCGAATCCGGATACTTAATTAACGGATATAAATAGTTGTTTTTATACGAATTATTAAAAATCAAAAAAAAAAATTGCGATTTTATAAAATGATATGGATAAAATACAAGATAATTGTAAAGTTAATTTATAGAGAATATTATGTCGAACTTTTTTCTTATTTATATATTAGAGAAAATTTCTTTAATTAGGCTTGAGTTCATTTTTTATAATTAATAACTCGAAGAATACCATTGTGAAAACTATATTTTTCTAGACAAATGGCACACTGAAATGCATTTTCTGCCCTGCCAAGGGCGTCATCAGTAATGTTTATTGTCCAAGATCTACTTGTAAACATCATCTATTTAACTCACCATTTATTGAGAAATAGAATTCGGGAATTAACACATTTCTTTTTACATGTTATGAGGTAGAACGAAATTTACTTATGTTTTACAATGTGTGTGTATACTTCCTTATTATTAATTTTACAAATTTGTTTTTACTTTTTTTGCTGCGTCTACCGTTGGTTGACAATATGACAAAAGTTCAACCATTTTTCTTTAAGAAAAACAGTAGTCTCTAAAAATTAACAAAAATATTTATTTTAAATATCAAGTGAAAAATTTTATTGGTTAAATTAATTATCCTCGGATTTCGCAGTCACTTTAGATATTAACTAAAGCCAAGTTTAAGAACATTAGGAGTACATGATGCAAAAAAACTCAAAATGCAATATTTACTGTTCATTTTACTGAATAGACCATGAAAATGGATGCATGGAAACCACAATGAGGCAATGTATTATATAAATAAAGTGCTTTCCAATGTTAAGAAAAAAATACACAGCTGCCGTCCTAAGTATCATAAATATTACATCGATATGTTGGAATCTTAGGAAATAACATACATAGCTGGTTTTTATGTTTTCATATGTCGTTTTCGTTATACAGTAGGTCAGTATATAGTTGCACCGAATTGTATATATAGATAATTTCGATTTATTTATAAAGAAACAAAACTTATCAATGAATAATATACGTTTGTATCTATAGACAATTTTTTATTTGATTAATTCACTTATTTGCCAAAACTACTCCAACTTCTGGCTCCGCTTCAAATTTGGTGGAATCTATGATTTGCCTGAAATTAAGAAAATAGAATAATTGTTGAAGTAAAATTTTAGTTGTTGTCATTATATATATTTATTATGTAAATTTACCCATCAATGTATTTCGATTGCATCGATGAACAAATAACTTCTGCTTCGTTGCCAATATTAAAATAGTTATTAATATTCAAAGTTTGTGTGTTGTTGCCCAAATTCAATATTATGACGTACATGTCACTATCGCTAGTGTAGCTGAGTATTCAATAAATAAAGATAAAATGTAACAAGAGTTTAGTGTGTAAGTTTTAATTTAGGTAGTACGAATCATTTTTATCACCGGCTACTTACCGAGAGTAGATAAGAATGTCATCAAGTATCGATTGTATGTTAAGAGCCCCCTCACGCATTGAAGGCTCTTGACGTAATTTAATTAATTTTTTAAAAAGTAGCAAATGACTGCGGGGTGCTCGCATTTGACTGAGAGCATTATTGTATAAATAATCAGAAGCGACGGGCAGCCACGTCTGATCACCTGTGGTAAATCCAGCTTTGCTGGAGGCATCCCATTGGTAAGGTGTTCTCTCTGGATCGCGTGAATAGCTTTCATAAGTCTCTGGACTGGCACTACAGCCCTGAGTATCGACAGTTTCCTCCCATGTGACTTTTCCATTAACCATACCAATTTCCTCTCCCTGTAAATTCATTTAATCTCTTTATGGCTTGATAGGCTATGTTAATCCTTAAAACTTACGTAATAGGTGACAGCATTTCCAGGTAAAGTTTGTACAAGGATTGTGAATAAATCCATACGTCTTTCACCCAAGCGTGTGGAATAACGAGGATTGTCATGATTTCCCAACAACCAATTGGCCAGTACATCCTTAGGCATTATATTAAGCCACTTGTTAATTATGTCTTTGATTTCTGAGGCGGTAGTGGTTTTTAATATGTTCTGCATGAAATAAAAATTGAATGGAATCATGGATCCGTTGCGTATGCCATTGCCATAGTAAAGCATTAAATTTTCGAACGTTGTATATGCCTCGGTAAGAAGTAGACGCGTTTCACCACCATGATCTTTTTTATATTGTGTTGTCAGCTCTCGCCACTGGTAGACCATTTCAATGGATTCAGGTTGATTTTGTGTATAGGTATGATTCAAATGACACCAATCTTCAGGATCGGGGCACACGCTGACATCATCAATTACAGGTTCGTCGAGAAAGTTACCATTCTCATCAGGTCCCTTTTCAAACATAAAGGGGAGAGCATCAATCCGAAATCCTGAAATACCCAAATCTAACCAATAACGCATAACTTCCTTCATTTTCGCCACCACTAAAGGATTTCGATAATTTAAATCAGCTTGTTTTATGGAAAATTGATGAAAGTAGTATTGTTGTCTTTGCTCGTTCCACTCCCAGGCACTGTAACGGAATGCACTTTTCCAATTACTTGGCGGCTGTCTATTCCCATTGGCGTCTATAGTGCCATTGTGCCAGACGTAAAAGTCCTCATACCCTTCCTCACGGTTTACAGACTTTTGGAACCACTCACACTCGTCACTTGTATGATTTGGTACAAAATCTAAAATCAATCGCATGCCTATTTCCTTGCACTTCTTTACTAAATTTTTAAAGTCGTCCATTGTTCCATATTCGGGATGTATGGCATAAAAGTCGGAAATGTCATACCCAAAATCCACCATGGGTGATTTGAAAATCGGCGACAGCCATATGGCTGTAAATCCAATGTCCTTTAGATACTGTAATTTTTCCGCAACACCATTCAGATCCCCGATGCCATCACCGTCGCTGTCTCGAAATGATCGAGGGTAAACCTGATAATAGTTGCCATATTCCCACCAATCTCTAGCAAATGCTAATGTCGTCCATGATATTGTAATTAATATTGCCAATTTCATTATTTCCGTTAAAGGTTCTAAAGTTAAACTGAAGCCGTTTGAAAATTGATTGGATATTTTATAGCGATTTAATTTTCTAATCGAAATACTTGTGAAAATAACTTGAAATTTTAATTTAAAAATAAGAGTTAATGTTGTTTAAACATTTTTATTTTAGACCAATTAGTGTATAATTTAAAAGTCCGTAATTATATTTTTAAATTAATTGATTAATCATGTATAGATAATTATAAGTTAATTATAAACTGTGACCAAGTGTCAACTTTGACAATATGTGATTGCTCAAGTGTATCACACGATTCGGAATGCACTTGAGATATCAAAAAACTTTTTTTCCTCTCAGATATTAAATATACAGTACAGTAATATAAATTATTGCTTTCATTTGTACATATTTATACTGTTATCTACAAAACTATGCAGTAGTATAAATCTGACTATACCTATCTACTGCAGTAGACTGTCAGATGGACTTGAAATACATTGATTGTCAAGTTAGTTTAGGTCTTGCAAAGTAT
The DNA here is from genome assembly GCA_950370525.1 of Bellardia bayeri. Taxonomy (NCBI): domain Eukaryota; kingdom Metazoa; phylum Arthropoda; class Insecta; order Diptera; family Calliphoridae; genus Bellardia; species Bellardia bayeri. The sequence continues at coordinate 40,620,435 of OX493268.1, read as the reverse complement.
GTACATATGTATAAGCTAAAACGGAATTTGTGACAACATAAACATTAATCTAGTGGTCAATTTCACCTAGTTAGATAATACATTTATACATTCAAATATTATAAAAGTAAAATATATATTTTGATCAGAAACATTTTAACAAAGTGTGTAAAATTTGTTGCAATTTATTCATATGTAAGTTAATGGGTTTTTCGGAAGCGGTACTCATATAAAAACTAGGGTCTATATAAGACGATCTTTATAAAATTCGCTACGCCTATTCTTATATACAGTGGGGAGTACAAATGAGTAGATGTGTGTGACTTGTGCTCTTTTTATTGCACAAAACTAAAACTAATAAAGAAAATTGAAAATTGTTTTTGTAATTTAGTTTAGGCTTGCAGCTACAAAATTATTACAACTATAATTATTTTTATATTCACCCACCACCAAACAGATGGGCGATATATTCTGGGTTATGAGTTTCTCATTTTTATAAAACATTCAGCCTTATTATGAGTGTCGTTTTCTTTTTACGACAACGACTCTGTCGTAATAGATTAAAGATAAAATTAAATTTGTTTCTTTTTTCTATTACGAAATAGTCGTTGCCGTAAAAAGAAAACGACGCTCTTAATAAGGCTGATTATGTTTGCTATTGGGCACAATCCGTCTAGTAGGATCAAAATTATAGATCAAAGTTTCAGACAACAACGATATTTTTCAGATATTTCCAATTACATCAAATATAATGCAGATACTATCATGAAATTTTGAACACTTTATTTTTATTATAGAAGGACAAGTTCTGTTGAAAATGGTAAGAAAATTAAGTAAAAATAAGTTTCATGCATAAATCTCTTATAAACATCAATATCAACTTGGAATTCAATACAAATCATCCATGTGTATGTAGATATAAATCGCCGAACCAAATTGCATGCTGATCGGTCCATATTTGACTGTAGGCCTCATATAAACTTCCATTCCGAAAATCAGTATCAAGTTGAAACTTAATACAAATCATTCACATACTTATACAAATACGAGGGCGGTTCGAAAACTTCTTAGCCTTAAAAATAGTGGTTTACAACTGTAATTGCATCTTCATTTAAGATAAAAGTAAAAAAATAAAAAAGGATTTTTTTAGATTTGGGAACAGGTAAAAGTCACTGGAAGCTAAATCAGGAGAAAAAGGTGGGTGGTCAAGCAACTCGTACTTAAATTCGTTGATTTTAGCCATTGTTAAAACACCCTTGTGCGCTGGTGCGTTGTCTTGATGTAAAATTATTTTTTTTTGTGTTGTAAGCCAGTACATTTTTGACCAATTTTTACATTTAATTAATCCAAAATGTTGCAATAGTACTCTGAATTTAGTGTTTTAACCTTTTGCAGAAATCAATCAATAAAATACTTTTGAAGTGGATCCATGTCTCATATACAGTTATGAAACGACGCTTAAAAGCCATTTTATTTTTCTGAAAACGATCCAAACAAGCTTGAAAAATTTTAGTTTTTATGCGTTTTTGGTCGACTGTTAACAAACGCGGCACCCATCTTACAGAAAACTTTTTCATCTGTAGTTATTCATATATGTATATGTAAATTCTTTAATTTTTTATGGAAAACTATATATTTATTTTAATTAATAATAAAGTTGACTGTTGTTCTTCACATTCCAATTAGAACTGAATTCTTTCTAAAAATATTTAAAGTTTTAGATACATACATAAGTACATATCTTATTATTAAGTAAATAAATAAAATAACAAAATATTAATGTACCGTTAATCTTCTCATCATTAGCATATCATTAATACACCATTAGGGTTTAACTCATGAAGCAATAAACACAGATGGCGCATTCATATCTTCAAAAATATTTTCTACTGCGATTCTACGTCATCAGAGCGCACAACTGTTTGTATGTTATGAAAACAGTATGAGATTTGTGGTGGAAATGAAAAAATATTATGGTTATTTTTTATTTTTAATAAAATAAAATGAAAAATCATAGAATTCTGTTTTTTAATTTTTAGAGAATACTATGTTTGAACTTTTTATATTTATTATTATTTATTATTTTATATTTATTATTAGAAAATATTTCATTGAACTTCAATGAAGTTAAGCCGAATGAAAAATTTTCTCTAATAATAATTTTCTTTTTTCATATTTATGGCATGTTTCTAGAAAACAACTGTATTCTCATGCGAACGAGTGGTAACCGAACGAGTACGTAAACAAATGAGTTTCTATAACATACTCGTCTGACTTACGTTAGTTACCTTGGTAATATTGAGTTGTTATATTGCATTATTGCCAAATTATTTAATTAGATATTTTGTTTAATTTTTTCCATGTTATTGTTCAGTATTTTAATTTTTTTAGAGGCAACCATAGAAACCAAAATAAAAACAGCTGTGTTTTATTTACAATACAAAAATAATTTATTTGAATGGAAATTGCTATGAATTTTTTAATTTTGTAATAAATTGAATGAAAAATGTTTCTATTTATCGCAATTAACATTTAAATTGAAAGTTAAGGTAGTGGACAACAGTTTATGCTGTAGAAATATACGAAATAATATATAAAATATTGTTTTGTGATGCACACAAGCACTTATTTCTACTCGTCTATTTTTGACAGTAGGACGATTAAAATTTCAATGTAGAAACCATAAAAAACGATAGTCTTACGTTTTTACTCAAGAGAATTGACACTAGTTTTATAGAACCCCAAAACTAATTTTTGCACTCATTTGGGCGAAAAATTTGAGTCACTCGTTATTTAGAAACATGCCATTGATTTTGTTGTTATAAACCTATTTGATACTGTTTGTAAAACACTTTATTGTTTTATACTTGTTTGTTTTTTATTATTTATAAATTGATATATTGAATTTTTATGTTTTGAATATTTTGTAATTATGAAAAAAAAATTATTGAGATTGAGACATTGTAATAAACTTTTTTTCCTGTGTTTTTATTTTTAAATAATAAAAATAATAAATTTAATTTATTATCTTTTTATATCTTCTTTTTCTCGAACTCAAATGGTTTTTACTTGTTTGTCAAATTCAATATGATCAGCCTGTTGTACGTGAGACTTTATGAACCTGTCTTTAATTAGCAAGCCTTGCTATTGTTTTCTTCGAAAATATTTTCAAGGTCTTGCATGTGTTCCATAGTTTTTTGAGTCGGCTTTAATAGTACGCCCTCAGACAAATGGTCAACCCACGAATACGATGAGCATTTTTCGTTTTCTGCTATGGATTTATTTTATTTTTCCGGCAACAACAATTTATCCATTGCTTTAATAACTTTGGATTTGCCGGAAAGTTAAATAAACTGATTGTACACGGCTTTTTTCTATTACTGTTACAACAATTTTTCACTGCACACCACATTTTAGTTTTTAATTTGCACGATTTATTTTTAACTATAATAACTTTTTACTTTTCACAATAAACCACACGTCACTACGTCACTCAATCAGCTGAGTGAGAGCAACTGACCTGCGCAATGCGTAATCTTGTTTATTTCATTCATGGGTTTAACTAGCGTAAAGCTGTGTTCACATTATGTGTATTTGTCATGTGGACTGTCACTTTTTCGAATGTCAAATTTGTACATATAGTCTGAACACATTCAAACAATATCATGTGTTATTTCTCTGTGTGCAATACACATGACATCTTTGTATTTAGAACGAGTTCTATTTTCAAGTGACAAACCATCTGACATCAGCGTTTTTTATAACCAAAATTTTGTGGCGGCAAAAATTAATTGAAATTTTAATAAATATAATTTATACCTAATAGTAAAACAAAAATGCAAAAAAAAAACACACAAATTTATTATTGAAAATGGAGGGAAAACTTGAAAAGGAGTTAACAAAGGTAAGTACATATGTATGTGACATAACCAACATATGAACATGTAATTTATAAACCGTATGTAAAACTCAAATTTTGACATACACATGAAATCACATATGGGTAGAAAAGTGACATTCCACATGACAAATACACATAATGTGAACACAGCTTAAGTGGTGAATTAATAAAATGATGAGGGAACAAAAAATGAGAAAATTAAAGGTATGAACTTGTACTTAGAATATAAAGCCTAGTACTCTGTTCAAAATTTCAAGTGGAATGCTGTCAAAATACATGTTAAAAAAATAAACATGAAATTTTCATGATAAAATGTTGCTGAAGTAGTACTCTGTTCATTTTATGAAAAACATATGAAATGTATCTGGCAACATTATTTTTTCACAGCGAAATAATTAAAGTAGCAATTGTTTCACGTGGAATTTTTATCCAAAAGCTCTTCTGTCGCAACAACAATATCTATTACTTGTTGTGCTGCTGCACAAGCGGCCAGTAATATTTGTTCATTCATTCTTATTTAACGATTTCGATTCAACACTGATTTTTAAATATTTTAACTTTTATTTAGTTTCGATTTAAATTCACAAAAAAGCAAAACATATGTGTTTTGTTTACATAAGTAAAACAATGTGGCGTACTTTCAATTAAAAAAAACGTCAAATTATGTAAATACGCGTGATAGGCAACATTGGCAACACGTCAAATTTTCCGTATGAAATAATTAATGTTGCTCAACATTTTTCCCAAATTTGAACAGAGTACTAGGCTTAAGTCTTAGATAAATAAATACAAGTACATATAAATGTGTACAAAGTATACAAAAAAAATGTAGAGAGCAATAACAAAATATTTGGAATTGATGACGTATAATATATTAAAATGTAACAAAAATTATGTAATTTAAAGTATTCATTGATCACACTTTTGGTTGCGATCTATCTCAGAATGTTAAGCAAATGTTATAATTAAATTATAAATTTATATAAGCTATTGATTTCCAGTGAAAACATGTGAAAGCATATACAATATTTTGGTTAATTTATCTTATTGAATAAATAATAATAAAAATAATATTTAATAGTATCGCAGTTGTTGTGGAGTCTATGTAGTGTTTTATGCAAATGTATTAATTTTTAGTAACAAAATAATAAAATATTTTAAATATTGAAGTTTCAATGAAAAGTGCTTTTATGAAAATTCAAAAAATTTTAAGACGCATGCGCGGGCTAAAGATATCACTTAATTGAATATATTTTTTTTAAGTATTACCTTTTTAAGTCTAAAGCACCCATACACGTTTCAATTCAATTGGCAACTGAGTCGGTTGTTGTGCAAATCAAAGCTGTGTGTGTTCGAGTCTCTTGATTAGCTGTCAAAATTTATGTTTGTAATTTTCTTCTGCAAGGCAAAAGTTGTTTATTTTTAAAATCTTTTTTGATTTCAGTGAATTTTAAATAAAAAAGTGAAAAAATGAAAAATGACATTGGTGCCAAACATCGATGCTTAGAGAGAAATTTTCCAATTGCTCGAGGAAAATCCAGCAGTTTGGAAAATAAAAAGTCTGGAGTTTAAAAATAAAATGAAAATGACAAATGCTGGGAGTTGCTTCTAGAAAAATATTTGGAAATAGATAGCGAAGCAATTCTGACAATTTTAAAATGCAATTCTGTTTCTTTTTTCAGCCGTTAAAGTTTTTAATTTTTAAATTTGTATTTGTAAAAAAATATAAATTTGATAGTTGAATGCAAATCTTTCAATTCAGTTTGAGAAGTGTGTGGCCAAGAATCAATTCAATTGAAAGACTGAAAAGATTGAATTGAAACGTGTATGGGCTGCATAAAAGACTTCCAAAATAAATCGCAAAGACGTCTTATTGACATTAATAATAATGGTTAGATATGATATTAAAGAAAAGTTAATTTAAGAGAAATTATTAAAGCTAGTGAGCAAGTGTTTGGCAAAATCGGAATGCGAGATTCAGCCAGACTTGTCAAAGATCTGTCGGAAGCTTTACCCAAATCTCTTAAAACTTAAGGGAGGCTTTCTCCCGATGAATTGTTGATGATAATTTGTCGAAACATTTTGCCCTCCTATACAAATGTTCAAAAAGCTAACAAAAAATATTAGCCGACTGAAACAGATATCACTAAGATGCATGCAAACAGTTCACTTCATTCAAGAAGCAAGAAATGATGATCGGGCCATATTTCTCTTAAAAAAATCACTAAACCATTGTACAGACGGTTGTCAGATCTTACAACGTTGTCCGAAAATGTTCATATTGAAATATTTGTTTAAACTTTTGTCTTCCACTGTATAATATACATACATATTTAAGTAGATCATTTTTGAAGTCGAAATACAATATTTAATTATACATAAGTATGTTTGCTCTTATATACTAAACCACTTACGGTTCTTTTTATTTTTTTGTTTCTCATTACATTTTACTTTAAGTTAATAAAGTCCAATAAAGTTTTTCTGTTCAGTTCATTACTGTTCTTCAAACAATCCGCCTGCTTTTATTAGTTCAGGAAATGTCTAACCATCGTGTAAAGTTAAATTTTTTATCTTCCAACGTTATAAGAAGAAGCATTGACAATTTACCATTTGCTAACAATTTTTCAATGTCAGTACATTGCTTGATCTGACAACATTGTATGATCTGACAACCGTCTACAAATAGGTTAAGAAGTCTAATTTCAACAGAAATAATCCGCATATACATACATATTAATTGTTGTACTAAATTTCATAATGATGGGCCCATATTTGACCATAGCCCCCATATAAGTCCAGTTCCGAAAATCATTTAAATGTGCATAAATCCCTTATAAAAACCACTATTAAATTGGAATTCAACAGAAGTAAATAGAAATTACGGTACAACATTTTATGAAGTTCGCCTAGTAATAGGTGATTTGGTGGTGGGTATATAAGATTCTGCAGAGCCGAATATAAACTCTTAGTTGCTTACGTTATATCGATTCATAACATGCCAGTATATTAGAAAAATATCAAAAAATTTAGTTTGGTATTAATTTAATTGTGGGAAACGCAATTATACAAAACTACTCAAATTATAATGCAAATTATAATAAATAATAAAGAAATTGTCAAGGGCGACAAAAATAGCTATTTTACGCCAGTGGTCACAAGTTCTCAAAAAGGAGTTCTATTGCTCCCAACAACAAATCAGGAGTCGGAAAATGCTATTAACGTATGCGAATGCACGTCTTATGATAAAACAGATGAAATAAGACGAGTGTTTAACACCAAATGGTGATTATACAGTAGACGCTTAGAAATTAGAACTCTCAGTAATTAGAATTTGCAGAAATTAGAATCAGTCATTTCATTGCATTAAGCTCTCTAAAATTAGAACTAAAAATTCTAATTTCCGAGCGTTTTTTTTCTTTTTCGTTGTAAACACTATAATTTTGGCAGTTCAGTTTAACCTAATAGAAAACAAAAAGGGGAACCCCATTTTAGTAAATGTTTTACAAATATTCTTGATGTTGTTTGTGTTAATTGTTAACTTTAGATGAACTTTTCATAGTTTTTATGTTAAATAAACTAAAATTAAAACAAAGACATAGTTGTAAAATTTACCTAAATTTTAGTAAAAAAAACCCGTCCAGAAATTAGAATAATTCGAAAATTCGAATCGCCCTAAAAACAAAGTGGTTCTAATTTCCGAGCGTCTACTGTATAGCAGTTGGCAATCCCGCTGAGCAAATATGAAAATCTACATTGTCGAAAAAATATTAAAGCAACGTCAAAGTATGCCAGAAAACTCAATAATTGGACAGTAGAAGCCGGGAAACGTGCAATCTGGTCAGACGAATCCGAATTTAATCGTTTTCAATCCGAATAAAAACAATATTGCTGGCGCTGAACAGCGCAGAGAATTCAAAGACAAAATCTTAAAAAAATTACTTTCACTATTTCCACACGAAAGTATGAAAGTATGTGGTCAATCGTGAAGAAACAGTCACAGATGGGATTACCTGCCAGCCATTTGAACGAGCTTTGGTAGAGTGAATGAGTATGCCAAAATTTGGCAAAAATGTTTTACGAAATAACAGGCTAAATATTAAATTATTATTAAATATACTATAATTCCCTAAAGTTTTTTTGGTTGTAAAATTGAGTACATAGTAGTATATGAATTGTTTTAGTTTTGTTTGTTTTTGTTATAGCACTTGATGATTTTATTTATGATTTATAAATTACTTTGTTAAATATTATTTATAGAATAATTGACAAAAACTGTTTCTGATTTTCTTTATTATACAACATACTACATTTACACCTACGCAAAATCTAGTACTTAAGGGATTTTTAGCGAAATCTTGTTCAGTTCTACTAGATTTCCCATAAAAAACAAAATCTAGTTCGTCACGAGATTTTCGCAAAATCTCACAAAATCTTGTAATACAACTCAGAATTTCATCTGAAGTACTAAAAAATACAGCACTGAACAAGAAAAATTTGACAGTTCCACAAAAATAAATTTAAAAAAAAATAATAAAAAGAACAGGATATAAATTAAATTTGTGGCAAACTACACCGTATAATAAATAGATAAAAATTTCTTTGTTTTGTCTGTTTTTGTCATTGACGTCATCTTCGAACACAACAATTGAAATGTTTGCCGGCTCGTTCTCCATTTTTTTTTTTTACTAAAAGTTTACAATATACATAATTTATTTTCTTTTTCAATCAGCTGTTTTTATTATGAAAATGAAATCCAACAATATGTCAAAAAGTAGTAGTGTAAACGCTAAACATTTTCTTTAAGATTTTAATTAAAATCTACTAGATTTTGCGTAGGTATAAATGTAGTATTAGTTTTATTTTTATGCATCAGCAAGTGCACAAAGTACTAACTCTCCTCTGTGTATGAGTTCCGAATTTTCACTTGAAAACGATATGATTGAGTATACTTGCAATTTTGTCCTATTCTATAATTAAAGGTAGCTATCACAGATTATCTTCGGTTTTTTACTTTAGAACATTATTAAACGATACATATATCAATTTTATAATTTTATCTAAAAAACTGAATCTTGTTGGAAAATAGACTGATCAAAGATTAGCCTTCTTTTTAAATTTACACCATTATTATTGATCTTAAGCCTATTTAAAAATTCCATATATTATATATAGATTTTTGATAGAAAATATAAGTGCTTAGAGATTATCCTTATATTTTACAATTTCATATTAAAAAAACAATTTATAAGGTATCATGATTTCTGTATACATATATGAAATTTATTTGTGTTGAATTTTGTTGGTATCCAAAATATTTTTATTATATTTATGATCGTTAAAGCTATTTTCGGAAATGGTCCTTTAATGGGAGCTATGACTAATTTAGAGCGATTATCGTAAAATTGGGCCGAATGTTTTGTGTATATATGAAACATAGTTGTGTTGAATATTATTTGTATACCAATATTTTTACGAGTGTTATGCTCTTTAAAGCTTACTGTCGAAACTATTTCAAAAGAAAATTATAAACTTTTTGAATGTGCAAAGCGTTATCCCAGTTCACCTTTTTAGATGTCGCACAGGCATTGATAGTGTTTAGCATAAAAGTCTAACACATTAGATTAAATGTTTACTGCCTTCTAGTACTCACAAATTACTATCGGATCGTTTGTTTAGGGTTAAATACATTGATTATGTGGCAAGTGACTACGAACAACACTTTACTTATATACACCTCTGATTTGAAAATTTAACCATTTCAACATTTGCAGTCGACACCGCCATTCTTAGCTCACATGTGGATTCAAGTGTGGCATCTAGAGAACTGGTTAATTATCTCAGACATGTGGAGACGTGGTTAAAAAAACTGGAAAATAAGTGTAAAAATAGACATGTTACGTTTACGCTTTGTCCACCTGTTTCAATAAACAATGTGAATATCCACAGTCTGATCATGTCACATACCATGGCATACATCTGGATAGACGCTTTACCTGGCGTCGCCGCATAAAACTAAAATCTTCTAATCTGCAAAGAGGGCCTAATCGAAAATTCTTAGGACCATTCGATACAAATAATACTCACGCATATAGAAACTAAAATTCGACATCAATAATACTCATACATATATGTATATAGTACTCGCCGTATCGAATTTTATAAATTATATATTTTATTATAAGGAAGCAATAGCTTCCATGTATATTAGGGTGTCAGAAATTTTATTTGTCAGAGGCTCAAGCATAATTAGAAAGCTAATTATGTTCACCGAACTCGCCTCTCAATAAGTCCATTGTTGCGCGTGCTGTGTGGCATGTGGCACCGTCTTGTTGAAACCACATGTTTCAACAAAAGTGGGATATCATCTAATGGTAGCGCTCACCATTCACAGTTACGTTACGATTCGCATCATCTTTAAAGAGGTAAGATCCAATGATGCCACCAGCCCATAAACCGCACCAAACTGTGACTTTTTCTGGATGCATTGGTAGCTCTTGCAATGCTTCAGGCTGATATTCACTCCAAAATGGACAATTCTGCTTATTTACGTACCCATTGAGCCAAAAATGAGCTTTGTCGCTGAACACAATTTTTCGGTAATTCATCGCGCGATGAACTTTCTTAACAGAGCACGCATTTTGATAATAAAATTCAATAATTTGCAAGCGTTGTTCGTTTGTAAGACGATTCATGGTTAAATTATAGACCCAACTGAAGATGTTTGACAGTGAAATAAAACACGAAACGTGCATCAGCTGTTTAAACCAGTGTTGCCAAAAAGATAATAGCAAAAACATCACCCTTTATATCACAAATGTTTTTATTTATTTGCCCTGGTAGTATTATTATTTTTCCTTCGGAAATGTTAATTTCCCTTCGGACTTTTTAACATAAATATCTTTATTTCTGCGCACAATAAGACCAAAATTTTGGTAATAATATTTTGAAAATACTAACAAAAAAATATAAATTCCAATTTCTGCAATTTTTAATGCAAATTAATAAAATGCAACTAAACATAAAAGGATAATGTAAAAAGATATCCAGAAATACTTTTTTTATTTTTTTGCCACGCCTACAAATACCGGCCTTTTTGTATTTTGTTGACTGTGTCGCAATTTTTAGTCCGATCATAACATTTTGTATACCGGTATTCATGGCTCTGTAAGGGCTACATGTCTGTCTTTAATAATTTTTACTACCACGTCAAATTCTAGTCAGATATCCTGGGCCATATCTGAGAAGGAATGGATATTACGACTGTTTAAATGTGTAAGGGAAGTTCTGTTTAAAATAAATCTATAGAAGGAAGTGTGAGTCAGCAATTTGATCATGCGTGCGCATACTGAAACCATTAGCCTATCCTCATTTAATATCGTTCTGTATCGCTAATCGCCAACAGTAGTTGGCTATTTGTATATTTAATTTTACACTACTTTAGATTTCAACGTAAGTTTCGTCACTCATTACGAATATCATACATTATAATATCAGCCTCAGCATCGAATTATACTCTATTCGATCTTAGAATCCTAATTTTCCCGCAATAATGAAATCATTGCATTTATTTACTTTTCCACTCAAAATAGAAAAATTAATAAAAATTTAAAAAACTTAAAAAATTCTTTGATTTACTATTCTTTTTTATATTCACCAAAAGTTTGTTGAAAGGTGTTATTACCATAACTAAACATGTATGTACTTAAATTGAAAAATTTCACTTGCTACATTTACACATGATTTTGTGCATAATAACATGATGTGTTTCACTTACGACTATTGCTCGAAGTGTTTATTTGCATTTTAACCTGCCCCATCATTCTATCGTTATCAGTCAGTCAGACAGACAGACAGACAGACAAACAGTCGTTCCGTTTAGTTTAGTTAAAAAAAAAACTACAAAAGTTATCGTTCATTGTGTACGTTGGAAAAAAGAAGAAAAGGTCTTTCTATTTTTACTGCAGTGAAACGAGTACTTAGAAAATAATAAAAATTATCTCATTCAGATTTTTTTCTATTTTCGTTTGCAACAGTAGCGACCATTTCCGTTATGTAGTATTTTGTACGTCCGCACACAGCAACAATCACGTTCAAAACGGAAGTGCTATGGCAGCTTTGCCTTTCTTTATTCCCCGTACTCGTTCTGGTGCTAGAACTACTTTTCGTTCTAGTCTTCAGCGTTTGTTGTCATCGTCGTCGTCCTCATTGTCGTCATCATCATTTGTTGTTATTCTTTCTAATGTATGTATGTAACTATGAGTAGTTCATGTTGTTGTTATTGTTATTGTTGTTGTTATTATTACTGTTACAATCATTGTATATAAAGGAGTTATATACAATGATTCCGTTTATTCATTTATAGCGCTCGCTCGTTCGTTCGTTAGTTCATTCTGTCTAGCTACTCTATACTTGTGTTCCGTTACGCAAAAACGGAAAGAATATTCTTCAAAATAATTTTGTGTTTAAAATGACTGCAGTTTTCAGTTCTTTTTTTCTTTTTCTTTTTGTATAGTACCCATAGAACAATGAAACAACCAATGGGTGGGTGTGTCTGCCTTTGTAATTCGAACATGAAATTCTCTATTCTCAACAGTTGTAACCATTAAAGTAGTAATGCACTTGAATAATGCATTCATTTAGCCCAGTTGCATGCGGACTTCATATTCTTATTATTATAATTTTTTTTATGGAAATAAAAATAATAATAATTGTGTCAGAAGTATGGCAGAAGCTTTATTTGTGGCAGTTCTCTGTGTCTTGGAGTATTAAATGTTTGTATAATAACAGCAAAAATTAAAGCATTTATATACTTGTACATAAATATGTAGTTCATATATTATAAACATCTTTTTATAAAAATCTTACCTCGTTTTACAGTGAATGATACTGCTATTAGAACATTCAGTAGGCAGAAGTCCGCAGCTTGGGTAATGGCTAAAATTAATAACCAATTGGAGAAATACTAGAATTAGTAAAGTAAGTCCGACCAGCTTAATGTTTGAGACAAAGTAGGTACTATTGAAGAGAAAGTCTTCGAAGGCAAACATAACTTATATATGGGCAATTTCACATCAAGTGACCCAATTTTAAAATCGATGTCTTCCGATTTGGATGAAATTTGCACCAAGGTTAGTACTACTGGATAGTATGCCAGACCGAAATTTAGCTCTATCATTCAAGAACTGCCGGAGTTAGAAGGGGTCAAAGTTGGACATTTTGGTCATGCAGGGTTTTTTTTTAAAATGAGTGTAACTTTTCACCTATTGGTCCTAGCAAAAATTGTCCAAAGGACTTTAGGTAGCTATTTCTTCAATCATTCCAAAAATATTTTTTTTTAAGTTTTAAAAAATTTTTTTTTAAAAATTATTTTTTTTTTAATTTATTTTCAATTTGGGCCCTTTTTTCCTCAAAAGAAAGCTTATGCAATTTACTTTAAGTCCTTTATAGTCGCTTAATGGGATGCAAGTGCGATATCTATCAAAAAAAATTATTTCTTAACTCAAGAATAAGATTTTTCAATATTTGGCACATGTATCATTTTCATTTTCCTCCATTTTTTTATTTTTTTTCCAAAATGACGTTTTTTTATTTTTCCTCAAAAGAAACTTTAGACCATTCCTTTAAGAGCTTTGTGGTCACTTAATGGGATGCAAGTGGGGTATCTATAAAAAAATTTGCAACTCAAAGAAGAAATTATTTAAATTTTTACCATATGCACTATTTTCATTTTTTTTACCTGTTTATTACTTATAATATTAAATAACAATTATAAATAATTTAATAAAATTAGTATATAAATTTTGAAATTGACAATCTTTCTTCCTTCTTATTTATTGCCATTATTTTTAGCTGTTTTTTTTTTTTGCCAATCCTGATGCTGTTTTTTTTTTTTTGGCTTTGGAAAGAAATCGCATTGAGTAGATGCAGAAAACTTTTTCAACTGGAGTCTTCCATCGATAAGTGGTATAAACGCGTGGTATTGAGCTGTGCCATCAATTGTTAGAACAGTGTCGAATCGACTCTTCAATGTTTTTAATGTTTCCTCATGATCATCTTTACTACTAAAATCTACATCAGTTTCTTTACAATGAATGGTTCTTTGCCCATCGAAATAAAGCGCTCACATCTGAGATGCGATCTTGATGAGAGCACTGCATTTCTTTTGAGATTTGCTCCAATGCCATCACATGCTCCTTTGCCATGTGCACTTGGATGAAAATGCCATTCAGCTGGAATTCCAAAATCTTTTTCGTGAGCTATAAGATTTGCGAAGCTATTTTTGTTTTTAAAATGTTGACAAGCTCCATCCATCGTAGTATACCTTCTCCACTATTTATTTTTTAGATTTTAGATTTTAGATAATTTAAAATTATCTTCTGGTATTCATAAACTGTATCGGTATCATGTTTTAAGTCATCGGATATAATTGCCATACTTTTGTGTTCCAGTTTTTCATCTTCTATGTAGTAAATAACAACTGTGAATATAGTTGCTTGGTCATTATTAAAGTGGAATTCTTGTATGGCATCGTGAATAACATATTTTAGTTCTCTGCGAAATCATATGAAATCACGAATTCACCAGGCTTCAAATGTGTCTTCTAATCATTCAAAAATTACCAATGCTGTTTGACTAAAAAGTCATGGGTTCTCAAATTTAGCAAACCTTTGCATATTTCTTCCACAAAATCATCCACATTTAAAATTACTTTTTTTAAGGTACATCTTTCAGTCTGAAGCCAAGATTCAAATTTTATCTCATCAATACATGCTAGATCAAAAGAGGTTATTACTCAGCAATCCATATGAGTCCGAAAAGAGTCTTTTCTGACACCTTTTTCGGAGCGTTAACACTCTTTATGAGCTCAAAAAAACAATCATAATTGCTCCGAAAACCTTCAGAAAAGAGGGTCATTACGTTCGAAAATGGTCCGTCAGACAGAGCTATTAGATAATGTCAGAAAAGAGTCTTTTATGACGGTTTTTTGGGCTCTTAAAGACCTCTTAGATAATGTCAGAAAAGAGTCTTTTATGAGGGTTTTTTGGGCTCATAAAGAGCTCTTAGATAATGTCAAAAAAGTGTATTTTCTGAGGGTTTTTTTGGGCTCTGTGTAATCTTGTTTTGATCATTCTTGTGTGGAACAGCTAAGTTTTTTTTTGTTCAAAGAAATAACAGAATAACAACGCTTTGGTACATACATAATTAAGTGGAATTTCTGAGTCATACTGCGTGCCGACTCAGGACAGTAACAATTTCGCTCCGAAAATGCTCTTTAGTTGGACTCATTTCTGACTCCTTTTTTCGGAGCGCTCCGAAAATGCTCGTTTGTTGGACTCTTTTCTGACTCCTTTTTCGGAGCGCTCCTAGCATGGTATGCTGGGTAAATTCTCCTTAATGAATGTGGTATCCGGGCAATTCGCCTAAGTGGCAACAAGTTGTTACATAAGGACACATAGTCAATTTAAGGCAATCACGGTAATCGTGCAAATCTTCTGAGGAATCATCTGTCAAATACTTTAAGTTAATTTCCTTCAACATGAGTTTAACATTTTCATGTTAAATGCAAACGCATACTGTGTATGTTCCGCTGCTTCCTGCCAAAACGCAATGCTTTGGCCCCAGTTGGTTAAATTTTGTAAATCCAATTGTGATCTCCTCGTAGTCAGATTGAAATGTTGCATATAACTCGCTCAGGTTACAGAGAACCATCCTTTTCTGCATTTGGACTTTCTGGCCATCGATTCGAACAGACACAGTCTTTCATTCCTGGCATCATTCGACTCATATCATCTCGCTGATAAAATTGAGTTACTAGAGCTTCAGTTTCGCACGCTAAAGTTGTTTCCCTTCTTCTCGTTTGGAAGTGTGTGAATCCCATGCTCAGCAACCAAGTTTTTAACAATTCTTGCTTTTCGTTGAGACGTTCCAAACGGTCATTATTTTTGAACAACTCCATGACGATGGGGTAAGAGTAAGAAGTTGAATTCTTTCAGATGTACTCTGTGACGATTTGTACTTCTTTTTATTTATTCAAAAAGTTTTAATGCATCCTTATGATGTCGATTTTGGCACTCATTATTAGGTCCTATAAGTTTGTCTGAAAAGTTAGAACAACCATCATCTCCTGCAGAACTGTCAGCATTTTCAGAATTGATTTTGTTCTCATCTGGAATAACCGGTAATGTGTCCAACTTTCACATCATTTTCCTGCACGATCCACAAATTAGCAAACGTTTTGACAGCGTTGGGAATTTTTTCAAGAAGTTGTCGGAAATATATCGCATATCTGATGATTAGGTAGCATTATAATAAAGTACCTGTTAACTTCTACCTCTCCATCCACATTTTAAAGTTAAGTGTCATAAAATTTCAGAGAATGGCTTTCCACTTGATTCAAAAAGGATCTCAGGGGCACCTGCTACTTTGATAATAAAAATTTCATCCACTAGTACGTTCGCTCTAAACTACCTATAGAATTGACAAGAAAGCCTCAATGAAAAGATGTGTGACTTAGAAAATCGCAGGTAGAAATTAATAGCGGTTGGTCTCACACAGCACCATTTCACGAGCGTTTCTAGGTTGTTGTTGAAGTTTTTATTTTAATCATTTTAATAAAACTTACACACAAATAGGAAAATAATGAAAATAGTGCATATGGTAAAAATTTAATCAATTTCTTCTTTGAGTTGCAAATTTTTTTATAGATACCCCACTTGCATCCCATTAAGTGACCACAAAGCTGTTAAAGGAAATGGTCTAAAGTTTCTTTTGAGGAAAAATAAAAAAAACGCCATTTTGAAAAAAAAAAAAAAAATAAAAATTGGGGGAAAATGAAAATGATACATGTGCCAAATATTAAAAAAATCTCATTCTTGAGTTAAGAAATAATTTTTTTTGATAGATATCCCACTCGCATCCCATTAAGCGACTATAAAGGCCTTAAAGTAAATTGTATAAGCTTTCTTTTAAGGAAAAAGGGCCCAAATTGAAAAAAAATTAAAAAAAAAATAATTTAAAAAAAAAATATTTTTGGAATTATTGAAGAAATAGCTACCTAAAGGCCTTTGGACAATTTTTGCTAGGTGAAATAGGTGAAAAGTTACACTCATTTAAAAAAAACCCTGCATGACCAAAATGTCCAACTTTGACCCCCTCTAACTCCGGCCGGTCTGGCATACTATCCAATAGTACTAACCTTGGTGCAAATTTCATCCAAAATTGGGTCACTTGACGTGAAATTGCCCATATATATATCTCTCAAAAGTTATAAAACAAACTTATCTTACCAATTCAGATCAAAAGCCGTGATCACTTCATGTCGACAACCTGCGCTGGTGTACGGCAGGGAAGTATTATAAGGCCACTTCTTTATATATTATTATTTTTTTTATTATATTATATACATAATTATGTAATATTCACAAAGTTCCCTCTGTAGCATCTAAATAAATTCCTTCTTACACAAACGAGCTGGGGAAATGGCTTCACAAGTGGAAAATAGCAAAATCAGACTACATGACGAAAACATGTAAGTATTTTGGTATCCGTTTCGAACATCATTTAACTTTAACCCACCATATTGAAACCCAAGTGAGATATATAAAATTGAAGTCTTTAAAAATACACTGGCTTGCAAAGTCCTCTTATATAAAGCATGTATAAAACCAATGGTCGTATGGCTTCCAGCTATGAGAAGCAGGATGTAGTTGTGAGTTGCTTTATGCGACATCGGATTCTATTGGCCTTTATTTCTTAAAAATCATCAAAACCACACAATTAGTTGAAAGTGTCACAAATTTAAGTAATTTTAGTTCTAAACTAAGTTTGTTTGGTTTTGAATAACTCGACAGACCAGAGTTTTTAAAATGACCACACATGCCAAATATTTACTCAAACAGGTTAGAGTGCAATATTCGGCTGTGTCGCATCTACACCTTAGTTTAAAAAAAAAAAATCAAAAACTGCACTGGTTATAGGCTTCTTTTGGTTGAATTTGATCTCAATAACGTTATTTAAATAAGATTTATGTGTGGCATAATAGAAGTTGACCAATTATGAACCAATACCTTCGAAATTCGGTATTTTAGGGTTATTCTGGTTGAATTTCATATAATAACCTTATTTAAAAGAGTTATTTGGTTAGTTGCTGTGCTCGAAATAGGACTTAATTCGGGAGCTGTTTGCCAATTATTGACTGACGGCTGCAAAATCCAGTAGCCTAATTGCAGAATAACCGATTTCTGGATTAAAATTTCTGATCTGTATAAAATTTGGTTCGATATTGATATTTTTTTAGAAATTTTTGTGGGTTGAATTGTTTTTCGGAAATGGTCTTTACATGGCAACTATGATCATGGACCAATCTTCAAAAATTTCTTAACACAGAATTTTATGCATATCGGGATATCACACATCGAATTTGAACATAATAACGGTTTATTTAAGATACAGATTAGTATTAAAGTAGATTTTGAAAGTGCACTTTACACGGGGTATATAGTCAAATATGGACCGATATTCTCAAAATCTAGCAGATTAATTTTTGCATATTTGTAAATGCTCCGTCTAAAATTTTGTATCGGTACCATTATTTCTAAGTATTGAAGTGATATCCGGAAGAGGGCTTAATGAGGATATGGTCAAATATGGATCGAAATTCACAAAATTCTGCAATATGATTTTTGTGCATATTTAAATGATCTATGTGTATGTATGTCGGTACCGATATTTATAAAATAATATGTATATAAAGATTAATGACTTTTTCGGATGTGGTCTTTATATGAGAGCTGTGACCAATTATATGGATTATTTGTCTCGAATTTTAACCTGGTAACAATGTTTATGTATTTAAGTAAATTTGGGACCATGAACCGAACTAAATAAAATATTGTTTTGTAATTAATGTCTTTTTACATACATATTTTTTTTTATTTTTGCTGAATTTTAGAGTTGGGCAAAATAATAATTCAATATAATAATAAAAAAATAGGTAAAAGGAGATTAAATTTCGAGGTTGTTTTATTATCACTACTGGCAGTTTTCTATTTATTTATACTTTATCAACACTATTTTATTTTTAAATTATTTTATAACCATTTTAAGCCATTATTTATGTTTAAATATACAATTTCTTGGTTGGTGAACTTATCTACAATATTAAATAATGGGTGTATAATCGTAGCAAGTAGACGGTTGTGTTTTATAAGTTTTTAGTAATTTAGTAATATTTATTTTATTTAAAATTGACAATTTAAGTGCAAAATGTGTATTTGCAGAGCACCTCATTATGTACATAAGTATGGATGTGGGTCAATGTTACACCTTTATGCTTTGACAACTGTTTGTCGCGTTAGAGTCATTGTCAAAACACACATGAAGACACAGTTGCATCAACTCAGACACATACACACATATGTATGTAAATATACAAGTAGGATTGGTTTAGTTCCTATACAATATAATTTAAAAGTACTAGTGTTTGTTGTCATCATTGTATTTTCTTTTTAGTGTTGCTGTCGCCATTGTCAATATTGTTGTGAACCACTTGACAGTTGCTGCAATACAAGCCAAGCACAGCCGAACACACAACGACATTTCATGCAGGAACGTCTGTTTGAGACTTTTTGTTTAACGTAGTGCTGAATTTAACATACATACATATGTACGTACAGATGTCTGAAAAACGTTGACAGCAATTGTAGACAGTCATTTTGTTAAAACCAGTCATATAATAATTTCTCTTTCATTTTTTATATAGTTAACAGAAATGCAGGAAAATGTTGTTAAGAACATTTTCATTAGTAAATACATACATATGTACCTTGGGGAGTGGTTCGTAATTCGATCTACCAACACTGAATATATTTTTAAAGAACACAAATCTCACTGAAGTTCCAATGGATTTAGCGTACTCAACTTATTTTTATAACACAGACGACTCTTTTGTAATATATATCCAATACCATTTATAATTGAATAATAGTTAATAATTAAAAATATGTACATATGTATGTATGTACATTAAGCATATGTCATTATTGAGATGCGATAAAGCTCTAATACTGGAAGAACGTTAAATCTAGAGAAGCGATATAATAAACAATGGCCATGGACAGCCACTCTTTAGGTAGGTAGTTTGGGTTTATTTAAACTCCCATATCAATCGCTATTAGTTTTTACTGAATTTGGTTGGATACTGCTGTGTATAAAAACGCATTTACGTGAATCACAAAACTATTTAGCCGACTAATTTTTCGGTGGAGTTTGTTTTCCATTTGTACATAAAATTGTAAAAAACAGGTACAAATTTTAAATATTTAAAATAGGAAAACTCAAAAAGAAAACTTAAACAAGCCAAATCTTATATATCTACCCAGGGATGTCAGATGAATATCACAAAAAATCGTCAAAATCCCCATAAAAAAGAAAAAATTCGTCATTTCGAATTTTAAAAATCGTCACAAAATATTAGGTAAAATAAAAAGCCAATATTTCTAATACTTGTTTTAACAAAAATATGAACATTCAAGTTTATATAGTCTCTTATAAATACTTTACATATGTATATCAAAATACATAAAATATATAAGAAATCACAAAAAATATAATGTGAAAAATAACTTGTGTAATATATTTATAACATAATAGTATTTTACAAATAAATATCTGATATTTTATTAATTCAGGTTTAATTACAATGTCAAAACAATTTAGGCCCATTATTACAACTTGCCTTTAATGTTCTTAATAGTAAAAGGTAACTTTAATTAAAGTAATATGGTGTTCACACATGCATTTTTAATTGACATTTTTTAATTAACGCCTAATTGAATTCAATTAGCAATACAAAATTTCAATTAAGATAATTTCTTCATTAGAGTTAATTGTTCTAATAATTGTTAAAATTAAAAATACAACCCTGTGACTAGTAATAACTAAAATAACAGTTGCTTCGCTTTTAAATTAATAAAGAATATTTTTAGGCTGAAAATTATAATATTAGAACCAAATACAGTGCACTCGGGAAAACGTCAACTAATTAAACCGCGGGTGTTGACGTTTAACAAATTGTTGACGTTTTAAAAACAATCTGTAATTTTTTTTTCTGCTGTTTTTTTCTTTAAAACACTTAGAAGAGAGACTTCTCTGTATTTATTTCATAAAATATTAGATTAGGTAATGTAAAAAAAAGGGTTGAGGTTTTGGGATGTTGACGTAAACGAGCATTGACGTTTTCCCGAGTGCACTGTAAATGTATTCTTTTTTGTCAGCTGCTGTCAAAAGCTAATTAAATTAGTAATATTAAGCATATGTGAACACTTTTTAATTAACCAATAATTTAATCAATTAAAAATGCATGTCTGAACACCATATAAGGAATAAACCCAGCATACCATTCTAGGAGCGCTCCGAAAAAGGAGTCAGAAAAGAGTCCAACTAAGGAGCATTTTCGGAGCGCTCCGAAAAAAGGAGTCAGAAAAGAGTCCAACTAAGGAGCATTTTCGGAGCGCTCCGAAAAAGGAGTCAGAAAAGAGTCCAACAAAAGAGTATTTTCGAAGCAAAAGAAACATTTGTTTGTTACTGTCCTGTTATGTTCAAATAGGATAAGTTTCTGTAGAACTTTCCCGTTGAATTTCAAAAATTTTATTTTACGGAATTCAGCATCATAACTAATTTCTACTATCCTGACTCATAATATTATTTGGAATTATTATACTTAAACTCAACAATTGTCAATAATTAACAAAACGCCACTATCATTCAGTTTTGTTCTTCTTACTATTTTTTGATATTAAATAAGAAAAATAGTTGTTGTCTAAAAAAAAGAGAAAATTTGGTAATAAAAAAAATTAATAAAACAAACAAATGATACAAAATTTTAAAAATTCAGAAAATCGTCACTTTTATAGAAAAAATCATCAAAATGACGATAAATCGGTAAATCTGGCAGCTACCAAATCACCTGTTATTAGACGAACTTCTTAAAATATTTACCGTAATTTATATTTACTTCAGGTTTGTTTAAGTACAATTTCATCTCAATGACGATATTTATAAAAATTGTATTTACACTTTCTTTATATTTTTGCAGCGAATTACTTTATCACACAATAAATTAATTACCAACAAGCCCTAGAAAACTGATTTTGATTTTTTAAAACGTCAAAATTGTCACCTCTGTGACCAATTTTGGGCCAACTTTCACAAAAGTCAGTAGTATAATTTTTATAAGGGATTTAAGCGCATTTAGGTTTTTGGAAGTAGACTTTATATGGGGGCTAAGGTGAAATATGGATCGATCACCATTATATTGAAAGTGACGATTTTTACATACATATGGGAGTATTTTTGTTGAATTCCAAAATGATAGTAGTTTTTATATGGGATTTATGCGCATTTCAGTGATTTGCAGAACTTTAATATATGTACATATATGGGGGCTAATGTCAAATATGCACCGATCATCACGAAATTTAGTACGACGATTAGATGTATATTTGCATTATATTTGTTGAATTCTCACTTAATAGTGATTTTTAAAACAGATTTATAATAATTTAAGTTATTTTTCGGAAGGGGTCTTTGTTTAGGGCTATGTCAAAATTATGGACCGATGCAAACACAATATTGTTTTGAGATTTTACTTTGCATGAAAATTATTTTTGCAGAATTTTATATGGATACGGCTTTTCTATAGACATTTATGTACCATAAATCTATATTCCAGGAAGGTATTTGTATGGGAGCTATGAAAAATCTTAGACCGATTCCTACTGTTTTCAACAGGACTTTTATAATAAAAATAAAGTGTGCAATATTTCATGATATTACGTGCATTATATTTGAAGAAAATAGCAAAAGATATCTGAAATATATCTAGGTAGTCTGAAACTTTGATCCTACTGGACCGATCTTCCATACCAAACATTTCGGTTGATCAAAGAATGTTTGGTAAAAATTTCTTTGTTCTATGTTTTTTTTTTTCGAAGCTCTATTGTGCCAATAACGAACGGACAGAAGCACGGACATGACTAGATCGTATTCGAATCTTATTAGAACCCATAATATATAGACTTCTACGATCATTATTTCGATGTGCTATCCTTTTGGTGGTGGGTATAACAAATATTAATTTTTCTTTTAATTATTTTTGTATTTTATTAATTTGCATCATAATTTGAAGGTCACTAGAGCATTTTGCTTTTTTAATTCCTGTTAATTTTTTGAGTTTTTATACCCTCCGCCACCACAAGTAGTGGTGAGTTTGTCATTCCGTAACACTTAGAAATATTCACCTGAGACCCAACAAGGTATATATATTATTGATCTCTATGAAATTCTAAGTCGATTGAGCTATGTTTGTCTCCTGTCTGTCCGTGTAAAACACTTTTTCTTAAATATGTAACCAAACTCAGCAAAGTTTCCACAAAACGGTTTATAATTCTACTATGCACTTTGGTATTGAAAATCATCAAAATCGGTTGAGGCAAACCAGAGTTATGGACCAAAATGTGTAACAACCTCCATCAAAATATGATATTTTTAGACAGTTTTTTGATATTTTGTTTAAATTTGTATATTACAGATAATACTATGCAATTTTTACACGTTATATCTACGATGGAAGGACAAACTTTGATGCAAATAGTATGAATTGTCCATGATTTCTCATAGCCCCAATACAAGTATGAAATATGGCTTTAAACCGACGATATACAAAAACGATATACAATGCAAAATTCGGCAAAAATAGGTTTCATATAAAAATAAATCACAAAAGGTAAATTTGATTAGTTCGGTCCATGTTTGACCATTGCTCCCATACAAAGTCCACAACGATCCAAAATGCTTCACTGATCGTATATATGTACCAAAATCAAACTGTTGGATTTTGAGAGTTAAGCTCCATATTTGCCCATAAGGTCCACTTTAGAAAATTACTTCACTACTCAGAGATATGAGATAAGAGATAAATATACCGAAATTTGCTTGAAATTCTACAAAATCACGGTACTAATTTGGATGATATCAGTCTGTAATTGGTCCACTTCCACCTATAAACTCTTGTAAATAACGTTATTGTGATGATATAAGCCGTATAACCTTTTTATCTTATCCTTAATCTGGTAAATATGAAAGAATTTTTAACATGTTTTTTTAATAGTTTTATTAATAGTTACATTACATATAAGATTGTTATGACAAATATACATACATGTAAATAATCGTAAGAATTGATAGAAATATAAAAACATTTGAAATTTGCACTAAAACTGAATAGGAAATACTGAATAATGATATTCGGGTCCTAACAACAGCGTAGTTTTTGTAATTGTCATTATAATTAGGTGGAGTGTATTTAAGATTCGGCAGAGCCGAATATAGCATTTTGAACATTGTTTATTCATTCAACTTAAATCAAGCTCTATCGTTTAGTGTTCATAAATGCCTTTAGAATAGAATTATCTGAAATAACTCGACTTAAAACAAACAAAAATTTAATCGTTGTTTTGCATTAAGCTTACTATATGTTTATGTGGAAACTGCAATTTATATATGTATATTAGAGTGGTCCAAAATAATAAATTTGAACTGTTCTCACCCGTAGAATTGTTCTATGAATTGTGAAACATGAGAAAATCTCTTAGATTATAATTCTGAAAAATACTAGAATAATAGGATAAAGTTAACTGGCGCGTCATCGGCTCTGAAGTTTCGAGGTGTATTAACAAGGGAAAAATATGCATTTGCCATTAAAGATATCGAAATGTTATAAATTTTTGAGTCGACTTTTATGAAACTTAAAACTTTACTTAAGTCCAATTAACCCTTAAAGGCGCTAATCTAAGTTTTTATTAGAAATACCAAATATATCAAAATTTTACCTTCGACTTTGACGATTTTTTGAGCAAAACTTTCGGAAAGTCATCCTAATATTTTTCAGAACATGTTTCTACAATTCATAAAACGGTTGTAGCGGTGGGGACGGCCTGCAGTTTGAAATTTTTTTCGTCCATACAATCTTGAAGCACTCTAATGTACTATATACATACAAATATATATTTGTCTATAAAAATAAAGTTTATGTTTAAGTTTAGTAGAGAACATTGCTGCAAAGTATGTACTCGTATATGCAGCTGATTTTTTTTGCTTTAGGAAAAATGATTTTCTTGTAAAATTGACTTAATACTGCACGCATACACACGCAGGCAAATAGAAACTTTGTGTACTAGGTTGTCAGTTTTCACATAATTTGTATGTATGTATTGTTAACATTTCATTCACATTATGTCAGTATAATGCACATACTCGTATTCACATACATACATACATACATACTATATGTATGTGCATCAAATGATATGTTTATAGTCATGCATGCATGACTGAATGAATGAGATTAAGTGCATGCTGCTTAAATAGAATTTAACTTTTTGTATTGTAGTTTCAGTTTTGTGTGCTTTAGTGATTTTTTCATTGTGTTGCTTTTGATAGTGTTTCTGCACTTTTTTATTTTTTGGTTCAACAATTGTGTCTAACACGTTTTTCGCCTTCAAGCAAAATACGTCAACGGAACTGTCAGCTAGTCTGGCTGACAAACAGACAGTCAAGTAGACTTTTAGCCTATTTGTCGTTTTTGGCAACAAACAGCGTCAACGATGACAACAACAAGAACAAGAACAATAACGTTAGTAAAAACTAAACTTTAAAATTGCATTTGTAGTTGTTTAGGAGCTCACACATTATGCCTCACAAATAACTTCGAATTGATACTTGCTTTTACTGTTGTGCATAAATGGGTTTGTTCTCAAGTATGCACTAGTACAAAAATATATACGATTATACATACACACATAAAGAAATACATAGTACATACATACATACACTTATACCTTAACGGTTTATCTCTAATATTTAATTTGCGGTCCTATAAAGTATGTATATATTCTGGTTTCCTATAGATGTATAAGTATATGAATACAGCTTATCTAACCATGTCCGGCTAACAATTAAAATTAATTTTATTTTAATTTTGGATTTGGTAATTATTTCCAAAATTATAATTATTTGGAAATATTTTATGCAGACATATATATGTTTTTCGAATACTAAGTTCTTAACAAAGATATCAAAATTAGGATATTTCAAAGCCAATTCCAAGGAAATTTCTATTTTCATCAACAAAAATATATGGCTGATAAGTACAAATTAATAAAGTATAATTTAAGAGATTTTCTCATGTTACCCCTCGAGTCTTTAGAAAACGAAAAACCATTTTTTTCGGAATGAAACCACTTTAGATTTCTTAAAGGCAATTGCTATTTTTTATAATTTTATACTGAAATAAATCATACTACTAATTTTCGAGTGTAATGACAAGTAAATAATTAACTTTATTTCATTGTTTTTTTTTATCTCATTGATATTTAAACAAAATGTTAAACATTTCCAAGTTGGTTTCAACAATAACAAAACTTTTGTCGTTTGCACTGGAATATGACAGAGGATCAGATGCATTCCTTAAATTTCTTCATCGTGGCTTTTTAACTGCGTTTTTAAGTCTTTGTTCATTTAAAACATCAACAATTGAAATTCCGGGCATTTTTAAAAAATGTTATTCATTTTTATTTATAATTTCGTTGTTAGAGCTCTTTATGTTCGCTTTTGTTATACTTTTTATTACAAAAATCATATGTTTTTTGTTTTGGTTTACAATAAATAACCAATGCAAGTATTTACAACAGTTTGAATTGCACAAAAACATTTCTTCTTAATTCAAAAATTTAATTTCTGTGAAGAATAATAAGAAGTTTATATTTTTGAAATTTATTTATATAAAAATGTTTCGGGAAGACTAACTTTTATCTAAGTCCCAATTTACATGAAGGAAATCTTTAAGCTTAGCTGATTACCTTTTAGATATCGGGGTGAAAATACGAGTGATTTAAGCAATTATATTGTGCTGTGTGAACGCCGAAGAAATTTCAAGGAAAAAATTGTATCAATCTTTTCAATAAACAACTAACCAAAGAGATAATAGTCTTAAAAATGCAGTTAAAATTTAGTATACAGAACGTTAAAATAGAATAAAATAAGTACCGTTTTGAGTAGATCTTATATTCAGCACTTTTTTAATGTAATTATAAATAAAATTAGTAATAATTTTGTGCATTAGAAAAGCACCTTTCCGAAGGTCTTCTTTGAAGGGAGTAAAAGCGTGATTGCGATTTAGGCGTAATTGCGGAACAAACCAATAAACAAACAAACTTTTAAAGACATTATATATGTGTATGTGTATGTATATGTTTGTGGATTAAAATTACAACAAACATTAACGGCAAAACCAGCAGTAGATACTATAGTAGGTATAGAGGCCTGTCAAATACATTTGAACGCACAATCAAAACCATAAAGAATTTTTCAAAGTCTATATACTGAAGTGTAGTCCAGAATAATAAATGCTGTATATGTGCGGGCAAGAGTGATAAAATAAAGATTACGCCATGCGCATGATTTCCCGTTATGTGTTGTAGAAGTTTTATTCTAAGACAGTGGTGTTCAAAAATAAAAATGAAGATGTATTGGTGAGAAATTTTTTCCAGCAAACATATTGTCAAACGATTAAAATAAAACAAATAAAAAGTTTTAGCCAGATATAACGAAAACGTAAAAATTCAAGTATCAAAATACATAAATTTGAACTTTTTAAATAAGAAATCACCAAAAAATATAATGTTAAACACAACTTGCGTAATATTTTTATAATATTTTAGTCCGCTTTTACACTTTTCAACTCGTCAAGGCAAGTATTTTTGGATGAGAAGGGAAACGAGAACAAAAGGGGTGCAAACTTGACGGTACTAACCAATTTTCTTTGTTCCTTTTGTTTTTTTTTTCATGCATGTTGATTTGCATTAAAAAGTACGAAAATTGAATTGACGTGTATGAATGAAATGTCAAGTTCAAAAAAGGAATTGAACAAAATCTGGTCAGCTAAAACTGAAGAGTGTAAAACAAGACTTACAGTATTTTGTAAATGAATATATTAATTGAGCATATTTTATTAATTCATTTAATTTCATCCATCATATACAGTTAATTATTTTCAAAGAATTCCGTATTTTTTTTATTAAATTTATCTGGCTGACTATTCTTTCGATGTTTTGTTTAAATAGGAGAAGTTTTTGTAGAATTTTCTTATTGAAATTCAGAAATTGTTTCCTTTAAAAATTTTAGTTCATGGAATTCATCATTTAAAATTGCTTTTTATGTTTACAAATAAATAAGTAATTCCTACTATACTGATTCAATATTATTTGGAATTAT
The DNA here is from genome assembly GCA_950370525.1 of Bellardia bayeri. Taxonomy (NCBI): domain Eukaryota; kingdom Metazoa; phylum Arthropoda; class Insecta; order Diptera; family Calliphoridae; genus Bellardia; species Bellardia bayeri. The sequence goes on along the minus strand of OX493268.1, from coordinate 40,592,225 downwards.
TATACTTAAACTAAACAATTGTAAATTATTAATAACACACTAATATAAGTTTAGTTTTGTTTTTGAAATATGTCATGTTCTTCTTAATATTTATGAAAAATACTCGTGGATGTTGTCTCAAAAAAAGAGAGAACTTGGTAACAAAAACATTAATAAAACAAACAAATGATAGAAAATTTTAATAATTTAGAAAATCGTCACTTTCAATGAAAAAATCTTCAAATCATTACTTTGCTATTTTTAAAATAAAAAAATCGTCAAAAAGAAGATAAATCGTCAAATCTGGCATCTGTGGACACACGCTTTTTGAAGGCATTTTTGTATTTGTTTCTTCTTCCAAAAACTATTTGTTTGGAGTTTTTTGTTTTTGCACTCGCAAAATAATGTGATATATAATTGTATTGCCCTATATCTTCTATAAAAACACAGATATACAGTGATGTGCAATAAAATAGAGCCAATCGCTTCGCAACACTTTTATTCTTTATAAATCCCTCATACAAAAAAGTACCTACAAAAAGGGGCTGCACTTTTTTTATGCCTCTCTAATAAAAATAATCTAATAACGTCGGCGTCATTATTTTATGTTACACTTTTTACCCATTTCCCATATAAAAAAGGAAAAAAGTGTAACATATATGTAAAATTTTTGCCAGAAAAGAAAACGCCATAAGTGTTTTATTGTTTAAGATTTATTACTTTTAATGTTTTTATTTACTTTTTTGTTGTATTTTAGTAATAGCTTCTATAAAATCAACAAACTTCTCTTCAGCCATTATGTTATTTAAAAAATTCGAAGAACAAATTTATTTTTTATTAAAACATCAGATTTCGGGATCAGCTGCTGACTATGTAGCTGTTGTTTTTAGCTGACTAGAGGGCGGCATAAGTACCCAGCGGCATTAAAAAAAAAACAACTATGAATAGAAATTAATAATAAAAAAAATGATAATTACAGCAAAAACTTCGAACTACCAGAACTAACACTGGTTAAAGGATTGATGTTTGTCTGTTGACTGGCAAAGAATTTTGATAAGAGAAAGTGGGATTTCTCGAAACATATGTAAATTCAACAACCCAGGTTCGAATCCCAGTCAAGAAAAATTATTAAAATTTTTAATAATAAAATTTTTCAAGTTGTAATTCCTAACTTCAGTAAAAATAATTTAATGAAAATTAAATTTAATGAACTCAAGCCTGACTAAACTGATCAAGAAATATAATTTTTATAGTTTAATAAGAGTTTGCGGGAAGGTGCCATTGGTCTGCTTCTTCTTTTTTAACAAAACAAAAACAGCTGTACATGAAAAAAAAGTGTTACACTATTGTGATTTTATGTTCTATTCTGATCATTAAAAATGCGACATCTTAAAAATGTGAGGTAAACATTATATAAATGTACATAATAAAGGTGTAACATTTTATTTCAGAAAAGAAAACACCATAAGTATTAATAAAACAAATTTAAGTCCACAAATTTAAGTCCACAAAATAAAGAAACACTTGTTAAAAAGCAGAAACTAAATGCAAGTACCTTAATTATGTGCTTTTGAGCGAAGATGACAATAATAATTCAGCGCAGAATGGTAATTCTAAGCGGAAACCATTGAGACCAATACCAATTTCTTTACGATGAGAAAAAATTAAATGGGAATCTTAGAGTAACCGCAGAAAAACCTCTTAAGTGAAATCGACCTGTCCAGTGTGGTAATTGTCTAGAGTTTGGACATACTAGAATTTATTGTATCTTGCGTTCTTCATCACAATGGGATATTATTCAAAAGGTTGTCAAAAAAAATTGTCCGAGCTTGCCCAGTTTACGAAGACTTACTAAAAATATTGGGAAAGGAACAGCTAAGAAGTGACATTTTTGAACCATCGACCGTTAACATTGATATTTCTAAAACCGGTGAATTTCGTGATTCAAACAAATGGCCTTCATCACATTTATGGAAATGGCTAATTATCTTAAACGCGTGTAGATAGGGTTGGATCAATGCCTTGTAAAAACGATCTAGCACCCCGCTAAGGTCCATTTTTTTTGTCAAGCTCTTGCAAGAGTAATTAGTTTAAATTTTAGTAAGATTTAGTAAGATTTACTTGTTGTTATGCCTAAAAACGCAGATTCTATTAATAAATAAACAAGTTAAAAATAATGTTTTATCTAGCTACTTACAAAATATACTTACGAGTATATTTATTATCTCTTATTGTTGAGTGTAGTGGCATTACTCTGAATAAAAAAAAATAAATGTATTTGTTACTATTGGACAATTGTTTAAATAAGTATCAAAACAAAATCTAGAAGTTTGTGCAGTCGATCCTTAGGGCCACAGTGGATGAATTATTTGGTTGGCGTGTTTGATTGTTATTTTGTTGCATTTTCGCTTTAAGTATTCTTTATTATGCTCAGTTTGTTTTTATTCTTATTTCAATTTCTATTTGAATGGGGAAACAAGTAGACATTTCTCTTGTACTTCTTGTCCGACTTTTGATTCGTTTTCTACTCTTCATTTTTATTTGTTTTCCTCCTTGTGTGTGTTTTTTTATTTTATTAATATTTTATTTGTGCTCAAGTGGCCTCTTTTATTTTAACTATTACTCCTTTATAGCTTTTGTCGTTGTTGCTTCCATAATACAGTAAGTTTGTGAGTTTGTATGTAAATAGTTTTGGCCCAAGGCTTGTTTCTGCTCTGCTGCAAAGTACTTTTAATTTTTGTGTTTTTTTTTTACGTATTTTTATACCCTTCACCCTCATGAGAAGGGTATATATAAGTTTGTCATTCCGTTTGTAATTTCCACAATATATATTCTGGATCCTTATAGATAGCGGAGTCTATTAAGCCATGTCTGTCAGGCTGTTGAAATCAATTTTCTGAAGTGCCCAGATATCTTCGGGATCCAAATCCAAAATCCGACCATAAATGACGGAGATATGAGGAAAACAAAGTGTATTAATATTGTTACGAACAAATTCATCAACAGATGGCGTGTTTATCGACATACAACTTGTTTAGCATTTTCATTAACAGATGGCGTGTTTATCGACATACAACTTGTTTGTGTACATTTAAATAAATATATTTTCTTCAAACTACTTGACGCTTTTATTTGGCAATTAAAAATCCGGTTTATTTAAAGGAAATAAACTTCCGTTTTTAAAAGGTAAAAACGTAACAATATAATATATATATGTATGTGTGTATGTATATAATATAATTATGCATCCACAACAAAGGTGAAGGGTATATAAGATTCGGCATAGCCGAATATACTACTCTTACTTGTTTTCTTTCTATTTTGTTTTCAGTTATGACTGTTACTGTTGTTATAAGGCATATTTGGTTTTACATTTTCTTGTTGTCTGAGTTCCGTTTTGGTTTTTAGAATTATTTAAGGAACAAACATTGGTTGGTTTATTGATTTAACGATGTGTTGGTAGGTTTTTAGTTATTTGATGACAAGCTTATTTAAATCCATTATCCTCAGACTATAAAAGTAAAAACTTTCTGCACGTTAAATCTTCAACTTATTTGTTGAATGTAAATATTATAAGGGAAGGAAACTGTTAATTTTGAATATATATTTAAATGGAAACATGTAACTGAGACTTGTAGAATAAAGTGTGTTTATTTTGTACCACTTGCAATCATAGAGAACTTTTTTATTGACAGCATGCTATGCTATTATATGGCAATCTCAAGATATTTAGTTATTTAGATTTTAATGGAATCGGAAAATCTAGTAATTTTGTTGCTTGCAATATAATGTGGCAATGGGATTTGGATGAAGGTTTAATCTGGATAAATAGTTTTTTCCTTAGCTGTTAGATTTTATTGCAATAAACCTGACTGGTATGTTTTAAGAATATTTGTACTGGAGTTACTAGGAGTATCTCATAGTTGAATATGTCTAAACTGATTTTAAGAATAGCTGAAGGTTTGATCTTTGTCTTTCTTCCTTTGTTGTTAGTTTTCGATACGGTTTAATAGTACATTTACACCTACGCAAAATTTAGTCGATTTTAATTAAAATCTTAAAGAAAATTTTTGGCGTTTATACTACTGCTTTTTGACATATTGTTGGATTTCATTTTCATGATAAAAACAGCTGATTGAAAAAGAAAATAAATTATATTGTAAACTTTTAGTAAAAAAAAAATGAAGAGACAAAAACAAATTTTATTATATTTTACATCCAGATCTGCAGAAAAACAATCGGAATTAACATTTTTGCGTAAAAAAAAAAACAGCAGCATTTGTTAAATATAAGGTTTCACAAACTTCTGCAAATGTACTACACGCAATTATTATATAGGAGGTTGGGATGGACACACGTAAGTATAGGAAATAAGTTGGCGTAATTTAACTAAATATGTTTATATTATAGACTCATCACGGCTCGTTTTATATGGAAGATGTGCCGATTATGCCAGAAGAAACGTTTTCTGTAAATTAAGCTCGCTTGTAGCAATACAGTTTATATTTACATAATAATTTACATACCCCTTATTTATTATTGGTTTATCAATTTCCACAAATGTTTATTTATTTATTTAGTATACGGTGTAGTTTGCCGCAAATTTAATTTATATCTCGCTATTTTTCTTATTTTTTTTAAATTTATTTTTGTGGAACTGTCAAATTTTTCTTGTTCAGTGCTGAATTTTTTAGTAGTTTAGTTTGAAATTCCGAGTTGTATAACAAGATTTTGTGAGATTTTGCCAAAATCTCGTGACGAACTAGATTTTGTTTTATATAGGAAATCTAGTAGAACGGAACAAGATTCCGCTCAAATAGTATAAGCCAAAATTTTGTAATGTACAATGGATAAATGTAACCAAATGGATGTTAAAATGGGGCTACACATTTTCAGCTCATTTCTAACTAAGAAACTTCAATTATATTATTATAAATAAAAAATTATTTTAAGTTCGCCTGGCAAAATTGTTTTAATGTGCTTTTAAAAGAACTTTTTTAAGCATATAGCAACTTACATCCGATTTGTTATTTTACTGGCAAATAATTGTATGCCAACTGTCCGGTGCACTCGCGTTTTTTTATATTGTTCGATGTGCCGTGTCCAGTTTTTTACCTTAATATGTTTTAATCTTCTTATGTCTGCGTCGAGTGTCCAATATAAATTAATAAAAAAAACAAGTTAGAGTGCTGTATTCGGCTGTGCCGACATTTTAGTACCCTCCACCTAAACGTAATAAGAAATACAAAAACTACACTGGACTAGAATATCCTAATTCTGTGTTTTCTATTAAGTCTTAGTACAGATTTTATTATGTACTATTTTATATATTGTTTGAAAGACAATATAACCATTTAGTCGTAATTCATTAATGTGATTTTATTTTAAATATTTTGCAATTAAATCTAATTTTGACCATTTATAATTCATGTAACTACCGATTCTTACTGTAATTAACAGAGTTTGTCTGATTTTCATAATAATCTTGATTGTAATTTAACAATTTATAAAATTAAAAGAACATTTTTCCATATTCACAACAAGTTAAGAAACAGAGTATGAAAAAAAAGGATAAGATGTAAGATGAGGCTTTTTGGTTTGAATTTGATCTCAAATTTTAGCCGTTTAACATTATTTATATCTGTTTTATACGTATTTAAGTGAATTTTGGAAGTGGCCTTTATATGGGATCTGTGGTCAAACATGGACCAAACTAAAAAAAATTCGTTTTGCGATTCCTTTTTGCATGAAACTTGTTTTTGCTGAATTTTGTCTTGATATTCCAATTTTACAGGCATTTATGTATAATTGATCAATATTTCGGGATAATTTCTATATGGGGGCTATGAGAAATCATGGACCCATTCTTACTATTTTCCTCACACTTTCTTCTTTTATCATAAAAATAACTTATACAAAATTTCATGGTATTATCTGCAATATATTTAAAAGTATATATACAGTGGCACAGTAAAGTATACATACCCCCTTGAAAAACGGGGTTTTGGGTTATCTATTAACAATTTAGTAATAAAGTTCATTTCAAACAAATTCAATCGAACAACAAACAATAAATTTTGACCAAAAATGTTTTTCCACACAATATTTATTAACAAAAATATATAAAATTCATTTTTCAAACACAGAAAAGTCTGCAGACGGCTGTGTGGAAAAGTAAATAAAATGGAACTCCTTACTTAAACAGTGCTACCACACACTTCAGGCAACTTCCCGAGATACTATTATTTAGAAGAAAGTTTAATTGTTGTTAATTTTGCAGTTAATTTTGTTATTTAACGAAAATGAGTAAAGAACTTTGTGTAAATGTGGGTGAGCTTATTGTAAAGTTCCATAAAGAAAAAAATCTTTAATAGAGATTGGAAAACTAGTTGGGCGTCCAAAATCGAGCATTCAGGCAATAATTCGGAAATATAATGAAACAAAAAGTGTAGAAAACAAACCAAGAAGTGGTTGCCCACCTAAACTGACTCCACGTGCAAAGCGGCAAATTTTTTTGAATGTTCAAGAAAAGCCTAAAATTACGGCAGTAGAAATTGCAAAGACTTTAGAACGCCAGCATATTGCTTCACTGCATCCAGAAATGGTGAGACAAGTATTAAAAAACAATGGATTTCACAGCCGTGTGCCCCGAAATAAGCCGTTTATTAGTAAAATAAATATGCAAAAACGCGTCGTATTTGCTAAAAAATACATTGATGCAGATGTGGGTTTTTGGGCTAATATTTTATTTAGCGACGAAAGCAAGTTCAACTTGTTTGGTTGTGACGGCAAACAAAAAGTATGGCGTCGAAATAACGAAGCATTATTGCCTAAAAACTTGCTTCCTACAGTTAAACACGGTGGTGGCTCCATTATGGTATGGGGTTGCATGTCGGCGGCTGGGGTGGGTAATTTAGTATTTATCGATATACTTAAATATTCTCAAAGATAATCTGAGGCAATCCGCGAATAATTTGGGTCTTGCAGAAGATTGGTACTTTCAGCAAGACAACGACCCAAAGCATACCGCTATTGTTGTTAAAGAATGACCACTGTATAACTTCACCTCAGTCACCGGATTTAAACCCTATAGAGAATTTATTGGATGAATTAGACCGCCAAGTTAGAAAAAGGATCTTAAAAACGCTCTATTTGAAGAATGGAATTTAATTTCAAATAATTACACGCAAGTATTAGCAAATTCTATGAAAAATAGATTAAATTCTGTTCTACAAAGCCAAGGCGGACCCAAAAAGTATTAATTTTGTTGTTTTTTTTTATTTACTTCTAGCCCAAATAGTTTTTTTATTTAAAGTATGTAGACTTTTCTCTGTTTGAAAAATGAATTTTATATATTTTTGTTAATAAATATTGTGTGTAAAAAAATTTTTGGTCAAAATTTATTGTTTGTTGTTCGATTGAATTTGTTTGAAATGAACTTTATTGCTAAATTGTTCATAGATAACCCAAAACCCCGTTTTTCAAGAGGTATGTATACTTTACTGTGCCACTGTACATATGTAGCAAGAAAAATGAAGTTGTCTTATTTCGATCCATAACTCTGGTTCTACTATACCGATTTTGCTGATTGTCAATAGCATACTGGTTAGGAGAACTATAAGCGGTTTTTTGTAAACTTTGTTGATTTCGGTTGTGGCCTGTGGACGTGAGAGTGTTTTACAGAGACAGACAGACAGACGGACAATACTCAATCGACTTATAATTTGTTGGGTCTCAGAAGAATTGTATGCATATTCCAATTATAATGAAGAATTTATATTTGACTCTTTCTTTTAGTACTGCGTTTTGTTTACATTTTTGCAGCCTATAACATAAAGCGAACAACAACATTAAACGAACTAATGTTGTTTTTTAAAACGTCAAACAAACTAATTTTGGCTTTTTAAAACGTCAATATTGACACATTTGTATACTTTGTGGGTATTCTCGGAAGAATTTGGCAAAATAACAAAAATACCGAAAGTGATTCGCTACGCAAAAGCGAGATGTGGCGTGAAAAGCTCTAAACGAATAAAAGTTCTTACTGCTCCCCAGGGCAGTAAAAGCTTTTGGTTAGTCACTAAAAGAATAAAGGATAATGCTAGTTCTTGAATTCCTACTCTTTTAAATAATAATAAACCATTCACCCGGTTGATGAAAAGCAAAAAAATTAAGCATTCTTAATAATGTTATTTTTTCAAGCTAAAATGGCCTAAATTTATTCAATGTAAATAAAAATCCAATTTTAATTACAATATTTTCCCGACGTTTCGTCGATTGTTTGTCGACTTTTTCAAGGGATTGTAATATTAAATCTTTTTTAACACATTAAGAAGTCCTAGATGTATCCAGGAATATATGTAAAATAATTCTTAAGTTGTAAACCCAATACATAAATTTCTATAATTTCTATAAATTTTATTGAGCCTTTTTTTAAAAGAATAAAAGTATTTGAAACAAAAATTAAAAATTACCTAAGACTATAACACAGGTCAACACGATTTTTTCTATACCTCTGATTTGGATTACTTATGCCAAACTAAAGAAAGAAAAAATATTTTTATCTAATAAAGTTTGCTTTTGTAGATACCAGAACGAAATTTCAACATTTATGGAAAATATCTATTTTTCAATGTTAATCATATTTAAAATTAAAACAAGTTATGAATTATATATTTTAATTAATTTTTATTATAAAAGACAGGACAAATAAACATAAAAATATAAAAAAAAATGATACAAATGAAGCTTTAAAAATGAATACTTTTAGTATTTCTAGTGTAATCGTCAGAACTTTCTCGTATGAGCATCCAAATGTAGTCACCCATCATGTTCTCATTATATTGTCCTTGATATCTTTGTTCAAAGTTCATTATATTCTGGTGGAAGTGTTCCCCTTGCTCTTCTGAATATTCACCCAAGTTATCTTTGAATTTATCCAGTGACATTCTGCAACCCATGGCTTTGAAGCTGTCAAGCATATTAGAAATAAGCTCTTCATAATTTTCGGCTTTCTTGTTACCAAGGAAGCCATTAATGACTGCTTTAAGGCTGAGCCACGCTTGTTTTTCATGAGTACTCAGGAGCTGAAGAAACTGTTCACTCGCCATTATTTTCTTTATTTGTGGACTGACGAAAATACCAGCTTGGTTGGCAACCCTTTGAATAAAACGTACTATTTTGTCAGTGCTTAATCGTTCTTGAATAATATTAAAAATTTTGCATTAAAAACTGTGCTATATATATAACAAAGTTACAAACATATAAAAGAAAGCATAAGGTGTTTGAAAATAATAAAATATGCCCAAAAATAAAGCTCGTCGTAGTTTGGCAAATAAAAAAATAATACTTTGTAACCATTGCGAAGATGAAATCAAAGAAGAATCAGATGATTTTATAGAGTGTGACAAGTGCGGGAAAAATTTTCATTTTCAATGCACTCAATTGAGTAAAAGAGAGTTTGAGAGTCTATTAAAAAATGAAAAAGAAACTTTCAACTGTCATTTATGTAAAGAAGGAGATGGAGAAATAAGGAAAGAACTAAATACAATTAAAACTGAGCTGAGAAAACTAGAGAAGTTAGAAATATTGGATCAGCTGACTAAGTCGATAAACTTCATGTCAGCAAAGTTCGATGAAATATTTAAAGATGTTGCAGAAAATAAGAAGAAGATAGCAGAAGTACAAAAGGAAAATAAAAAATTGAAAACTGAAATAAAAACTTTAAAAACATCTGTAAAAATACTGAATGATTATCGAGTACAAAACGATTGTGTTATAAGAGGATTGAAAGTTGGTGCCAAAGATAATGCAGTCGATGCTGTAGTTAATCTTTCTAAGGTTGTTGGTGTTAATATTGAACCAAATGCTGTTAATGCTGCATATTTTCTTAGAACCAAAAAAGAATCTGAGGATGGAAAAAAAACTGTTGTGGTTAAATTTTCTTCCAAATTTCATAAGGAACGACTGATGGCTTCTAAATCAAAACTGAAAGAAAATGAAAGTACAAGAGAGGTGTTGGTAAATGATTTTCATAGCAAGGAAACTATGAACCTTTTCTATTATGCCAAATCATTAAAAACTATTGGTTTTCAACATATTTATATTAGAAATGGTAGAGTCTATTGTAAAAAAAGTGATATTACAAAACAACAACTTATCAGAGATGAAGATGATGTTGATAATATGTTATTGGAAGCAACTACTAATAAACATTGGAAGAGAAGATCTATGATTAATAGCAGAAGAGTTGATGATGCAAATTCAAGTGATGATGGAGATGATGGTGCTGCTTACGTGTCCCCTTAAAATGGAAGGTTTATATTTAATTTTTATAATTTTTCTATTTTTTATGATTAAAAATCAATATTTTCAACAATTTGCGAATTTTAAAACTTATCTTTGTAATTTGAAATTCAATTTTCTTAATATTATTAGTATAAATATCAGAAGCGTTTCGTCTGTTGATAAATTTAATAAATTTAAATCGTTGATAGCAAGCTTTCCCAAGTTACCGGATATAATAGCTGTCCAAGAAACCTGGTTTCAGAAGGATATTGTACAACTTTACAAACTTCCAGGTTTTAATAATGTACATTGTTGTAGAGAAGATGCTTATGGTGGTACGACTATATATATTAATAAAAACATATAATTTAGTGTTGAAGAATGCAAGAGTAGTAATTTTGTTGAGCATATAGTTTTGACTTTGAACAGTGTTAAAGTTGAAAGCAAACCTTTGAAGATAGTGTCATTTTATCGATCGCAAAAGTGTAGCGTAAATGACTTTATTAATATTTTTGACTGTATTTTAAGCAAACATGCTCGGAGTCCAATAATTATTGTTGGAGATTCTAACATTGATCTTACTCAAAATCCTCATTTTATTGATTTGTTGACCGTTATTCAAAATTATGATTGTGATAGTGCTCATAACTTAATAACAAGACCTGTCAGTAGAACGTGTATTGATCATGTTTTTAGCAATTTTTCTGAAGAAATTTATGTTGATTCAGTTGAATATAATTTATCTGATCACAATATAATTTGCTGTAAATTTAAGAAAGAGGTAATGAAAAATGAATATGTTGAGATTAAAAAGACACACTGTGACTATGAAAAGGCTGGTGAATACTTGCATAATAATTTACTAGACAACTATGAATCATTTAATTCTTCAGAATTAACAACCGTCTTGGTGCATTGTATTAAAGGTGCTATAAATAATTCAATTGTAGTAACTAAATACAAAAAGCCGTTACGCTTTGAGCTAACTCCATGGATTAACAAGAATCTTCAAGATTTAATTTTATTTAAAGAAAAACTCTTAAGGAAAAGGCATAAATCGAAAAACAAACAGAACATTAATGATATTTTAAAGAGAATCAGCAAAGTTATAAAAATGTCTACAAAAAAGTGTAGAGATGATTATTATGCTGGAAATTTATTGAAGGCAGGTAATGATCCTAAGAAATCGTGGAAATTTATAAATAGTACTCTTGGTCGAACAAAGAGCAACGTCATTAACCTTAAAGATTCTCAAGGGCAACCAATAATATGTGACCAAGATAAAGTGAATTGCCTTAATAATTATTTTATTACGAGTGTGGAAAATCTTAAAAGGGAAATTGAAATTTACCCTGGTGATGTGTTCAATTCTTTACGGACTCTTTCACAGTCACCTCATCGTTTTACACTTTGTAACGTTAATGATAATGATATGTTTGAAATAATCCAAAATTTGAAAGATAATAAAAGTCCAGGCTATGATGGTATTTCGCCTAAATTTGTAAAAGAATGTAGAGATATTATAATCCCAATACTAAAAGATATTTTTAATAAAATCGTTAACAATTCAGACATCTTAAAAGTACACAAAATAGTTCCAATTTCGAAAGAAGTTAATGCAACAAATATAGACAAATATAGACAAACTTCTATTGTATATGGAGGAAAATACTTTTTTATACAATTATCAATTTGGATTTCGAAAGGGTTGTAGTACTGAAGATGCTGTGTTGAATGTAGTGCGGTTCATTTGTAGTGGGCTTGATGGTGGTTCTAGTGGAGTTGCTGGAATGTTTTTTGATTTTACTAAAGCTTTTGATTTAGTCGATCATGAAATAATGTTACAGAAATTAAAGAAATATGGTATTCAGGGACGAGAACTTTTATTATTTAAAAATTATTTCAGTAATAGAAAACAATATGTTAATATAAACAACACTGACAGTTTTCTTGGTTCTGTTGATTATGGTGTACCGCAGGGTAGTGGATTGGGCCCTCTTTTGTTTTCTATATATTTAAATGATTTAAAAAATTTAAATTTAGATGGGCAACTTTTTATGTTTGCAGATGATGTGTGCTTGTTTTACCCCTACAAGTACGATTTATCACTTAAAACAAGAATTGAAAGAGATGCTGCGTTGATATTTGAATTTGCGCGATTAAATCGATTAGTTCTTAACCCTGACAAAACCAAATTAATACGCTTTAGACCACATGCTTTAAGTATAAACAGTGATTTCAACGTGTTTATTAATGGAAAAGCTGTTTACGAAACCCATTCCGTAAAGTATTTGGGAATCACAATGTAAAGTAATTTGTCATGGGATTTACGTATAACCGATTTGAAAAGGAAAATAGCTCCAGCAATTGGAATTTTATATAAATTAAAAAATAAACTTGATGTTAAATCAAGGTTGATGATATTTCAATCTTTGATTCAATCGCATTTGAATTACTTAGCAATTATATATGCTTACAATAAAAATAACATTTCACTGAAATCGCTTCAACGCATGCAAAACAAAGCATTAAAAATTGTTTACAAACTACCAATACTGAATTCAACTGTCACATTGTTCAAAGATATAAGCAAAACAATTTTACCAATTTATGGATTGCATGAGTATCAGGTGTTAATGTTTGTTTTTAAATGCATTAACCATATTGGTCACCAAAGCATGACATTTTCTCAACAGCAATTTAGTTTTAACACACGAAACAGAACAAATTTAAGCATTCCTCGATGTAGACTAGAAACTACCAAGCAACGCATTGATTACGTGGGTGCTATAAAATTCAATAATTTACATGCAGATTTAAAGACAATTAATCGAATTTCACTATTTAAATTGTCTTGTAAAAAACATTTATTTAACAACATCGAAACGCTTTTGTAATTTTTTATTTTTTGTAAAACAGTTCTTATGCATATTTTTTGTAATTTAATAATATTAACCTTAAGTTAAATCTTTTATTTGTGCTTTTGACAATGAATTAATTTGCCAACTTGCCTCAATAATGCCTTACGGCGCTGAGGCCGAAATTTAAATGTATTTAAAATATTTTGTACAAATAAAATTTTTTCTGTAGAAAAGTTTTTTCTATAGAAAACAAAACAAAACAAAAAAAAATTTTAGCCTCTGACAGTTTTGGGAAAAATGTTTTTAAATATTGAAAGGCTTCGGAGTTTTGACGAAGAGCCTTAACGAATTGCTTCATGAGTCCTAATTTTATGAGCAGTGGAGGCATTAAAATACGATCAGGCTCTACAATTGCCATGAATGCTGCTGGTAGTGAAGTGTATCGGCTCTACTGTCCCATAAGCAAAGGTAACACGGATATTTAGTGTATCCCCCTTGCATTCCCTCCAGAAAACCAACCATTTTGAATTCCCCTATCACAGGCCAGGCATACTGTTCATATTTTAAAACTTGAAGAACCATTTTAACGCTTTCGTAATTTTCTTTGAGCATTATAGAATGAGCCAGAGGAAGTGATGGAAATTTATTGCCATTATGAAGAAGAACAGCTTTTAAGCTTCTTGTAGAGCTGTCGATGAAAAGACGCCATTCAGAGAAATGCAAGGGATTCCGATTGCATCAAACAAACCTTTCACATCATTAAAGTAACACAGTCCGTCGTCCTTATTGAAAAACCCAGCAAACATTTCATGACGCTTTCTTTGGTCACTTATTTTAAAGTTGTCCTTGAGCAAATTCCACTGTTTTAGCCGTGAAGCTAATATTTCTGCTTTAATTTTAGGAAGGTTTAAATCTCTTATTAAGTCATTAAACTCTTCTGCATCAATGAGATGTGGTTCAACAGATGGTGTCGCGATTACGAACTCGCTGCCTTCGCTATTACTAGATAATTGTGATAGCGGTACCATCTCCTGAGTCTTCACGTTTGGCCTAGAAGGAACTGGAAAAATTTCACTGTGAGGTACTGGAGCAGACGTTGATGGTAGGTTTGGATACAGGATCTTCTTGTCATTTTTTCCAGCACGACGCTTACGTAGATAAACAACACAAAAATAGCAATCATTGATATGATCAGTTGGCTCTTTCCATATTCTTGGTACAAACTTCATCTTTTTTTCTCCTTGGTACCAGGCTGGAAAAAAATCAATATCATTCATTAACAAATGACGCATTTAATGTATATTTTAAAAATATGTAAATAGGTAAACAAATGTACTTTAAATATAAGGTGTATTTTCTTACCTTCTAAAGTGTTTTTGCAGTTATTACATGAGAAGTGAGGCGCCCATATTTTATCCTGACTTCGTAGGGGCATGTTAAAATAAGCTTCATAGGCTTCACAAATTTTTAATTGATGATAAACTAAATTTTTTGGCTCTCACTTTAATGAACTCACCACAAACATAGCAAAAAGAGTCCACGTCGTTTTTACATATTTTCGATGACATTTTTAGGGCTCGCGACACATAAAACACGTTATTCCTCTAGAAAGCGCACTCGCATACTACCATAACACTCTGCTTCCTCTCACTTCACACCCACATTCCCACTCACCCCTCTCTAGCATCATAAATGCAACGGCTTTTAAAAAAATGTCCAATAACCACCGTATATTTAGTTTTCATTATATTAAGTACAAAAGCAAACTTTATTTATTATTAATGGAGTTCCTGTTTACTTTTCCATTTATATAATCAGAAAATAATCACTAAATAAAAGACTCAAAAAAAATTTTTTTTTGTTGACCTGTGTAATGTATTATCTTAATTTACAATAATTTGTTTAAAGCACCAATCACTAACATTAATATTTGTGTATAAAAAATAACATATAAATTTAACAGAAATGTAAATCTGCCCTTGCTCCCGGATCTAACATATGAGGAAAACTCTTAAAATAAACTTAAATCTAATAAAAACAAACAACAAAAAAAAATACAAAATTTAACATAAAATTCTCAAAAAGGCTCTATCCTCTATGTGTGCCAGATAAACTTTTTTTAAAAAACCGATGACTTAAGTTTAGATTTACATCAAAGCTAGGAATTTCTTCATTTAAAAGAACCGATAGGTGAGAGATAGTTTGTGTTATACTAACTGAAAACTCTTTGCTCATTAAATATTTCGTTAATATGAAGATTTTCGTGTATTATAAGTCTATTTAAAAATCTTCTCAGAATGTCGCACACATACAAACCGATTGGTGTTATTTTTGAATGATAATATATATATGAATTTGAATAAGGTCTATTTAAAGATTCGAAGTTTTTTTTGAATGCAACGTCTCAAAATTTTTCGTTCAAATATTTCCATTTCTTTGATAACAGTAGGGGAAACACTGAACCAAATTGAAAAACCATATAAGAAAACAGGTCTTATACTAGTTTTATATAAAAGAAGTTTCGTCTTCTTTGGTAAATGTTTGTTATAAATAATGTTTGAAAAAGCACCCATTATCTTATATGATCTTTTACTATGTATTTATATAATCTTTTACTTTCTGGAACAACATAATATTTACATTTTTTTTTTATTCAAAATATTTATTTTATATTAAAAGTATATGCCTCAGCGCCACTAGGACATTATAGAGGCAAGCTAGCAACTATTTTTACAAAATGTTTACATATTCATTGATTTTGAATTAAATTATATAAAAAATGAGATCATTCTAACTTAATGGCATTTATAGCAGAAGCATTTCCAAATTTTCATATAAATATTCTTTTAATCTCTTTTTATACTCTTCACCTTCATGAGAAGGGTATATATAAGTTTGTCATTCCGTTTGTAATTTCCACAATATAATTTTCCGACCCTATAAAGTATATATATTCTGGATCCTTATAGATAGCGGAGTCGATTAAGCCATGTCCGTCTGTCTGTCTGTTTGGATGTTGAAATCAGTTTTCTGAAGTCGGCAGATCTCTTTGAGATCCAAATCTTCAACAATTCAGTCAGACATGCTTTCGAGAAGTTTGCTATTTAAAATCAGCAAAATCGGTTTAGCCCAACTAGAGTTATGGACCGATATGTGAGACAAGCTCCATAAAAATTTGATATTTTTTGTACATTTTATTGCAATATTTTGAAATATATTGCAGATAATGCCATGAAATTGTATACGTTGTTGTTATGATAATAGAAGAACGTGTGCAAAAAATAGTATGAATCGGTCCATAATTTCTCATAGCCCCCATATAAAGTTCACGTCCAAAATTCACTTAAATGCGTATAAAACAGATATAAATAACGTTAAACGGCTAAAACTTGACATGAAGAATCTTTATAGGCAAATCAATTGTTGTACTAAATTTTATGGTGGTCGGCCCAAAATTGGTCATAGCTCTCATACAAGGACCACATTTGAAAAATACATTTATCTCTATATATATATTGTATAAATATCGGTACCGGCTCAAAACGTTGCACAGATCATTTACATATATACAAAAATCATCCCACAAAATTTTGTGAATTTCGGTCTATTTTTAACCGTATGCCCCATATAAAGCCCTCTTCCGAAAATCACTTTAATACTCATAAATCTCTTATAAATAAGGATACCAATCCAAAATTTTACACGCATCATTTGCATACATGCCTAAATCAAACTGCAGGATTTTGAGAATATCGGTCCATATTTGACTATGTCCCCCATATAAGGTCCACTTCCGAAATCCACGCTAATACTAATATATATCTTAAATATACCGTTACTATGTTTGAATTCGACGCGAAATATCCTCATATGCATGAGAATCACTGTTCCAAAAGTTAGGAAGATCGGCCTATAATTTGTCATAGCTGCCATATAAAAATTTCCAAAAAACAAAAAAATTCGGGTCAAAAAATATTCTTTTCAAATTTTACCCATATTCGGTCCATATTTTATAATCATGATATATATCGTTGGAAAGGTATTTTTAATACATTTTATTTAATGTATTACAAATTATCATACACCCAGTAGGTCCCAAGATATAGGACTATACATTTTCAACTTTACGGGCCCGCCCCCTCGAAAATAGGCGTGACCGACAACAATTTTTTTTTTTGCTGGCATCTCCTCTAAAAGCCCTATTTGATGAAGTTTTTTTTTTTGAGCAAAGTCACTAAAACCGAATTGTTCCCCTTTTTTATACTCTGTTTGTTAAATTACACTCAAGATTATTATGAACATCAGACAAACTCTGTAAATTATGGTAAGAATTGGTAATTAAATCGATTAAAAATGGTGAAAATTAGACAAAATTTCAAAATATTTAACATAAATTATGTTGGTCGTAAAATTGTCTTTCAAACAATATATAATATAATAATTAAATTTACACTAAGACTGAATAGAAAACACAGACTAAGGATATTCTAGTCCTATAACCAGTGTAGTTTTTGTATTTCTTACTACGTTTAGGTGGAGGGTATTTAAGATTCGGCACAGCCGAATATAGTACTCTTACTTGTTTAAATCCGTATTGATTTTCATACAACATATTATTATCTTCCAAGTACGTGGATAGCTGTGTGAATAATATTTTTTCGTATATTTTGTCAAGAGTAGACAGTAAAGCTATAGGTCTGTATTGTTGAAACAAGTTTGCATTTGGTACCTTTGGTATAGGAACAATTTTGTGATTTTTTAAAGAATCAGGATATATAGAAGTGTTTATAATGTTATTAAAAATGTTTACGAAACATGGACTCAATTCTTCAACGCATTCAATGAAAACTATTGGCAATATGTCATCACTTCCAGCACTCTTGCTCTTCTCAAACTTTGTTATAATATCATACATTTCTTCTGTTGTTGTATTTTTGAATTTAAACGTACGGTTGTGATATTGAAGTGTTCGAAGTGAATTACAGTTCTCGTTTTGATATACTTCAATTTGCCGCCTGAGGTCCGAAACCGAATCCAAGAAATATTTATTAAGAGTCTCTGCTTTTATTTCATCACTTATAATGTGCTCGCCTTCCTCATTTTTCAACAATATCTCTGATTTAACATTTTTTCCAATTATCTTAATTAGATATTTCCAACATTTTTTCGGCTGTAGGTTGATTCTCTTAAATTGTCCTCATAGTAGTTTTTTAGTGATTCCTTGCATGCGTTTATTGATTCTTTTTAACTTGGCCTCTGTGTCAGGGTTTCTTCTCTTTCTTCTAGTTTTGAGCAATGTGTTTTTGTATTCGATGAACTTTTGCTGATTTCCATTGATCCATGAAGTTATTTCATATTTAGTTAGTTTTTTTCTTCTTGACTCTATTGTAGCACATCTTACAGCTTTTGATATACACGACAATACTTCTCTTGTGTCAGACGAAACATCGCCGTTGAGGTTTAAACTATCTAAATTTTGGGGTAACCGTTCCTTAACACAATCATAACTGCAATGTTGTCGTTTTATTTCAATAAAATCACAGTTATCATTGCTCAAATTTAGACTGCAGGAAATAAGATTATGGTCTGTAAGATTACATTCAACTGAATCTATATGTATACCGATTTGCAAATTGCTATATAGCAATTCCATATGAAAACGATCAAAATTGGCAAATTTTTGGACGACCCCTCTCCGATTTTAAAATAAATAGTCTCAATCGATTGCCCAGCAAAAAATAATGTACCTACATATTTTTTTTTTTTTTTTATAGTGACTGGTTTAGTGGTGGTGTACACCACTGTCACTGACAAAATTGAAGAATTCTTCATAAGGGACCTCATTGAAAGTTGTTTAAAAAAAAAACTACTAAAGCGATCGCAACGGGTGATAGCTCGTTGGAAAGGCTTTAATTAAAAAATAAAATTTTCTTAATTTTTCGTAGAAATTTACCTTTAAATTTTCCCATGAAAATTAAATTTTCCGATTTTCCACAGAAGCTCCTAAATTATCCGGCTAATTTTTTTTTTGGATTCCTCATAATTTTTGCTTTAAGAATCAGCAATAAAAAAATGGGCCCCGACTCCTTGTTTGGACAGGAGAAGAGCATTTAAGAGACCACCTTGTTAAAAATACATTTTAAAAATTATTTTACAGTTAAAAATACATTTATGAAGAAAAAATCTTTCTTATTTTGCTGCTTATACTTAATTACAATATTTATTAAAAATTTCAATTGTCTTTATAAAATTAAAATTAAAGTAATTTTAAATTTAGCACGTCGGCAGACGAAGAGTACCGCTTTACATTAATTGACATATCAGAAATATTTGGTATGAAGCAATGAAACTTTTGCGTTCCAGTTATAGTTTTGACATTATTATATCTGTTTTGAATTCGTCGCTCCATGGCATCGTGTTCTTTTTGAGTGCATAAAACTGTGTTAATGGCAATTTCCTTAAGATCTGGTCAGTATATGGCCTTTGCAAACTTGCCTTAGTCGCCATGCGTTTTAGGGTTCCCCCTAACGCATCGCATGGGCCCTTACCGTGGGACGTCGCGAAAAAGTGCCACTCGACCTTGCAGTTTTGTTCTTCTTCAATTATGCAAAGATTGTAAAAATTTTTTTTATTCTTGTACTAAGAAGCCGCGCCGTCTGAGAAAAACGTTACTTTGTCGATTGCATCGAATTTTGATCTTAAGAATTGAAACAGTTTCATTTGAAATAAATAAACGGACACATAATTATGAGCTTAACTCTCCGCGACAACAACAAGGCTTACGGTCTGTAGTTCGTTATGTTCGTTTTTGAAATAAATGCAAAAAGGATGCACCGTGCACTGGTCGTTTGCCCAGTGATAAGCCTGAATTTCATCCTGAACGAGAAAAGTGTAATTCTCGGCAAAGTCGCTTATCACAATGAATTCATTTTGGGCTAATTTCTCCTTACTTTCCTTTAGAAATTTCGATTGCATCTCGGATATGAAATGATGCGCCTTCAGTTCATTCAACTTGAATCCGAATTCCTCGATGAATTCCGGAATCTGCTTTACCACGGTCTCAAGGGAACATCTGCCGCTGCTAATTATCCACTATTTGAAATGCACCTCCTGAATTAACAGCTGTTCAAACTTTTCCACCAAATATTGCTCTAGCTCGTTAATCTTCGGACAATTGTCGCATTTGGACAGATGACAATTTTCCGTGGGGTATGCGCACAACGACTTCGACAGGAGGTCCCTATATGTTTCAATTTCACCGTGAAATACTTTCAATTTCTTGCATGGAAAGAAAATTAATTTGATGTTTTGATGAAACATGCAAACGCAGACTGAATGCGTTCCGTGCCTGTCTAATGCCAGCACGCATTCTTTTGGTCGTAGGATGGCAAACTTAGAAAATCCTATTTTTTCTGCTGGGTATTTCTCATTGAACTGATGGTATGCTTCGGATAGATTACATAATAATAATCTGCGCTGCTTGTGTACTTTTTCTCCATCTTCACGTGACTATGTTACGTGTAACTGGGCAGGCGCGGCTGTTGTCATCATTGTAGTAAAAATCTTGAATCAATTTCACCGTTGCTTCGCTGAGGGTCCTTGAGCCAAATTTCTTGGTGGGAGTCGCCAATATGCCCTTCTGTCAAACTAATTCTTTGCTTCTTCTCGCGATGTAAAAAGATGTTTGAAACTGTTCAGAAATCTTGCGTATAGACCATGATTGAGGTAGCACAGATAAAATGATATATTTCTCCGGAAAAGTGGTCGCTAAATTGAATTTTCTTTTCAACTGCTCAATCATTTGTTTGCCGTCATCAACGTCATCTGCTTGACTGCATTCGTTATCAAAGCCTTCATCAAATATTGTCGCGATTGCACTCACAACCTTGCCTTTTTTCTCTTTCCTGTATGTTTCACTTCGCAACTTACTTTTTCTAATAGGCGTTTCACCTAAAGTGGTAATAGCCTCATTCAAAGGACTCAAAGACATATTGACCATCGGAATGTCTGTCTTACTATTAGATGGTGGCAGGCAGACCATATTCACTACACACTCAACTCGGGGCTCTTAAAAAAATAGATTTTTTCTTCATAAATGTATTTTTAACTGTAAAATAATTTTAAAAATGTATTTTTAACAAGGTGGTCTCGTAAATGCTCTTCTCCTGTCCAAACAAGGAGTCGGGCCCATTTTTTTA
Organism: Bellardia bayeri; assembly: GCA_950370525.1. NCBI lineage: Eukaryota > Metazoa > Arthropoda > Insecta > Diptera > Calliphoridae > Bellardia > Bellardia bayeri. The sequence goes on along the minus strand of OX493268.1, from coordinate 40,570,900 downwards.
TTGCTGATTCTTAAAGCAAAAATTATGAGGAATCCAAAAAAAAAATTAGCCGGAAAATTTAGGAGCTTCTGTGGAAAATCGGAAAATTTAATTTTCATGGGAAAATTTAAAGGTAAATTTCTAAGAAAAATTAAGAAAATTTTATTTTTAAATTAAAGCCTGATTCAATACCTTTCCAACGAGCTATCACCCGTTGCGATCGCTTTAGTAGTTTTTTTTTAAAACAACTTTCAATGAGGTCCCTTATGAAGAATTCTTCAATTTTGTCAGTGACAGTGGTGTACACCACCACTAAACCAGTCACTATAAAAAAAAAAAAAATATGTAGGTACATTATTTTTTGCTGGGCAATCGATTGAGACTATTTATTTTAAAATCGGAGAGGGGTCGTCCAAAAGGTGATCGCTTTCATATGGAACTGCTCTATATTATTTGTGTCGAATTTTATTTGATTACCAACATTGTTAAGAAATTTATGATCGTTAAAGTGATTTTCGGAAGTGGGCCATTTATGGGAGCTACGACTAATTATGGACCGATCATAATAAAATTGTACCGTATTATTTGTATGCATATGAAATATATTTGCGTTCTATATTTTTTGGATACCAAAATTTTTAAGTGAGTTATGCTCTTCAAAGTTATTTTCGGAAGTGGGGCCTTATATGGGAGTTACGACTAATTATGGACCGATCTGCACAAAATTTGTAGATGTGATTTGGCTTCATTTACCACTCATTTGTGATGAAAATTGTTTGGATACTTGCATAATTCAAACATTTATGATCAGTAAACCCCAATATTGGGAGGACATTTGTATGGGGGCCAGGTGAAATAATGGATCGATTTACACCAGTTTCAATCCCATCCACCCTTGGGCCGAAGAAATATCACGTATTAAATTTTATCAATCAAATTAAATTTTATGGACAGCCAGCCAGCCAGCCCCACTATGGTGGTGTATGTATGTATGCATTTAGATTGCGTTTTTAAAGTCATTTTTTATTCGTTTTAATAAATTGAAAAGATATTTGATTTTATTACCCGACAATAACCTATTAAGAAATACATTCGTAAAAACTTATATGTATTTCCCCCCAAATTTCGTACTCCTTTGTCATGCAGGTAAAACAATAATTTCCTAACTTAGTAGTTGCAATATCACTATCCTTCATTCATAAATTCTAATTAATTTCATATTATGGTATTTCCGTATGTGACAGGAAAAGAATGAAAAATGCGACATTTTACAAATAAGTGGAAGAATTACACGATTAAAACCCATTCAGTTTCCCTTCATTAAGAAATTTTTCCGCAAACTTTTACATGTTTTACCACAATTAAATTGGTATTTTTTTTGACATTAAAAATGTCACTGTCTAAAAAGTTTCCATACAACCTACGCATTAAAACAAAAACACATTAGAAAGTTTGAGAAAGATATTAGAAAACATTTTTTCTTTTGATTGAAATTCGTGTAAAGAACTTTTTGTTTTAGATAAAATGAAAGATGCACAGGAAATGAAGGCGGAAATGGGTAACTAAGAAATAATAAAAGCAAGTAATACCTCACGTTTGTTGTTATTTGATGTAAACATCAGTATGTGCTTAAAGTAGGGTAGGGTAATCAATAAATTACTCGATTAGATGTTTAAATAAGACATACTATACAAAACGTATTGTATCGTGCATCTAAGAAATATTTATCCTAAAAAAGTAAAAGTTATTACTTATGGCGTTTTCTTTTCTAGCAAAAATGTTACATATATGTTACACTTTTTACCATTTACCATATAAGAAAGGAAAAAAGTGTAAAATTTTTGCCAGAAAAGAAAACGTCATTAGTCACCTATAATGTTTTTTCTTATTCCGGATCACACTCACTCCGTTGGGTGAGTCATCCGTTGGCCTTATACGAAGAACAAAGTCTACAGGGACCTATTTCTTAATTTTAATACCCTCCATCACCATAAGTGGTGAATCAGGGTATATATATAGTTTGTCATTTTGTATAAACCACTGAGAAATATTCATCTGCGACCCAACCAAGTATATATATTCTTGATCCTTATTAAATTCTAAGTCGATTGAGATGTGTCAGTCTGTCTGTCTCTCTATGAAAAACACTATCACGTCCAAAAGACACAACTAAAATAAATAGAGTTTGCAAAAACCCATTTATAATTCTTCTAAGCAGTTTGGTATTAAAAATCAGCAAATCGGTATAGTTGAATAAGAGTTGTGGACCAAATTGTGAGACAACCTCTATAAAAATTTGATATTTTTAAACGTTTTGCTTCTTTTTATACTTTTTTTTTTGCTTTTTTTTATTCTTTTTATATTGGATTTGTGCTGATGTTTGTAACGCCCAGAAATATTGGGCCAACACCCACCTTAAAGTATACCGATCGACTCAGAATCACTTTTCTTCTTATACTCGTATATAAAATTCTGGTTAAAATTAGATAAAATTTCTAAATATTTGAAATGAATTAAATTAAGCTATTAGCATTCAAAAAGGCAGAATAAGTATATTCTAGTCCTGGATTGTAACGGTCAGAACGGTATAGGCGACCTGTTTGTTCTAGACGCAAACGACGGTGCAGCTCCTGCTGCCGGTCTTGATAATATCTAAAATGAAAAAAATTGTGTAGTTATTACATTTTTGAACATTAGAATTATTTTTTCTTACCTTTACACTAAAGGATTCAATTGCGTTCGTAGCCTTGGATACGCGGTTATACGTTTGTTCAGCGCTCGTTCCTCTATGTTTGGAAGTGCAAATTGCTACGTCAGTAGAAATAACCGTCGCATGTTAGTTCATTTTATTGGCTTCATTTCGTTGTAAAAAGTAAATACATCAAAGTCCCCAATATTATAAAACATAGCCAGTGGCCAGTGGTTTGTGGAGCGCTTGCGTGTATATGTGCACAGCTTCTGGTCCATTGTATCAACGCCCGATTTGTTGGCGTTGTAATCCAAAATAGCACATGGGTTCTGCACGCACTGTTCCAATTCAATCGTTCCTTTGACAGAATAAAATGATTTCGGGTGGCACAACTACCATATACTCGTATACGTGGCAGGCTTCAATGGAATGTACTCGTATTGTGTGAAGCGAGTGTGGCCTCTTTATGGGAATAACTGCTCATCAACGGTCACTGCAGCATGTTGAATGAGCTGCTGTAAGCTGCCAAGTTCGAGTGCAACATTTTGGAGAATACGGAAAATAAAATCTTTGTAGTCATTCAAAATATAGTCATTTTTGATGTAAAATTCAATTTTAAGGCAAATGTTCACAAATCGCATAGTCGATATTCAACAACAATAACCAATTTTATATTGCCCAATGTTCTTACTGTCAAGTTAAGAACGGCTTGTTATCAATTTAAGAACGTTCTGTTGTCAAATCAAGAACAAAAATTAAAAAATATACCAGACGTTGTTGATGAATCAAGAATGATCTGTTGTTAAATGGACCTTCACCATTCACATTGAAGGGTATTGCAGATACGTTGTCGAGATTCTCAGGATAGGGGAAACCCTAAATGGAAGAGTGCAATTTTAAAGATTGCGAGTTAACCGTAGGGTTGAATGATTTGCAAAAATATATCCATGCGCGGCAATTGCTTTCAGGAGTAGCAAAAATATTTTGTCGGAGTCAGCCTAGGTTTCGAGATTAGTCAGCGTTGAAGGTTGCAATGAGAGAAGACTGTAAGACTCTCAGCTACAGTTCCATCGTATGCTGGATGAGGACAGCATTATAGAGTAGTTTATCGAATGAATACCCGATAGCAAGGCAAACAAGATAATTCTTTACCAAACGCTGAATATTGATTAGGTACGAAAAGGTAATCAAACCTGCTCATCGAAATACATACATATATAAGAAAGCAAGATGAAAGTATTCGATGCTGTTACAATTGCGGTTAAAGACAGTACCAAAAATCAACCGAGATGTTTTAAGTGCAAAGGGATGGGCTGCAAACTCTTCAACTGTAAGAAAGGCGAAGTGCAGACACAGGAGTCGAGTAGTATTGTACATACGTTGTCGATGTTACAATATTCGGAGAAAGGATATCAGCTATAGTGGATACCTGTAATGACATCAGCTATGTAAGGCATGATTCCCTGATAATAATGCGAGATGTTAATGTTGGGAATAGGTGAGAAGGAGACAGATACTATTGGTTCTTTCAAGGCTTAAGTCGTTGGTGTTGCGATACCAATGAAATACCATATAGCACGTGAACGATGTATTTTATATCCAGCTATATTGGAAAATTATATTCTGAATTATGTTGACATTTTGATTAATTCGTATAGAGAGAAAGAAGTTCTCACCAAAGTCTTCGAAACCTTAAGTGGAATCTAATGCTGTGGTGGTGAAAGATTCAATGAATCGGAACGTTATGATGTTGTACGTGCTTTTGATGATATGTTGTTGATACACAACATGATAAAGTTGATGTTAACGGTATGATTCATGATGAGGCTGAAGGCGTAGTCATAGTGGTGTATTGAATACATTTAATGCAGACAAACCATGATGACCTATTATTTGAAAAATGTATGTCCTACGGGGATGACGCAGAATCCACTCTTCTGAAGAGAATCGTGTTGAACGATATGATTTGAACGATTTAGTCGCTATAAGACGAACACTGCATAGATCTGCTATAAAGATGAAAACCAAATATTTAGTACATTCGGGTCGAATGCTGTATCAGGAGGGCCGAATGTAGAATCGGTGATCAATGGATCAGCTAGGAGCAGGCAAGGGAGAGAGTTAAGTTTCTTTTGGGTGATGAACGGGCGTGGCAGGTTTTAAGGAGACAAGTTAGTTTAAGTTTCAAAGAGAAAGCGAAAGAGATAAGTCGGCGCGCAACAAGTCGGACAGTGTTTAATGTAATTTAAGTTTAGTTATATAAATGAGTAAATTAATTCAATATGTTTTGGTGAAGTGTTTTATTTTTGGAACATGAATAAGTAAAGAGGAAAAACTACAGAAATGTAAATGTAACAAGTAAGATAATATAGTCGGTCAAGCCCCACCATATAATACCCTACACCCAGTATATGTAAAAAAACATTTTTTCAGAAATGGGCGTTATATGCGAGATTTAACCTATTATGGTCCGATCATCCAAATATTTAGTGTCATGATGTCTGTGAATATAAGTATTATATGTGTTAAACTTTATAACGATATAAATACTTTTAAACGATTTATGAAGCTTAAAGTTAATTACGGAGAGTGTCTTATATGAGAGTTTTGACTAATTATGCACCGATTATAATAAAATTGTACCGTATTATTTATATACATATGAAATATATTTGCTTTCAATATTTTTTTTTTTTGTTTAAAAAGAGAAGTAACACTCAGGCCTATATATAATTGCATTACTTTCTTTGGAAAGGGGATATATTGAAGAATTAAAGGTGGTGAAAGTAGAAGAAAGCTTTATATGACAACTCTGCAGTTGAATAGATCTTCATTTGTTAAATTTCGTAATGTTTTTCTGCTATTGTGCGCTCTATAAAATAAAATTCCTTTTTTCCTAAGGTTCCTATGATAAATCTCCAAGTGCTAATAAATGATGCTTAATTACATCCTATCCATGATAAAGAATTTTGTGAACTGTTGCAGACATTTTTCGCCAATGAAATTTGGTATTATATAAGTATGTATATTTATTTATTTGATACCCTGTACAACAAAACTAAAAGTTTTATAATTACAGTACAGGATGAGTTTACGTTAACAAATTTATAAAAATAAAATGACAGAAAGACAAAAAGACAAGTACCTTGGTTCTACATTTGTAAAATGAAATGGAAGTGAAATTTTCATTAATTTTGTATTCTAAATTTTGTGAAAATGATTTGAAAAGTAAAATATCACTTAGTTTCGTTCATCGTAGTGTAAAAGTTTCACCACGTTTTCTAGAACGCCGTGAAATTGTCCATGTGACATTGAAAACGATTTAGTTTCACTTCGTAGTGGAATATAGAACATAGGCGAATATCACATAAAATAACTTAAAAAAATAAAAAATAGAAAAAAAATACAATTAAAAATAACAATAATAACGTAGGTATAAAGCTATGCACTAAAGTAGTTATATATAGATTTCCTAAATTCCATTGCGTTGCTCAAAAACTGTATCCGAGCGAGTTCCAAAGACGAATAGAATAGATAAAGTATTGATATTCCGAAACTAGTTTTTTATGTCGTATTTGAATAAGGTTATTATTCTTCCTTGAACGAGTGAAAACGAGCTGATTAAAAAGATAAGATGGTTCATTTGTAAAAATGTCAGTAATGTTAGAGATTTACCGCCTGGCCCACGTGTCGAACGATAACGTTCGCTTAGATAAGACTTAAGACACAAACTTTTTGTCGTATCTATTTTTTACTCAATCAAGTTTGTTTATTCCACAATCAAGTTTGTGTCTTAAGTCTTATCTAAGCGAACGTTATCGTTCGACATCGTGGGCCAGGGGGTTAGATTTTAATGGGTTAAGGCGGAGACCATTAGATATTGCCCAAGATTGGATTTTTGAGAGATCCGAGTTCAGTTTGTCACCACATTCATTCAGTTGGCTAGTATTGCAACATAAATATAGTTGAACATCATCAGCGTACATATGAACTGTGTAATGTGATAATTGTCGTGGTAAATCATTTATATATGTATATTGAAAAGAGAAGTGGTCTTAGGATTGATCCTTGTGGAACAACGTTTGTTACCCTTGAAGTGCTAGAACATTTGTTATTTGCACAGACATATTGATATCTATTATCGATATACGAAGAAGAACTAAATTTGAGAAAGTTACTTAATTTAATACACAGCAAGTCATGGTTAACCATATCGAACGCTTTTGAATGATCTAATAGTGTTAAAAACCTCATCAATGTAGCCACGTATTTCTTCTGATACGTCTAGAAGAACAGTCATGCTGCTATGTTTAGGACGAAACCCAGACTGTCTGTTAGTAAACAGACTATTAGCATTTAAGTATTCAACCATTTGGTTATTCAATATTTTTTCAAGTATCTTGGATAGATATTCGTGCAGTTTCCTTGGCATAATCACCAAATTTGTTTTAAACCTTGAAATAAAATTTATATCAACACCTGTTACTCCAGATGAATTTTTGGTATCAGAAAAAAACATTCCTGATGTATTCTCATTGTTCGTATTGTCTGATCCTTGTTTTGGTTGATTTATAATTAACCCACATTTGAGAAATTCAGCCTTACTTCTTAACTTCTTGTTGGTGTCATTGTTTCTTATTGAAAATGTACGACCTAAATCGAAATAATACCCCTATCGTGAATAAAAATTCCACGTCAAATTTGTTCACTTTTATTTTTTTTAACATTGAATTTAAATAGGAAAAATGTGAAGAGTGAACAAATTTCACGTGGAATTTTTATTCACGATAGGGGTGATTAACTAATATTTAATATGTGCTAAGTTAACCGTATTCTTGTATGTAGCGGCGAAAATCCAAATTTATGTAAGTGCATCATTCTTTTCTAATGCTTTTTCTGGGTCTTGGTTTAAATGGTTTGATGTGGGTTAGCATATAATGCAGCTAGTTAGTTAAAGCCTAGCCTACTGTAGTAAATTAAATCACTAATTAAACTGTGAAAATATATTAAAGACTGAAAATAATAACGTACAAACGTCGTTATATGTTACAGATAACACTGTACTAGTTGGAAAAAATGACAAGCCGTGCACCTGGCGGGTGAACCTAATTCGGGTACGCTGAATCCAGTGGTGCTAACCGTTTTTTTTTTAGGTTAGCTCTTGTTTTCGAAATATACCGTTATTTCGAAAATGGAGGAGGTTGCACAACATATATTCGCGTAACTCAAAAACGGTTTAGGTTATTGATAAAAACCGGAATTCCGCAATGAAATTTTCTTTCAGTAAGGTTAAACTTCTTCCAATATGCGCAGTCGTTGTAGAACCATAATTTTTTTTTGACCAAAAAAAAATAGTTTTTTAGCAAAATTTCGAAAATTTTATTTCTTAAAACGGCATAAAAAATTGGAAACAAAGCTCCAAACAAAACAAGACATAAATAATTAAAATCTGTATACAACTTTTCATTTAATTCACAAGAGATGAAATATATAATAACTAGACGAAACTTCAAGAATTAAAACATTTATTTTTGTTGTTAATTAAAGTTTAAGTTTTTGTTTACAAATTTTTTTTCTTTCTCCTGCAGATTCCAACAAAAATACCCTAATAGCGAATCAAGTTGTTTGCCACTATACCAGTGTTCGAGGATGGCTGTTACTTTGTGAAATCTCTCCCCATGTTCATCAGACTCGGCTGGTGATTGTTCATTAAATTTTTCTGCATGACAATGCAAAAACTGTATCTTCAATGACATTCTGACGTTTAAGTTTTTAAATGCGGTTAGCATATTTCCAATTAAAATTCGCCAATTTTCAGACCAATGATTTCCTAATACATTTTCTATTACTGATTTCACACAATTTCAGCCCAATAGCTCCATATCATTCAATGCAAGTTCAAATTGTTGGTCCTTCATTAGACGACGAATGCCCGGTCTATTAAGAATTCCTGTAAAATAAAAACATTATGATATGAAATATAAATCTAATTTAATAAAGTAGCTAGAGTTCATACCTTCTTTTACTTTCATGCCGCTTAATCGTAGAAAAACTTGGCGCAATGCTTTTATAAAATTTTTTACAATATCCAGTTTGATGTGGAGTGGAGGAAGCAAATTCTCTTAAATAATATTTAAATAACTCTATCATTTTTTTCATTGATGGGTATGTCTCTTTAGTATTTGTGCTTAGTGCTATCGGAAGAGGACTTTTTAAATTAGTGGCATGTAGCAAAACTGCTTTTAAGCTACTTTTGAACGAATCGATGAATAAGCGCCAATCTTCAGGATTATATTCATGTTGCATTGTTAAAACCAAGCCGCGGATGTCAGTACAATACGCGAGAGAATTATTATCAATAGATTTAAAAAAAGTCGTAAATCGACGATGGCGATTGATAGCCCCATATATTTGTACGTCTGGTGCTAAAATATTAGCTTGTTTTAACTCTTTTGTTAAGAGAATGTTCTGTCTTTGAGACAATTTAAGGAGCCGTACCATTATATTCAGACGATTTTGCGTGATTTCATTGTGGTTACATGGAATCGTGATGTATGACGGTTGATACATCGATACAGCTGCTCCACAGGCTTCAACAGATTGAATTATTGAGGGAATATCTTCTGTTGGTATTTGGCTATCCGGAACAGGAATTTCGTCAGAATGTGGTAGCGGGAATTGACCATATATTGCTGCAGTGTAAGATATAGAACCACTTTTTCTTCTGTTCATGCCGGCTGTATGATTTATGCACGCATAACACTCATCTTCAACATGGAGTATGGGATCTCTCCAAATCATTGGAACACCAAATGGCAATGCGTCTCCATTTTGTTCCACTTATTTAAATGGTAAATGCACTTTGTACACACTATTGATGGTGACCAACTCTTGCCACATATGACACTTAAAGAAAATTATGTTTCATACAAGTTAATTGTTTCAGTAGTCATTTTACGGCGACTTGGCATATTTGTATATTTCCCACACACTTAACAAAAGTAATGAAACTTGTTACACGCCTCCATCATAGATATTTCAATTTAACTGATTAGACTCAAGACTGTCAAAGACTTCAAACTTCGCTATTCACTTTCGCAAGCACTCTCCATATGACATTGAAGGGGTTGATGAACTCTAACTAATTTTTTTTATCAAGGTATTTCTCGTTTCTCCAATACCATGCCATAAACGCTGTAAACACGACTACACACTATGCACCCAACATCAATGCAACCAGGAAATATCAAAATATTTAGATATTTTTGCTTCGTATTCTATTGGTATACCTGGAACAGGTAGAAACAGAAATCGTCAACAACAAAAATGAATGTTTTAATTTTTGAAGTTTCGTCTGGTTATTATATATTTCATCTTTTCTGAATAAAATCAAAAGTTGTAGACAGATTTTAATTATTTACTTTGTTTGTTATACGCGTAGAAAAAATTAGAAGCACATCTACGTTTTCCAATTTTTTATGCCGTTTTAAGAAACAAAATTTTCAAAATTTTACTAAAAAACTATTTTTTTTGGTCAAAAAAAAAATATGTTTCTACAACGACTGGGCATATAGGAAAAAGTTTAACCTTACTTAAAGAAAATTTCGGTTGTTTTAGTTTATTCAATAAACTAAACCGGTTTTGAGTTACGCATTACCTCCTCCATTTTCGAAAACAAGAGCTAACCTAAAAAAAAACGGTTAGCACCACTGGATTCAGCGTACCCGAATTAGGTTAACCCGCCAGGTGCCCCGCTTGTCACAAAAAAAAAGTGTCAAATTCTAGCACAGTGTAATTAATGTACCAACAACTAAAAGAATTAACTATAAAGCAGACACTGAAAATAAAGCACCGAGTTACAGACAATTAATACATAAAAATTAACACAACTTACAAATATTGTATAATAAGTAATACTTTCTACTTTTTAATATTTTGTTATGTTTAAAATTTTCATATTCATATTTTCATATAATAATTTTGAAATTTATAAAATTAAATTTTTTTCCTGAAGAAGCTATACAAAGGCGTAGCGAAATATTGTAATAAAATTTAAATTTTTTAGAAAAAAAGACAAGCTTAAATAATTTTTAAAATCTTAATAATAAAAAAGGTCAAATAAACTATAATTAGAAATATAAAATAAATATGTTTAATTATAAAAATATAAGGAAATAATAATTAAACAAGTAAGAGTTTATATTCGGCTGTGCCGAATCTTATACACCCATCACCAAATCACCTTTTATTTTATTTATTATATATTTTTCCGTAATTTCTATTTACTTTAGGTTTGTTTAAGTTGAATTTCATGCCAGTAACACACAATAAATGGGTTATAAGAAGGCCGATTTTGACTTTCTGAATAACTCTGTGGTTATTCTTGAAAATGGAACGTGTACGGGAGCTATGCCCAATTATGGACCAACTTTCACAAAAGTCAATAGTATAATTTTCACATGCTTACAACTTTTCTGTGCAAAATTTCGGTTCGATATGGATGTTTATGTAGGTTAATTAGTTTTCGGGAGTAGTCCTCATAAGGGAACTGTGACTTATTACGGGCCAATCATCATGTAATTCTATACGACGATTTATATGTACATATACTATGAGCCTCAAAAGTGAGTAAACACAACAAATTATTTGATTTTTTTAAGATAATGAAAATCCTAAAATCTATCCATCGATTGAAATTTAAAAGTTTCGTTTTGTTGGATATTTGGTTGAATAATAGATTCGGTTATTAAAAAAAATTAAGTTGCTTTTTATAATCTTAAAAAAATCAAAAAATTGACTGGTGCTTACACACTTTTGAAGCTGTGTGTATATGCAAATTATTTGTGTTGAATTTCACAGTAATAATGATTTTTATAAGAGATTTATGCGCATTTAAGTGACTTTAAGAGGTGGACTTTATATGGGGGCCAGAGTCAAATATGGACCGATCGTTAAAAAATTGGATCTGAATATTTTTCTAAATGTATGGACTATTTTCTAGTAATGCTTATAAGAGATTTATGCGCATTTAAGTGATTTTCAGAGGTGGACTTTATATGGGGGCTCATCATTATATTGAGATTGACGATTTTTATATATGTATGCACTATTTATATTGAATTCCAACTTGATAGTAGTTTTTTAAAATATATATATGTGAATTTAAAATATTTTCGAAACTGGACTTTATATGAGGCTATGGTCCATTATGGACCGATCACTACGAAATTCGGTATGACGATTTAAATGTGTATTTGGATTATATTTATTGAATTTTAACTTGCTAGTGATTTTTATAAAAGATTTATGCGTATTTAAGTGATTTTCGGAAGTGCTTTTTGAATGGGGCTATGTTAAAATGTTGACCGATGCAAACAAAATATCATTTTGAGATTTGACTTTGCATGAAACTTATTATTGCAGAAATTTGTATAGTTACGGCTTTTCTATAGACATTTATGTACCACAAAGCCATATTCCGGGAAGACATTTGTATGGGGACTATGAGAAATCGTGGCGCGATTCCTACCATTTTCAACAAGACTTGTCTTTCTATAATAAAAAAAGTGGGCAAAATTTCATGGTATTATCTGCATTATACTTAAAAAAAAATAGCAAAAAATATCTGAAAAATATCGAGTTAGTCTGAAATTTTGATCTATATCTCGGATCCTACTGCACCGATTTTGCCTATTTTCAATACCAAACATTTCGGTGGATCAGAGAATGTTTGATAAAAATTTCATTGTTCTATGTTTTTTTCGAAGCTCTATCGTGCCTTCAACAGACGGAAGGACATGGTTAGCAGCTTATAAGGACCGAGACTATATAGACATTTTCGTTTTACGACCAATTTTCCGATCTTTTTGGTGGTGGTTATGGTATAAAAATCATAACTGGGAAAAATATTGAAGACAACAAACCATTTTAATTTCATAATTTTGAGTTACATTTACTCTTTGTTCTTCTAATTACCAAAAATAGTAAGTGTGAGGATATAAATATATTTTGTTCCTGTCAACATATAATAAATACTTTTGTGCAAATATACACACATCCCAGCATACGATTCTAGGAGCGCTCCGAAAAAGGAGTCAGAAAAGAGTCCAACTAAGGAGCATTTTCGGAGCGCTCCGAAAAAGGAGTCAGAAAAGATTCCAAATAAGGATCATTTTCGGATCGAAAGAAAAATTTGCTTGTTACGGTGCAGAGTCGGCACGCAGTGTGACTCATAAATTCCGCTTAATTATGTGTGTACCAAAGCGTTGTTATCCTGTTATTTGTGCGTTGAACAAAAAAAAAAACATAGCTGTATCACACAAGAATGATCAAAACAAGATTACACAGATCCCAAAAAACTCTCATTAAAGACTCTTTTCTGACATTATCTAAGAGCTCTTTAAGAGCCCAAAAAAACCCTCATAAAAGACTCTTTTCTGACATTATCTAAGAGCTCTTTCTGAAGGACCATTAACTAACGTAATGACCCTCTTTTCTGAAGGTTTTCGAAGCAATTATGATTGTTTTTTTGGGCTCATAAAGAGCGTTAACGCTCCGAAAAAGGTGTCAGAAAAGACTCTTTTCAGACTCATATGGCTTGCTGGGATAATACTATATACATATATGTATGTATGTAAGTATGTACGAAAACTGGACATTATGTAAAGAATTTATGTCTCTTGTCTTTTAAATTTCCACAAAAATACAAAAAGAAGAATTTAGAAGGACGCAAAAACTTTTGTTAACATTATAAACTGTTTTGTGGTTTATAACTGCTCAGTTTCAATTGAATTTGACTTTAATAACATTTTCGTAAAAAATCATTTGCAAACAAAGTTCTGTAAGTACATTGAAATAGTAGAACATACTTACGTACACATTTATTTACAGTTGAACAAACAATTTGTAAAAACTTACATACTCGTACATTCATTCATACATAAATTCACAAGTAGTCAAAATGGTATGTATTGTATTTGTGATTTTAATTGTATTCTGTTAGGTTGTATTGTGTTACTTTGTTCTTTTACATATGTACATACATATATGTTTCCAAAAGAGGTCAATATTTTAGGAGTACTTCTACGTAATACAGAGAAAAGTATTTATTTTCAATATCCCTGTCTTGTCTGTTGCATTATTCAACAAATTCTAGTTTTTGCCGACATTAACGTGATAATGTTCGTTTCTAAGTATGTAACAGTATCAGTGACTTAAGAGTGTTTTTGTATTAATTACTGAAATAGATTGTATCGTAGTAATTAATGGCAATGATTTTTTCTCGAATCATGTAAGAATATAAAATTAGCACATTGTGCAACACTTTGCAAACAGCAATTTTATCGAAATAAATTTAATTTAATTGTTGTTTTTAAATGATAGTTCGTTCGTTATCAGCAAAGAAGACAAACATGATACTTATTGTGAATACATAATTATTTGCATATGCATGTATGTACATATTTGCTTTTGTTGTGTTTCTTCTAGTCCAGGGATCAAACGACAATCATGCTCCAGATGTTATTATTTCAATCGAAATTTTATTGAAATGTTTAGTCAATAACAATAGATAATGCTACGATAGAATGTATTATTAATAAATATAGTATGAACATATTTATCACGTAAATATTCGGTTAAATCTCTTTTGAACGCGCATTGAAAATTATATTAATCATACTTAAATGAAGTTGTAAATAATATGGATAAACAAAATGAAATGAAAAACAAGTAAGAAAGTATAGTCGGTCAAGCCCGACCATATAATACCCTACACCCAGTATATGTATAAAACAGTTTTTCAGAAATGTGCGCTATATGGGAGATATGATCTATTATGGACCGATCATTCAAAAATTTAGTGTCATGATTTCTGTAGAAAACTTTATATCGATATAAATACTTTTAAAAGATTTATGGAGGTTAAAGTTGATTATGGTCTCTTATATTCTGTATATTATATTTCTGTATATTGTTTGTGTCAAATTTTATTTGATTACCAACATTCTTAAGACCGATCATAATAAAATTGTACCGTATTGCTTGTACACATATGAAATATATGTGTGTAAAATATTATTTACATTACATTTTTGAATGAGTTATGCTCTTTAAAGTGATTTTCGGAAGTGGGTCTTATATGGGAGCTACGACTAATTATAGACCAATCACAATTAAATTATACGGTGTTGTTTGTATACATATAATATATATTTGTGTTAAATATTATTTCGATACCAACATTTTTGAGAGCGTTATGCTCTTTAAAGTGATTTTCGGAAGTGGGTCTTATATGGGAGCTACGACTAATTATGGATCGATCATAATAAAATTGTGCCGTATTGTTTGTATACATATAATATATATTTGTGTTAAATATTATTTCGATACCAACATTTTTGAATGAGTTATGCTCTTTAAAGTGATTTTCGGAAGTGGGTCTTATATGGGAGCTACGACTAATTATAGACCAATCACAATTAAATTATACGGTGTTGTTTGTATACATATAATATATATTTGTGTTAAATATTATTTCGATACCAACATTTTTGAATGAGTTATGCTCTTTAAAGTGATTTTCGGAAGTGGGTCTTATATGGGAGCTACGACTAATTATAGACCGATCACAATTAAATTATACCGTATTGTTGGCATACATAAGAGATATATTTGTGTTAAATATTATTTCGATACCAACATTTTTGAGAGCGTTATGCTCTTTAAAGTGATTTTCGGAAGTGCGCCTTATATGGGAGCTACGACTAATTATGGGCCGATCACAATAAAATTATACCGTATTGTTGGTATACATAAGAGATATATTTGTGTTCAATATTATTTGGATACCAACATTTTTGAGAGCGTTATGCTCTTTAACCCTCTCATGCACCAAACTTTGTTAGGGCAGCGATATTTTTTTTTTATTTTTTTTTAACAACATTGGTGTCAAATAAGATAAAAAAGGAACAAAAACTAAATTTACATTTGAAGTGTAGTTTTTAAAAAATGTTGTACACATACAACATGGCGTATAAACGGAGTAAGAAGGTAATTTTTTTTATAAAAAAAAAATGATTTTATTTATTTTTTTTAATTTAATTCATAAAATAAAAAATATTCTACAACTAACAAATGTTTAATAGATACTTAGAATTATTGGAAAATTATATTTTGTTTGAGAATGATACTTAGCAGTAATAATTTTTAATGGTAATCTCTGAAGCAGTTTTTTTAGGGATAAAACAAATTGCTATATTACAGCCATTTTTACAAAATTTGCAATGAGACTGTTTTGGTTTGCAACACGGTAAATGATCAATACCATCGTACCTGACATCTTTAACTTGAATTGAGGAGAATATGATGGTCTACCACGCTTCCTCGGACCAAAAGTGTTTGCATATATAAGGCAATTTGGATTGGAATTGTAATAGAGTAAGCGTTTTTTTATCGCTGACTTTTGTAAGCTGACAGTGACGCCTATATATCTAATAGCCAACTGTTTATTACTGCAGAGGTAAGCACACAAAAAAAATTCGCATATAATATTTTCGGGATCGGTGATTTATCCTATATAATTCACAGAGCATATCTGCTAAGTCTACACCTTCCATGAAACGATTATATTGCTGAACAACATGTGGTATTGGAATTTGAACATTTTTTTTCCTTTTGATTCCATCGGCGGCACGAAGATATTGGTTCAGTAGCTTAGTTCGTGGACAACAGCTGTACTGCTTTGTTGTCAACCCATTTTACAACTTTTATATCATTTGTTTTTTGCCGATCCATAGTAAGTGCAAATATAAAGAAGTAAACAAGTGCTAAAAAATGATGAAAGGCCAACAAAAATGTTAATAAGAAATATAAAAAAATACAACAGATGAATTATAGCCCCAAAATATTGTCTGAATAACATTTTTACCTTTTATTTGTTTAAATTAACTTCTGTTTTTAATACTGAAACTGGAAACAAATTGTCACTGAATTAACTCAAGATTTTCACAAAAATTAAGACGCTTGTATACTGACGAAAGTTTTATCAAAATAATTTACCGACTTCACCGAACAAAAAATTTAATATGAGACAGAAAATTATTTCAGTACAAGCAAAACTAAAGAAAAGGCATCAATGTCCTTTTGTATTTCTTTGCATAAAAAAATTTACCGTTGGATATGTGGAATGTGCTCTCAAATAGTGTTGTTGTATACAAACAACAGGTGCATGAAAGGGTTAAAGTGATTTTCGGAAGTGGGTCTTATATGGGAGCTACGACTAATTATGGACCGATCACAATAAAATTGTACCGTAATTAGTATTCATATTAAATATATTGGTGTTAAATATTATTTCGATACCAATATTTTTGAGTATATTACGCTCTTTAAAGTGATTTTCGGAAGTGCGTCTTATATGGGAGCTACGACTAATTATGGACCGATCTGCACAAAATTTGTATATGTGATTTGGTTTCATTTACCACTCATTTGTGATGAAATTTGTTTGGTTCCTTGCATAACTGAAAAATTTATGATCGGTAAACCCCAATGTCGGGAGGACTTTTGTATGGGGGCCAGGTGAAATGATGGACCGATTGCCACCAGTTTCAATCCCATCCGTCCTTGGGCCGAAAAAATATTACGTACCATATTTTATCGAAATATCTTCAAAATTTCGACCTGTACTCTGCGCATAAGCTTTACATGGGCAGCCAGCCAGCCAGACGGACGGACGGATCGTTAGATCGACTCAGAAAGTGATTCTGAGCCAATCCGTATACTTTAAGGTGGGTCTTGGAGCAATATTTCTGGGCGTTACAAACATCAGCACAAATCCAATATACCCTCCCCACTGTGGTGGTGCAGGGTATAATGAAATATTAATCAAACATAGTGTGACCACCTCAATTTTGAGCGAAACGGGGACATTTTTCGAAAAAAGTACTAAAATCCGAAACATTCAAACTTAAAACCGGCCCATTTTTATGGGGGAAAAAAATTATTATTCAAGTTAAATTTAGACAATTATAATGTAATTGATAATAAATAATTTGAATCTAATTTTCTGTCGGTTTTTGTTTAAAATCGTTTTTATCCTGTGATGAAATTTGCTTCAGCAATTGTATAATTGTAAAATTCAACGCATTCGTACTTTAAATTATATTTAAGAAATAGCATATGTTTCATAGTATCTAGCTTGAGTTGCGATTTTTATTTTGTCCATAATTTTGCGATCAACGAGAATGAACGCTCTACACTTGCAGATGTTGCTGGCAAATAAAATATAAATTCAATGATTAGCGCGAAGCGAGTGTACGGAACATTGTTACTTCGAAAATGTTTGAAACAGTCCACCCCACGTTGGCGTGCTTTAGTAGAACGTGGCTTAGTAGGAGGATTATTTTTATTCCATTCGCTAATTTTCTCTGGGGTAATAAATTTCAATATGTAACCAAACTCGTCAAACAATTTTGCATTGTTGTCTTCAGGTTTTAACCAATTCTTTTCAACCATAAATTTAATCGTTGTTTCTACATCTTTCCAATTCGGTGCAGCAGCGAGTCCCTTTTTGTTTAAGTAAAAACAGTTTAAAAAGATAATAAATGCGACCTTTAAATTTGTTGTATTTAAAATTGCAATGGCTCTTTTTTGACATGATGTAAGAGCTCTTTCTGAGCCTAAAAACCCCTAATAACACTATTTTCTGAAATTATCTAAGAGCCTTTTCAGAGCCCAAAAAAACCCTCATAAAGGATTTTTTTCTGAGATTATATAAGAGCTCTTTCTGACGGAACATGTTTGAATGTAATGACCCTCTTTTCTATAGGTTTTCGGAGCAATAATGATTGTTTTTTGGGCTCATAAAGAGCATGAACGCTCCGGAAATGGTGTCAGAAAAGACTCTTTTCGGACTCATATGGATTGCTGGCGATATTCATAGACACATGATTTTAAAATGAATCATTCAAAAGAATTAATTTCCATTAAAATATGATGCGATTGTGCCAAATTTCAATGAAATAGACTGTGTTATTGTTCAAGTCCATATATTTTTTATTTAATTATATTCAAAATAAAAATCCGGGGGATGTCACCGGGACACCAGGACATTGGTTCCACAAACGGGCCATGCCCTGAATTTACCGGGCCAGTTGGTCACACTAATCATACACCACATACATACTTATGTATATTTCGTAGTGTCTGTGAAATTCTAAAAAATATATGAAGAATTTTTGCAAGCCAAATTGCAATGTTCGGAACAGTGATGTTATATACTTTTTTCAAAAATCTTTACGCAGCTACAAAAAATTCCCTATTTTTCCCTACGCGCCCAAAAAAATCCCTACAACGTTTAATAATTTATTTAAAGTTTTTATATGTATGTATATGTAGTACAAACAAATGTAAATATAATACACATTTATATTGCTAAATACTAATTAATTCTATGAATAAAGTACTAAAAATTAAATAAAAACAAAAACATAAAATACCAGTGATATAAATTCGCATAAAATCACATATAGAGTTCATTGGTTTAAAAAAGGGACATAGAAAAATTTGACTTGGATTTTGTTTTAATAATGAAGAAACGAGTTAGTCAGTTTTGTCTGACGATATCATGTTAATCGTATAATGTTATGGCCAACATTTTTTTTAAACGAAATTTGGTGCATTGGAAGGTGTAACAACTTTTACTTTCATCTTGCAGGAAGGAGCGGACAATGCAAATTGATGTTAAAATTTTATGACTTAGCTTATTTCTCTTCCTTGTGCAAACGTCGGTTATAACTGAAAAAATCCTTTCACTGTCCGCATTCGCATGTGGCAATGATAAGACGAATATAGCTAATTTGGACAAAAGAGGAAACATGAAGTTGTCATTAAAATTTTTCATTTTGGTGTCTTTACTCCAAAACTCTTCAATATCCATCTTCTATGAAAAAATAAAAAAACACTAAAATTTTGTCTGAAATTTTCAACATTTTTTAATTTAAAAACAATTTTTTTTAATTTTTGATTACCAATTGAATGCGCCTCTCAAAGACCTTTCATATGATACCAAATTTACATATAGTTCCCTTGGGGGAAATGTGAAAACAAATCAAAAAAGCTCTAAAAAGGACCTTTTTATCCTTTGATCCAGCTCACCAAATATTGACCCCAGGATAAAAAATGGAGAAACATAGTCTTAAAATTAATCAAATTTTCATATTAGTCGGGAATATACGCAAGTTTTTTTTGGGGCCACCCTAATGTATATGAATGCATCTTCCCTGCAAAAATCTGTGGCGTACGTGGTCCATTGTAGCTAAAATGTAGTGACTACATCATGGTCCTATGTAATGCAATAATATGATTTCTGGATTAAAATTTCTGATCTACATAAAAGTTAGTTCCATATCGATATTTATTAGACATTTTTGTGGCTTTATTTGTTTTTCGGAAATGGTTCTTGTATGGCAGCTATGACAAATTATGTGCCGATTTTCTTAAATTTTGAAACAGTTATTTTCATGCATATGAGGATATTTCACGTCGAATTTCAACATAATAACGGTATATTTAAGATATATATTAGTATTAACGTAGATTTCGGAAGTGGACCTTATATGGGGGACATAGTCAAATATGGACCGATATTCTCAAAATCCAACAGTTTGATTTAGGCATATATGTACCCTTATTTATAAAAGATTTATGAGTATTAAAGTGATTTTCGGAAGAGGGCTTTATATGGGGCATACGGTTAAAAATAGACCGAAATTCACAAAATTTTGTGGGATGATTTTTGTATATATGTTAATGATCTGTACAACGTTTTGAGTCGGTACCGATATTTATAGAATATATGTATAGAGATAAATGTCTTTTTCATACATATATCTGTTTTATACGTATTTAGGTGAATTTTGGAAGTGGACTTTATATGGGATCTGTTTTTTGCATAAAACTTATTTTTGCTGAATTTTGTCGTGATATTCCAATTTTATAGGCAGTTATGTATAATTGTCACAATATTTCGGGAAGATTTTTACATGGCAGCTATATTGCAATAAAATGGACAAAAAATATTAAATTTTTATCACATGTTGGTCCATAACTCTGGTTGGCCTAAATCGATTTTACTGATTTTCAATACCAAAGTTAACCGCAAAATAAGAACTATTTTTCTGGAAATTTCGTTTAGTTACGTTCTATAGTTTGGACGTGAGAGTATTTTACAGAGACGGGCAGACGGGCAGTTTCACACGGAATGACAAGCGTTATAAACCCTCATCCCTCCACCACCAAGAGTAGTAGGAAAGAAATGTAGCAACTGAGGTAATGAATAACAGGAGAACATAAAACAGTAAGTTGCTGAAAAGAAAATGAGAAAATTTTAGTTTTCACATAAATGCATAAGCAGTGTTCAAACCAAGTAGAAAAAATGTGCTATAAAGGGGCTATAAAGGGGTCCTTATTTTGAATTTGACACAGGGTGTCATTGGTACTCAATGTATTGCCTACTGGCTGCTGGTTAGATGCCTGATAGAAGTCATACTTGAGAAGGGCAATTAGAAGGCCTGTTAAGTAATGCCTAATAGAAGGCAAAATTGAAGTTCTGATAATTTAATAATTTTGTTAAGCCATAGAGGAATGATTATCAAATCTTATAGAATGTGTAAACATGCCTACAAATTGAAGTCCTAGTAATTTTTGTGGCTGTGAAAATAAATGCAAAATTCAACAACGAATTACATACATAATTATGTTAATAAGGAACTCCAACAACAGCTCTGAAAAACGTAATAATTTAATATTTAAAATCCAAATTTATATAAGGAAATGGTCGATAACGTGTGCGTTTTTAAAATGATAACTCCTCCAAGCATGATAAATAAGGACCCCAAATACACGCTTGCGTTTTTGATAGGGAAGGACATTGGCAGAGAAGATGAGTACTTGTCTCTTCTTCCTCCTCGTTTTGACAGATTCTTCCAAAAGTAAAGTGACCTATAAATAATATTTTTACACAATAATAATTTTTTTACACAATGTTCACACTAATAAACGTTTACTTAAGCTGATTGCCGCCCGCGGCCGCATGCCGCTTACATTATAAAGATACAATAAGCCTGATTTGGTTAAAATGAAAGCTAAACAATGAATTCGTTCTTCCCACATCAAATACGGACCAGATAGACCCCGCAGTAGAACAAGTATTTTCATTCGACCAATTTGCCTGAGCAAGCTTAAGGAATAACAGGAGATACAAAATAATTAAGTTGATGAAAAGAAAATTTTGCAATGAGGAAAATTTTACGTAGGTCTTTAATAATTGCATGCATTCATATCGATATGTATATATATATATGTATATTTATTGATCAATGATTCTGTTTATAATAGCAGACCAGGAAATTAGAAAATAATGATGTTTTTTATGAAATGATCTTCTAAAGTGTTTGTGTGATGTTTAGCCCATAGAATAATTGTTTAAAAAATTTACACACATTTGTTATGGTCTTTTAAAAACTTTAGTTCAGTCGTCATTGAGCAAGCGATGAGAACACATGCGGATAGGTTTCGTCAGGTTAGGTCAGCAGGCGCCCATACATACAAAGCTATCATGGCCTGAGATGCTCTTGCCAGTATATTTGGCTTTCATGATAGCCTGTTATCAAGGATAATATTTAAGAATTTTGCGCTTTCCGAGATTGACAGTTCTACACAGTTCAATCTAGGAAGCTGAAAAGTCGGAATTTTATATTTCCTAGTGAATAATACAAGTTCCGTTTTTCCCGGATTCACAATTCTGCCATTCTTCGTCTTCAGATGGAATCCCGAGACTGCCACTCCTATGTTATCCGCATTAGCGACAGTCTTATGTCCGGTCATTTCCAGTTATCTTAGCATAGTGTTTATGGCTAAATTACACCAGAGTGGCGATAAAACGCCCCTTTGAGGGGTGCCCCTTTGGGCTAGTCTTGAGATCTGTGTTGCCACAATTTTGGAACTTATGATCCTATTTTCCAGTAGATTCGTTATAAATCTAGTGGTCGACTCGCCAAGACCCAAGTCCTGTAGAGCAGATATTAATGTATACCGAATAGGAGCTCATGGTAAGATGTACTCTATCCGGCGAATGAAGTAATAAGGGTTTTTACTGACGGCTCCAGGAGGGAAAATAGAGACGGTGGTAGATTCTTCGTTGAAGAATTTGGGATCAGATCCTAACTCAGGCTTCCAGATTTATTCTCTATTCTTTAAGCAGAGATCTCTGCCATAAAGCGTGCTGCAAATTGGTTGAGATATTATCGAATATCCGGGGGCATATGTACTGCAAAGCGGCCGTGAAAGTTTAGCAGGTATCTACTCGACGTCTAAGTTAACCACAGAATGTCGAGTGTCACTGAACGAGATAGCGGATAACGCTAATATGGGTCACTGGACATAGTACAGTATAAGGAAACTATATTGATGATGATTTGGCCGGAAACCGAAAAGGCGATTGATCCATTACGAGTTGGTATTCTTTGGATGTTTTGCTTAGGTATATTTTAATTTTCCTTTTTTTAATCTTTTTATTCCTAATTAGTTCTTATTGCACTTTATTTCTTTTTGTACCATTCTTGTTGTTGTTATTGTACCTTACACCAACATAGTGGGGAGGGTATATTGGATTTGTGCTGATGTTTGTAACTTCCATTAATATTGGTTCGTCTGGCTGTCCATGTAAAGCTTGTGCGCAGAGTACAGAAAAAATTTTAATTAATTTTAAATTGCAATTTTCAAACTTTTATAGGAATCTAACTATTGCAATAAATTCAAAAAAATTATCAATAATTTATATTCATATTATTGGTTAATGAAGCTTATCGATACGAAGATCAATTATACATTGGTATACCAATAATACACATACAATTGTGAACTCTTTGAGGATCTGATAGTCCAAATCTATTTTAATAAAAACACAACCTGTTTTTGAAATCAAAGTGGGCAATATTCAATATATTGTCCCAAAATATTTACAATTGGGGTGGCAAGATTATTCCAAATAAACATTTTTTGTCGTATAAAATAATTTAAAATAAGAAAAACAAACAAAAACCCTAATTAGCAAATTCCTAATTCTACATTCCCTTTATTTTATTAATCTCTTTACGAATATTTTAGATTCAAATTTGATTTGATATTTATTATTTTAATTCTTAATTTCTAATTAACCTATTTTTTATGTAAATTTAAAATTTTCTTAGATTTTTTGTTGAATAATTTTGTTTATTAACTAATTTTACAAAATTTAACACCTAAATACTCATATGCGACATTCAATACTTAATTCTTCAACACTAATAACTGTATCTCAAACTACAACATTGCATATGGATTATATTATAAAGATCAAAGTAATATAATTGATTAACATAATCCTCATAACTAAGCAACCAAATCTAACTTATACACATCCGAGCACATATTTCGTGGTTGAATTGTAAATTTTGTTATAACTTTGCAAGTCATCTGTCAAATGGCCCCTGCTGACTTTGATGGACGATGAATATTGATGTATTCTTATATCAAACCACATTATTTTAACCACATGAAAATAAAAATGTTCACTTTTATTATGTACTGTACTCGTAAAACGACATAAATACATATTAAAATTTAATTAGATATGTCGAATTATATC
Source organism: Bellardia bayeri (assembly GCA_950370525.1). Classification (NCBI taxonomy): domain Eukaryota; kingdom Metazoa; phylum Arthropoda; class Insecta; order Diptera; family Calliphoridae; genus Bellardia; species Bellardia bayeri. The sequence continues at coordinate 40,546,544 of OX493268.1, read as the reverse complement.
AGCATTGTGGGAGGATGCAGAAGATATTTAGCAAATTATATCTGAAGCTACATACAATGATGTTCATCAAATCCTGGGACAATTTCATTCTCATCTTATTATTATTCCTGCTACCTAATTTTAAAATCCTCTGTTAATGATTCGTATTTTGTACTGGGAACTTAAATAACCCACTCATCCCAAATCTACGAAAAACTCCTACAAAAAAATCGTTACAAAATCGTACATACTTCAATTCCTTATTTTAATAAGACAGCAAAATTAACGTATACTGTATGTATGAACCCTTGTTCATAGTTTTATTCCAGTTTTCTACTCGTTGCATATATTCAGCAAAAATATTTCACATATGCGGCAAAAATATTTTATTTATGCGGCGAAATAATCTCATACATACTTATAAGCACATTTTCGTTTTAAACATTTTCAATTGCTGTCTGTTTGTCGTTTTTCAAGTTGCAATTTCTTTGCATGGTTTATGGTTTTGTAGTAAAATATTTTTATATTGTACACAGGCAATATTAAAAATATACATGTGTTCTAGTAGTAAATATATTGCAAATGAAAAATATTTACATATTTTGTGTTCTGGTTGCTGCTATATACATACATATGTATGTATATTTTGTATGACAAAATATTTATACCCTACACCAGCATAGTGGGGAGGGTATATTGGATTTGTGGTGATGTTTGTAACGGCAATAAATATTAATCTAACACAAGACCATACACTATACCGGCGACTAAAAATCACTTCCTGAGTGGAATTGACGGTGTCCGTCCGTCTGTCTGGCTGGCTGTCTATGTAAAACTTATTGGCAGAGTACAGGTCGCAATTTTTAAGATATTTACATAAAATTTGATACATACAATTTTTTCGGCCCATGGACAGCCTCCCGAATAGAAGTTTATGCCATAAATGTATAATTCATGCAAATATCCAAACAAATTTCGCAACAAATAATTTTATGTAGATCGGTCCATATAGTTCCCATATAAGGCTCACTGCCGTAACCCTCTTTAAACAGCATAACTCTCTTACAAATGTTGCTATCCAAATAATATTCAATACAAATATGTATACGTAAATTATTTGGCCCAATTTTATAATGATAATAAATCTCTTAAAAATGTTGGTATTCCAGGAATATTCAACACAAATATGTTTCATATATACAGATATCAGACACCTTATTTTCTTACGGTCGGTCCATAATTAGTCAATGCTCTCATATAATATCCTCTTTAGCACGTATGTATAAATCACAAACACAAACAATATTTATATGCTCCTATTCTGAAAAACTATTTTTACACATATTCTGGGTGTAGGGTATTATATGGTCGGGCTTTCTTACTTGTTTTAGAGTAACTGTAAGAAATATTTCTATCATGAAGCTTGTGCATATATTTCGTTTGTTAAAAGTTTGTATATTTTTAGTATTTCTGCATTAAAATATGAAAGTGGTACATATTTATTGCACAGTCAATAGTGAGTTGGAAAAATATCTTACTAAATATTAAAGCCTGCTTTTATGTACATTTGCACTTGTCTTTAAGTGTTGTATGTTTTATGTATTCGTATACATGTGCAAATTATGTCATTCACAGAAAAAGTGACTTTAAAATTTAAACAAATTTTATTCTTCCCTTCTCCTCACCCACTCCCAGAAAAGGTCAAATAAATGTTAGAAGAAAATAACGATGATGAACAAGTGGTGAGACACAAAATAAAAAAAAGACTGGCATCAACATATACCGAGTTAGTAGGGTTAAAACAAAAATTAAAATACAGAAGTAAATTCAGCAAAAAATATGTAAAGAAAGCTCCCTTCGTTTGGCTAGCAAAGAGAATGATTTTATCATTCTTAAATACAATGTACATATGTATGTACATAAGTAGCATTGAAGCGAATAAGGGTATATAGACCATTAAAACCATTTTACAGAAGACGATTAAAATATTAGCAAACTTGAAAATTGTATTTATTGGTTATTTGTACGAATATAACACGCAACAATTCAGTTCAATTTTGTTCGCCTAGAATTTGATTGTCTAATATTTATTAGGCAAACAAATACATGTTATTTTTTCTAGTTTAACAAATAACAATGTTGACTCTGAAGCCAATGCTTTATGAAAATGATTTATTTTTGGTCCATACTTACTTATTCGTGTTCATGTATCATATGTATTAACATTCAGACAAACCGACGTATTTATAAGTACATGCATACATGTATATTCGTTTAAATATACATACATACATACATATGTATGTATGTATTAATAATGATGAAGACCTACGACAACATTTGTTCAAAAAAGAAACGAACAAAGTTTACCCGGCAGTGTGAGGCCAATACATTAGATGCTGTCGTTGCCTATGGATTACTTGCAAATGATTCTATAAATTTTAAAATGCTAAAATTATATTCAAATTCCATCAGTATTTAAAAAATATCGGGTATTTAACAACGTTCTTTCTTTCTAGTTGTAAATATTATATTATTATTATTATTATTATTGGGCTATTTTGTATGCGCATTTCACTAGTTGCTTACGAGAGACTCTCTTTGGACTATAGATTTGACTTTCTAGATCCTTTAAGAAGGATTTAGGAAGTTCTAATATAATAAAAAAGAAATTTTAGCATCTGGCTTTAGGGTGAAGTGAGAAAGAGCGATAGGGGCTTAGGTTAATATGGTACTTTTTGGTTCTAATGGTTTTTGTTTAATCAATAGAGAACTTAGAAACATCAAATAAGACACATTTGATCCCAAATCCTCATCCATAAAATTTTATTATTTCTTTCTTTAATGGTATGAGATTCTACAATGACACTTTTTACTTGTCCAAAGGCACCTTTTGAAAATTATATATATAATAATAATAAAATTATATATGACGCTGTACAAAGTAAGGTCCTACAAGGGTTATTTTTCTTTGAATAGTAATTTCTTTTAAATTTTATAGATGAATTGAAAAATTACTTCAAAACAGCATTTAATTGTCTTAGTTAAAGCAGAATATCGGGTTGTGGTATTCGGATCCATTTCGAATGTCAAGCTGAGACAAAGGCATTTACAGTCGTGATAAGCTGAAGCGTATTCAAACTAAACATCTCCAATGGTGCTAACTTTTAGATATTAGTAATTGCAGTGTTATTTAGTAGTTAAACCATTATTGGAAACAATAATCCTGGGATGGGGGGGAAGGAGGTTTAAAACAATGTTTTTTCTTCAAAATATTTTTCAAGGCTCTAAAATATTTTCTTTTTTATTTTTTCTACAAAAAATTGTTAATAAATTCAATGAAACTATTTTTATATATTATTTTTTAAAACAAGTGTTTTATGGTAGAGTAGTAGTTGCTACAGAGGGAAAGATTTTAGCGTTTCATTAACAATCGCTACGGACAGACCACAAAATAAATAATTTTTTTTTTAATTTTTCCTGTAAATGTAAATATGAGAATTGGTCATGTGTAAGTGAGCATTAAATAAGGTCAAAAGGAAGAAAAATAAAATAATAATGAAAAGCGCTCTTAAATTATGGCCACAAGAGTTAAACAGCAAAACAAGAGTAAATGGGTTACGATAAATATACTCATATTTACGATAAATTATTGTGTTTACGATAACAATACGAACGGATGTGGCTGCTAAGTTCTAAGTGTTACAAATTCAAATTGGATTGTGATGGACCAGCGCATGTACTATCACAACAGCTGTTCTTGAAATTGGCAAAACTGAATAAACTGTTTCCTTAAGATGTCCAACTTGAACAGTATTGAGGAAAGCTGATAAAATTAAACTTCAAATAGGACATAAACTCTCATTAATTTCAACTTTAGAGTCATACTCTCACTTTTACTCTTAACAAGTTACCGAATTGAAATCCGAAAGCTTTTTTCCATAACGATTCTGCGCATTGGCGTCCAGTGTCCTCAGAGAGTGTGTGGTGTGGAACTAAATAAATTTAGCTTTTACTTGAATGAGTTTTAGTTACGCTCTGCATTTGGTCATTGTCTATTACTTGATACAAGGTTTGTAGAATTTCGTGACTGCCAACATTCCTTAACTTTCACGTTATACGGGCGTGCACCAACCAGGCTACTCCAGTTAGTCTACGGTGAATATTCGGTGACAATTCTTCTAAAAACCAACTTACGCGATAACGCTTAACAATTGTTTGTTGTGAGTTTTATATTAATCTATGTGAGTGTATGGCAGAAGTCCAAAGCAATTTGTAAATTGTTAAACCGGTCGTTTATAATTACAAAATTAAAAAAAAATACAAAAAATAACAAAAAGAAAGAATGCTATAGTCAAGGTATTTCGTATGAATAAAAAGTAAAATGTATGCCAGTTGTTTCATTAATTTGAAATAATCAAAATAAAAATAGAAACAAATTAAGTGTTTCAATTCGTTATCCTTGAAATGAAATATTTGGAGAAAATACAACTGAGTTTGTTTGAAAGCTTCGTCATGCTTTCAATGTAAAACAAAATTATTCTTTAGTTGAAATATTCAATAAATGTGATTTAACCTGGAAATAATAAATAATAAATAAATCTTTGAATATATGTAAAAAATAAATAAGTTTTGGAAACAAATAAAGGCGCCGTAATTCACTCTACATTTAAATTGAGTGAGAGATAATGTGGTACAAGCTTAAAGAAACGTGTTAACCTAAATCTGCTTTTAAATAATATGCAGCAAATGTCTGAGTCCTGCCACTTGTCACTGTTTTAAGAAAATAAAATATAAATAAAGCCCCCATTCGTCTATGTCTGCTCCTTTAGCATGTTTAAGGATGTTTCCCAAAACATGAAAAATAAAATTGAAATTAAATTAAAATAAATTATACATGTAAATATTTATTTTCATTATATTCAGATAGAAAGTATTTTATAAAAACGACAACAACAACAACATACATTTATGCCAAAGTTATTGTGTTTAAGCTGTGTTGTCCGTGTGATTGTACATACAAATGCAAAATTAATTAAGATTCACTGTCACAGCCTTTAGCCTGTTATTAATAACTATTGCTACAATGGTATTTTCTGTATTTTCTATGTGTGTGTGTAAATTCACAAGCAGAGATTTGTGGATGCATGTGTAATTCATATAAAAAATATTTTATGAAGGAAAAAAGCTAAAAATATTTTCAAAAGTGTTTCTTAAAATCAAACAAGAGCTAATATTTTTACAATAATTTTACAGAAATACTGCCACAATAATAAATTTTAAAAAAAGTGTACGACGCAATTAAAATAATTAACGTGCAGTGCAAAGATCAAAAGGAAATTCAGTTCAAATAGTAGATGTAAATGTATTTGTTCATAAAATCGACATAAAAAGTGAAAGTAAAATACATAAGAAGCACTTCATAAGAATATAACAAAAAAAAAAAACTCAACAACAATACTAACACATTTACATTTACACGCATACAGACAAACATCTCATTTCATGAATTGTTTATATCAAATGAAACAAATAGAGTCTGTGTGTTTATATTCCACTTGTTTTACCAACATTAAATGTAAAAGTGAAAAACCAAAAAAAGGAATAAAATAAAAAAGCTAATAACAATAGCAAAAACCATACAAAAATACGTACAAATATTCAAAGTACCCACATTTACATACAAGTTAATAGATGTGTGTTTGTGTGCGTGTGTGTGATTAACACAGCAAAAGTATTTGTGAGCAAGTGTATGCATGTGTTTCAAAACAAAACCATTGTCAAACTAAAAGAAATCTCACCCACACACTGTGCTGGTAGATGATGTGTTAGTGAGCCTGTGTACAAATACATAAATACATACATATTTTTGTATGTTGGTTTATCCTTGTTGACTTCATCCTTGGGTAATAAGCAAATATTTGTTTGGATATAAAATACATTGTTTAGTGTGTTCTTTTGCTACTCGTCGTTTTACTGTTGTTTTAGTATTTAGACCATCTACATTAAAAACAACATTTCTGCAATCCAAGCACTGCATATGCTAGCATACATATCTTCAACAAAAATACATACATACTTATTTGACTGTGCATGTGTCCATGTGTTCTAAAAGACTCGAGTAACAATTGTTTAAACATTGCATGAGAACGGATAAGAGTTGTTTTTGTGTGTTGTGAATGTGACTGCGAAAATACTCTACACATGCCATCATTGTATCAAATGTCAGGCCAAACAACAACCATTGATATCATTTAAAGGTTGTCATTAAAAAACGACTACGTTCAGCAAACCAAAAAGGCAAAGACGGCAGAGAAAATGTGAGTATAATCGTTTTTGCAAATCTGCCGTTTTTTTTTCACTTTCAATTTTTTACCACGCCAGTTTTATTTATTTCAAAATAATTGTCTAAACAGTATTTCAATTTTGTATCGAGTGGGGATTTTATGGATATTAAAAGTGAAGAGAATATTAAATGTTTGTTGCACTACGAATGAATACATTTCGATTAAATACGTTAGAATTGCGATTAAAATAAAAATCATTTTATAACTAGAGTATGTGTTAATACAATGTATACTTTTTAAATTAAATAAACAAATTGTACACTTTTGGATTATAAACATACAACTTTTTTTTGGTTTTGACGGATTCAAAATTAATTTTTAAAATCAATTTAGAAAGCAAACTTTGTAATAACACATATTTTAGGAAAATACATACCGTTAGTGTAAATGTTCTTTTTACAAATATTGTTATAAAAACTGGCTACCATTTTTTAAACTTGTTATTTTCAAATTTGTTATTTTCAAATTTTTATATTTTCTTTCTTTATATGTATGTGCAGCCTGCATGTGAATAAGAAATCAAATTTTTTAATTTTAATTAAATATAACTGCTAAACTAAAATTCAGAAAAAAATCATTTTTTGCAGAACCAAATTTTAAGGTATTGGCTTTAGTTTTCTGAAGAAATAAAAAATATACATATTTTTTATACTAAAATATGCATTTATTTAAAGACCTGTATTTCTGTGGTACTATTTCGTGTGTCACTTGAATAAGGAATATTTTAAAACTATTTATTTTTAAATTTTATCGTCTAGCGTTCAATTGCCACAATTTTTAGAAATAAAATATTTTCAAAGGGAAATTAGCTTTATTTGAAGCAAGTAAAGGGTGATTTTTTAGCAGCTTTCTTTTTGGCAGTACTCTTTTTGGAAATTCAAGTGATTTCGTGTTACTTTTAAGCATGATTGGTTTTATGTATAATTTAACCGTGAATCGACTTACAAATGATCAATACTACTTGCAGGTTATTAAATTTTACTTTTTCAATAAAGGCTGGAACGTTACTGTGAATGGCGGCCTCTACCGTGCGATTGCCCAAAATTAAAGTGCTGGACATGTGGTTAAAACAAGACGGTGCCACATGCTACACAGCAAGCGAAAAAATGGTCCAAGTGAGAGGCGAGTTCGGTGAACAGTTTATTTCACGTTTGGGCCGGTCCATTTGCCGCCTAGATCGTACGATTTCACACCTTAGCACAATTTTTGGTGAAACTATGATAAGACGTGTAACTATAGAAACACCGACACAACGGTATACTTACAGACCGTACCTTTGAGGCGTAGCCGCGGTTAATGTTTAGATGAAATCATTTCTAAACATTAAATTATATAGATCGTTCTATCGGCTCAAACATAGAATTCATACATTCCTCTCAATTTTATGTAGTTTTTTTTAGTCAATTATGATATCCCTTAAAAACACTCTTTACAAATCGGGCGCACAAATTAGATGTCTTTATAATGTTTTGTTTTGCTAACGCCAAAATCTTACCACAAAATTAGTTTTCTCAGTGACTATAAACTTTGCAGTAAAAACAAAATATCAAATGTAACATGATTTTTTTATAAGCATTAAATATTTTAAAATTTTATTTAAAAAATATATTAGTTTGTGCTTTATACCAATACAACTCTTTTCAATTATATTTCCCGGAAATAAAGGAAAAAGTATTCAGTTAAATTTCAAACTGTAATTCAGATAAAAATAAAAAAGATCGTATCAACATTGTCCGTTGGTTTAACGAAAGCAGTGCTGCAATAAATGATTCGGCGAAAAATGACCCCAGGAAAAAAACGAAAAAAGGCTAAAATTTTAGGGTCACATTTCATTATGACATTTAGTCCTAACTTTTTTATGAAAAATTACCCCAAAACTAAGAAAAAATTTCCCAAGGTTAAATAGAAAGGTGGCTCGAAATATTAGGATCATTTGAATAGCGACAAATTTCCCAAATATGTAAATTTTTTAATTGCTTTAAAATATTTCTACATATTTTAGTAATTGTTCAAAGTTTTATAAAAAAAGAATTATTTTTTATTTTCGCTACGTCTTTGTGTAGCATCGTCAGGAAATATAAAATTTTATTATAAAAGACCTTATCTTTAACAACTACTAAAATATTAATGAAAAAAGGTCAAATAAACTATTATAGGAAATATTTCTAAATATATAAAAATAAAAACCCAAAAATGTTGCCTGTTTTTTTTTTGGGTAATTTTTCATTTTTATACTTTTAATATATTTTACGAATGAAATTTAGCAACAAAGTATAAAGGTAAAATTTCTTGGGGTCTTTTTTTCATTCTACGATTTTAGGATCGTTTTTCATTTCTCTTAAAAAGCAAAAGTGAAAAAGGGACCGTGTTTTTGTAATTCAGTGTCATTTTTTGGGGTTATTTTTAATTTTTTAGGAGCTATTTTTTCACAGCTCCAATGATTCAGTTACATAAAAAAATTTTTACTTAAAGGTGTCAGTTTTAATGACATAATCTTAAATCATCAGAGAAACTGTGTTTAATTCACCAAAAAATTCCACATCTATGCTAATATGCTGCAAAAATCGGGCATATCGGGGACATATTTATATGGAAAACATATAGACTGGTTCTAATAGAAATTTATTTTGTAGAAGCAACATTTGCAAATTTTCATATTGATATAAAAAGAATTTGAGACACAAATTTAGAGAAGATGGCTCAAAGACATAAAGGCAACAAATTGGGAGTTGTAAGATATTGCTAATTAAAAACTCACCTGCATGGTAGCCATCGATATATTTTATATTTTATTACTTTTACTAGAAATGTTAACCAATAAAGCTCCTCAATAAAAACTATTTTACTAGATAGTTATGCCAAAATATCTAAAACGAAGAATTAATAAATTCATATACATACATACTTACATATTTATAAAATATGGCAAAACCTTTAAATCTTTCTTCTCCGTATTTGCAGTTTTTAGCTTATCGGGTTATTATGATTAAATTCTCTCCATCTCTTGATAATTTTATATCGAATGATATGCTGTCAGTATTCAGATATGTTATTTCATGGAATATTGTTCTGCATTGAATGTTATTTGTATCTAGTAAAGAATTTTTTTTAAACTGTTCGTACGTAAAAATAAATTGTTAAATTTAAATTAAAAAAAACCATTTTATTCAATAAAACATCAAAGTACTTTACATTTAGGAAAAAATTAATTAAAAATTAAGTACCTACTTATACGCAGATCAAAGAACTTCTTTCCAAAGAGTATTTAAAGCTGGCCAAAAACAAAAAAGGAAAATGTTTTTATGTTGAAATTTGTGTTGTTGCATATTGTACGATAAGTAACAAGCTAAGGAATAAATTGATTACAGTAGATTTTGTCCACAAGGATAATACTCAAATATTGTATTCTTCAACAGCAATAGGTCTTTGTGTATACTCTGAAAAACGATGAAACCTTATGTTTAGATATAATGTATTAATACTGTTTCAAAAATTAAATTAAAAATTTAATAAAGCACAAAGTATTTACATACATATTTGATTGTATAAACCAGATTTTGTTCCTCTTTTCATCTCTTGATTAAAAATACTAAAAAACACATTCTACAGGCAGTGCACGAATGCATACATTATATTAGATTAAAATTATAAATTCTAGATAGATTTACATAACGACAGTTGCTTTGTTAATGGTATAATATAGATACTTGTAATCGCTCCTTTCTTTTACCTATAAAATAAAATTATTTTACAATAACTTGTTAAACCTTAATATGAAAATATTGAATACATATATACGATTTCAAAATACAAAAAAAAAAAAAAAAAAATTCCATGATAAACTTGATTTGTTTTCCAGTTTTCCATTAGCTTAGTGTGTCCGTTTGCACAAATTTTATAGAAGACATAAAAACGTTGTAGAATCCTTTGTTTTAAATATTTTTTTAATTCAAATAATTTATAATGATAAAAAATCTCAGGTTTCACAAGAAGTGTGTTGGCGATTTACCTATATTTTCTGTTACCTTTTTTATATTGTTAGTTGACTAACACATTTGCTTATAACACTTTTTCTTGATTTTGTATCCTTTTTCTATTAACAATTAATTTGATTTCAAAAGGTAATGTTATCAGATATTTTCTTAACGAAGTTTATAATTTACGTTTTTTAATTAAAATTAAACGAGAAAACTAATAAATAAAACACTTATGGCACTACTATATATTTAAAAATATTTTTTAAAACATCCTTAAAAAATTAAACATTACAAAAAAGTTACTTTAATCGCAACAAATGTTCAAGTTAGTTCATTAACTACATTTAAAATTGGTAGGGGACGTTTTAAACCCAATTAAGGTTGCAGTAAAAGCATTAACCTGAAGTATAATAAAATCCATAATGGGTACTATTTGTATATATACTTGTATATTATTTATAAACTCTTCGCATTTCCAAAAAGGGTTCATTCAATAATATTTTAAAGAACGATATTGATAAATTACCTAAAAACTTCATAAAAACAATGTTTAAATCTTATAACAGTAAATATATAGTATTTTATAAATAATTAATTTTTACAATAACAGTTATAGCAACGTGATGGTGTTTCCAATCAGTGTTGCCATTTTAGCACTTTCAGTGCTAGATTTAGCATTTTGTATCTGGAAAATGCATTGAAATTTTTAAAAATTATGCTAAATGCTTTTTAGCATAATTTGCTTGATAAAACATTTTTTTCTCGAACATTTTTTTACTATTTTACTCCAAAAAATACTTTTGGAGAAATAAAAAATAACTTTTACTAATATATCAACTAAATTTTTTTCGGTGTGGTAAGGAAATCAATACGGAAATTTTTGAATTAATATATGAAATGTAATCTATCAAAATAAGTCCACAATTGTTATGAACAAATGTAGAAAAAACTATAATTTATGTTTGTAACATTTGAAATAAAAATTGTATTGTTACATTGAAAAAATTTAGCACTTATTTTTTCTTCTGTAGAACATTTTAGCACTTAGTTTTTCAAGTTTTAGCATATTTTGAAATTCATTTTCTGGCAACACTATTTCCAATTTACAAGTGGAACAAAATGTTAGAAACAAGTTTCAAACAAGTATCAATTAACATTCGAATATGTATCAATATTAATCTCTTTAATGATGACATGCCAATTACTCTTTATCTCGATATGATGTCATCGCATGGTTTGCAATGTATTATTAAAGAATGTACAAGAGAAGACCTGAATAGAAATACAAGATCATGCATTGATCATCTCCTTGTAAGACACAAAAATATAAACACACATATATATGCATATATGCATATATAATGCATTTTCTGGCCTGCTAAAGCCGTCATCAGCATTCTTTGTGTTAATATTGTTTATTTTAAAATTTTTTATATTCAACTTTTTTAATTTACTGAATGAGAATTTTTCCTCTTGCGAGTATTTATTGTAAAAATTTTTTAAAAAAATTTTTTTATTCGAAGTTTACTTCTAGTTAAATATAAAATTTATTTTAAATAGGAAAATGACAGATTTTGACTACAGGGGTGACCTATGCTCTACCACAATCGATATTGTCACTACATGTAAATACCTTGGCATTTATGTAGATCATAATTTTAAATGGATGATACATGTAGGTGAACTCCGAAAAAAATTAAGAAAAGCATCATTTATGCTACATCATTTAAGCTACAGCTCCAGCAATATGGTGCTAAGACAAGCATATTTTTCACTAGTGGAATCGCACCTTCGCCATGGTATTACAGTCTGGGGAAGCTCAACTTTCTGTAATAAGCTGCAACAAACACAAAACCAATTGCTAAAAATTCTAAAAAAAAATGGCTCTATAAATACCCAAAACCCTACTGCAATTATTATGGGTAGACATCGTCAGCAAACAACATCAACTACATACAAAATACCACCATAACCAACCTTACAACAACTAATTCCAACGTATATGTTCAAACAACCAATTCAAATAGAACAACATTTACTGATAATAACTCTATAAATACAAACAGCGACGTCATAACTCCCAACAACTCTGGAAATACCAACAACAACGCATCTAATATTAGCATCGCTAAATAACTAAACATATTAAACGTCAATAGCATCTTTTCAACAACATTAGCAACAGAATTTTATAATGACTCCAGGTTTCTAAAAAAAAAAGACCACAAACATCAGACTCGTATGAACGTTGAAGGTAGATACCGGGTACATAGACATAAAATCAAGAATATTAAACACACTGCCCCTTGAAATACTTAATACAGCCAACAAATATAATAGAAATAAAATATTTAAAAACTTTTTTATTAATCAACAATGAATGTCGTAACACCATACAGTAAACTTTAAATAGTAAATTTTTTTTCCTCCTAAAAGATTATTCTATATCAAACTACAATGAATATGTAATTTGTAATTTGCTTTTTAATATTTTAATTTGTTTCCATTTTAATTTGTTTTTAATATTTAAATATTTTCTTAAATTTAAATTCTAGAGGATAACATTTTTTTGTTAATTTACCTACAGACAAGCCGTAATTGCTTCGTATGGTTATAGTTAAGTAATGAAATGTAATTTTTATTGAATCGATAAATAAATAAATAAATAAGTAAAAAAAAAAAATTTTTAAAGGGGAATGAGTTAGATTTAAATCAATTAAAAATCGTAAAAAAATTAATTGTTTATTGTTTTTCTGTGGCTGGAAATTTTGCGAGTTAAATGAGAGGGTTGTTTGTTATTTTAAGAACTCATTTGAAATAAATTGTACTACTGTCTAATATTATTTAATTTTGTAGTAGCAAATGATTCTAAAACGTGTGCTTCTTATAATGTATTGTATTTTTTTAATATAATGATACAATTTTATAAAATACTTAACATTTATACTAATTTTTGAATCTTTAATTTAACCGGATAATTGTTCAATATTTCTCCTAGCATCCCTGCGAATGTCCTCCCATTGTTCCCATATAGAACCATCTTTAGAAAATTACTCTATCATCATTTGGTGCAAATTATTTGTACAACTTGCAAACAATTTTATGATTTTCGGTCCGTAATAGGACACATATAGCGCCCCTTGACCGACAATATATTCTTAGATTAGACTTATCATGTTTGCTCACTCAGCTAACATTATTTCATAATTATGGAATACCCATAAACATTCCATATTCATGCTCTAATTTAAATCTTATTTGCAACAAAACCTTCTATAAAATTTTGACCATTAATATTAAAATTATCATTTTACTTCTTCTTCAAATATTATACCGACACATTGTAATAAACCATTTTATTTTAATAAAGTAGTTTTCATTAATTTGCTCTTATTAGACTTTCTCATTAATAACTTGACATGCTATTATAGAAGACACATTGTATCTTTGTCCCAATTTACACGCAGCAATTCTTTAAGCTAAGCTGTTTACCTTTTGGTCATGATGATGAGGGGAAGATAAGACGAGTACGCACTTGATTGTACTATATCATTTTGTATAACTCTCTTATTCGTATTACATTTGTGTATACAAATGTGTGTATACTCTCAAATGAATATACTAGCGATTTAAGCAATAAAATTGTGCTGTGTGAAAACTGACAAAATTTCAAGGAAAAAATTTTAATAAAAATAGCTTCGTGTAAATTGGGACTTTGGGGTCGAGGAAGAAAGCAATTAAATAAGCATTGTTTGTCATTGTTTGTAGAAATATTTGTACTCATCATTGTATTTGGAGTCTTCACTTTGTCAACTTAATGTAAATTAGTGATTAACACACAGTCAGCAGTTTGAACCGCTTTTGGTCTAAAAAGAAACATCTGTTTTTAAATGAGCGAAAAATGCGGGAAATGACATGGAATTGACCAAGATCTTCTGGGTATGTGCAAACGGTACGTACCGTTGTGTAAAATATTATTAATTTTTATATAATTGTACTGGCACATACATACATATGTGTGTGTGTTTGTGTGTATGTGAATAAGTGTAAGAGCATGTGTCAGTCATTTTGAAAAAAATACTGTAGACATGTCAACACAACGTTGTCAAATATTTAACGAGTTCTTTTATTTTATTTTTTCATTACACAATATATTTATGAATGTATCTATGTGTGTATATTTTACATACATATATATTGTATATGTATGTAAATGTGTAAGACTGTCTCGTTTTTGCTGAATTGCCATTGACTCTGTTTTTCATCATTTATATGTCATTTAATAAAATGAAAAAAACTTAAAAGAAGAGAACAAAATATACCCTCTAAAATACTTGTGCTCATGCTGATGTTATTTCTTGTTGGAAAGATTTCTTGTTATTTTAATATGTTTTTGTTAAAACATATGTTAACGGGCATACATACTAATATATTTACACATACATATTGTACATAGTTATTATGTTTTATATTTTCATTGTTGTTGAATTGTTTTCTTTTCGTCAACAAGAACGATATTGTATACATATATTTATCCATACAAAGTCATCGGGAAAAAGATATTCTAAGAATGCCTTCTAGAAGGCCTTCTTTGGCAGTCACAAGTACTTCCAGCCTCATTGCCAAATCGTTTCAATTTTAAATGGCGTGTCATTGTTAGTTAATACCTTGCCTACTAGAAGGCCTACTTGAGTAAGTCAATTGAAAGGACTACCAAGTAATGCCTCATAGAAGGCGTAATTAAAGGTCTGTTAAATTAATAATTTCATTGAGGAAAGTAAAATAAGGGATTTTAAATAAAAGAAGAGGTTTAATTAAATTAGTTTAAAAAAAAGTAATGCTTGGCGCGTACTTTACCCCACAAACTTTCATAAAATCCTAAATTTATAGACGCTCTTTTTATTCATTTTTAATACTCGCATAATAAAGGGAACAAAATAATATTTGTTGTTGTAGTGATGATATACAGAAATAATTGCAAAACCATTCCTGTTTGCTATTGAAGTCATAATTTGTTGACATTCGTTTTGATTTTTGAATGTGTGTGTAACGCCTTCTGCATCAGCTTCTGAGAGAAGGCATAGTGGAATGAGTTTTGAATCTTTTAGAATATGTAAACAAATCTTCTATAAGGCCTGCAAATGGAAGCACTTGCAATTTTTCCCGCTGGGTACCTATTTCTGATTCTTATATAACACGCACTCCCAAATATGTTCGCACATATGCATGTATGTATGTATGTGTATGTATCAGGATGTGTGTGATTGTGTATGGATGGATACATATGTATGATGTGTTGTGTTCCCTTATAATGATAATGTTGTTGTCATTAAAATTTGTTGAAATATTTCTAAAGTGTATTTAGCTAAAACCCAGAAAACTGTATACGTACATACATACATACATATGTACATAGATGTTTCGAAGAAGAAATAAAAGAATCAAGTTTAGATCAACGACATCAACCATTACTCATGTGTGCTATTAAATGTGATGAGATTTTTTAACATATTTTTTCCTGTTTTGTGTAAATTTTGATGAGCAATATTTTCCATTAACGTAAATTGTATTTTTTTTGGAAATTTTTTACTAAATATTAAACATTTTTTTAATATACATATTAAAAACATTGAAACAAATTTAAATTTAGCTTTATTGTTCAAAAAAAAAGTAGTATTATTTCGTTATTTTGAAACATCTACGCAGTGAGTTATATGCAATACAAGGACCGAAAGGATGTCTGCTCATCATTGATTTTAGTCGAATGCATTTAAATTTTATTTCTATGTTTATTAATTTAGAAGATACAGAGGGTTCTCTGATACTATTTTTACCAATTTTGATCATCTAGAATATGAAATTTTCAAATAATCTTCGCCTTTTTTAATTAAAGGCAGACAAACTTAAAATTTTAATTGTAGCTTTTTTAGTTTTAAAGACACACAGCTACAATTTTTATACAATTTAGCCCACTTAACGTTCGAATATTTATAAAAACTCCTTCTTAGTGGATCTATACTCTGCAAAAGGAACTTAGTAACCGAATTTCAAGTTTTAGCGTTTTGAGCTGCGCGGTAAGGAAGGCGTCAGTCAGTCAGTCAAGTTATTCTTTTATATATATAATTTGTAATATTATTACAAGTATTCTCTATGCAGTTTTATACAGAGGTTAAGAATCATTTTATTTTGGAAACAATGCATGTAAGCAGTGGTGAACGATTGTATTTTCATGCGTTCAAAATGCAAATAATAATAGTTAATATGTAGGTAACATTTCATAATTTTAATATAATTTAATTTGCAATCATTTCGCTTGATTTCAAATCTTTATTTCTTCAATTATAACAAGTAATATACAACTATCCGGTTTTGTTAATATGAGTTAGGCATTTACATTTTTTTCGAAAACAAATTACCTAATTTGTATACATGTGTTTTTTGAACGTGGTCCTATGACCAATATATTTTTGTGATGAACTTTATAATAAAGATTATTTACATAAATAAATTAACAAAGCAAAATTATTATACGTAATACTGCACTTTCAGTTGGTAATATATTGCCCATACAATGTGATGTACATATGTATGTGCAAAAACTGAAACACTCGGGAGCGACTGATATATTTACCCCCGTTTTATTTAAATATATAATATTCAATATGCCCAAACCTTATCGACAACTGAAAAATAATGCTGTTAACCTTTTAAATTTCATTTATTATTGGGAGTACAGCTTGAACAAGACAAAGATATTCTGTTTATTCATTGGCTGCATTACGTACTTATGAATTGTATTTTTACAAATCAAAAAATATTAATTAAATGCGGGTTTAAATAATATAATTACAATAACATAAATATGTATGTATGTATAAATAAATATGTAAATTGATATATGGCTAGAAAACAACTATTTTGTTGATGCATATATGTACATTAGAGTGCTTCAATATTGTATGGACGAAAATAATTTCAAGACATAGGCCATCCCCACCTCTGAAATTGTTCTATGGATTGTGTTCTACCTGTTTCTACGTTCTGAAAAATATTAGGATGATAGAATAACATTAACTGGCACCGCATCGGCTGGTTTGAAGCTGCATTTACAAGGGGAAAATATGAATTTTCCAGTTTCTTTTTTTATATAAAAATTAAAGTTATTAAGTATTTCTTACGACAAACCACTTAAATAAAAAATGTAGTAACAAAATTAACAAATTTTGAAATTTATTCGAATAAAATTATTTTACTTTGAATATATACATACATACATATGTATGTATATGAGTTTATATCTTCGTAGCGTAACGTTAACCTAGTAAAACTCAAAACTTCATTTTAAATTTTTTTTCAAAATTTTATTAAACCAAATTTAGAATTTGTAGAATATCTCTGTAGGATTTATTATCCCTAAAACATTTCTAAGTGTGGGGACAGTCAAAATTCGTGACAGAAAGATACTTTCAATACAATAGCCAGCTTATAAACACTTCTTTTAAATCTTGCATTAATTTTTGTTTTTGCAGACTTTTGACAGCATATTACATATTCAATATTAAGATAAAATGTTTCAAAACATCGTCTAATCAACAAACATTCATATGTAGATAATTGTGTAGCTCAGTCATACTAATGGAAAAATCGTTACCTGAAACTAGAGATCATTCATCTCATCGAGTGGCATATTTGACATTTTGACATTTACCATTCTAAACTAATTGTCGCATTTTGTTCTAAAATATTTAATTGTAGAACTAGAGTAATCACTAGCACTTCATATACTTGGCAGCATTGACAGCACTGGATCAAGTGATGTCACAGTTACTTCAATTATTAAATAACATATGGCTTGCAACATAAATCATTGATTAAAAATTGGTTTAAGAACTGTTTGAAATAACATGTGCATGTGCAACGATCAGAGCGGGGTAAGAACACACTTAAAGTTTTAGAACACTTTGATGTTTACAAAACAATGACTCACAATAAACTGATTTTCTTGATTGGCCCTGTTAGTCTATTTATACAGCAATCATAATTTCTGAAGGTTCGCAACTAAGATACTGGAATGTTCATGACTGCAAGTCTAGAATGTTCGTGTCGAGAATATTCAGCCAAAGTCGTTTAAACTCAATGTTGACATATTACTCAACTATTTTTATAACAGGGTGTTCTCAATAATGTTTATAAATTAAAACTTCTACAAATGCTAAACAAGTTGAATAACAATAAACATGCCATCTGTTGATAAAGATGTTGTATGTCGATAAACATGCTGTATTTTGATATCGACCGTTAAATTTAAATGCAATTTCGGTACAATATTTGCATATAAATACTTTTGTGAAATTTTTACTTTTTTTAATTTTCAATTTGGACCGAAAAATGACAAGAACCTGGGCCGGAAGTCAAGTGAATGTTTTAAAATTCTGTAAATAATGGTTTTTCTTTTTATTATTTTTTCAAATATGTTGCTATTAAAACATTATATTTTATACCAGGGCCCAGTTATTTTTAAGGTAACAAAATATTGGTGTCTCTTAAAAATCTCAACAAAAGTTGATTACAATTTTTATTTTTTTTATATTTATTATTTTATTTTTCAGTAATAATTAATTTTAAATTTGTTAAAATAAAATATATTTTATGACAATATATAATAAACTTGACATATACTCGTACATAAATATTATTCATAAATTGTAACGATTAAGTCAATGATTTTAAACGCTTGAATCTCCACATAAACAAATATTTGCCACAATATAAAACATTGAAATCAAAAGGAAAATAACAAATGTTTGCATTGTTTGCTCAATTTATTGTATACAAAAGTTGTGTAAGCAATTATTAACTACAGAAAGTTGCTGGTGAAATATGCGTTAGAGTTCGCTATTCGATTGGACTTAAAGAAAATAAGGCCCATTAAAAGCAAATGTATGAAAGCAAGTCTAATGCACATACAAACGTATTAAACGGCCAGACACACAATAACTTGTAAAAGTGCTTATGAAAAGAAAACGACATTCTTTTCAATTCAATGTATCTTTATAAAGCATGATTTCCATTATACACAAATGTACATGTGTTTGTACATATGTAATACGCGTATGTATATCCATGTGTACACAAGTGCAAACATACATACATAAGAATTTATAAAAGATTTTTTTCTACTCATTTTTGCTTCAAAAATTTATAATTCTTATTTTCATAAAAGGTTAAAGCGTCATGTTTCGAAAATAAAGAATATTTTATTTGCAAAAAATATTCTATTTGTTTTCTACTTGTTCTTTACAGACTTTGCATAAAAAATAGTAATTATTTCTGAGTATTTATTTTTTAATAAAAAATTTAATACAATATACACATTTTTAAACATTCTAGAGATATTGACAATATTTTAATATAAGTGAAATGTGTCTCATTGATTAAGTTATAAAAAACACAAAGGTTACCGGAACCTTCTGCTAAACACATACATATGTAATATATGTATATGTATGCATTTTTGTATTTATCAGAGACTTGCTTAAATTGTTCTTAAGATATCAATATTAGAAGTGATTATGTTTACTATTACAATTTATGGTAAAATTTTTACAAACTCCAACTTTAAAGCAATTGACCCCTCGTAGAAGTAAATAAATTATTAAAGTTACATAAACCTTTAAATCTATTGGATTATAAAAGAATGCAAACGGCTAGTGCCTTTTTTAATGACACTTCAAATGTTATCTACGTAGAAAAAACATTTTCCTAATTTTTCGTTTCAATTATGATGATGAAATGAAGCAGGATAATAAGCAGAAATGAAGAGTTCGTTTATAAATATACAAGTATGTATATGGCAGTATGAGAATTTTACTATATCTGAGTATGTGTATTCAGGTATGTATGTATATATATATTATGCTGTAGTCTTACATTTTTGTTAATCCTGGTACATAATTTTGAGTATAACGAGCCAGCAATGTCATTATCCTAATGCCAACAATCAATCAACTAGTTTGAGATAAAATGCTCCGACATGCAACATACATACGCTTTTACTCACCTTCACTTTTCCATTTATTTCACCGTCGTTTTTATTTTAGCATATTTATAAAAAAAGTTTTCCAAAGGAATGATGGAAAAGTTTCTATTAATCAAAAAAAAAAAAAAAACCTAATTTGCAAGTTTGTAGAAATATTATACATGTTTAAATATTTATGAATGAATATGTATAGGTACATACATAAGCAAAACAAAGTTTTACAAGTCGTCCATCTATCACTTTTAAACAATTATCTTTACTCTTTGTAATGCAAAGGTACTTATGTAAATGGTTGTCTTATACAACTCACTTAATGCTCCCAAGTTACTTTATACCAGAAGTAATATATCGTAGAGTCCATTGTCACTTATGGCCAAATTCTCAGTCATTAGTTAACCATTGGTAAACTAAAATACTATTGTTTAACTATTACTTGGTATTCTTATGGCAAACTAAGCATTGCGAATAAAGACTGTGAATTTAGCCATTAGTCACTGTTCTGTTGTAGCTGTTCTTTTTTATTAATTATTTAATAGTTCATTACAGTTACCAGTATTGTCGGACAAGTACATAAGCCAATTTAGTCTACTTTTACTCAAACTCAATCACGAATATTCGAATTTTATATTTTGTGGCTGCTTCTGGTATATTTCTAATGATATTTATGAACGCACCACAATATTTAAGACCATGTGTTTTTTTAGTCAAATACGATATCGAATTGCACAACTGATAGGAAATCAGAGTTGTTACAACAACGTAATTATTGCATTAAGTTATAAAGTTTAAAAAATGTCTATAATTTAAATAAAAATAACTTTCAACAATATTGAAATATATAGCTATCATCGTTACCGCTAAACTACCGTTACCGCCTATGACAACTAATTTCAAATCGCGAGTTTTTTCATAATTAAAAATTCAAACGTCAAAATATGTGATATTTGTGATGTACATATGTATGTATTGTATAGTGTATGTACATATATTTTTGCTATTTTCTCTGTGACATATTGTTTTTATAAAAGTAAATTTAGATATATTATTTTTATGGTGAAATACGCTCAATCATATTTAAAACAGGAACCTTTTAATTCTTTTAAAGAATCTATACTATTGTATAATTGAATTCATATTTTTCTGGGTTTCACTTATAAAAATCCTTTTTTATATGTCGGGCCTGTCGGGCCTTCCCTTTTCCACTAGTCTGATGTCATGTATTTAGTTTTTTGTTTCTTCTGCAACATTATTTATAACAGAGCATCATCATTATTGATAAATTGGCTTTATCCGCCAAGTTGAAATTGAAACAGATTTTTGTGCTACAATTATAAATTACTGGTACTTAACATTGCGGTTAAGTACCACAAGTGTACAAGTAATTAAAAACTTCATTGATGAAATATGTAGATCATCTAATACATGATTTAATACGAATATATTTCGGAGTATTATATTTTTGGGGTTTTCCATACATTTATCTATGTATGTACGAGTATGTATTTCTAAAACAATAATAATTCTAATCATGTACATTAGAGAGGTTACTTATCTGCGCACATTGGAGTGTCTGCAAAGTAATAGTTAGTAATAGTATTTACAACTAAAACGAGTGACAACTTCTGATGTCTAATTCTAGTCCTACGATACCTTTGTTATTTATTGTTAATTTAAATCACTTTATATTTTTATGAATAACTTCATGGCCACTATGCAGAACATGTTTCAGGAAATGATGCGAACGCAGAACATGCTCCTGCAAGTTCTACTTAACAACAAATGAACCAGTTAAAAATATGTTTCTGGAATGCAAACGGGTTATCCCAACATAAACACGAAGTTGCAAACTTTCTTCATAGGCATGAAATCGACGTACTTCTTGTCTTTGAAACACACTTTACTTATAAAAACTGCTTTAGGGTAAATGGATACCTTACGTATGCCACAAAACATCCCAGCGGACGGGCTTGTGGTGGCACAGCCATACTTGTGCAGAAACACATCAGACACTTACCATTGCCAGAGTTCGAAGAAGATTGTATCCAGGCCACATCTATAAATCTTACTGATTTCAGAATTACTTTGTCATCCGTTTATTGTCCCCCGAGGCACAATATTGTACACGATAAATTTCTCAACTTCTTCTCTACATTGGGCCAGAAATTCATTGCTGCGGGCGATTACAACGCTAAACATACATATTGGGGCTCCAGACTTATTAATCCTAGAGGTAATCAGCTATACAATACCGTAACTGCAAATAATTTTGATGTCGTATCGAGTGGTGAGCCTACCTATTGTCCAACCGACTTCAACAATATACCAGACCTAATTGGCTTTGCTTTAATTAAAAACATCAAGCGCGATCAGGTACTAGTTAGTTCCTCCTATGATCTATCGTCCGATCATTTACCTTCAATCCTCATTTTAAAAGGTAACTCCACGCCGCAGCTGAATATTTTATTTCCTATCCAAACAGAAACACAAATTGGTTAAAGTATAAAATGTATGTGAGCTCTCACCTATCACAGTGCATTCCCCTTAAAAATTTATCTGACATCCAAATAGCTGTCGACAGTTTTACAGAAGTCTTGGATTCTGCAGCAAGAAATGCAACCCCAATCAAGCGGACAATTAAACGTGCTCCTTACAATACATCGACGGATATAGAGACCCTTATCAGAGAAAAAAGGAAGTTAAGAAGACAATGACAAAACAGTCGTTCCCCAACCACTAAGGTCCTACAATTATGCCTGACAACTCTTCGCAACAAATTGAGACAGAATCACGAGTCTGCAATAGAAGGCTATCTAAACAGCCTAGATGCCACAAACAACTCCGATTACAGCTTATGGAAGGCTGTATGGCATACGAAATGCCCTATAACCCAAGAATCTCCATTAAGACTGGAAAACCGCACTTGGGCCAAAAACACAAATGACAAATTAAACGCTTTCGCGGGCCACCTTGAGAAAGTTTTCACGCCACATTCATGTTTCTGTCGTCCAATCATTCCTGATAAGGTAAACCATCCAATAAAATTTAACATGAATCAAGTAAAATCTGCAATAGAAAAAGTGAATATTAGAAAATCTCCCGGACCTGACCGCATCACAGGGTCAATGATAAGGAACTTACCATCGTCTGCTTCTAGAATCTTGCTGCTCATTTTTAATGCGATATTAAGAGTCGGATACTTCCCATCCTCGTGGAAGAGGTCTATAATTATTATGATTCCCAAGCCAGGGAAAGATGCTATCCAGGTTGCAGACCGATAAGCTTATTATCAATCCTATCGAAGCTTTTCGAAAAAATATTCGTTTTAAGTATAACTCCTCACCTAAATGAACACGAAATCATCCCGGATCACCAATTCGGATTCAGAGCGAAACATGGTACAATAGAACAAGTGCATAGAATTGTCACCCTAATTAGATCGGCGTTTGAGAAAAAGCAATACTGCTCAGCCCTGTTTATAGACATTTCCCAAGCATTTGACAAAGTTTGGCATGATGGGCTACTTATCAAAATAACACGAATACTTCCTCAAAACACTCACAAGCTTCTGGAGAGCTATCTAACAGGCAGAACATTCATTTAAAGGTCGCAAGATAAATACTCCCCCCTCAAGAAAATTACTGCTGGTGTCCCCCAAGGCAGCATATTAGGTCCGCTTCTATATATAATATACACAGCGGATATGCCAACAAACCTGAGAACGCATACCTTTACATTTGCAGACGACACAGCATTTATTAGCGTTAACCATGACCCAAAAGTCGCATCGCAAAATCTGCAGTCCCACATCAATGAACTAGAGGCCTGGCTAGAAAAATGGATAATAAAGTTTAACCCGGCTAAATGTGCTCACTTAACTTTCACGCTCAGAAGACAAACCTACCCAGCTGTAAAAATAAATAACATCACTGTTCCGGTAGAAAACCATGTTAAGTACTTGGGAATTCATATAGATAGACGCTTGACCTGGTCTCGTCATATTGAAGCGAAAATAACGGCTATGAAACTTAAAGCAGCTCAACTACATTGGCTTCTCGGTCGAAACTCAAACTTGTCGTTAGACAACAAAATTCTCTTATACAAGTTCATCATAAAACCAATATGGACATATGGCATCCAATTATGGGGAACTGCATGCTCATCTAACATTCAAAAGCTTCAAAGAAGACAGTCCAGAATATTACGACAAATTGTCTGCGCCCCATGGTATATACGTAATGATATTATCCACAGAGATCTCAACGTTCCCACTATCCAGGAGAAAATTAAAAAATATTCAACTAGCCACATCGATAAACTAATGGCCCACCCTAACTACCTAGCTCGGGGTCTGCTTCAGTTCGAAGGTCACCAGAGGCTAAAAAGAACCGATACTTTTAGCCTAACTAGAAGACATTTTTAAAAAAATTTTAATACAGCAGTTAGTGGTTACATTGGTAACAACTAATAAACAACAAGGATAATTAAGATTTGAATACATATTGTAAATTTCGATAAGAAAAATTCAATAATAAAAAAAATATATTAAAACAAAAAAACAAAAAAAAAAAAAAAAAACTTTATATTTCGTGCAGTAAAAATATAAGCAAAACGGCTACTCTGAAAGTGATAAACTTTGTTATTAACTAGTTAATTTTTTCTTACACCTCTTTATACCATGTGATCTAAAATAAATAAATAAAAGTCTTACTAAATACATCCTCTTGTCTTGAGCTTGTTGCAATTGGCAACATATAAACGGAACTACCCTAATGTTCAAATATATAATCGCATATGCAAAAACATAGTGTAGAATACAACATAGATGTCGTTGTAAGTATTTTGTAAATGCTGTTTTCCTTCACATACATTTGGTATATATTCATACATGCAGATGTAGGACATACATATGTACATACAAATTTATGTATCTATGAGCACAACAACAGGTAATCAATCTACTTTTATTTAAAATCAATACAAGAGCAATCAAAACAAGCATGTATTTCGTCTATTTGTGTCTGTGAATCTGTGTGTAGAAGAGTAAAATAACAACACACACACATAGTTGCCAGATAAATAAGGGTTCAAATCGTCAAATCTTGAATAAAAAATTGACGATCGTCAAAATGCATTTTTCAAAATCGTCAACTAAAATAAAACTTTTTATCAATTTAATATTTTATTTATTTTTTTTTTAATTAATTTTTTTAATACATAAACAAAAAGTAGAAAAAAACCAAAAAAAATGATATGTTTATGGGATCGATAAAAGTTTAAAAAATAGTTTTAAATATCAATATTAAAATAAAAAAGCGTAACAACTAACAAAACAAAACACAAAAATTAATGTAAAAGGAACACAAAAATTAATAATAAATTACTTTTCAAAATATAGTTCTTAAAAAGCAATTTTTTAAGAAATTTTTATCAATGTTTCTTAAAAAAAATTATATAATTTTTAATATGAAATAAACAATACAAGTTCTTCATAGTAACAATGTAAAACATAAAAAATTCTACTTTTAAATATCGCCTTTTTACAACACTATGCGTTTTAGAATTTTTCAATTATATTACACAATTTTCTATTTAATTTTATATTTAAAAAAAATTTCAATTCATTTTCTGTAGTTTCTAGTTGGTTTTCAGATTTCAGATTTCTTATCATATTTCATAAAAGTTAAATTAAAAATATGTTTGGATTCTGAAATACAATTAAAAATTTCTCAAATGGCTTCGAAAATTTCTGAAATACAATTTGAAAATTCTATAATATTATTAGAAATTTCTAAAATATAATTGAAAATTTTAAAATATAATTGGAAATTGTGAAGTTTAG
The DNA here is from genome assembly GCA_950370525.1 of Bellardia bayeri. NCBI lineage: Eukaryota > Metazoa > Arthropoda > Insecta > Diptera > Calliphoridae > Bellardia > Bellardia bayeri. Next base: position 40,520,363 of record OX493268.1, on the reverse strand, counting down.
TACATTTAATTTTGTAGGTACATTTCCCTATTAAACTTTTTAATAAGCTCAGGTGAAACATTCATATTAAAACAACAACATTTATTTAGTTTTAAAAAATCTTTAGTGAATAAAATCCCTTCCAAAGAAGACATACCTATTCCTAATTTTTGTTTTGTTTAAATTTACCTGACTAAATACTCGTTTGACATTTGTCGAAGAATGAGGTAAAACTAAAATTGTTTGTATAAATTTGGTTAGGATGGGAAATAAAAGATTTGAATCTTTTCTTTGAATTTCAGAAATTCCAATTTCAATAAATCTTTTCTTTTTCCGACACCAAATTATAAATTTTATATGAGAAAAAAGTGTTGCAAATCATTTATACTGAAAAATCGTCAAAATCGTCGTCAAATCGTCAAAGGGTCGTTTTTGACACCACAAATCGTCAAAATGACGATAAATTGTCAAATATGGCAACAGTGCACACACAACACAACGACATGGTCCATATGTTTATGAGTTTTACATAAAAGTGCTCTGTGTTTTTTTGAGGTTGTCAATACATACACTTGTATGTACATTTAACCTGCTGTTAAAGAATATATATATTTCTTTGTTCTTTAGTAGATATAACTAAAAAAACTGAATTTAAAGTTAAAAGATGTAGCTACATATTTAAATTTTTCTAAAAAAGGTATCTATGTATATATTTGCAACAATATGCATGACATGAGAGTAAATAATATTCAAGTTATAAACATTAGCACGCCATGTGATAACTGGTTTAATAAGTTTAATAATTGTTCACACATCTTTTGCATGCAAAAAAGTGTGTAAACAAAAAAAAAAAAAAACATTTCTGCTGTATATGTATCGAGAGGTGATTAAACGTTTACAAAATGTTAATTCAAATAAAGAAAAATGTTTGAAGATATCAGTAAAAGTACATTTTTTCTTAATTTTCTCAACTACCAATCGACTATCGATTCGGTTTCTCGTTATCCGATTAGCCTCAAATTTAGCATAAGTTAGTTTTAGCTAATAAAGAACAGCACAATACCCATCAGTGTTGCCAGAAAATGAATTTCGAAATATGCTAAAGCTTGAAATCCTAAGTGCTAAAATGTTCTGCAGAAGAAAAAATAAGTGCTAAATTTTTTCAATGTAACAATACAATTTTTATTTCAAATGTTACAAATATAAATTATAGTTTTTTCTAATTTTGTTTATAACAATTGTGGACTTGTTTTAATAGATTACATTTCATATATTAATTCAAAAAATTCCGTGTTCATTTACTTACCATACCGAAAGAAATTTAGTTGAAATATTAATAAAAGTTATTTTTAATTTCTAAATAAATATTTTTTGAAGTAAAATAGTAAAAAAATGTTCGAGACAAAAATTGTTTTTTATCAAAAATTTCAATGCATTTTCGAGAAACAAAATGCTAAATCTAGCACTGAAAGTGCTAAAATGGCAGCACTGATACCCATCCACAGCAAACCAATATTTTAAGAGCAGATCTAATGTACATTCGTATGTACATTGATTATTCATGCTTCTTAGTACGTGGCACTAAATATACACAGATCCTTCTTTTTGTATATGCATGTGTGTTTAGGATTATTTACGTTACTGGAGGCAAATTATTGACCGATAAATGTTTACTGGTGCCACCATATGTGTGTATTTACCTGTATAATTTTACATTTCTGTTTCATGCCATTAAATATTACTTTGCTTTTCATATAAAGAAAATAACAGTTCGTAGAAATAGGCAGTATGTATACTAATTCAATCTATAATAGGTTGCTCCAAATTCACGGTATTTACATAACTAAAACTTGATTTTTGAATATTTATTATTTTTTGGTAAAACTCACATATTTATTAACCCTTATGTGTGCGGCAAAAAAAAACACCCTCTAATGTGCTGCAAGGTACCTGGGTACCTATATGAGAGTTAAGTAGAGAAAAAGCATTTTCGCACTAAATACATTGTAGGAGCGTAGTTAACCCTTATGTGTGCACCAAGGTACCCGGGTACCTTTGGCGTTTTTAGTCAAAGTTTTTTCATTGAATCTGAAATTTTTGAGAACTACTAACTTTCAAATAATTTATTTTTTTTGCAGCCGTACGTACGCCTTGTCTTTTTTTTTGCAATTTGCCTGAGAGAACAATTTACTTTTAACTTCCTTTAATGTGCAGCAAGGTACCCGGGTACCTTTACGTGTTTTATATGAGAAAGTTGAAGTTGTTAGTGGCTTGCAAACCTTAAGGCGTTACGAAAAATTATATAAAATATCTCTTAAAACAAGATTGTACATACAATTTGATTTAATATTTTACAATTTAAAAATACTATTGTGCAATGTTGATTTTATAAAATGGCTTCTCGTAGTAAAAGCAAAAGCTTTTTTCAATTCAACATTATGTTCAAATTAGTACTGCAACAGTTTAAAACAACATTGGCAATTTTCACATTTTTGTACAACAATTTACATTAGTTTTGAAACTCATAGGAATATTTGTTTGAATTTTATTGTTATTGATACATTAAAATGTAATTTTTTAAAGAGTCAAACAATTATAAATAATTACCAATTTTTAAATATTCAAATTGAAAATTAGGTGTTTTAAAGTAAAAATTGTTATATTTTATTAAATTTAATTTCAAAATCATGTTGACTTATCATGAAACACCTCTGTAAAAATTTTTATTTAACCTTGTTTTTGTAAGTATTTTTTTGTGTGTATGTAAATAGCTATATATGTATGTATGACGTGGCCTTGTGTATTCATTTGTTCTACCAATAAACATTTACATATGTATGTAATTTTCTCATTTGAAACGTTTTATTTACGAATACGAAAAATAATTGGCAACAAATTCATTATAGAATTTAATGGCATGTGTTTTGGTTTGTAAGATATTTATTACAGAAAGTTTGAGGTATTTGTGTGTTGTTGGTACAAACATAATAAATATACATATTTACATTTGTATTAATGTATGTATTAATGCATATGTTTATGGCTAGGTAAATGAGTATTTATGTGTGTAACTTAATTGTCTAGCATTTGTATGTTATGCTGAATAAATTATTTAGAATAATTTTTGCCACAAACGAAAATAGTGTTTGTTTGAGAAAAAAATCATTTCGTTTTGGGCTACGTAAATATCCTTTTAATATTCGGTTGTCATGTTAAAATAGTTTTTCAAATATTTATTCTTAAAATAATTATTAATCAGCATTTTTAACCTCAAGGAATAAATGCAATATATTCTTGGAATTGGCTGTTATTATGAATGACAAGAGAAATATCCTTGTTTAATATCATTGTTTGTGGTTTGTGTAATACCACTTGTTGTGCAAATTAACGCTTGATTTTTATTTTGAAAAGTTATGCAAAGGTCTTCTGTGATAACCGTTGACTGACTATGATTTTGATGACTGGATTGGATTAAAAACCTATATGGTTTCAAAATCCTGAATAACAGATTTTATTCACCCACAGCCAATATATAGTATTTAAATAAAATAATATTTATTAACATGTTTTCCTATTATTTTTCTTTTATACCTGTGACTTCAAAGAAAAATTGCCATTGCTAAGGAAAGTAAGGACAATAAGTTCGTGTAAAAAACAACATATATTTACTAGAATTGAGGAAAAATGTCCGGTTTGAAATAAATGTCTCAATGTTTTGTTACTAAATTTTCTCAACTACAAAAACACGAATGTTATTAAACGTATTTTTTATTTATTAAAAAGTATTTACACAAATGTACACAGTTTTATATTTCGATAGCTATGTATGTAAGTATAAATAGTATGAATGTACATTAGGATGGATCAAATCATCTACAAATTTTGGATAATCTGATAATTTTACATACTCGTTTGTAATCGAAATAAATCGAACCAAATTAAATATTACATACATATGTATGTACTTTAAAAGTTAAGCATTTTTAAACTTATAACAATTGCAAGATAAAAATTTGGGTAGGGAGTATCAAAAGACCAAAGTTTCAAAAAATACATACATATGTATGTATAAGTATTTAAAGCGCTAAAATATAAAGTTAGAACATTTCTTTACTGTTCTATTTCAGTTTCATATTCGAAAATCATTTTCACCAATTACGAAAGTATCACAAAGGAATATGATTTAAATTTTAGGAAGCTAGAAAATCGGTTTACTTCTCCTATATTCGCTTAATCTTACTAAAGTTACGGTCATACATGTCAAATATTTGACGGAAAAGACGTAACAAGTAAGTAAAATATATTTGAAAAATATATTTCAAAAACTTTCTTCATTTGGGACAAGTAACACAAACAAATTTAGTTTTATTTAATGCTGTCTGATCTAACAAAACACTTGTAAGATTAAATAGCGTTAAACAAATGTGTGCTAAAAAATTTGGTTACGCTTTTATGAGAAATATTTGTCTTGTGTGACCATACCTTTAGAAGCATTAAACAAGCGAATATAATTGAAATAATATTTGTATAATGTAATCGAAAATAAATGAAAACCTTACTGCTATCAATTACAGGTCAAAAACAGGTTGTAAGCGAAAAGATTTATTAAGCTCATTCTAATCCCTTACGAGGAAGCAGGTTGTGTTACAGAGACATGTTTTCAAGTGAAAATTTATTGAAATGTACATTGAAATCATGACTTCTGCTTATAAGTAAGCTACAATTTTCAGTGGATAGGTTTTACAAAAATCAGTTCAAGGTTTTTGATGTGCCTTCATTTATCTCCATCATTCCATCTGTACGTATGTTATTATATTTTATATTATTAAATTGTTAAATAATTATATTTTCGAAAAGTATACAATTTTTATTAAAAATCATAAAAATATAGATACTATTGGACTTGATGTATACAAATGGCGTCATCCTAATAAACATGCTATACATACGAGTAATACGTAGTTTGTTTGTAACAGTCTTCCTGCTTTTATACATATAAATAGAATTTTCTTACAAACCATAGAGGTATATATACGTACATATGTAAGTGTATCTATGATTGTGTTGAAGTGTGAATGCGAGTTAAAGCGCTATGTAGGCATGTATTGCAAGAGGGGTTGCCAGATTCGATTGGTGAAATATTTTGACATTTGTAGAAACTAGTTTGATAGTAAAAAACTTACTTGAGAAACATAAAATACACACCAACTGGAAAAATGTTAATATTACTTCATTTACAAACAAAAGCAATTTGTGTTGGCTTAAAAATTATATACACATCTCATTGTGTAAACTACTAAATAAAACATTATCTTCTAGTTTTTGTAAGAAACTTCTTTAAAAACCATTCCCGTTTTATGGGTTAGAAGTCGAAATTTGTTTCAACATACGCAAAGAAAATATAGTATATTAGTCCCGGTTTACATTATGAAATTTTTGTCGCTGCGATTCTTCCTTTGTAGGCGAGAGCGGTGAGTCGTATAAACTAGTGTATGTACTAGTGGGACACGCTTTTTTCCCTCATTCGTTGTTTTTTATTTTAATACATGTATGTATGTATGTATGTTCTAGCTACAAAATATATAAAAACATCCACAAAAAATCTCTGCAACAAAAATCTCACAATGTAGACGCAAATACAATTTTAAAGAAGATACGACAAGAATCGCAGCGACAAAAATTTCATAATGTAAACCGGAAAAGCTACCGATATTTGTCTATGATTTGTATTTATATTTATTTCTGTTTTTAGAACGAAGCATTTAAAACCAATAATGGAGCAACGACTCCTAAATTACATTCTGGGGAACAATGTTGTGAAGCTAAATTTCTTCTGTTGAATATATGTATAATATATTTATAATGGATAATATCAATGTATAATATTTTGACATCGAGTCTTTTCAACATGATATAATGATAATTAAAAGCAATTGAAATAACTATTTAATGAGTTTAAGAATCGATAAGCGTAAATAAGGGGGTTTTCAAACAGAACAACAAATAAATGTTGGCCTATTGTAGACGATATGGATATTCTCAACATATGGTTTCAATAGCATGGTGCCACATATCACACGAAAACATGATTATGCGATTTACCAATACTGGCTTGTTTTTGATGGGACTATTTGAAATATAAAGGCTATACAAATCCGATTGAATAAATTACAACTCCAAAGCTAAAAGAAACCATCATGTGATTAGCAAAATTAAATATTTTAGGAATAACCAAACCCAACTCTATCTCATAGAAGCAAAGCAATAGTTTTTCGTCGGCTGATAAATTTGTTCCAAGCGGTATGATATTGGATAAAACTGTCAGTTCAAGAACACTTGCTTTGAAAACAATAATTTCAGGCGAAAGCTAGAATCATTCCATCAAAGCTCCGCAATGCTTCCGAAGTTATTTTAATATATTCTGTTTTAGCTTGTAACTTGACAACTCCTAAAATAGCTTGATAATCAAACTCATACAATGGCAACCCTAATTAACAATCAGTATGTATATAGTTTTGTCGGTTAGATTGTTTATATTGTTATGGATGTTGTTGTTATTTAATTATTGTGTTTCTGTACGTTTGCCATCATGTTTAATGTATGTTTGTTATTATTCTTAGAAAATGCGTATTGCCATCTAAATATATGTATGAGTAAACAAGTATGTATTTAATACATAAGTTAAGTATTGTTAGTTAAAAATATTTCAATTAATTAAAACTCAACAACAAATCAATAAAAGTAAAATGGCTTTCAATATAAGTTTACTTACGAACTTTAGTCATAAGTTATGACGATCTCTCAATATTTGTTTATATAGATTTATATGAAAGTGCCATTTATAATTATTTCAATCTAAAGTTTGTAATCTGGGAACAAAAATCATAAAGATGCATGAAAATAATAAACCATATAAAAACCTAACACAATTTAATTAAGACAAACACCATGTATACATTTTAATAACAAGCAAAGAAAATATTTTTCAAGAAAAATGCATATTATATTTTTTTCAACTTTTTTTCATACAAATTACGTCTTTTTATACAACAAATTACGAAGTTCTAATAGTCCTAATAGTGTATTTTTTATACCCTACACCACCATTGTGGGGAGGGTATATTGGATTTGTGCTGATGTTTGTAACGCCTAGAAATATTGGTCCAACACCCACCTTAAAGTATACCGATCGACTCAGAATCACTTTCTGTGTCAATTTAACGATGTCCGTCGGTCCGTCCGTTTGGCTGGCTGGCTGGCTGTCCATGTAAAGCTTGTGCGCAGAGTACAGGTCGCAATTTTGAAGATATTTCGATAAAATTTGGTAAGTGATAATTTTTCGGCCCAAGGATGGATGGGATTGGAACTGGTGGAAATTGGTCCATTATTTCACCTAGCACCCATACAAATGTCCTCCCGAAATTAGGGTTTACCTGTCATAAAAGTTTGAAGTATGCAAAGAAAATTCGCCACAGATGAGTAGTAAATGAAGCTAAAACACATCTACAAATTTCATAAAGATCGGTCCATAATTAGTCGTAGCTCCAATATAAGGCCCACTTCCAAAAATCACTTAAAAGAACATAACTCTCTTAAAAATGTTGGTATCCAAATAATATTGAACACAAATATGTTTCGTACATATATATATAACATGGTAGAATTTTATGACGATCTGTCCATAATTTGTCGTAGCTCCCATATAAGGCCCACTTCCGAAAATCACTTTAACGACCATAAATTTCTTAAAAATGTTGGTATCCAAATAAAATTCGACACAAATAAGTTTCTTGTATAAAGAAATGATGACACCTAATTTTATAATGGTCGGTCCATAATTAGTCGAAACTCTTATATAAGACCCTATCCGTAATTCAATTTAACCTTCATAAATCTTTTAAATGTAATTGTATCGAAATAAAGTTTAACACATATAATATTTATATTCACAGACATCCTGACATTAAATTTTTGGATGATCGGTCCACAATAGATTATACCTCCCATATTACGTACATTTCTGAAAAACTGTTTTATATATATAATGGGTGTAGGGTATTATATGGTCGGGCTTGACCGACTATACTTTCTTACTTGTTTTTTTTTTAAGAGAAGTAACACTCAGGCAATTAATATGCCTATGTATTAATTAATTAATTGTGTCATTTTCTTTGGAAAGGGATAGGTAGAAGAAGAAGAGTAGGTGGTGAAAGTAGAGAAAAGTTTTTCATATGATAACACTGTAATTGCGAGTTATGTTTGTTCATAGCAAGAATGATAAAATAAAGATTACGCCATGCGCATGATTTTCCGTTAGGTGACGTTGAAGTTCAATTCCATTCACGTGTTAGAATTTAAATTTCTTGCGAAAAATGTATGTTTTATGGTACAGTTGGCAACCTTGCAATTGAAATCTCTCTGAGAGTTCTAAAATAAAAGCTGTTTAAAAAAGAACAACAAACAAAAAAAGAACAACAAAAAATATAAACATGAAGTATGCAGTGAGCAAATGCAAGAAAAACAACAGTAAAAAAAATTAGCCAATAGAAACACAGAACGTGTGACGTCACAGTTCCAAAATGCGCAGAACATTTTAAAATTTTACGCGCGTTGGCGTAATCTTTATTTTATAATTCTTGGTTAATAGTACAGTATTGCAGCGACTCTGGTGGTGAATAGGCGCATTGATCAAAGCTTGATTTATATCTATTATTTTAATTATTTTACTTTAGTGGCGTTAAAATGATATGCCACCGAAGGAGGGCGCTGTAATAAATATTAGTTATGATAAGATAGAAAAACTAATAAGAATCAAAAATTTATGTTGTTTGATTGTTAGCGTCTAGAAATCGAACCCAGGCCGCAAATACCAATTCATGCCTAATGATCAAACGCGCTAATCAATTAAGCTACAGCACCCTCAACATAAAGCTAAATTCCAGCAAAAATGTTTGCTGATATAAAAATAATAATAATAAAATACCCTATTATTTATGATTTTATGCAATACTCGTATATAATAAACAAATTAAAATTCAACTGAATCGAATTTTAGACATTGGCGTTTTCGAACTCACATTAAAGAGCTTGCTAAAGGTTCATAAGCTTTGTCCAAATTTTCAAAAAACTTTTAGATGCATTATTATTACATTATAAAGAAATTCATGTTATAAGTAATAATTTTTGACACATTCTTAAAATTTGTCACATGCTTATAATGCTTTATAAATATAAAGCAAATAAGTAAAAAAAAACTTGCAATAATATTTAAATTATTCAGTTATGAACCTATTGATTAAATAATTTTCTTTACAGATCATTACGTACTGATATACTCCATTACACACGACATTATACTCGTATGGCAGGGAATACTTTGAAGTACATGAAAACTCATAAGAGTATTTATTTGCTTATAAAATATTATTGTGTACATAATTTAAAAATAAAAAGTAATAATAAAAAATAAGAGAAATGCTCTCAAAAACATTCAAATTTAAAAAAATATTTCCCCCTTAATTGTACGTGCATTCGTAAAACCAATAAATTGTGTTTGTATCTTTATTAAGGCAGCCCTAAGCTAAGTGAATGTCTGACTTCGAACAGAATTTCGATAATTCTTCTTTCGAAGGTATAACATACGAAATGAGAAAACTCTATTTATGGTGGTTATAAGAGTAAGAGTAAATAAAATCTAATAAAAATATACAAAAAAGAAAAAAAAAAACGTTGTGCGGCATGCGAATGAGCAATAATTTAATATTGCAAAACATTAATTATACGCCACGTGTTATCTAATGTAGAGGCATATACATACATACATATGTACATCTTTATATATTTTGGGAATGTGTTAAGTTATTTATTGCAAAATTGTGTTAAAATTAATAAAATATAAAATTTATTTTCTATTTTGTATTGGAGGTTTATCAAAGGCTCAAAAGAGTATTTATAAGATATTTAAGAAAACCTATACACAGGCTCTAAATATATTTAAACGGATATACACTGTTCTGACGACTTTTATGAATCAACAGATAAAAAAACATACAATGATTTTATTACCCCAGTGCCCATGTGCTGTAACTCCCGCGTCGAGAAACTTGTAGATTAAAATGTGTGGAATGAAACAGAAATGCCATAAATCGAAACAAACAGCTGTTTTTTTTTTCACTAAACTGTGTCCGTAACTTTTTCTTGGCGAGTAATCGCTGTCACGTAAAAAAATTACTCATCAGTTTACAGAAACAGTGTGTCTGTAAAATATTTGTGAGAAAGGTTCCCGCTTTGAACTGTCAAATAGACTCACAAATAAAAACGCAGCCAGATATGTACATATAATTAAAAAAAATAAGAAATATTGAAACCGCAATAAATAATTACTAATTGCTATATATTTTATACATTATATTTTATGTATTACTTTAAAACTTTTCTTTTAGCAAAACACAGTTTTCTTTTAACAGAAACAATTCTAATTCTACTCACCACAATTTTAATTCTAACGCAAATTATTTTGTAAATAACAAACATTAAAGTCGAACTGTACATTATTTTCTATGGTTGTATTTTTGCCGCCGTCGTTGAAAAATTTTCAACTTTCGTAAGTTTTGTTCGCCGTCAACAATATTTATGATTAGCGGTTTCAAGCATTGCAATTTCACATCAGCTTTTTTTATTATAACATTTTTTTTTTATAAAAGAGAAGTAACACTCAGGAAATTAATATACCTATATATAATTGTGTTGCTTTCTTTGGCTTTGGAAGGGGGATAGTTAAAGAAGTAAAGGTGGTGAGAGAAGAAAGCTTTTTTTATATCACAACTCTGCAATTGCGCATTATGTTTGTTTTTAGTGCAGCATTGCAGCGCCTCTGGTGGTGAGTAGGCGCATTATTTTTAAAGCTTGATTTTATAGCCTTTATTTAAATATTTTACTTCGGTGGCTGAGCTACAAATACCAAATCATGCTTAATGATCAAATGCGCTAACCAATTAAGCTACAGCACCCTCAAAGTTAGAAAGTTACAATATTGGCTAATGACTCTTTGCGAAAAAGGAGTATTAAAAACTCCGTCGTCTTTAATTAAGTCCAGAATATGGCTGAAATATAAACGATTCAATCGAACCATTTGAGCGATTGTCATAACATTTTTTTTAATTTTTTTATTCCATTCCTACATTCTAATTTTCTGAATTTCATCCTCTTTTTCTTAATAGCCTGAAATTTTTGTATTTATATTAAAATAAGTAATGCATGCATACTTTGGTAGTTAAAGTGAATAATTTATTTATCACACACGCCCATACGCGATTATAAATCTACGATTGTCCCTAATGAATTTCTACTTAATCATTCTAAGGTTTTGGTAAGAGATAAATATTGTGTTCTAACCACCAACAAATCAAATGCTTAAGTAATTCATATTTACAAAAACATGTAGATATTTATATGCAAATAAATAATTACAAATAATAGATTCATGCATTGAAACAATCACATCATTTATGGGTGTTTACACATTTATTTAATGAGTAATAAATAGGGACTAATTAATATTTATGTATTATTAGAAAAATATTTAATCTTATTCTGAGTATTATGTAATTGTTTATAAATAAATTTTTCTGTTTAATAATATTAATAAATATAGGTTGAAAAATATGCGCACAGTGTTTTAAAATAGCAAATAAATAAACCTAAAATGTAACATGTTCCAAAATATAATTTTCTTTTTCTTTAGAAAATGTATACATTTGAAATACTTATAAGGTAGTTGTAAACAATTCATATGTACATAATATTGTAACGACACGTTACCGCTAACTACTAGGGTAACCCAACGGGTTCCAGGGTCGGTGCACAAGCCAATAAAATAAAACGGTTGTTTTACAACGTTATAATACTCTTTTTTTATTTACTTAAAAACTATTTACACAGTAGATTCATTCAGCCGTCGACGGCAGCGTAGGCGAGACGTAAGCCGGTACCCGGTGTAGCCACACACGTATCCCCTTACGTCTCAACTCGTACTTCAAGAACAATGTGTACTCGCCTGGGAAATCAGCAGGAAGCACCCACCCTTCTAGCCTCCTTATGCCTAAATAAAGACCACTTAAGATGTGGGCGCACCTTCTTTTCTTTTATAGTAGAAGGCCAATGTAAGCGGCATGCAGTAGACTGCTACACTTGACAACTAGGTGGCGCGGCCAACCTAATTTCCGTTAAATTCAAACTTACATCCCGAACAACGTAAATATAATTATAAGTATAAACATAAATATTAGTTTAAATTCAGAATAGAATAATAATAATATAATAATAAAAGTAAATTAGAAAACAACAGATATACTCCATACAAAATAATAACCCAATAATACTTCATCATACAACTGGTATCAGCAAAACGAGACCTATCGACATTGCTCGTTACAATATGTATATATAGATTTATATATAATTAACAATAAAATCAAAATACTTCTCAGACTTTTGTTTTAAATCTTAAACAATGTTTGCTTTATATTGGCGCTCACTGTATGAGTAATTCAGTAGCTTTTGGAAGTTAACTTTATGGTCAAAGATGGACCGAACCAAACAAAATATCGTTTTGTGATTTCTCCATTTCATTACTCTACAAATAACTACAAATCAAAAGCACTTTAAAATTTAAATAAATCTTAAAATGTTTAAAGAAAAATAGTAAATATGTTGTACTTGTATTTATATTTAACACTCAACAAACTCCTGCGGATATTTTTAAAAGAGAAATAAAAAATCGTTTCAAAATATTTACCCAACCTCAATAGAAATTGAAGCAGGAACTAAGCCAACTACTGCCGCCACAGCCAAACTGCCACCAAACAAGTAAAAGTGTAAGTATATAAAGCAAAAAATAAACGAGTATGTATGTATATGTAACCACATAAGAGTTTAAAAAGAGAAAAATATTGAAAGGTCCTTCTAAACATATCTGCATGTATGGTATACTTTATTTATACGTTTTTTGCTTCTAATTTTTTTTCTCCAACTACTAATGGCAATTACCAACAACGACCAATCCATATTCATGGTATTTTTAGGCATCTATAGAAAACTGGATAGCTAAATACTTGTAGTACATTTAAAAGAGCCATCTCAATTTGTTTTTGTGTGATGTTCAGTGCGCCCTGGCTGCAGGTAAACAACTGCAACTGGTGAAAAGTTTTGTAAATATTCAACAAACTGTAAAAAGGCAAAAAATAAAGTTGGAGAAAAAAAAACAAGCAAACCGTATCAACAAACAATGTCCATGCATTGTATACAAATTCCAAAAATAAATTTTTCATAAAATGGTTTCCCTTGTTACCAAGATTCTTATGCGTTTAAAGTATGTACATATGTGTGTATATATGTATGTAACTGAAAGGTATAGTAGAGGAATAAATGAACATGTGGTAGATGTTAAGTGTATATAGATATGTAAATATATGTATGTATGTATATACATTAGGGTAGGTTCAATTTTATATGAAACACTAGCTGAACCGGGTGTGCTTCCCTACCCCCCTTTGAGGTAATGCCGTTAATAAACGTAGTAAAAAAGTAGGCGCAGAAGTGTGCATGGTCGAAAAATATTATCATGTAATAAGTATTCCTGAGTCCAATCCGCACGTTGTGCCAATACCATATATAGCGAATACTGCCGCCGCACAGTGGGGGATCTGAAAAACAAAGTGGAAATAAATCTGTAACTTCTAAACGAATAGCTCGATTTTAATAAAATTTCCCATGGCTATAGAGGAAGTGTTGATAAGTTCAAGTTTTGAATTTGGGTGTAAAATACCGAGCCACGATGCCCCAAAGTGGGGCACCTCGGGTATACCAAAAATTAAAATTGATGCCAAATTTTTGTTTGCGATTCGATTTGAAAGATTTTTATATATATGGAATGAACTAGACGAGATCTACAAAAAACATTGCTTTAGCATTTGAAAAGTAAAATTTTATTTTTTTTGCCTACCTTGGTCTGTTATTTTGCTAATAACGGATCCAATTCTTTCCCGATTTTCAAACTTAAAAAAAATAAAAAAAATCGTTTTTCCGCCATTTTTTTTTTCGAAAAAAGTAACTACATTAATTTTAAATTATACAGAAAATGAGAAACAAATAAATAATGTGTTTATATTTTTCTGAAAGGTAACATCTCGGGAAATATTATAAAAGCAAAATAATATCAAAATTTGTATTATTGCGTTGTCTAGAGCCTTCCGAATCAGACTTATTTTTAATGAAAATTTCAAATTTAGACAACATATTTTCAAATCGCATAGCTGCTTTCAAAAAACTAAGACCTGTTTTGTATGTCCCAATCTGTTCTTCAATATTATGCAAAGGAATTTTATTGCCCTGAGCCTGGTGCCTTCAATAGATCAAAAAATCAAAAAAATCCCAATTTTGGGATTTTTGAAAAGTTTTTTGGGAATTGTGGGATTCTCAATAATAAATCTAAGTCCAAATTTTCACTTTTGCATGTCGATAAAAAATATCTATATAATTGTAAAATTTAATTAAAAAATATTCATAAACCAAAAAGCTATAGCAGTTTAAAAATTTAAATTTAAAAAAAAAAAAAATAAAAAAAAAAAATTATCTTTTGTTTTTTGCAAAAAGTCTTCTATGAAGTTTTTAATTTTTAATATATTTAAACATTTTTGAAAAGAAGATATAATTTCCAAAATATTGATGTATAATATGTCTACTTTATTTTGTCCACGTGCCACATCTCTAGTGAAATTTCTTGACCAAGTTATTTTCTTCCATAACAAGTTCAATGTTAGGTACCTACATATATAATACATAAGTACAAACATAAACCGATTGCAACTCTTTTTTAACAATGAATCCCAGGTACAATATGAAATACCTGGGATATCCCTAAAACATATTTCATACCTAATACTATTTTTTTACTCCAGGTAATATAACAGGTAGATTTCATAACATACAGTTCATGTGAAATATTTGGTAAATAAACAAAAAACTAAAGAAACAAGTAATGTTTTTGTGGGAAAATATTTTTTATTTTGAAATTTAAAATTGGGTTAATTTAGTAAAATAATCAGAAACAGAGCAATCCATATCTAAAAGATAAAGCAAATCTTTAAAGTCATGACTATTTTCAAACGTCAAACTTGTGTAGCAAATCCAACGTTTCATCATAGATGATAAGACTGGATCTGATGATAAAATTAGATTATTTAAAATGTCTTCATTTTGAGATTGTCGAGAACATTTTCTGGAGCTGAACTGCTGAACATAGCCGAATATAGCACTCTTACTTGTTTTTAATTATATCTCATTTTAATTTTATTTTTTCTAGGTTTTGTATAATTGGCCCCATTTTTTTAAATTAGATTTTTTAGAAACACACCCTTATGTATATATTTCTTTAAAGCTAATTTAGTTTTGAGTTAAACAAGCTTTCAATAAATAAAAACGAGTTAAAAATAAAAAAGTTTTTAAAAGTTAAAAATTTTGCTTTTACAAATATTGATCAAGATACTATATTTTCTTTATTTTTATACCCTACACCACCATAGTGGGGAGGGTATATTGGATTTGTGCTGATGTTTGTAACGCCCAGAAATATTGGTCCAACACTCACCTTAAAGTATACCGATCGACTCAGAATCACTTTCTGAGTCGATTTAACGATGTCCGTCCGTCCGTCTGGCTGGCTCGCTGGCTGTCCATTTAAATTTTGAAGATATTTCGGTAAAATTTGGTACGAGATATTTTTCGGCCCACGGATGGATGGGATTGAAACTGGTGGAAATCGGTCCATTATTTCACCTGGCCCCCAAACAAAAGTCCTCCCGATATTGGGGTTTACCGCTCATAAATGTTTGAATTATACAATTATGCAAACAAATTTCACCACAAATGAGTAATTAGTCGTAGTTCCCATATTTTAAACATACTGCTTGTCAAAATTTTTTAAAAATTGAAAGCTGTGGCGTAGGCTGCACACAAATTTTTAGCAATTTTTTTTTGTAAAATATCGTCAAAAAATACATTTATTTAACTTTAATTAGTTTTTTTTTTTAATTTCGTATATTATTTATAAAAAAGAAATAACACAACACAAAAAATTATGACGCCTGAATGTTTATGAAGAAAAACTATAAAATTTGTTTTTTAAAAATGTTGAAACGAGAATTTGAAAACAAACTTCTATCAAGTTTTAGAAGTATGAATGTTTTAGTGAAAAAGTGTTAGTGTATTAAAAAGTTGATCGTGTAACCCACAAGTAAATGTGATTTTTTGAAATTTGTTTTTTTTTGTAAACAAATAAAAAAGTCGCTGCCACTCAAGGAAAAGGGGAAATAATATTTTCGGGAATTATTATTATACATACATGTGTATGAAGGTGCCAGATTTTGAACATTCTTTTGTTCAAAATACTTTGAATTTGAATATTCAAAATTAAAATTTTATCACACTTTATCAATCTATATAAACAAATGTAGAAGTTCTGATATAATGCAAATAAAGTTTTAGATTTAGAGAATTCAATTGTGTTTACTATAAAAATAGTTTAATCATCATTAACAATTAAAACATCCAATTAGTTTGAGATAATCATTATATTGGTAACATCACTTTCCACTGCATTTTAATTTAAATAAGAAAAACAAAAGTTTGCAGTTAAAGTGCAATTATTTATTATTTATAGTTCTTTATTTTTTATAGTTTACCCGAGTTTTAAACATGTAATTAGAATTCAGGGATACGGTTAAAGTTATAGGATCTTCGAAATTGGCAAATAACACATCTTAATAATTAATATTTAGTATAAATAATAATTATAAAAAAGTTTATTAGTAATGCTTTTTCATTACTCTGAAACGATTTATTGACAAGTTGTAGAAATATACGAGTAGATGATTTGGTTGTATTCTTGTACATTTTCAAGGTTTTTGATTCGTGGCACCTTTTGTTAGGGTAAGCCATTTCTACACATAACCATCTACGTACCTTAAATGTTGTTGTTTAAAAATATTTAAATTAAGATATATAATCAATACAATACTTTTTCATTTAATGTTTCATAAACAATACAATTTTTTAAAGTAATCATTAAAACGATTTTAAAACTACAACAAATAAGATAAGATGTTAAAAAGATAAAATATCCATATATGTATGTATGTCTTTGTAAGTTTGTAAGTGTGTTTGTTTGTTCCGCAATCACGCTTAAACAGCTTAAAGGATTTTAATGAAACTCGGAACGTAGATAGATCTATGCTGGGAAGTGTCAATAGGTTATATTTGTTTTCAATACTTGGACCAGGAAAGGATAAAATGGGTAAAAACCGGTAATAAGATTCCAATCTTTTTCCCAAACGGCTAAACCGATTTTTTTGAAATTTGGTATGTAGATGGATCCATACATGAAGTGCCATTAGGCTTTATATTTGTTCAAGACTTGGACCGGGAAGGCATAAAAAGGGGAAAACGGGTGAAATTTTAATATTTTGTTCTTAAATAAGGATTAACTTTGTTATGAAGCAACTGTATTTTTTTTATTTTATCTTTCTATAGCCACAAAAATTTGTATTGGAAAAGTACCTTTCCGAAGTACTTTTTTCAAGGGGGTGAAAAAAGGAATTTTAAATTTAAACAAAAAGGGAAAAACCGGTAAAACCAAACGGCTGCATAAATTTTATATTCAACAGGCAATATATTTTTTTCAAAACTTAGATCAGGTCGGGACATGAAGGGCAAAAACCGGTAAGACCAAACGGTTAAATTGATTTTATTATAATTTTAAACGAGAATATACGAGTATCTATGATAGTAAACGTCAACAGGCTATATCTCTTTTTAAAACTTGGACCAGGTCGAAAGAAAAAGGGAGAAAACGGTAATGCTAAGAGGCTCAACCGATTGGAATGATCACAAACGAATATAACAATTTGATTGAAATTTGGAACGTAGTTATTTGTATCTGTGCTTTGAAGCGTCAAGAGGTTATATCATTTTTAAAAACTTCGACCATGTAGGGATAAAAAGGAAAACGGTAATACCAAACGGATGCACTGACTAGATTGAAATTTGAAACGTTTCTATGCTTCAAACGTAGATAGATATATGCATCGAAGCGTCATTAGGGTAAAACGAGGAAAATGGGATATCTTTTAAAATTTTTTATTTAAATAATGATGGTCTTTGTTATGAAGCAGTCACATAAATGTATATTAGAAATGTACTTTTTATCTTAATAAATGATCTGATGATTTGTGTTGTTACTCTAATCACAAAACTATTTATTTGGAAAGTACTTTTTCGATAGTCAACCCTCAAGGATTATTAAGTGCTTAAGCTTTTAAGTACATATTTATTTAAGGGATCAAAGTTTTTCAAGAAAAATAGAGAAAATAATTAATAGTTTTTATGCTTTTTCTTTGTACCTTTTTAATACAATTTCTTTAAAAAGATAGAATTGGATTTTTATCTTTGTATTTTTTATTAAAAAAAGTTTTGTTATGTGTATGTGTGTCAGGTTACGTTAAAATTTGGTATATATTAATTCTTAATTTTTTCTTATGGTGGTCATATTTATGTAAGTGGTAGACATCTTTTAATTTAATCTTGAATATCGATTTCTTGATTAGCACAATCAGGGGTGTCATAGAAACCAATATTGGTTTTGCTAATTGTCGGTTTTGAAAACCAATATTGGTTTCATTTGGTGTTACGAAACCAAGTTGATTTCGAATGTAAATAAAACCAATATCGAAACAGCTGTTGTTTACATTTTTATTGTTTTTTATTTTACTTTTTTGCAGAAAAATATATCTTTTCATTAAAATATCAATAAAAGTGTGAATAAAATAAAATGGCATCAGCAGTTGTAGCATTTTTGTTATTGGATACAATGACCGTTTTGAAGATGTAGAGGGCACTTCTTTCTCACATGCAGTATCTACATCTTCGTTGAGACGCCGCAAACACCTTCCACCAACTGCGAAATGCCACATAGCCGAACTATGGCCACTTCTATTGTTGTCAGGTGATGCTTGTTGAGAATTATTCACTTTGTTCTATAATTATTCATTCTTCTACTTGTTACAAAATACTTGTTCTAAAATAGTTTTCTAAATATTTTTGTATTTTTATTTTAAGTCTTATAAAAAATAAAAATGTTCTTGACTCTTTAAACATTCACTGAAAACATAAGACGTATATTTTCTCTGCTAACAATGCTTTGCAAACAATGTCAATGCAAACATTTTTCTTTTTATAAAGCAAATATTAAATTAATTTACTTACATTTCTAAAAATATCCCGCTGTAAAAAAATAAAAACTAAAAAAGCGCGCAAAAATGAAAACTGACAGCTGTTAGCTGCTTGGTTTATTTCCAATAAAACAACCAATAATATTGGTTTCTGTTACACGTAAAACAGACACTAATTCTAGTTCGAACATAAAACCAATAACATTGGTTTCTATGACACCAAAACATTTTTTCTTGTCAGTTTTAAAACCAATTCTGGCAATATTGGTTTCTATTACATCCCTGAATACTTTCAGCGACAATTAGGATCTAACACATTATGATCAAAAGACGTAAGAAGTGCAAATTGAACCATTTAAACTATTTAATCTTCAAAAATTTCAAAAGTTTACAAATTGTCAAAAAATCTGATTAACAATTTACGACTTGCATATTTAAATACATCGTTGGGTAAATTTTTAAATATTTGATCACGCGAGGGTGTTTGAACAACATTTTTTAAGAATACCAATCAATGTCAAATGAGGGAAAATTCAGCGTTTAGGAATAACATACAGTGGACCCTCGGTTAACGAACACAATTCGTTTCAGAAGCGTGGTCGTTATGCGAAACTTTCGTTAAGCAAAACCATTATTTCCATATTGTATATCAGTGCAAAATAAAATAATGCGTTCCAAGTTGGAAAAAGTAGACACTAACATTTTTCAACATCAATATTTATTGAAAGTAATATAACATTTTAAGAAACTGAATATTGGACGAAATGAGACAATCTGCAATGGAAAAAACGAAAAAATTACAAAAAAAAATATTTTGTATGATACCTGGACGCATACCTAGTTCTTCTTTAACAAAAAACTGTCTAGAGTCGTTTGTTTTTGGCGACGCTTCAAAATTTGTTGAAAATGCGATACAGCATTATCATTGAATAAATCTGTTGCGCGTTTAGCCACTGTCTGATTAGGGTGATGCTTTTTAATGTATGATGCCACAGACTCCCATGCCTTAAGCATTTCTTTAATTGCACTAGACGTTTGTTGTTCTTCTGTAATCTCCTCGGTTAGCCAGAAATATAATTTTGATGGTTACTGGCTCCGTGGACACTGCATGGAACCCCTCAGATGCGCTCGGGCCAAAGTTTCTTCCAGAAAGTTTTTCGCGCAATTCGGTACATATTTTCCATTTGCGTTGGTCGTTATACGAAACTCTGTTCGTTAAGCGAAACATATTTTTTTAAGTGTTCGTTGTGCGAAATGTTCGTTAAGCGAGGCGTTCGTTAACCGAGGGTCGACTGTATATGAAATCACCGGGCAACACCGGGTTCAAAACACTAGTTAAAAAATTAATGAAAAGAATAAAAAAAGTTCTAGGTGCTAGATCGACTTATTTAGTGCTAAGTGGTTAATTTAAGTAGCAAATTTTATCTTCGTGATTCAAGCATATAAATGTTATCGCGAGCAAATTTGTATAGTGATACGTCCAAACAAAGTTTGTCATGTCTTTTGATCCAATTTTTTTTTTGCCGCCAATTAGTTTTAAATACCAAATACTTCTAATCTGCAAAGAATTTTTGAAGATTTTTTTTATTCCCAGTAAGTCCCAGCTAGTGTGCCTTAGATTTTATAATATAGATTTTTAGAAGAACACATTATATATACTTTTATGGATCTTCTATTACGATGTTGTTTTATTTTAGTTGACTTTCTTTTCATTGTTAAAATCTGTAACGTTTGAACCAATGGAGATATTTTAGTATTTTTCTTTATTCTTTTTTGCTCATATCTCCCTTATTTGTGGACGGATTTTGCTGATTTTAAATAGCAAACTTTTCGAAAGCATGTCTGACAGAATTATTGAAGATTTGGATCCCGAAGATATCTGTGGACTTCAGAAAACTGATTTCAACATCCAGACAGACAGACAGACGGACATGGCTTAATCGACTCCGCTATCTATAAGGATCCAGAATATATATACTTTATAGGGTCGGAAAATTATATTTTGGAAATAACAAACGGAATGACAAACTTATATATACCTTCTCATGAAGGTGAAGGGTATAAAAAGGCACATGAAGATAAAAAAAAAAACATTTTAATAATACCCAGCATAATTTTGTGAACATTATCTATTCTACAATAGGTTCCATTAGAAGCGGTTCCAATAGAACCGGGTTTTTATTGTGTATTTTTTTTTATTTAAATAACAATAAAATTTACAAAAATTATATTTTTCTAAAATAATTTGATCTATTCTTTTTACTTAGTTTTAATATGTTTTCTATTAGGTTGGCAGCCGGCCGCATATCACGGGCCACTTAGGTCCATATTGCTGGTCCTATTGTGTTTGCTATTGAATTGTATTACAATTTTGGAATTCAGTGACAGCAAAATGTTAGACTGTCAGAAAAGCCAGCAATATGATTTTTGCATACATACAAATAATCTGTGTAAAAGTTTATGAGATGGTCCTCATAAGGGAACTATAAAAAATTATTGGCCGATCGATAAGGAAATTTATATATGTCAGTATTATTTCTTACCATATTATCCTGATAATGATGTATGTAAGAAATTTATAAGATATTTATCCGTATTCAAGTGATTTTCTGAAGTGGACTTATGTAAGTCAAATATGACTGATCGATACAAAATATAGTTTTGCTGAATTTTTATTGTTCTCTTTTAAGCAATAGGCAATTATGTACATTTATGTAGAAGTATTCATGTACCTTTGTTATAAAAATAACGTGTGCAAAATTTCAGACAAAATATCAAAAAAAAAAAAAAAAGTTTTGAATATGTATCTACTTTTGGAAGCTGTCTTAAATTTTCGAGCATACTCTGGTTCTATTTGACCTATTTTTCCAATCTTTCTTACTAATTCCTTTCCTATCGTGACTACAGCAGACGTACATTGCTAGATCGTCTAAGGATTCGATATATATCGATGTGTTACAAACTCAATGACAAACATAATATAAACCTCATATATTTAGTGGGTATAAAAATGTACTGGATCTTATTATGTTTTTGAATATTATCAATAGTTTGTGAAAAAATACGATTACCATACTCTCACGGACGTATTATTAGACCCAGAGATTTTAGAAAAAACATAAAACAAACACTTATTTCATCACCATACGATGTGATGACTCATTCTAATGTACTTACATCCTTGTTTATGATTATTGCGTTGAAATATTTTCCTCATGTATTCATACAAATTGTGTGGAGCAAAATGTAAATGAAGCCTTCATTAGCATTGTTCAAATTGCACACTAAGTATGGATAAACGAAAGTAAAGAGTAACTTAATTTTGTTTGGTTAAATCATTAAAAGTTTAATTATGACCGGATTTTCCACAGCCAGTAAATTGCTTCAGAGTCATTAATTTTGTGTAAACTCGCTCACACACTTAAATGCGCACACACATGAAACAATTCATATATGGATAAGTATAATTGTATGTATATTAGTACATATATACATAAATATTTGTATATAAGTAAATATATTCACATTTGTATACGTAATTACATTACATACACTCATTACCTCTAGATATGTTTATCCCTAATGTAAGTCTCAAATATTTATTTCATCGATGGCAGTGGAATGGAAGTTTCTGATGTATCATGAACATTTTTTAGTATAATAGAATCTTTTATTTATTGAAGTCGCTGAAATAAGATCACTGGTCAACTACTCGAGATATTGAAGGTCAAAAGTTGCAAAAATATATTTTTAATTCTTTTAGTAAAACCCTTCTAACAGTTAATTTTTTTACTTTGATGGAGATTTTAAACTCCATCAAACCATTTAATTTTTCAACGCATTTTTATTTTTGTTGTTTTAGTGTATTCGGTAAAATATCATTGTTGATATGTGCTCAGGGGTGGATATTGTTGGCAAAGTTGCACATTAATTGGTGGTCTTAATTTTAGTTTTCGCAGTATTTAGACTTTTTGAACTTGTAAAAATATTTTATATATTATTTTATCAAAAGAAAGGTCGAACAAAATCAAAATTTAATTTAATATTATTTATATATGTATATATGGGATGGTGCATCCGTGTACCGTCAAATAGAAGTGGAACTCGTGCGTACCAGTAGGGATCTATGTATTAAATAATGTCAATTTTCTTTAGATAGCTGGAGGATATACATATATGTATGTGACCCGGCCTATGAAAAGGTGGCTTATGGCTCAAAAAAGAAATTGCGTGACACAGCTGTTAAAGATAAACAATGCATTTCATCAGTTTCTTAGTAGTTTTTCTTTTGAATTATGAACAGTCTTGCCCAAAAGGCAACCAAAAAAGGCAAACGAGCATAAATGAGATAAGTTCGTGTGTGTATATAAAAATCGTGAAATCGTTTTTGCAGCGTTCAATCCTGTTTTTAAATTTTTCAATTCCATTTATTATCTTGCTTCTGGATTTTCAATAAAATTCTGTTTTTCTTTCATTTGTGCCCTTCTTTCTCTACATTTTTAGTACACTTCTAAGCAAGTTAGGACTTTCTAGTTTTCACCACGTGAAAGAGCGTCTCAAAAACTATCGAAA
Source organism: Bellardia bayeri (assembly GCA_950370525.1). NCBI lineage: Eukaryota > Metazoa > Arthropoda > Insecta > Diptera > Calliphoridae > Bellardia > Bellardia bayeri. The sequence goes on along the minus strand of OX493268.1, from coordinate 40,496,529 downwards.
CCAAAGAAAAAAAAGTGGAACACTTTTTTTTAGTCATAAGCCACCTTTTCATAGGCCGGGCCACATATATATCGAAGAGAAGTAATTAAAGCATCAAGCTGTAAGTAACATTTCATAAGATTCTCAGCTTCAAGCTGTGCAAGTGTGTATATTCCAAATGACAAAAAAACACATGTCACACACAGCGAGTATAATTTAAATGCTGGCAAAATTGGTTTACATACTCGTAAGTATATGCATTGAATTATCTACAAATGAGCATAAATCCGCAAACTAAAAGAAAGGAGTGTTTAGACTCTAACTAGTAGTGTTAAAATTTAAGTAATTATTGATGCATGTTTACAATGTTATAGAACCGTTTTCTTGTGTAAAATATTAATCACAAAGAAAGAACAAGCTCTGCATTTACATTTTAAAGATAATGGCATTTAAAAGTTTATCGCAATTACTCTTTCCGTCATTGCTACCGGGGTCTCCCAAATAACGACCTTTGACCACTTATAACTTCAAATAAAAAAATCAGACGAGTGATATCACATGTTATAGACTACCAGTAGACAGGTCCTCTTAAAAAATTATATTTTAATTATTAATTATATTTAAGTGGTGCCACTTTTTTATTTTTCAAAGTAGCGTTTTATTTCTGAAACATGAAAAACATATGTACATGATTCCAGTTATAAGCCTGTAATTTTGTTGATAATGATCATATTTCTTACTAGGTTTGAAAAGAACAAACTGAGATCTTTCGAATTATATATAATTTATCTAAGAAAACTTGAGAAATTTGAAAGTTATTATCGAGCAAACACAAATTTTGTAGATATTAAAAAATGTTTCAACTTTGGTGACGTTTTTATACATTATTTTATTAAGAAACTATAATACTATTAAATTTATTCAAAAATCGGATCATTATCAACAAAATTACATGCTTATAAGTGCGCAAAGGTACAAAAACCGGTTTTTTAACCGTAAATCCGTAGTTTGGAGGTGTCCGGCATATTTCACTATTGGAATCTTGTTTTACTCGACAAGCCCTACAAGAAAAATAATACCCGGCCGCAGATTTTTTGGACTATCGCACCTTGTAATATTTCAAATTTATGAACAATTTTTAAACAACAACTAAAAAACAAGTTCGAATGCAATATTCGGCTGTGCCGAATCTTAAATACCCTCCACTTAAATATAAAAACTACACTGGTTATAGGGCTAGAATATTATTTTTATTATTTTACCTGATATTTCATACGTTGAACCAATTCCTTCATTTAATATGGATACTCTATATTTTTTTACGCGAGTTTTCGATTAACGTATCTATCGCGTAAAAACAGAATTAGGTGTAATTTGTTTGTGTTTGAATATTTCACAATCTAATAAATACTCGTATTTACCGAATGATCAATACTTTATGACATGATCTAATGATAAGTTTGTCATATATAGAAAATCATTTTATTATTTACTGTTCATAAAACACTGTTCAGAAAAGTCCGGCCACACTACAGACATTATTTTTAAATCTTAAGTGCTGAACAATAAAGAATTGAAATAGAAAAACAAACATAAACAAATTCAATGATTGCTAAAAAGCTAAAGCTTCTAAAAAGTACTATAAATAATGTTATAAACCAATATAAGCACAGATCTCATCACAAAAAGAATGTTATTTAAGGAAATTAGGAACCTACTAAAGGTGCTATCAGACGGTATGTATTTTACATATGTACTGTCAAGTTTTCCATCTGTAAAAGTTGTACACATCGTGTGATACATATGAAACTTTGCATCTGTAAAATACATGTGGAAATACATATGTAATTTTTTCGATTAGAACACGCTCTATTTTCGTGTGACAAACATAAACAAAACAGCTGGTTTGTTTTGAAACAAAATTGTGTGAAAAAATATATTGTAAAGAAAAATTAAAGAAAATGGATAATGAACATGGAAAATTAAGTATTTTTCTATTTTTAATAAATTAAATTATGTTTTTTATATATCTATTGCAGTTAGATTGGCCAAAAGAAGCAATTATTGAAATTTATACACGTTAAAAAGACAGCTTTTGTTTACATTTATAGGTTATGTCATACGGAAAAACATAAGCAGGTGTGATAGCAAAAATTATGAATCGTATGTAAAATGAAAATTTTGACATACATACATCCCGTCTGATAGCACCTTCATCATCGATTTTTCAATTAATAGCTTAGCATTTTATATATTGAGTGAAAGGCAATTTTACAAAAAAACATAATTTATCTCAAATGTTAAGAAATTTTGACCATTTAAAATTGATCTAATTACCAATTCTCGCCATAATTTACAGAGTTTGTCTGATATTCATAAAAATCTTGAGGGTAATTTAACAATTTATAAAATTATTAATTTTCACCAAAAGTTAAGAAACAGAGTAAGATTATAAGGTGAGGCGTCTTTTGGTTGAATTTGATTTCAATAACTTTATTTATATATGTACTTGTTAACTGTGAGGTTGACGCGAACGAACTTAACAGAATCTTCTTAGATGTGCCAAGAGTTGACATCAACACTGATTTCTACGATTTCGAGAATATTTCACCAATTGGTAGTGGTGGTAGTACTTTTGATTTCTGTTGTGTAACTGAGTCTGATGTTTTAACAGCTATTTCTCATGTTAAGTCCAATGCAGTAGGAGTTGACAATATGGACCCTCGTTTCGTGAGAATACTTCTACCATATATTTTACCGTACTTAACTTACCTTTTTAATTCAATAATAACTCGTAGTGTTCTATCTTAGATCTAGAAGCAATCGAAAATTATACCAATACCCAAATATAGAACTGAATATCGCCCCATTGCAATACTTTGCTTCTTATCTAAGGGTTTGGAAAAGTTATTGCACAGACAAATTTCAAAGAATGTACAAATTTGTTCTCTAATGACAGCAAAACAATCGGGCTTCCGACCTAATCACAGCTGCATTACTGCTTTGGTTGAAGTATCAGAGTATATTCGACAAAACTTAGATGATGGTAATGTCTCGTTTCTTGTTCTTCTGGATCATTCTAAAGCCTTTGACTCCGTTGAATATAATATTCTATGTTCTAAACTCACAAAACTTTTTAATTTCTCCTCTTCTGCTATTTCGTTGCTTAACGCTTATCTTAATGGGCGTGCACAGGCTGTTTTCTCAAACAACACCATTTCTGAGGTTGTTCCAGTATAAAGAGGTGTACCACAGGGTTCTATCCTGGGTCGTCTGTTATTTTCCCTATATATTAATGACCTCCCTTTGCAGTTATCGCATTATAATATACATATGTATGCTGATGACCTGCAATTGACACTTGGATTTCCCCTTAATGACTTAACAGAATATGTGGCCAAATTGAATAGCGATCTGTCAAGAATACATTGCTGGGCAACGGCAAATAGGCTTTGTCTCAAACTCAAAATCTAAATGCTTGCTAATACATAAGGGACGTTCTGCACAGATTTGCGAACTTAACATATTTCTGAATAACGTACCTATAGAAATTGTGTCACATTCAAAAAATCTTGGGATATTTTTTAATGATAGGTTGACCTGGTCAAATCATATTAATGCTATTATAGGTCAAATATATGCTAAACTTCGATCACTCTGGTGAACCCAACATTTTACTCTGCAAAATATTAGAATGCTACTAGCAAAAACGTACATTATGCCCGGTTTACTTTATGGCTGTGAGCTTTTCGCCAGCTGTGATTCCATAAGTAAGCAGTAGTTAAATGTAGTTTTCAATAATGTAGTTCGATACGTGTATAGTATTAAACGTTTTGATCACGTGTTGAATTTTCCCCGCTCACTTTATGATGTTTCATTCGAAAACCTTATAAATGTCAGAACTCTTGTGCAACAGGGGAAGGAAAATTGTACCATTAAGGCGTTGCAGTCTTGTTTCCGAGTGGCAATTCTTTATACATGTTGTTCGTCTTTGGAATTTGCTTCCACATAACATTCAGCTCCTTAGTAATGCAAACGAATTTAAGAAAAATCTTTTTGAAATCTTTAAGTGATTTTTAAGTAATTTTGTTTTAAAAACTTCCTAACTTTTATATGGGTACTCGTACATACAATTTCATAATAACTACTTTAATTTAATTTTATTTCCATTTTACTACTGCTTTTAATTTTTTATTGATATTTCTTTCTTTTTTAACCTTTCACATTTTTTATTAAGTACTAATTGTTTCAATATTAATATTATATTATATAATTTTTTTAACTTTGCCTTCTCCATTTGTATTCATACCTTTAATTCAATTAACTTTAAAATTTATTTCTACACATCTAAAATTCCTGTACTATAATTATAAGATTTAATCTTGTTGTTCAGGATAAGCACATTAAATTAATAAATAAATAAAATATATGGGTGGCATAGTAAAAGTGGACAAATTATAGACTGATAAATTCCAAATCTAGTATTCAGTAATGCAATTTGGTTAAAATTCATCTCAATAACGTTATTTAAAAGAGTTGAATGTTATACTCGGAAGCGTATTTCATTCGGTAGCTATTGCCAAATATGGACTGATAGATACACAATTCAGTTGCACAATTGCCGTATAACCGATATTAGTATGATTTCTACAATTACAATTTCTGGTCTGTATAAAATGTTGATTCGATATCGATATTTATTAGACATTATTGAGGAATCGTATTTCATTCGGTAGCTATTGCCAAATATGGACTGATAGATACACAATTCAGTTGCACAATTGCCGTATAACCGATATTAGTATAATTTCTGGATTACAATTTCTGGTCTGTATAAAATGTTGATTCGATATCGATATTTATTAGACATTATTGAGGAATCGTATTTCATTCGGTAGCTATTGCCAAATATGGACTGATCGATACACAATTCAGTTGCACAATTGCCGTATAACCGATATTAGTATGATTTCTGGATTACAATTTCTGGTCTGTATAAAATTTTGATTCGATATCGATATTTATTAGACATTATTAAGGTATAACAGATACTGTATGATACTACACCTTTCCAGAATAATGAAAATAAATACGCGTTTATTTTTATCAAATTTTCAATGATCATTGCTTGTTAGGCAGCGTCCCAAACCCACCAACTTCAAATGAGTATAAAAAATCTCTGACTGATCTAAAAACCCTTGAAGGTTTTGTTATGGATAATTTCAACTTTCATATGCAATTGTTCTCATGGCATTCCGATTCGCAAAGTTCGATTTTTTATTACTGTGTTATGATCGAATTAAAATTATTGTTAATTAATACGATGAATTGTAAACAAACAAAATTTATGTTAATGAATTAATTATTATTTGCTTTTAATTCAGTTTTCAATTAAATTTCTTCTAATTAATGATTTTTTTTTACTTTTTTCTAGATAAGGTAATTTCACATACGGTGTCGTACTAACTGGTTATTTTTAGGATAATTCATCAGTTAAAGTAAGTTTTTTCCACATTGCTTTTCTATATACTAAATACGTTCAAAACAACAGAAAACAAAACCATTAAAATGTTGCGAAATCATTTAAGAAAACAAAAAATTTTTATTGTCAAAATCAGCAACATAAAAGTAATTCAATTGTTATTGAACAAAGCAGCGATATACGAATATCGTCGTCGTTGATACTAGTTTAATGGTGATAATTGTCATAACAACTTACCAAATTACTGCATGGTATATTTATTTAAAGTTTAATGCTTTTATTCATAAAAAATTAAAGTAGACTTCAAAAGTACTTTAAGAAAATTTCGTATGAACATTTTGTCTAAAAACACACTTCAAACCTACTTTTATGAATACGGCAGTAACAAAGTAAACTTTAAAGTTAGAAAATGAGCTCCTATGGGAGTTTTCAGGCTGTAATTTTAACATTAACTTAAACAATGAACCTGAAAATTTATACAATACTTTTACAAATCCAGAAACATCAAATTATTATTATTATTGTTAGTTGAAATGGACCTCAACTATACTCTCGAATATATATACCAATATTTTAGATTAAGCGATTAATAATATTATTCCAAATTTTAATTTAATTTTATCATTGAAATGAGCTTTTCTAAAACCAGATAGCATTTTATACACACGATGCTAGATCAAACCAAGGTAAACATTGGTTCTCCTTTTATTTAGCTTTTTTTTTTTGGGTTTACTAAACAAATTGACGAAGAAAGATTGAATTTCTCACATAAATCACAGGTGAAGTTAGTTGAAGTGAAACGTTTGCTTTTTAAGGAATTTTAAAATTTTTCCGCATTAACTTCTGTGTCTTCAACCTAATTATTACACTAAGTGATACTATTTATTTTATATGCTGACAATTTTCTTAGCGAAAAAAATAAAATATTAAAAATTAAAAGTTAGAAAGTAAAAGTTGCAATCAAGAGATACGAAAAGTATTAAAAAAGAAAAGTATTTTCTTTCTCTTATGGCGTTTACTTTTCTGGCAAAAATGTTACACGTTTTTCTCATTTCGCACCTTTTTTATTTATTTTGTGTTCTTTTCTGAAAAAATGTCAACTCAGTCATAAAATTAAGAAAATGTTGCACCTTTCACATTATGTATTTTAGAGGTGGAGAATCGCATGATAAAACAGCTGACATTTGTTTTGTTTATGAATGTGTATTTGTGTTAAGAAACAAAACAAAATATATACAAAATGGAAAATATTACTACTACTCTTTTATGTGCTGAAAAAAATAAATATTTAATGTTTTCCACTTCAATTTCCATTTTAATAAATAAAATTAATTTTAATAGATTTTAAGAAATATATTTGTATTTATGTATGTATGTATTTCTACTTTTGAGCTATCTTCTTTTTTAACAAAAAAAAAAAAAAACAGCTGTACATTTCTATTCTGACCATTAAAAATGCGACATCTTTAAAATACCCCATATTTTATAAATGTAATGTATAAATTATAAAAATGTACATAATAAAGGTGCAACATATTATTTCAGAAGAGAAAACACCATTAGTGGTGTAAGTAGTCAAAGTATTTATAATCGTGTAATAACACGTTTAAATCTTTTTATTATTTATTTTTATTATATTACATATTTTTTTAAGAAATAACGATGAAGTGGTTCTTTGATATATTATTGTAATACAAAATTAGGCTAATAAAGCTACGAAGTAATGAATGCTTGTAGCATTAAAAATAAGACTGTAAGTAAATTTCTTGCTAGGTTCTTATTTACCCGTTTGATTTTTCCTGTTTTTTGAGTCAAAGGCAAATAGTATATTAAAATTTTTGTGATCAGTAGAACGGAAATTTACTACTTGCCCTTGCCTAAAGGACTTTATATTCATTTTAATTTTCAATATAATACTATTTTCTGAGATACCACTTCTTTAAATTCTTCATATTTTTTTCTATATGAATAAATTCGTAGTACAAATCGGTTAATAAACTTTTCTTTCTTAAAACTTGATATTCTCAGTATCTATGAATTTAGAAACATAACATTTTTTATGTGAAATTCTTTTATAAATTTGCAACATATTGTAATTTTTTGAAACTTCTAGGGAAAGAGGACTTATACATATGTATGTTCACACAAACAATGAATTTATATTTAAAGATACTTCGCAAAAGCAGTAGCGGGTTAAATGCTAGTGTGCATATACAAGGTGGCGCTAAAGTTATCCTCCTATCAGAAATTGTTATAAATTTTGCGCAACTTGATGAATTAGGATTGGAAAACATGTGGTTCCAACAGGACGGTGCAACGGCACACACTGCACGTGCCACAACCGATATGCTGAAGGATGCATTTCCCGGGCGCCTAATCTTCCGTTTGGCACTGGCCAGCAAGATCGCCTGATTGGAAGTTTACTTTTGCGCCACCTTGTATTTGGTATATCTACAACAAGATGAATAAGTCATATGCAAGATAACTCACAAGCATGTGATTTTGTGACAAGTTTATAGTCTTGTGTATAAATTGTAACATTCACATTAGTGGCAATAACTTTGAAGCAAATTAATAAATAACGTGTGCCGAATTTATGCAACACCTGACCTTAATTTGGCCACAAATATCTGTGTTGATGTTCCATTACACAGTTGTACTCCTGAAATAACAAATGATTCGAATATCTATTCAAACAACAGCCATCGCCATACTATGTATGTGTGCAGGTGTACGAAAACGAAATCGTTCATATTCTACTATTAAGTAGTAAGTGGTCGCTAAATTGAATGCCAATTTAAGTGGCATCCGACAAAAAAGGCAGAGATTAACATTTTATGCGTATAAATGGATGTCAGAATGAAAACTAAAATAAAAGAAAAGCTCAAAACTGCCATAAAACTTCCAATTGGGAATAATGGCATCAATAAAAATAACACTAAAAATGAAATTAATAAATTTGTATTGGGGAAATAATAAAATTCACCAATTCAACAAGAGCTTTAAATGTCCAAAATGTTTTTGAACGAATTCAAAGGAATATTAAAAAATCAAAAAACAATGGACAGCTTGAATGAATGGCCTAATTTGCTAGCAAAGAAACTTTCTAATTTAATGGATGTAATATTTAGAGAATACGAGTATGTATGTATGTATGTATGTATGTGCATTTAAATGTTTATTCATGTGGGACTTAAAGCAAATTATCGATTTTTTTAAATTTAAATGTCTCTATTACAAATTTATGTATAAGCATATTTACACATACCTCCAAACCTATGAAACACCAGCCTTATATGTATGTGTTTGTTTATTTATGTGAGCTGTTTTGTATGGTTATATTTTTTGAATGGTTTTCATGTTTAAAAATTCTATTCTTAGACTCGGAAGCTTTAACTGATTGTACACTTCATTAGACACTGAATCCTTTAAAGCACAACAATTCATCTGTGTTGGTTCATGTTGTACTTATATTTGTATAAATTCATACATACATACATACATACATACATACATACATACATACATACATACATACATACATATAAATTCACATAAACATTCAGAAATTCTTTTTTTTTCTCATTTGGGCTTTCTATTCCATTCAATACACTCATTCTGGGCAAAGTTAACGTTTTGAGCTTCCAACTTTGTTTAGTAAAGGCAGAAATACTTACAAAAAAATATTGAAAGTAGGACGTGGCTTTATCATAAAAACGTACGCCTTCCAAACACACCACTACCCAAGAACGCACATACCCACTTAGAGAATATTAGACCATGCATCTATAGCGATGCCGTCAAATACAGTTATTTAATCTCCCACTTATCATCATTTCCAGCTGCCTTTTATATTCAAACATTACGAGTACCAAAAATGCCATTGATGTGTAGATACTTTGAAATTAAGACATTGATGTTGTTGATTTTAATGTTGAATTTTAGTCATTTTTTCCCGTTGTTCAGTTGCTTGGTTGGCTGCTAGCAGGCAGGCAGGAGGCAATCAGCCAAGCAGATATTGTCTTATTGTTTGGTTAGAGACACTTGCACGCATATCCATCTATTAGGTTTCGATTAATTTACTCATTAATACTCGTGCATATATAAAATTTTATTGCGCATATTTATAACCTTTAATGCGATAAGAAAATATTGAAAGTACAATAATTGAAAAGATAAATTAAAGAGTAAAAATGTCATAAGAATATTATGGAAAATTATTGCAAATTAGGCAAATTAAAAACAATCTGTCCTAATTGATTTCGAAAAATGCATGCACATGATAAATAGTTTTGTTCGAATACATTTACAATAAAATAAGAGAACAATATTTTCAATAATGCAAAAATATTGATCTAGTCTGAAAGCAAATTGTAACTCCAGAGCATAAAAATTGATCTAAATAGAAAATTTTTTATTTTTTTAAATATTAAAATAAACTAACTGCTGACAAAGATTTCCAAAGGAAATCGAAATATCGAGTTAATTATGAATAAAAATAAAAAAAAACCTTTTATAAAAAACAAAAAAGTGACCTCAAGCTTACAAATTATTTAATAAAAATCAAAAGATGGAAGAAAATAGAATAAAATTATTTAAAAATATTTAATTTAATTTAAAATAAAACAATTGTATTTTCTAAAAAAAACGGCGTCATCGAATTCAAGGTTTATTATTATTTTTATTTAATTTTATAATATGTGCACAGAAAGAAAAATTAAATTATTGTAAAAAAACTATTATATTCCACAATTTTAATGATCAGTTCATATCGTATTTACAGTGTGTCACAAATCTCTTCAGCATACTCATTTTTTGGAGATATTAGTATTTCATTCATTCATATTGTAGGTAAAACTCTAAAAATCAATTTAAAATTTTTAATTTTTTTGCAATTGATAATATTTATTATGTAGAATTGATAATATATGTATGTGTGTATTATTTGTATCATAATTTAAAGGTCAAAAAGTATTTTGTTTTTTTATAATTCTTTTTAATTTTTTGAGTTTTTTAGTATTTTATTTTTCTTTGAATTTTTTATTTCTTTTGTTATAAAGATATACGTGTTATACATATTTCAATTGTTATTAGTAATAAGTATTTTTTAGGTTGCCGTCGATTGCGAAAATCTTTGTGTTAAATATGCCAAATGTCAGAGACAAAAGTATATTATACTTCTACGATTTCTATGAAGCTCTGGCCCGAATATTAAATGAGTTATTGTCCAAGAGTATTGCAAAATGTTGGTATAAGCAAAACTATTACATCTAAAACTCAGTATTTCGAGTCATTAATATGTTCAAAATAATAAAATTTCTTTTTAGATCCATTTTTAGGCTTTCAGACTGGATCAATATCCATGGTGATCCATAATATCATCAGTATTCACACGATTACCAACTCCATTGGCAGCAATGCAGCCCTATATAACCGGGGATTTTATATTACTTATACTTAAGGCTTTATATGGCTTACACTATCTACATCGACCATCTGAACCAAAAATGCCGTATTTGCTTTCGTCATAGAATATAACATATTGACGACACGAAAATTTTTTATTTTTATGGATCTCAGTGAATAACCTCTTAAGGGTGATGAAGCTTAATTTGTTAGCGCATTTTGATCATTAAGCATGAGTTGGTATTTGTAGCGCGGGTTCGATTCCCATCCGCAGCCACTCAACCAACATCAGTTTCTGATAATTATTAGTTTTCCTATATTATTATACTGACCACCAGAGGCGCTGAAATGCTGCACTAAAACAAACATCATGCGCAATTGCAGAGTTATGATATAAAGCTTTCTTCTGCTTTCACCACCTTTACTTTTTCAATCTATCCCCTTTCCAAAGAAAGTAACGCAATTATATATTAACATATTAATTGTCTGAGTGTTACTTTTCTTAAAAAAAAAATCTATTAATTTCCCAAACACATGGGTTATTAATGTCTCTCAGCAACCTGTAGATTTTCATTGTTAACATTGGTATATAGGTTGTATATATTTTTAGTCTTTCAACAATTTGAGCGAACATTTTGTGGTAAATTTTAAATGCTTCCGCAACTATATACCAATGTATTAAATTGTTTATATCTACTTAACATATCACAAATGTTTTTAATTTGTTTACCCGAGTTTAAATGCAGTAAAATACTTTTTACTGTGGAAATGTTAAATTATTTTTCCGACGAAAAATTTACAATTTCATAAAATCCAAAAAAAAAAAAATTTATCCATCGAAAAAAAGAAACTAATCCGATGATGAATAAATAGGTTTTTCACAAAAACCAATAGTTGTTGCGCAATATATGCATGTATTCTATGTATAGGTAGGATATATCGCACCCTAAATACAAAATGTTCACAACTCAAAATTTTGCAAAACTGACTTTTTTCCATAAATTAATTCAGAGTACATATCTCTAACTACTGCAAAAATTTCTTTTACATCACTATCTTGAAAATCTTGAAAAAAACAGTTGTCTATTTTTATATTAAGTGTCTTGCTTGTGCACGATGAAGTTTTTTGTCTCTCCTGAAAATAGTTGTATTTTGAGTTGTGACCCTTTTATATTTATGGTGCGATATGTATGTATATTCTGGATCCCTTTGTACACAGGTTGGATGAAAAAGTTTAAAGATTAATATGACAGATTTACATTTAAGCATAATCGGGTAATAAATGGCTATACGCCGAAAATGTGTTTTTCCTTGTTTTAATATTTATTTCAGAAGTAGGAAACATATTAATGTTTAATCAGCAATCACTCCATGTTAAGTTTTTAAAAAATTAGTTTTTCTGGCATTAGTTATTTTTACCTGGATATTGGAATTGTATTTGTTTATATAATTTATATTTGGTTTTTTATTTTATTGCAATTTACAATTTTGAAAATATTGAAAAGTTGGTTTATTTAAAAACTCGAAATTTAACGAACAGAGAATTCACTAGATTAGACAAATCTGTGAGAGTTGATAACTACAACTTCGAGGTAGTAGATGAATTTATATACCTCGGTTCCGCCATAAATAAAACAAACGACATCAGTTTGGAAATAAAACGAAGAATTGTACTTGGTAATAGATGCTATTTTGGGCTAAGCAAATAATTTAAGAGCAGGGCCCTGCAAAGGCAGCGGCGCTTGGTGTGTTCGAGAGAAAAATTATTCGAAAGATATATGGACCAATCTGCGTAAGTGGAGACTATCGATATCGTACGAATCGAGAGCTGTATGAACCGTACGCCGACCTTGCTATAGTAAAACTCGTCAAAATACAAATACTTCGTTGGCTAGGACATGTTGTGCGAATGAATGAAGATGCTCCAGCAAAAAAGGCGTTTAAACTTGATCCTGTAGGCAGCCAAAAAAGAGGACGACCGAAACTCCGCAGGAAGGATCAAGTCCAGGAAGGCATTTCCAAACTCAATGTTAGAAATTGGAAAAGAAGCGCAGAAGACCGAAGCGCCTGGAAACTATTTTAAGTTCGGCCAATGACCCACAATGGTTGTTCTAAAAGGCCAGTTAAGTAAGTAAGTAAATAAAACTCTTTACACAAAACTGTGAGTGCCAAAGAGCAACTGTACGAAAAGTAAATCATATTAATAATTTAATCTGTAAAGAAAAAATTAAAATTTACTGAAATTTATTGCATATACATACTCGTAAATACATACGTGTACTTCATACTATTTTAAATGTATGCAGACATATTCAATCACATTTTCATGTATAAATATACATACGTACATATTTATATATGCTTATACCTATAGTACATATGAAAAAATATTATACTTTACTATAATTCTTTTTGTAACGTTCCCGCATTATTATTCATAGCACCCGTATGTATGAACATCAAATTATCCTTAAGGATAACTTTATCTCGATATAAATACTTTTAAAAGATTTATGGAAGTTAAAGTGAATTGCGGAGAGGGTCTTATATGGGAGTTTTGACTAATTATGGACCGATCTTCACAATATTTGTAGGTGTGCTTTAGCTTCATTTACTACTCATCTGTGGTAAATTTTGTTTGCATACTGGATTTATGACCGGTAAACCCCAATTTCGGGAGGACATTTGTATGGGGGCTAGGTGAAATAATGGACCGATTTCCACCAGTTTCAAATCCATCCATCCTTGGGCCGAACCAAATTTTATCGAAATATCTTCAAAATTGCGACCTGTACTCTGCGCACAAGCTTTACATGGACAGCCAGCCAGCCAGACGGATGGACGGACGGACGGACATCCTTAAATCGACTCAGAAAGTGATTCTGAGCCGATCGGTGTACTTTAAGGTGGGTGTTGGACCAATATTTATGGGCGTTGCAAACATCAGCACAAATCCAATATACCCTCCCCACTATTGTGGTGTGGGGTATAATTATAATTATCTTGTTTAACAACATTTTTTAAAAACTAAAAAAAGATAAAACTCATTTATGTTCATGTAAATACGTACTCGTATATATTTAAAGTAAATTATGATCTTATTTGAGTATTTTTTAATATCTGGTATTTTTTACATTTATTTTTCAAGTGGTTTAAAACACATTAAAGGCCTGGGGAATACTTAATAACTTTAAAATTTTTTAACCGATCTTTCCCCCTTATTCAAAAACGATTATTAAATTTAACAAACGTTTATTAAGACAGATTTCCATATACAAATTTGCTTAATAAACGTTTGTTAAATTTAATAATCGTTTTTGAATAAGGGGGTTGATCTTTTATATTTTATTAGAACGCTAATTTCGTACAAATTTCGATTCTTCTACATTAACATGCAAAAATAGTTATTTAATGGCAAAATTTGTGCATTATCGATATCCATCGATGGATACTGACATACAGTAGACGTTCGTAAATTAGAACTCACGGATATTCGAATCCTTCGGAAATTAGAATTAACGTTTTTAGCACACTACATGCTCTAAAATTAGAACCGTCAGTTCTAATTTCCGAGAACGTTTTTATTCTGTGATATTCTGTGATATTAGCTTTAAGTTAAACTTGACTTAAGTTTTGTGGTCGTTTATTGTATATTATATTTTTATTAATTATTTGATTATTTATACCAAAATTCTGTTCGTGATGTCCCGTTTTTTAGTATTTTAGTAACTAATTAATAATAAAAATTAATATCCAATGATAAAAAACATTAAAGCTATTATTTAGAACGAGACCCCTGAAGAAGTTAGAATAAAACTAACGAAACGTTGGGTAAATAAAATAAAAAAATAAAAATCGAACAAGTTTTATATTTACGTTTGGAAACAAACATTTGACCAAATTAGCCTGAAGGAAACTCCTTAAAAATTATAGTTTTTATTTTTGGTTTGTTTTCAGCACTGAAAAATTGTTTTTATGGTTTTTATTTGGCTTCCACACATAAAAAAAGGGGAATCCCATGTTACTAACATATGTAATTTTTATTGTCAGTGAATTTTTGTTCATTATTTTGTGAAATTTGAAACGCATAGTCATATTTCGGCAGCGTTAAGTTGAAATTTTTATACATATGTATAGTATACGTATTTTTAAAATACGTTTTTTTCTTTAATCTGTGATGAATTTTAATAATATTGTATAAATTAAAAAATCTCTGCAGTAGTGTTTCTTTTTTTTGCATTTTCTAAACGAAGATGCATTTTGATGTTGCTTTTTATTAAAAAAAAACCTTTGGAAATTAGAATTTTTCGAAACTTAGAATTACCCCAGGAACAAAGTGGTTCTAATTTACAAGCGTCTACTGTATTGGAAAAAAAATAATTTAATAAATAATATACATATATATTTGTACAAATAATTGGCCTCGAGCTCGAAAAAACTTTTTTATTTTATTAAAAAAAAAAAGGTCGAAGAAATCAAAATTTTATTTATTATATAAATATATTATGAATATTAAAACTTCAGAGCTAAAACGACTTCAGTTAACGTTATCCTATCATCCTAATATTTTTCAAATTGTGCTTCTACAACCCGACTGTAGACAATATTAGTTTTTTGAGCACTCTAAGGTTACAGTAATGTATCGGGTATGGGTTAATAAAATCTTTCAATAAGTGGATGAGTTAGTATATAGAAAACAAGTAAGAAAGTATAGTCGGACAAGCCCGACCATATAATACCCTGCACCCAGTATATATATTAAACAGTTTTTCAGAAATGGGCGCCATATGGGAGATATTACCTATTATCGGACCGATCATCTAAAAATTTAATGCAATGAATTCCGTGAATATAACTATTGTGTATGTTATGGAGAGGGTCTTATATAGGAGTTTTGACTAATTATGGACCAACCATTATAAAATTTGGTGTCATCATTTCTGTACAAAATTCTTTTGAAATTGAATTTTTAGCTGCAAAAATAATGAAAACTTCAATACATATTATGGAAAACCATGGGTTTCCACTTAAACCGCATTCTAAAACGGTTTTTTTTGAAAATTTAATTTTTCGCGAAACCCGAAGACAAGTTTGTTTTTGAATACTCTAGCTAAGTCAAAGTCATAATTACTAACCAATAGTTTACAGAGTAAGCGCAAAGTGAAAATGTTTTCAAAAGCTGTTATTAACAAATGACAGCCACGAGAAAACCAGTTACATTTGTTGAAAATTACTAAAACAAAATCTTGTAATTAATGGGCCAATTTCAAGGTATTTCTCTATACATTTTGTCGTAGTATTTATGACGGTTTAAAATGTGAAGAAGAAATATTTTCTTTTGATTAATAAACAACAATGAGTAATGAAATGCTTGTTTGCTATCTCGTCTTGGAAAAACAAAATTGGTTGGAAAATTTCCAAGAAAATATGAAATTAACCATAGTCTCTTTTAAAATGAAACCAAAACAATTTTGCTAAAAATGTGACTTTAAAGAAGGAAATGTAAGTTTTTGGCTAACTGAAGGTATTTAAACATATTTTTACTTATTTAATGCTGTAAACAAAAAGGTGAAATGTAAATTTTAAATGACTTATATGCCTTTTCTGTATCGTTTAATAAGTTCTAAATAGGGACATATTTTTATTTATACATATAAAGACAACGAATATTGAAAGGATTAAAATCATTCCATTCGCCCTACTATTTACTGTCTCATGACACCAATCTCCATTGGGGTGGAATGAGTTCGAAAGGTAAATGTTGCATTAATTTACAAACAAATTATATATTATTGAAAGTTCGAAATTACAGAACATTACGCAAACTTAAAGAAATACCCACATTTATGTAAATCTATGTATAAGAATATATTGGAGCCACGAAGAGAACTTGATTTAAAAAGATGGTTTTTACTTATCGGCCAGATAGCATCAAGGGATACGGTTTCAAACCCAGTGATGCTGTAAAGTCCGTTTCATGAGTACGACTGGGGAGGAACGTAGTAACTCAATATGTTGGCACTCCATAGTTGTAATGGCGACTCGAAAAGATTTTAATTAACATAACACTCCAAATGTTCCATACATTATTTTCATTCGATTTAATATTTGTTCATTTTATAGAATTGAGTTCAGCATTAATGAAAGTTGTCATAAATTTATATAATCCCAAGTAAGTATTTTAGCATGTGCTCTTTCGTATTCTTCGATAATCAAATAGAAGCATTATAAATTGTTTATGCCATAAATGTGTTCTGAAAAATATCCTTATGACGCCATATTTATTTGATTCTATTTTTCGTCTGTTGTCTATAAAACAAAAGTTTCAAGATGAAAAAGCAGCAAATAAATGTTCGAATTAAACTTTAATATGTTTGAATATTAAATATTATAAATTCACAACCACGTTTCCAAAAGAAAGTATGACTGTGTGTAGGAGTAAGTAAATATGAATGTTATATTATGTTATGATGTGATGTGGAGTATCTGAGTATGATAATGGTATTAAAATATTTGTTATAAGATTTTTAGATGTGAATTTAATATAGTGAAAATATATATAACTGTTTTGTTTACCAACTTTTGCTTGACTTCATTTTATTAATATTCACATCCACGCTCGTACTCATACACACTTACACACGTACATATTATATACATACATGTTTATATATACATACATACATATGTAATATAAATATTTCTATATACGTATGTATGTATATATTTTTATGTTTATTTCAAACAAATTTCCTATCTATTTATTTGTTTTTGCGAGGACATAAGAATAATTTTGCTATTTATTTTTGCCTGTTTATTCACTAAGTTCTATAACAGATTCATTCAAATACCAAATATATATTAGAGGAAAAGGAAATATGAAACCAATATTAATTTTTATATACATATTTATTCATTATTTTGCTGTCTTTTCTTTAGCATTTCCTTATGTCGCACCTACAGTGCCCAATGTAAGGTAGTTTTTGCCTTATCACTACAACATAGATACTTAATTACATCTCAGGGTTATTCCATGAATATTAAAAACATACACGCCTCAAATACAATTATATACTTATCTTTTCTTATTATCCATTATAATTTTCTGTACACGAAGTAGAAGCATTGAAAGGAAGTAGATAAACTCAGAGTTATGTTTAATATCTGTACTGTTGCATGTTTGGTTTACAGTTAGGAAGAATTTCTTCTCGATATTTCAAAGATGCATGCCACTTTTTCCTATTTACATAGTATGTTTCATGCCTTTAGTACGTTGATCACAACAAAATAAATGAAATCAATGAAATCTCTTTAATGAATGAAATGAATCCGAATTTGAATTTGGCAGGACAATTATATTCATGCTCATTCGTACATACAAGTACAAATCTAATTTATGCATACATGCACACTTCACACTCAAACATACATACATACAAATTTTATTTTGTAGAAATATAAATTTAAATATTGACACAGTTATATGAAAAACAAAAGCAAAAATAATACATTAATACACCAAGCGGGTAAAATTGCAAATTCATCCATTTGTAGGCCTTCTGGAAGAGCTATTTATACATTCTAAAAGATTCGATACTCTTTCCACTATGCCTTTTCTCAGAAAGCGTTTCACACACGTTCAAAATTGCATTTTAAAAAAATGTCAACAAATTATGATTTTAATAGCAAACACGAATGGTTTTGCAATTATTTCTGTATATCGTCATTACAACAACAAACATTATTTTGCTTACATTATTATACGAGGAATAAGCATAAGGACCCAATTTATACGAAGCAATTTTTATTAAAAAGATTGATACAATTTTTTCCTGGAAATTTCTTTAGTGTTCACACAGCACAATTCTATTGCTTAAATCGCTCGTATTTTTATTTGAGAGTATATACACATTTGTATACACATATGGAATACGAATAAGGGAGTAACACGAATTGCTAGTACATAAAGTAAATCAGCTTAGCTTAAAAAATTCATTTGTATTACTTTATATATGTACATGTGTTTTTTTTTTATTAATTGAAACCCCTTGTTTTATTTAAACCCCTTTTCTTTTACTTTTCTTAAGAAATTATATTTAGCAGGCTTTTAATTACGCCTTCTATGATTCTCAAATAGGCTTTCTGTCAGGAATATACTCCGTATTTAGTAGGCAAGACATTGATTGCCAAAGACACGCCTTGTATCCTGTGGGATTTGTAGCGGTAAGACCAAAATAAGGCCTTTTGGAAGGCCTCTTCATAGCATATTTTTCCCATATTCTTTAAAATCACATATTTATACATATATGTATGTACATTGTACATGCAATATAGTAAATCTATGGATTTAGTACATTTATCTACATACTAAACATAAAATTTAAGCATGTGTTTATTTTATTTACATATATATAAGTATATGTATGTATGTATGTAGCTTAGATCTGCCCTGTAAAATATATTTGCGTCGGAAGGATTTTTTTATCTTTAGGAAATCGTATAGACATCTGTGTATAACACATTCAATTTTAATAAAAATAGAAATAGGCGTTGTTGGCGTTTTTCTGACTGTATATTTAACAAGAACAAGTATGAAAGTATAATCAATCTAGGCTGATCATACCGTGCAAATACAGTTTTCTTAATTAGTTTGACAGATAATTTTCTACATCGAGGGGACATGGTGAAACTATGTGAAGCAACTGAATTCTATCGAAATATAATCCACTAGGGTAAAATTTAAGGTGGGTGTTAGACCAATATTTATTGGCGTTACGACCATCAACACAAATTCAATATACACTAACCACTATGGGTTAAGGTATACCTACTAGTTTACGCATGTTTTACACGCATTTATGTGCGAATAATTTAGTTATTAATCCCACAACATTCATTTTATGTAAATAAATTTGTCTAGAAGATTAACTTTATTTTAAAAATTAAAAACATTTTATTTAAATAGTAATTTTTTTTAAAGAAATCAAAAAAAATGATGCCATGAGTAAGCTTCAAGTTTAAGGGCGGGTCTAATGTAGCTTACATGAACAAACACACTTACACACATGCCCATTATAAAGTATTCTAAAACAAAAAGTTTAAATCTTTTACTTTTTAACAAAATGTTTATTTGACAAAGATTTCTTTTCATGTTGCTTTTCTTTTTTATTAAAATCTTTTACCTGGCTTATAATCTTATCTCACAAAACCGAGTAAATACTTTTTGTATGTTATAATTATTTTATTTTGAATTTAAGTTTTATTTCTTTATCATGTTTATGTAGACAAATATTTATTTTAATATTTAGTTAATAAAACTAATGAGTGTCTTTAAATATAGAATAAAAATATTCTACGAATTTGACACTACAATATGAGTATATTATGTTTGCTTGAGAATATGCAGTGTAGTATGATTTTATTCGAGTATTTCTCAAAAATTTTTTAATTATTTTCCTAAATTTCTTATTCAAGTGGGTTTAAAGACATTAATGGCCTGGGGAATACCTTATAACTTTAAAATTTTTTAACCGATTTTTATCTTATATATTTTATTATAATGCTTATCTCGTACATATTTTGATTCTTTATCATTAAAATGCCAAAATTATAATCATGATAATATTTTTCAGAACAATCCATAGAACATTTTTAAGGGTGAGGATTGCCTGTAAATTTTTTTAAAATTTTTGTTTGTCCATACATACATACGAGTATATAGCTCAATCGAATTAGAAATTCATACTAACCAATTATGGTCGAAAATGGTAATATTAGAAGAATGGCCTTCATAAAATGTTCACTGATGTTGAATTGCTATTAGATATTGAATTTATCTTTAATTCATACCTATGAAAGAATTATTAGAACAAATACTTTACTGTATCAGTGAATCAGTAAATTATTGTAATTGGCTTAATTTTCTTAGGCACATTTTGAGCTACATATATCAAGTTGCCAGAGCCGAGAAACCTAAAAAATTTGCCTACATAACATTTTCACACAAATTAAGAACCTAAATTTATACTAAAAACTATTATGATATAGCACAGTGAGTAGGAGTAGGAGTTAGGTTGTTCCGAATCTTTAGTGTATACTCAGCGCTTGAGAAACCTTTCTGTATAATTTTATTACTGTAATACACATTATTTTTAAATAAACTTAAGGGTTTATGTAGGTTGGGAACATATTTAACAGACCTTAAGATAAATATATCGTAATAGGTGTTCTACCAGAATGGTTGTATAGAATAAGATTCATTTCAAACATAAATATTAAAAAATTTCTGTAGTGAATGTTTCCAAATTACCTATATAAAAAACAAGGAACAACCATATAATACCCTACACCCAGTATATGTATAAAACAGTTTTTCAGAAATGGGCGTTATATGGGAGATATTACCTATTATGGACCGATCATCCAAAACTTTAGTGTCATGATGTCTGTGAATATAAATATTATATGTATGTGTTAAACTTTATCCCGATATATATACTTTTAAACGATTTATGGAGCTTAAAGTGAATTACGGAGAGGGTCTTATATGGGAGTTTGGACAAATTATGGACCGATCATAATAATATTGCACCGTATTATTTTTATACATATGAAATATAATTTTGTTCCATATTATTCGGATAACAACATTTTTGAGACAGTTATGCTCTTTGAAGTGATTTTCGAAAGTGGGCCTTATATGGGAGCTACGAGTAATTATGTACCGATCTGCACAAAATTTGTAGATGTGATTTGGCTTCATTTACCACTCATTTGTTTGGATAGTTGCATAAGTAAAACATTTATGATCGGTAAACCCCAATTTCGGGAGGACATTTGTATGGGGATCAGGTGAAATAATTTCCAATCCCATTCATCGTTGGGCCGAAAAAATATCATGTAACAAATTTTATCGAAATATCTTCAAAACTGCGACCTGTACTCTGCGCACAAGCTTTACATGGGCAGCCAGCCAGACGGACGGACGGAAATCATTAAATCGACTCAGTGTACTTTAAGGTGGATGTTGGACCAATATTTCTGGGCGTTACAAACATCAGCATAAATCCAATATATCTTAGAAATGTTTATTGAGATGTGTATGTAAATATATTATAGATATTTTCCAAAAAGTTAGTACTTATTTCGAAGAACACCAACACATTGTTGGATTTTGAAATAAATTTAGTTTTTTATATTTTACGTGACAAACATACATATGTATACTAAAATACAAAAACAGTATGTGTGTGTATATTTTTGGATAAAAAGCTTTTTCAAACGATTTGTAAAAGAGCTTCAGTTAGACAATGAATTTTATTCAACCATAACAGCACGCATACACTCATGTTTGCACATGCGGCAACATATCTTGGCAGACATTAGGTGAACATTATTTTCTGACTATTTTTCACGGGATAAGAAATTTACTATTTAGTTACAGAGTCTGTTCGGTTGTTAGTTTTAAAAATTTTGTTTAAATAGCATACATAGCATCTACTATAACTGAAAAATGTTTAAACTAGCAGAAATTGGTCTACTCTGATATTTGATGAAAATTGTTTATGATCAGGGAAAAAGTAAAATACTTGATTGATTTTAAACTTATATAAATTTTTACCTCACGCAGATTTTTTTCAGGTGAAGCGGCGATGTTGTTAAAAACACAAGTGTACATTAGAGTGGTTCGCCATTCATACAAAACAAAAAAAAAACGTTGTGTCAGTCACCCCCTAGGATTAAAGATAATGTTAAAACAATTCAAGAAATATTTTTTTTTTATTTTTTTGTCACGCCTACAAATACCGCCCTTTTAGTATTTTGTTCACTGTGTCGCTATTTTTAGTCCGATCATAATATTTTGTATACCAGTGTTCATGGCTCTGTAGGGGCTATATTTCTGTCTTTAATTATTTTTTACTACCACTCGGTTCGTACCCACAATAATGAAAAATACACTGTACACTATACATACATATACTATATTTATATACATATGAATATATATAAGTATATATCATATGGTATTAAATACATTTGTGTTGATAATTTTTTTGTATGAGTGCGCTTATGTTGGTAGATTTAAGTTTGAATTTTGTTCTGCTACGATGAGTATTTGAGGATGTTTGTATGCAAATCCAACACACGTAAGAAATCACAAATCAGTTAAATTGAAATTGAGTGGAATTCTTTATATACAACACGCATACGACTTTGTTATACATAAATCAAATGTACCTACCTACATATATTCATTCATACAAATGTACATTGGAACAGTGTTTGTAAGAATCAATGTTAAAATATTTAGGCAATTTTAAAATTTATATCTAAATGGTTTTTATGCAACACAAATACTAATACATACTTATTTATGTATTAGGTTTTTCTATTTGAAAAAGCAAAAAATACTTACTGTATAATATAAATCGAAATCACAGAATACACATGTGCATACATTCTGGCACATATAAAATTAAGATTTAAGACAAAGCTGAATGATGATACAAACATGTGTTGTTTTCCGTCCAATGTACCTTTCACGGACTGATTCATATGATTAAAAAATTATCTTATTTCCTTTGAAATAAATAAGATACAAAATTTACAAAACATGAAATTTTACAGTCAATATAGAATAGTATACTAACTCGTAGGTTAGGAGTTTATGTTGATGTTTGTAGACCACATAAATATATCTATTTAAAGTCCATAAATTTCGAAAATCTGGTAGTGTTGAGAAAACATATCGCAGAAATAAATTGTATGTATGTACACAAAAAACGGAATGTTAAACGTTATGAACATATTTTCATGATAAACGAAAGTCCTACGATCTATTCATTTCACTCTATTCTCACTTATTGGAGAATATTATGGGTTAGGTTATGGGTTATATTTCAAACTATACATCTTGACCATATGTTGTGATGACTACTTAAACTTATTAATTTTGGTTTTAAAATAATACTTGTTTTTTATCCTGTATACCTTTTCTTTTTTTCCAAAATCATTAAAAAGGTATAATAAATTTATTTAAAAAATGTGTATTTAATTTATGTTTTATATAAAATGTATTGCTTAAAAGTGATAGTGTTGAGTGTGTAATGTGGATTGTATTATGAACTTACTTTGATATCAACTCAAACATTTTTCAAAATACAACCCAGAATGCTTCCATTTGCAGGCCTTATAGAAGACCTGTTTACACATTCTAAAATAATTCGATACTCATCCCACTATGCCTTCTCTCAGAAGGCATTCTAGAAGGCGTATCACAAATTCTAAAATTGCTTTTCACAAGAATGTCAACCACTGTTGCCATATTTGACGATTTATCGTCATTTTGACGATTTTTGGTGTCAAAAATGACCCTTTGACGATTTGACGATCTTTGCCCTTATTTTGACGATTTTTCGGTATAAATGATTTGCAACACTTTTTTCTCATATAAAATTTATAATTCAGTTTCGGAAAAAGAAAAGAGTTTATTGGAATTTTGGAAACACATTTCGGAAATTCAAAGGAAATATTCAAATCTCTTGTTTCCCATCCTAACCAAATTTATACAAAAATTTTAGTTTTACCTCATTCTTCGGCAAATGTCAGGTAAATTTAAACAAAACAAAAATTAGGAGTAGGCTAGGCACGCCTTCTTTGGATGGGATTTTATTTACTATAGATTTTTTAAAACTAATTAAATATTAACTGCCGTATTTATAAAAAGTAAAGTAGACTTGAAGTGTGCTTTAATACAAAATTTTCTTAAAGTACATTTGAAGTCTACTTTATTTTTTTTATAAATACGGCAGTAAAAAGTTTAATAGGGGAATGTACTTAACTTCACAATTTCCAATTATATTTTAAAAGTTTTCAATTATATTTTAGAAATTTCTAATAATATTATAGAATTTTCAAATTGTATTTCAGAAATTTTCAAATACCCTTGAGACATTTTTAATTGTATTTCAGAATCCAAACATATTTTTAACTTAACTTTTATGAAATACGATAAGAATATTCTGAAAACCAACTAGAAACTACAAAAAAAACAATTAAATTTTTTTAAAATATAAAATTAAATAAAAAATTCTGAAATATAATTGAAAAATTCTAAAACGCATAGTGTTGTAAAAAGGTGATATTTTGTATTTAGAAGTAGAATTTTTTATGTTTGCATTGTTACGTTTTACATTGTTACTATGAAGAAATTGTTTTGTTTATTTTATATTAAAAATTATATAATTTTTTTAAGTAACATTGATAAAAATTTCTTAAAAAATTGCTTTTTAAAAACTATATTTTGAAAAGTAATTTATTATTAATTTTTGTGTTCCTTTTACATTAATTTTTGTGTTTTGTTACGCTTTTTTATTTTAATATTGATATTTATAACAATTTTTTAAATTTTTATCGATCTCTTAAACATATTTAATTATTTTTTGTTTTTTTTTTAGCTTTTTGTTTATGTATTAAAAAAATTAATTTGAAAAATAAATAAAATATTGAATTGATAAAAAGTTTTATTTTATTTGACGATTTTTTGACGATTTTTAAAAATGCATTTTGACGATTTGACGATTTTTTATTCAAGATTTGACGACTTGAACCCTTATTTATCTGGCAACTATGATCTCAACAAATCATGATTTCAATATCAAACACTACAACAACAAATATTATTTTGCTCACTTTGTTATACGAGAAATAATACATTCATTATAGCGAGTATAAATTTAGTCTTTTATGAAAGTTTTTGGTGAAAAGTACGCGTGAAGCAGTAGGTACTTTATATATGTACATGTTGTATTTTAAATTAATTTCAAAATCTAACCAGTAGCGAGTAGTCATGGCCTTGAAGTTGGAAGTCGTTGTTACTGCAAAATAAGGCCTTATAGAAGGCCTCTATACAGCATATTTTTCCCGCTGGGAACGTAAGAACATGTGATTGTGTCTGTGTTTGTTTTTAAATAAATAAGAACAAAAAAAAAATAATAAAAGAAGGGCAGAGAGACACATTTCTTGTTCAATAAATCACTAAATTTTCTGATGCTTAAACAAATACCTTTCTGATCCTTAATTTTGTGATCGCATCAGTACGTGATACTAAACAATATTGAGGGTTAACAAAAGACTGCCTGAGGCAAAATAACATTGCTCTTTATTTTATTGTTTTTATTTGTAATGTTACAACTAATGCACACATACGGCTACCACTAACATGAGCAGTGGTAGGGGTATAAAGTAGAATTTATGTTATAATAAAATCAACGTACGACAAAAAAAAAATCTAGTTTAAAAAACGAAAAATAATTTATAATGCACATAAATGATGCTAAAGAAAATACAAGATGCTTCAAGTAATATTGAAATGTACACTGTAAAGGCTTTCTTGTTAAATATAAAAGCTTTTAAAACTTTTAATATAAAAAGTCGAAGATAAATAAATAACATTTCACATTTAAATTTAACGAATTCGAACCCAAAAATATTATGGCTAATACATACATACATATGTTCTGCATTACTTAGTAGTTGTTTATTAATGGCTAGATAACAATATTAAATATACTCATTTATTTATATTGATGAGCAGTTAAATGCAGACACAAATAATTGTAATGTGCCATACAATGGGTCAATATGATTCGAATTAGTTAAGCATCAATAGCTTGTGAGGCGGTAATGCAATTTACATTGTTCATGCCGTCTTAAACTATTTATCTTTTTTTTAGTATAATAACAGAATTATCCTGATCATGTACCCTATCGTAGCGTATAATGCCTTTAATGTCATCACGTTCTTAAAATAATTACTTAAAATGTCAAAGTGTAAGAAGTTAAAATACTTTACGTTAGTAATACAATGACTCGGTTGCGATCGTTTTTAGAATGAATTGGGGAATGTAATAAGAATCAAATATATGGATATTTGTATATCAGTTGCTGAATGAACTGAACTTACAATGTTTATGTATATAGTTTATTGGAAATGTTTAAATATTTAAAGGTCTCAAATTGTTGCTTGTTATTTAAAAACCAAATACTGAAAATAAAGGATTTTTTAAAACATTTAAAGCATTTGACATTTCAAAGAAACAATTAAAAAATGTAAATTGGTTAAAATTGGTCCATTATTTATCCTAGTCCTCATACAAATGTGCTCCCGGAATAGAACTTTACGGTCATAAATATCTAATTTATTCCATATAAAACCAAATCACGCTTAAGAAGTTTGTGCAGATGGGTCCATAATTATTAATAATTCTTATATAAGGCTCACTTTCGAAAATCATTTGAACGACAATGAACCTATTAAAAATGTTCGTATTGAAATAAGTGAAATAATGAAAAGTCATGTCAATGTCATGTAAAGGATAGCAGTAAGGTTTTCATTTACTTTCAATTACTTTAATAGAAAATTACTTTCAATGGTATTCGCTTATTTACTGCTTCCTATAAAGCTTCACATTAAGCGAATGCAGGAGCAGTTAGGTAAGTTTTTAGCTTCCTAAAATCCATTTTTTTTACTAGGATATATAAATATTCGGTCTTCCTGCACTAATAATCTCTGAAAATATTACCATATCATCTATAAGTTTAACCAAAATATACTAGATGATAAATAAATGTAATCGCACATACACAAACATAAAGACGTATTCAAAAATAAAGCTATATACTATATTTACGATATTGAATGTTTGCCATGATCCGCTCTAAGCAACTTTATGAGGGCAACATATTATATTTATATCAGGTATGTTTATGTTCAGATTAACGACAAACACATTTTCCACACATTCATATGCCTATGTGAGTAAGGATGTCCAAGTACAGACTCATACATACATATGTCCTTTTGTCTGTTCGTATTCATATGTATAAGTATTTTTGAGTTGGTTTTAGTTTTTTTTTCAATTTATTAACAAGCATTAAAAACCAAAGGGAATGAAAGCAAGAAGGATAAACATTCTGTTTAATAACACATTGAATAGAATCTTCTTTTGTGGTTTTTATGTGAACAAGTACAAGAAGTGTTCTAGACATAAAAAATGTATCTTATTTGCTACGAGTAAGTCTTATTTAAGCCTTTTTATCTTCAAATACTAACATGTATGTACATTTTATTTGCATATATATTTTTTTATTTCGCATGTTTAGTATAGTGCTAATAAAAATACAAGAAGGTAATGCCTATAAATCCCCTTAAAGGTAGAGTCAGTTTAATGGGGTTTGTAAATATCATTATTATATTTTCTGAAGACTATTTGCAATGAACTGAATTAATAACAAGTTAGAGTGCAATATTCGGCTGTGCTGAATCTTAAATACTCTCCACCTAAACGTAATAAGAAATACAGAAACTACACTGGTTATGGAACTAGTATATCCTTATCCTGTGTTTTCTTTAAGTCTTATTGCAAATTTTATTAGTATTTTATATATTTTCAATTTCATCTCAATAACGTTTACAAGAGTTCTATGGTTGTTGACTATGCTCGGAAGTGGACTTAATTCGGGAGCTATTGCCAATTATTGACTGAAAGCTACAAAATCCAGTAGCATAATTGCCGCATAACCGATATTAAATAATTTCTGGATTACAATTACTGATCTATATAAAAGTTGGTTCGATATCGATATTTATTAGACATTTTTAGGGTTTAGTTGTTTTTTGGAAATGGTTCTTATATGGCAGCTATGACAAATTATGGGCCGATCTTCTTAAATTTTGAAACAGTTATTTTCATGCATATGAGGATATCTCACGTCGAATTTCAACCTAATAACGATATATTTAAGATATATATTAGTATTAACGTGGATTTCGAGAGTGAAACTTATGTAAGGGATATTGCCAAATGTGGACCGATGTTCATAAAATCCAGCACTTTGATTTAGGCATGTATGTAAATGATCCGTGTAAAATTTTGGATTGGTTCCCTTATTTATAAGAGATTTATGAGTATTAAAGTGATTTTCGAAAGAGGGTTTTACATGGGGCATACGGTTAAAAATAGACCGAAATTCACAAAATTTTATGGGATGATTTTTGTATATATGTAAATGATCTGTGCAAAGTTTTGAGTCGGTACCGATATTTATACAATATATATAGGGATAAATGGCTTTTTCGGATATTATCCTTGTACTTGGTACTATGACCAATTGTGAGCCGACATCCATAAAATTTAGTACAACACTTTATTTACCTAAATAATGTTAATTTATATTAGTTTTATACGTATTTAAGTGAATTTTGGAAGTGGACTTTATATGGAGTCTATGATCAAATATGGACCGAACTAAAAAAAATCGTTTTACGATTTCTTCTTGCATGAAACTTATTCGTGATGAATTTTGTGTTGATATTCCAATTTTATAGGCATTTATGTATAATTGAGCAATATTTCGGGAAGATATTTGTTTGGGGGCTAGAGAAATAATGAACCTACCTATTCTTACTATTTTTCTTACACTTTCTTCTTTATTCATAAACATAACTTATACAAAATTTCATGGTAATATCTCTAATATATTTAAAAATATATGTAACAATAAAAATGTTTAAAAATATCAAATTTTTATGGAGGTTGTCTTACATTTTGGTCCATAACTCTGGTTCTACTATACCGATTTTGCTGATTTTCCATACCAAACTGCTTAGGAGAACTATAAGCGGTTTTTTGTAAACTCGTTGTTTTCGGTTGTGGCCTTTGGACGTGACAGACAGACAGACGGACAAGACTAAATCGATTTATAATTTCGTAAGGACCAACAATATATATGCTATGTAGGATCTCAGATGAGTATTTCTCAGTGTTAGACACGGCATGACGAACATATATATGTATATACCCTTATTCACCACCTATGGTAGTATCCTCCATGGTAGTATCCATAAAAACAAAACCTGAAAAGGAAAGATTTCAGTGAACAATTCGTTTGTTAAATTTATATAAATTTTAATAGTTTTTCAATCAACAAATCTAACAAAGGCAAAAACTACCGTAATTTTCTAAAATGGAAATTTTAAGAACTATTTTTTGAAAATGTTCAAATGTATTGATTTCTGTTCAGTTTTTGTAATTATTATCGGTATTTAGATTGCAATTTTATTACACTGCAATACTTTTCTAAAAAACTGAAAACACTTTAAATGTCTACGAATGTACGAATAATTTTTTTTTTAAATTGGCTGTGTTTGTTTTTGCTATCAATTCCAGTAAATTAATTTTCTTTTAATTTAGTTTTTTTTTCAAACATTTTCTTTAGTTTGTGAAAGTGTGTGTTCTATGTATATGTATATATATGTGCGTAAATTATGACCTTTTGACAGTTCACTGCACAAAAAGTTGAAGTAATTTGAGACAAACAGTGATACAAAAAAAAAAAACCTAATAAGAAAGAACAAAATTTACAAAAATGCTTTAAAAAATAGGATTTGCTTAACAATCCATTTTGTGATTATATATTCTAATCATACATACACATTGTAAGTAGTAAAGTTTATGTAAATGCACATACATACCCGTACAATATAAATATACCCAGCAAACCATATGAGTCCGAAAAGAGTCTTTTCTGACACCTTTTTCGGAGCGTTAACGCTCTTTATGATCCCAAAAAACAATCATAATTGCTCCGAAACCTTCAGAAAAGAGGGCCATTACGTTCGAAAATGGTCCGTCAGAAAGAGCTCTTAGATAATGTCAGAAAAGAGTCTTTTATGAGATTTTTTTTGGGCTCTGTGTAATCTTGTTTTTATCATTCTTGTGTGGTACAGTTATGTTTTTGTTTTTTTTTTCAAAGTACAAATAACAGGACAACAACGCTTTGGTACACACATAATTAAGTGGAATTTCTGAGTCATACTGCGTGCCGACTCAGGACAGTAACAAGCAAATTTTTCTTTTGCTCCGAAAATGCTCCTTAGTTGGACTCTTTTCTGACTCCTTTTTCGGAGCGCTCCTAGAATGGTATGCTGGGTGCATTTATATATCCACATACATACATATACATATGTATATACAGTTGTATGTATGTGGTATGTGTACAATGTGGTATAAAGATCAAAAACTTCAAACCACAAACGTTACATCTAAACTGTTCGTTATATTCGTATTGCCATTATGCTTGTGGTTAGAACCTAATTAAGCTTTGCATAGCTTAGATACGCTAGTACTTCGATACATATCCTTACCATAATATACTCTTGAATTTTCGAATAGAGGCATCAAATTTGTCTTTTAGTCTTTTATAATTATCAGTAGAGGTAA
The DNA here is from genome assembly GCA_950370525.1 of Bellardia bayeri. Classification (NCBI taxonomy): domain Eukaryota; kingdom Metazoa; phylum Arthropoda; class Insecta; order Diptera; family Calliphoridae; genus Bellardia; species Bellardia bayeri. Next base: position 40,465,380 of record OX493268.1, on the reverse strand, counting down.
ATGTGGCGTCGTGCTCACGATAGAGACCGTATATGAAGAATCATTCTTATAAAAAGCATTAAGTGCCCTAAGTCCAGTACCAATTCATTCGATCTGTTTTTAAAATAATTTAGTGTTGAATGATTCTTAATTGGTTTTTTAATGTTTTAAGCACAATAATGTATAATTTATCATATGAACTTGTCAGAAATTACTAGTGTATGAGTGCATGCCCAGTTTTTACATATCCAACATTATAAACAATTAGAAAAAATGTATGAAAAAAGATTTTGTTTCAAAAACTTTTCATGCTATTTAAATCCTTCCAGTAAAAAGTACTAAGTAATAATAAGAATAAGTTATTAGTACATATGTTATTTGAAGATATTTGGATAAAATTTAGTACGTGATATTTTTTCGGCCGAAGGACGGATGGGATTAAAACTGGTGGAACTACGACCAATTATGGACCGATTGTCGTATTGTACGTCTGATTTGTCTTAACATGAAACTTATTTTTGCTGCATTTTGTATGGATACTGAAATTCTAAAGGTATTTGTTTACCACAGGGTCATATTCAGGGAAAACGTCTGTATGAGGGCTATGAGAAAACATGGATAGATTTTTACAATTTTCAACATGTCTTGTTCTTTTATAAAAAAATATGACAAACTTAATAAACCCCATCTTTTTGGTGTTGGGTACAAAAATCCTAAATTTATGTTGATGAAAAAATATTTTTGCTTTATAACGGCATAAACAAATTAAATGGAACCAACTGTATGTAAATATTCAAAAAATCCGTACTCTTAATTAATGTCCCTCAATTATTTTTCAGTCGAAATTTCAAAATATAAGTTCTGACGATTTTTGATAGATCCAAAATATTGGATCTTAAGCATCAATCGCCTCAGAAAATATGTAAGCTCTTCGTTCGGATCATCGTGAAAATATGTCTATATGCCATTACGTTCGTCTAGATCATATATATAGCGCTATATGGGAAATATGACCTATTATGTACCGATCATGCAAAAATTTAGTGGCATTACTTCTGTGCATATAAAATTTAAGAGTGTTAAACTTTATCTTGATACAAGCAATTTTAAAAAATTTATGGAGGTTAAAGAAAATTACGGAGGGGGACTTATATGGGAGTTTCGACTAAGAGAGTTATGCTCTTTAAAGTGATTTTCGGAAGTGGCCTTATATGGGAGCTATGATCAGTTATAGACCGACTTGGCTTTATTTACCGTTCATTTACTGTGAAATATGTTTGGATACTTGCATAATTGAAATATTAATTGACGGTAAACCCGTATTTTTGGGAAGACATTTGTCAGGTGAAATGATGGACCGATTTCATCGAATATCAATCCCAATAGTCCTTGATGCGAAAGAATATCATGTATTATATTTAATGGAAATTTCTTCAAAATTGCGACCTGCACTCTGCGCACAATTATGTTCTTAATTAGTTGCACGTATCTCTGTATATACATTCATGCATACATACATACATATATATATAAAAATAAAGCAAATTAAAAATTTTATTACAATTATTTTGAAATTTTTATCAAAATCATTTGAGTGATCATTGTCTTTGAATTCTGGTCAGTGTAAAAAAATACAAATACTATTTTCTCGCATACATATTGACACTTAAACTCATGAAAATGTAGCACTACATTACATTTAAATTAATCCTTAAATAGTGTAATGCCTATGGATAGTTACTTAAGTATTCTTTTCTTTATTATACTTGTATTCTATTTTATTATTTTCTATTTTTATTTATTTTGTTTTAGTTTTTTTTTGACGCTTCCGTTTTGCCAATGATCATGACACAAAGAGTGTTTCTAGGAATTTAAGTATTAATAGTATTTTTGTTGTTTGTTTGAAAATTAAGTGCTTTACATGTATGTCTATATTGTACATTGTACTAATACTTGTACAATCTACATGCATAAAAATACTTACTTCGTCATATCCAGCGTTTTCCATTTGTTACCATCTCCAATTATAGCATCCAGTAGTCATGGTAGTAGTATGTTTTGCACTACTTCAATCTATGTACATGCATACATATATATGTAATTATGTGCGTGTGTATTTGTTTTTTGAATGAGAACGTATACAAAATCTCATTAAAATTTTTATCATTTTCTTTAACAGAAAAAGTTGGTAGATATATCTAGATTAAGATTTGCTTCTAACTTAACTCAAAAAAAAACACTTACATGTTTTTATTGCAGACATACATATATATTAGGGTAGATCTTTTTTTTACGTTTTTGTCATTTCGAAGAGTTCCGGTTGAACTAATGTGACACTTGATATAAACTACTACTCTGAAAATTTGGATCAAATCGGACAATGTAAAATGGAAATGGAAAGACGTTTACAAAATTTGCCTGTTCGTACAAAATTAACTAAAAGAAAAACATGTGTTGAGAAATATATGAGTTGTTATAAATTCCTTCGATTATTATATGTCCCAGACCAAATATAAAAGATAATGCATGAACAAAACTTACTTAAGTTTGGAAATTTTATACTATTTTCACCTAAAAGAAATTTTTAATGACACAAAAATATTGAAACTGTACATTTATTTTTATATCTATAGAGAAATTAATTCCGAAATGTGGCACAGTTTTTAATTTTAAATTGACTTAAATTTTCAGCATTCTAACTCTCCGAAATTCTCCAAAGAAACTTTTCATACAAAAAACACCCTAATATGTACGAATACTTGGGAATGTTACCAGGGTTTCTTTGCTGTAGTTACATTTAATATTTATAAAAATTAACTGCCGTATTCAGAAAAAATAAAGTAGGTTTGAAGTGTGCTTTTAGACAAAATTTTCATACAAAATTTTCTTAAAGTACATTTGAAGTCTACTTTAATTTTTCTTTGAATAAGACTGTAAATGATTAAAATGTTAGTTTTCATTACTTAAAGTTTTTATTGCATTCTATACAAAAGTAATAAATATTTACTTTCTCTCCGTCATACTTTTCTACGGAAGCCAATCTAAAAGTATTTGCTTATTTTTAAACAATAAATATTTTTTAAATTTGTAAACTATTGGTGCTTGGTAAACTATTTCATATTAAATTACGAAAATTACGAAATAGTGGGTAAAGGGTGATTTTTTAGCTATTATCTTTTTGGCAATACTTTAAACCAGTGACGCACGTTTCGTGTTTTGTTTCACTGACAAACACCTTCATTTTGGTCTATAATTTAACCATGAATCGTCTTACAAATGAACAACGCTTGCACATTATTGAATTTTATTATCAAAATGCGTGCTCTGTTAAGAAAGTTCATCGCGCGCTTCTTCCATTTTATGGTCAGTTTAATCGACCCAATGAAGCGGCTCAATGGATATGTAAATAAGCAGAATTGTCTATTTTGGAGTGAATATCAGCCAGAAGCATTGTAAGAGCTACCAATGCTTTCAGAAAAAGTAACAGTTTGGTGCGGTTTATGAGCTGGTGGCATCATTGGATCTTACTTCTTTAAAGATGATGTGAATCGTAACGTAACTGTGAATGGTGAGTGCTACCGTGAGATTATATCCAACTTTTGTTGAAACATGTGGCTTCAACAAGACGGTGCCACATGCCACACAGCACGCGCAACAATGGACTTATTGAGAGGCGAGTTCGGTGAATATTTTATTTCACGTTCGGGACCGGTCAATTGACCGCCTAGATCGTGCGATTTAACGCCTTTAGACTATTTTTTGTGGGGCGATGTTAAAGCTCATGTCTATACAGACAAGCCCGCTTCAATTGACACATTGGAAGACAATATTGAAGCATTTACTCGTGAGATACCGGCCGAAATGTTGGAAAGAGTATGCCAAAATTGGACTAAGCGGATGGACCATTTGAGGCGCAGTCAAGGTCAACATTTTCATGAAATAATCTTTAAACATTAAATTATATGAATCGTACTATCGATTCAAATCGATTTCATGCATTTTTCTGAATTTTATGTGTTTTTTTTTGAAAACCTTTCCTATAGCTTTTAAAAAATCACTCTTTATATTTTGTGCTAATGTTGTAATATTATTCTAATAGCCACTGTAAAGTGTACCGATCTCAGAGTCACACAATTTGCAAACATTTTAGTATTTACTTTGTTTCGGCCCAAAGACGACGTCGATTGAAATTAGTATAAATCAGTTATTATTATTTCATATATGTAATTCCCATACAAATGAACCTCCCAAGTAGCACTTCAGTGGTCATAAATGGTTTAAAAATATTGATATCCGAATAAAAATCAACACAAACAAGTTGTGTAAAATCACACTTTACAAGGAAGGCTGACTTTCTAAAATAAATTTAATAATTCAATACAAAAAGAAATTTGCATATACGAGTATACACAAAACATGAGTTCTGATTATGTGACGATCGTTCTATTGTTAGTTTTATTTATTTTTATTTTTATTTTATTTTTAGAAGTCACGTTACCTAATTTTCTAACAATCAATCTATAATTATTAAAAGCTGCCATATTGTGTTCGCTTACGAAAATTACTTTAACATGCATAAATTTCTTAACAATGCTGGTATTCAAATAATTCAGTCATAGGTCATATAGTGTATTAACTTACTTTTTTTATGCACAGAAATAATTGAAACAAATGACTTAAATAGACTTTCTAAAATTTTTGGTTTTAAGGATGAGAAGTCACAGCAAGGTTCCTTCAAAAACATTACTATAATTCTGAGAGTTGTATAAAGTTTTGTCAGACGGCATCACTGGCTGGCAAGTTTGGATGTAGTTTGTTAAAACACAAACGCACATTTATACCTACGAGTACATATCTAGTCAAACTTCTTAATTCACATTTTAATTTAAATTTGTTAGTTTCACACAACTTGTTTGTTATTGTTATTTTATTTTATAATTTTACACACTTTCAAAATGAAATTGCTAGAAAGTTTTTATTTGCAGTTTCTAACAGCATGAGCATTTACAATTACAATTTATTGTGTTTTCTTTTCTTTTTTCTTTTTCACAGAGTATGTAAATCACTTTTCATTAGAGGTAATAATTTTAGTTTTCAGTTTATTTTACAAAAATATTTAAAAGCCATAGAAATCTTGATGCAAACATTCATTTCTATTTACATACATAATTCGATATGAATGAGACTTTGTTCTGTTGTTGTTTACAATTTAAAAAGGAACTCCGCAATAGAAAAATTTATATGAAAAGTTTTTAAAGTCGATGATTATGGGATCATACGATAATTTGAAAATATGTACGAATATTTTAAAGTACTTACTGTTTCGGGAATATTAAATGGATAAAGATTTTAGTTTATTTTTACGTATTGTTTAAACTAATCTTAAACACACAAATCTGAATATTCATAAATTTACCTCAATACAACTTAAAAATTATAAATAGAAAACGAGTATAGCAATAACAAGTACGAGTTTATATTCGGCTATGCCGGATCTTATATACCCACCACCAATATACCAGTAGTGTGATTTACTAATACTCATTCTAATTTGTGTTAGATTTTACGCCGATATCGATATTTATATGAATTATTTTAATTTTCGGATCCCTTACATGGGAACAATAACTTATTATGGCGCAATCGTTATAAAATGTTGTGCCGTAATTTTTATGTATTTGAGGCATATTTTGGTTGAATTTCATTTCAATAACGATATTTACAAGAATTTCGTGGGTATTCCAGTTATTCCGGAATTGGAATTATGGATTAACCTTCATTCAGTTGTATAGTTTTTGCATACATATAACTGAACTGTTTAAAACTTCAGTTTGATTGAGATTTTTCGGAACTAGTCTTTATATGAGAGCTATGAGCCATCACAATAATATTCGTTATGGCGATTCATATATACAAGTCTGTTACTTTATTTGACTTTGGAAGGGGGATAGTTGAAGAAGTAAAGGTGGTGAAAAAAGAAAACTTTTTTATATCACAACTATGCAATTGCGCATTATGTTTGTTTTTAGTGCAGCATTGCAGCGCCTCTGGTGTTGAGTAGGCGCAGTTAGTTCTGATAGATGGAAAACTAATAATTATCAGAAACTGATGTTGTTTGAGTGGCAGCGGCTGGGAATCGAACACGGGCTACAAATACCAACTCATGCTCACCCTCATTTGTGGCTAAATGTTAATGTTTTTGGAATGATAATACAATTTAATACAAATAATACAATTTAAAGAATATTATTTTAATAGCAACATTTTTAATAAAATCGGAAACTATTACACGCCTAAATTAAGGTTTTAGACTACTTAAATACTTTAATACTTTAATATTGACTTAAATACAGGTTCTGTTTCTCGCTGTTATACTATTAATCCTGAATGTTTTAAAACTTAACCTAAAAGAATGTAGTAATTTTAAACAAACAAAAAAACCTAAAAGGATGTAGTAATTAAAAAAAAAAAAATTAATTATAATTATCTAATCATTAAGAATTTCAAAACTTATATGAAATAATGTTTCTTAAATCCATTTTCCAAAAGACTTTGTCAATATTAATTTTTTATTTTTTTATTATGACTTTAAGAATATCCCCAGATAAACAAAAATATTAAGTTTTTTAGTTTTTCAGTCTCGATAAAATAATAATAAAAATAAAATGTTTATAAACCATGCCATACGTTTTTCTTTGAAAATAAGGTCTTTGTACTTTGTATACACACAATTTCAAAATACACAAAAAAATATGTATAGTATAAACACATACATATGTATATAACATTTACGTATAGTTTAGCTTCAAAGGTGTTTTTTATTCCTACCAGCAAAAAGATGGGGTGGGGTGTATTAAGTTTGTCATTCCGTTTGTAACACACCGAAATAATGGTGGTAGAAGCAAAAAGTCTATATATTCTGGGTTCTTATAAAATACTTAGACGATCTAGCCATGTCCGTCCGTCTGTCAATCTGTTGAAGGCACGATAAAGCTTCGTTTCACTGAAATATTTGGCATTGGGCAAAATCGGTTGAGTAGCATCGGAGACCAGACCAGTGTTTCAGACAACCTCGATATTTTCAAATATTTTTTTCAAATTTTCATAATGCGGATAATATCAAAAAATTTAGCACACTTTATTTTAAGTATAGAGTGACAATTCCCAATGACTTCTCATAGTCCCCATATATCTTTATGGTACATAAATGACTATTCAAAAGCAGTATCCATATAAAATAAAGCAAAAATAAATTTCATGCAACGAGAAATCTCAAAACTATATTTCCATATTTTGACATAGCCTTCTTATGCACAGTTCTCTTCCGAAAATCGCTTAAACGCGCATAAACCTCTTATAAAAATGACTATTATTAAGTTGAACTTCAATACAAATCATTCATATATTTATATAGGTACATATACATACATATCGCGACGTGAGAACCAAAGGGTTCTATCTGGCTTTTTCAAAAATGTTCAGGAGAGCATTTTTAAAGTTCGGAGTTATTTCTATACTATTTAAATAATAAATATGAAGAAGAGAACCCAAGAAATCAGAAACTAGTCCAGTTATTTATTGGATTATAAAATTTGTTTCATCAAAAGTTAAAATAAAACACAAGAAAAATTAACTTTTTTAATTACAGATTTCAGATAGAACCTTTCTGAACTCAAACTAAATATAAAGCCTTCTTCCGAAAATCACTTTAATACTCATAAATCACTTATAAATAAGGGGACCAATCCAAAATTTTACACGGATTATTTACATACATGCCTAAATCAAACTGCTGGATTTTGAGAAAATCGGTCCATATTTGTCAATATCCCCCAAATAAGGTCCACTCTCGAAATCCACGTTAATACTAATATATATCTTAAATATAGCGTTATTAGGTTGAAATTCGACGTGAAATATCCTCATATGCATGAAAATAACTGTTCCAAAATTTAAGAAGATCGGCCCATATTTTGTCATAGCTGCCATATAAGAACCATTGCCGAAGAACAAATAAACCCACAAAAATGCCTAATAAATATCGAACCAACTTTTATATCGATCAGAAATTTTAATCCAGAAATCATATCAGTATCGGATTTAGAAGCTATCAGTCCATAATTGATCCATTTCTTCTATGAAATCAATAATATTATTGAGATTAAAGAAACAAATTTAATTTTAATCTATTACGAAAGAGTCGTTGTCTTAAAAAGAAAACGACACTAATAATAAGGCTGAATATAACAGTTTTATAGAAATATATCTTCCATATTATGAACCGATCATCCTAAAATTTACTGTCATGATTACTGTTAAGATAAATATTATATGTGTTAAACTTTATGTCGATATAACTACTTTTAAAAGATTTGTGGAGGTTAAAGTGAATCATGTAGAGGGTCTTATACCGACCATTATAAAATTAGGTGTCTTTATTTCTGTATATAAAAAACCTATTTGTGTCGAATTTTATTTGGATACCAACATTTTTAAGAAATTTATAATCGTTAAAATGAATTTCGAAAGTGAGCATTATATGGGAGGTACGGTATGGACCGATCATTATAAAATTATACCGTATTATTTGTATATATATGAAATATATTCGGGTTGAATTATGCTCTTTAAAGTGATTTTCGGAAGTGGGCCTTATATTGTGGCTATGATAAATTATGGACCGATCTGCACAAAATTTGTAGATGTGATTTGGCTTCATTTATCACCCATTTGTAATGTAACTTGTTTGGTTTCTTACATAATTCAAACATTTATGATCGGTAAACCTTAATATCGGGAGGACATTTGTATGGGGGCCAGATAAAATAATTTACCGATTTCCACGAGTTTCAATCATATCTGTCCTTGGGCCGAAAGACTATCACGTACTAAATTTTATCGAAATAGCTTCAAAATTGCGTCCTGTACTCTGCGCACAAGCTTTACATGGACAGCCAGCCAGCCAGACGGACGGAGGGTCGGACATCGTTGAATCGACTCAGACAGTGATTCTGAGTCCATCAGTATACTTTAAGGTGGGTGTTGGACCAATATTTTTGGGCATTACAAACATCAGCACATATCCACTAAACTGTATCTACATTATAATAATTTGTTTAACTATTTTTATTTGAACCAAGTGTGCTTCTATAAGAGTTAAAAGAAACAAATACTCCACATTATGATTTTTGAAATGCCTGGATAAAGCCTGTATCTGCTTTAGATTGTAAAATATCTAACATTTTTGTTTTATCTTAAAATAATTTATTTCGGTACTTTAACGATAAAACGCCCGCAAAGTTATTTCTTTTTTGTGCAACTGTTTATTGAAATAATTTTTTGTAACATTGCAAGACCGTTTGCACAAACACAGCCCAAATAAGACTGTTTCAAGTGAAAATGGAATACTTTCTAGGGTAGGGTATCCATTCGAATAATAATCGTTCGAATAATCAAACCATTTCTTACGAATAATTATTCGAACAATTTAAAAATTGTTTTTATGTAGAATAATCGATTAAAACGAATAAATTATATATTTGTTTAAATTTATTAATTTGTTTTAAAATTTTCATAATTTCAAGAATTGTAATGATGCAGAATGAAAAAAGTGCCCAAAAATATATAAAAATGTAGGTTCCACAACATCGCATCTAATGTACCACCTTCTTACGTCTCACAATATTTTAATAGAAAGCAATGAAGAGCTGCCAACAACATCAGCTGCAACCTCAAGTGGACCGATGTCCAAATTTATACAAAAACAAACACTTTATTCGCTTGAAGAAATTATTTGTAGAAGTGTAGCAGAAAATAGTACATATGACAGTAAGAGCTGTTAAAAAGAGGTATAAAAAGGCCGTCCAGTGAAACTACAATATGGAGTTACTATATCGACAATTTTTATTTTAAAGGAAAAAATTGTATTGAATCAGAGATCCGACAAATAATTAATGATAAGGCCATCTTTCAATCACTGTAGATGAGTGGTCCAATATAAATATTATGGCAAGAATTTATAATTCTAAAAAATCTTTAAACATTTTAATTTAGGACTAGAGTAATTAAAAATACAAGATGCGGCATCAAATAAGTTTAACTTACGTTTCACTGAAAAAGAAAAACATGATATTCGTCATTAACATTATGTTTAACATTGTTTTACATCTTTGTCTAACATGGTAGGAAACTGTTTGCGCATTTATAAATGTATCAATCATGCATTATCAGATCTTAAATTAGCCACGTTCACTGACAATGACATAAAACTACATATTGACAAAATTGTGCAATTCTTTAAGACCACTTGATGTGGCGATAAAAGAATTAAGCAAAGATTCCGCAACTTTGATAGAGCATTATTGTATAATTCAATTTGTTTTACATAACTTAGAAAAACTTTTTCTGAAAAAGTAAATAATTCATTTACTAAAGAATTAATCAGTCTTTTTAAAATTCGAATTAATGAAAGACGCGTCGTATAAAAGTTATACAATATAACACACATATATTGCATTTAAATTCATTTTTTTATGATTCAATTTTTTAGACTATAGCTCCAAAACCGAAACTAAAAAATTTGCTAGTGAATTGTTGATCGTTTGGAACATAATCTGATCAGAATATTTCTGATGAACATTTATTGATCGAAGGATCACTTGAAACAACGGACAATGCTTTGCTAACAGAATTAAATACAACAATAAAAAGTGTTATAAATAGAACTTGTAACTCCAAAAAAAAACTACAGCAATATTCAAGACGATTGTTTATATTTAGATAAAACTAAAAAAGGAATGATATATTGGAAACTCTCTTAAACGCAATTTTCCATTCAAACTCTATTCTTTTCTAAAAAGATTATTTTACAACTGCTGAATAATATAAAATATACTCGTACAAATAATGTACCTGCAACTGTTCTCTATTATACTATTTCTAATTTAAGTTTTGTTTTTTAAATAATAGAATTAAGGTGTTTAAAATTATTATTTTGGAATGTTTTTGAATATTCTATTTGAATTGTTAACTTAACAACAAATTTGTTTAAAATATTAAAAAATCTACATTAAAAACGTCATTCTTTACTTAAAAAAAAAAGTTATTCGAATAATTCGATTAATTTTAAACGTGTGGTGATCGAATTATTCGAACATATTAAAACCTCTTATTCGAATTATTCGAAGAAGAGAAAAGAAGAATAATTTGTATGCAGAAATGCAACACAGTTTTAAAACAAAATTACTATAAACACAATAACCTTCATTCGTAGGAGCCTGTGGCAGAGAGTGAGTGGTGAAAGGAAAAGCGAGGCGACTGTGACGGTAGACGAGGCGTAAAGACGTTGAAGACAATCATTAATTTCAATTTCAAGTGCAAATACCCGCAGTTACTGGAATATGTCTACACTCTAACATCGAAAGATGCCAGTTGTAGACGCTGTTGGAAAGAGGAACCGTAACAAACAAACCATCATGGGAGGATATTTTGTAGTTCCTTGTTTGCAAACACGTCCCCACACGAACAGTGTGTGCATGTTTTGTCATTTACTTTTTGCATTGACAGTAAAATGCCAGGAAAACAAATTATCGTACATATCTATGTATGTATATGTATGTTAAAACATATAGTTGTGTGTTTGTAATGAACAGTGAAATATGTCATAGTAGTATTTCTATTCATTTACAGCACACAAATACAGAGCTGAGTTTTGTTTTTGTATTATTGGCTGTGTCAGACCTTTTTTGGTGTTTGTTGTGTCAGATGTTGTCACGCAGCGAGTGTTTTGTTTCATATTAGGATAACAAAAGTATCAGGGCGGAGGGAGCACAATCGGAGACATTAATAGCATTGGCAACAACTATAACAATGACAACGATTGTCAATATCAGATGTGACAGTCAGAAAATATATGACAGCCAATTTAGTTGTAATTCATCATTGTTTATTGGCCTTGTCGGTTGTTATTTACTTTTGTTAGAACTTTTAACGTTGAATAATTTCTTTCATTCAATTACTCAGTCTTTTGATTTCATATCCAACAAGGCAAACAAAAATACTCGCAAGGAGTAACTGAATGATTCTTTCCAAAATTCAAGGATAGAGTCAATTCGTGACGAGTGATAGATTATTCCTAATTTTAGAAATCGGGGTGAAGGGAAGATAAGACGTGTACACACTTTAATGTACTAGCAATTCGTGTTACTCTCTTATTCGAATGTGTATGCAAATGTGTGTATACTCTCAAATAAAAATACGAGCGATTTAAGCAATAGAATTGTGCTGTGTGAACACTGAAGTAAAAAATTGTCCTTACAATTGCATTGCAATAAAAATAGCTTCGCGTAAAGTTTGTTGAAGAAATTCAACAAAAGTTTAAACATTTCAACCCGTAACGTTGGTAATATTCTCTAAGGGTTTATTTCCTGCGTGTTTTTTCTTTGTTAATAATTTATTGTTTGTATTTTTTGATTGTATTTTATGTTCACGAACACACTTTTTAACAAAAAAAAAGAATAAAATCTAAAATTTAAAACAAACTGAAGTAAGTATTTTCTCTTCTTTATTTTTCTACAAACATTTCTTAAAATATTGTTTGTTGTTTTTTTTTGGAATTTAATTTTCTTTGTAAAATTTTTTGTCAAAGAGCACATGAAATTTAATATCTTTGCATTCTTTGTACGATTGAAATGTAGGAAAATGACAAACATAGTCGTAGTAAATATTTCGTTTATATATAAAAATACGTACTCGTATGTATGTACATATGTATTTTATGCATTTATTTGGTTTAAGGTCACTTTAAAAGTGCTTCACTTCAGAAATGCAACAGCTGAACTCTCATACAATTTCCTACAGCGAACTTGTGTGTGTATAGTGAATGCTCTAGTCCCCACTCTACCATGCAACAAACAGTCATCTACGACATCATCGTTATCAATGGCAGATGGCTTAATATACTGGCGGATTCAATGTGCACTTGTAGTCGTACATAATATAATATATCTTATAAATTGTATGTAGTATTACTTTGTTGGATATTAACCGGTATGTGTAGGGTATATGTACATAATATATACCAGATATGCATATGTTCTAAATATATGCAAGTATGCATTTATATAATCTATTCTTATGTACTTTAATTTTATCTGTTTGTTATTTTGGAATTTGTGTAATTTTTGCATACAAATACGCTTTCCAATCCTTAAGATGACTTTAAATGGTTTTAAATATATATAACGAAATACAGATATATATAACGAGAACCAATGCCTGAAATCAATTAAATTTTTTGAAAGCTGATAAAAATGGTACTAACGTGATAAATATATAAGTTCTACGCATTTTGCGTAGTATAATAAGTGTTTTCACCTTTGCATGCAAAAAAGAAAAAGTCTTAATAACTTTATTTTGTCTTTGGAATGAATGCTATAAGTCGTTGGAAATATAATTTTCACATGAAGAAAGGATTTATGAAAAACTTTTTTTTTAACCTTTTTATTATTTATTTATTGAATCTGGCTTTTCTTCACAGGCCTTACAATAAGTATTTAAATCATATACCTAAACCTTAAACACTATTTGCTCTCAGTGGAGAAAGCCATAATGGACAAATGGACCCCAATTTAGTAGGGTGGTAAATCAGCTCTACGAAGCCTTGTTTCTGTTTGAGTTCTAGTAAGCACTCTCGCAAGTGGGTTCGTATGATTTTGCAACTTCAAGATATACATATCTCTCACTAATTTTTCGAATGCATTTTTAACCAATGGTACTACTAAATCTAAACGGATGTTCTCATTTCTTATGTACCATGGTGCTCCCGTCAGGGTTCTAAGAATTTTCTTGCAGTATTACTTGCAGTTCCCCGTAATTGAATTCCATATGTCCAAATTGGTTTTAAAACAGTCTTATACAGGATGACTTTACAATCAAGGCTTAATTTAGATTGGTCGTTAAATAGTCAGTGCAGATTCAAAGACTTCAGTCTCAATATGACCCTCTTGGCTTCTATGTGGCGATGCCAGGTAAGGCGTCTATCCAGATGTATGCCAAGGTATGTGACATTATTCACATTGTTTATTGAAACAAGTGGACAATTTCCTCTCCTAAGCGTTTATAAACGCAACATATCTACTTTTCGATTCGTTTACACGTATTCTCCAGTATTTTTTAACCACGTCTCCACACGTCTGAGATAATTTTCGAGTTCCTTAGATGCCACACTTGAATCCACATGTGAGCTAAAAATGGCAGTGTCGTCTGCAAATGTAGAAATGGTTAAATTTTCACTTGATGGTAAATTAGAGCTGTATATCAAGTAAAGTGTTATCCCGAGAACACTCCCCTGTGAAACTTCTGGTCTGATTTCGTAGTCACTTTTCACATAATTACTGTATTTAACCCTAGATAAGCGATCCGATAGGTAGGACTCTAGTAATCTTTGAGTACTAGGAGGCAGTAAGCATTTAATCTTATATATTAGATCTTTATGACAAACTGTATCAAAGGCCTGTGCGACATATAAAAAGATAGCCCAACAATATTGTTTAAGCTCAAAAGATTCTCTTATCTCTCCAGTCAAACGGTAAACTGGCTCTATAGTTCCATATTGTTCACGGAAACCAAATTGTTGAACTGGGATATTGTTTTGATCATTCAGAAAGTTTAAATTTTTGTTTGAAATACTTTCTCAAATAGTTTCGATACACAGGATAGTAAGCTAATTGGTCAATAAGAGGATGATATAAGGCTTTGGTATCATTATAATTTGGGAAATTTTCCAATATTTTGGAAAAACTCCAAGTTTTATAATCGCATTAAATAATACTATCAGCACAACAATAGCTACATTAGGTAGGTTTTTGTATCATGAAAGGTTTTATTTGATCATATCCCGGAGACTTTCTTGGGTAAATATTGTCTTTTATAGTTTTGTGAATATCTTCAGGATTGAATGTGATAATTTCACAATTGTACAATGAACTAATAGGTGGTTGTTCTATTTCAAATAAAAAAATATTTAAAAAAGAATATTTTATTATTAAACTTTGTTAAGAAATGAAAGAAATGAAACATTGTTTATCCAATTTTGTAACTTTCAATAAACTTTCGGCACGTGTTCTCGTTAATAGATTTGCCTAAAGTTTTGCATCAGTTGTAGCTACTAATGAACAAAATAATTAAAGCAAATCTATTTTTTCTCGACATACGAATATTAGACTTGTTGCAAAATGTAAAGCCTTTTTTTAAAGAAGTCTTCAATTCTTCCAAAGATTCTGAGAAAAAGTACTGAAAAATATCAGAACAAAAGGTCAACGGTAACCCGTGTCAGACATTAATTTATTTACAAAAAGTTTTACTTTAATCAATTTTTATTTTTTTGGAAAAAAATCATTTATCGTTCTACCTAGATACAAAGTAAATAATAACAAAAGTCGTACATGTTGGATTTCATCTGTTCTAGATAATAGAAATGACTAAAATGGAATAACGTTACATTATCTAAAGGAAAATATATGCATTTTGTAGTTAAAACATATCGAAATACAGATTTGTCCGACACACAACTGATGATGTATGAAAGTTTAAGTGTTGTCAGAAGTTAAAATATGTATCTATGTCACAAACCGATCTACTCATTTTAGTTTAAAAAACAAGTAAACGTTAACACCCCAATCATAAGCTGACTGACAAATTTCAAACAAACAAATAAGAAAGAAAAGTCGGTTAAACCTGACCATATAATATTCGAATATATGTATTAAACAGCTAAACAGAAATGGGCGCTATATTGGAGATATTACCTATTATGGACCAATCATTAACAAATTTAGTGCCATGACTTCTGTGAATATAAATATTATGCGTGTTAAACATTATCTCGATATAAATACTTTTAAAATATTTTTGAAAGTTAAAGTGAATTACGGAGAGGGTCTTATATGGGAGTTTCGACTAATTATCGACCGACCATTATAAAATTAGGTGTCAACAGTTCTGTATACATGAAACTCATTTGTATTGAATTTTATTTAGATAGAAACATTTTTAAGAGACTTAATAATTCAAACATTTATGATCGATAAACAGCTATTTCGGGAGGACATTTGTATGGGGTCAGGTGAAATATGGAACCAATATCGACCAGTTTCAATCCCATTCGTCCTTGGGCCGAAAAATATCATGTACCAAAGTTAATGGAAATCTCTTTAAAATTCCGACCTGTACTCTGCACATAAGCTTTACATGGACAGCCGGCCAGACGGACATCGTTAAATCGATGCAGGAAGTGATTCTGATTCAATCTGCATACTTTAAGGTTAGTGTTGAACCAATATTTACGGGCATTGTAAACATCAGTCGTGTAGGGTATAAATAAAAAACATGCTGCAAATTCACAGCCATCACTTCGATACATTCAGTTTTTGGAAGAGCTATTAATTATAAGAAAAAGATTCGGAATAACATAGTTAGCTTGAACATGTGTATTTCAATATTTTGTTATAATTTATGGTTAAAAACAAATTAAAAATAGTTTCAAATTCTTGTATGATTTTTACTTCATATATCTTTATTGTATTTTTAAGTAATTAAAATTTTTTACAAATAAACCAAAAAGTGTTTTACAATTAGGTGGTGGTATGATTTCAAAGGACCCTTTTTTGTTAAAGTTGTCATGAAAAGGATGCAGGTTGCTTGCACACTTTTTGCAATAAATTATAGTATATGAAAGCTAGATTTACACAATCGAAATTTTCTTCAAAATTGCTCTTCAAAATGCTTCAATGCTTCTATAAATTTTGAAGAAATTTTGCTGTTTACACGAGTTTTGAAGCATTTTGAGGAGCAATTTCGAAGAAAATTGCAATCGTGTAAATCTAGCTCAAGCTTATTTATGAAACATATTTTATAGTTTTATATTCGAAATAAATTCTAGAAACAATACCTTCATCAGTTATTTTTTGCAAGCAAATTTAAAAATGTCCAGAATTAGATAATTTAAAATGTCAAGAAGTGTAAAAAGATTATATTAAAATAAAGTTATACATTAAGTTCGGTGTTCGGGAGTTCCCTTTAAATACAACGCTTTCATTGATAAAATATTCAACAAACTTTAAAGCTTAATCTCAGAAAACCGTAATACAAATGGAGGAGAAGAATCAAATTTTAATTTTAGTTTTTATTAATCAACAAATAAAAATAATAATGTTTGTATAAATTTGGAATAAACTTTTCATTTCACCAGGACCATAAAACGAGAAACAATACATACTTTACTCTTTGTTATTTTAATTCATTCAAGATCAAACAACGTTGAATGTCTTTTATACATTGTTAAAATATACTTTTGCAAAGTAAATTTTTAATATTTAGTTAAGCTTCTTAAAGACTGCCAAGGCAAACGCAGTCTTTATAATTTAAAGGATTTTCAACGAAGAAATCATTTTTATTGATATTTGCAATTCTTTTTGCTGAAAAAAATTTTTATTTAAATATAAAATTATAAAAGAGACCATACATACATACATATGTACATATCGTCACCTAAAATACCCAAAGACGTAACCCTCATTATCATAATTTTACAGGAGAAGCAAAAAACATTATAAAATGAAAACTGTTTAATTGAAAATCGCGATTTCTTCACATCTTGTCTTAATATATTATATACATATGTATATAGACTACAAACTTATTTCTGTAAAAAAAAAATGTGGGTTAAGTCTTTTGTGTTTTATGAAAACATTTAAATGATGTTACGTCGTTTTCCAATTCTTGAATAAAATCGTTAGTTTGAAACGTAGAAGCTTAATATTTTTAGGAGCATTTTATTTTAGCCTTGTGTTCCAGATTCAATCAAAAAATGAATTTGATTTTTTGAGGGTTAGGTCTTTGGGCATTTCAGGTGACGATATTTACTACTCGTAAAATTGCATGAATAAATTCTGAAAAATAAATAAAACATAATATATATAAAAAG
Organism: Bellardia bayeri; assembly: GCA_950370525.1. Lineage (NCBI taxonomy): Eukaryota > Metazoa > Arthropoda > Insecta > Diptera > Calliphoridae > Bellardia > Bellardia bayeri. The sequence goes on along the minus strand of OX493268.1, from coordinate 40,447,418 downwards.
GTAAAAAACTGTTAAATGAATTTAATAGAAAGAAAAGGAGAGAAAAGATAAAGTAGACGTGCAACGAACAAACCATTAATTTACAAATGAGATCGTAAAATGTTACTTATTTACTATGTGCATTTTAAATTAATACCATTTCTAGGATCTCGGCAGAGGTGTGGTTGGTCATAATCCCATTATTGACATGAATGTATTAAATGTAAAACGAAAAGGGCTACAACGGCAGAATATTTCGATTGTTTGATTGCTGATTTTTTATTTAGGCCAATAAAATGCTCAGGTTATAGGCTTGAATAGTAAATATACGACGCAGTACATGAAAAAAAAAGAAAAACGGAAATTCTTACTTACGTACAATCAATGCAATTCCAATGATTTTGAAAGTAACACGAAAGCTAAAAATTAAACACAAAATCAATAAAAGCCTGCTGAGTGAGGGGGGTTGGTAAGGATGACTGATGATGATGACCTGGTAATAGCAAACCAAACAACATCAGTCATAATTTCTCATTGAATTTTATTTTTCCTTAAACTGCAAAATCGTAAAATACACACAGAAAAATAACAACCAAACAAAAATTAAATAAAACTTCCTTTCCATTTTCAAACATCACTTTTTATTACTTTTATACTTGTACACATACAAACAAATAGAGAATTGTGGGAATAATCTCAACTGTTTGTAAATAAGCAGCCACACACACACACGTAAATGTAGATATACCAGTTCAAAGTGGGAAGGACGAGACAGAGAGACAGACAGACAAAATCGTTGCAACTTATTTTGGGAAATAAAGATGAAAATTCAATTATGATAAAACAAAGATCTAGCAAAGCCATCTAAATTGATGGTTGTCATCAGAATTGTCATTGATTTAAAAGTGATGAACAAGTGGGAAACGCACTTCACTTCACTTGGCTCGACTGCTGTACGTTTATGAGGACAGTAAATTTTTTAAGAGTTTTGCCTGCTTCCGTTTCATTTTATTGTTTCTGCTACTGTTGTTGTTGTTGTTGTACCTACTTTTCTTCATTTTGCTAACAAGGCACATAAATTTGCACATAATTCCCAAAAGGTGTGGTATATTGACTGACTGACTGACTGACTAACTGGCAGTGTGACGGGCTGACTGGTATGAAAAGTAACTAGCTAACAGATTGAAGATTTTTGTGTGTGCTACTGCTGCTCCTGCTAAAATAATCAATATATTATTGCAACATAAATATCACTGACACCACTTGGAATAGGTAGATAGAAACGATTACTGGTATTCTCATAATTCTGTTTTCTTCTGTTCGGTTTGGCATGTGCGTGCTGGGGCCAAATGAAATTTAGGATTTGTTCAAATTGTTTGAAAACTCTTTCGTTCGCCATCATCAGATGTTTATAATGATGTGCAAATCTTTAAATAATCACACCAAAAAGATTTTTAAATTCCTAGACTGATTTTTGTTACCAATAATAGAAGAGCACATAAAATTATAAAATAAAGAAAGAAGTTTTTATGAGAACCATTAAAAACGATTGCAATATTATATCTAGCTATGGGGTGAAAGTTGAACAAATAAAAAGCATTCGTCGCCCTGTATTTGTATAAATGGTATAAATTATTACTTTAAATGGTTTAATTTCAAATGAAACAGAGCTAAGTATTCGTATAATCTAATTTACATATTTCATTATGTGTTCGTTTAGTTGGGTTTCTCTTCTGTTTTCTTTGAACAATCAGAATAGTTAACATCACTTTCTGAAAACTACTTACATATGTATGTAGATGCGTGAATATATATATGATTGATTTTAAAATTTTAATTTATATTTAAAAAAGTTATATCCCTATTATGTATTGTACATATGTATATCTACTCGTATGTAAATGCTAAACATTTAGTTTTCCTGACTGGTACTGCGCTTTTTCCCCAGATACTAAGTACAAATGCTAACTATTATTAGTTCCACTCTATCTTTCAACTACAGAGAAGCTTTTAAGTTATATCCCCATTTAATTGGCGAAATTCTAACAATTCAAAAGTGTTTATTTTGTTTGCAATGTTACATACGTATGTACACAATTTAAGCATGTATGTATTTTATATTTTATAGTGTGTGTTTATTTATTTTTTAACGTTGTGCCATTTTATGTTACATGCACAATTGCATGATGCCTGCCTAAAGGACAACCGACAAACATTCCACTCCACACATAAACAACAACAATAATAAGTACTTAAACATTCGCAAAATACTGTTATCCAATAATATTTGTCGGTGGTGTTTGTTTGTATGTATGCAGTAGGATAAACTGTAACAAACACAAATACACACTGGCCCTCATACAACAAATTTGCACGTGTACGTGTGTATACACATTTGTACAATACATGCGGTACACAGGCAAAAACAAACAAACTAACTTTTTATACCCTACACCACAATAGTGGGGAGGGTATATTGGATTTGTGCTGATGTTTGTAACACCCAGAAATATTGGTCCAACACCCACCTTATCGAATTACGTTCTGAGTCGTCTGGCTGTCCATGTAAAGCTTGTGCGCATTGTACAGGTCGCAATTTTGAAGGTATTTTGATAAAATTTGGTAAGTAATATTTTTCGGCCCAAGGACGGATGGGATTGATACTGGTGGAAATCGGTCCATTATTTCACCTGGCCCCCATACAAATGTTCGTCCGAAATTGGGGTTTACTGAAATAATACTGTACAATTTTATTATAATCAATCCATAATTAGTCGTAGCTCCCATAGAAGGCCCACTTCCTAAAATCACTTTAACGATCATAAATTTTTGAAGAATGTTGGTAATCAAATAAAATTCGACAAAAATAATCTACAGAAATGATGACACCTAATTTTATAATGGTCGGTCCGTAATTAGTCGAAACTCCCAAATAAGATCCTCCCCGTAATCAACTTTAACCTTCATAAATCCTTTAAAAGATTTAAATGATGACACCTAATTTTATAATGGTCGGTCCGTAATTAGTCGAAACTCCCAAATAAGATACTCCCCGTAATCAACTTTAACCTTCATAAATCTTTTAAAAGCATTTATATCTCGTGATAAAGTTTAACATACACAATATTTATATTCACAGAAATCATGACACTAAATTTTTGGATGATCCGTCCATAATAGGTAATATCTCCCATATAGCGCACATTTCTGAAAAACTTTTTATACATATACTAGGTGTAGGCTATTATATGGTCGGGCTTGACCGACTATACTTTCTTACTTGTTAAATATATGGTAGAATACAGCAAGCGTATCCTTGATATAAATGTTTCAATACGTTCATACGGTTGTGTACAATTTTCCATAAACTAAAGCGTAAAAGCTCATTACATTTTACAACATCGTTATAATAAATTCTTATCGCACGTTTTTTGTGGCAACCCATACATGTTGTTTTATGTGGATATGTATACGAGTATGTATGAATGTAAGTATGTATATAGATAATGTGTACAAATATTATTACCCATCAGGTATTTCCAGCTGAATTAAAAATTTACTAAAACTTGTCAAATATTTATATTCTTTGCCAATTTATATTATTAAATATTTAATAAAGATTTCAAATAATTCGACTTTGTTATTGTTGTTGTAGTTGTATCAATGTAAATGCATATATAAGATTTTACTGCCTCATAATTATTATAACATCATTTAAGATTTATTTTCAATTGATGACAATTTAAGCAAAATTAATAAAAGATTTTTTTAAATTAAATTAGAAATTTTACAATTGAAATTTTACAAAATAATTTAATGTTTTATTAATTGCGTTATATTTATGAGTAAATATTAAATTTTGTCATGATGATTGTATGAATTTCGGTCTAGTTTATAGGAAAATTGTTGATTTTATGAAATTTTTTCAAACCGAATTAGTTTTCACTAGTTTTAATAGGTGGTATATTATTTCATTCGCAGTGTATCATCATAACGAAATAGCTTGAAATATTGTTTAAGATGCTTCATGGCACATATAAACATTTCAGAACAGTCGAATACGATCTGTGTGTGACATTTTAATTTATTTCCTTTTCATTGAAATATTTTCTTTAGATCCAAATTATAACTATGTTATTCAAATTGATTTTTAATACAAATGGCATGCATGTTTCCAATTAATTGTCGATTTTTTATCAAAACTTTATCCAACTTTAAGTTCTTGATTTAAGACTGCAATTCAATCGAATACATACAACTATTATTCCATTTGATGCCATTAGTTATAGTTTTTCTTAGTTTCACTTAAACAGCTTTGGTGTACATACGTTTAGTTTATATTTAATATGTAAAATCTGGTTTACATAATTAAGCATGTTTCCGAAAGCCGCAAAATTTCAAAAATAATTCTGTCGTTTAAACAATAAAAGTTGAATTTCAATTCAGGCGCCTTGAATATCTTTTGATAAACGTACAACAACCGTTTTAAAAAAAAATCAATAGGAAATCTTAAGTGTAAAAAATAAATCCGAAAAAACTAAAAAACTAAATCCGAAAAACTATTTATATTCCTGAGCCCCAGATCTGCCATTTTTGGTGAAAACCAACAACCCCCTTATTCATACACGATTATTAAATTTAACAAACGTTTATTAAGCAAATTTTTATATGCATATCTGCCTCAGGAGTTATTTCATTTTAATATTTAATATTATTTTTTAAATAATATTTTTCAAGCTTAAAAATTATTTAATAAATATCATACAAAAAGGTCGAAGAAAATAGAATAAAATTATTTAACACCTCATATTAAATTTACTTCAATCAATAGTCAGCTGAGTAGATAGAAACAGTTTTTCGAAAATATTCCAACACTTTTTCAGATAGTACTCGACTATGTCATGCTACGACAGATCAAGAAAAGAAGCATTCAATGCTATTCAAAAGACTCGAAAGCAATATACATATAATAACGATATGACATATAACAACGGATATAACGTAAATAAATTGTACTCTAGAGAAATGCACATGGAGTAGTTTATCGAGATGTAATCGGACATCCCGCATTCTTCTGTGAAAGCTTTGAACTTAGCCGTCCAACTCAGAAAAAAAAAATAATATTATAGTATAAGCCATAAACCAAAATCATTAAATTCGAGACTAAAACTAGCAACACTGATTAAAACCAAATTTCCCCACTCATTCTTCAATTAAATTAAACTACATTGCTAAATTGTTTGTTGGGTGTGTACAATTTTTACCAATTTCTACGTATGTATTTGTATCTAACTATATTAGTGTTCGTATGAATGCATGTGTGTAAAATGTTCATGTTAATGTAGTAGTAGCGGTTCTTTTTGCAGAAATTGCTCATAAAAATGTGTTGTGTTTGTTTTGTTGCTCTCTAAAATCGTACACGTAAACGTGAATATAAACGGTTTCAACATTTCTTGCCACAAACAGTGGTTCATAAGCACACATACATATATGTACATATATACAGATTTGCACTAAGAACTTTCAAATAAATTCGATTTTAAAAAATAAATTATTCACTTGAATTAATTATAGTTTAAAATAATGAAAGACACAGATCAACACATTAAATATCAAATTTACGCGTATACTTTCTTTGAGATGTGACCAATTTAACTCTGTAAATAATTCGAAATACTATTTGATCATTCTACACCACTGTAGGTAATATTTCTTTTACATCCTTGTTTACTACAGATCTATGGGTTTTGTTCAGTTGAATATTTTCTTTTTATAATAATTAGTTGAAAACAAATTGTTTTAATTATTTGGCATTAAGTTATAATATTTTACGACTTGATAAGAATTTATATGAATTCTTATACACTTTAATTTTCCTTTTTGGTACGACTATTTTATGGCTTTTAATTATACTCGTACAAAAAATCCGTTAAATTTGATTTAAGACATAAACCAAAAGATTATTAAACTTTGTCTAACTTTTGCATTAAGAATAAAATACACCTCATTTAATTTTAAGATTTTTGAACTTTTACTTTTGTTTTTCTAGTACTAAAGTGTGCACGGGACTTTTGTTTTCAGATTAATGGACATTTTAATGGTTTCAAATTGAAATTAGCCTTCAATACAAAAATCAAAGGGACTGTTAGTATTTACCATCTTTAGAAGACAAATTTAAATTCACCTAACCTTAATATTCTATATTTTATAAATCTAAGGCGTTAGAATTGCCTGCATTTGTCAAACAAACCAAAAAACTCTTGTACATTAACACAAAATAGTCGTTAAAATTCAAATTGTTTTTTTTTCACAGCTCATTATCAACATACGCCCACATTTCACACATTAACAAAGGCAAAACATAAAAAGTACAACACGACCGCAAATTAAAAAAAAGTTAGAAAGTTTGTTTGCTACTTGAATTTAAACTTTAATGTTATTAAATTCACATTAGATTCAGATGAGTTTATTTCATATACAATTGAAATCAGGTAAAGTGCAAAATACAAAACATTTCAAAAGAAGTTGATTAGCTTTTTCTTCCTAACGACTTATGGCCGAATTCTTGGTCATTAGTTAACCATTAGTAAACTAAAATTTTAACTATTGTTTAACTATTACTTGGTATTCTTATGGCAAACTAAGCATTGCGAATAAAGAATCATTAGTTAAGCCTTTGCTAACTAAAGACTGTGAATTTAGCCATTAATCGCACATGTTTGCAGAATTAAACATCAATATATATTGTAAATGTGTATACATACATATATATAAGTGATTTTCGGATGATATATGGGCGCTATGGTTAAATATGGGCCGATCATCATGAAATTATGTGCGACGATTTAGATGTTTATACTGATTACTTGTGTTGAATTTCGACTTCTTAGTGATTTTTATAAGACATTTATGCGCATTTAAGTGATTTTCGGAAGTAGACTTTATATGGGGACCTCGGTCAAATAAGAATTGATAATAATGAAATTCGGTACGATGATTTAAATATGTATTTGAAATATTTTTTTTTTTTTTTGAGTTTCAACTTGATAGTGATTTTTATGAAAGATTTATGTGCATTTAAGTTACATATTTTCGGAAGTGGTCTTTGTATGGGGCAATGTCAACATATGGACCGATGCAAACAAAATATCGTTTTGAGATTTTACTTTGCATGAACCTTATTATTCCATAATTTTGTATAGTTACGGCTTTTCTATAGACATTTATGTACTATAAAGACATATTTCGGGACATTTGTATTTTGGGCTATGAGAAACCGTGGGCGGATTCCTACCATATTCAACAGGACTTGTCGTTTTATAATAAAAAAAGTGTGAAAAATTTCATAATCAAACAATGTTTGGTAAACATTTTATTTTTCTATGACTTTTTTCGAAGCCCTATCGTGCCAACAACAGACGGACGGACATAGCTAGATCGTCTTAGAATCGTATAGGGACCCAGAATATATCGACTTTTTGACTCTACGACCATTATTTCGATGTCTTACAAACGAAATGACAAACGTAATATACCTCCCATCTTTTTGGTAGTGGGTATAAAATTAAATTTAACTTTAGAGAAAAATAGTCGAGTTTTTGGAGTGTCAAATAAATGGTTTCAAAATTAATCATATAAATCTCAAATTACATTAAATGAATTGTTTACTTAATTTCGCTACTAATATTTTGTGGGTCCTCCTTAAGCGTCAATTGCTACTGCTTGTAAACGTCTAGGCATCGAATAATAAGCTTGTATATATCATATTCTGAGGGTATTTTCTGCCACTCCTCTTTTTTATATCTTACTAGTTCTGCTTTATTTTTGGAAACCTTTTTACAAATTTTCAATGGGATTGAGATCAGGACTTTGTGCTAGAGTGCCAATAACTTTTCTGCATTTATATAGCAACCATGTTCTACAGAGATACGATTTGTGATTCGGTCGTTATTTCGATAAAATTTATGTTTAAGCTTTTCCGGATTTTCTGTGTTAATAAAATGTTTTCGAAATATCATGATAAACTTCCTTCGTTATTATTTCATCTAATATCCTGATTTCGCCAACTTAACCCCTCATACCATAACAGACAATTTTCCAAACTTCACTGTGGGTCTTATAATTTCATTTTCTTAGCCCATGATTCATGATATTAAAGCATCTGCTTAGTCGCATCACAAAATATTGAATTACAACTTTTTTATTTTGCATTGTTTTGAAAAGATTTAAAGCAGGTATACATATACATATACCTTCTGTACGAGTGTATGTATGGATATAAGTATATTTAAATAAATAAAGGTAAATTAACATTTAAATTAATATATACCTCTTAAAACAAGTAATACAATGAATACGGTAAAGCCCGTCCATATAATACCCTACATCCAGTATATGTATAAAAGAGTTATTCAGAAATCGGTGCTGTCTTATTCTCTCATCAACGAGGTTTTTGAAATATTAGTCCAACACCCACCTTAAAGTATACAGATCGGCTTAGAATCACTTCCTGAGTCGATTTAACGATGTCCGTCCGTCTGGCTGGCTGGCTGTCCATGTAAAGCTTGTGCGCAGAGTACAGGTCGCAATTTTGAAGATATTTTGATAAAATTTTGTACGTGATATTTTTTTGCCCCAAGGATGGATGGGATTGAAACCGGTGGAAATCGGTCCATTATTTCACCTGGCCCCCATACAAATGGCAAGTATGCAAACAAATTTCACAAAAAATGAGTAATAAATGAAGCTAAATCACATCTAAAAATTTCGTGAAGATCGGTACATAATTAGTCCTAGCTTCCATATAAGGCCCACTTGCCGAAATCACTTTAAGGACCATAAATCTCATAAAAATTTTGTTATCCGAAAAAAAATTAACAAAATTGAGTTTCTTATGTACAAATAGGATGACACCTAATTTTATAATAGACAGTTCATAAATAGTCAAAACTCCCATATAAGACCCTCTTCTAATTCAGTTTAACCTCCATAAATATTTTAAACGTATTTATATCGAGATAAGGTTTAACACACATAATATTTATATTCACGGAAGTCAGGGCACTAAATTTTTGGATGATCGGTCCATAATAGATAATATCTCCCATATAGCGCCCATATATGAAAAAGTGTTTTATTGATATACTGGGTGTAGGGTATTATATGGTCGGGCTTGACCGACTATACTTTCTTACTTGTTGTTTTTAAATTTGTTTTTATAAAAAAGTTTGCAACAATCGGTGTTCGATATATGTATGTAACGTGTTATACTGTTGTGAGATTAGGCACCTTTGTCATAAGCTTAAAACTTTTTAGATGTCACTTGTCTGTGATAAATTGTGTTTTAGTGTTTTAAATTTTAATAATGCTCGAATAAAACAATATTTAAGATTCATTTCGTTTCAATCGAAAATAATTTTCACGTCCTTACCAATACTAATGTGTTTATTTTAGTTGATTGTATTCAAATAATTCCATATATGAAGATTAGACCTGTCCATAACATATAAATCTGTTGTCAATTATGGATCTAAATAATTGTAAAAGTTGCGTTTTTAAACAATCTATAGATGAATTGTTGGAGTAAGAACCGTTCCTAAGTCTAACACCTTATATAAAAGGTAACAGTCACATAACGTTGGCGTAGGATTAAAAAATTAATAAATTTGTTTAAAATTCGTGATCAAGTCGTTATTGACATGCTAGCATCATGGGAAACATACTATGTCATCTTGATCACATTGATTATCGCACTCCTACACCATCCTTCTTGAGAAGCTTCGGCTTCTCCATTCATGACAACATGGAATTGATAGAAGGTCTACTTCTGGATACTACGAGTCTATCTATGTACACGGATGGCTACAAAAAAAGGGGAGAGAGTTGGCGGCGAGGTATATATCCAAGAGTTTGGTATCAGGATGTCTTTTAGAATTCCAAACGGATGTAATATCCTTCAGTCTGAAATATCAGCTATAAAACGAGCGGTTAATTGGATCAGTTATTACAGAATATCGGGAAGAGATATACATATATATACTGACAGTCAAGCTGCAATAAAGTCTCTGACAGGTGTACATACTATATCAATACTGGTCCAGGAATGCCGGACATCCTTAAACAGGATGGCAATACATTCAACAGTCACACTCATATGGATGCGCGGACATGGAGACATAATAGGTAACTGTATCGCAGATGACTTGGCAAAGAAAGGTGCCATGTTACCTGACGATACATTGACCATCTTTGCGGCATTCCGCTATCGAAATGTAAGCAAATAGTCAGCAACTTTTACTATGAGCTAGCTCGAACCAGGTGGGGAAATGAACACACCTGTACAGTTACACGACTGAGTTGGCCTATATTACAATTATAGCGACCACAACTCAGCAACTTGGTGTCAATGATCACAGGACACTGCAAACTCGGCAATCATGCAAAACGACTGGGTTTACCCATTGCAAGAGTTGCAATAATGAAGAAGAAGAGGAAACAGTCTCTCATCTTTTATGTCAATGCCCAGCAATGAGTGGATCTTGTAGCATGCTTCTGGAGAATATTGATGCTTTCATCAGAAGCAGTAATTGGCTGCTGTAGTCTAATCTACCTCTCTGGGTATCTGCGCTCTTTAAATTTTGGTCTGCACATTTTTCACTCATCTCACACTTACACATCCTTTCACTACTTCGCATTCTTCTACTCTATCTCTTTCTTCACATATCTTATTATTTTCTATCTAAATCAGGTAACACAATAGGACCTAAGCAATATTGATATTGACCTAAGTGGGCCGTACTACACGGCCACCTGCCAACCTATCTACCTCTTCTTCTGTACTTGGCTAAACCAATTGCAAATTTCGATCAAGGAATCATTATGTCTGGGTAACGGGCATGAATTTACTATTTTCGATTCGATGTTAGTGTTTTGCACATTGTAAGAAAATAATGCAATAAATATTTATGAAGAATGTTTTGTCAAATCCGGTTGGCTTCAAAATTTTTCCTGATAATTTCAAAATTATTAATTTATTTTTTACGGCAGGTCTAATGCATTTAGCTATGTATAAACACACAGGCATTGGTGGATGTTGATGTACGCGTTCCCGGGAATACAATGATAAGCTGATTTTCGCATTTACATACTTGAGTTTATGTTTATTTTGATACGTAAACGTAAACACAAACTTGTGATTGTTTTAACGAGAACAATCATTTCCGATAAAAATAAAATCTGCATTGTAGAAAGATTTAAAATACAAATGTAAATAAAATCTTTACTGTGCAAGGAAAGGATGACGTGTAAAATTGTGTAGAGTAAAAACAGAAACACATGAATGTTTGAGTATAAATTCACCTTAATTTTTTATTTTTGTGGATATAAAATTTTAATTCCAAAAAGCTTTTTAAGAAAAGTTTGTAAAATTTGTTTATGTAAATCCAAACATACGATTACTTGCAGAGTATAGATAATATTCTGCCCAATCATGAATAAAAATTTCGCGGAAGTTTTTCCCTTTTTATTTTTTTTAACATTGAACTTGAATCGGAAAAATGGGAAAAGGGAGAAAACTCCCGCAGAATTTTAATTCATGATTGGGCTGATTGTAAAAGCATTGTGTTTTGCTTTTACATATTTTATAAATTATAAAAATTAATATAAATTTAAACTTTTTCTATCGTTGCAAAATATTTATTTTTACAATTTTAAAATATTTAATCCCAAAAGCAGAAGGTAATTCATATTTTTGTTAGTTTTAGATATTTTTAAAATCTTTTTTTTTTTTTGTTTTTTTTTTCTTTTGTTTTATATGTGCATTTACTTATTACATTATATATACATTTATACATACATGTATGTATATGTATATACATATGTATGTATATACTACGCATTAAGTTAAGCTACAACTTCTCACACTCAAAAAAAAAAAAAAACTATCCTTTATCAGAATTCTTCAGATTTTGCTCATATTTGTTTCAAAGAATATTAAGTATAGTACAACAATTTTCGAATTTGCGGAATTTTTCACGAACATATTTGATTTTATAATTTTCGTAATAACTAATTTAACACAGAATTATGTAATTCGAAATCATTTACATTTTACTTTATTAAAACAAAGGTCTGTTTCGGATATTGTACAGTTGGAAATTCTAGTGTGATTTGTTTTCCTTTGTCTTTCCAGCACTTTTAAATTAAAGACTTTTTGAACTTCTAAAGAAAAGATCTTTCTGTAGAAGAATCAATTAATTTATTTCTAAAATTATTCACCTTTTATACAATATTAAAAGTCAATACGTTAATTAATTGACATACATAATAATGCTGAAATAAGTATAAATTTAGTTTAAATATTTTTGAATAAACTAAATAGAGATAATTAATGTAAAAAGAATAAGTTAATTGACCCAAGTATATTTTGATTTTTGCTTACTTAAGAATAATGCAAGCGTAGCAGTTTTGATGAGGATTAAATTTAGAGATAAACAACTATTATGCAATTTTTATTTAGTTAAAGTTTATTTGAGCAGCGTTTCATGATTTAATGAAACGCCAAAATTGTCTCCTCTGTATATTCTGTGGTTATTAGTTATGTATGTATGCATACTGAACACGAAACATACGTTTACATAATATATACATACATACATATATACATACATATCATATAATAATAATAAGACATCAATACTGTATTTCATTATACAGACATGTACATATGTATATACACACATGCATACTTACATACATTGGTGAATAATAATAATAATTGATCTTTCTTAATAAATACATTCATATGTTCATACATCCAAGCAGATTATTATCAATCCTATCGAAGCTTTTCGAAAAATTATTCGTTTTAAGTATAACTCCTCATCTAAATGAACACGACATCATCCCGGATCACTAGTTCGGATTCAGAGCGAAACATAGTACAATAGAACAAGTGCGTAGAATTGTCACCCTAATTATGTAGATCGGCGTTTGAGAAAAAACAATACTGCTCGGCCCTGTTTATAGACATTTCCCAAGCATTTGACAAAGTTTGGCATGATGGGCTACTTATCAAAATAACACGAATGCTTCCTCAAAACACTCACAAGCTTCTGGAGAGCTATCTAACAGGCAGAACATTCATTTAAAGGTCGCAAGATAATTACTCCCCCCTCAAGAAAATTACTGTTGGTGTGCCCAAGGTAGCATATAATATACACAGCGGATATGCCAACAGACCTGAGCACGCATACCTCCACATTTGCAGACGACACAGCATTTATTAATTAGCGTCAACCATGACCCAAAAGTCGCATCGCAAAATGTGCAGTTCCACATCAATGAACTAGAGGCCTGGCTAGAAAAATAGAGAATAAAGGTTAACACGGCTAAATGTGCTCACTTAACTTTCACGCTCAGAAGACAAACCTGCCCAGCTTTAAAAATAAATAACATCACTGTTCCGGTAGAAAACCATGTTAAATACTTGGGAATTCATATAGATAGACGCTTGACCTGGTCTCGTCATATTGAAGCGAAAATAACGGCTAGGAAACTTAAAGCAGCTCAACTACATTGGCTTCTCGGTCGAAACTCAAACTTGTCGTTAGACAACAAAATTCTCTTATACAAGTCCATCATAAAACCAATATCGACATATGGCATCCAATTATGGGGTACTGCATGCTCATCTAACATCCAAAAGCTTCAAAGAAGACAGTCCAGAATATTGCGACAAATTGTCTGCGCCCCATGGTATATACGTAATGATATTATCCACAGTGATCTCAACCAGGAGGAAATTAAAAAATATTCAACTAGCTACATCGATAAACTAATGGCCCACCCTAACTACCTCGCTCGGGGTCTGCCTTAGTTCGAAGGTCACCAGAGGTTAAAAAGAACCGATACTTTAAGCCTAAGTAGAAGACATTTTTAAAAAATTTGAATACAGCAGTTAGTGGTTACATTGGTAACAACTAATAAACAACAAGTAGAATTAAGATTTGAATACATATTGTAAATTTCGATAAGAAAGATTCAATAATAAAACAAAATATATATATATGCATACTTTGTTTTGTTACTAGACAAAGTCAAGCATGCACAATCTTGTTTCTAGCTTTCATGCACACAAGTTGTATAGAAGAAAAAGTAACAAGATTCTGCATTCGCAATTATTTTGCTTACACTGCTACCAAGAGTAAAAGAAAACACTCGAAGCTTTTTTACATACATACATACAAAGTGCATGTAAGATAAGTGACCGGTTGATTACGTACATACAATATTCATGTACATTAACCCTGCATGTATGGACTACTCCACAATGGCCCAGGAGTACTCCAAACATACTCCATTTGTATGAAAAAACTAGTCTATTTAACATTACGATGTCCTAGGACTGGACCATATAATCCAGCTTTGCATAACACGGACTAGTCCCAAAACTACTCCTTGTAACTACATCAAATGCTTTTAAACAACGATTACGGTCGTTAAAGCATGAATAATTGTCGTGTAACAAGAAGTTCCGATTTGAAAATGAAATGGTCCACAAGTGCATTACATTGGACCATGATGTAGTCACTACATTTTAGCTACAATGGACCACGTACTCCACAGATTTTTGCAGGGATTATTTTAAAGTAATACTTACATATGTACGTGTATGTATGGATGTGAATATTCAAATGCATCATGATTCTGCATGCCCAGTTTTATACTGTTACTTTTAACTATGCATGCACGGTCATGATCACTTTTGCTTTCTGTTGCTTATCATTCTTTTTTAACATAAGATATTAACATTCGTCAGTTAGTTCAGTTCGAATTTTGTAATCAAATGGTGCAGTACAAAACAGTCGAGTATTATTTTATGATCCACGAAAAGGATCAAGTTTTATATAATTAGAAATTAAATAAACTATAAAATAAACATACATATTATAAATAATATAATTAAAATAAAATATTAATACCAAAAATTTGAAATAAATTAAAAGCTTTTGCTTTATTATTAGAGAAAATTAACAACAAATTTGTTGTAATACAAAAATTTGTAATAATAATATATTTCGTTCTAACTCATGACATGTAATAAAAAATATGTTAATTCCCGAATTCTATTTCTCAATAAATGGTGAGTTAAATAGATAATGTTTACAAGTAGATCTTGGACAATAAACATAGCTGATAACGCCCTTGGCAGGGTAGAAAATGCATTCCAGTGTGTCATTTGTCTGGAAAAATATAGTTTCAAAATGGTATTCTCCGATTTATTAATTAAAAAATGAACTCAAGCCGAATGAAAATTTTTCTCTAATAATTATTAGAGAATTTGAACTTTTTATATTTATAATAATAAATATTTTATATTTATAAGGAATTTATGCGCATTTAATCGATTTTTAAAAATGGACTTTTATGAAGGCTAAATACGGACCGATTATCTTACGACTATTAATATATACATAAATAGTTATTTTTATAAGAAATGTGTATGCGTTTAAGTGATTTTCAAAAGTGAACTTTGTATGAGGCTATATCAAAATATGGAAATTTGAATGCAAACAAAATATAGTTTGAAGGTTTCTCGTTGCATGAACATTTGTTTTGCTTAATTTTTTGCATTATATTTGAAGAAAGTAGCAAAAAATATGTGAAAAGTGTCGAAGTTGCCTGAAACTTTGGTCTATAATTCGGAGCTTCTGGATGTTGCCCTTTTTCAATACCAAACATGTCGTTGGAACAGAATGTTTGATAAAAATTTCATTGTTCTATGTCTTTTTGCGAAGCTCAATCGTGCCTTCAACAGACGGACTGACATGGCTAGCTTGTCTTAGAATCTAATAAGGACCCAGAATAAATAGACTTTTTGGTTCTACTACAAATATTTCGATGTGTTACAAACGGAAGGGCAAAATAGTGGTAGGTATAAAAATAAGTGTTACCTGATTTATCTTACATTAGTTAACAAAACCTTTGAAAAATTACATCATTGAATAATACCAAACTTTTGTTACAATTGGAATCATCATTATATTACAATTTCTTGATACCATACAAACGGGACCTCTTAATATACATCTATGAATGAAGATCTAAACAAATTGTATCAATTAATTCTGTCAGCTACTAAATCGTAATTATTTCAAAATTAACCCTTTAAGTACGATTCATGATATTTACGTTTATGTGTAATTGCATCCAACTAAACACCATTTGTCTATAACAGTTCATGTTTGTGTTGAAAGTTAAGTTTAGAAAAATGGGCAATTCCTCATACATTTTAACATACACAATGATTTGTAGTGAAGTCGTTCGAAATGAATAATTTTATTAGTTTCAGTTATGGAAAACTAATTAGTATCAATTGGCAGCAGACTTGATACATTTAACAAATTTTTCAAATTAAAAAAAAAAAATATATATATAAAATAAATGTATGGAAATGTGAACTATTATTAATTATTGTTTCCGACAACAATAGCTTCCTCAAGGTTAAAATGGATAACTTGAAAAAGGTGAACTCGACAAACAATCTCAATTCACAAAAATTAATGAAAATATTTACACATGTATGTTTATGTATATATAGTATATGTATAGGTATATATATATTTATACATACATATATAAGATATGAACAAAATGGCGACGGGAAGTAACTTTCTGTTGTTAATGTGTGTGAACGTGAATGAGCTGGTGTAAGTGTATCTTATATTAAAAGAGAATATGAATAAATAAAGACTGACAACAACATTGAGTTGTTACGCTTATAAGATGTCATGTTTAAAGTCATGATTTTCATCTACATGTAGCATGTAAACATTGCAGCATCTGTGTGTAAATGTGCACAGAAACATACGTATACATCTAAGTACACACATGCACTCTTAACATATTTGATCTGAAGAAAAGGAACCAGAGATATACATTTGTATTTATCTATACATACATACAAACATACACATATAGATGTGTGCATGTGGCAGAATACTGGAAGGTATACGAGGAGTTCCTCGTTCATGTTTCAATGCGCTAAATCATACATGAATACATTTTCTTTCCTTTTCACAAGAAAGTGTAATGTTTTTGTTTTTATTTCTTTTGCTTCATATTTTACAAGAATTGTTTACTCTACTTGTTTTAAACATACTTGTATGACATTCTCATAATAGTTTTCAGTTCTTCTGTCCCTATTTTTATGTTATACATATGTACATTTTCTTTTCGTTTATTTCGTTTTTCCTTTTTTATTTTCTGTTTATTTTTTTTTGTACAACTTTGTTGTAAATAATATTTCTTTCTCATGTTCTATATCTTTAATATGTCAACATCGTATCCTCGTGCGCGCTGTCAGTCATAATATTGTCAATGCACTACATGTGTTTTCATTTAATTATGTGATTTTTCAATGAAAACACAACGTTTTCAATTCAGTTGATGAACAAACTTCCAGCTAATGTGTCTGAAAATGCAATTTATTACTTACATATGTATTTAAATCCGGGTTTCCATATGTGTTTATACCCTCCCCCACCATAAGTGGTGAATGAATGTATATATAAGTTTGTCATTCCGTGTGTAACACTGAGAAATATTCATCTAAGACCCAACAAAGTATATATATATTCTTGATCCTTATCGAATTCTAAGTCGATTTAGCAATGTCCGGCTGTCTGCCTGTATTTCTCTGTAAAACCCTTTTACGTCCGAAAGACACAACCAAAATAATTCTCCTATACAATTTGGTATTGAAAATCAGCAAAATCGGTATAGTAGAACAAGAGTAAACATTTTTCTTCCAATTTTTTTAAATATATTGCAGATATTCCCAAGTTCCCGAAATATTGCTCAATTATGCATAAATACCTATAAAACTGTAATATTAAGACAAATTCAGCAGGAATAAATGTCATGCCAGAATAAATTGTAAAACGATTTTTTTTTGTTCGATGCATGTTTGACAACAGATCCCATATAAATGCCACTTCCAAAATTTACTTAAATACGTACAAAACTGTTATAAATAACGTTAAACAGTTAAAATTTAACATAAATAGTATTTATAGGTAAATAAATTGTTGTACAAAATTTTATGGTTGTCGGCCCATAATTGGTCATAGCTTCCATACACGGACCACATCCGAAAAAGCAATTTCTCTTTATATATATCTTATAAATATCGGTACCGACTCAAATCTTTGCACGGATCATTTACATTCATGCCAAAATTAAATTGGTAGATTTTGAGAATATCTGTCCATATGTGACTATATCTCCAATATAAGATCCACATCCGAAATTCACTTAAATACTAATATATTATTATGTTGGTATTAATACGTTATTATGTTGAAATTCGACGTGAGATATCCTCATATGCATGAAAATCACTGTTCCAAAATTCAAGAAGATCGGCTCATAATTTGTCGCAGCTATTATATAAGAACCATTTCAGAAAAACAAATAAACCCACAGAAATGTCGAATAAATATCAATATCGAACCAACTTTTATATAGATCAGTAATTTTAATCCAGAAATCATACTAATATCGGTAATACGGCTAATGGATTTTGTAGCTGTCTGTCAATAATTGGCAATAGCTCCCGAATTAAGTTCACTTCCGAGCATACTAAACAAGCATATATCTCTTGTTATTGAGATAAAATTCAACCAATATAATCCTAAATTACGTAGAAATCACATTAGTGGATACTGGACTTAGAAGCTATCAGTTCATAACTGGTCCACTTCTACTATGCCACCCATAAATATTTTGTAAATAATATTATTGAGATTTAATTCAAACAGAAAAGCCTCATCTTATATCTTATCCTTTTTTATACTCTGTTTTATACTCTGATTCTTAACTTGTTGTAAATATGGAAAATTGTTCTTTTAATTTTATAATTTGATAAATTACACTCAAGATTATTATGAAAATCAGACAAACTCTGTAAATTATGGTAAGAATCGGTAATTACATCAATTATAAATGGTCAAAATTAGATAAAATTTTAAAGCATTTCAAATAATATAATAAAATAAAATTGTCTTTCAAACAATGTATAAAATACTAATAAAATTTTGGACCAATATTTCTGGGCGTTGCAAACATATGCACAAATACAATATACCCTCCCCACTATAATGGTGTAGGGTACCAAAATATAAAATTATTCCTTTTTTACCAATTAATACTTGAGGCTCGAGTAGCATATTGTAGGTTAAATTTTGAGCGGTTAATTACTTATTTCATATTTCAATACCTGTTTTTACTCTCTTTTGGCCCTTTTTTGTGCCCCGTGTTAGAAATACGTACTATTAGAAAATAATTTTTATGTAAATTTTATTTTATAAAATGGTACCAAAAAAGTACCATTAACCGTTTTTTAGTAATTAAGATTTCTAAAAAAGTACCAAAAATATTGCTACTCTTTATTGATTTATGCCGGCTGAGTGTTAGGTTTATTTTTATGTTTATATATTTAACAAAAACAAAGGGTATCATGGCATTCTACTGGTGCCATTTTTACCCCTTTTCGGCGTCAGTGTTGTTCTTTTTTGGAAAATTGTTACTGTCATTATTTGCCCTGGAATTAGACAATAATATCTCTAGATCCTTTTATTGAGCAAATCGGGTTTGGCAAAAAATAAAAAAAAAACGATATAATTTATAATTTTTAAGGAGTTTCCTTCAGGCTAATTTGGTCAAATGTTTGTTTCCAAACGTAAATAAAAAACTTGTTCGATTTTTATTTTTTATTTTATTTTCCCAACGTTTCGTTAGTTTTATTCTAACTTCTTCAGGGGTCTCGTTCTAAATAATCTAGTGACAAAATTTATTGTTTTATTACACAGCTTTAACTTATTAACTTATTATATAGTTTTACTTACAGCTTTTATGTTTTTTATCATTGGATATTAATTTTTATTATTAATTAGTTACTAAAATACTAAAAAACGGGACATCACGAACAGAATTTTGGTATAAATAATCAAATAATTAATAAAAATATAATATACAATAAACGACCACAAAACTTAAGTCAAGTTTAACTTAAAGCTAATATCACAGAACTGATTTAATTAGTAATTGCAGAGGAGTATTGAAGTTTCGTGTTGTCTTTGTCTTCTTTCGTGTTCATTGTTGTTTTTATTTTTTGTTGTATACGTAAACTTTCCAGTGAATATCTTTTGTTCTCCTTCCTTTCTATATCTAATATTTTAACATTGTCAAAATCTGCCACATGATTGCACTCTTTTACGTGCTGGGAAAGTGCCGTCGATATTTTTCCATTTCTTATATCTGTTTTATGTTCGTTGATTCTTGTACCCAGCATTCTTTTTGTTGTGCCAATATACACCAAATTGCACATCTCCCCCTCGTTTCCTTCACATTTTATTTCGTACACAACATTGTCTGTTTTTAATTTTTCCATCTTCGGTTTGTTATTCGTAAATAGCTGTCGTAATGTGCTGTTTGATTTGTATGCAATTGTTGTTGTGTCATCTGTTATTATTCCCTTTAATGTTTTCATTTCTGTGAGTTTTGGGATGAATGGTACACTGTAAA
Source organism: Bellardia bayeri (assembly GCA_950370525.1). NCBI lineage: Eukaryota > Metazoa > Arthropoda > Insecta > Diptera > Calliphoridae > Bellardia > Bellardia bayeri. Next base: position 40,426,853 of record OX493268.1, on the reverse strand, counting down.
AATGTTTTGTTGTTTCTGAAACGGAGTCTTGTTTTTCCCTTCTGTTTTCTTGTGTTTTTAAAGCTGAGTTTATTAGTTTGTTTGTTATAGCTATTGGATAGTCATTTATTTCCAATATGTTTCTGACCTTTTTCATATTCGTTTGTTTGTACTTATCCTCACTTATATCCAATATAATATAATTTATAATTTTTAAAAGTTCGAACTTCAAAAAAGTGCCACAACAATTTCAGCTCGACATTGATTTTTGCCGGATGCATTTTAAATTTAGTTTCTATGTTTATTTATTTTGAAGATACTAAGGGCAACAGAGTGTTAATTTTTACTCGTTTTAATCATCTAGAACTTCGAATTTCCATTTGAGGACACATATCCTCTCCTTTTTTGTTTAAAGGCAGACAAACTAAAAATTTTTATTCTAGCTTTATTAGATTTGGATATACAGAGCTACCATTTATGCCCGTTTTATCCCCGTTAACGTCCGAGTTTCCTTTACATAATTTTTTTTTCATCAAGTCGAGAATAGGATGTCATGTAAATGGCCGCCGCCACAGTTGATTGTCATTTGAGCCCTTTTTATGGCATTTTCCATCACTTTGGCCAAAACATCCGGCGATAGGTCCTCACATTCTTGACGGATATTGTCTTTAAGAGCTGCAAGAGTCTGAGGCTTGTTGACATAAATCCGCGACTTCAAAAAGCCCCACAAAAAGAAGTCTGGAGCGGTCAACTCAGGTGATCTTGCTGGCCAGTGCAAATCACCAAAACGGGAGATTAGGCGTCCGGGAAATGCATCCTTCAGCATATCGGTTGTGGCACGTGCAGTGTGTGCCGTTGCACCGATCTGTTGGAACCACATGTTTTTCAATCCCAATTCATCAAGATGCGGCAAAAAGAACTCGTTGATCATTGCTCTGTAGCGCTCACCATTCACAGTAACCGTTTGGCCCGCGACGTCTTCGAAGAAAAAAGGTCCGATGACTCCTCCAGCAAAAACAGCACACCATAGTGACTTTGAGCGGATGTAATGGCTCTTCGTGGGTTACACGCCGATTTTCAGTGCCCCAGAAGCGTAAATTTTGCTTATTTACGTACCCGCTAAGATGAAAATGGGCCTCATCACTTATGATTATTTTTGATGAAAAGTCATCTTATGTTTATTAACGTGTATTTCGCATGTGTTTATTACACAAATGTCAAAACAGAACTGACATTAGGGGCCAATCGCAAAATTTATAGCATTTTCTGATAGGAGGATTACTTTTGCGCCACCTTGTATATTTGATGTAAAAGGAATCCAATACCCGAATTTCATGTTTCTAGCTTTAACAAATTGGGCTGTGCAATTATGAATGAATCAGTCAGTCAGTCACGTTACTCTTTTATAAATATAGATAAATGAATAATGTTGAAATAACAAACGGAATAGCAAACTTAAAACACATGGTGAAGGTATGCAAATAAAACAAATAAAGGCAGAATTAGTCTTTACTTTCTGTTCCATTCCGAATCAGCTGACTTGAGTCTGTTAAATAGAAAATGTGTAGAAGTCGATATAGCCTTTTCACACTTGCATACATTTAGGAGGAATTGTGAAACATGCATTCACATTTGCAACATCTACCATCAGTTACGTAGACAAATTAAACAAAAACCACACCGCTTTTAAAAAGTAAAATGAATTTTGAAAAGGATTTAATAATAGGGTTGATTATTCTCTTGAAAGAGCAAACCCAGATATTATTGCATTGTACATGTAGGGTTATTAATACAATGTATACTAAAGGAAGATGATGATGATTTGTAAAATTCAAATTTCATTTTGTTTGTTAATTTTTTTTTTTTGTTGACTATGAAAGTCACTCTTGTTAGTGATGTAACTTAAATTTCATTTTAAATATCAGTTTTGCAAGTGATGACACTAAAAATATCGGAAGATGAAAATGGGAACAAAATGAGTTAGGAACATCTTGTGAAGATGTTGAAAGACGTTGATTTTCAGCTCTGTACATTTCTTATGGGAAAATTTCAACATATTCGCAAATTGATGGTAGATGTTAGATGTTGAAAAGTGTGAAAAGGCTATTGGTTGTTTTTTTACTTTCCGTGCCATTGCGGACGAACCTGTTAAAAACAAAAATTTGCTAAGTAATTGTAAGTGACAGCACAAAACAGCTGACATCCGCACAACAAAAACATTTTTGGTTTATTACAAAAATTTTCAATTTCTTTGAATTTAATTAAGTTTTTGTATAAAAGTTATAAAAATATAAAAAATAAACGATGGATGAAGAAAAACTCATTACTTTAGTCGAAAGTAATGACATATTGTACAATAAAAAAACTTTTATTTGTATTTTTTGATTTATTTTCGCGGTATGTGAACAGACAATGTTTACCTAAAATAGCTGATACGTTTATACGCTAAAAATAACTACAAACATTTAACAACAGAACGACACGGAACAGAACATAAAGTAAAGACTAATGAAGGTTTAACATTGTTGATGTCAGTCCTTTGAAAAACTGAATAGTTGATATCAATATTATTGGAATTAGTAGCAGAAACTATTATTTCTAAGGTTCCCATATTAAGAAATGTATTTTCTAGAAAATGTCACATACCCTTGCTTTCTAAAAGAATAGTAGAGAATTTCTAAATAGAAATTTGCTAATTCATGTTAAATAAACGTGCTCTCTACTCATCTTTTGATATTTGTTTTATCCTTGAATGTCCTTTGAACCTGATGACTTTAAGCAGAGTTTACTCGTAAGATTATTTTTATTTTGTTAGAAATTCCTCTATAGATGGAACATACAACAGAAAAAGAAATAAAATTCATTGTTTGCTTTCAATTGCACATACTATAACACACTCCCACTGACAGACAATAAATTCACATTTATCCGTTTGTTTAAACTCACACACAGACACATCCTTAGTACATATACATACATACATACATGTGATATGTTATAATATTATATATATAATAATAGTATATATATACTTTCATTTATCGTGTGTTTTATTCCTTGTACAGGGGTAATTTTACACAAACACCATCTTTATTGTAAAATTCACTAACAAAATATTCACACACACATTGCATTGCATTTCACACTACACATATACATCTACATATAATAAAATAAAATAAAAACACATGAGAGTAAAGATAGATTTACACGATTGAAATTTTCTTCAAAATTGCTCTTCAACATGCTTCAAACTCGTGTAAAAGGCAAAAATTCTTCAAAATTTATTTATTTAATAGTTACTAATAGTTATTAAATAAATAAATTTTAAAGAAATTTTGTTGTTTACGAGTTTGAAGAATTTTGAAGAAAATTTCAATCGTGTAAATTTAGCTTAAGTAGACAAATACAGACACTTTTAATACACATTTTCAGAATACAACGACGAATACAAATTGATTTCCATTGTAAAAGTAAATTGAATTTGTGTATACAACTGTTAATAACAAAAGCAGCAACTACAAAATCAAAACGGAAACAAAAAGTGCCGTTTTACTGGACGGATTTCATTGTTGATGGAAATGATCTCTCGACTCTGTTGGTGCATTTAGATTTGTAAAGGATTTCGAATATTTCATTACATAGGTATAAAGCTGATGGTGACGCTGATCCAGAACTATATATACTTTACTTTTTCACTTGTGCTGATGTTTGTAACGCCAATAAATATTAGTCCAACACCCACCTTACAGTATACCGATCGACTCAGAATCCGTCCGCCCATTTGGCTGGCTGGATGTCCATGTAAAGTTTGTGCGCAGAGTATAGGTCGCAATTTTAAAGATATTTTCATTAAATTTAGTACATAATATTTTTTCGGAACACGGACGGTTGGGATTGAAATTAACAGGGCCCTGTTACTCTATTTTTACACCAATCATAATTTCTGGATGGTACGGAGCTAATATACTAGAATGTTCGTGTCTACAGTCCCAGCAAAAACTTCACTTACAAAATAAGTTAAAAAGTTATAGGAAATTGTCGACGAGGCTACTTACAAATCTACTAGAAAAAGTACTTATTTTTGTACTTAAAAGTTTTATAAAAATGTGTAGTTGTAGACTTATTAAAACAAAATATTATAAAATAAATAAACAAACTTAATAATTATTAGGGAAACTTATTGCAAATGATATTAATAAAGGTTTATAATCATACAATAAGTGCTGTTTCACACGTTTCAATTTTAGCTGACCAGTTTTTGTTCAATTCTTTTTTGAACCTGCGATATCATTCACAGGCGTATCTTCAATTTTTGTGCTCTTTACAATCAAGTTTTTACTTTCTCACGCAAACAACTTGGCGCAGAATAATGAGAATATGTATACCTTTTATTTTATTTTCCCTTCTCACCTAACACTGTTTGCCATGAAGAGTCAGAATTAAAATGTGTGAAGGCGGAATAACTTTTTTAATTCTATTTATTTGAAGCATATTTTTGAATTTTATAATTATGTCCTTTATAAGATATATAAAATAATTCTTTAATATAAAACAAGTAAGAAAGTATAGTCGGTCAAGCTCGACCATATAATACCCTACACCTAGTATGTATATGTAAATATAAAACTGTTTTTCAGAAATGGGCGTTATATGGGAGATATCACCTATTTTGGACCAAAAGTCAGTGTCATGATTTCTGTGAATATAAATATTATATGTATTAAACTTTATCTCGATATAAATACTTTTAAAAGAACTATGGAAGTTAAAGTGAATTACGGAGAGGGTCTTATGTGGGAGTTCCGACTAATTATGTCATCATTTCTGTATATTATTTGTGTCGAATTTTAATTGATTACCAACATTTTTAAAAAATTTATGCTCTTTAAAGTGCTTTTCGGAAGTGGGCCTTATATGGGAGCTACGACTAATTATGGACCGATAATCATAAACTTCTACCATGTTATATGTATATGCACGAAACATATTTCTGTTCAATATTATTTGGATACCAACATTTTTAAGAGAGTTATGTTCTTTTAAGTGGTTTTTGGAAGTGGTCCTTATATGGGAGCTACGACTAATTATCGACCGATCTTTATGAAATTTATAGATGTGTTTTAGCTTCATTTAGTACTCATTTGTGGCGAATTTTGTTTGCATACTTGCATAATTCAAAGATTTAAGACCGGTAAACCCCAATTTCGGGAGGACATTTGTATGGGGGCCAGGTGAAATAAGGGACCGATTTCCACCAGTTTCAATCCCATACATCCTTAGGCCAAAAATATCACGTACCGTAATTTTATCGAAATATCTTTAGACCTGTACTCTGCGCACAAGCTTTACATGGACAGCCAGACAGACGGACGGACGGACGGACGGACATCGTTAAATTGACTCAGAAAGTGATTCTAAGTCGATCGCTATACTTTAAGGTGGGTGTTGGACCAAATATACCCTACCCACATGGTGGTGTAGGGTATAATTAGTAATACAAAAAGTGGCGAATAAAGCTACGAAGTAATGAATTCTTGAAATCATTAAAATTAAGATAGTAAGTAAAGTTTTGGCTGGGATGTTGTATGTTGATACGAGCCGTTAATTTTAAACTGAAATACAATTTCGTAACAGTATGATTTATGCATATACGTATCTATGAAACCTAAGTATATCTACAAATTTTGTTTAGATCGGTGACTATAGCTCCCATATAAGGACCATTGCTGAAAATTACTTGAAAGAGCATAACTCTCTAAAAAATGTTGGTATCCAAATAATGGTCAACAGAAATGTGTTGCATATATACGCAAATCATTCGTCCAAATTTTAATAATGATCGATCCATTATTAGAAATAGCTCCCATGTCAAGCCCACTTCGAAAGTCACTTTAACAACCATAAGTCTCTAAAAAAAATTTTGGTATCCAAATAAAATTTAACACAAATAAGTTTCACATATACAGATATCATGACATCTAACTTCGGTCCATACTTAGTGAAAGCTCTCATATAAGATCATCTTCGAAAATCACCATCGAGATAAAGTCCTACCACTAAATTTATGGATGATCGGTCTATAATAGGCCAAAGAACCCATATAACGCTTATTTTTGAAAAACAGGTATTACATATAAATTGGTCGGGTTTGATCGACTATACTTTCTTACTTGTTCGTTTTTATCTTTCGTTTTTTATACGAGTGTTTTGTACAATCAGTAAAATCATCGTAAATTGGTTCAAATTCAAAATTGAATGAATGAATAATAAACCAACAACACATGATGATTATTGTAGCCTTTCCGAGCTTTATTTCCTAATGTCATTTCAGTAAAACCTTTCTCAGAGACGTTGTTGTGATGAAGTTTCAAATAGTACTGAATAAAAAAAAGATGACAGTACTACACAAGTCACGCTGTAAAAAAAATAAAAAAGGTCTAAATGAATCTCGCTATTATTTTGCATTCAATTCTAAAGCCAGCAGTTCATGGTTTTTTTTTGCGAAAAATAGACTAATATCTTCAGAATCATTATGTTATCTTTAAATTAAAATTTAATGTATTGCCTATATGCGGCGTTGTCTATATATATTTCTAAATGATACATTGTTAGAAAGCCTATAACATTCCTTTCATTAAATTATTATATTGTTGTATTATATTTCGTATGATTTTTTTGGAGAGTGTGTTAACAGTTTATATAGTCCAAATGTGGAATATTTAAGTCATATGGGATAATATTAACTCGTGATGCATGTTAATTCGTGGATAAAGTCAATAAATTTACTAATTAATATTAATTTAACTATTTGCTATTAAAAAAGTTAAATTACAAAAAATAAAGCTTCGTTAAAATTTATTCACGAAGCACAAAAATAAGACTATACTGAGTGGAATATATTATTCCTAAATTGATTGTTTTATATATAATACAATCTTTTGTGAGATTAACGAAACTTTTATCAAAAATACTTTTATTCCAACATATTTTGCAGGGCTAAATCCTTTTAACTGCAAAATAAAAGTGAAGGTCTTCAAAAAATTAACTAATATTAAAAATCATATTCATATAATTTGTTTAAATAGAAATCAATTAGGAAACTAATACGTTTTCTTAATTAGTTTAAAAATCAGTTTTAAGAATCGTTCATCTATTCTAAAATATATTAATTGTATATTAATTAAATAAATTAAGCAATTTCATACCATTTCTTTATCAAATTTTAACCACTATAAAATTTTGAAATTTTGTATTCGATAAGTGTTGGGCCCCTCGCTAAAGTAATTTATTTAAAATTTAAACTTTTCGTTTTTACTAAACGCTTTAAATGTGCTAACAAAATATTAAAAAATATTAATTTTCTTTTGCTATATTTCCATTGAAAAGATCTTTTTACATACATACGTCTTTATTTATAAAACTTTCAGATATTGTGAGTGCGAAAATAATTAACATTTGCGAACATTCGTTGCATCCCTATTACTTATGTAGGTACATATCTCCGTGCTAGTAGTAGTTTCCGTAATGGTTGTTGACTTTACAATCGCCACATTTATTAAAATCGGACAATATTTAAAAAGTTTTAAAAACAATAAACAATAAAATACAAAATGAAATAAGTTTTACTCATAAAATATATAATTGCACGTTGTTGATGTACATATATGTATGTATACATATACATATATGTATGTATACATATACATATATGTAGTTACATATGTATAGCTACATCTGGCATATGGCTCACGTTTATTTCAACCAGCTTCTGTTAAGAATATAAAGTACGTATAATTTTGAAATAAATTTAAAAATATATTAACAAAATGCAAATAAAGGTTTCTAGCATATCTTCTAAAATGAAAAAAGGATTTATATTTAGTCTCCAAGTTACACTTATAAAACTTCCAAGCTAAAAACTAAAAATATAGAGACAAAAGTAGTCACAGCTTATTTAAACCAGTTATATAAAAAAAACATATAAATTAGGCATAATAATGTTTTATCTTGTTTTAAACTTCGTATGGCGTCCTTTTTGATCAATAACAGCTTTTAGCCTTTTTGCCTAGATTCCCTAACTTTCGTATAGTTTGAAAAGTTATTTTTGCCCATTCTGCATTAGCACAGTGCTTGCGGATGTTTTGATGTAAAATTGCTCATAAGTTCTCAATAACATTCAAATCAGGTTACTGTGTCGTCGATTCCATCAATTTCAAATCAGACATGACTGCACAATAGCTGATTTATGTTTCGTGCCAAACGTAAGTTTGATCCTCCGAGCCAAAAATACTAAACTTCGACTCGTCCGCAAAAATATCATGCTTCCAAAATTTTAGCTCTTTGCTAAGGTGCTCTTAAACAAATTTTAGAGGCGCTTGTTGAGTTTTACTGTTAATAAAGTGTTTTTCCCGGATACTGTACCATTAAAATCATGGATTCGAAGTACATAACGAATAGTTGCTGCACTACATTTTTTGTTAAGCTCATTTTTAACTTGCGTAGCCTTTTTTTCGAACAATATAACGCTCATCAACTTTATTCAACATTTTTGTTAGGTGATTTTCTGATCTTATCATTAATCCAGTTCTCGTGCATGAAGTGAGATATTATGCTTTGCTCTGGTCAATCACTTCGGCAAACCATTTCAGTTATTTTTCGGTGCGAGTGGCCATAATTTAAATGGCTAATAACCAACTTTCTCTGTTCTGTGGTAGTACGTGGTCCCATTGCCGTAATTTGCACTAATTAACCACTTAACGGGAACAACCATATAAATTCATTGCATAAAATATACTCTTGAAATTTATCATTACTTGAGAAGGGATGCCAATTTAACAGTTCGTGTAATAAGCTAAAAGTGTTTGGTTGAAATAAGCTGCTTCTGTTTTGTATTATCTAAGCCACATATTTTTAGAAGTTTTGTTTTATACATTCTTTTTAATTTAGGATACATATAAAACAAAATTGAAAAAGTTATGAATTTTTTATTTGCATAAAAGTTATAGTCAGTTAAATATTATAACTCAAGTTGGTTGAAATAAGTTGAGAGCCAATGTAGATATATATGTATATATCATGATAATTCCATAGTTTTGCATTATCATGTAAGTAATACATATATGAGTCATTCCATGTCATACGGTACGTATTTTTTACATCACTAAATTGTATTACTTCGGCAGTTTGTGAATGCATTCTTCTCTTAGAAGTATTTTATACGTGTTTTAAGAAAAAAATATGAAAATTTTTTTTCAATTGTTATGACCAATTGAACTTTGATGAAATGGCGATTTTTTCAAAGAGGTGTGTACATTCAATCGCACGTAACTCCTGAAATACTGGACCGATTTTAATGTGCTATACCTTGTTTTGAAGGTAATTTCAATTTCTTCTAAAATACCAAAGCGATATAACATATCCCCATAGCATTTTTTTAAGTTTGTATCATTTTCATCCTTTTATTTCGATTTTCAAACTGATTACATTTTTTTTTTAAATTTTGAGGGTATGTTCTTATAGGTCTTTTTTACAGACTGTGTGAGTTTTGAAGTGATTTTATAAGAAAAGACTTTAAGCTTGAACAATTATTAGGATAATATTTATACCCTACACCACAATAGTGGGGACGGTATATTGGATTTGTGCTGATGTTTGTAACGCCCCTAAATATTGGTCCAACACCCACCTTAAAGTATACCGATCGGCTCAGAATCACTTTCTGAGTCGATTTAACGACGTCCGTCCGTCCGTCTGGCTGGCTGTCCATGTTAAGCTTGTGCGCAGAGTACAGGTCGCAATTTTTAAGATATTTCGATAAAATTTGCCACGTGATAGTTTTTCGGCCCAAGGATTAATGGAATTAAAACTGGTGGAAATAGGTCCATTATTTTACCTGACCCCCATACAAATGTCCTCCCGAAATTGGGGTTTACCGATCATAAATCTTTCAATTATGCAAGTATGCAAACAAATTTCACAAAAAATGAGTAATAAATGAAGCTAAATCACACCTAAAAATTTCGTGAAGATCGGTCCATAATTAGTCGTAGCTCCCATATAAGGCCCACTTGCCGAAATCACTTTAAGGACCATAAATCTCTTAAAAATTTTGTTATCCGAATAAAATTTAACAAAATGGAGTTTCTTATATACATACAAATAGGATGACACCTAATTTTATAATAGACAGTTCACAAATAGTCAAAACTCCCATATAAGACCCTCTTCGTAATTCACTTTAACCACCATAAATCTTTTAAACGTATTTATATCGTATATATATAGGTTTAACACACATAATATTTATATTCACGGAAGTCATGGCACCAAATTTTTGGATGATCGGTCCATAATAGATAATATCTCCCATATAGCGCCCATATCTGAAAAACTGTTTTGTTGATATACTGGGTGTAGGGTATTATATGGTCGGGCTTGACCGACTATACTTTCGTACTTGTTTTATACTCTGTTTGTTAAATTACACTCAAGATTATTATGAAAATTATGGTAAGAATTGCATCCACAACAAAGGTGAAGGGTATATAAGATTCGGCATAGCCGAATATAGCACTCTTACTTGTTTTTTACTAAGTTTTATAGACTGTTTTTAAGTTTTTTTTTTAATTTTTTGTTAATTTGTTCTTACTTAAAAGACAAGAAACTCATCTAGAAATACTAAAGTACAGAATTGAAAGGAACCATAGCCGATTTCTTAAAATATTTTAATTTTTAAATAATATGATTTTATTATTATTATTATACTCGTATACAACAAAAATTTAATTTCTTGTACTGTTGTACATGTAAAAATACTTTACCGCAGCTTTTTATAGAAAATAATTATTTACACAGTTTAGAATGTAAAAAATTTAGCTTGTTAATAAATGGCGAGGGAAAAAGTTAACTTTGTTGTTTTTCCTTTATATAATCAGTGTACACATACATAAATAGTTGTGTTTTTATATACATACATATCAATAAGTGTTATTTGTTGGTTTACTAATTCCATTTTCACTATATATTCAGCTCAAACGGCCTAGAAATGAGTACATATTTTATAATAAACATGTACACTAGTGTTATTACTATTTTTATTATTTTACATTACAAAAATAAAACCCCTCAAATTCGAGGAATAATTGCATTCAGATGGCATTAGTAACATTAAATTTAAGATAAATTTAAAAAAGTTCCCCCTTTTTTCATTTTTAATTTTTTTTAATCTTCTTGTAGAAAAAAGGGACTGGAAAAGGTTCAAGTCTTCAACAAATTCATTTAGTCTCTTTTAAACCACCATAAAATGTCTTCTAGAAATTCCAGCAATAGTGTAAAGGCAAACAGGTCTATTTGGGCGAAGAATCTACCTTCCTCTTCTAAACAGAAAAGGGATCCAAGCATTTCATCTGTTGAAAAGCTCTCCAATCTCACACGGATGCCGACAAACCGCCACATTCTTGGAAACTTCACTTTTCTGTTCAACAGCGAGAAACGGCGACTGGATCGAATCAAAAATATGATTACGGATATAGAATTGCTCTGGAGGGAAACTCTAGACTTTCCACTTTTATCTAGCGCACTCATCAGGAAGAAACTCAATAGGCTGATTGATCTAAATGACAAAAACAAAAAGAAACCTTCTGACAAATTCACTGCAACACTTTCTCAGTTATTTGATGTCACCAACGTGAATGGAGAATGGAAAACCTCGGAAGATAAAGAGTTCTACCAGAGTCAAGTTGAGAGTGGAGGTAAGGTTGGTTATTCAACGGCCAAACAAGCCCCTTTGGAATCAATCCACCCAAGAAAACGAATCCGACTATCAATATCTCAAGCTCAAACCAGTACTTCTCAAACGCAACCCACATATGATATTGTCTCTGAATCTGCCTCCGATTCTTCACCTAAGTTTCCAAGCTCTTCTTGCACGTCATCTTCTTCTGAATGCAAACCGAAATACAAAAGAACAAGCACTACAACAGCAAGTTTACTGGTACTGGAAAACAACATTTCTACACATAAAGCACATACCGTTCTTGCAACCATTGCTAAACAGGGTCATGATGTGCCGGTGCCAAGTCAGTCTGGAAATGCGTAAAAAATTCAAAGCAAAGATCCCTATTGCCTTAAGTTTGATGGTAAAAGAATCCAAGGGGAAGAGTATCAAGTAGTTCTGCTGAAAAATACCACAACTGAAATCAAACTCGGTATTCTGAAATCTGAGAGTGGTTCTGCCGCGACCATTCACAAGAAACTACATCAGCTAATTGATGAATACGATGCTTGGGAAAATATTCGCATGATAATCTGCAACACAACAGCAGTAAATACTGGTCGTTTGCACGGGATTGTAAAGCTGATTCAGGATGATGTCTTGAGCAAGGGCTTTCAGAAGCCACAATACATTGGCTGTCAGCCCCATGTACTCGACCTCCTTCTAAAGCACGTCATGAATTTTCTTATTCAAGAGTCAACTATCAAACCAGAACTGAATTATTCCTTCATTGACAAATTGAGAGAAAACTATGTCTCTCTTCAGGCTCATTATCACCAAGTTGCGACAGATGATGTTAACACAGACGAGAACTCTGGATAGCGAGATGATTTAAAGTTCTTATATGAACTATGTCAGGCATATCGTCAGTACAAAACAACTTTACGAAGGCTCCGAATCAGCTGGAAGAAACTTCCAAACTTACACCAGGCAAGATGGAACTCACGTGCAATATATGCTGTTATAGCCTTTTTCTGATGCCAGAGTGGCGCCGCATCCTCGGTACAGCATGTGACTTCATCTGTTATCAATGGGCAAATGCTTGGTTCAAGTCGCAACACTACAACGAAGCGTCCTTCACTGAACTGTTAACCTCACTCACCAAGACAAAATGCAAGAAGGCAATTAAGTGGTTGAAGATGAGCTGGTCGGTCGAGGAGTCATTAATTGACATTCCCAGATCTAACCAAAATGCTGAACGTGCTGTAAAACAGATGGAGGGACTACATACGAACTCGAAAAAATTTGAATTTCTGAATCTGAAGTTCATAGGAAAAAATAATTTTTAAACATTTTTTTTTGTACATTCTGTACTTATTACTAACTGTTTTAAATAATAATTTTTTTACTATTAATCTTTTGAATAATCCAAAAACAGCATGTAATTTTTTTTAAAAAATAATTTTTAATTTTTTTCATCCGAATGAAGGGGGAACTTTTTTTAGAAAACACAAAAATCAAATTAATATTCTCACATTACACAAAAAACTTCCTCGCTTTCAAGTGGTTTCATAGTTTTTTTTTTTTGTAATTACACTAATGTACATATGCAAACACATAACTAAATTACTGGAAATTATATTTTACGAGAATGTTATTAACCCTTTGAGAACCGTAAGCAGTAATAATGTTCCATCGAATAGTTCTATACCAAAAATGTTGAAAAATAATCGCTATGTGTGCACTATTATGTAAAGATAGCAAAAAGCAGGGCCAGAATGGTAATCGTAATCGGAAATCATTGAAACCTCCACCAATTTTGCTTCTTGAAGATAGTTCAAATAATTTAGTTTAAAGTCTCAATGACCTGAAAGATTGGAAAATTGTTCCCCAAAGAAAAGGTATTGTGCAGCAAACAAAATTTGTTATACTATACACTTTGGACAAAAATAATTCAATTATGGGGAAAGCCAAGTAGTGTCAGTATTGATCTTATACAGAGGACCCAATCCAAAATTCCTTGGATCATGATGGAAGCACCATGGTATATAAGAAATTAAAACGTCCATTAAGACGAAATTAGAAAATACGTGAGAGAGACTTCTTGAAGTTACAACATCATCCGAACCCGATTGCAAGACTTCTCACTAGAACTCTAACATGAACAAGAATACGTAGAGTGGAAAGTCACTCTTCTAATCTGAGGCCCATTTATCCATTATGGCTCCGTTACCACCACAGCAAAAATCCTTGCATCTCTTAATTTCTATTACAAATACTTAATACAAATAGATACATACATATGTATAATATCAAGTCGTGTTTCTGAGCTTTTGCCATTTTTACTTAATTACAAGTTACATCACTTAAAAGTTGGCTGAGTTCAGGAAAAAAGCTTCCTAGTGGTTTCCGTACCAAAAATTATGTACCATTAATTACAATTATTTTTATATTATTTTGCAATTCATAATTATTGGAATTTATTTAGGAATTTTATTACAAGAACATTTGTTGAATAAATTAAGTTTTTATAAAACTTGTGTGTTTTATTCAAAATCACCGTGGAAGTCATCAGAAGTTATTTAGACTGGCGCATCTCTAACAGGCTCTCTCAACTGCAAGTAAAAAGTTTTTAGTTTTAGTTATATGATTTTAATACTTACGAGTATTGTAAGGGAAAAAGAAAGTGAAGGCAGATTCAATAATTAAAAAAAAAAAATTTCTAAACAATAATATTCTAAGTGATTTTTTTTAGAAGTATGAATTTCTTACTTTTTACTTTCAATCGACTTCCAGCACAAGTTATTATTACCGGGTTGTCCTCAAATTTTGCATCAGTTAAAGCAAATCCATATTTTTAGAGTGGGTGCAGCCGACATACGGCTTTAAGGTAAAAAACAAATATCCACGTCAAATATTAGTATAAATATATGTTTTGTGCATATGTAATAAATATTGCATGCCTTACATAAAAGACTTGAGCTTAGAGCTTACTTGCAAAGTAAAGCTAGATTTACACGATTGAAATGTTCTTCAAAATTGCTCTTCAAAATGCTTCAAACTCGTGGAAACAGCACAATTTCTTCAAAATTTATTTATTTAATAGTTATAAAATAAATATGTTTTGAAGAAATTTTTCTGTTTACACGAGTTTGAAGCATTTTGAAGAGCATTTCAATCGTGTAAATCTAGCTTAATAGGTTTGTAACAATGTATTTAAAAAGACTGCAAATATAAGCGTTAAAAAAAACTACGTGTGACGCTCAATATATTTTGTGACGATCAAGAGATTTTGTTGCACGTAAACAAGAAATAATGTCAAATTTAAAGCTTAACGAAAAAAAGTTTATTCTATTACAAAAAGTAAATAAAAAACAAAAATTCTTCAAAAAAAAAAAAAAAATTTCATACAAAACTAAACATGTACATATTCTTTGATGCCTTTAACAAAAATGGAAAAAAGGAAGTAATTCTTGAAGAAACTTATACACATAAGTAAATATTTGACACAAAACAATAACTTAACTTAATTTAATTTATAAATTTTCATTCGAATTCTTATTCTGAATCTGTATAAACTTCTCATTAATTTTTACAACTTTCGAATTATGTTTGTGGCAAAAACAGAATCAATCAGTAATAATAAAAATTAAACTCAAATAGACCACGACTATACCTTTCTTTCTTCTTTATTTTATATTCGTCATTACGCGCTTTATCGAGCTTTATTTTCTCTCGATATCTCTTTCAGCCGACGTTCATTTTGTTGTTTTACTCTTGAAAATTAAAAAATAAAATCAAAATTAAGCATTTTAAGCTATGAAACAATATATTTCAAAAGTGATACTCATAAAATATTTGCCTACTTTGTTTTTTTTTCGTAGGCAATTTATTTCTCAAATTCACAAATTATAAAAAAATTAGTTGAAACCATCTAAACAATGATTGTCAACTTCAATTTTTTAAGAAATTAGAGTGACGCTCATGAAACTTTATCGCGCCCTTAGCATGGTGTTCACAAAAACTACGAAAATGCACACTTTTTTTAATAGATTTTTTTTTTTGCTTTTTTCACTTTTGTAATAATTAAAGTTTGTACTTTCCTTACGTTATTTACTTTATTTAAACTTGAAATTGAAAACTAGTAATATTTACTTAATTTATAAATAAGTGACGCTCAATGCAAATTGTGGGGACAACCTTTCTTTGCAACGCCAAATTCGCACTAATTAAATTTTGACGACTATAACAAATCAAAACACAAGAAAGAAACACAATAATTCTAATAATTTTATTAAGTGTTGCATATTTACTTTTTTCTTGATTTTATTTTATTTTGTTTACTAAAAATTATAACGGGGGACACATGCTTTTGTATGGAAGCAGTCAGAGGGAGAAACAAAACACCATTCTGAATAATCAAAAAAAAAAAACAAACATACAAATTTGAGAATTACGTTTTTTTTTGTTACATATTCCTCGCTTATCACTCTCACATTTTTGTTTTTTTTTACCTAAGATAGTAGTGTAAAGTGCGGGGACACAAAAATTGCGTCTTTTTTGAAATTGACCCACATATGTATGTATATGTATGTATGTTTATATATCTATGTTTATTGCATAGAGCGTGTTTATGTCAAGAATCGTTATAAGTTTTATGAATTCACCATTTAAATATTACTATTACTATTTGTATTTGTATTATTTGTTATTAGCCATCTAATATTTACAGTGTTGGAAAAAATAATAAGATCGGCTTCTTAATGTTCAATGATGCGAAGCATTCAATTTAGAATTTAACTGTCATTAGATTTTGTGCACTAAAGCACAGGAACAGGTAGAAACAGAGCATTCTCTTAACAAAAGAGTTAAAACAAGCTAATATTTTAGCACAAGACGTACAAATTACAAATATACGGGGTATCAATCGCCATCGTCGTTTTACGACTTTTTTTAAATCTATTGATAATAATTCTCTCGCGTATTGTACTGACATCCGCGGCTTGGTTTTAACAATATGTAATATGAATGTAATCCTGAATATTGGCACTTATTCATCGATTCGTCCAAAAGTAGCTTAAAAGCAGTGTCACTAATTTAAAAAGACCTAAGCACAAATACTAAAGAGACATACGCATCAATGAAAAATATGATAGAGTTATTTAAATATGAAGACCACAAGTGAAAAATATGCGCAGATTTAAAAGTGGTGTCTCTTTTAAGAGGCATGCAATTGGGCTTTACTAAAAATATGTGCTTATGGAATACGCGTTTCCATGGCGACCAGTACAATACACGGGATTGGGCTATAAGTGAGGAAAGCAGATTGCATAGAAATAATATTATTGAATTACCACTTGTACCGATGGAAGAGAATTTGCTTCCTTCACTCCACATCAAACTGGGTATTGTAAAAAATTTTATAAAAGCATTGAACCCAGATGGAATTGCTTTTACCGAATTGCGCCGAATTTTTCCACGATTAAGCATCATGAAAGTAAAAGAAGGTATGAACTCTAGCTACTTTATTAAATTAGATTTATATTTCATATCATAATGTTTTTATTTTACAGGAATTCTTAATGGCCCGGACATTCGTCGTCTAATGAAGGACCAACAATTTGAACTTGCATTGAATGATATGGAGCTATTGGGCTGAAATTGTGTGAAATCCGTAATAGAAAATGTATTAGGAAATCATCGGTCTGAAAATTGGCGAATTTTAATTGGAAATATGCTAACCGCATTTAAAAACTTAAACGTCAGAATGTCATTGAAGATACAGTTTTTGCATTGTCATGCAGAAAAATTTAATGAACAATCACCAGCCGAGTCTGATGAACATGGCGAGAGATTTCACCAAGTAACAGCCGGACTCAAACAACTTGATTCGCTATTAGGGAATATTAGTTGGAATCTGCAGGAGAAACAAGAATAAATTTGTAAATAAAAACTTAAACTTTAATTAACAACAAAAATAAATGTTTTAATTCTTGAAGTTTCGTATGGTTATTATATGTTTCATCTTTTGTGAATTAAATCAAAAGTTGTATACAGATTTTAATTATTTATGTCTTGTTTTGTGTGGAACTTTGTTTGCTTTATGTGCAGAAAAAAGGAGAAGCACAGCTGCGTTTTTCATTTTTTATGCTAAAAAACTATTTTTTTTTTGCCAAAAAAAACTATGTTTCTACAGCGACTGCGCACATTGGACAAAGTTTAACTTTACTTAAAGAAAATTTCATTGCGGAATTTCGGGTTTTTTAGTTTATTCTATAAACTAAACCGTTTTCGAGTTACGCGAATATATGTTGTGCAACCTCCTTCATTTTCGAAATAACGGTATATTTCGAAAACAAGAGCTAACCTAAAAAAAATCGGTTAGCACCACTGGATTCCGAATAAGGTTAACCCACCAGGTGCCCCGCTTGTCACAAAAAAAGTGTCAAATTCTAGCACAGTGTTATTATTGTGATTTTTTTTTCCTGTAAAAACTGGAAACTTCTTTGCCCTGAAAATATCGGTAATAGTTATTATGGGTCTTTGATTTTTAGAAGTTTTTTAAATTATTTTACGCTTTAATTTAGTAGTTACTAGATTGGTTTGAAACGTTAAGGGGAAAATTATTATATTTATACCCGCACACTCGTAGAAAATGTGTGACATACTTTTCCTATACAGGCCAAATTTAGTTTTTGTTTCTTTAAATGGTTATTGTAGAAGAACTGCATGCCCTCTTTCTATTTTTGAAATAAAACAAACTTGAGAGAAATTTCAGTGAAAACATTTGTTCCAACGGTAAAAGGGTGTTCACGATTGAAAATAGTTGTGTAAGAAAAAAGTTGCTCATGTAAAAAATATACGGAATCACATTATAATGGGATTTTTAAGGTTATGTGGTTATACAACACTACATTTATCTATTTGTTTCGTTCTAACTTAAAAATGATGGACTAAAACATATTCTAATATACATATATGGTCATCATAAATAATAAAATATCATAGTTATCATATTATCTATATTATCAATACTAATCGCTATAAATTTACACTTGTACTAATGTTTTCGAAATACTGACAGAATAATCAAATTTACAATCGAAATCAGAATTAGAAAATATATATTTTTTTAATTTCTTATTGTTTGCTGTATTTTTTAAGACCGCGCATTTGAACGTTGGTTTGCTTGCTTGCAACTCTCCTCTATGCGGTAAGAATATAATAAAGTGTTTTCTTCTGTCATGGCTGTGGTGGCACTCAACAGTATGAAAGAAACTTTTTGTTTTCAAAATAAAAATCTATACAGCCAAGGAAGAAGACGAATTCAACAGAATACAATGCATAAATTTATAATATTTTGTGGCATGTCAAGGACACATTCTTCAAGTTTTTCTATTGTTCTCAATAAAAGCGAAAACAAACGAATGGTTGAAAAAAGTTAGGTTCACAAAAACTCAAAAATATACAATTGTTCAATTCGGTAGTGATGTTGTATGTTGTATATTGTATGATACAACTATCTGATTGTGAACACAATTTTGGTCAAAGCGGTATGTTTATGTTGTCAAGCCTTCAAAATGTTTAAAGTAAAATATGAAAGAAAAATCAATTAAAAAATTAATATTAGAAATGAGAACAAGTAAAGCTATTAAACTATGAATAACTATTAAATAAATAAATTTTGAAGAAATTTTGCTGTTTACACGAGTTTGAAGCATTTTAAAGAGCAACAGTGTTGCCAGAAAATGAACTTCAAAATATGATAAAACTTGAAAAATTAAGTGCTAAAATGTTCTACAGAAGAAAAAATAAGTGCTCAATTTTTTCAATCTAACAATACAATTTTTATTTCAAATGTTACAAATATAAATTATAGTTTTCTAATTTTGTTCCTAACAATTATTGCCTTGTTTTAAAAAATTACATTTCATACATTAATTCAAAAATTTCCGTGTTCATTTACTTACCACACCGAAAGAAATTTAGTTGAAATATTAATAAAAGTTATTTTTACTTTGCTGATATTGCCAACCAACGGTAGACGCAGCAAAAATAATACAAAAATTTGTATTAATAATAAATAATAATACACACATTGTAAAACATAAGTAAATTTCGTTCTAACTCATACCATGTAATAAGAAATATGGTAATTCCCGAATTCTATTTCTCAATAAATGGTGAGTGAAATAGATGATGTGTATAAGTAGATTTTGGACAATGAACATTGCTGATGACGCCCTTGGTAGGGCCATTCAGTATGCCATTTGTCTGGAAAAAAATATAACTTTACAATGGTATTCTTCGAGTTATTATTTAAAAAAATAACTCAACCCAAAATAATGAAAAATTTTCTCTAATAATAAATACTAACAGTCTTATTCAGAACAAATTAAAGTAGACTTCAAGTGTACTTTAAGAAAACTTTGTATGAAAATTTTGTCTTTATTTTTTATGAATACGGCAATAAAAGTTCAACCATAGTATTCTGTAAAAAAAATTAAAAGTTATTTTTTATTTCTGCAAAAGTATTTTTTGGAGTAAAAGAGTAAAAATTTTTTCGAGAAAATTTTTTTTTTATCAAGCAAATTATGCTAAAAAGCATTTAGCTAAAAAGCATTTAGCATAATTTTTAAAAATTTCAATGCATTTTCGAGAAACAATATGCTAAATTTAGCACTGAAAGTGCTAAAATGGCAACACTGAAGAGCAATTTTGAAGAAAATTTCAATCGTGTAATTCTAGCTTAAGAGTATATATTCGGATGTGCCGAGTCTTTTATACCCACCTCCAAATATTGTGTAAAATTCGGTTCGATATGTATGTGTATGTATGTAGGTTAACGAGTTTTTCGGAAGTATTCCTCATAATTAAATGCGCTATAACCCATTATGAACTACCCTATAAATCTTTATATTTAGATTATTATGATTTTATAGATTTTTTATTGTAATTAATATGTATAAGAATTTTTTGAGGAATAATTTTGTTTATTACCAGAAGTATTATTTTTTGTTCTTTATTTTGAGCATTTAAGTGATTTTTGGAAATTAACTTTGTATAAGGAGGCTATGTCAAAATATGGAAATATGGATGCAAAAAAATATCTTTTTGAGATTTCTCATTGCATGAAACAAATTTTTTGCTGAATATTGCATGGATACTGTTTTTCTATAGACATTTATGTACCATAAAGTCATATTGCAGGAAGATATTTGTATGAGGCCTGTGAGAAGTCGTGTAGTGATTCTAAAGATTTTCAACAGGACTTTTCCTTCCATAATAAAAATAAAGATCCTACTGGATCGATTTTGCCCGTTTTCAATACAAAATATTTCGGTGAAACAGAGAATGTTTGGTAAAAATTTAATATTTTTTTTTCGAAGCTCTATCGTGCCTTCATCAGGCGAACAGACGGTTAGACGGACGGACATGTCTAGATTGATTAGGAACCAGACTGTAGAGACTTTATGGTTTTACGGCCCATATTTCAATGTGTTGTAAATGGAATGGCAAACTTAATATACACCGATCTTTATGGTTTTAGCTTTAAAAGATTTTAACCGTTTTTTTTTATCTTGTTAGAAAGCTAATTTCTTACACATTCTGATTCTTTTACACTGAAATGCAAAAATAAATATTAAATGGTAAAATGTTTGCAAAAACTGAAAAAAATTCATATTTTCCCCTTGTAAATGTACCACCAACCTTTGAGCAACGATCGGCACGGGTTAATTTCGTTTAATTGATTTTAAATTTCGGCTATCTTAATATCTGGAAAGGGGCATCATTTTTTGGGGTCCAAACAAACAAAATTCGGACATTGATTTTTTGCGTTGAATATGTCATATGTAGAACACGAATGCCGATTTGAATTCTTTAAATAACATTATTGATTAAAACAAAAAACAGTCAATATTTTACTGAATTTTAAATGAATTTTTCAATTCAGTTTCGGCACGGGTTCAAGTTTCCGATTGGTTAGCTACTAAACAACCAAAAAAAAAAGGACCATCCAAAGCAAACATATTTTTAAGGGAAGGTCTGCATATGTAATTATTGTAGACTAACCTAAAAATACAAAGGCGTATTTATTTAAAACATTATATTGTTAAATTAAACTAATGCCCAAAAGTCATGTTCTTGGTGAAATGAATATTTTTTTTATGATTTAAATAATATTTCTATAAACTCACGCATACTTACATAATTCAAGTATAAATATGTACATTAGACCGACTCACAGATAAAAGTAAAATAAATGAAAATCTGGGTGTGGTCAACGATATTTCCAATTATGTATACTTTAAGATATTTATAATATTTTTTGCATTGCGATTATTTACTTCGCAAGCATGAATACGACCTACATAAGTGACAAGAAAATAGGAAAATTAAAAAAAAAATAATTCTTTTTTGACAAGCATGCCAAAGTGTATTGTTATTATATGAGGTTTTCATCTCCATACAAAGCGAACCGTTCTAACATACTATCCCCCTTATTCAAAAACGATTATTAAATTTAACAAACGTTTATTAAGACAGATTTGCATATAAACATTTGCTTAATAAACGTTTGTTAAATTTAATATTCGTTTTTAAATAAGGGAGTTTATGTGTTAAAATAAACCTAAGATTTAAAGTAAATAAAATTTTAATTTTTTTTTGCTGTAGAATTAAGTAACTAACTGTGTTGTTTCATACATACATATCATATATGTATATTAATAAAATAAATAGAGAATACATACATATACGAGTATGTGTATATGTATAAACATTTTCAATTTCATTATTTATATTAGGGCTCTACAGATTGTAACTGGCATTATCCACTATGATTTAATCAGATAATTTACTCTACTTTACTTCAGTTCTATTAGCTTGGGCTATTTATTTCTAATATATTCGTAGTTGGAGTTCTGCGCATTCATTCAACTTGTTGTTAAAAAAAGCCTTTTGAAGTTTTATATCCGATTACAATTCACATTTACAAATAATGATATTCTGATTGTCCGCTTACAGTGGCCTGCTTCCTTCCTAGGCACTCTTTGACATGCCGCCCTTTTTGATTATACAAAAGTGATAATAAAAAACCATATAATTTTTAAT
This sequence comes from Bellardia bayeri, assembly GCA_950370525.1. Classification (NCBI taxonomy): domain Eukaryota; kingdom Metazoa; phylum Arthropoda; class Insecta; order Diptera; family Calliphoridae; genus Bellardia; species Bellardia bayeri. Next base: position 40,404,043 of record OX493268.1, on the reverse strand, counting down.
TATTATGTATTAATTTCTATTAATTTAGATACACATATGTTTTTCAATTCACATGTACTTATACATATATATATATATATCTCATATCAGTCTTATTTTTCATAGATATTTAAATTTTTTATGCATGCATAAAATTTTGTTTATAATTTGCAAACAAAAAATTTGTGCAGAACGCAGTATTTGCCAATGAATCTTCGAGTTGATAATGTAAATGAAAGCATTCATTTGCTAAGAGACATTAGCAAGATAGATCACCAGGATATTTTTTGGCGAGTTTATTTGCCTGACTTTTTAACTCAGTTGTATCTATTTTATATAAATTATCAAAAAAAAAAGCTGAAGTTTACAAAAACCTTTTCATATGCGTTTTTACGTTCGGATAATTGTAAACTCAGAGTAACTAAAATGGGAAAATTGTGCTCTTTCATTGACCCGTGATTCATCTGACTGAAGTTTTCTGGTTTTTCTGCGACGAGTATCATAATGATAATAATCCTGAACTCCAAATAGCGCTTTGGCTTTTTCTTCAAATTCTTCAAATTGTTTATTTCTCATATCCTGAAGAAATGAGGCTAGATAACCGTAAATTTGGTTAACAGATGATAAATCAGCGTGTGATCCCTGTAATTTCTTACTAGCATCATTAAAACGGTCTAAAATTACATTCCAAACAATGACTAGAATAGCTGTTTCTAGATGCGGTAATTTAAAACAAAACTTAGCCAAATCAATTTTCAAAATTGAATTGTCTTACATTCTCTTACCTTTAAATTATGCCGCCCTAGGCCCAGGCCTCACGGGCCTAGGCGTAAATCCACCACTGCCCACTTATATAACCATTTCAGACCGTGATGCATTGATTGTGCGAGTGGGTTTCGGTTTCACTATTTTTGCTTCTGTTAGCCCAATATGAAATAGACTGGCATGCATCGATTGTGCTGATGGTTTTTTATATTTGCTTCTCACATTTCTCATCTGTTTGATTTGCCATTACTCGAATAATTGCGAAATTCTTGAGTCACATTTCAGTTTCAGCAAAATGAACCGTGGAATTAAGTGTCTTTAAATACAAAAGTATTAATCGTTTACAATATTTCAAACTAATTCATGCAATAAAAAAAATGTGTTTTAGTTAAAAATATTAATGAAAATCGACCGAGATGCATCAAGTGTGCGTGTCCTGAAACTCATTGAAGGATATTAAAATGATAAAACCTGATTATATTTTTATACGCTGTACAAATCACATATTCCAAAAAACTATAAAAAAAGTTCATGGTAGTTTTGCGTCAGATCTGAAGGAGATAAAGTTATTTTAAATGTTCACAAACTCAGATATAAATCTAATGAAAATTGTTTAACATGTCACAGAATAAATATGTTTCAGTCTACTCTCATTTACTAAAAAAGACAATAATAACAATGAAAAATCACATTGAAATAAAAAAAAATTATAAAGGAAGAAACTGTATTGTGTTTGTGAGTACTCAAGTGTATTGGTGCTTAATAAATGTTGCCGTTGGCATTGTTTATTATTTTAATTATGGCCACAGCAGGTGTTGTTGACAACTGAGCAAATAATTTGCAGCAAAAATTTCGTGGTAAACGCGCATTAAATTGCTGAATTATAATTTTCTATATCAATCAGACGAGTATTTTTATTAAATATATGTATTATGTATTTACTTTTATATACGAGTATATACATATAAACACGTATATACATATGTATGGATTTGTGTATATATTTCAAAAGATTGTTACTTGTATTTATATTTACATTTATATGTTGGCAATAAGCAAATCTTTTTTACAATATTTGTATGAAAATTAATTAAATAATTTTGGATAATAAAAATAGAATGTCAGCAGTATAATTTATGACATATTCTCTAGCAATTTTAAAGAATTAACTCAAACTTTTCAATGAAAATTCAAAGTTATTGATTCATATTTAAAAATTATATTTTATAATTAAATTAAATATTTGATTTTATTATTTATTTATTAAGTCAATGGATTAAATCTTTACAGACTTTTATGAAAGTATAATTACAATTTATTTACAAATAGTATAAAAGTTTAATTAATTTTTTTTATTTTTTTTAATATAATTGTGTTACTTTCTTTGGAAGGGGGATAGATTGAAAAAGTAAAGGTGGTGAAAGGAGAAAGCGTTTTTTTATATCAATACTCTGCAATTGCGCATTATGTTTGTTTTTAGTGCAGCCATGCAGCGCCTCTGGTGGTGTGTAGGCGCATTATTTTTTTAAAGCTTGATTTTATAGCCTTCATTTAATTATTTTTCTTCGGTGGCGTTTCAATGCTATACCACCGAAGGAGGGCGCTGTGATAAATATTAGTTATGATGGATAGAAAACTAATAATTATCAGAAACTGATGTTGTTTGCAGTGATGCCAAGTGTAGGGATTTTTCCCTTTTTGTAGGGATTTTTTTAAAAAATTTAACATGTAGGGAAAGATTTCTTACTTTTGTCGAATTGTAGGGATTTTTTTAAATCGCAGACTTTTTTTTTGACAACTTAAAATTTAATATATTCCAATTGTATGCTTTGAAATAAAAAATATATACTTTTCTTTAAGTGTATCATTAGAAATTCTTAAATCTGGTAATACTTCTATAATATGAAATAAGTAAATACGTGGCATCTTCAATAACAACGACAAGTAAACTAAACAAGTGGGTTTTGTGTAGTTTACATGTTTTGTGCAATTCTTTTTTTTATACATAAGTACGTACGCCATCTTTTCAGGTCTCTTTAATTTTAATAAGTGAGTTTGTAATTAATAAATAACAGTAAAATATTATAAATTAAACAATAATAAAACTAATTTTAGAAAAATGTCCGACTCGTCTTCTGGTAATGATGAAAACATATCAAAGAAGTACAGAAAACAACGGTTTTGCTCAAGTTGGTTGAAAGACAAGAAGCTATTGGGATGGCTGGAGCCGGTCAAAGATGACGACTTTAAATGTAGATGCAAGGCTTGTAGTAAAGTATTAAATTGCGGTAAATTGGACGTAAATAAACATGCTAATACTCAAATGCACAAAAAAATGTTTCAAAAACAAAAACTAAAACAATGGATTCATTTTTTGACAAACATGTCCCAGAAAACAACAACGGTGTGGCCAATTTCGAGATCCGCTTAAGCCTTTTTTTTTTCTGAACACAATTTAGCAGTTCAAGTTATTGATTACCTAATACTATTACTAAAAGAAATTGTACCTGATTCTTCAATTATAAAAAAATTCCAATTAGGGCGAACCAAATGTTCAAAAATAATTCTGTTTTAGCAAGAGAAGAAAAAGATAATCTAATCAGAAAGCTTCAAATATATAAATTTTCTGTGCTAATTGATGAAAGTACTGATGTTTCTTCAAAAAAAAAAAAAAACGATGTGTCTTCTAGTAAGGTATTATGACGAGGAGCTAGAGAAGACTTTTGTACAGTTGTTGGAGTTAATTCACGTGGGCGCTGATTGTACTGCTGAAGCACTTTATGGCCTTTTTAAAAAATGTATTTTATCATACAATATTCCCTTTGATAATATCATTGGACTGTGTTGCGATGGCGCTAACGTTATTGTTGGACAAAACAATTCATTCGCGTCTAGACTTTTGACAGATAGTCCCGAGGTAATAACAATCAAATGTATATGCCACTCTGCTGCCATCATAGCAAACAAATCTTGCCTTACGTTGCCAAGAGCTCCCGAAGATTTGGTAAGACAAATTGGAACATACATTTCCGGCAGTTCAAAAGATGTTCTCAGTTGGAGGTATTCTAAGAAATGATGAACGAAGAAAAAAGAAAAATATTAAGAACATCAACGACCAGGTGGCTATCAACTCAAAAATGCATCGAGAGGATATTGGATAATTGGCAAGTTCTAATAGAATATTTTAAATTTGCAGCTAAGCAGGACAAATTGAAATCCGCAGATAGGGCTTACTTATGTTTTTTGAAATATGTGTTGAATTATTTTAACTCTTTAAATGCACTTTTTCGATCGAAAAAAATATTGGTTCATGCTTTACACTCAGAATCAACAAACATATATTTTAAACTTGGTAAAAATTTTATAAAAAAAGAATTCCTAAAGATAGATTGTGCCATAAGGTCACCTCATGTTTTATTACCAATAGATGATGTTTATGTCGGCAGTGAATGTGAAGGATTGTTGAAAACTTTTCCAAAAAGTAGTGCTCATCAGGTAAAAAACTTCACTTGAAGAAACACAAAGAAGACTGCCACTAAATGATAAGTCAATTTTTAAAAAAATGGAATTTTGAAATCCTGAAGTTGCCATTGGAAATAATAATAAAAGTGTTTACCAATTTAAATTAATATGTGATAAATATAAAGTTGACTTAAATTTACTAACACAGGAATGGTTAACTTTGGAATATAATTTTTCGGAACATGAAAAGCAAATATTATCTAAATTAGATGTTGAAGCATTTTGGTCCAAAATCTGCAAATCAAAAAATTTTAATGACAATTTGATTTTTCCAAATTTTGCAAAAATAATAAAAATTTTACTAAGTCTGCCACATGCCAATGCTGACGCCGAAAGGATTTTTTCTGTTATTACAGACGTACGCACGAAAAAAAGAAATAAATTAAGCCATGAAATATTAAATTCTATATGCATTATTAGATCTCATTTACAATCAAATTTAATTAATTGTGTAACTTTTAAATGCACATCTAGTCATATGAATTATACAGAATTGTATAAATAATTTTTTTTACTATTTTAGTTTTTTATGTTATTTTTATGGTATTTTAATGTTATTTTTATTCGTTTTTATGTTATTTTTGTATTATTTTTAAATAAACCTGAACTTATGTACCTGAATTAAAAATGTACAAATTAAAAATAAATTTTTATTTTTTGAAAAATTGTAAAAAGTTGTGTAGGGAAAAATGTAGGGAAAAAAGTGGGTGTAGGAAAAAAAAGGGATTTTTTTCCATAAGCGTAGAGATTTCTGAAAAAATCTCCTGGCATCACTGGTTGTTTGAGTGGCAGCGGCTGGGAATCGAATTCGGGCTACAAATACCAACTCACGCGTTTCAAAAAAGTAGAATCAATGTAGTTGTATGAGTTAAGTTACACACTCAAAAGCGTAGGACGCGCTGACGCCTGAAACGCGAAAAGTTCGTTTACTTTCTACTTTTGAACGCGGTGCACGCCTCACAGCTGACTTTGACAATTGCAATTTTATTTATTTTAAAGATTATGTCACCAAAAAAAATGGCAGTTGAAATAACATTTTTTATATGAGTTTGACAAGCAAACCGATAAAAAACATCATATAAAAAAAAATCAGCTGGGCATACGGCATCACCTCTAAAAGTACATAAATATAAAAAAAAATATTGACGCGGAAAATCTTCGCATGTAACTTGAAATGCCTGACGCTTAAAACGTTTAGAAAGCTTAAAACGCGTTGACGCCAAAACGCGAGTTGTGGACCTCCAGCTTAATAATCAAATGCGCTAACCAATTAAGCTACAGCACCCTCATTATTAACATTATTTATAAGGAATTCGGAGCAGACTTTGCCATTAAATTGATCGATCATAAATATTAAATTAAGCATAGTTTTACTATATAAACTAAATAATTTTATTAATTTAAGTCTATCAATCTGTGGTGGCAGGTTAATGTCAGGATTCCAAGGTAAACCACGTAGACAAAATAATTGTACAGACTCTATAGACTCTATAGATATATTCGAATATAGGTCTTACTAAGGAAATGTAAAGTTGTTTTGTGACAATAATAAATAAATTTATATATATGTCGGTGTCTCTGTGTCCTCCTTTGACATTGATTATACCAGTGGCTGCTGTTGGAGCCAAGGCAAACATTATGGGATAGAACACTTTTGTCCATAAAATGGCAATGCAGTTAATGAGACCTTTTTGGAAATTAATAGAAATTGGCGCTTTATTTATTATCATGGTAATGTGTGAAAGAAACAAAGTGTAATTTGTTGTTTAGTAAAACTCCCAGATCAAGAACATATTCAACAGGTTCAATCAGATAGTTATCCAAAGAATAATTGGCAGGAATATAATTACTTCATTGAAAGCACATAAGTTTACATTTTTTAAAATTTAAATCCATTAAGTTTTAACTGCTCCACAAAAAGAAAGTGTTGAGATCGAATTAGAGATATACTCGTATATGATCCACAAATTGAGAGAAGATTTTCTCCAATTTAGACTACGAGATGTAAAACCAAAAAGATCTAGTTTAATAAATAGCAGCTTTACTAAAGTCAGTATATACATCATCAGTTTGTTTTACATGAGATCTAGTAGTAGCAACAACTATTCAACAAGTCAAGTTTAAATCAGAATTTGTCTCAAAATAATATTTATTTCTAGATTTTGTTATACAAATATATAGCTAAAGATTTTATAAATATTATATACCAAAATATTCGTGGCTTAAACACTAAATTGTCAACTCTTTTGGTTAATAGCTATAATTTTACCTTTGATGTCATTATTCTTACTGAAACATGGCTTAACGATGGTGTATTTAATGCGGAAATCCTTTGTGATAACTACGTAATATACAGATATAATCGCAATATTCGTAGGGGAGGTGGTGTTCTGATTGCTGTAAATTGTTTATATCCATCTGAAGGCATTGTTACTGATATAGCAGATATTGAATTTGTTGCTGTTGTTGTTAAATTGAATCATAAAAAGATTTTTTTTTACTTTCTCATATATTCCTCCAGATTCTGATCACACTGTGTATCTTATTCATGCTCAAGCTATTGAAAAAGTTGCCTTACGTGCTGATATTAATGACTCCGTAGTTGTTGTTGGTGATTTTAACCTGCCGTCAATCTCTTGGAAATTGACATCTAATTTTCCATATTTGATCCCGATGAAAAATTCAAGTTAGAATGATGAGTTTTTGAATAATATTTTTGGATTATCCTTATATCTAATGAATAATGTTTGCAATGGTTTTGGAAAACTACTCGATTTAGTATTTCTTAATGATGTCGACGATTGTTCCATTTCACGTTCAGAGCCAATAAGTTTTCCGGAAGATCGATATCATCCCACTATTTCCCATCCGAAGATATGTAAGTTGAAGCCAGCTGTTACTGACAAAACGTTTTGCTTCAGAAGAACTGATCTAATTTTATTAGACAATCTTATTTGTAATACTTGACGGAATAAAGTGTTGGACATTCCTATAAATAATATTTCAGATATCGACCTAATAATTTCAGCCTTTTACAAGAAAAACTATACTTTTTTTGAAATTTGTGTGCCCAAACAACATGCCTACACTCCTGTCGGACCACCTTGGAATAATAAACAATTATCTCATCTTAAAAACGTTATAAAAAATATAAAAGAACTGGATCTGCTGTTGATTATGCAAGGTACTTTGTGAGTCGCTCGGAATATAACATACTTAATCATTCCCTATACAAGAATTACTTATTGAAAACAAAACAAAATTTTTTAAGTGATCCTAAATCTTTCTATTCATTCGTTAACTTTAAAAGAAAATCCAACGGTTACCCAGCTGTAATGAAATTTAATAATCAGGAATCCAGTAATTCTAATGTCATAAGTGATATGTTTGCAGACTTCTTTTCAACTACTTATTCCGATGCTGTGTATGATGTTAAAAGTAATTATCCATATGAGATTGCATCTAGCCAAATAATATCTTTTCCTACACTTGATTCTAACTCTATCTTAACCTGAAAAAATTAAAAATGACATTTACTTATGGTCCTGATGGTGTTCCCGCTGGAATTTTAAATCACTGTGCCGAGTCTTTCACTATACCATTAACTATATTATTTAACATTTCGTTAAAATTTGGCTATTTTCCCGAATTTTGGAAAAAATCTTATATTATACTTCTGCATAAATGTGGCAATAAATCTAATATTGCTAATTATAGAGGAATTGCTAAATTAAGTGCGATGGCAAAAGTATTTGAAAACATAATTACTGATATTCTATGCCATCAGACATCATCCTTATTATCACCTTGCCAACATGGTTTTAGAAAAGGCTATTCGACTATAACTAATTTTATTCAGTTAACAATTGTAGTTAATTCTGCATTTGAACATAAAAAGCAAACGGACGTTATATATACGGACTTTAGCTTCTTTTACGTAAATTGGATCTCTTGGGTGTTACTTCTAATAATTTAAATTGGATAAAATCTTATTTGTCGTCAAGGAAACAGAATGTTCGATTTAACAACTGTACATCTAAATGCATATCTGTTTCATCGGGAAGTCATCTTGGACCACTGCTATTTTCATTGTTTATAAATGACCTCCCTAATAGTATAAACCATTGTAATATCCTAATGTATGCTGATGATGTAAAAATATTTTTTCTTTTAACGATTATACTGGCCATGATTTTCTTCAAAATGATCTTGATAACTTTTTCCGTTGGTGCGAATATAATATGATGGAGCTAAACCTAAAAAAATGTGAATACATGCGGTTTTATAGGAATAATTTCTTAGCGGTCAACTATTACCTCGGTAATCATAATTTGGATCTTGTCGAATCATTTATTGATCTTGGAATCTTACTTGACATAAAATTAAACTTCATTCCTCATATAACTTTAACTGTAAACAAGGCTAGAGGTTTCCTTGCTTTTATAAAGCATTGGTCAAAGGAATTTTGTGATCCATACATAACTAAACAGCTGTATGTATCGGTAGTTAGGCCCATTCTGGAATATGGATCCATCATATGGGATCCTTATTATGAGATTTATAATGAACAAATTGAGTACGTGCAAAAGCAATTTTTGATTTTTTGTTTAAGAGGTTTTCAATGGAATTACTCTAATTTACCATCTTATACGATCAGATTGGCTTTAATTAAATTACCCACCTTGAAAAGTCGACGTATTATGTTAAATGTATGTTTTATGTTGAATATTGTAAATGGAAATATTAATTGTGAATATCTTTTAAAATTTTTGAAATTTAATGTTCCACGTCGTAATTCTTGATACTATAAGCCTTTACATGTAAAATTCTGTAGTACAAATTATGCTGATGCAGACCCATTTGTTAGAATATGTAGACAATTTAATGATTTATACCAACTTGTTGACTTTGGTCTTAGAATTATTAAATGTAAAATTATTGTCTTCCTCAATTGTTAAGTTTATTTTCTTTTTATTTGCATGTTTCTAATTTAAGTAAAAAGAAGTTTCTTTTGTTAATAGTCTGTAAGGAATTATATTCATAGACTAAAGAAATAAATAAATAAATATATAAATAAATAGAAAAAAATTACGAAAACAATTATTTACTCTAATTCCATCAGTTTTCTTGCTCTTGTGTGGGCAAATATTTTAAATTTTCTTCACTAACTAAATATGTAAAAACTTAAAGGTTCGAGTGACACAATTACAATTGACCCTCCTCAAAGTGTTATATAATATTTTTTTTCTATATGATCTTTTATGTATAATTTAAATTATTTAAAACCAATTCTTTTGCTATCCTTGGTTGGGATTAATTGAATAAAAGTACCATTATATGTGAAAGCCAAGCAATCCAGATTTTTGTGTAAAATCAGCTAAAATCTGCCCTGATTGTGAATTTAAATATCATTGGAAAATTGTTAAAGCGATATGAGAAATTTCTCTTGAACTGAAAATCCGGTTCACCGGTTCTATACAAAAAAATTCAGAAAGTAATTCTCTGACAGGGTTCTAAAAGTTAATTATGTGTAAAATAAAATTTGAGTAATAAATCGATTCGGACGTAATGTTTCATTATATTGCTACGTATGATATAGGAGTCTCAAAAGGCCTATTTAAATTAACTCACGACTAGACAAACATTCTTAAACCTATGAACTGGGGATTCAGAGTAAATTCTTATTGTTATTGCAAGTTAAGATTGCAGAAGATTTCACGTGATCATTAAATTTGAGAATTTAAGAGAGTATATTTAAGTTTTCAAATCGTAGATTGTTAAAGAGAAAATTATTTGACAACTTGTAAACTTACATTTAAAATTTTTATAGTCTACATGGTTTAATTTGAATTTTTTACTTCTATTGATCATAAAATCCTATTTCGGCCTAATAAAGAAATAAATGTACAAAATTAACAGATGTCTTGATTAACAGGGGGCTAATTCTGGCAGTCGTATGCGATCGAATACTTACTCGTGATTTCGAGTTTTTTAACTTTTGGGATTCTATAAGTCGTTATCGAATAATATGTATCGAAATTTCTAATGACAGCAGTCGATAGCGAGCGAGCGTTCGAATTCAACCTTGCGAGTTTTTAGTCGTAAGCAATAAACCTATCGAGTAACGTTTTTTTATAAACAAGAGAATATAAGAAAATGCAAGTAATTTACCTACTTATATGTAAAATTACTGAATGTCATATATGTACATACCTCCTGGAAAATTATATTATGCCATGAAATATTCTTTGCATTCATCACTACTCGTGCTTCTTGGGCTAAACTTTATGAGCTGACTATATAGCTTATGCGTATATCTCATTAACCCCTCGCTTCGTTATCTTACAAATGGAGCTTTGACATACATATTCCGATTAAAAAATCATTTCCAACTGAATGTTGGAAGCCTTCAGACGCCAGAAGAGATACAGTTGCAGCTAATTGAATTTTCGGAGGAAAATTTGTAGAAAGGCGCCCTTCGAACTCCAATTCGCTAAGATAATTAAAAGCTTCTTTTGTCAAACGAAAACACAAATGTTTTTTTGTTTACGATTTCTTAAATTTTTTTTCAGTGTTGTGAAAATTCAACTAAATTTTTTAATAACATGTCGATTCGTTCAGTATCGACTGATAGAATTAGAAATAAGAGCACTATCGAAATTGTTTACGAATCGAAAACAATTTCGATCACGACTGCCAGAATTAGCCCCCAGGTTCTGCTGCCCTTTACATAAATATGGATATGATTAGAAAACATGAAGGTTTTCATTGGCGTAGCAGCTGTTAGAGATCAGAATTTGAGTACAATTTGTTAATATCACAACACAAATTCTATCGCTTTAAAATAATTTAATATAAAAAGTTCATTTACTCTATTTTACTTGAATTTGCAAGCCTATGTAAAGATTACAAAACTTTTGATCGATAAAATAAATGTATAGTTAAAAGCTTATAAACCTTCAAGGTTTATTATCGAAAAAGTAATTTCCTAATAAATATTTTTTTGATTGCATTAAGCAACAAAGAATTTTTGTAATATTTTTTGCGTGAAATACAAAAAGTATATAAATTTCGCTTTAATATTTTATATTACTTAAATTTAAAATTTTTGTAATTAAAGTAAAATATGTTAGAGTTCATTAGTTTAAAAGAACAATAAAATTTTTCTTTTTACCTATGCTTACCGCCGATTTACATAAATGATCCTTTGCAAATAAATATCTGAGGAAATCTTAGAAGCCAACAAATACTTTATAACAATGTCTACAAAAAGTACTAACAACATATGGTGTTTAGTAACCTAACTAAATATATTCCATTATAAGAATCCATATTTAAAATTTTAAGTTTTTTCTTGATTTATTTCAAAGAAATACAAAACTCGCAATTTTGTGATTGCATAACAATTCAAGTTTCCTTATCTTAAAACAGCATATACAAAATGTACCAAAAAAGTACCAAAAAAAAAGATTTACCCTTTTTTACATTTCACAAATTTGAAATTTTTTAAAATATTAAAAATTTAAAGATCAATAAAAATTAACTGAGGTTTTATCAATGTTTTTATATAAAATATATTTTCTTTAGGTTTTATATGTATATTTATACATTCTCAGTTAATAAATTAGAATTGATTAAAGTTTTTATTATAATAATATTCAATTGTTGGTAGGGATTTATCTCAATGCTCAAAGTCACATAAGCGAACAAATTTCTACTTCAATGTATCATTTAATATTGAAAAAAAACAAACGACATTCACGTGTCATAAAAATATTTTCCCCTTTTGGTCCTAAAATTAAAAGGCAGAATATTTCGAATTATTATAAAAAGCCTTTGACTTGAATAAATATATATGAAATCATTATTATAATTTGTGACCTATTATATTTTGTTGTTATACCCTACATTACCATAGTGGGGAGGGTATATTGGATTTGTGCTGATGTTTGTAACGCACAGAAATATTGGTCCAACACCCACCTTAAAGTATACCGATCGACTCAGAATCACTCCCTGAGTGGATTTAGCGATATCCGTCCGTCAGTCTGGCTCTCCATGTAAAGTTTGTGCGCAAAGTACAGGTCGCAATTTTGAAGATATTGCGATAAAAGTTGGTACGTGGTATTTTTTCGGCCCAAGAATGGATGGAATTGAAACTTGTGTAAATCGGTCCATTATTTCACCTGGCCCTCATTACAAATGTACTCCTGAAATTGGGGTTTACCGATCATAAATGTTTGAATTATGCTAGTAACCAAACAAATTCCATCACAAATGAATTGTACATGAAGCCAAATCACATCTGGAAATTTTGTGCAGATCGGTCCATAATTACTCGTAGTTCCGATATAAGACCTACTTTCGAAAATCACTTTAAAGAGCATAACTCTCTCAAAAATGTTGTTATCCAAATAATATTGAACGCAAATATATTTCATATGTACTTGTATAAATAATATGGTACAATTCTATTATAATTGGTCCATAATTAGTCGAAACTCCCATACAAGACCCTCTCCGTAATTCAGTTTAAGCTCCATAAATCGTTTAAAAGTATTTGCATATATCGAGATAAAGTGTAACACATATAATATTTATATTCACAGACATCATGACACTAAATTTTTGGATTATCGATCCATAATAGGTCATATCTCCCATATAGAGCACATTTCTGAAAAAACTATTTTATACATATTCTGGGTGTAGGGTATTATATGGTCGGGCTTGACCGACTATACTTTCTTACATGTTTTAAGTTATGTATTTCCTGTTGACTCATTTAAATGTTTATTTTACGTGTAGAAATGCAAAATTGCATAAAGCATTTCCATGACATAATGTACATTGCGGTTTTCAAATATAATACCGCATTTACTGCGTTTGCATTTATGTCATCTTCAGTTGCATGTAAAAGTTTTTTTATTTTCACAAAATATTTAGATGGCTTTAAATGTCGCAGAGTATATTTTTTAGTAGACCTTTTTTAATTAAAATAAAGTGTTGAATATTTCTTTCTTTGTTTTACATCAAACAAATTTAAATGTTTTCAAGTATGACAACATTTTTTAAGCCAACTATTTTAATTTATTTTATTTATTTTATTATACATTATAATACACAATTATCAAAATATGTATGTAAGTTCTTTGCTTATTTTCTGGAAAAGGTAAATGTTCTAAAAATAATTGAATGTTGTTATGCTGATAAAAACAATTCGAAAGGATGTTTTATTTCTAATTAGATAAAATTAAAATTAGTTTTTCAATAGCATTAAAGTAAATTAAAAAAAAATTTGTTTTATTCAACTAATTTACATATGTTAACCGTTTCATTGTATTGCGCTTCTAAATCAAACAGCCTACATTTTATCTTTCAACTTAAACTATCAACTTAAATATGTATCGTTTTTCCATGTTTGCAATTTCGTGGTGGAAACGCTTTTCATTCCCAGAGGCCACTTAATTGTGCTGAATGGAGATCAAATAAGAATGTGAAAAGTTGAGTTTTGCAAGGATATTTACAACCCAGTTTCAGCTTGATAATGTATTTTCGACAAGTTCTCTATAGGGGCCTTTCTAGTTTTTTCAGGTTTATATAAAAAGAGAATCTTGAGAAAATTTATGGTGAACTATGTTTTTTTTCATTTTCATTGTCACCAGTACGCTTCGGAATCGGTTAAATATGAAAACTGAATTCAATTGTCTCACAAAGGCTCTATTCAGATATGTGAAATATAACTATGCTTTGGTTGTACAAATGTGGAAATACACATGTTATATTGTCGAACACGTTTTCTTAAAGAAAATCTTAAGATTAGCTTGGCAAAAATTCACGATTCAACAGACTTAGTATTCAAATATATAACAAGTAAGAAAGTCAAGCCCGACCATATAATACGTAGTATACACATGTATAAAACTGTTTTTTTTTTTTATAAATAGATGTTATATGAGAGATATAACCTATTGTGGACCGATCTTCCAAAAATTTAGTGACATGATGTCTCTGAATATAAATATTATACGTGTTAAACTTTATCTCGATACAAATACTTTTAAAAGATTTATGGAGCTTAAATTTAATTACGTAGAGGTCTTATATGGGAGTTTCGACTACTTATGGACCGCTCATAATAAAATTGTACCGTATTATTTTTAGACATATGAAATATATTTTCGTTCAATATTATTTGGATACCAACATTTTTAAAAGAGTTATGCTCTTTAAAGTGATTTTCGGAAATGGGCCTTATATAGGAGCAACTAGTAATTATGGACCGATCTGCACAAAATTTGTAGATGTGATTTGACTTCATTTGTGATGAAATTTGTTTGGATACTTGTATAATTTAAACATTTATGATCGGTAAACCTTAATTTCGGGAGGGCATTTGTATGGGGTCAGGTGAAATAATGGACCGATTTCCACGAGTTTCAATTCCATTCGTCCTTGGGCCAGAAAAATATCACGTACCAAAATTTACTGAAATGTCTTCAAAATTGCGACCTGTACTCTGCGCACAAGCTTGACATGGACAGCCAGTCAGCCAGCCAGACGGACGGACGGTCGGATATCGGTAAATCGACTCAGAAAGTGATTCTGAGTCGATTGGTAGTCTTTTAAGTGGGTGTTGGACCAATATTTCTGGGCGTTACAAACATCAGCACAAATCCAATATACCCTTCCCAGTATGGTGGTGTAGGTTATAAATATAACTTTACATATCTACACACTACACTAGTACGTACAAGTACGAAACAATGGAAAAAGTTATGTGAAATGAAATAAAGAAAAATTGAAACACAAAATTGTTGTTTTTGTTGTTGAAAAAAAATAGCAACACAAAACAAAAATCAAGAATATGTTATTACACCCTTCACCTTCATGAGAAGGGTATATATAAGTTTGTCATTCCGTTTGTAATTTCCACAATATAATTTTCCGACTCTAAAGGGTATATATATTCTGGATCCTTATAGATAGCGGAGTCCGTCTGCCTGTCTGTCTGGATGTTAAAATCAGCTTTTTGAAGTCCCCAGATATCTTCGGGATACAAATCTTCAATAATCTTGTCAGACATGCTTTCGAGAAATTTTTTATTTCAAATCTGCAATATCGGTTTAGGCCCACCAGAGTTATGGACCAATATGTGAGACAACCTCCATAAAAATTTGATATTTTTTGTCCATTTTATTGGAATATTTTGAAGTATATTGCAGATAATACCATGAAATTTTGTATACGTTGTTTTTATGATAAAAGAAGAAAATGTGCGAAAAATAATATGAATCGCTCCATGATTTCTCATAGCCCCCATACAAAAATCTTCCCGAAATATTGCTCCATTACACATTAATGCCTATAAAATTGGAATATCAAAACAAAATTCAGCAAAAATAAGTTTTATGCAAAAAAAAATTGCAAAACGATTTTTTTTAGTTCGGTCCATGTTTGACCATAGCCCCCATATAAAGTCCACTTCCAAAATTCACTTAAATACGTATAAAACAGATATAAATAATGTTAAACGGCTAAAATTTGACATGAATAATCTTTATAGGGCAAATAAATTGTCATTGAATTGGTCATAGTTATCATACAAGGACCACATCTGAAAAAGACATTTATCTCTATATATATTGTATAAATATCGGTACCGGCTCAAAACGTTGCACAAATCATTTACATATATACAAAAATCATCCCACAAAATTTTGTGAATTTCGGTCTATTTTTAACCGTCACTTTAATACTCATAAATCTCTTATAAATAAGGGAACCAATCCAAAAATTTACACGGATCATTTAGATACATGCCTAAATCAAACTGCAGGATTTTGAGAATATCGGTCTATATTTGACTATGTCTCCCATATAAGGTCACTTCCGAAATCCACGTTAATACTAATATATATCTTAAATATACCGTTATTATATTCAAATTCTAAGTGAAATATCCTCATATGCATGAAAATAACTGTTTCAAAAATTAAGAATATCGGCCTATAATTTGTCATAGCTGCCATATAAAAATTTCAAAAAAAAAACAAATAAATTCGGGTCAAAAAATATTCTTTGCGGATTTAACCCATATTCGGTCCATATTTTATAATCATGATATATATCGTTGGAAAGGTATTTTTAATACCTTATATTTAATGTATTACAAATTATCATACACCTAGTAGTTCCCGAGATATATGCCTATCTATTTTCAATTTCACGGGCCCGCCCCTTCGAAAATAGGCGTGACCGCCAACAAATTTTTTTTGCTGGCATCTCCTCTAAAAGCCCTATTTGATGAAGTTTTTTTTTTTTTTTTGAGCAGTCACTAAAACCGAATTGTTCCCCCTTTTTTATACTCTGTTTGTTAAATTACACTCAAGATTATTATGAACATCAGACAAACTCTGTAAATTATGGTAAGAATTGCATCCACAACAAAGGTGAAGGGTATATAAAATTCGGCATAGCCGAAATATAGCACTCTTACTTGTTTTTTATACTATTATGCTGTGTTCACATTATGTGTATTTGTCATGTGGAATGTCACTTTTCTACCCATATGTAATTTCATGTGTGTGTCAAAATTTTAGTATGTAAAGGTTTATAATTTACATGTTCATATGTTGGTATGTGAAATACATTTGACACAACATATAAAAAAATCTTAAAACAGCTAATTGATGTATGTATGTATATAAAAATTAAATTTGTAATTAAATAAAATTTTATTTAAAAAAGGAACGAGAGGTTGACAAAATAGTTGCATATAGATTACATGCACCTTTTTTAATTTTAATAAATTCTTCCAGGAAACCCATTTCATTGAACCAAAACACACATGGCACATGCACATCATCTGCACCGGCCCCGCTTCTTTTTTCTTTTGCTTTTGCAATTTCCCGGCTATATTAACAGCGCAAGTATGTTATTTTATTCTGGAAATATATTGCGTTACATTTAATGGTAAAACTTGTTCCGCGGGTTATACAAGCATTCCTTTTCCTGCCACATTTCGATCAACCGCTTCTTTGCAGCAGTCAAACTGGAACAGCATAAAAATAACTATAAAAATTGCAATACAAAAAAAATGCATATGTATGCACTTACTTTTGTTAACTCCTTTTCAATTATTCCCTACATTTTCAATAATAAATTTGTGTAGTTTTTTATTTGTATTTTTGTTTTACTATTAGGTATAAATTATATTCATTAAAATTTTTATTAATTTTTGCCGCCACAAAATTTTGGTTATTTGCTGATGTCAGTCAGATGGTTTGTCACTTGAAAATAGAACTCGTTCTAAATACAAAATTTTCATATGTATTGCACACAGAGAAATAACACATGATATTGTTTGCAGGTGTTCAGACTATATGTACAAATTTGACATGCGAAAAAGTGACAGTCCACATGACTGTGTTCACAGCTTTACAAAATAAATTTTGAAAGTCTTATATTTGCTAAAGAAATACCGAATTGTTGCTGCAGCATTAGTGTTTATAATTAAATTGGAGGGTTTGCTTTTTTCGCTCAAAAAATATTAATTAAAGTTAAAAAAGTTTTTTAATCCTTAAGGCTTCATTAGTCTTTACTTTCTGTTTCTTTTCTGTTCCGCGTCGTTCTGTGGTTAAATTTTTGTAGTTAGTTTTTCCGTGTACACGTATCAGCTGTTTTAGGTAAACAGACAACACACTGCGAAAATAAATCAAAAAATACAAATAAAAGTTTTTTTATTGTAATATGTCATTACTTTCGAGTAATAAGTTTTTCGTCATCCATCGATTATTTTTTATATTTTTATAACTTTTATACAAAAAATTAATTAAATCCAAAGAAATTCAAAATTTTTGTAATAAACCAAAAATTTTTTATTGTGCAGATGTCAGCTGTTGTGTACTGTCACCTACAATTACTTAGCAAATTTTTGTTTTCAACAGGTTCGTCCTCAACGGCAATGAAAATAACAAAACAACTAACGACTTCTACACATTTGCTGTTTAACAGAATCAAGTCAACTGATTCGGAACGAAACAGAAAGTAAAGACTAATTCTGCCTTTATGTGTGCACCAAGGTACCCGGTACCTTTGGCGTTTTTAGTCAAAGTTTTTTCATTGAAATTGCTAACTTGTATATCCGAAACTTTTTGAGAACTACTAACTATTTTTTTTGCAGCCGTACGCCTTGACTTTTTTTGAAGTTTGCCTGAGAGAACAATTTACTTTTTATTCCCATTAATGTGCATCAAGGTACCCGGGTACCTTTACGTGTTTTATATGAGAAAGCGGCCATTGCAAGTATATTATTTGAAGTTGTTAGTAGCTTGCAAACCTTAAGGCGTTTAGAAAAATTATGTAAAATATCTCTTAACTACACTCCAACGAAACAGCGAAAATGCTGTTTCTGTACTTAACTCTCATATAGATACCCAGGTACCATGCAGCTCATTAGAAGGTGTTTGTTTTTGCCGCACACATAAAGGTTAATTATGCTGGGGAACAATAATCGTAGCGTTCAATTTGAAATATTCGCTCTTGTTTAAATCGCACAATTTTGTCTATTTATGCGGTTTGTTTACGCGAAAGTAACGCAATTTGTAAATATTTAAATTCGTTTCAAATTCGAAAGCTTTATTCGATTTTGATTTAAAGTACAGTGGGATTGGTTAAATGTGACTCAAAGCTTCACTCCATGGAGATTAATGGTTTGTGCCTCAATTTGGAAAAAGAAAATACAAAGGAAGCGTTAGTTAGTAAATTTGGAGACCACTAAATCGAAAATTTTCCTTCAACTGAGAATGAGTATTTTTCACTTAATTTTGAATGTAGACACTTACGTTTCGCTCGACTTGTTATTCGAGACATATTTTTACATATAACTAGAGGTTATAATATGATTTCTTTTATTTAGAAAGTGAACAAAAGCATTCATTTAATACGATAAACTGGCCGAAAGTCTATACAATTTTATTTTGAATTAGTGTTCTTAAATAAGGCAAAATAATTTAGGTTATTTTTGAAAAATCAAGCTTATTTCTCTATAATATCAATAAATTCGACTAATCGAATCTGGCAACCCTAGGTCTAATGTGCATATGTATATGAATATTTAGATGCCTACGTAAAAATCAATTCTACATACAGTGTAAAATAACACCTATCCACACATTTGTGTATGACACCAACTACGTACGTATTTAAGGCTAATAAGTAGTGAAGTAAACAATAACATCGAATGTGCTACATGTAAATCCACACCACTACCTATGTAAGTTAAAGTGTATGTGTACATATACATATTGACTTGAACAAACATACATATTTATATGTATATTTGTGTATGTTTAACATACACACATGTTTAATATTTGCGTATGTGTCCTGGTTACAATCCTTACGTTTTCACATACTAATGTACTCGTACATGTATGTAAGTATTTGTGTGTAGTATGCAACACATTTGTATATAAGAATGTAAGTAGCTAACGGTGGTGTCATCTTATTATCTCCTTACACGTTTCTCCTACATCTATCATCTATCTATCTTTTATTTTATACACGCACACATAAACGTTAGACACTTGCATATTCACACATCACCAACAATAAGCGTTAGCTGGTTGTTTGCTTTGTTGAGCACAGCTCAGTTGGGTTGTTTACATGCTTTATTTTGCTCTTTCTTTTTCTTATTTCACCTTTTTATTATTGTTTTTAAGTTTGACTTGTGAACTTTGCATTCCGCTTACACTGTTATATTTTTCTAGTGACATTCCACATTTCACATTTCTAAAAATGATTTTTTGTTGTGTATGTAAGAGGGCATGTGGAAAAGTTAATTCAAGTAAATAGCTCAAAGAAACTCATATCATACACTTTAATTTTATATTTATATTTAATGTAATATGATTTTATTATATATGTTAGAATAATAATTACATAAGCAATGTTTTAAATTTCTGTCTTGATTGCACTTGTGTAATGTGTACGAGTACGTATGAGTAATGGGCTTTAAAACTATTAAATGATACACATACCCTGTGTGGATAACATAATATACATACATACATAGATACACATGACAAGGTACTTTTTTTGTTGTTAAATATATTGTTGCACTTCCTAGTTGTTATCTTTATTTTCCCGACATGTTGTACTAGTAAAAATCATAATCATTAGATAAAGCCAGTTTAGAAAAATCTGCACACATTTGTATTGATATTAGCGATCAAATTATTATCACAACTAAGACCATGAAGCTCAAGTTAAAACTTTTAAGCTTAGGTTTTTCATTAAAATTATGATGGCTGCATCGATCATAATTTGCTACATTTAAGTTAAATTTCAGATTGCCTTCGTGCATATGTATGTTTCTTATGTTTATTTTTATGATTATCTGTTTCAGAGTAAGTTGAAAGGTACGGAAATTGTTTGTAGTTTTATGGCAGTTTCCTCAGCACTTTTGATAGTTCCATGGGGACTTAAATTGTCTTTATGTTTGAATCATGTTTTACTAGTTTTGTCTTATCAATTCATAAAAGCCAAAAAGCAAATGAAAACACTTATGTACATATATGGAAGACATTGAAGTAATTTATGTTTAGTAAACTCATACATAAGCATGTTTTTGAGTTTATATTAAACTAGATTTTGTCAAGATAAAAATACAATTTTCTTAATTTTTCTATTAAATAATTGTTGTGTTTTATATGAAGACACATATGAAATTATACACACATGAAGGGATAATAATATTTACACACTCATATATTTATCTACAGAGATTTTAAGTGAGGCCAAAAAAATTGTAACAAAATTAGATTTGAGAAATTTATTGTTTCCAACTTTTTAATTAAGAATAAAAACGAAACAATTCAGTTTAAAACAAGTAAGAAAGTATAGTCGGTCAGGCCTGACTATGTAATGCCCTAGATGATGTATGAGTAAAAACTGTTTTTCTAATATGCGGATCACCAAATTTAAATTTACAAGCCACGCTGTATGCACATTAAAATGATTTTTAGAAGAGGGTCTTATATGAGACGTATGACTAATAATGAACCGGCAGTTATATGACTTTGTATTTACGAAACGTATTTGCGCTAAATTTTGTTTGGATACCTAAGTTTTTATGACATATATGATTATTAAAGTAAATTTGGAAAGTGGGCTCTAATCAATTATCGACTGAACCGGAAAAAATATAAAATTAAATTTATTTTCATATAAAACTAATTTGTGGCAAATTTTATGCGGATACTTATAAAAAACAGCTGTTTATGATGGATAAAGTCATATTTAGGAAGACCATTTGTATGAGAGCTAAGTGAAATAATGGACTGAATTCAACCAATTTTAATGCCAACTGTTCTTGCGACAAAAAATACCAAATTTTATCGAAATAGTTAAAAATGTCGACCTGTACTTTACGTCCACGATTTACATAGACACTCAAACAACAGACGAACATCAGCACAAACACTATGGTAGTGTAGGGTATACAAAAATAAAATCCAATATAATTATGACTTCAAACAGATTTAACACAGAATTGTAAGCAAATTTGTTCTTTATCTCAAAATAAATAGTCATAAATAGGCAGCTTTTAAATAAATGCCTAGAAATACATATTAATTTTACAATATAATATAATACAATATAATATGATACAATGAGCCAAACGGTATGAGATATAAACATGAAAACGATAATTGACATGACTTTAGCAAATTTATGTTGCATATAAAATATCATTAATTTACTTCCAAGTCTGTAGGTATTTCAGTTAAAATGAAACTTTCGATGGATCCAAACATGCAACAGATTCAAAACTTGTTTAAAAATATCCTAATCAGAAAAATCCATTACAAAAACGTCTGATTGTTTATAATATGTGGTTAAATTTCAAGGGCCGATGTTGATTTTGAATAAAACACAAACTATTTAGGAAATTATTGTAATTTTATTTTATTATGATATATTGGTATTACTCAATTATGTACGGAGCAAAATATCGGCCAACTGGGCGCCGCGACCACGGCGGCACACCTCCATCCGATGACCCTGAGGCATAATGGAGGTTCTATGCCGTTAATGTGCCGAATTATCTCATCCTTTAGCTCTTGAATTGTTGCTGGCTTATCGACATACACCTTTTCTTTCAAATAACCCCAAAGAAAAAAGACCAACGGTGTCAAATCAAATGATCTTGGCGGCCAATTGACATCGCCATTACGTGAGATAACACGGCCATTGAATTTGTTGCGCAAAAGAGCCATTGTTTCGTTAGCTGTGTGGCAAGTGGCACCGTCCTGCTGAAACCACATATCGTCCACATCCATATCTTCCAATTCGGGCAATAAAAAGTTCGTTATCATCTCACGATAGCGAACACCATTCACAGTAACTGCCTGACCGGCCTCATTTTGAAAAAATTCGGCCCGATGATGCCGCCAGCCCATAAACCGCACCAAACAGTCACTCTTTGTGGGTGCATTGGTTTTTCGACAATCACTCTTGGAATCTCATTCGCCCAAATGCGGCAATTCTGTTTATTGACGAATCCACTGAGGTGAAAATGTGCCTCATCACTGAAGATGATTTTCTTCGAAAATTGATCATCCACTGTTGCCATTTCTTGCCACCATTCTGCCCATTTACGACGTTTGGAATGGTCAAGAGCTTTAGTTCTTGAGCCAATTGCACCTTGTAAGCGTGTAAATGCAAGTCTTTATGCATAATGTTCATCAACGACGAGCGTGAAAGGTGCAATTGTTGGGCACGACGACGAGTTGAGGTGGACGGCTCTTCAGCCACACTATCGCGAACAGCAGCAATATTTTCTGCAGTACGAGCTGTACGAGCATGTACTGGTATTCTCACATATTCTACAGATCCGGTTTGCTCGAATTTTTCTACGATTTTTGCGATTGTACGCACATTTGGACGATCAAATTGACCAAAAAAATCACGAAGTGCACGATATGCATTTTGATTTGAACGCCCATTTTCATAATAAGTCTGGATAACTTTAACACGTTGTTGGATTGTGTATCTCTCCATGGTTCAAATTGAGTAAGTCTGAAATAGAGAAATGTTAAATAAAATTCGAAAAAAAGCTTGGCGTTTAGGTGTGGTTCACATGCAACATCGGCCCTTACAATTTAACCACCCGTTAGCTTGAATGAAATAGATATGTATACGACTATTAACAGAATTACAGTTACCAGTAGAGCATTAGTTATATGATTAATAATTAATACGAATTAATTGAAAGAATTAACCTTTATTAAGCAACACATTACTTAAACAATTTTATGTTATTAATTTTCTGCTAAAATTATTTTAAAGGTCATAAAATTGCAACTATATTTGGACGTTTTCAAATAATTTATCACTTGCTACTTTTTGTCCTCTGATCACATACTTATTATTAAATAATGTCTACACTAAAATTTCCAGAAATGGTATATTAAAATTATTTAATTTTAATAATAAATGTGTGAGATCATACAGGGTAATATTGCAATGATAGAAAGGAGAATTTTGTGTTTATTCCTAAGAAATATTTTGCTGATTTGAACTTTGAAATATCAATGTATTAAAAGACAGAAACCGTATCAAACTTAAGGAGTACAAAAATTTAAGCATTTTGTTTTGTTGTTTTAAGACAACGAAATTTCTGTTGTATTTTAATGCAATCACAAAACTACTAATTTGAGAAGTATTTCTTCTTAATAAGACCCTTAGAGGGTAACAACGGGTTAAAGGAGGAGTTTTTTTTATACATATAAACAACAAACAGACTTTTTGAGTATGGATTTCTACAAGGGAATATAATTAAATCAAAAATAAAAAGTCTGTACCTTTTGTTCTAATTCCTAATACTAATACATACTACTAATGAAAATTATTTGTTTGGCTTCATAGATTCACTTCAACACTTTTTTTATTTTTTAAATGCATTATTTTAAGGTGACTAAAGTCATAAAATTTGTTGTGTTGCTCTCTGCAAAAAGAAAATTATTTATTAAGAAAGTACTTTTTCAGTAATCCAACTTCAAGGAGTATTAGGAACATAAGTTGTCATGTATATATTTATTTTTGGAATCAAAAGTTTTATAAAAATATATTTGGAATTTCAATTAAAATAGAGTAAATATTTAATAGTTTAAGTAATTTTTCAGTAGCTTTTATATAACATTTTTTAAAGCGATGTAAATTTTTATTATAAAATTATTTCGTCTATTCTAGATTTCTAGAAGACCCCGCACTATACCACTCGACGATTCGCATCGAATTATTGTACTTAAATTATGATCTCTAAAAGCTGATAAACTCTGAAAACTTAAATGTTTTTTGATGTTGGACATAATTATATATATATTAAAGGTAGTCTTTCAGAACATATATACAAAACATTTATTAATTTAATCTTGCATATCGACTTACAAATTGTCAAGCAATCTCCGATTTGCAAGCTTAAAGGGTTTAGTAGAATAATATGTTTTATGACTATCAACAACGATAAAGACGGCCAAATTCGGAATGTAAAATTATCAGCAGTCAGGAAAAAAGATAATAAATCGGGCAACGCCGGGTACAAAAAGCGAGTTAATATATAAGTAATTTTCACAATAATTTTTATACCCTACACCACAATAGTGGGCAGGGCATATTGGATTTGTGCTGATGTTTGTAACGCCCAGAAATATTGGTCCAAACACCCACCTTAAAGTATACCATTTGGCTCAGAATCACTTTCTGAGTCGATTTAACGATGTCCGTCCGTCCGTCCGTCTGGCTGGCTGTCCATGTAAAGCTTGTGCGCAGAGTACTGTTCGCAATTTTGAAGATATTTCGATAAAATTTGGTACGTGGTATTTTTTTAGCCCTAGGATGGATGGGATTGAAACTGATGGAAATCGGTCCATTATTTCACCTAGCCCCCATACAAATGTCCTCCCGAAATTGTGTGAAATTGTGAAATTTCGTGAAGATCGATCCATAATTAGTCGTAGCTCCCATATAAGGCCCACATCCGAAAATCACTTAAAAGAGCATAACGCTCTTAAAAATATTGGTATCCAAACAATATTGAACACAAATATGTTTTGTACATATACATATAATATGGTAGAAGTTTATCCTACTCAATCCCGAGACGAAAATAAAAAGTAAATTTTCGGCCATGTTTTGGCGCCTTGGTATATAAAAAATCCAATACTAATCCATCAGGAGACGCAAGAACAAAATTTTTCAATCCAACTGGATTGGGCTTTCTTTTAACATGTTGCTTGAGGCTGGTTGTTCCCGAAAAAGGTATTATTTGCTCGTCTATGCTGCATTTTTTGGGCTTTGGAATTAATTTACATCTATTTATAACAACATTATTAATAGGTCGAACTTTCCAAAGCTTGTTTTTTTCTCTTTTTCGGTAACTGTCTTATTATGAACGAGGTGTATATTATTTCGTAATCTCTCGGAATTTGTGTTATCGCCGGAACTCTTATTTGTTGTCAATAATATATTCTTATTTGAGGTAGTTTCAGACTAGTTTATTTTTTAAACACATATGCTAAATTTTTTGTACAAATAGGATGACACCTAATTTTATAATAATCAGTTCATAAATAGTCAAAACTCCCATATGACACCCTCTTCGTATTCACTTTAACCTCCATAAATCTTTTAAACGTATTTATATCGAGATAAAGTTTAACACACATAATTATATATTGACGGAAGTCATGGCACTAAATTTTTGGATGATCAGTCAATAATAGGTAATTTCGCCCATATAGCGCCCATATCTGAAAAACTGTTTAAGTAATATACTGGGTGTAGGGTATTATATGGTCGGGCTTGACCGACTATACTTTCTTACTTGTTTAACATTAAATCCGATTTTTTTTTTTGTATATAATATTCAAAAGCATAAACTGAAATCATGGATTTTAGGATTTGGTTTAAAAATATAGAAAGCAACAAAAAATTTTGTTATAAAACGTTATGAACAAAAAATTTAATAATGTTAAATTGATGTTGTTAAGACCAAAAATCCAAACATACTTTGCCTGGCAGATTTTAATAATTTGGCAAAGTTTTTCATCTTTTGGTAAAACATATATTGTATTATACAAACAACATCACAGAAAGGTAAATACAAATTGGTTGTATGTGTTTGTACTAATCATACCCAAAATAGTAACAAATAGGGATGCCAAACGGGATTGGATTTGCAAATCGTGGGATGCCGGGATTTTTCAGGATTTTTGTTTCTTATTAAAACAAATTGCTTTATTAATAATAAAAACTATTTATTTCAAAATTTTGTATTTTATAAACCATCAATAATTTAAAAACATTATAACATTACATTGAAAATTGGATAAAGAAAAATAATATGTAATATAATTAAAAGTCATTGATTTATGTTAAGATGTTTTGTATTTGTGTATGCCAAAAAAGCAGATAAAAACATTTATACTTCTCTGGATCTTTTACACAAGTACTAATTTTCGGGATTTATTATTCGAGATTTCGTGAACGGCATCCCTAGTAATAAATCCCTGAATTGGATTTTCTTGATTTTCATTAAGTTCAACAATTTAATGTTTATCTGCTTCATTTTTCACCTTAGTTACAAATACTAAATGATACTGTTTCCAAAATCTTTCAAAATCGACTAAAAAATTTGAAATATACACTTGCAGAAAAGCTGTGTTAAAGTATATTCGGGAAATATGAAGAAGTCAAACGTTGTTGTTAAATCGACGAATAACTGATTTTTGGTAAATCTCGCTTTGTACTTTAATCAAGGACATTTTTTATTTTCAATAGAAACTGCCTTATCTCCCAACAATACATTCAATTGAATTTATAGTACATATTTATTATTTAATTAATTAAATTTAAGGAACAACACATACATTGACAAATAATTAAAACTAATCACACATTAAAGTTAATAAATTGTCACAAATCTTTAATCACATTTTCTCATATAGTTTTGTTACGAGTTGTACGTAATCGATGTGACTTATGGAATGTAAAACTGACTTTTATTACAGAGTTTTTGTTAGAAGTTGTTTAAAATATTTGATGAAGTGAATATCAACAAACACTTCAAAATTAAATGTTTTTCTTCAGTGTACAAAGGCGGTTAATATCAAAGCTTTTTGACAGGGGTTCTAGACAAACAAACATACTAACACTAAGAAAATTGAAAACGCTTTATTCCATTTTGAATTTAGGTGTAAAGTTGTCGAATAAGACCTCAGCAAACAACAACCAAAATTTTAGATACAATAAATTTGTGTAACTATGCTTATCTATGAGTGAATATGTATGTCTGGATACACATACTTATAGTACAGGTAATAAACATTTATCGATATGTGAAAATGTATGATCTGAATGTTGCTTGTCGATATTCAAAATGTTGATATGTAGTATGTATGAATGTTTGAGTGTACGATTATCTATAAACACAATATTTGGGTTTTTTTGGTTGAAAATTACACAAACACAAAGACGCTTGATCAAATTATTCTTTTGAAATCAATAAACACTTAATACACCCACCCACAAAAATGTTCACACACACACGTGTATTTGTGATGTTTTAATAGGATGTGAATAGAATAAAGAACAACAACAAACGAAAAGGGACCATTAAATTGTAGTTGTAAACTGGAGAAATTAATTTAAAACAAACGAACTAGGAAAGCGACCACAGCAAGTGCTTTATTGAGTGTCTCTCAAAGTCTCTGATTGCCAATATAAAAGTGTCCTTTAAATTGATAAAGGAGTTCATACACACTCACTCAATCACATTTTAAATAGGGATATAGGAGTATTAGCTAAAAATGGTCGTCTTCATAGGAATGTGGGAGCAAGACCACAGTGTTACTCATTAGAAAATATTGTCATATTATCGAATTCTTTGTTTTTTTGTATTATTTTTTTTTTACCCATAACATGCATCATTCAAATCTAGTTAGCACAAGCGCAGTTTTTGTTTTTATAAATTGTTGTAGAACAATTAAATGTTGCTCATCTTTTTATTGCATAGTTACAAATAAAGAACCCTTGAAATTAATAATTGATTGAAACATTTTGCTTGAACAAATTAATAAAAATACTGGTGAAGTAGGATATGAATTCGTTGATATTATGTTAAAGTACATTTTACAATTTGTATATTAGTGTCATCCTTGGAACAAATTACAAAAAAAAAAGACAAACTTCAATATCCGCTATTTTTCTATTAAAATAATTGAAAATGAATACAAGTTACATTTGTGAATTATGGATTTACCATATGTGCGAATGATAAATTTGAGTACACTCAACCAATATTCAATATGACCGTCTTGCTGTGCGTCTCGAGATGAACTGCTTTGTTTCAACTTCTTTCTTTCTGTTTGTAGTGCTTACAGACATGATTAGGAATGCCAAATGGAAGGACCATAAAACAGCAACATCCTCTACAGTTTCTACAAACCAAATGTTTGTGAATATTAGTAAATTATGTACTGCGCTTTAAAATCAATATTCCAGGATTTATTTAGTGCATTTTATATTCAAAGTCAATTATATGTCACAAATATTGCTTCAAAAAGGGTAAATTATTGTACAAATTAATAAACAAATGGCAGGTGTCGGTTTAATGTCAGTTAAGGCATTTGATTGTAATTAAAACATGTGGTTTCAAAATCATTCGGTACATTTATAAATTATTTTAAGAAACAATATTTATTTGTATGGATATTTTTGTGGAAATTAAATTTTTATTTTTTATTTTCTTCAGCTTTTTTGTTTTCTTTATTTGTATACAGTGTTTTTTAGATGTATGGAACTTTAAGTTTTAACTGGCGGCCATTTTGTCATCTGTCAAGTGAAGTTTTTCTGTTCAATTTATCGTTATTAAAAAAATTTTCTATGAAATTTGACCAACATATGTTTATATGGTTCTTTAGCAGACTGATCAGTTTTAAATATAAATCTAAAAAATTGTCTATTGTCTTAAGAATTTAAAGAACTAGAAACCAAACAATTTTTTAACATTACTAATAAAATAATTTATTTTACATACTTAGGTCCTATATGGGTGCTATAGTTAATTATGAGTCCACAACACTGATATTTTTACGAAATTATATTTCAATTTAATGGTTTGTAAAGGCTGGTATTAACATACAGCATCTTTATCAACATACAACATGATTATCAACAATTGCATTAGTGTAGAAGTTTATATTTCTATTTACATTATTAAATAGCACCCTATTATAAAAATAGCTAAACAGTATTACAACATTCACTTTTAACGGCTATAGAAAATAACTTTCTATTATCTTAGCTCCGAGCCATCTAGAGACTACTCGAAGTTATGTTGGTGTACAAATAGACTAACCGGGCCATTCAAGTTAGTGAGTTTATTGTGAGTCGTCGTTAAGTAAACATTAAAGTGTAATACTGCGAGTTCTTAATACGCAATTCAAGTGTGTGTTAAATTGAAAAAGAGTATTAAATGACAAAGGGCCATAACCATAGTCACAAAAAAAGTGTACTTCAATAGTTAAAAAGTTGACTTTTGTAAAAAGAACGCTTTACTTTAACTATAGACACGTAACATTATACTTTAACTGCTAAAACATACTTTAAATTTAAAACCAGCTGAAGTTGCTTTTAAAAAATTTAACATCACTTTAAAATCAACCAGCTGTTTATACTGGATGTGTACAAAAATATAAAAAAGTAAAAAATCCTTTACACTTCCGCAAATATTCTCTTTCTGCAGTAGCCCAAAAATCAACGCCAACTAATAACGATATTAATCTTACCTTCTCCATTTTTCCACAGCAAACTTTTCTGAAATTTTCTCGCTTAGTTTTATTATTTTGCCGATTTTTGTTTTTTTTTTTTTCAATTTTCAATTACAGCTGTTTAAAGCTGCCACTTGCCTATTTAGCTTTACAGTTTGTATGAAATTATTTCTACATATGAGGTGGCACCCAGTTAAAGTCGGTTTAACTTAAAACGACCTTAAATTTTGACTATAGTTACAAATTAATTAAGAGTAGGTATGTTTTAAGTTTAAAGTTGTTTTTAGAAAGAACCGACTTTAGTGTTTGTCTATAGACAAATGATTCCTGTATTTCAAGTTTACTTCTTTTTCTAGACGTTGGTAGTCTTCTCTAAGTAGACTAAATTTAAATTGACGTTAGTATTAACATTAAGTAAAACTTTGATTTTCAAAACTCACTTTTTGTTTGGATTGTTGTTTAAAATATGAAATACAATAGCTTTTACTATTTGTGTTCGGTGTTTATTTTCAAGTGGTTCAACAGTCTGCAAGCTTTAAATAGCTTAAATTTTTCTAATTTCCTGAAAAAGTACAATTTTAATAAATGTTTTTTTTTTTTTTTTGTTTCTTATAACATTATTACATCAGTCGATGGATTTTGATTTAAAAAACCACTTTGGCCAAGTCCAACATTTTCTTGTGTAAAATTTAACAGTTCTGTATCGCCAGAGAATGATAGCGCTTCAAGTGTTGCTTGTAGTCTTATGGAAGCTCTTACCTTCCTTCCTTCCAGGGGCGTGTAAATTATATATGACTTACCTAATTTAATATCCAATATGAAATCATTGCTGGAAATATATTGAGCAACAAAACTTGAAAAGATGTTCTCATTAATAATGAAATCGTTAGAAAAAACATTACCATTTAGATCTTCTTGTAGTTTTTACATTTTTTTAGCTAAAAAAAAAAAACAAACAATAAACACATTGTCCACATGTACATATTAAATGGTTTCTGCTACCTTGTTTTACAAATATGTATGTATGTAAATCATAGTCTTCTTTGCCATTAAAATTTATACCAATAATATGTTTATTATTTTCAAATTATGTTTTAATTAATTTCAAACCTTCGATTTTTATTTTTGATGTAGGTATTTTTTGAAAAGTTTTAAATTGAAATAAAGCTTCAACAGCGTTGATGCTAAACAAAGCAAACGGTGATGCCAGAATTGAAGCTTTTAGTATCAAGCATGTACGAGAAGCAATCTGAAGAATTTTGTCTTAGCGATTTTTTATATTTATTTGTAAAATTATATTAAAATATTTTTGTATTAGTATCAAAAATTTAATCTTATAATGGAACATTATTATACACGAACATACATATGTATCAATATTATGTGCCTTGTTTTGTTTGTATTTATCTTATATATTATCGAAACAAAATATTGCCGACTTTGTGGACCAAAACGTTTTTGAGAAAATAATGTAAATGCCATCGTAAAAATATTAAATGTGATTAGTTACTGTTGACTGCATAGTAAAATTTGAACGAAAACCGCGATTTGGACATTCGTTTGTTATGAGTAAAATGTCATTTGTTGAAAAATTTTTGATGGTGATTCCTGGTTTCCTGGTAAAATAAATAAAATTTAAACTGATAGCAAAAAAATGATATGACTTAATTATAAATAGATCAAAGAGATACTTTTAATTTTTGTTAATGATAAGTAGTTTTTCTAATTTTAGAGCTGTTTCATCAATTGTGACACTTTTATATCAAGGATTTCTGGCAACCTTAACCCGAATTCTCCTAGCGTCATCATATGACGACAAAAAGATTGACAGCTTCTGATGGCTGGTGCGCCCTTATATTCGCATAGATACAAAAATAAACAAAACAAGTGCCTTCATTGAAGATTTCTTTTTCATAAAACTGTTAATTCAACGTTGTAGTGCAAAGTGTTCGTATTGAGTGAATTTTTTACTTTTGGTGTTTTTTAAAGAAAAATTAAATCATGAGTTCAATTATATATATAGAACTTAAAACTTAACTCAAATGAAAATTTACATTGCGTTACAATATTTTTTTTAAAGAATCACCAGTTGTGTTGTAGAAAAAAATATTTTTTTTTTTTTGAGAATACATTTATGTGTCGTCATATGATGACACTATGATAAAATGGATACATTCTGATTTTTGAATTTGATTTTGTTTGTGGATTTTTAGCAGCAAGTTTCTTAGCGTTGCAGAAATATTGGATTTTTTGGAGAAAGAATGTGAGATAAATATTTTTACATCGAACCTCCAGAAGTTAGCGTCTTAACTGATGAAGATTCGAATGAAGAAATCGATGAAATATCAATTCTTTGTCTCGTAATCAACTTCTGGTACCGATTAAAAGGCAATAAAGAACTTCCCGCACGTACTGAACAGCAAGATGCCAAACAAAAAAGTGGAAAGACAATACGGTCGTCACAGCAGATGCAACAGCTTATTCTAAAGATCCCAAAAGAAAAGTAAAGAGATGAACTAAGGCTGACCTTAAACATCTTGAACTAAATATCCCATATTCTGTTCAAAACTAAAATAAAAATATGGGCGAAACCGATCGAATGGACCAAAACATAAATGCTGACCGTATACCTATACGAAGCAAAAAATGGTAGTGGGCATTATTTTCTTGGCTGTTGTACGTTTGAGTATTAGTTTGAAAACATGACCAAAAACTTAGTCAGAAAATCTTTCGAAGTGACTTGGCTATGTCATATCTTCACTTGGAGAATAATTTCCCAAAACGACCAGGGAGAGCACCAAAAATACAGCCTGGAGCTGATTCCTTGAGGGATGATGGGTACATGCACTATGTTCAAAGAACCAAAAACAATAAACAAAGATCCAGTGTAAGAACGTAACATTTTCTCGAAAAGTGGACTCAACATGACAATTAAAAGGGTCTTATACAAGCAGTAAAGGAAGTATTATATTAATTGGACTCCTATTTCTAAAACCGGGAGAATTCGGATTAATAAAAAACTGTTATGGAAATTTCTCATCATAATATGATGAATCAAGTTAAAAATTACAACATAATATTCTTAATGGAAAACATATTAATGTTTAAATATAAAACAATATGATTAGTTATAAAACAATAATTTTTATGACGTAAATCGCAATATTCCTACATTTTTTTAAACACGGAACTTACAAACACAATATTACAATATTTTTGTAAATAGATAAATATTTAAGCACTTTCAACGTACATATATAAAAAAGTTTACATTTTATTTTTAGTTATGTTGAATAGATTTTTTTTATGATATTTAAGATTATTTCTTTTATGTACACTTTATTATTTATTTATTATATTTATTATACACTATTTAGGTCTTTTACACTTCTTTTATATTTTTGTATTTTGTAGAAAACTTTTAAATACGAATTGTTTTTTTTTCAATTATTGATACATTTATATTGAAATAAATAATCCGATATCACGCAGACAACCTACTTAACTGATGCAAAAACATTCTACAAATGGTTAAAATAAAATATTATTAAAATTAAACATATTTTGTTTGCATGTTAAACATAATATGAGTACAAATATAGAAAATTATCATTTAATGGTTAATTGTAAGTTTAAATAGGTGTAAGTAATATAATATGTTTGAATAATTATCATTCAATAGTTGTGGTAAACATTTAATAACAATAATTATTTTTCAGTGAACCATATTCAATTTTATAATTGCGATAAACATAAAAATGTTTATAGTAACTAAATTATCGCTAAAATGAAATTAAAATAACAAATATTTGTGTACCACAACAATATATTGTTACCAAAAACAAAGTGTTGTTGTCGTAACCATGTCCAACCATATTTTTTCTCTGCGTGTATGGTTATGGCCCAAAGTGATTACATTTCTTCTATTTTCTTTAATCTACTTTATTTATTCAAAAGAAATACACCAACATTTTTAAAAGGTAAAAACGTAACAATATTTTTTGCCAATCACCGAAAACCTTTTATTGTATTGTTGTAGCTCTTATGGCCAGTTTTTAACTTAAAAATTAAAGTGTGTTTAAACTTAAGTTCTGTTTAAATACAAAATTCATTTTTATAAATCATATTTAAATAGAACTTAAATCACAGACTACGTCCATTTAAATACAACTTAAGTTTTTCATACTACCATATGATTTTGACAGTTCTGCAAATTATGAAAATTGCACATTGATTTTTTTTTTTTTTTAATATTTGATAAAAATATTTAATAAACTTGCCGCGAATAAAAACATTGTTCTTATTATTATCAATATAAACTAACACAATGAATTTAGATGAAGAGGACATGAATGATGCAGCTTTTGTCCATTTATGGCCAGTTTTTAACTTGATATTTAAATACGAAATTAGTTAATTTTTCCTTAAACTTAAGTTGTATTTAAATACGGTTTCATTTTTTCAGTATCAAATTAAGTTTGGTATTTAATTATGATAAAAGTATGGTAGCAGTATTAAATGTCTAAAAAATATAAACAACTTCTTCATTTAACAGCTGATTTAATATTTAGTTTACAAACATCTGCGAATTTTGTGCAAATTGGTCCATATTTTATCATAGCTCCCATATAAGGCCCACTCCCGAATATCACTTTATAGAGCGTAACTCACTTAAAAATGTAGGTATCCAAATAATATTAAATACAAATATGTTTCATATATATAAAAATAATACGGTACAATTTTATGATGATCGGTCCATAATTAGTCGTAGCTCCCATATAAGGCCTACTTCCGAAAATCACTTTAACGACCAGAATTTTCATAAAAATTTTGATATCTAAATAAAATTCAACACAAATAAGTTTCGTATATAGAAAAATGATGACACCTAGTTTAATAATGGTCGGTCCATAATTAGTAGAAACTGCCATATAACAACCTTTCCGTAATTCACTTTAACCTCCATAAACCTTTTAAAAGTAGCTATATCGAGATAAACTTTAACCCACATAATATTTATATTCACAGAAATCACTGTTTTATACATATACTTGGTGTAGGGTATTATTATTATGGTCGAGCTGTTTTTTGATTTGTCAAATTGTTGGTGATTTTTTTTCTTTTTCACTTTTTACCCAACCACCTTCTTTCTGCTCGTCTAAAAATTGTGGGACATGCAAAACACTCAACATATATTTTTGTTAAAAATAACTAGTTCACTTTATCTTCACCAGTCACAATAAAAATCCAAAAAACGTTTTGTGACATTGTCTTTTGATTTAGGTATTTGTTTGTTCGCTTGGTTTTTCTATATTTTATTATGATTGTCATTGTTCTTACTTATTTAGCATCATGACTATTTTATTAACATTCTAATAGTATGATATCATCGCTTTGTACGTACAAGTATGAGTATGAATTTTATAAGCAAAAAATAATAAAAATAGATAAAATATTTGATGCAGTACATTGTTTGGATTGAGATTCAATCTTCAAAATAAAATGGCAGTGTGATTATGCCACGTGTCTTATCAGCTATTAAAAGTAGCTAATGTAAGATGAAATTGTTGGTAGTAGCTTTCAAATAGTCCATATTGTAAAATGTTAAAGAAAAGACATTAGGCAGATACACAATAAAATGCTGTGGGTATATATAGTATGTATTCAATAAGTCAGTATGTACATATGTATGTATGTTAATAAGTTTAAGCTAACATGCTTTTGTACGAATATGTTTCACTCGTACTATAATTCACAATCTAAGCAATGTTTTGTATTAAATTAAAAAAAAAGTTATTTTTGTATAAAACCTATATCAAGGAGTATTAAAAACGTTTAAGCGCCACGGAAAAATAATACAGCAAATACAACAATCCAAAAACAACAGGCAATTTGTTTTTGTTAATACGAGTATGCGTGTGAAATGTCAAAATCCAGGCGAATTGAAATAAAAAAAAATTAATTCGATTATAAATGATTTAATAAATAATGTTATTTTTAGTTTGTTCTTTATTTTTAAATAACAAACGTAAACAAAACAAAGTTTGACAGACGAATATATTATTTCACAGCGAGTTAATAATCAGCTGATCTATTGCATATGTATATGTAAAAATGTATATTATTAATATGCCTTGAACCATATTCACTGGTATTTAAATCGATATGACAGCATTTCACGGTGACAATAAAAGGAAGATCTCTCTGTAAGTGGTTCCTAATCATTTAAAGTTACTAAGAGAAATAATGATAATATAAGGATTTTTAATCGTATCTTAACTCGTACCTACGTAATTATTTAAAATATGATAATAAATTTAAAACAATAAATATAAATTAAAATATTTTATAATTTTGACATCCGTGGTGAAAGTTTTAAGGTTTCCCGACTTTTATTAAATTGATTGCCAATAATTGTGTTTTACCTGAAATACCTACATGTTAAATCGCAGGTGCCGCAAAATAAAGGATAGTATTGGATTTTTTTTTCGAATATGTTTTTTTTTTAATTTTTTTTAAGTCAATATAGTAATACCCTTAAAATTATAAGCGAAAATTATTTGTGAAATTGTGGCCTAAAAAGAATAAAATGTATCGCCATATATTTTATGTAATATACTCGTATGTATTTTTCGTTTATATACTCGTATGTATTGAAAATTCTGTGATAAACCTTTTCATTTGTAGTAGGGTTTTTAAAATCCATATCACATCCTACTTTGTTATTTTTTATTTGAATAAAAATGTAAATTTACAATATATGTAGAACTTTCTATTTAATAACTGTGATTTGTTTTATCAAAGACAATGCTACGTAGAGACAAAAGCCTTTTGATAAAAAAAAATAATTTAAAAAGAGCAAAATACAAATATTTTTCTAATACGTTCTAATCTTGCAAATCCTATAACTATTGTTATATCATACAGACTATCTACGCACATACATACATATGTATGTATATTAAATTACAAATTTTGACAATTGAATTTTGACTAAATGAAAAATCAAACCTAAAATCAACAACAAATTGATTAAATGTAATTATGGTTGCTTCCATAAACAATATTGATATTAAGCCATTAATAGTAGCTGTAGCAAAATTTAATTAAAATTAATTAAACTCAATTTACCCCCTTAACAAGTAATTACAATAAACTTCAAGTTTCAGCTTAAAGAAATTGACTGCAATTAACAGTCCTTTCTGTGTATGAAAGTGTGTTTCATAGAGCAAGCATTTAATAACGTTAAATAGAAATGACAATGACATTGACCATTACTGAAGAGAAAGGTCTTCTATACGTTAGGTTCTATAGATGTGTATAATGGTTATATTTAAAAACAGGCAATGAGGAGAAAATTGTTTATTCCTGTAAATATATGGTTATAAAATGTGCTATTTTTTGATGTAAATTAGGGTTGTAATTCTAATCAGTGTATGACACAGCATAACTGCACATTGAATCCATTACGAGAAATTTAGCTGGAACTTCTACGCCTCTGAAGTTGAAACTGCATTTTCAAGGCATACAATTTCTGAATTAGTTTGAAATACTATTATTGCATAAAAAATTTAAATTAGCTCTATCAATATATGATTCAGATATAAAACAAAAATTAAAGAAATAGCAAAGATACTCAGAATTGTATAGCTTCTTTGAACCTACAATTTCATACTACCCTAATGAATATGCATACTAATAATACACATACATACATACAAACAATTTATCCAAAAACAAAAATGTTTAAAGACCTGATAGAGAGAGAAAAATAAAGCCTAAAGCAACACTTACTTACTTACTTACGAAATATACTATATGTATGTACATACATATGTAAGTATGTACCTATATACATACATCTACATAAATATGTTTGTATATTATGGTATATTCTAAACACGTACAACCTAGTCTTAACCAAAAGGAATTTTATCAATATAATTTCTTTGTTTTTTATTACCATGGTAGTTTAAAAAGCCAAGTTTGTTGTTATAACAAGCTGTCAAAATGTCGTCGTCGCCTTGCTGGGTATTACTGTGGCTGTCTATTTCATTTCCATGTTCAGCATTACTTTAGATACATTTTCTAGCCTCTACCAACTAAAAGGGGAGTAGATTAGGTCTGTCATTTCATTAGTAGCACATTGAATTATTCATTAAACACCCAATTATTTAGGTGAATGTAAAATATGGAATTTCTTCCGAGGGACTAAACTATTATTCTTACTTTTTGTTAAATCAAATAAATTAGGATACATTTTTAGACATTTTGAAAATTTAATGGAATAGTGTAGGGGAATCTTAAATTATTTTTCACAATCATCGTACTTATTTCATTATGTATGTAAAATCTTCTGTATAAATGGTTACAGTGGATACTATTATATACAAATGTCTACATATGCATATATGTTTTAAACCATTCATACTCGCTTTACTAAATAGTCAACCAGTGCGAATATTAGCATTTGGAAACACATTTGTTTTTATCTTATGGAAGTAGTTTAAATAAGAAACTTACACTTTCAAAAGGGTTTAATGTTTAAAAATTAATTAAAAAAAAAAAATTAAAAAATTCCAAATATGAGGAAAATCAAAAATGCTGGAGAATTTCAGTTAAACTATTTTCTTAGAAACCAAATGCAATTTTTTAATTGTATACACAGATAATTAAGTACCAAAAAATGCTCGCTTTATTAAATTTGCTCATTGTGTCACTGATTTGTTTAATTTCATAAATTACCTCTCAAAGAACTACAAGGTAACTGAATTAATTCAGTTTCAACAATACCCCAAAAGTGTTCATTTCATCACTTGATAAAATTTCTTTTAATATTTCTTAAACATGATCAATGTAGTGTATGAAACTAAAATTTGAAAACAAATATGTATCTCAATTTAGCTTGAGTTTCATTCAAATCACTAGACAAAAGATTTGAGATTTTGACAAGAAATAACAATTAAATTAATATTTTAAAATTTATTTAAAAAATTTATCATTAAAGCTACGTTCACACTTGGCAAATATTTACTCACAAAAGCGTAACCACTTGTTTTAGCACAAATTTGTTTGACGTTGATTACTTTTACAAGAGTTTTTCAAGATCAAACAGCAGCAAATAAAATAAAACTAAATATCGCTCATTTCGTGCAAGACCGTCACAACTCAAAATTTGAAACTTTAGAGGAGAGCCTTTTTAAGATTTCAGCCTCTTATTTCTCACAAAATTGCTAATAAGGAATTTAAATGTGTACAAAGTAAAGTAAAGTTTAATATGTTTAAAATCCATTTACCGAGTCTCCTGTTGTATTGGAAGAACGGTATATTTTTGTATAGACATGGTTTTATAATTCGATATTTGAATTGTGACACTATTGCTGTAAACCTGTAACATTAATTAAAGTTATAAGTGAAAATGTGACTATATTGTTAAAAAAATATTGTTTATTGATTGAATTCATACACAACTTTATTGTATTGTCTAAAATATTGGAAAACAAAGATTATATCAAAATGTTGATACAATTGATACAAAACTATGTAGTAATTGTTTTTAAAATGTGTACTAGAAAATTGATTTCAATCCAGCGTACAACATATTGAAAGGTTTATAAATTGTCATAAAACGTTTTGTAATATTTAGGTATAATACCCTTATGTATTAATTCCATGAGATCATTCTATTTTCGTTCTGATATGCCAGGCTTAGCAGAAAATGCTTGTACAAAATTAATTTGTTTATAACTAATTTTGGTTTTTAATATTATAAAATTTTCAAAAATTTTCGTTTGAGTAACTGGTTTTGTAGAATAACATATTAAGAGTTTCTTTGCTAACTTTCAAAACTTTTATGTCATTTATTTTTACATTTTTCATATTTAGCGGTCCAACATCTGTTTTCAGTTGTTTAATGTCGTAGAAATCATCAAAGGACATTTCATTGACTTTGTATGGATTACCGGGGTTTTTTTGTTTGTGCAGTTTTTATTATAGAAATAATTGTTTCAGGTGTATAAATGGGACCGCTTCTTAAATGACTCTGTAACATGACCTGTGGAATAATTCAAAATGTATT
The DNA here is from genome assembly GCA_950370525.1 of Bellardia bayeri. Taxonomy (NCBI): domain Eukaryota; kingdom Metazoa; phylum Arthropoda; class Insecta; order Diptera; family Calliphoridae; genus Bellardia; species Bellardia bayeri. The sequence continues at coordinate 40,363,858 of OX493268.1, read as the reverse complement.
TAACTATACGGAATGTGAGTAAAAATTATTTGCTATAACGACACAACCAACAATGTGACTTAATTTTATAACAACCAATTTATATATTTCTGGCAATAACGATTCATTTGAAGTTAATACAAAATGGTACAAGCAATTGAATTCATTAGATTAATTGTAATAATAGGTTATGTCCTAAAATAATATTTAGTTTAACAAAATAGTCCAAATCAATAAAGTCACATTTAGATTTGATGCACTCTAACAACAAAGTATTTCCACATTTTTTACCTTCTCTTTCACTAAAACACAGTTATAAAATCAAATGTTTCTTTTTTGCTACAAAAAAAAAACCACATGTGCAGGAGGAATGCCAAACACAACCTGAAATGTGACCTTGTTCATGTTAAATTGCTCAAGTTTGTTACGAGAGGTCATAGCGTCACAAGCATCTGTATTAAAGTTATTTTTTCGATAATTCTCTCCGGTCTTAGATCATTATGTAGAGATTTAAGAGAAGAACATTTCTGCATTACTATATCGAAAATGCCAAATTTTCAGTTGTGACGGTCTTGCACGAAATGAGTGATATTTGTTGTGTCTTGTCATAAATAAACAAAGTTTATTTTTTTAATAAATAAACGAATTCAAATATATTTTATTTAGTGGTTACGTCTTTTTCGGCAAATATTTGCAAGTGTGACCGCACCTTAAGTAATTTACTTTAATAACGCAATTAATTAGGCATGTAATGGAAATCGATATCGAAAACGAATCAGTTATGGAAATACATTTTAATGCATTTATAATCTAATTTTTAAAATTTTCGTTTTAAGATTCTCTTTAGTAGCCCAATATCTTTATATTTTATGTGATAAAAGTTTTTCAATACAGAAATATTACGAAAAAATTGACTTCTGAAACTCATTCGTTTTCGATATCGATTTCCATCACATGCCTGAATTAAACGTTTTATAAAATACAACATTTTTATATGTTCTTTACAAACTGATACACAAACGTAATATATGTTTAAAAATTTGCAAATAAAAGGTCATTGAAAACCGCCTGTCTTGAAAAAAATTAAAAGTAAAAGTTTTGGAAACTTTTTGGAAAAAGGTGGAACAGCATGGTTGGGATGAGCTCTAAAAAACGGAATAACAAAGAACTTGCTCCAAATTTAAAATACTAGTGGATGTTCAATCCGACATTTAACCAACTCGTTGATTGGTCGTGTATATGTTGTTGTAATGAGCACTCTTTATGAACAAGTATATAAATTCTACGTAATCTACAAAAATGGTTGAAGAGGTAAGAAACAGAATGTTAAAAACTGATGGACAACAAATATATGAACGCCTATTCGACAATATTTATACCGCTCATTTAATAAAAATGATTAAGTTCCCGAGTTAGAAATGGAGCAACATTTTAACAACAAGTTACATTCGAAAAATCTAAAAATCTCTTCAAATGCGATCAACTTTATTTGCTTCAGGTTCAAATCGGACAAAAACTTTAAGATTTCGACTGATTATAATAAGAAATCGGTTGAAAGATGACTTATAATTATTATTAAATTTCTATGAAATATAATTAAATTTTATGGTCTAGTGTCTGTTTAATGCTTTTGTTAGGTTTTCACAAAAGTTAGACAGTTTAGTGCACAGTTTGTCTATGATTTTGAAGAATATGAAGTTATTTTAGGCTGACTTTTTATGTGTAAATTAAAATTACAAAAGTGAACAATTAATTTATTTGTGAACGTTGAAATTTACTATCAATTTTTCAAAGTTTAATTTTATTGACCAATTTTTTGATTGCTTTTAAAAATTCCTTTATTTTTATAACTGCCATTCTAAGAATATTTTAAATTATATGAGACGCAAGAACAAAATTTTTCAATCCAACTGGATTGGGCTTTCTTTTAACATATTGCTTGAGGCTGGTTGTTCCCGAAAAAGGTATTATTTGCTCGTCTATGCCGCATTTTTTGGGCTTTGGAATTAATTTACATCTATTTATAACAACATTATTAATAGGTTGAACTTTCCAAAGCTTGTTTTTTTCTCTTTTTCGGTAACTGTCATATTATTAACGAAGTGTATATTATTTCGTAATCTTTCGGAATTTGTGTTATCGCCGGAACTCTTATTTGTTGTCAATAATATATTCTTATTTGAGGTAGTTTCATACAACCCGCAATGATGTGTGCACCAACAAGTCTTTTGTATTCGTTCAATGTTGACTTCAAGGATATACCTTTTTGAAGAGCATACCTATTGCTCTGCTCTGAGACCATAGCCCAAACTATATCGTCAAAGTATTCAGAGAAGTAAGTGAATGGTGACCACAATTGTCTATTATCTACTTTCCAAGTTGGCTCTTCAGAAAGTTACTTTCATATGACATCTGTTCTTCTGTGAGTCTCCGAGGCATTTTTCTTTAAATAAATTCCAAGTGTGCAGCGGGCTTGACAACGGGCAAAAAAGTTATTATATAACACTATTAAATCAAATTTATGAATCATATTTGATCATTACCTTATATTTTACAAAGTTTTCAATGATATAAAATATCAACCGATATTTTTTACTACTTGAAATAACCAGTTTTTCAACACACCTGATCAACAAAAGTATGATATTTTTGATAGTTTTGCCAAATTAAAAACATGGTCGTATTTTTTTTTTTTTGTATAGCATACAATGAAAACTTATTTTTTAAACACATATGCTAAATTTTTTGAAAAGTGTCCAGCGGGCTGCACGTGAGTACTGGGGAGGTTATGATTATCGGTCCATAATTAGTCGTAGCTCCCACTTCCGAAAATCACTTCAAAGAGCATAAATCTCTTAAAAATGTTGTTATCGGAATAAAATTTAACAAAAATGAGTTTCTTATGTACAAATAGGATGACACCTAATTTTATAATAATCAGTTCATAAATAGTCAAAACTCCCATATGAGACCCTCTTCGTATTCACTTTAACCTCCATAAATCTTTTAAACGTATTTATATCGAGATAAAGTTTAACACACATAATTATATATTGACGGAAGCCATGGCACTAAATTTTTGGATGATCAGTCAATAATAGGTAATATCTCCCATATAGCGCCCATATCTGAAAAACCGTTTTATTAATATACTGGGTGTAGGGTATTATATAGTGGGGCTTGACCGACTATACTTTCTTACTTGTTTTAAATAGTAATTTAAAAGTAAAAGTATCTGTTCATAGTTCATCGTACAATATGACTGTTTATACGAGAGTATAATAAGTGAATACGTAGGGATTTAATGCTTACAAAGTTGTCACATTGTACACAAAGAAGTATATATATGTATATGTATGTGTGTGTACATAGTAAATGAACGTAGTATAAATAAAAGGGTTAAATGCCTTAAGATAGTGACAATTAAAAAACATTAGGATGTCCTTGTTTTTAAATTGGCGTCATGTTGTTTGTTATTGTTAGGTATTTGTAATGCTAGAAAACATAAAAAGAGAAATATTTTAATTGAGGCCAAACTGTTGTAGTTATTTTTCATTTCTTTATATTTTGAATGTGTATTTTGTTTGTTCGCCTCCGGATGTTAGAATCATAAGGGAAATAAACCATATGTATGTATATCCAACAAAAGTATGTACATCCGATGTTTTCGCATGACAAGAAATAGAAAGACACACTGTTAATGCTTAGTAAACATTTGTAGAATTTTGCGTACATATGCACAGTTGCTTGTGAATGATATTGCTTAAATTTAATTCGAATCACACACACATTAATGGCGATCATAAATTATGTAATGGCAAGAAAGACATCCTACTAATCCGAACATGGTCATGAAATAGATTAAGTGATGTCATTTCAATCTATAAAATAAACATAATACATAATATATATGTATACCTAGTCTATATACATATATCTGTATGTAACCGTTATGAATCACTTAAATACACAAGTACATAGATAAAATATGGTTGAAAGTGTAGCTTTCTGTGTGCGATCACATCAGAGTAAATTTCGCACACTTCCGCTACACTCAGCATCCGCCGCAACTGTCACACCAACATGAAAAAGCTTTAAAGCAAAACAGTGAAGAGAAAAGTTTGTTGTTTTGTTACTAGTAGTTTTTCTCATTCATTTCACTTCCCTTTTTACCCAACTTTTTGCAAAACTTTATGACTTATTTAAAAACGTTCAACAAATAAACAGAATTATATTAAATTTTCACTATAAACTATTCATATATTAGTGTGTACTTTTCTTTATTTTTTTATTATTTTCATGCTAAATAAAATAAACGTATTTTTAATTTTTCGTGTTTAATATTTTGATATAAAATACATGCAACAGAAAACAGTAATAAATATTTTTAAACATAAAATAATATTTTTATGTAATATTTACTAAACTCAAAAAATACATGACAATATCTATCTATCGTAAATATATGTATGTATGTATACCGATACTAAATATGTACATATGTACTTCCCAATCCCTTTGATCCACTTACTATCAGTTTTTCAACACTTCTGCTTTCACTTGGCGGGGAGATTACGTCCTTTTGAAAATATTTTTTTTTATTTTCAACTTTGGCATTTTTTAATCGACATTCCTGACAGCATCCAAAAACATACAAGTACAAACATTCAACACATACATATATTGAGTAAACAAATAAAAAAACGCAAATGTATTAACATTTCACTCCAAACACGTGCATACTTTATGGTTTAGAAATGATGCCTCCAGAAACCAAAAGAAAAACATTTTTAAATTTCATGAAGCACAATTTTCACCAAAAACTGACGATTTTTAAGAGAACACGAAACGGCAGAAGTGGCAAATGTTGCTTGTTTAATGTGTTTGTTAAAATAAAATAAAGTTATTTTGATGTGTGCTGACAATTAGGGTTTCTGCAAATACTGTTAGTTAAAATTTTAATCGTTTACGCACCTTTGCATTTCAAATCATAAAAACTTAAAAGAAAAGTGTGAAATACGTGTACATGCGTGCGTGTGAGTGTTAAAGTCTATTCATTAAATTTCATTAAATTTAAAAGTGTCTATAAAATGATTTAAATCAGTTTTTATTAATATTATTTTCTGTTCTTTTTTTACAGTTTCGTCATCATAAAAATAACAGGTAAGAATCATTCACATCGTTTAAACTCAATTGGAATTATTATACAAGTGTTTGCGCTCTATTTGTCCTGCGAGATGCTTAAAATTGTATTTAATTGGATTAGAAACTGAAAATGTGTTTACATTATAATTAATATATACATAAATACATACACGCAGAGAAAAAATATAGATATGCATGTTTACCGCAACTATTTCAACATTAAATTTTTTAAATATTATGTTCACTGTAATTATTTTTATGACTTTTCCAACCATAATATAGTTAAGTCACCATTCACATAATTACAGCAATCATATATATAATTATATAGCAATTTGTAATGTTTATGGTGATCAGTTTTATGATGTAAAATTATACCATAATATGTTGTTCTATAGCATAATCAAAGAACAACAAATTATGGATTCATCATAAACATGATTGCAACATATGTATATATACACTCATATAAATGATTGTAACAATCATCTCAATCGTAAACTTTATGATTACCGCAATCATAAAAATAATTACAGTGACCATAAAATTGCTGAAAAAAATTTTAAAAATGTTGACATTGCTGTGGTAAACATGTACAAATGTATGTACTTGAAATACTTAAAATTAACAGAAATACAGATGAAATATAACCCGAGTTACAATATACATATATATATATTTACATAAAGCCAATTTCATACCGTATAAAAACAACACAGATAGCTATATGTGCACCATTTAATATATGTACTCGTAGTATATACGATTTCCTAAATTCTTAAATTTAAAAATGTAATAGAAACCCCATTATATAAAATACTATTGTGATTCTTATTTTAGTTTTTTTTTTTCTAAAAATTAAGGTTGACTATTAACTTTAGATGTTAAAAGAGGTTAAAGCTTATTTTGTATTGTATAAAGAAGTTATTTATTTACTCGTAATAGCGGGACATAAGAAGTAGCGATATTTCCGAATATTTCTGTAATAATTCAGCAGTAACTGTATCTTAGCGGTGACGGTAGCCATCCTTAATGAAAATCTTTAAAAATGATTACTTATTTATAGCATATTACTTTTGTCTTAAGATTGAAGTAGAAGATGTAAGTAATCACAAAAAAGCTTTTTCTGTACATAATTATGTTTTGATCTTAAGATTTGTTTCCTGTTAGGGCTTGAAATGCCTGCATTTATATCAAAAACATAACATGCTCAAAATTGTGGTACATGCCTTTACGGCTGAAGTTTGCTAAAGAATATATTTAAAAAAAAACCAAGATTTTTACTAAAAAAATACTAGAGCCACAGTTTAACATGGTGGAGGTTCTGTGATGGTTGGGGGCTGTATGTCTAGCGCTGGAGTAGACAGTAATTTAGTATTTATTGATGAAAAAATGTATAGACATGTCTACCTAAACATTCTAAAGAACAACGTCAAATAAAGCGCTGAAAACTAGGTATAGAAGATAATTTTGCTTTCTATCAAGATAATGATTCAAAGCATACCGCCGAAGTTTGCAAGTTATGGCTCATACATCACTGCCCCAAACTGTTTGAACTTCCGCCACAATCCCCAGACCTGAATGTCATTGCACATTTGTGGAATGAATTAGCACGTATGGTTTATAAATACTCATTTAACAACATTATTCAATTAAAAACGTCTTTAAAAACAGACTGGAGCAAAATATCCTCAGAAGTGTGTGCAAATTTAAATAACTCTATGCGAAAAAGACTACAAAAAATAATTGATTCTAAAGGCAATGCTACAAAGTACTAAAAACTTCTTTATATCTTATTCTTTATTATTTTATTTATTTATTATTGCTCGTTTTTATTCATGTTATTAAAATTTTCCCGCTTTGTCCAATTTTCCGTTTCGAGTTAAAAAACTAAGTTAATATTTCACTAATATTTCTAAAAAAATTAAAATATTTTGCTTTTTTCTTATCAATAATTTAAAAATTATCTTTCTTAATAGAAATATATGTACGTTTTGTTCAAAGAAAGAAATAGTATTTTGTTTTTACTGTTTCTTAATATAAATGTTTTAGGTATGCCCGATTTTCCGATTTATTCACTCTATATAAAAATATGTTCAAAGTCAAATCTTATAAATCTTAGAATCTTAAATTAAACAGACAAAAAACAAACAATAATAAATGATATAAATGATATTCTGTGATATTAGCTTTCAGTTAAACTTGACTTAAGTTTTGTAGTCGTTTATTGTATATTATATTTTTATTAATTATTTGATTATTTATACCAAAATTCTGTTCGTGATGTCCCGTTTTTTAGTATTTTAGTAACTAATTAATAATAAAAATTAATATCCAATGATAAAAAACATTAAAGCTGTAATTAAAACTATATAATAAGTTAATAAGTTAAAGCTGTGTAATAAAACAATAAATTTTGTCACTAGATTATTTAGAACGAGACCCCTGAAGAAGTTAGAATAAAACTAACGAAACGTTGGGTAAATAAAATAAAAAATAAAAATCGAGCAAGTTTTTTATTTACGTTTGGATACAAACATTTGACCAAATTAGCCTGAAGGCAACTCCTTAAAAATTATAATAGTTATAAATATTGGTCACAAAAACAAATTAATAATAAATGACATACATATAAAAAACAAGTAAGAAAGTATAGTCGGTCAAGCCCGACCATATAATCCCCTACACCTAGTATATGTAAATATAAAAAAAATTTTTCAGAAATGGGCGTTATTTGCGAGATATCACCTATTTTTGACCAAAATTCAGTGTCATGATGTCTGTAAATATAAGTATGTATTATATGTGTTAAACTTTATCTCGATATAAATACTTTTAAAAGATTTATGGAGATTAAAGTGAATTACGGAGAGGGTTATTATATTAGAGACTAATTATGCACCGACCATTACAAAATTAGGTGTCATTATTTCTGTATATAAGAAACTTATTTGTGTCGAGTTTTATTTGATTACCAACATTTTTTAAGAAATTTATGCTCTTTAAAGTAGTTTTTGGAAGTGGGCCTTACATGGGAGCTACGACTAATTATAGGCCGATCATAATAAAATTGTGCCGTATTATTAGAATACATATGGAATATATTTGTGTCGAATTTTATTTGATTACCAACATTTTTTAAGAAATTTATGCTCTTTAAAATGATTTTCGAAAGTGGGTCTTATATGGGTGCTACGACTAATTGCGGACCGATCACAATAAAATTGAATTAGTAACCATATTAAATATATTTGTGTTGAATATTATTTAGATACCAACATTTTTAAGAGAGTTATGCTCTTTTAAGTGATTTTCGGAAGTGGGCCTTATATGGGAGCTACACCTAATTATGAATTGATCACCATAAAATTCTACCGTATTATATGTATATGCACGAAACAGATTTGTGTTCAATATTATTTGGATACCAACATTTTTAAAAGAGTTATGCTCTTTTAAGTGATTTTCGGAAGTGGGCCTTATATGGGAGCTACGACTAATTATGGAGCGATCTTCACGAAATTTGTAGGTGTGCTTTAGCTTCATTTATTACTCATCTGTGGTAAATTTTGTTTGCATACTTGTATAATTGAAAGATTTATGATCGGTAAACCCCAATTTCGGGAGGACATTTGTATGGGGGCCAGGTGAAATAATGGAAATATTTCCACCAGTTTCAATCCCATCTATCCTTGGGCGGAAAAACTATCACGTAGCAAATTTTATCGAAATATCTTAAAAATTGCGACCTGTACTCTTCGCACAAGCTTTACATGGACAGCCAGCCAGCCAGACGGACGGACGTCGTTAAATCGACTCAGAAAGTGATTTTGAGCCGAGCGGTATACGTTAAGGGGCGTTACAAGCATCACCACAAATCCAATATACACTCCCCACTATTGTGGTGTAGGGTATAAAAATTAAATTTAAAACGACATAATTTCAAAGTTACTTAAATAACAAAACTTTGAAAATTTCACTTTATAAAATTTGTGAAAATAAATGTTTAATTTTTCATTTTCACAAAAGATTAAAATCAATTTGAAGTTTTTGTTTAGCATTTATGTAAATTCAGCTTTGATGTAATAAATTTATTTACAAACACCACGTACATGGTAAATACACACTATATTATATACATATGCAAACTGTAGCTGTATTAGGGAGCTCTTCTTTTTGTTTTTTTTTTTGAAATTCAAGCAACTCAGATACTAAAATATATTTTTAATAAAATGCAAATATATGTTCAAATCTACTGGTTAATTAGAAACATATGTTCATATGTACATTCAATATAGATACATATAGGAAGAAGAATCAGCTACATTCCTTTCTTACCACTCGTAATGGTGACTTAGTAATTATAGGAAATAGTTCAAATTTCAAACTCAGGTTACAAAAATAATCACTAACACAGCAATACATAACAAACAACATTGTGCGAACTAACTACCCTATAATTTTTTGATTGTTTTGAGCTAATGTCATTTACATATTTACATTCGATTAATGGACAAATAGAAATAACTTAGATCCATTCTTAAATACCGGCGGCAAACGTTTTTTAACTGTCAAAATTTCTCATGCTCATACAATTTATATGAAGCATACCGAAACAATGCGGCGGCAACGCTTTGCTATTGGAAAATCCGATTTTGACAAGGCGTTTCACAGTGAAGTTAGTTGCAAAAGAAAACAAAACAAACACAATTAAGAAAGTATAGTCGGTCAAGCCCGACCATATAATACCATACACCCAGTATATGTATAAAACAGTTTTCAGAAATGTGCGCTATATGGGAGATATGACCTATTATGGACCGATCATTCAAAAATTTAATGTCATGATTTCTGTGAATATAAATATTGTGTATGTTAAACTTTATCTCGGTATAAATACTTTTAAACGATTTATGGCGGTTAAAGCTGATTATATGGAGGCTCTTATATGGGAGTTTCGACTAATTACGGACCGACCATTATAAAATTAGGTGTCATCATTTCTGTACATTATTTGGGTCGAATTTAATTTGATCACCAACATTCTTAAGAAATTTATGATCGTTAAAATGATTTTCGGAAGTGGACCTTATATTGGAGCTACGACTAATTATGAACCCATCACAATAAAATTATATTGTATTGCTTATATACACATAAGATATATTTGCGTGCAATATTATTTGCATACCAACATTTTTGAGGGCGTTATGCTCTTTAAAGTGGTTTTCTGAATTGAGCCTTATATGGGAGCTACGACTAATTATGGACCGATCTGCAGAAAATTTGTAGATGTGATTTGGCTTCATTTACCACTCATTTATTTTGAAATTTGTTTGGATACTTGCATAATTAAACCATTTATGATCGGTAAACCCCAATTTCGGGAGGACATTTGTTTGGGGGCCAGGTGAAATAATGGACCGATTTCCACCAGTTTCAATCCCATCTATCCTTGGGCCGAAAAAATATCATGTACCAATATTGTGACCTGTACTCTGCGCACAAGCTTTACATGGACAGCCAGCCAGACGGACGGACGGACGGACATCGTTAAATTGACTCAGAATATGATTATGAGTCGATTGGTATACTTTAAGGTGGGTGTTGGATCAATATTTCTGTTCGTTACAAACATATATGCCCTCCCCACTATGGTGGTGTAGGGTATAAAAAAAAAGAAAAATAAAATAAAATAATGTCCAGCTATTACAATAAACGGGGTCGTTTTTTTATTTGCTTGATACCCCTGTTTTTATCGTTTTGACATAACGTTGCCGCTTTTGTTTAGGTATGTAGTATCAGCATTAACCCCCAGCGTAAAAAAAGTGCCGCTTGCGGCTGGTATTTAGAGATGGCTCCTAGACTGAAGACGCGCCATTGGCAGCGTCTTACCTTGACTTTTGTTGAATTTGTTTATCAGAAATGTTATTCATTGAAATATGAAACTGTTGCCATATGCGGCTGATGTTGCGGCAGTGTCAGTATGAGGGGCTTCTTTTAATGCTGCATATATAAAAAAGACAGTGGATTGAGTGTAAATCCGAGCAAAGCTCTACTTGTATTATTTCCAAGGAAATATATGATCCCTTTTTAAGGAAAAATGCTCAAAGTATGAATGAAACCCCACACTGTTCTATGAGTTTGTGGCAATTAATTTATTTATTGGAAATTTGCGAAATAACTGAATATTGTATAGAAGCCGCTTTTGACGGTAGATATTATGGTCAATATCATCGTTAAACTTCAACATTAAGTAATATATAACAAGGATGATTTTTTTTATAAAAAACATTAGAAGGGTAGAAGAAAACTCTAATGTAATAGAAAATATGGCGCAAAGATTAGCAATATTCGAGTTTAATTCAATAACCTGTATAAACAATCATAAGGCTGATAAGGACCTAATTAACATGGTGACCGCGTAATGTGATTAAAACACTTATGCAGAATGTCTTCTGCAGAAGTTATCCGAATGAGGACCTGTCATTGTCCTCTACTACCATGTTTCTGGGATATTATTCCATCTAAAGTATCTCTGAACAGTCGGATACTCTATTCTACACCAGCAAAAAATGGGCCGTATATTAAATTTGTCTTTCCGTTTCCGTTTCCGTTTCCCAAACACCGAAATATTTAGTATTGAAAATAGAACCAATTTTTTAACAATCTCGATATTTGTTTATATATATATATTTGTAAAATAAAATGCAAATAATATCATAAACTTTTGCACATAATAGACCAAGTTCTATTTAAAATGGTTCAATGGAGTCTCCTAGCCCCATATAATTGCCTTCCCGTAATATATTGTACATAATTGCTTATGTACAATTTCCATACACAATTAAGCAAAAATACTTTTTATATAAAGAGAAATCACAAAATAGTATTTCCATAAAATTGGACGTATTAAATTTTATGGCGGCCGGTCCGCAATCAAATGCAGTTCTCAAAATTACTAAAGTAAGCATAAATCTCGTATTTACATTGACATCAAATTGAAATTTGACATCGATGATCCTCATACCCATATATATAAAAATCGTTATACAGAATTTTATAAAGATCGGACAATTGCCAACAATTTCGACAATTTGACAATAAAAATGAAATAGTGAGCACATAGTGAAAACGCGGCTTTATACTTCCGAAAAACGAAAAATTCAACATCATTTAAAAACAATTAAAACACGAAGGAGCATCAACGTAATGACCTTGTAAGAATTTGCAGCAAAGAGTTATTAGTAATAGCAATGACCGAAGCTGGATTGGTAAAAACTTTAAGATCAAAGTATATCAACTACTTTGTTCAACATATATCACTATTGGTGGTGGTTCCATAAAATTCTCTACAGTCGAATACAACACTCTTACTTGTTATTTTCTCAGACATTTAGAAGGTAACTGTAAAATCAAAAATGTTGAAATTTGTTTAATAAACTTGTAAAATAATTAAACTAAAGTTTAGAAAGTGCGTTGAAAAAAATCAGCCCCTTTTGGTGCAAAAGTTATTACATACTTATGCAAATTTATGAAATCAGATCTGTTTAAATCAAAAGTTTTTCAAAACAGCTCAAAAAAGCTACCCTAATGTGAGTTTATTTGATGTCTATATAAAAAGAAAATCTTGTATAAATAAGCGTTTGCTGAATTTATAAGCAAATGGAAATGTTTGAAAAAATTTATGATGTTTATATTAATATATATTTGAATCGCATAAACACACTTACACTTACTACGCTTGTATTCCCCACACAAATTTCCACTTTTATGTTTATTTTTTAAAGGGGTAAAACATATTTATTAACATTTAAGTCAAATTTACATACATACTTTTAATGTTGACGTTGGCGCTGATGCTGATGACGAAAAGGGCATTTATTGTAGGTAAGATATTTCTTACATAACTGTTGATCAGGATATAGACTCACCGACACGCATCGCAGTAAAAAAATTCGTGTTTTTTGAAGCACTTAAGAGAAAAAGCGCATAATCGAGCGCTTCAATAAAAGCGCTATTTTGAAGCAGTAAATGTTTACGAATAAAAATACAAAAAATATGCGTTTTTAGTGCTTACAACGAAGAAGGTTTTAAAGTGAAAAAACAAAGACGAAATTATAGCCTACAGATTTACGTATGACAACGAAAGTCAATTACAAAACGAATATCGCGCTTTATTCAGTTACTATGAATTTTTCTTAAGTAAAAACATTCAGATATAATTTGTTCTTTGATTGGTGTGTGCGAAGTGACGTAAAACACTTTAGGAAAGTGCTTTATTTGCATGTTTGATTAGGTTAAAAGAAGCGCTTATTGTCAGCAGAAAGTAGTCCTCCAAACCGGAAACATCTCATACAAAAATCATGCATCCTTTTTTACTGGGATTTATTCGCATTTTCATATGACATGCAAAATATTTAAATAAACGTTGGGGTATAAAGTTTTCTAAATTGCACAACCACTAAGAAAATAGTCTCTTTATGAAAACAAACTTTTTCATTATTTTTTGTGTGTTTCAATAACAAAAGCAAAAATTCATGTAAATTAAATATCGCTGGTTTATTTATTTAATATTGGTTATGGTTAAAATATAATATGAAAATGACATAAGTCAAATGTTATACATCATAAACGTTCATAATCGTACTAAGATGTCATTATTCGATTGCTGCAAATCCAGTATATGTAGACATAACTATTGAAGACACTTCATCTAAGAACATTAACTCTTGAATTCATTTCATATTTAACAACGTATTATTTAAATTTGCGCGCATGTAGTTTGTGTAGGTGTATTTAATGATCCTTTCACATTTCTAGGAGCTGCATCACATTCAGTTTCTTGTTCTTTTCTTTCATTCGTTAACCAGGGATAAATGGTGTCAAGTGATGTACGAGTACAATGTGTCAAAGGATAAACACAAATCTCTTCATTCTCCCAAATACACAATCATAAAAGCCATACCAACATATATACGTATATATATACATACGTACATACATAAAAGAGTTTAATGCTGCAAAAAAGTATAAATAATATTTTCTATACAATTTTATTTGGTTAAATGTTTAAATATATAGAAGTTGTTATGCAAATTTTGCTACATTTTATTACTGTTCGGTTAAGCATAATACGCATTTAAAATTCTCATCAATTTTATTTCCCTCCAAAGACTTTGCTGTTGAAATATAACATTTTGTTTAACGATTTTTAAAAATTATTTCACACTTCAATGAAGTCATAAAGAAAATTTCGAACCTTTTTACCATTAACGGAAGGTACTCATAAATTTTGTTCTTTCTACTACTTTTTGTCTTTGTTTATAGAATTGGTTCTATATTCATACAGCAGCAACAACGTCAAACTCATAGAAAAGATAAATTGATATATTTTTATTTGCAAACTTTTTTACGATTAGATCCACTCTAGTTAAATATTGTTCATTTTATAATAAACAAATGGTTCCACAGCATACTGAGGTTGTTTGGCATCATTATTTCATATTATAACAAGTAAGAGTGTTATATTGGGGTGTGCCGAATCTTATACTCCCACTACCTATTTTTAATGTAAAATGTATAAAGTATATATGGGAGCTATGACGAATGTTCCGATCATCATAAAATTTGTTGCCTCGATTTATAAATATATGAGGATGTTTATCCCGAATTTTCACTTGAAGACTATTTTTATAACACACTTATGAGTATTTAAATGATTTTCGGAAGTAGACTTTATATGGGGATATGGTCAAATGGATTGATTCAAAAAATTCGGATTTGTAAACTTTTTATACATGAATTTAAGAACAATTATTATTTTAGTTGAACTGTTAATTTTTAATTTTTGATATTTATTTAGTCAATGAAAATTAAATTTAATGAACTAGAGCCTAACTAAATAAATATCAAACATGAATTTAAGTTTTGCTGAATTTGGTATGAATACAATTTTTTTTATATGTATTTATGTAACATAGAGACATATTCCGGGAAAACATTGCTATGGGTTGTGAGAAGTCATTGGTCGATTCTTATCATTTTTAACAGGACTTGTCCTTTTGCTATATAAATATTATGTGTTAAATTTCATATTACTATTTGCAATATATTTCTAGAAAATAGCAAAACAATTTTTGATAAATATCGAGGTTGTCGCAAATTTTGGTCCATAATGTTACTACTACTGAACCCATTTGGCCCATTTTTAATGCCTAACAGCCTTCGGTACTCTATATGAACTTTTCAAAATAGTCTTGGAATTTAAAAAGGATCCAGAATATATGTATATATATAAATATAATATATTCGTATAAATATATATAAATAAATAAAGTTTTGACTTCTACGACCAATATTTCGATGTGTTACAAACGAAATGAGAAACATAATATAACTCCCATCTTTTGGATGGTGGGTATAAAAATGTTCAATTACGAAGTGACAAGATGACGAGTATATTCGTTGGAAACAAATTTTAAATACATTTTTCATAATTAATTACAAATTATTTGAGCTTTATTGCTAAATATTTCGTAATATGCTTTTTATTACACACTTAAATTGTTTAATGTATTAAAGTTACTACAAAAATAAGCATTTGGTACGATATTTACAGTAGAACTTAGTACATATTTATAATTAAAATAATAAAGAAAACACAATTATCTGTCCCATTCTAATCGTATATTAAGTTCCCTTTTCATCAATTTTTCCTCGCTTTCTCACAAATATGTATTTAAAATTTGAATATGTGAACCTTTACGGACTATCACGAATTTTCCATCGTGTAAGGTGGCTAGTGCAACAGAATTCATAGATTTTTCAACACAATGAGGAATCTTTAACTCATTATTAAAAATACAAAACTGACTCATTATTTCATTCAACCCCTAAGATTAAGATTAAGTGGAAATTAAATGTATGAATTCATTTGTAAATGAATTAAAAAAATGTGTGAGCAAATTTGTAGCTCCTTAAATATTAGTTTAAACTCTTTTAGTAATAGGAGAGTATTACTGAACCTTGTATCTATTATCGAGCATCCCTAAAACTTTTCCTAAAAACATTTATTTTATAAGATACCGAAATAATCCAAATTAGCGTTACCGTTACCCTTAATCTTTTGATACTGATATTTTTCACTCATGCAGGTATCGTATACAAATAAAATCTTAAATAAGTCCACCAACTTGTATGAAATTTGGTCCATTTCCGAAAATCACTCTAAGGTTTATAAAACTCTGGATTAATGTTGCATCTAAAAATTATTCTAGCGACACAAGAATAAAAATGATTTTATAAATGTTAATATCAATATAAAATACTTGGTTTTTAAATCTTTTTTTAAAGAACTGAAGATCTCATTATAATATTTTTGTCCTACGGGATACTCTAGAATCTTATTGGGAAATACATTACATAGTTAAATGAAAATAATATAATAATGTCAAGTCATGATAATTTATTTAAGAAATAATTTATTTTTTATATTCTAGAGGTGGAAACTCAGAATTGAATAACTTCGATAAAATCTAAACTGCATTCATAACAGCAGTGAATAAATTATTTCAAATATCATTCTGTAATAGTTCCTTGCCAATTGCATATAACAATTTTGTGCAAATTATTCTACAGTAGTTTAAGTTTATATATTTAATTTTGTAAGATTCGAAAAATTCGATTAGATTGATTGCAAAACATTTTGTAATTTTTTGTTTGTTTTACATTTATCTAATATTCGTGTAAAACATTGAACAAAAGCCATCAATCACTGCCAGTGATTTTAATTTTCACTTCAATTTCAATTGCAATTACATTAGTAAATGCGCTTGTATCTGTTCGATGTTTTTATGTGCATCATGGTGAATTGTTTTATATATAAAGTGCATTTGCACAAGATTTATTGATTCATTCCTGTTTATTTAGTTTCGCAATGAGCCATATAAAAATTGAAATAGCAATAAAAAGATATATGCTGAAACATATTTGCAGATATTTATTAAACAAACAATATAAAAGTTTTATATGAATAGAAGAAACGTACAAATGTCATTGATTTATATGAAAAAAGGCGTTTAACTATACTATAGAATTTTATTTTTTATAAGAAGAAGTAAATGTTCTTGTAATTCTTTAAACTATTGAAAAGAAACACGTACTCGTAAAGGAAACTGCTCAAAAACAGCCATTAATCTTTGTCCAACAAACACCAAACAAATGACCAGTGACAAACGATTCTCAAATTGATAAAAAAAAGGTACGAGTACTATACACAACCAATAGCCATGATTGTGGAATGGACAAATTTATTTCATTTATATGTAACTACAAAAATACTAAGTACATGTAAAAGTGCGTACATTAGAGACATTTTCTATTCGATTAGCTTTACTCGAATAGTTAATAAAATTTTATTTCCAATGAAACGAAGAGTATCGAATCCCGTTTCCTTAGAGCTATTAAAAAACTAGCTCAAGATTGTTTGTTGCAAGTTCTAACACCTAGAAAATCCTCTTCTACTATATAATTATAGCTAGAAGCACTTGTTGACTCTTTTGAAACATGTTCAAAAACTAATTCATCTGGAAAAAGTCACCATTTACCCATCCAACATCCGCTTAGTAGAATAAAACCCGTCACAAATCGGCTTCATCTTAATAGCATCTATAAGACCATGGACATATTGAAACACATAAGAACATATACACAAATACCCGTACCGACATACTTTATTGATGTCATCTCTCTCACCTTCAAAAGCCTCATCTTATATCTTTTCAGTTTTATACCCTTCACCATCATGAGAAGGGTATATAAGTTTGTCATTCCGTTTGTAATTTCCACAATATAATTTTCCGACCCTATTCTTATAGATAGCGGAAACTATTAAGCCATGTCCGTCTGTCTGTCTGTTGAAATCAATTTTCTGAAGTCCCCAGATATCTTCGGGATCCAAATCTTCAATAATTCTGCCATACATGCTTTCGAGAAGTTTGCTATTCAAAATCAGCAAAATTCGTCCATAAATAACGGAGATATGAGCAAAAATCCTAGACAACCTCTGAAAATTTAATCAAAAATAATATCAAACAAAGTGTATTAATATAATATAAATATATATAAAATATATAATATAATTATGCATCCACAACAAAGGTGAAGGGTATATAAGATTCGGCATAGCCGAATATAGCACTCTTACTTGTTTAAGTTGTATTTATTTTTTGTAAATTAATGTTACTCTCAATCACTAAACAAGTTGAAATAAAGTGATGTAAAATCATATGCTAATTATCATAAAAAAATCTTTGCTTCGCCGAAATGTTTTTTATTGAAAATGGGCAAAATCGGTCTAGTAGGATCAGAGTTGTAGACCAAAATTTGACAACCTCGATATTCGTCAGTTATTGTTTGCTATTTTCTTCAAATATAATGTAGATAATATAATGCAATTTTGCACATTTTTCTTTTATTATAGAAGAACAAGTCCTGTCGAAAATAGTAAGAATCGAACGATTTTTCATAGACCCCATATAATTCTCATAGATCTCGTATAAATAAATCTGTTATGAAGTCCTTATCAATTTTAGAATGGAGATAAATAATTCTCATGTGCATAAAATTCGACGTGCCAATGACAATGGATCGTTATTAATATGTTTAAAGGTCGGCCCGTTATATGTCACATCACTCATATAAGGAGCAATTTTGAGAACACATTAACATGCAAATCCAACATTAATATTTACAAAATCCATAAAATCACATTCGAGTTTCGCAATAATTTGTTACTGAAAATGTAATGCTTAACTTTCAATGGAATTCTGACTGAGGGTGAATATATGTACATAAGTTTAGCAGTTCAAAGAAATTCTACGTCGATTAATATGTTCGTATGTCTGTATTTAAAATAGAGTGAAGGTATCAGCAAAAATTAAACGAAATCGATAAATATTTGGTAATAGCCCGACATGATCCTCCACTTCCTAAAATCGCACTGAAATTCGACATAATTTATGTAGACCGGCATATAATCGGCCATATCTCGCATCTGCAGACCATTTCCATTACAACATTTTCACAACCTATTTACCTTTATAAATATCGACATCTAACAAAAATTGTTTAGCTTCAAAATAAGGTTAAATTTGTATACCATATACCATATACCCTTTTCGTTCGTAAGTGGTCAATAAGAAAAAATATTAAGTCAACCGGTTGAGGTAAACCAATTATATATATTTAAATTACACATCATTCCTATCATAAAATAACAAACTTTGTTGATAATAGTAATAAATTATTAAATTAGATAATTACATTTGAAATATAGGCTGTTTTTTTGTTAATGTATAGAACTTTAAGTTGGCAACACTCTTTATCTGCCGGCCATTTTGTCAGCGATCAATTGATTTATTGATTTTAGTTTGATTTAGCAGTTCAACATGAATAGACTGACGCCTTAACAACGCTTCCAAATTGTACAAATTTATTTTGAAAATAATGGTTCTATGTTTTTTTTAGATGTATAAAACTGTAAAATTGGATAAAACAAAGATGTTTTTTTTTAAATTGACATGAAATTTATTTTATTCGATTAAGCTACATAAAAACGACAGACATGTCTGTGTAAAAAACTATCACGTCTATAATAAGTAATCGAAATCAGCAAATTACAAACAAAAAATATATAATTTTCCTAAGCAGTTTGGTATTGAATCCAGTAGAATCGAAATAATGAATAAAAATCTGAGACAACCTCCAAAAAATGTTTTTTTTTCACATATTTTTTGCTAATTTGCTTAAATACTTTGTAGATAAAGCCACGCAATTTTATACAATTAATTTTTATGATAAATGGATAAAAGGATGATGAAAATAGTAAGAATGGATTTTTTATAGCCCCCATACAAATTTCTTCCCGAAATATGGCTAAATGATACGTAAATGCCTTTACAATGGCAATATCTATACAAAATTCAGCAAAGCAAGGTTTCATATTGCTTCCATTCGATCCATGTTTGTGTATATGCAAAAATACAGGTCCATATTTGAGTCATATCTGTCTTAAATATAACGGTGTTTTCTTGATATTCACATATGTATAAATTTATCTTAGTGATTGAGATGAATTTAACCAAATCAGATTAGTGTATACTGGATTTAGAAGCTATTAGTCCATAATTGGTCCACTTCTACTATGCCACCCATAAATCTCTTGTAACTAATGTTATTGAGATCAAATTCAACCAAAAGAAGCCTATAACCAGTTTAGTTTTTGAATTTCTTATTAAACGATCTTTTATTGACGAATGTTTTATTAAATTATTAATTAAAATAATTGTCAACAAAGTAAAATATTTTATTAAATGAAACCGAGAAGAACAATTTCTGAGATAAATCGTAACCATTGCGTTTTTGTCTCAAATTGCTCAAATAATTATTACGCTGTTTACAAAGCACTATTTATTTTGCTTTACTAATGGCCGAATTCTCGGTCATTAGTTAACTATTGGTAAACTAAAATACTAACTATTGTTTAACTATTACTTGGTATTTTTATGGCAAACTAAGCATTGCGAATAAAGAAACATTAGTTAAACCTTTGCCATTAGCTAACTAAGAACTGTGAATTTAGCCATAAGTTACATAAAGTCATAAACTTGGTTTAAATAAATAATGGTTAAAGCTGTGTTCACATTATAAGTATTTGTCATGTGGAATGTCACTTTTCTACCCATATGTGATTTCATGTGTATGTCAAAATTTGAGTTTTACATACGGTTTATAAATTACATGTTCATATGTTGGTTATGTCACATACATATGTACTTACTTTTGTTAACTCCTTTTCAAGTTTTCCCTCCATTCTCAATAATAAATTTGTGTGTTTTTTTTTTTGTATTTTTGTTTTATTTTATTAGGTATAAATTATATTTATTAAAATTTCAATTAATTTTTGCCGCCACAAAATTTTGGTTATAAAAAACAGCTGATGTCAGATGGTTTGTCACTTGAAAATAGAACTCGTTCTAAATACAAAATTGTCATGTGTATTGCACACAGAGAAATAACACATGATATTGTTTGTAGGTGTTCAGACTATATAAGTACAAATTTGACATGCGAAAAAGTGATAGTTCACATGACAAATACACATAATGTGAACACAGCTTAACACATTTCTCAAAGAATATACCAACTGGGTGTTTTTAATGCTTTCATATTCAGCTTTTTATTTTTGCAAAAAAGCAAATAGAATTCTATGAAAATGTCTTATGCAAAAAAAGATAATACAATGGCTGGCGTACGGGGAAAAGAATGAAAAATAGAAGAAGCAAATATGAAAATGAATGAATGACACATTGGCAAAGGACATGATGGGAGACTACATGCTTTTAATGTTTTACCGGTTGTCGTTGATGATGAGAGGATGGCAGGGGCAGCAGTGTGAAGTGGTGGTAATAATATACAAAGATGAAAGCAACTACATTTGACAGCGCACTAATTTAGTATGAAAAGTGTTACAAACATTGCCATTACCACGGAAGATACAAGTGTTTTAAGGGAAATAAGAGCACTAAATACACGTATTATATATTTACACTTGTATACACAGACATATTACAGACAGTGCTCAATTCAATGTGCTCAGAGTTCTCTAAGTCCTCCACTTTCCTCTATCAAAACAATTTTAAGAATAAACCTTTCTTCCTCCAAGGTTTAAAATACAATTTATTTTCCATGGTACATGCAAGTTCATCTCTTTAACTAAATACTTCTTATGACGGAGGACGGTATGTATTCACCGTGATATCGAATTGGGTGTATTTGCAAATGTTAAGTTTTGGTTTTGTGTATTTTTTTTATTCAAAAGCTTTTACCCAAAGCTCCGGTACACTTAATATCAGACATGTTATGTACTTAACAGTAGTCTTGTATTAATATTGGTTGTACAGCTGTGTGCAGAATTCAAGCATATCACAAAAACGGTTATGAGTTTGTCATATTACCTGATCAATTCATAACCAAAGTTATTTTAGCTTTGTTTATTATAGTCTATTTAGGGCAATACAAAACATTAGATCTTTTTTATTTATGCTAAATTGTTTACAATATTCTTTCAAAATCCACATTTGCTTACTACTTTTTACGTACTTTTAAACATATACTGAGAAAAAACTAATATATAATTACAATAAATTATAGCTCATATCATATCGACTTTCGTAACATTTATAATAAAAAACTATTTCAATAAATATTTGTTTAAGGTGAATTTTTCCGATTAGACACAATTCAATCTTCAATTTAACGGAAAAAACCACGACATTTCTCGAAAATAAATTTCTTAAGTGGTTCTTTGAGGGTTTGGGAACTTTTTGTGAAGCCACTATGTTTGATTTGGCATATCGAAGCACCAAACTGAATTCTTCGGATAATATTTAAAAAAAGTCCTCAAACAAAGGGATGGTTGTCTTCGAAAAATATTAATGTAGTTTAACCGCCCGAATGCTGTAAACGGTCGTAATTCTCAAGATAATGACAGCATAACTGAAAATTAGACCTTCCGAATGGACAACAAACAACTGATTTTTAAGATGTAAATGTTAAAGATTCTATTTTAAGTATTTTATTTAAAAGTCCAAATGAAGCATTCTTTATAATTGAATTGCGTTTCATTTAAAGGTTTTGAGAAATTATTAGAGAAAATTTATTCTCTAAAAATTAACAGGTTTTGAGAAATTTTATAAACCTATAAGAAGAACGTCCAGTATATATGTCCTTGTTATTGTCCTTGATATTATTGTCCTTAATATTATATATTTCCATTGATGAGCTTAATAATCAAAGGTGTTATTTTAATTATTTCCTAGAAAGCATAAATGTTTTTAGGATCTCCTGAGCAATAAAGTAGTGCGGAAATTTAGTTAAACGCTTGTTTAAATTTAGGAAAATTTATTTTTATGGTGTGTTTGTTATTGTTTTTCCGATACATAACTTTTATAAAAGCTGAAATTTAAATTATCGATACTGTTTAATTGGGCTAGAATTTCCAACAAACAGAAAAACGTAATAAAAAGCGAACAAAATTGCACTTTAAATGCAAACTTGCGTTATATCTCAAATGCTAAAACTAAATACACACATAGTTAATACACGACCATACACATACATTGTTATAGAAACATTAAACAAGTGTTTGTGCTTTTAACTTGTCAATAAATTTCAAGCCTTAATGGCCAATGACACTATTTATGTTCCCCAGTTACCACTGAATGCTGCTTGTACGTGCCTGAACCTAAAAGTACGCTTCACTGAAATTATTGACATACTAATATTGGGTGTACGTACATACAAGTGGTATTGATAGTATTTTCTACAAATAATTTGTATATAAATGTCCCGTAGAAAACATTATCCTTTTTGTATCTAAATGTCCAGTGTATACATAGGTTAAAAACATTTTTCGGAATTAGTCAATATTTCGTGAGGTTTATAAATATTTGAATTTATATCAAAGATCGAAAAAATACAATACCTTTTACGTAGCGTACAATTAAAGAACACATAAAATAAATTTAATTTTAGTGTTCGTGTATGTGTACACAAAGAACATTCCGTACGCTACGATTGTGAGATTATGTTCCGAACACTACCTACAAATCAGGCACGGAACAAAGTACAAAGTACTCTTATGGCGAGTTTTTAACATGATATTTAAATACGAAATTAGTTAATTTTTCCTTAAACTTAAGTTGTATTTAAATACGGTTTCATTTTTTCAGTCTAAAATTAAGTTTGATATTTAATTATGATAAAAGTATGGTAGCACTATTAAATGTCAAAAAAATATAAACAACTTTTTCATTTAACAGCTGATTTCATATTTAGTTCACAAATTGTTGTAAACTAAATGGACAAAAGCTGCATCATTCATGTCCTCTTCATCTAAATTCATTGTTTTAGTTGATATTGATAATAATAAGCACAATGTTTTTACTCGCGGCGAGTTTATTTATTGAATATTTTTTATCAAATAATAAAAAAAACTTCAATGCGCAATTTTCATAATTTGCAGAACTGTCAAAATCATATGGTAGTATGAAAAACTTAAGTTGTATTTAAATGGACGTAGTCTGTAATTTAAGTTCTATTTAAATATGATATATACAAATGAATTTGGTATTTAAACAGAACTTAAGTTTAAACACACTTTAATTTTTAAGTTAAAAACTGGCCATTAGTGTATGTATAATTTATTAATAATTTATTTCGCAAGTTTTACTTAATTAAATCAGGTATGAAATAAAAGCAATTGTATGGACTGACTTAAAATTTACACTTACAACAAGTTTGTGGTCTACGAGTATAAATAAAATACATATCTACATATATGTATACATATGTATGAATGTATTTCATATCTTGAATATACAAATTTCTATAGGTATAATAAGAAAAAAATTCAACGTAATACAAGATATCTTTTTTTGGAAAAAATATAATTGTATTACAAAATCCATTATTGTCAAATAAATTGTCAATACACAAACCATGCGGTAATATTTATGATACTGATACCTGTAATTATGTGTAAAATATCTCTAATTTTAATGAATGGTATTTATTTATTTATTGCATTTCTCAAAAATAAAAAATTCAAAGAATAATCGTATAAAGTTTAACAAATAACTGCCGTATTCATAAAAAATAAAGTAGGTTTGAAGTGTGCTTTTAGACAAAATTTTCATAAAAAGTTTCGTAAAGTACATTTGAAGTCTACTTTAATTTTTTCTGAATAAATGATGAAACAGAACACGACCCCAACTTCAAGCAAAAACGACTCTCAGTGAAAACAGGCCCATAATTGAAACGACGGCTGCAACTTCACGAACTGTCATTTAATGTTTTTATATTTCTTCTGTGTACCAACCTGTAATGCCGACGGCTTTTCCAATTTTTGTCCACAAATCATGTTTTAAATAAAAATTTTTATACAATAGCGACTGCAAATTATATGCAATCATGCTTTTGTACTTCTGCAATTAATTTTTCTATAATATCACTTATTTTCTTTTAAATTACAAAAATCTCACTTTTAAACGTTTCTTTGATTTTCTTTTGTTTTTATTTTTTTTGCGCCAAAGCTTCAAAAACACATGGTTTTGTTTACAAAATGTGTAAAATTTTATAAAAGTATGGTAATATTGTTGAGAGCATTTGTGTTTTAAAGTGAGAGCATAAGAAAAAACGCTGTCAAAATAAAATAGATTCTATTTTCACGACCGCATTCTCTGGCATAATTTTATGTCAAACTGTATGGAAAAAAACGTTCAGCCCCAGTTCTGTTTCGTCATTAGGACTGTAATAGTTTATATTTAGCTGTGCCAAATCGTATATACCCACCACCAAATCACCTTTTATGGGGCGAACGTCATAAAATATTGTACCTTAATTTCTATTTATTTTTGGGTTCTTTTGGTTGAATGTCATCTTAATATCGATATTGTTAAGAATTTTAGGTACATTCCAGTTATAATCAAGAATTTATATTTATCTCTTTCTTTCAGAACTGGACTTGTTTATATTTTTGCTGCGTGTAACATAAAATTTAGTACCAAAAAGGAAACTGATTTTAGTTTTTTGAAACGTCAAAATTTTCACTTTTGTATACGCTGTGGTCTATCATTCTTTCAATTATATACCAACTTTCACAAACGTTAATAATATAATTTTTACATACTTTTAACTGATCTGTTGATCAGTTCGATATGGATGTTTATGATCGGCCCTACGATCAGCATGAAATTCTGTACGACTATTTATATGCATGTATATACGAATTATTTGTGTTGAATTTCAACGTAATAGTGATTTTTGTGAAAGAGTCATGCTCATTTAAGTGATTTAGGATCAAATATGTACCGATTGTCATAAAATCAAAAAAAGATTTATGCGCATTTAAGTCATTTTTAGAAGTAGAGGCTAGAGTCAAATATGAACCGATCATCATGAAATTTGGTACGACAAATTAAATGGTATCATAAAGCCATATTCTGGAAAGACATGGGTGCTATGAAACATCATATACCGATTCCTACCAATTTCATCAGGACTTGTCATTCTATAATAAAAATAAAGTGTGAAAAATTGCATGATTTTATCCGCATTATATTTGAAGAAAATAGCAAAAAATATCTGAAAAATATAGAGGTTGTCTCAAACTTTAATCTATAAATTGATCTATAACTCATTTTTCTCTGTATTTTTTCGAAGCTCTATCGTGCCCTCAACAGACGAAGAGACATGTCTGGATCGTTTTAGAATCTTATAAGGACCCATAATATATGTAGATATTTGCGCTTCCACGACCATTATTTCGATGAGTTATAAACGGAATGACGACAAACTTATGGGGGTATTATCTTATTTAATTAAAAATACAAACAATAACTAAATTTCTTCTGCATTATGAAAATAAGTACCTAAGTATGTGTTTTACATTTAAAGACATTTATAAATACATATCTATCGAAATTTCTTGTCTAGCCGTCATCACACATGTATCCAATACTCCACACATTCACAAGTGTAAGCTAAAACTTCAGTACATATATACTAAACATAGTGTATGGATACTTTGTTTCGTACCTTATTCGTAGTCCCCATAAAACAAAATCTCACAATCGTAATGCACCGAATATTGTCTGTGTACACATATACAAATACTAATAAATTGTTTGGGTATTTCGTACATTTTGTAGCGAATACTCGTATGTCCTGTAGATGAAAATGTTCCATGCCGAAAACTAACATACGGTACGGTTATGTTTTTTTCGAACTCTGATTTAAATTATATTTCGACAAAATTGTACGATTTTATAATTTTTTAATTTACTTATTGTCAAAACATTAAATATATTTTATACTATACTATTTAAATATGTAAGTAATATACAACATCATCTACAAATATACAAAGATTTATACATTCCTGGACCGATCTCAAAAATATTCTATATAAGAAAGTAAATAGCAAAATTTCTTCAAAATTTATTTATTTAATAGTTATTAAATATTAACAGCAAAATTTCTTCAAAATTTATTTTTTTAATAGTTACTAATAGTTATTAAATAAATAACTTTTGAAGAATTTTTGCTGTTTACACGAGTTTGAAGCTTTTTCAAGAGCATTTTTGAAGAAAATTTCAATTGTGTAAATCTAGCTATAGTTTGTAGTCGTCTGCATCTGCTTAATTAGCATTAAATTAAATTTTAATTTATATATGAAATTAAAAAATATATACAAAGCGTTTAATAATTTTGTCATTTAGCCGAGTATTAATAAAAATCAGTATGCTCTAAGTAAATACATTGGATCCAATTTTTTTTAAATATTTCTTGAATTGAGAATTGCCATCTTGAAATTGAATAAATGAACATACATATATATTTTATTTGCAGTAATGTATTCTTGTGTAAATATATGCAGTACAATGCTGTTCATTTAATACATACGCATACACCATTCCAGAGTTGTCTTTAAGTAAAGTAATTGTTTTTGTAAATATGTATATGAATTGTGTGTATCTGTAAATACATGTACATACATACATAGTATATCCTTATACATACATACATATTTTCGATTAATAGACCTTTATAAATTTCCATCTTACGCATGTCAGTAAGCAAAATGCTTAAGATTTAAATTTCGTTTTATTTTTTGCTCCTTCTCTTTGACCAATTGTCAGTTTCCGGTCTATTTACTTTTCTGTTTTTTAAATTTCCTCTACACATTTATTTTCTAACACTTTAGACTTCTACTGGCTCACACAGCAGCAAATCTTTATAAATGTTTGAAACTTAATTATGCTTTAAATGAAACACTTTGAGCATTTTGTTGTTGCTGTTTATAACTAAAAGTGGATTATGTTGCTAAGTGGCTTTTGTAGATGATTAGCATTGCAATTAATTACCAATGCCAAAGTCAAAATATAAAATACATACATAAATAGACCAAACTAAACCAGACACTTTGTGTTACACACAAACACACACACACACACATAAATTAAATACATACATACATGAATGAACGGACAATTTATTGCTTTAAAGGGAAGGCAATCCATTAATTTTAACATGGCAGCAACAAAACCAAAAACATAAAATTAAAATGCGTAGTGCCATTTTAAAATTGTGTTCAGATATGTTCTGGATTATGATTCGAATACTCCATTCAATTGGAAAATTAAATAAAATGAAATAGACTAAATTGTAGATAACATATTATTAAATTGGGCCTCTAATTTCAGCGTTTTTTTTACAGAAACGCAGATTAATAAAAAATAATCTATTTATATAAAATTAAATGTGTGTTTATTTGCTTGTGGGTACCTTATAGGAGACCAAACCTCTGGACCGATACTTTTGATATTTTCACAGCATTTAACTGGGACTCTGGTATGATTAATAGGGTACTTTTTTGATCACGCCCACTTTTACGCCCACTTTTTTAAAATTATGTAATTGCTCCCATATAGTTTTTACAAGATTACCTTCAAATTGTATACACATTATATACTCCAGGCGAGATAGAAATAAACATTTTCACGCCCTTTTTCACGCCAAATTTTGTTTGAAAGTTTTTGTTCTCTATACAAGTTTGTTCCTTTCAACGTATTTTTTTTTTATTTGGTAGTATATTGCTCTTAATACTGTTACGTCGCCATATAACTGTGAACTACGCTGCCCCTTTTTTAATTCATATACTTACTTATACCACTAACAATGTTTGCTATACAAAATATTTTTTTTGTAATATGTATTTACCTAAAGTGTTATATACTTTTTATCTACAGATAAGATAGTCATAAATTTTTTTATTACCAATCCCCCTTTTTAGCCCCATTTTACCTTAAATTATAATTAATCTGCTTTTAATCTATATTTATAAAAATGAATGTGTGTCTGTATGTTTGAGCTTAATAGGAGGACAAACCCTTGAACCAATCTGCCTGACATTTTCGCAGCATGTTACTGTGACTCTGGAAGGAATAATAGGCTATATGAAGTTTTGATTGTACAAACGGAGGTGGCACCGCCCATATAACCCAAAAATTTATATCGCCATATTTTGGGCATTTTTTGACCTACGTCAATGATATGTGGTACATATGGTATTGGCATAATTAGGAATGCGTATCAGGAGAAAAGTGGGTGAGACCACGCGCCTTTTTAGCAAAATTAAAAATCGTAATATAGTCTTAACTACTGGACCGATCGTCATTAAATTTTAACAATAGGATATTCTTACGAAATAATAAATTCTTGACTATGTAATTGGACAAAGGGGCATGGCCTCGCCCACTGAAATGCGTTGCTCATATGACACGCTTCAGTATCCTATTATTTTTCCATATGGAGAAGATGGATATAACTTTGAAATGCGTCAAATCAATCAAGCAACCCGTAAGGCCGTTAATTATCATGTTAAGTTCTTAAATTCACTCGATGTTCCAGGCTTTTCACCACATGTTCTACAACTTAAAATTGGAGAGAAATTGCGAAATAGTTTAGTAGAAGCGACCATTATAACAGGATAATATAAAGGTACAGATATATTTTTGCTACGCATTCCAATGCTACCAACAGATTTACCATTCGATTTTAAACAATTTTTGCCTGTTCGGTTAGCGTTTGCGATGACTGTTAACAAAGCTCAAGGTTAGTATCGCGTGTACATATATGTGTATACTCCTGATGCGCAAACTAAACCTAAAGCATTGCAATAAATACATTAAAATTAAATAAATATTTGTTTGTAAATATATAAATACGTTTTATTTTATAACGAGGGGGTGGTAGCGAAGCACACCGGGTTTAACTAGTAATAATTATAATTTAAATACTAGATTTGATGAAATGATACAGATATAAGACATACATATATCATCAAATCTTTAATGCGGCAACAAAAAGTCCTCAGTGTTTTTTCAGAAGCTATCCATTCCGAAATATTGAAAATAAATATATATAAATAAATTAAATATTTTTATATAAAATTCAAGTGACCTTATTGCTTGTAACAAGAAACTATTAAATAATAAAAAAAAGCTAAAAACATTAAATAACTCATCTGCAAATGAGTTATGTGGAAAATTCAAATAATTTCAACATTTTCGGGAAACAAATTTTCAAATGTATTGTTAATTAAAAATACATTTCGAAGTGTGTAAATTCTCCTCAGAAAAATAGATTTGTGCAGATGTTTATGACGTCCAAAAATATTAACCCCCATTAAGTAAACCGATCGATAAAAATCAGCACATAACTTTATGGTAACCCTGCCGTTACACATGCAAGTACTTGCATGCGAGTGCTGTGTACGTATTATATACGAAAACTTATTCGAAAAACTCGAGTAGCTCTGCAAGTGCAAAAAATGTGAGTGTTTTAGTAAAAAAATGTGAATGTATTGAGTTTTTCGAACTTGCACTTGCATGTGTAAATGCCGGGTAATGAAAAAAGTTGAAATTGGTCCTTTATTTCACTTAGCTCCATACAAATGCCATCTAGAAATATGACTTTATAGGACATAATTATTTGATTTATATATGTATGTGTTACTAAATCATATGTATAATAATAACTCAGACCTAAAAATGGGCCTGTTCGGGAATGCATCTCTGCTCTGCATTTGATGCGCATATGTGATTAGTTTGAGATGCTGACGCAAATCAGCTGATGCTGATGCAAATCAGCTGATGCTGATGCGCAGACGAACAATAACCTTCTTCATTTTTTGAAACACCTTTCCCCAGAGGACAGATTTTTTTCCTTCCAGAAGAAATTTCTTCCTCCATGTAGAAACGTACTCTGACCAACAGTTTGGAGAATTTTGCATCATTTTCTATTCTACAGAAAGTACACAAAAGAAATTAACAAAATAAAACAAGTAAGAAAGTATAGTCAGTCAAGCCCGACCATATAATGCCCTACACCCAGTATATGTAAATATAAAACAGTTTTTCAGAAATGGGCGTTATATGGAAGATATCACCTATTTTGGACCAAAATTCATTGTCATGATTTCTGTGAATATAAATATTATATGTGTTAAACTTTATCTCGTTATAAATACTTTTAAAAGATTTATGGAGATTAAAGTGAATTACGGAGAGGGTAATTATATTAGAGACTAGTTATGGACCGACCATTACAAAATTAGGTGGCATTATTTCTGTATATAAGAAACTTATTTGTGTCGAATTTTATTTGATTACCAACATTTTAAAGAAATTTATGCTCTTTAAAATGATTTTCGAAAGTGGGCCTTATATGGGAGCTACAACTAATTATGAACCGATCACCATAAAATTCTACCATATTATATGCATATATGCAAAACATATTTGTGTTCAATATTATTTGGATACCAAAATTTTTAAGAGAGTTATGCTCTTTTAAGTGATTTTCGGAAGTGGGCCTTATATGGGAGCTACGACTAATTATGGACCGATCGTTATAAAATTCTTCCATATTATATGTATTTGTGCGAAACATATTTGTGTTCAATATTATTTGGATACCAAAATTTTTAAGAGAGGTATGCTCTTTTAATTGATTTTTGGAAGTGCGCCTTATATGGGAGCTACGACTAATTATGGACCGATCTTTATGAAATTTGTAGATGTGCTTTAGCTTCATTTACTACTTATCTGTGGTAAATTTTGTTTGCATACTTGCATAATTCAAAGGTTTATGACCGGTAAATCCCAATTTCGGGAGGACATTTGTATGGGGGCTAAGGTGAAATAATGGACCGATTTCGACGAGTTTCAATTCTGTCCATCCTTGGGGCGAAAAACTATCACGTAGCAAATTTTATCGAAATATCTTCAAAATTGTGACCTGTACTCTGTGCACAAGCTTTACATGGACAGCCAGCCAGCCAGACGGACGGACATCGTTAAATCGACTCAGAAAGTGATTCTGAGCCGATCGGTATACTTTAAGGTGGGTGTTGGACCAATATTTATAGGCGTTACAAACATCAGCACAAATCCAATATACGCTCCCCACTATTGTGGTGTAGGGTATAAAAATGTATACAAAATTTAATACTTACTCTTCAACTGCAGCAGTCATTTTTGTGATGCTTGTTGTCTGTTTTTTTGCGCATCATCTGGTTCAGTGATGCTTTTTAGAATACAATGCATTTGCAGTGATGTCACCTTTTGCTTTTCCAAATGTACTAACCATTGGTCCCAAAAAAATTGTATATAATGGTAGAAATAAAATCTAATGCAAGAAGGTTACGAATTTTATAACGATACATTCGTGATATTTAATATTACATTTGTTAGGACATACTGTTGCACCCTAATAAGCAAGTTAGTTGTCTCTTGCTGGTCTTTGTTTTACAGGGATTTTTGATTGTTGTTGCTCTTTTGCCTTTTAACAACAAAAATAATAAGAATGCTGCCATGAAGTTATGTGCACTACAAATAATTCTATTTGTGTCAAAAGAAGTCGAAAGTCATAAATTATTTTGCTGTGTAGTAAATGTGGCATAGAAATTAATGTTTGTATTTAGAGTTGTGTAAGTTGGTTTGTAAATATCAGTCAGTGATTGCCTATGGCTGTACATATGTATTTGTATTGTATTGAATACCATGTATTTTATTTAAATAAATGTTATTTATTTGCAAACATAGTTTGCACAGATTTATTGGGGGAAGAGATTATAGCACTACCGTTTTGTGAGAAAATTACATTAAAAATTTACTTACATTCGAATTTTAAAACTAATTTTCGATTTTCTACTTTTCTGATCACAATTAAATAACTTTATAAACATACATACATATGTACATAAGTGAATGTGTTTGTGTAATAAAAAACATATTTTCTTTACATTGCACGTTGGGTTGAAATGGGTCGAAAGTGACGCTTAATTGAATTTTAAAAAAATTAAGTTTTTGTTTTAATATTTGGTATCGGATAAAACTAGATAAAATTATACATCACTATGTAAATTTTCAAAAATCTATCTTGTCAGCTGACTCCGTAATGAGCAGTCAAAGTTAAAAATTGTTTTGCAATTTTTTTTAAAAAGTTAAAACTGTAAAATTTTGCATTAAACGAGTCCGTACTTTCCAAATTTAACGTTAATAAAGTGGTATTTCAACTTCAGGTATTTAAGTGTATAAAAATAATGTAGAGTTTTTGAAAATATGTGTGTAAATATATTTGACGACTTTTTTAAAAAATGTCTAAAATTTGCCTATTTCTGATGTTTCGTGGACAATAACTTCTAAGTTAGTAAAGGTTAGGTTTTGAATCGTATATTTTCTAGAAGTATGGAATCTTAGCTTGACAATACAAGAAAGAAAATTCGCTGTTTTGTTGCTCCATTGTTTTTTCAAAGTCATGTATTTAACAAAACTAACGTGTATTTTGTTTTGCTATAGTCATTCGTTAAATGTTTACCATTTGTTGTTATTGTTGTCAGAAAATTTTAATTTCCATAGAGATAGGTGCGTGAACAAGTTTCAGTCATCTTCATTCACGAGAGTGTTAAATTAAAAAAAAATATATATTATAACGAAAATTTATAACAAAAAATGGCTTGTTAATAATTTAAACAAATGAAACTGATTGTTTTGCATTAAAATCAGTATTATAGATTAAATAGCCATGCTGAAAATATCGTGTTTAAGAATTCACAAAAATAAATCCCGGTTCACGAGCTCATCTCTATTATGATTGTCATTATGTTGTGTTTTAATATTAATATTTGTTGTTTTAAAAGAAATGTTTATAGTGTTTTACTTCAAATAAAGTCATCGATATTGGGTAAAAGGCTAAACAAATAAAACAGTTAAATTATTTCAAAAATTAATTTAATCTATTTTAGGGACAAGCCCTAATACTACTTTTATTCCTCGCCTTGAGCTTTATAATTTTATGAAAAATATTGAAGTACATGACTGGAAAGGTAAAATCAGCATATTAAAAACGAATAAACCCCACCAATAGGACTGGTTTTGAACAAAGATTTAAAAACTTTGCTTCCGACTTCAAGATCCGTTATAGCAAAAGCCAAAGGCACAATGAACGTTTTTTCAACTTAAATAAGTAATGGCTAGATACTTCTAAATCTTTTGTCCCACCAACAAATAAACGAGGTCGTAAGGAAGTTTCATTTGAAGAGAGTTGTGAAAAATCAAAAGCGAAGAAAAGTAAAAGCATTAGAAGAATCATAATTACTTAAGGAAATCACAACATCAACACCTACAAGAGCTGCAAACTATAGGAAATACGGAAAATTTAAGAAATACAAGCCACATCAATTAAGCCCGAAAGAAACTTTAAGTGTATTAATAGTAACGAAACTTTTGAAAGTGCAAGAAGCAAAACAAAAGTGCTATCCCAACCGAGAAGAAGTAAAAATATGTGAAACGTCCGCAAAAGTTACTCTTCAGGGATTTTTAAATCACACGGTTGAAAGAATATTTAAAATTCCAAAATGCGTTGATATTTTAAGAAAAGAAAAACTATCTCACATCAGATTGGATTCAAAGTGGGGTTTTGATGGAAGTTCTGGACATAGTTCTTATAAACAGGCTTTTTTAGATTCCAGTTCAAGCGACTCTGCAGTTTTTATAACGTCCATTGTACCTCTCAAACTGGCTAATAATAATATTACAATTTGGAAAAATCCTCGTCCTTCAGCAACGAGATTTTTCCGACCTTTAAAAATTGAGTGTATTAAGGAAACAACAAGTGTTTCAAAATTAGAAAAGAAAAGGGTTGAGGATGAAAAAAAAATCTTATAGTTTCGGTCGGAGAAAATTCTATGAAAGTTCACCATGAACTATCTTTAGTAATGATAGATGGAAAAGTGTGTAACGCGATTACAGACACGCGCTCTACACAGAAGTGCTATTTGTGTGGCGCTACAAGTAAGATGTTTAACTCAATTGACATAATCATTGTTAGGGAAGTAAGCAGTGATACTTTCGAGTTTGGGCTTTCAATACTTCACGGGTGGATACGATCATATAAAATACCAATAAAAAAGTGGCAAGCAAGGTCGGATGAGGATAAGAAAATAGTTGCAGAAACAAAATCACGAATTAAAAAAGAATTTCGGAGAAGAACTGGATTAATTGTGGATCAGCCAAAGCCAGTTTACGGAAATATTAACGACGGGAAGACAGCAAGACGTATTTTTAAAAAAGGCAGAAATATCAGCAGAAATAACGAAAGTTGATTTGGCATTAATAAAAAAAAAATGCGTACAATATTAGTTGTTATTTCCTGTGATCACGAAATCCACCTAGAGAATTTTCGCAATTTTGCTCATAACACTGCAAAGTACTTTGTTGAAAAATATCCATGGTTTTGTATGACTCCTACAATACATAAATTTTTCATTCATGGTCCCTAAATCATAAAATATGCCCTTTTACCGTTTGGAGAACTTTCAGAAGAAGCTTAGGAAGCCAGAAATAAGGATTTTAAAATTTATAATGAACACTTTGCTCGCAAATGCAGCCGAGAAAAGTCGAATGAAGATATTCTAAATAGATTTTTTCTCAGTTCAGACCCATTCATATCTAGTATAAATAAAAATGAGCAGAAAGAAAAGCAACAATTATCAAATTCCGAACTACAGGTTTTGCTATCGCCTATTATTTCTCAAGAAATACATGATAGTTAGAGTAATGATAGTGAAGATTATGATGAGGATGAACATAATGATACAGATGAGGAAGATTATGATGCAAATTGTTAAAACAATTAGTGTATAATATATAATTTTTTTTCTTAACTACAAACAAAATGCATAAAAAAGTTAAAATATTGGTATTTTATTAACATTTTATACAAATTTTAGAATTCATGAAATTTTGTCGTAAGGACAAATAGGAGTTAAATCAATTATGTAGAAATATTTATATATGTATATATAATTTTTTATTTATCTTTTTAATAATATATTCAATATATTTTAATTTTAAATTTTATTTAATCATTTATAGCTTTCTATTTTAAATTTATAATAAAATTTGTAAATTAAGCCCATTTTCCACAAAATTGAAAAACTTTCCCAAACAGACAAAAAAAATTTTTTTTTAAATTTTTTTTTGTTTAATATGGTTTCTTTTTAAATGTATGACAATTATTGATAAACAAAAAAAATTATAAAAATTTATTTCGTTACTTTTTTAAAAAAGTTGTAAAATTCTCGAAATCCTTCAAAACCCAAATTCAGACTTTAAATTAAACTTATGTTCATATTTATGCAAAATATATATTTATTTATTTTTTAGAAAGAAGACAATATAAGCTTTCATTTGCTTCTAATTTTTTAAAAACTCGCTTTCCACTTTAAAATTACGGCGAAAATTCTGAAACAAACTAAATATAATTTTCCGAAAAATAAAAATGTCTATAAAATCGTAAAAAAAATATTTTTCAGTGTATCTTTTTTTCAGAATATGCCTTTTTATGTATATTTAAATTACGGCTCCCATGAATTAATCGCCACTTTCGGTGTCATCGAACCCACTGTGCATTGACACAAAAATATTTCATTGTTTGGTTTAGTTGTTGTCGTAATTTTATATTTTTTGTTTGTTTTTGACTATTAAGTAAAGAAAATTTATGATTGTTTTCTTGATTTATGGAACATGTTAATTTTTAATTATTCTTGATAACATCAAAAATTCCTCTTTCCTTCTTAACCTTATACTCTTTAATAATTTAATTTATTTGTTAAGTTTTATAACTTAACAACATTTTGTGGAGAAACTATTTTAAAATTTAAAAAATATTCACATTCTAAAAGCCTCAGTTATTCTGCATTTACTCACCAAATCGCTTTCGAATATTAGCTTAGGAGTTGGTAAAAAAGCCAAGTTTAAATCATATTTAAAAAGAACAAATGGGACTAAACAAATGCCTGTTTTTAATCAAATAATTTAGTAATTATATGTAAAGTATCATTTAATAATATGCGAAATATATTATTAAATGAAACTTTGGAATGGACATCGTTTTTTCAACTATCCTCACTTTTCAATGGTAATGTTTACTTTTTTTGAATGAATGTATGTATGTATGTATATCCAAATAATTAATAATTAAGACATGCCTTGCAAACGTTTTTCAAAATTCTTAAGGTATATCATGATTATAAAATATGGACCGAATATGGGTTAAATCCGAAAAGAATATTCTTTGACCCGAATTTTTTTTTAATATCTAAAAAAAATTAAATAAATGTCTATATAAGTGTTATTTTAGTTTATTAATTTTATTAATTTAATTTAAGGTATCATATGTATCTGTAGGTGCTATAGTCATACAATTATAAGATCTGAAAAATTAAAAAAGAAAACATTTTTTCAAAATTTTGTATGCAGGATACAGAATACCGGCTTCGAATAGTACAGATTTCCTGCATTTCCAGCCTACGGCCGGGCGGAAGGATTTTCTCATCCATGGTTTACAGAACACCGGTTTTGCATAGTACAGATTCCCTGTATTGACGGCCTACGGCCAGGCTGAAGGACTTTCTCCTCTATTTTATACAGAACACCGGCTTCACATAGTAGAGATTGCATTTTTTATGGTGAAATGTCATAACCTTTCTTTAATATCTTCGGATTTATATTACCTACATGGTCATGGTATACCTTAAATTAAAGCCTAATTTCTTGACTTGAAAATATTGTAATTTATCTACTTACTCATATAGACCTTTTTCCCGGATTTTTTAGATTTTTTAAAAACATTTCGGATCAAAAAATAATTTTGCAAAATTTATCATTAGGTGGTCCTTATAAATAGGTCATATTACATATCGTTGGAAAGGCCTTTAAAATACCTATCATTTGATATATATATCGTCTAATAAAAAGTATGTAGTTTTCAAGATATAGCTAAATATATTACAAACTTTGGAGCCCCGCCCACTCGAAAATAGGCGTGACCGCCGCAATTTTTTTTATTTTAATCAGAACTTAAAATTCTATTAGTGCTAAAGTGATCAAATCGCTATAAAAAAATCAATAGTAAGTGTCAACACTGGTATATTTCCCCTATATTTTTTTTATTCACCCCTATCGTGAATAAAATTTCCACATGAAATTTGTTCCCTTTTATTTTTTTGACATTGAATTTCAATAGGAAAAATGTGAAAAGGGAACAAATTTCACGTAGAATTTTTATTCACGATATGGATGATTGTTTATTTTTGCCCAACACTTGTAAGTTGACATTACAAACAAACAGAAGATGCAATTAAATTCCATGGTATTACACAATTTTAAAATTTACTGGTAAGTTTGATTTTTTATGTCTTGAATTTTTATAGAATAAATTTATGTTTTTTTTTAGATTATTTAAAAGATACAAAACAACGCAGAGGCTGGTCCATCAAAAAAACCCCGATATACAACTTTTTGTGATAGGTGGAATGTGGAGACTAAATTTTCTAAGTGAATTACAAAACAAGACGAAATACGGCAGTTTGCAAACTTTGCCGAACAGAAATTATGATCAAATATGAAGGAAGACGATCGCTACAAAAATATATGAATACGAAAAAACAAAATCAATTGGACTTTTCCAAATATGTTACTCCAAGTATTTCAAGTTTTGTTGTGCAACGTGAAAGTAAAATAGAAACACAGATTTCCAAAGCTGTATTGATGATGCTACAACAGTTTAGATTGTCATATGAAACTTAGTTCAAGTATTTATAGCGACAGTAATATCTTGTGGTCGCACAAAAGCAGCTGCTGTAACAAGAAATATTTTAGCTCCATTCTCGCAGGAACAAGAGGCTAAAGCGCTAAAAAAAAGTAGGCATTTTTCAATAATCAGTGACGCGTCTAATATAGGCAACGTGAAAATGTAACCTTGTGCTGTTCAATATTTTGACACTGAACAAGGAATATGCAAAAAAAATTTTAGATTTCTACGAAGATCCTTATGAGGGTTCTATAGATATATATTCGAATCTTATTAGAATAACAAAGGACAATAAATTGCAAATCGAACAAGTTTCTGCATATAGTGCTGACAACGCCACTGTTAATTATGGGGTTCAGAATTCTGTATACCAAAAACTTCAAAATAATTATGACAAAATTGTTAAAGCAAATTGTAACTGCCACGTTATAAACAACTGCATTAAAAAAGCTCTTAATTCATTATCCATAGATGTTGAAACTATAATAATGAAAACGTTTAATAAGTTTAGTTCGTCATAAATATCCACCCAAAAATTCGTTAAATTCGTAAAATTGCCTTTCAAACGATATACATACATATCTACATATTTTAGTCCTATAACCAGTGTAGTTTTTGTATTTCTCATTATGTTTAGGTGTAGGGTATTTAAGAATCGGCACAGCCGAATATTGCACTCTAACTTGTTTGCTTTATTTCTTTCGATCAATAAATTTTTCATTAAGTTTAATTTGTAAATATAAGATCTTGGTAGTTTAATTTGTGGGGAATAACAAAAACAATAGGTTATTTTGCATATTGAGTTAAGTCATGTATTTTTAGGAACAACTTCAACAAACTCAGGGTATTTTAGTTGTCAAGGTGTGAAGACAAGGGAGACAACAAAAATACCCTACATTTTACATATCTAGTCATATCTATTTTTTGATAATTTGCATTTTATTTTTGTCTTCTCTTTAGTAGTTTAAATATTGGCATGGGAAGAAGCTTATATGCTAACGCGCAGAACGAAATGGGTTGATAACCAATACTACTATGTGTAGAACACGGCTTTACATGTCACTGAACAGTGCGTAACAACGTTTTAAAAAACTTTTTGTAACTTTACAACAAATAGCAAACATCAAGTGTAATTATAGTAATGCAACGCAGATTACTTGGTATCGTGAAGCAAGCAGATTTTACTTTTATAAGTATGTATTTAAATAATCTGTACAACATTAAAATATGAACAATTAATAAATACGCTTTGGTAGTTTGTATTCAAATGAAATTGCTTATTTACATAAGAACATCGAATTAAGTGTGTAGTGCCAAATAGATTTTTAAATTCTTTTACCTTTAATCTAAACACAGTTTTTCATAGCCCAGCTAGCATTTTTTGAAATTTTTAATCAAACATGAGTGTTCTTTGACTCCCCCGCGCGATTAAAATAATCACTTATGTTCTTGCTTTTGAGTCGAAAATGAATGTTTTGTCGGGAGAAAATGGAACCCTAGACGCGACTTTTCTGAAAGAGTCTCTTATGACTCGGTTTTCTCAACTCTTGCGACACATTTTTGTCACTTTCCAAAAAACAGTCATATTATAAACATCTGTGTGATTAAATTATGATTCCACACATTCAGCAGATTTTGTTTTTGTTCTTCAAATTAGTCGCTTTCTAAACATTTAAATGAGTCTTTTTTTAGTAATTTTTTATCGACAAACTGATTAATCAGTTTTTGGTCATCTAAGGCAATCTTAAAAGACTCATTTTGCTGATATTATCAAAAACAATCTTCCAATTGCTGGCTAGGAGTTTACGAGTAACATCATCAACAAATACATCCAACTATTTACATTTGTTGTAATCACATAAACAAACAATATAAAAAAGTCAAACAAAGTTAAAAATAAAACTGCAAAAAAAATAAATTAAAATTGTTCACTGAAATGTATAGTTTGTCAATAGAGGTGCAAATACTTTAAGTGAATAGATACAAAATAAAGGTATTGTGAAAATTATAAAGCTGATGTAGAATGAATAAATAAAAATAATAAAAGTGTGACTGAACCTTGTAAAAAATACGTAAAACAAATTAGGGTTGGCATAAAATTTCTAAAAAGCTTTTTACATAAAAACTCAAATGAGACAAAGTTTTTTTATATTATTTGTTAAAGTCGTTTTAGATATACACATACTCGTACATATATGAAAGAGAAGCTTTAAATTTTGGCACTTGATTCTGTTAGAGGATTCAGATTAAATGTTTCGATTACTACCGCTTAATCAAAAGATTATACTTTTTTATATCTATCTTGTCAAGTTTGCATAGACATGACAAACAAAACGCAAGACTTTTTAAGTTTCATCTTGTATCTAGCATTGTGATCTATTTGACTTCTTGGGTGAAATATTTTGCTCCTAAAACGTTTTTATGGAAATCTTTTATTAGGAATACTACAGTACTAAGTTCATTCAAAGACTGTTACATTGCTTTCATTTTCTTTATAATCCAAATTTGATGAATACATATGTGAAATCAATTGTTCTCACTTTCCCTTTAGGAAAATACACCACATTCTTGTTTTAGATTCTTATATTTTTAAGTAAAAGGGTGAATATTTTATCTTTGTTGCTCTCCCTCGACTAACAATGTTTTATTAAAGTTTAGTGTTTTTTCTATATATTTTTTTTATCTATGTAAGTCTTGGATGTGTACTAGAATTGCCCTTAAAAAATATATTTGCTTTGTATGAGTATTATTTTGTTGTTCCGTCGTAGTTAAAACTTACAGATGCAAAATTTATGGACAATCGTCTAAAAAGAAAACAAATGAAAAAGTATTGTTATTAATATATTATTTTTTAAAACATTTCGCTTTGAGAGAAAATAATCATTCCAATCAAGTTGTTAATATTTTGCCTTTTGCATGCAAATGTTGTTTAAACAATTATAACCCAGTAATTTTTGCGTAACAAAGTGGTTCTCGTTATCCGACTAGTCTTAGTTTTAGCTTGTAAGGAACAAAATAAGAACCATCCAAAGCAGATCTATTTTTTAAGGACACATCTAATGTTCACACATATACATACAATATAAGTACACAGCAGTTCTTGCAACATGTACCACACACACCTTCTTTATACCCTACACCAAAATAGTGGAAAGGGTATATTGGATTTGTGCTTCAACACCATCACTTCCTGAGTCGATGTCCGTCCGTTCGTCTGGCTGGCTGGCTGTCAATGTAAAGCTTGTGCGCAAGGTACAGGTCGCAATTTTCAAGATATTTCGATAAAATTTGGTACGTGATATTTTTTCGCCCCAAAAGACGGACAGGATTTAAGCTGATGAAAATCGGTCCATTATTTCACCTGGGCCCCATACAAATGTCCTCCCGAAATTGGGGTTTGGCGATCATAAATGTTGGAATTATGCAAGTATTAAAACAAATTTCACCACAAATGATTAGTAAATGAAGCCAAATTACATCTATAAATTTTGTGAAGATCGGTCCATAATTGATCATAGCTACCATATAAGGACCACTTCCGAAAGTGCATAACTCTCTTAAAAATGTCGGTATCCAAATGATATTAAACACAAATAAGTTTCATGTATACAGAAATGATGACACCTCATTTTATAATGGTCGTTCCATAATTAGTCAAAACTCCCATATAATACCCTCTCCGTAATTCACTTTTACCATCATAAATCTTTTAAAAGTATTTATATCGCGATAAAGCATATGTATATATTTATAATGACGGAATTCATGAAACAAAATTTTTGGATGATCGGACCAAAATAGCCAATATTTCCCATATAGCGGTCATTTCTGAAAAAGTGTTTTAACATACAAGTTACTTCTTAGAGTTAATTTCTTTAAAATGAACTACTCAATTAGGTGATTCGACATAGAATGATTTATTGAATAAAATTACAGAAAATTAAAATTTGCAGTAACAAAATAATAGCTGACTAATCATATAAAAACTTTACAAAATGTTTCATAAATTAGCCAATCAAAGCAATGCAATAATATTTAATGCTGATCAAGTATTTGTCACAAATAACCGAAGCATTGACCAAATGAAATTATGAAATATGACTGAAATTTAATCCAATATAATTCAAAACAAATTTACCAAAAATTCCAACCAAGCATATTATCATTAGTATGGGCATTCATGTCGGTCATCAAAATAACATGGGTATTCATGGCGTTGGTAACTTATACTTGGTGTAGGGTATTATATGGTCAGGCTTGACCGACAATACTTTCTTACTTGTTTTATTTTAATTAGTTAGTTTCTTATCTTGGTTTTAATTTAAAAAAAAACGTATT
The DNA here is from genome assembly GCA_950370525.1 of Bellardia bayeri. Classification (NCBI taxonomy): domain Eukaryota; kingdom Metazoa; phylum Arthropoda; class Insecta; order Diptera; family Calliphoridae; genus Bellardia; species Bellardia bayeri. The sequence continues at coordinate 40,320,613 of OX493268.1, read as the reverse complement.
TTTAATGAATATAAATAATAAAACCTAAATTCTTTCTATTTGTTTGATAGTAGATAAAGTTAAAAAAGTTAAACAAAAAATATTCCAAGTGGTAGTTGTGGCAATATTTTGTTCAGAATGTCAAACAGCGTAATAAACTAAAATAAAAAAACCTGAGTTATATTCACATAGGAACGCAAACAAATTACCAGCAACAACGAATTATATTAGTTTTTTGTGGCGAAACCTTTCTTATTTAGAAACCTATCAAATATGAATTCGCCTCCTGACTTCAATTTGAGTTTATTATTCTAATGTATTAACAGCGTTAACTAGCACCAAACCGGAGGAAACGCTAAACCGGATCGGATTTCAACATTTTAAACCCGAAACTATGATTTTTATTTTTTTTTTTTTCGGTTTTTAAACCATTTTTTAAACCATTAGAATAGAAATAAATGTTAAATTTTATTTTTAACTAATATAAACGACCAAATGGATTTTTTTTTAAATGTTAATCTTACTTGAACTTAAATTTTTACTACTATTTTCATAAAATATTTTTTATACTTGGCATACAAATATTTTATTATATGCATCCATCCCATTCGGCATTTTAAAACGTTTCCGTTACCTCAAAGAAAAAAACATTTTGTCATTGGTTCACGTATAAAATAACAATTTAGTAAATGTTTAACTTTTATTTAATGCCAGAAATTAAATAATTAACAACTCAAGTCTAGTTTATGGAGAGATATGCAAAATGCAAACATTAAAATTGTAGGGTACAAACTTTATAACTGTAAGGAACGGACTCCTGCTGATGATGATGAAAATGAAAATGTATTTTAATATTAGTTCTTGAATGTTTGTGTATTTGTTTATTTAATTTTGTTGTTTGTTAGTCTTTTTATATATACATACATACATACATACATATATTTTCGTAGCACTTTTATATTGTTATACATACACATATGTATGTATTTTGTTGATGCTATTTTTATTTTAGTTGGTTTTAAGTTGGTTGTAAAAATGTTGGCTTAGGAATTGTAATATTGTTTTTCTGTTCGAATAAAATCACTCGTCTGTATAATCGAAAACTTTGGTATACTTTACAAAAAAAATGAAAACAGAAACTTACAATATGGGAAATGTTTAGCTCGATAAGGTAACATAATTTGTAATACAAAATTATTCCAGTCTAACTATTCGAGTTCAGTAAATGCTTTATTTAAAAAAGTCACTGTATAAATTCGTAAAATTACGTATGTATGTATGCACCATGATACGTCCATATCTGATAGATTTAAAATATTTAACTAAAGTGGGCTTTGTTAGACTCTATTTATACCTATAGGTACATATATATGTATGTATAGTATGTGTTTTTGATTATAGTTTGCACAATGTCTTATTTTCAATAAATGCAAAATGTCATTTAATTCAAAATTAATTGACAATATATATAATATGTATCAAAAAACTACAATATAAATAACTTTTGAAAAGAAGACATGTTGCTAAAAGCGTCTGCAAAACAACAAAAGCTCAAGTCGTGCGTAATAATTTGTTCAAAGATAAAAGGGAAATATTTATGTAAATGTACGGTCAACTTCTGTTCTTTCTATTTATTTATAAATGTATACTCGTATAAATATTTCATTTGTGAGTGATTGTAGAACAAAACCCCTACTTTTACTAACGAAATATTTATATCTCTGAAAATTTCAAATGCATATCATGAGCATGAATTTTTAAGTGGACATTTAAATAAATTACTCTTCCTGTTTTTATGATACATAGCTATGGATATTAAATTCATACGAACGTAAGGGATAAACGAGAACAATTGTAATTTAAACCCAAACATGTTGTTTTAAAAATACCAGAAGTTTATTTTCATTTTAAATACAAACATTTTTAACCTCAAGTTGACTTAAGTAACTGCCGAGTAACAATAATAGTCTCTTGGGAACAAACAAGATATGTATGAAAATAGTTTTGGTCAAGAAATGTGTTACGTTTAATATATGTATGTATGTATGTATGTATGTATTTATGTATGTATGTACATAAATGTTTAAAAATGAGTTGTTTGTCAAAACATAAACACCAATTTATAGGCTTCTGCTCTTAGTCATTGCTTTAATTAGACAAGTTAAATTTGTTCACATATATAAATTATAGATTTTCATTCAGCTAGTTATTGCCGAAGTTCTATAAATCTCCAATTCAACTTATAAACCTTTTCCATTTGCATACATGCTGTGTACGTAATGAAAGTGAATCTCTTATTTAAAGCAGCCATCATATTATTCTATATATTAGTGCTTATTATTACATTATGGCTGTAATTAATACTTCAATTTGCTAATTATCGTAAGTATTTCTGTTTGTGTGTAGGAAATTTTTCCAATCCACAAATACAAATTACAATTTTGATTCATAAAATATACATATTTTACAATTTTCTGTTATTTGTTTTTAATTTTATATCAAGTTTTGCTAATAATACATATATGTGTGTAGTATCATAAGACTAAAAAGTAAAAAGTAAGTGTGTAATAAACTTTGAACATTTTCACTTCAAATTATATTTATTTTTTTTTTACTATTTGTGTAACAATACGGGAAAATGCGTGACTATAGCTATGTACAGACGGCTGACAGATCTTACAACATTGTTCTTAACATACATATGTTCAGAAAATATCCAACAACCGTATTTTTAGTACTGTGTAAGACAAAAATATTGTCAGACATCTAGCAAGCATGTGAACATATTTCTTGCCATTGTAAGATTGTTGTTAGATAATTGTCAAACGCTTTTTATTGTCAGATATGCAAACTTTGCTCATGCAATGTCAACATTTTCACAGAAATTATTTATATTTGCAACTCTGTATATATATAAACAAACAAACAAAAGTGTTTATCAATAATATTTAAAAAAAAGTGTAAGAAAATTGAAGAATTAAATTGAAAAGTAATACGTAAATGGAAAGCGACATTTATATAAATGAGTACTGCGTCATAGCTGAAAAAAACTTTTCGAGTTAGGGCACGACAAAGTTTATGCGATGCTGGATGCTGCGTTGTATAAAAACTTCCCAAAGATATTTTATGTCAAGAGGTAGCAGTTTTTATACTCTACACTACAATAGTGGGGAGGGTATATTGGATTTGTGCTGATGTTTGTAACGCCCAGAAATATTGGTCCAACACCCACCTTAAAGTATACCGATCGGCTTAGAATCACTTCCTGAGTCGATTGGTACGTGATATTTTTTGCCCCTAAGATGGATGGGATTGAAACAGGTGGAAATCTGTCCATTATTTCACCTGGCCCCCATACAAATGTCCTCCCGAAATTGGGGTTTACCGATCATAAATCGTTCAATTATACAAGTATGCAAACAAATTTCACAAAAATGAGTAATAACTGAAGCTAAATCACATCTAAAAATTTCGTGAAGATCGGTCCATAACTAGTCGTAGCTCCCATATAAGGACCACTTCCGAAAATCACTTAAAGGAGCATAACTCTTTTAAAAATGTTGGTATCAAAATAATATTGAACGCAAATATGTTTCGTACATATACTTACATATAATATAGTAGAATTTTATGACGATCGGTCCATAATTAGTCGTAGCTCCCATATAAGGCCCAGTTCCGAACATCACTTAAAAGAGCATAACTCTCTTAACAATGTTGGTATCCAAATAATATTGAACGCAAATATGTTTCGTACATAGACATATAATATGGTATAATTTTATTATGATCGGTCCATAATTAGTCGTACCTCCCATATAAGTCCCACTTCCGAAAATCACTTTAAGGACCATAAATCTCTTAAAAATGTTGTTATCCGAATAAAATTTAACAAAAATGAGTTTCTTATGTACAAATAGGATGCCACCTAATTTTATAATAGTCAGTTCATTAATGGTCAAAACTCCCATATAAGACCCTCTTCGTAATTCACTTTAACCTCCATAAATCTTTTAAACGTATTTATATCGAGTTAAAGTTTAACACACATAATTATATATTGACGGAAGTCATGGCGCTAAATTTTTGGATGATCAGTCAATAATAGATAATATCTCCCATATAGCGCCCATATATGAAAAACCGTTTTATTAATATACTGGGTGTAGGGTATTATATGGCCGGGTTTGACCGACTATACTTTCTTATTTGTTTTATTTTGTCTTCATCTCCGCTACTTTCTAGTACATACATACATACGCAACTAAAATTGTTTCAATTGCTCTTTTTTGTTGCATGACAATATTTAACATTTTACACACACACAATTCTGGCAATGCCTAACAACGACATTGAAAATATTTGCAATACAACAAAAATTGTGTGAACTGAGAATTTCTGTTGACAGACAAATTTATTGTGTGTCAATGAAATTGTGAGGTTTTTTACATTCGTCTGAACTAACAATTTATATTTTGCTAACAATTTTTCAATATCAGTAGTGTATGATCTGACAACTGTCGGGGTGAAATTTTAAAGTATATATTACATATGTAAATATTTACAAATATTATTAAAGTTTTTCTTTAAAAATTAATAAATTTGTTGTCCGAATTGAAATATATGAAAAACTCTATTAGGGTTTTAAAAGTCAAACTTTCGAACCATCAGCTATTTATGGAAAACAATATAAAAGTCGCATAAAAGTCAAACAATTGTTATTTTTCTACAAAAAAAATCTATAAAAGTAGAATAATGCAGTCTTTTTTTAATGTTATTTTAAATTTTTGTGAATCATTTGTCCATTTTTTGCTAATTAAAATTTAACAAAACTTTTTTTAAAAAGAAGTCAAAATTGTTTAAAGTGAAGCTGCAACGTCTTCTACTGCTAAGAATAAACTGAAACTTAAAATATAAGTGTATGTACAAGTCATTAACTTTAAATATTCAAGCAATTAATTGAACAACCCTATATTTAGAGTAAAGTCACTCCAAGAATATTGGCTCAAATGTAGATAAGTCTTTGACTCAGATTGCAAGACATTTAAACAACTTATAAAATCCCAATCAGAAATGTGAGAATGGGCAGTGGTTCATAAAGAGCAAACTTTTTTTTACATCGTAAAACAAGAGACAATAAAAACTCTTGTTTGTTGGAGATGACTTGAATTTAATTTAATTATGAAAACGTAGAAAAACATAAATTGTTTATCAAAAACTTTATTTTTAACATTGTTATTTAGGGTAAGCAAACAAATGGCACCAAACAAATGGCCCAAATTAGAATAATATAGGTTACATTCCAGCTTTGCAATACGAGTAAACATTAAAAAATCATGTAGTTCAATTTAATGCTTTAATAATTCGAGTTTTCTTCAGATGTTGAACCCCACGTTCCAATGTTATGCAATCTTATTACAAAGTTTGCTGGATAATTATTAAAAAACTGTTAAATTGGGACAGAAATGGGATGAAGAAAGCGAATACGCGAATAATTTAAATAAATTAGCCCAAGCACTTGTTTGTTTTAGTTTCGTAAATATTTTCTTATTTATTCTTTTTGTATCCTAAGGGATGGAAATGGAGAATTTATTTTTAATTTATGTAAATCAAGAGAATATTTTTAATTTATTTTGACAAAGTACACATCCCGTTTTGAAGTGAATGCAAAAAAGTATATGGAGAACAGAAATAAGGTAGGTAAATTAATTTGTTTGTATCTATTAATTTATTATACATTTATAACTGAAATTTTTCTTTTACTAAAATAATTTTTAGTTTAGACTAAAAATAAATAAAATATTTCGTATTAATAGTATAACAAAAACTTTTTAAAAGTTTACTTACAAAACAATCTATAGTAATAAGTCAGTGCATTGTAAATTGAATATTAATATTGATTACTTGAGCGCAAAAAGAAATAAAGAACACATTATGAACGAGTATATAAATTTTGTAATTAGCAAATGAACGTTTAAGCTACACTCAATACTACCCAGCAAGCCATATGTGTCCGAAAAGAGTCTTTCCTGACACCTTTTTAGGAGCGTTAACGCTCTTTTTGGGCCCAAAAAACAATAATTGCTCCGAAAACCTTCAGAAAAGAAGGTCATTACATTCGAAAGTGGTCCGTCAGAAAAAGCTCTTAGATAATGTCAAAAAAGAGTATTTTATGAGGTTTTTTTTGGTTCTGTGTAATCTTGTTTTTATCCTTCTTGTGTGGAACAGCTATGTTTTTTTTTTGTCCGAAGCACAAATAACAGGACAACAACGCTTTGGTACACACATAATTAAGTGGAATTTCTGAGTCATACTGCGTGCCGACTCAGGACAGTAACAAGCAAATTTTTCTTTCGCTCCGAAAATGCTGTTTTTTCGACTCTTTTCTGACTCCTTTTTCGGAGCGCTCCTAGGATGGTATGCTGGGTATATTATATATACATACATACATTCCAGCATACCATTCTAGGAGCGCTCCGAAAAAGGAGTCAGAACAGAGTTCAACTAAAAAGCATTTTCGGAGCGAAAGAAATATTTGTTAAAAAAATAAATTTTTTTTCCATTTTTATATATTTTATTTAAATGAATTCCATTTTATTTTTTTTTTTACTGTAAATACAATTTATTTAATTTTTTTCCATTTCTAATTTAGTTTATTTGTAAATGAATTCTCTTTTTGTTTAAGTAGAAACAATTTTAAAAAAATAATAAATGTGAACTTTTAAATTTTAGAGCCCAAAAAAAATCCTCATAAAAGACTATTTTCTGACTTATCTAAGAGCTTTTTCTGACGGACCATTTTTGAATGTAATGACCCTCTTTTCTGAAGGTTTTCGGAGCAATAATAATTGTTTTTTGGTCTCATAAAGAGCATGAACGCTCCGGAAAGGTGTCAGAAAAGACTCTTTTCGGACTCATATGGCTTGCTGGGATATTATATATACTATACTATATACTATACTATTATATTTCAGAACCTTCCAATTGAATTTCAGAAACTTTCATTCATATTTTAAAAATTTCTAACTGTATTTCAGAAATTTCCAAATTTCTAATAAAAATAAAAATTTAATTTTCTGAACTACAATAGGAAATGTCTGAAAGACAATTAGAATCTTCTATAGAAATGTCTTTAGCAATGGGTACAACATGTTTTAAATGAAACTAATAATATTATAAATAATAATATAATTTCAAATAAAATTTCTAATTTCTACTTAAAATTGGGAATTTTCCCACATGTGAAGTTAAATTGAAGCAACTTTAGAATTTCAATGTGAAATTGAGATAAATCCAGTTGAAACTGACAATTTTAATGGGAAATTAAAAAAGTTAAAATGTGAATTTCTACTGGAAATTGCACAAATTTTTCAGGCAAACATTTTATTAGTTTTACTAAATCTGAATTAAATTTTTATTGAGAATTATTTAAATAAAATATTTCTCAATTTTTTATTTCAATTTAAACACATAAGAGTGTATTTCCGATACTATTTAATAGAATACACCATTAATTCCTAAAAGAGCAATCATTAGAAAATATTGTGCCCCGATTTGTTTTCGATTTTTATAAGATTATGTCTATCTAATGGAATGTCTTTTTCTAAATTTATTTAATATGTGTGTATATGAGGATTATTGATGTAGAATTTCACTTGATAATAATTATTATTATTATTAGAGAGTTATGCATATTATCTATATTAATTTTTGGAAGTGGTCCTGATTCTGCACTAAATATTTAAATAGGATTAGGCATTAGTGAATAGGGAGGGACTCGAACGTAAAAGTGTTTTCAAAAATTATTTGTAGTTATCTGTGTTAAGGGCATTATCACATACCAGAGTTATTCCCCAACTCTTTCCATCTTGATAGATAATTTAAAGCAATAAATATATATTTTTTAATATTCTCAATTTAATTTGGAATTCCCTCAATTTCAATTTAAAACTCTTAATTACGTTTGAATTTTTTATTCTATTTGATTCTTTTTGAAATATTATGAATTTTCTCCATTTCAATTAGAGATTCAAAAGTTTATTTGGATTTCCCTCAATTTCAAATTGTAATTCTCTACTAATTTCATTTGGAATATTCTTAATTTAACAGTTCAATTCTAATGTTATTCTAATGTTATCAATTTCATATATAATTCCTTATTGTCTATAGTATGAAAAATCGTAATAATATATTTCTCCATGTGTATGCCAAATAATGCTTCAATTTTATAGTTGATATAATTTTTGCAGTGTTTAACCACATTTTTTTTAGTCCAAGTTCTAAGACTATAATATTTTTTTAGGTAATTTAAAGTTGTAGTTTTAGTTAGAATCTTGTAGGGGTTTTCACTATCCTACTGCAAAGTTCAAATGGAATCCTTGTGGGTCGCCAACACTTATTTGAGGATTTTGGGTTTAGATTTTGAATACATTTTAAGAATATTAGAAACGAAGAGTTTAACTTAAACTATATTATGCACATATGATATAATTTGGTTGTTTTATAAACAATAAATTGAACTAAGCATTTAAGGTAAAAGAGTCCTTTGATTGGCACAATTTATTGCTGGGATTTTAATGTTAAATGTTAGTGTTGGTTAAACTAATAGATGTAATCTTTTTCGGCTTCTTTTTATATTTTTACCATGAACATAAAAATAGAAAATTTATTTCTAATTTATATGGAAAAAAGTAACGCTTACGTCTGTTTGATAAACTTTCTGACCCAAAGGTGCCTTATAAAAATTAAATATTTGATAACCTTTGCATATATTAACAATTATAATCCTAAAGTAAACGAACCTTGTTGAACATAGAGAAATACATGCATAATTACACAAACATACAGATATAAGAATGTATGTATGTGTAGATTGTATTATTATTTACTCATACTCTCACACTGCAACCTTAAATTTAATTAATGACTCTATCAATCTCTTAGTTTGCATATGGCTTTAACAGTATCTATGAGTTTTAAGTGTGTATATATATTTGCCATTAGTTTCGTTTTCTTTGACCATATGTTTTCTTGTTCCCTGTTGGCCCCGCTGTCGTTGTTGGTAAAGTTAAAACCAGATTAAAATCAAGGCCAATGACAAATCGTACGGCATAAATGAATTAATATGTAGGATAGAATTTAATTAAGCTAATAAATATGTTCATAAGAAACCCACATCTTTTTTTCCTTTTGTGTTGAAATACTTTGTTTCCTTTTACTTTTTGTTGTATCTGAATTTAGAACATTTGTTTCATTAATTGTATTGTCCTGTCGAAAAGCAAACTTCCCCTGTAGACATAAATAAAATATAACAACAGAAAATGCTAAGACAAAACACATGTTAGTTTGCGTTAATTTGAATTGTTTCCCATTCAACTGATTTTGTTTATTTGTATCACCCTACCCTGAAAATTAAGGTATTAAGGACATAAGATGTAAAAGAGACTATATGTATATCCATTAGCTTTCAAAGTTTGCTACTTTCATCCAAAATTGCTCAGCCATCTTGTTTGAAAAAGAAGAGAATAAATTAGTTTTCTTTCCCTGAAACGATAACGGCTACACCTGCAATAATTCTACTGTTAAAATAGATGTTGATAGCAATTGTGGAAATGTTATTCCAAATTTTGATATGTGTAGTCTTTCTATATTATATTATAAAAGAAAAAGGCATATATCATAGACTTAAAAAATTTTTTTCATTTTCATTTAATTTATTGACAGTACGTAAAGTGTCAATTGTGGTGGCAAGACAAGCCAATTTGTACATTTTCATTTAATTGTGTAACCTAAAACTCAGGTCATTTGTACGAGTATAACTTTTTGATTGAAAACATGTCGATAGATGTTATGACATTTTGAAAAGTGTCATAAGGTCCATACACACCTTGATACTTCTTATTCGCATATCAGGAGGTTGCTATTAGAGATTTGTTGTAAAAAATACCGCAATTTTTCGGGATTAATAAATCTCGCAAATTAATATTTGTTTAAAAGATACAGTAAAGTTTTATTGATTTTATCTGCTTTTCTGGCATACACAAATACAAAACATCTTCACTTAACATAAATCAATGTTTTTTGTAGCATTTTTAATAAGAGAAAATAAACAGATTCCACACAAATTGAAAAGGTCAGAAACGTTTAAAGAAATATAGGTTAAAGAACAAAAATTAATTTTGGATTGCCAAACTCGAACGCACTATTCGTTTTACTTCAACAATAGTTGTCATTTTAAATCCGGTTAAATTAATAGTGAAGGCGTCTGCCGCAGTGATATGCCTTGCATATTAAGCGATGAACGGATGAAACCAGAAATCAAGTATGATTTACTCAAAATTTTAAAATTTTTAGAGAAAAAAAAAATCCAAAATTGAAGAGTGAATTTCATAAAGAAATATAAATACATATTTGTTATTCAAAATGAATTGAAAGTTGATTACGAAACCAATAATATAATGAATGTAACTGAAACACATAAAAGGCCCCCACAACACCTTATAATTGGTGTAATGATATGGAATCAAATATTGAATAAGAAATATGCATAAATTTTGATTTCGAAGGGTGAGAAACAGGATTTAATATTTAGTAAAACATTTTTTCCAACTGCCTATTGCCTGCGCAATAAATATCTATTATATGTAGAAATACTGTAGAAATACAGCAACTTACTGTTTTTCTGCATCTGCTGTTATTCATTGCCTCAGTGGTTACATTTCATTCGTAATTTTCTATCATTTTGAACACTTTTATTCCTCATTAAATGCTGATGCATTTTCATCCTTTCTATACCATTCTTGTTTTTGTTATTATTATTACATTCATACCGCATTATTACATACGTACGCCCACAATTTTTTAATTTCTTAGTTACATCTTTATTTGAAAATTTTCTGAATTCCAATTACAAATAACACGAATGCATTTGAAGGCTCAATAAATAAGTAATAAAATCATTTAGTAATCATCAAATTAATCGTTAGAAAGAAGTCATATACTAAATTCTTTAATCTTAATAACATAAAATTCTATACAAATTATTATTTTATTCCACATATGCGACGAAAATAGTTTATTTAGTGGGCGAAGAAATCTTATACAGTCAAACCTCTATATAACGACCCTCACTATAACGAATTCCTCGATTTAACGAATTTTTTTAAATCCCCTACAACGCTCCAGAAGATTTAATACAAAATAAATCTCTCTATTACGAATGCATTTGTCAATAGCCTCGTTATAACGAATTTTCATTCACTGCAGACTAACGAAATCGAAAGAATTATTTACCTCTATTTAACGAATTTTGTCAACTTACAACCTTTTCATGACGATTTCCATCAATTGATCCAAATTTTATACAAAATTATTGTGTTTGCAACGAGAACGTCTCCAGCAAACCTACATTCATATTTCAGACTAACGGCTGAAATATTCGAAGAAAAATTTATTGTTGCCAAGAGCTTGTAAGCTTGTTGCAGCAGTTGTTTTTGCAATCTAGCTAGTTAATCACTGGCTCAGACTTGTTATTTTATAAATGTAAACTATTTTCGATTTTTACAACTACAAAATACAGTGTTTTCCTTCAAATGTGTTTTGATTTATTAGCGGAAATCGTTCGCTATAACATGGTAAGCAGATGATAATTAATATATCTACATACACAATTTTTTATTACCTCGTTATAACGAATATAAGTGCAACTTCACCTCGATATAACGAATTATTCGATATAATGTTTTTTCTAATCCCCTTAAGATTCGTTATACCAAAATTGAACTGTATATGCACATTCAAGTTACATTTTTTTTTGCATGGTTTATGGTTCGGTAGTAAAATATAAAAAGTATGCATGGCTTCTAGTAGTAAATATGTATATTGCAAATAAAAAATGTTTGTTTTGTGTCCTGGTTGCTACTTGAAATATTTTGTATGGCAAAATATTTTTAGAATTACTACTAGAAATATTTGTACCATGACGCTAGTGCATATATTTCGTTGGTTAATAGTTGGCACATATATTTTTAGTATGTGAAAATTTAAATATTATTTTCTCAAGATATTTTTCTAGTTTTCCTATAAAATTATGAAATATTTTGCTATTTTTTAAATAATATAGTAGTAATTGTAAACTCTGGTGAGAAATGCAATCAGCATACTATAAAATGTTAACAATTTTTCATATATTGGTAACAAAATTAAATCAAGATCCTGTTTACTTTAGATGCCTTAATATTTTTTAATTTCGAACAATAATATTCTATTGCTTTTAAATTAATATAAAAACTAAATAATTTTTATTATTAATAAACCAATTTGTTTTATAAGAAACCAAAATCCCGAAAAATCCCAAAAAAAAAGCCCGGGATTTGAAAATCCAGCCTCGTTTAGCGTCCTTAGTTTCTATATAGTGCGATTGGTTACATATGCCAAGCAGATAGCAAAACTGTCACCTAAGACCTTAATTAATTTGTTGCAGAACAAATTAAAGAGTGGTTTATTGCCTCATTTAACCGAATCTTTTGTTGTGTTATTCTGAGAACAAATATGTGTATATAAGTAAATTGTACTAAAGAACTTACATATTAAATAATTTTTTATATTTTACACTTTTTGTTTACTTTCTATTGTATTCTTGTCTATTGCGTGAGTCAACTAATTATCATTTAAATATGTTTTGCTCATTTCATGTTTTCCATTTTTGTTTTTTGGTAAATGTTTCAGAACCTTTGGGTTCATATTGTGCTACATTTTTCTATGTATGTTTTAATTTATTTTGTTGTTAGTTTCAATATGTTGTTTGAATGTGTTAGCTGTTCATTTGAGGTTTAAATACTTGTTTCTTCGGTTTTGTTTTGAATCCGAGGAACATATTAATAAAATTACAATAATCAAATATGCTGTCATGAAAGTTCTTTTTGCATGCCTGTATAATTTATGCATACATACAGACAGTTATACAATTTCATTGACTGACTGAGTGGTGGTTTCAGGGGAAATGTGTAAATATTATCATTTGTTTTTTTTCGTACTTCTTAACATAAGCTAAAATTTACAACAAAATTTCAAAACTTTTCTCTAATATTGTATTATAACGTCTAACACTTGGGTATTATAAACAACAATGAACTTGCTTAATTAAAGCACTGTGTATAAATCTCCACAATATCGCTAATGAAATAAAGTGAAAAGTCGCGGTAATCGAAGTAAATTTTAAACAAGTGCTTCGGTTAGAGTTTTCTCATTAAGCGATTAATTATTTTCCCAACGAAAAACTGCCGATTAAAGAAATTTAGTTTTCCCAATGTCTCATTTGCTTCTATTCTGAGATAAGATTAATCCGCTGACTGCTGTTTATTTTTTTTATGTGGCAATACTTAGAGTTTTTGTAAAAAATTTAAATAGATTTTAGAAAAAATGTTTAATAGAGGAATAAACATTAATTTGATGGAGGATGAACTCGAAGAACATGGATTCCAAGTGAATGTTGAAAGAGTTTAACATGCCAGACCTAACTATCTGGCAGACATGGATATTATTTATTTTTTAAAATAGTTGTTTTTTTTTATTTTATTTTTTGTTATTTTTTCACATTTGGAAAACAGCTGGTTTATGTCAACAACTTGTCACTTGAAGACAGAGTTCCCAATTTTCACATACATTTTGAGAGGTATTGCCAAATGAAAATAATGTTTCTGTCGATATATTGAGAAAACCAAAATTGTTAACAGACATATTATCAGTCTAATAAATTTATGTCGACATTTAGCAACAGGCAGTTTGCTGAAATTATTGGGGCATAAACGGCTAAACCGATTTTACTGAAATTTCGAACGTAGATGCTTGAAAGCGTCTTCTATCCAGGAATGGTAAAAAATGGGGAAAACAAGGAAAATTCTAATATTTTTTTCTTAAATAAAAAAATTAACTTCGTTATGAAGCAACACCATTTTTTTTAGCTTTCTGCAGCCATAAAAATGTGAACCAATTTTATTGAATTTTGGAACGTAGATAAAATCTTACTTAGAAGAAGGGGCCAAAACGGGGAAAACTTTTAAACTGAAATAGTGGTTGAAAAAATTTTATTAGAAGAAGAATTTTTATACCCCACCATAGTGGGGAGGGTATAAGTGGATTTGTGCTGATGTTCATAACGCCCAGAAATATTGGTCCAGCACCCACCATAAAGTATACCGATCGGCTCAGTCGATTTAATGATGTCCGTCCGTCCGTCTGGCTGGCTGTCCATGTAAAGCTTGTGCGCAGAGTACAGGTCGCAATTTTGAAGATATTTCGATAAAATTTACTACATAATATTTTTTCGGCCTAAGGATGGATCGGATTGAAACTGGTGGAAGTCTGTCCATTATTTCACCTGGCCCCCATACAAATGTCCTACCGAAATTGGGGTTTACCGATCAGAAATGCTCGAATTAAGCAAGAATCCAAACAAATTTCATCACTAATCACATCTATAAATTTTGTGCAGATCGGTCCATAATTACTCGTAGCTCCCATAGAAGGCCCACTTCCGAAAATGACTTTAAAGAGCATAACTCTCTCAAAAATGTTGGTATCCAAATAAAATTTGACACAAATAAGTTTTTGATATACAGAAATAATGACGCCTAATTTTATAATAGTCGGTCCATAATAATTCGAAACTCCCATTTAAGACCCTCTCCGTAATCCACTTTAACTTCCATAAATATTTTAAATGTATTTATATTGAGATAAGGTTTAACATACATAATAATTATATTCAAAGATCTCATGACACTAAATTTTTGGATAATCGGTCCATAATAGGTTATTTTTCCAATATAACGGCCATTTCTGAAGAAGTGTTTTATAACGGGTTTTCCAATAGCTACTTGACAACTCTGAATTTAAATTGTGAACGCACTATTTCACTGATCATCTAATTGTTGCTTTCTTTTTTTTCAGTAAACTTAACATTTTCGTTATGGTAAAGTACACGAAGGAACAACGTTTGGAAATTATAAAAATGTACTACCGAAATTCGGAGTCGGTGACCGCAACTTTAAGAGCGTTAACTCCAATTTTCGGTCGTAATTATCGCCCTAGTAGACAAGCAATAACAAGTTTAGTGCAAAAATTTGAGTCTACATATTCATTGTGTGATGCTGTCGTGCCAGTGAGACAACGGCCTGGTCGAAGTTCCGAAAATATCGCTGCCGTTCAGGCGTCCGTAGCAAACGATTCAAATCAGTCGATTCCGCGGCGTTCTCAAGAACTGGGCATCCCCAAGACCACTTTATGGCGAATTTTGCGTAAGGATCTGGGTTTACACCCATACAAGATTAAGCTGACTCAAGAATTGAAGCCGATGGACCATTTGAGTCGACGTACGTTCTCCGATTGGGCTCTGGAGAAGATGCACCAAGATGATGAATTTCATCGCAAAATCATCTTCAGTGACGAAGCTCATTTTTGGCTCAATGGGTTCGTCAATAAGCAAAATATGCGTTATTGGTCTGCTGAAAATCCACATGTGCTTCACGAATCACCACTTCATCCACAAAAAATTACTGTTTGGTGCGCTTTGCATGCCGGCGGCGTCATTGGGCCATATTTTTTCGTCGACAATAACGATCGTCACGTTACTGTGAATGGCGATCGTTATCGCGCAATGATTAGCGATTATTTTTGGCCCGAATTGGAACACATGGACTTGGATGACATGTGGTTTCAACAAGACGGTGCCACAAGCCACACAGCACACGTTACAATCGATTTACTGAAGAGTAAGTTTGACGAGCGTGTTATCTCAAGAAATGGACCAGTCAATTGGCCGCCTCGTTCTTGCGATTTAACGCCTCTAGATTTTTTTCTTTGGGGCTACGTCAAATCATTGGTCTATGCCAACAAGCCGACAACGTTGGAAGAACTTAGAGCCAACATTGAACGCGAAATAGCGGCCATTCCGGCCGAAATGTGTGACCGAGTCATCCAAAATTGGGTCCAACGAATCGACCACTGTCGACGTGGCCGCGGTGCCCATATGAACGAAGTCGAGTTCCATTCATAAATGTTTTGAATGTATTTCAAGTCGGTAATAAAGTTTTGGAAATATCTCAAACGGTTTGCGTTTTATTTAAAAAAAAAGTTGTCAAGTCCTTATTGGAAAACCCGTTACATGTACTGGATGTCGGGCTCGACCGACTATACTTTCTTACTTGTTTCTATTTATATTAGAGCATTCCGTACATTAATATATGAATACCACTCGACGATGCGAATTAATAAATTGAATACAATCTAACAATCTAAAAAAATATTTAAATTCAGTTTCCAGAGATGATATTGTTAAATAGTTTTTAACAGAGATTCGTTTCGATAAAATTAAAACCCTTTATTGGCATATTGATGAAAGCAGATACATGCAGAACCTGTTAATCGGGTCGTTTTTTTCTATCGTTTTCTTTATTAGCACAAAATATTCGGTGGCAATTAGAATCTTACACATTATGATCAAAAGAAGTAAAAAGTTCAAATTGAACCATATAGACTATTCTGATTTTAAATGCAAGTTTGTAAATAATCAAACAAGTTGATAGGTTTGCAAATCTGAGAAAATGTTTAAATTAAGGATCTCTTGAAAGTGTTCGGTAGAACAAACTATTTTAGGAATACCAATCAATGCTAAACATGAATAAATTCAAGATTTAAAATGAGCGTTCAGGAATAAAATAAAAATATAATAAACCCCTAACCAAATATTAGATCGGTTTATCAAATATGTAAAAATGCCATTTAGGTGCTCCTAGAGGTATTTCGTCAATATTTGGCGGTAAACCTTTATAATTTTTAATAGTACTTCTTTAAAACATTAATATTTGTATATGCATCAACATATAATTTCGAAAGATCTAATCGTAGTAAATGCACGATCCTTTCATTACCTTTTAATCTTGCTTCACACTCTTTAGTTTTACTGATCAACTTTTTGTTGAATTCTCTTTTGAACTTGCCATTTCATTCACACACATCAATTCAATTTTCGCACTTTTTAATACAAATATATATGCATGAAAGAAAAGAACAAAAGGAAATAAGAAAATTGACTAGTACCATCACGTTTGTAACCCTTTTATTCCCTTTTCTCTCTTCATCCAAAAATACTTGCCTTGACGAGTCAGAAATGAAGAGTGTGAAAGCGGACTTACATATTACAAAATAAATTGAAAAAAAAAATCAAATTTGCAAACAATTTTGTCTGTTGGTCTCGATATAAAATAGATATTGCTGCACTTATTTAACAAATTGTTGCTTTTGAAGTTTATAATCGACAAATTCAGTTAGTTCTAAACTTTGTCAGACGGACGGACAAACATCGTTAAATCGACTCAGGAAGTGATTCACAGAAAAAAATAAAAATGAGTTCCAATAAAAATATTTGTGGAATCATTTAAAAATTTAATTGAAATCGGACCTGTAAACAAAATTATAGTATCAAGATATCAGAAAAATCAGAAAAAATAATTGAATCAATTAAAATTTTAATTGAAAATTATTTTAAAATCAATTAAAGGTTTAATTGAAAAAAAACATGATTTTTTTTCTGTGATTCTGATGTGATCTGTATACTTTACGGTGGGTGTTGGATTAATATATATGGACATTACAAAAATCAGCACAAATCCAAATTGTTAATAATAACATTATGTTTGCACATTCTGTCTATTTTGAGGAATACACATGCCTGTGTTGTGGATTCACTAAAATTTCACAATAAATATAGTTCGTTATAATTGGTGTTCAGTATAGGTAACTGTGTTTAAGTGGAATGTAAAAACTCTTAGTTCTTATATTATATTTTTGACCAAAACATAAGTATAAGTATATATTTTTGGTTCTTATAAAAAGACGAATATTCAAAGTTCAATGTTACAAAAAATTAAAAAGGCAAGTTTGAAATTGCATTGCAAAATATAATTTTTAATTTAAAACATATTAAAAGCAAAAAAAATAACAATAACCTTACTTTATCCTCAACAAATCCCTAAACCGATCATTTTATCAAAAATTACCTATTTAGAAAAGTTTTAAAAAGTTTTGGTTTAAAAAATCGTTAATAAAAAATCGATGTCCTTACTTGTTTTTACTTTATGTCCTCTTAAATAATTCCAGTTCAAAATATCAAATTCATTAACATTTAAAACCACGTTTATTTTAAATTTCCTTTGTTTTTTTTCTTAGGAATTTCCGAACCCAATTTGCTCATGTCTTCGTGGTGTCTAATCTAGTCTGATATAATTTTTCAAACATAAATTTACGAATAAAATTTGCCTAATTGTTAAATAAAAATATAACATTAATCTTAAATTTATAGTAGAAAAATGTGAGAAGTTTAAAATAAATATTTAGCGGTTTGTATTGAAATTATGCTATGATAACTTTTCAATTTTAATATAAATTTAATCACAAAACAAACCAGAAATTACGTTGTTTACTTTTGCATAATGTGCACGTGTTTAAATTTACATTCATTTATTAATTGTAATTTCTCCTGGAAGCCATTATGTTTATTAATTTGTAATATTTTTTCACTAACAACAAAAATGTTTTATTTTTTAAAAATTATTTATTAACAATAGCTATGTATATAAAACATGACAGAGTAACACAAAAGGACGTTTTTACCACACACATTACAATAATTACTTTGAATAGCATTTAAGAACGAAATTTAAAAAAAAAAAAACAGGAAGAAACCTTTCCTGGTGTTTATTTCATAATTATTAAAATTTTAATTAAAAATACTTGTTGTTTTTTATTTTAAAAAAAGGAACGAAAATAATCATATTATTAGAATAACGGCAAAACCTTATTTCCTGAATTATGCTCCTCATACTAACAAAACACCACACTAACCCACCCTGACTACACCCCAATAGCAGTAACGGCCCAAATGCTCTTTCTTACCTAAACTCATGAAATATTTAAGCATATACTCTTATAAATATATAAATATACATATAAAGATATAAGACAAGCAGATAAGGATATATGTATGTATAAATACTCTCATTCTTGTATTTCCTTTCACTTTGGATAATAATTAAGAATAGAAATAACAAAGAGCCTAAAAAATAGTGAAATAAGGAAGCAGAGAAAATCGTTGCTAAATATGTATGTATGTGCTTTAAGAGTAGCAAGAAAGTAACCTTAGAAGCTGTCGAATAAAATTAAGACTAACAGCAGCAGGCAGCAGCAACAACGGCACTATTAACATTAAAATACCCACTACTGTTAATATTCCAACAGCAGCAGCAACAACAACAACAAAAACGAAAACAACATAAACACGCAATACGAAACATACAAATACATATTATAACTACATGCGTTTAAGATACCCTGCAGGAAATGTCAATAGTGAAACTGTACTGACTATTGCCACAGTCACCAGTACTAGTGACTTAGTATACCCCAGACAATGCTAATTACTATAGACATTTAACATGTGCGTGTCATTGAAAATCCACTACTGACATAGGTACTATTGACAAGGGACCACATTGTCTACACTTTTGGTATTTTTCTGAAATCGAAAATAAAACTGCATTTTTTGCTAATTTTTGGAATTTTAATAAAAAAAAAAATAAAATACCAAAAAATATTTAATTAAAAATAAATCCATTTATTTAGAACGAGACCCCTGAAGAAGTTAGAATAAAACTAACGAAACGTTGGGTAAATAAAATAAAAAATAAAAATCGAACAAGTTTTTTATTTACGTTTGGAAACAAACATTTGACCAAATTAGCCAGAAGGAAACTCCTTAAAAATTATAATAAATCCAAAAACACCCAGAGTCTTTTGGCGGGAATCGATCGATAGTCCGGCACACTATCGCCTAGTCTATCGGGGCTCACAATTGAAAAAAAAAAATAATTCTATAATAATAACCATTGTGACAATGCTGTTGACAATGTCGCCAAACCGTTACCAAAATAGTAGACAAAAGTGGTGACTTAGAGACACTTGTCCACAGGTTTCCTACAGGCTAGCGTCTGCCTGTCCTTGTATTGTGTATTTTTGGGTGTGTTTGTATTTTGTTTTAAGGATGAAGAAGCATAGAGGATAAAATAAGAAAGGGAGATAGAGGCAGATATATTAGAAATAAATATACGCCACAAGTAGGCTTAAATGGCAAGGAATAAATAAACACACAAACAACTGGCACTCCCACCCATAAACATCTCTTATTTGTCTGTCCGCAAAACTTTTTGTTGGATATTATTGTCTGCTGCTCTTAATTCTTATTGTTGTGGTTGCAAAAGTTTATCCTGGAACATTGACGGGCACCACAAATATTTACACGACTAAAAAATTGTTTGTCATTGTGAAAAATCTTCTTTCGTTGTCAACTAAAACTTTTTAATGTTTTTTGTGATTCACAAAAATTTAAAAACAAAAAAAACATATCACGTTGTTAAAAGTTAACTCTGGAAGACGTGCTTCTGTTCAAGTCAAAGTCAAAATGATACTGGAGTAAAGAAATTTGAAGAATTAATTAGTTCTTAATAGAACACAGATTAACACAATTAACTTATAAATATACGTTTTTACCTGTCTCTTTAATGATTACGTAGGTACTAGATACATTTTAATGTCTAGTTGTTAAAATGAAAATGGTTTTCCTTGCAGCTCAGTTTTCCAATTCATACTCAAACAGCTCTTGAACGGAATGCTACAGAGAATGCCTCACAGATTATGACACATATAAAAGTTTTTTTTACATTCATATGTAATCTTAAAAATAACAAGTAAAAGTTTATATTCCTCTATGTCGAATCTTATATCCCACCTCTTAATACCAGTAGTGAAACTCATTTTGGCTTTTTGAAATGTGAAAATTGTCACCTCTGTATACTCGGTGGTTATTTTCGGAACTGCATATTGTAAGAAACTCAATGGCCAATTATGGACTAATCACAAAAGCCAATAGTATAATTTTTACATACCTTTAACTGATCTGTGTAAAATTCCACTTCGATATGGATGTTTATGTAGGTAAATGAGTTTTTCGGAAGTAGTCCTCATAAGAGATCTATGACCTATTATGAAATTATGTATGACGACTTATATGTTTAAGTATGTGAATTTCAATTCATTTGAGAATTTTATAAAAGATTTAGGCGCATTTAAGTGATTCTCGGAAGTGGACTTTATATGAGGGCTACGGTCAAATATGGACCGATGCAAACAAACATCGTTTTGCTATTTCGCATAGCAAGAAACTTATATTTACTGAATTTTGTATGAATACTGCTTTTCTATAGACATTTATGTACCATAAAGCCATTTTCGTGGACGGGGGGTTAGTGTGTTAAATTAAATGATATTATCTGCTTTATATTTCAATGAACTAGCAAAAAATATGTGAAAAATACAGATGGACGGACATGGCTAGATCGTTATAGAATCTTATAATTAGCCAGAATATATATACTCGTATACAGCCATGTCAGAGAGTTTAATTCCGTTCGAAAGTGGAATTAATTCCGTAGCTTTTTTGCTTCTATAGAATAAGTAAAATGAAACGTTTTTTTCGGAATCCTTAAACAAATATTTCAATAAATGAAAAATAAGATTCATGAGTACAAAACACAGGCCATAATGCAAAACGCTATATAATAAGGAAGAGCACTTTACCCAACAAAATTTTACTTTACAAAATGTGCAATAAAACAGTACTTATACATATATGACTATCCTATATGGTACAAATGTGCAAAAACGAATAAAATCGATTACAAATTCTGCAAATAATATGCAATATTTGATTTTTTTTAATGATTTGACACTGTCATATAATACTAAATGCGGAAGTTTTGTTCACCTGAGAAAATTGGTTGGCAATCACTAATCAATTTGAATATAAATTGTATTAATATTGCCTCACAACTTCATCTTACCACCATATTTTTTTTAAAATGTATGTGATAAAAAGTGTAGATTTCTTAATATCTTTTTCCTACAAATACGTTCTTAAAAATAAACTCACTAAACTTTTATTAATTTAAACGTAGTTACTACATATCTGTTGTAATTTCTTGAGATAGAAACTCGATAATTGTTTATGTATGAGAAATAATCAAACTTCACTTTTTTATTTTAATTTAAAGTTTATTAAGCAGCAAGGCAGAGTAGTGACAATGTTGGTTTATAACAAAAATAAAAGTATATTGAATAAAATATCAAGATCAGCATATACAGATACAGTTGTAATATTTAAGTGCAATAATAAAGAATAAATATTTTCAGATTAAATACAATGAGAATAAAGAAATACGATAAAATAAAATGCAATGAGATTTAATGTAGTGAGATCAAAGCAAATGAATCAAGGTGAGATCAAATTACGATATTATAAGTAATAATATTGAGAGAGTGAGATAGAAACTGCCTAGCAATGTTAAACCCCAATAGGAAATTTTAAATTGATGGTAAAAAATGTATTAAAATCTCCAACAGTTTATCTAATTAAATATATATATATATAAATAAATAAAAAAAGAGTTTTAAGTTAGATTTGATCTGTGTGCTGGACAACCACCATACAATTATCGTAAAACATCCAATTTAAAGTATAACAACTTAAATCATAACAATAAATCATATGTTTACGAACTGTCTAAAGATAAAGTTGTGGGAATATTATAAATATTTGTTTTAATTGAAAACCTTTTGAAGGCTAGTGCAATTTATGTAATTCTAGTTGTTGGTGGAAGGAATTTAAGATACGCAACAGCTGAATATAGCGTTCTCACTTGTTTATTTCTGAGTTTGCCTTTGCAACAAATAACTTATTAAGAAGGTTGCAAAGCCTATGTATGTAGTACATTGAAATTATGAGCCAATTTATTTACAATTTTGCTGCAGTCTGTAATTAAATGACCCACTTTTGTAATACTATTCTTTTGCAGTATTTTTATTAACGATGGTCTATTTTAGTTCACTCTTATAACACGAATAACATAAATTTCATAAATTTTAATGTTTTTAAGTTGCATTTTATTTGAAATGTTTGATTAGAATTCCTACAATTTTTCCGGTATTTAAATTAATTAAGTAAATCGTTTATTATGTAAGCATGTTCCCATTATACACATTATTATAAATATGTAATTTTAATTCCAACCATAAAATCAAAGAATAATAATTTTCCCATTAAGGGCAAAAACAAAAAATATCACTTCATTTACATCTTTGCACTATACATTTGGAACAATTTACCTGGTTTTCAGTAGAAAAGACATACATACATACATACATGTGCCTACATATAGAAGGTGTTGTTAATGTGTATGTAGACCAGATGATAATATTGGCTGGTAGAAAGAAGCAAATGTGTTCTTTTCAACTACAGTTACGTGCTGCGACACCTCACTACATACCTTACTGATGGCACAGGAGGGCATGCATGTATGAAAAACGTGTTACATTTTCTGCACAGAAGCAAAAATAAGAAAAACTTACACTTGAGCACGTTTCTGTTTCTTATCGACATTTTTGCCTTTTTGTCTTTACTTCAATAAATGAATGTAATTGTATTTTATTTGTGTTAAGAAAAACGAAACGTTAAAGAAATGAGACTGTGAAAAGCCAGCAACAAATATATACGAGTATTTCGTTCTGTAGGTTTACATTTAATATTTATTTATTTTTTTTTTCTCCTTTTTCATCCAAACCACAACCCAGCATACGTTCACTACCAAGTAATGGGTTAAATGCTACTATCATATTAATTCACTATTTTAACTGGCCATATCATTATGGGTAAGTGCTTTCCATTACTTCTATATCACTAAAATCAGTTACAAGTAATGACTTCAATAACACATTTATAGGTAGGTCTTACACATCCTGTTGTCAGCAGAAACAGATGAAAATTATGCTGTCCAGCAATTGCAAATTCACCCAGGTTTTGCTAGGTATACACAGTTATAAGCAGATGGCACGGTCAATTCCTACACTGTTGTTGAGGTAAACTGCTAGTTTTAAGATCGCAATTAGTCATGGGTATTGTTATTTTTATATCTTATCATGGGATATTTTTCAAGTTTAAATTATTTTAAATAACTCAATTAATATTCCCTGGACTATGAGAGATTCGGGATTCTCGACAGGTATCTACGGCAACTCATCAACAGTTTATCTAAAAGAGCTTGGTCACTATACATTAAACTTTTAATGTAATTTCCATATTTCCATTTCAGCGATCATAATCCTATTTCCTAGGTTAAAGTAATGATAGGTATGTCTAACAAAAGCTATTGTCAGCAGAAACATCTCATTTACTAGAGCCATACGAATATATTTTGTAATAGAATAACCATGATTTGCCACGAATATAGCCCATTGGTTTTACAAAATATAATTCTAAAAAATCTGTTCAGACGTATAGACATGATTGTCGACCACCAAACAAATGAAACACTTGGTTCGCTGTGGGAATCACGATTCCGACCCATATTGTTTAAACGATTATTTTGGTTTGATTCTGGCATTTAACAATCTGTATTCCAGAATCTTGAAAACCTGTCCTAAAAAATAAAAGTATTTAATTTACATTTCCATAAAACACTATTCTCCGTTCATGTTTTACAATTTCTTTTTTTATTATTGTTTATTTTATATTTTACAGGATTATTATTTGTATGCCTACACAAGCATAGTCGGAAAAGTAAATTAGATTTGTACTGATGTTTGTAACGTCCAAAAAAGTACACCTCTGTGCTAGCCATGTAAACGAGAGAACCTACGTGTAAAAAAATTGCAAAGAGAATATAAAAATTGCAAAAACTTATCAATTTCATCTTATCAGTTATCACTTTGTTCTCAGGAACATAAAGTTTTGCAAATTGACGAAAATTGCACAAGCGCAAAGTGAAAAGTTGATAAGTTGTTGAGTTGAAGAAGTCCCTGGTCATAAATGTTTGATTTCAATATACACTTATGCAAACAAATTTTGGCACAGATAAGTTACAAAATTCAAATTTTGTGCAGTTCGTTTAATAATTGACCATAGCTTTCATACAACGCCCAGTTCCGAAAATCTCTTTACCGATCATAATTCTATTAAAAATTTTGATATCCAAATAATATTAAACACATACACTCATTGTTCAAAAGCCATACTATTAATTTATGGACGTATATGTATATATAGAAGATATTTGTAAATATCAGTTTGACGAAATAAAAATATGAATATATGAGTGTCCTTTGAGTAAACTCCCCTTATATGCTCTTGGTTTTCATATAAATGTTAACTGGGGTATTAACATGTCCTGGCTTGGCTGTCTGTGAAATAATGAAATCGATTTTTAAACAAGAGTGCCAGTAATATTCCTATTTATACCTATGAACATAAATACATGTGCATGTATGTATGCATGTATGTATGTTTGTGTGTCAGGTGGCATCCTTTGATTTTGAGCAGAGCTGTATACAGTCAATGTACGAGTGTGTATGTACGTAAATGGTGTAACAGTAGTGGTAGTTGTGTCTGAAGGATAATATTTTAATAAAAGGTGTTCAATTCTAGTAACAAAAGCAGCAATTTATTGACAAACAAGGCAAAAGAAGAACATTCACACAATTATTAAAATAAAAAACAAACACAAAGGAAGAGAAAATATTGTGGCACAGCATGAACTTCCCTATACGGGGTTAAAAACAAATGTCTATAATGCTTTTAGTAAAACGTTTAAACATGTTATAACCATTACATTGCTCCGAACAAAAACTATTGCAAACACTTTTTCATTTATTTGTTATTTTTTTTTCTATTTTATTTGCACGTATATAACTGGAAAATAAAGTTCCACAACCACTATACAAATACTCGTACTAACAATGAACAAAAGAGCCAAATAAATACTGTGCATCTGCAGAATACAATTTCTAATTGCAGTCATTGTATTGTGAAATGGACGTGAATGAGTCAAGTACTTCTGGCAACAGTCAAGCGTTCATTAAATGCACCGAGTGTGTCAAATGTTAAGTAGTCTAAAGCATATGACATCAGGTTGGGTTGTTTCGTGGAAAGGTTCTCTTTTAAGATGCTAAAGAGTGTTTTGTTTGGTTTTATCCCTTTGCAACGAATCTTGAATGCGTTCATACACAATTTATTTTAAACAAGAAAATAATTTAATTCAATTTAAATACAAACTTCTATAACTTACAATACAAAAGTTTTTTTGAATTGTTGTTTAAATTAGATTTGCATAATTTATAATTTGAAATTCATACAAAAAATTATATTACTTGATAGACAAATTAATGTCTGTAGAGTGCAAGGCCGAAAACCAAAAAGTTGTTATTTAACTTATGAAAGTTAATACAATGAGTGCAAAAAGAGTGGTAAGTATTTGTAAAAAAACGCATTTTATTTGAATTGTATTATATGTTACGAGTATATGGTTAATGCTTAAAATGCAATCCATACTTAATAGGTCATGAACTGTTTGAAAATATGTTTGGAACGTAAACGGCATTTGCCAACATAAAAACCAACTTGAATATTTTCTAAAAAAAATCAGCAAATCGAAGTGATGCTGATTTCGGAAATACATTTGACGTCTAGAAGTTTATTTTACATAAATGGGTATCTCAAGTATGATACTGAGGACCCCAGAGACAGAGCATATGTACAGCAATTTTAATAAAAACTCGAATATTTTCACCCTCTAGATTTCAAATAACGCAAAGTCAATACAACAATTTTTTTTAAATGGCGACTACAACGCTAAGCACACATTCTAGGGATCAAGACTGATTACTCCGAAAGGTCGTGTTTTATTTGATATAATTTCAAAAATCGGATTAAATGTGATTTCAAGCGGAAAACCTACCAATCAGATTACTCGCTATAATGAGCCACTAAAAAAATCTTCAAACACCTGTGTTATGTAAGCCCCCGTTGTAAACCTTAAGTGGTGGTTGGGCAAGAAATGACACTGAAAAGGGCAATCTATTTGCTTGTCATTTAAAAAACGTATTTAGCACAAACCCATCAAATGAATCGATAGACTTGCCACCAGTCACACCCCTACTTTTTAAATTCGAAAGATCGAAGAGACTATTAGTGATTTAAACTCTAAAGATACGGTCCCACTTGACAAATATTTGCCGAAAAAAACGTAACCACTAAATAAAATATGTTTGAATTCGTTTATTTATTTAAAAAATATCATTTATTTAGGACAAGATACAACAAATATTAAGTTTTATTTTATTTGATGCTGTTTGATCTTGCAAAACTCTTGTAAGAGTAACCAACGTCAAACAAATTTGTGCTAAAAGAAGTGGTTGCGCTTTTTTGAGTAAATATTTGCCAAGTGTGACCGTACCTTAAGAAAGCACCTATTATTGACAAACTCAGTAACAAGATGCTTATGAAGCTACCCCGGATAGCTATAAAAATAATACTTTGTATTTTTATTTTATTTTACGCCTTCAATATTGTCCATCAGAATGGAATGATACCAAAGCCAGGAAAAGATCACACAAAAGTAGAATCATATAGACCCATCAGCCTTTTGCAAATATATCGAAGCTATTCGAGAAAATGCTCATGAACAAGTTATACCCGATTTGAAGTGAAAACAATTGTATTCCGAATCATCAATTTGGATTAGAAGAAAAGCTACTTAATTGGTCGAACATTTAAACTAAAAGAAGGAGATTTCTGAACCTCGGCACAAACTATTGAAGCAAGGAAATATCCTGGGACTCTCCTTATATTTGATATATACATCTGATATGCCAACAAACAATCTTACTCACATCTACATTTGCTGATATCTGAATTAGCACAATGATTAAAATAATGGAGGATAAAAGTTAATGGACAAAAATGCACACACATAACTTTTGTATTGTATTGAAAGTCTTGCTCTCCTATTTATATCAATAATAAGGCAATAACACAACATTCCGAAGTTAAATACCTCGTTATACACCTCGACCGTCGCCTTACATGAAAATCACATGTAGATGCAAATGACATTGAAATTAATCCAAATTAATTGGCTCGTTGGCAGAAATTATAAACTAAGTTTAGATTGCAAACTCTTACTTTACAACTCAATCATAAAACCTATATGGTGTTATGGAATACTGCTATGGGGAACAGCCTCAGCTTTAAATGTAGACAGAATTCAAAGACGCCAAAACAAATTGCTACGAATGATCACAATTGCCCCCTGGTATATAAAAAATTCGAATATCCATAAACACCTAAACGTGCCTTTGGTAAAAACTGAAATCCAAATAAAAAAAAAGCAGAAAAACACTTAAAAAAGCTTGAAGTACACCCAAACCCATTAGCCGGGAACATATTCAATAATAGTGACTATACTAGACTCAGAAGAAGGGATACAGCAGATCTGAGCTGAAGATAAGAAGGAAGAATGTTTACTTAAGAGACATAATCAACAATGTCCAAACAGTTTTCGTCGGGCACTGGTTTTATCCAATTTTATATTTCCGGCACTGGCTGGAGATATAATGAAGATACAATAAATTAACCAAAGTACAAAAATAATAAGTTATAATAACAAATTCAATTGTTAACTTTTTTTTAATAATTACCTTTAATACCTTAAACTAAGAAAATTCAGTGAATTTTTATTCATAAAAAAGGAGCTTTTGCAAATTTTAATAAATTTTTTAATATGAATCTTGCACATTTAAGACAATAAATATTTTTTACAAATCAGGCTGTTGCTGTTTTTTTTTTATTCCAGTCTCGGAATTAATAGTGTTACGTTTTTACCTTTTATTTCCTTTAAATAAACCGGATTCTTATTAATTGCAAAATAAAAGCGTCAAGTAGTTTGAAGAAAATATATCGAGTCTTTATTATTTTAAATGTACAGAAAAACAATTAAAAAATGAAGACACTTATAATTTTAGAACACTTTGATTTTTACACAACAATGACTCGTAATAAACTGATTAACTTTATTGGCCCTGTTAGTCTATTTATACAACAATCATAATTTCTGGAAGGTTTGGAGCTAAGATACTAGAATGTTCATAACTGCAAGTCTAGAATGTTCGTGTCTAGAAACTCAATGTTGCCATATTGCTCAGCTTTGTTTATAACAGGGTGTTTTCAATAATGTTTCTAAATTAAAACTTCTACAAATGCTAAACAAGTTAAATAACGATAAACACGCCATCTGTTGTTGATACCGACAGTTATATTTAAATTGAAATACAATATACAATATCGTAGCAATAGTTATATTTTGCAAAAAAACAAAATATCGCAATATTCTGATAACAAAATTGATTTTGTCAAGCGAACGACTTTAATTAATTCATTACTGTGCACTTTTTCTATTCTCGACGCTCCCAAATTGTTTAAATCATCTAAACACGAAATAAATTGTATTTGTAATAGTTACGGTCCAATAGTGTAAAATTGATCTTAACTAAAAAAAAGTATCTCTTTTATGTTTTTTAATAAGTTTTAGAACAGAAATCTAACTTTGTTGGTTCGACAGAAATTATCCCAGAAAATAAAGATTAATGATGTTTTAGAAAATTCAAATAAAATTAAAAAACCGTAAATTAGAAAACCAAAGAAACAGTCTGAAATTTAATATTAGAGAATTGTTTTTTAAGAAATAATTCTAATAGATTTAACAAGCTAACACAAAATAATATGAACGTTAATACTTTCTCATTTATTAGAATCGAAATTTCGTTTTGTGCTAATGCATGCAGTTTTATGGCTTTTGTTATAGACATTAAATGAGATTAAAAAAATATGTTAATTAATTTTTTTTACTCAAAAAATTCAAAACTTTGAATATAATGTGCAACCTCTAAACATTATCCGACATTATCAAGTTTCAAGCATTTTGTTTTTAGATGACGTTAAAATATTAGGAGCATCGAAAATTAAAAAAGTTCAATAATAACAGTCAAAAACAATAAATTCTTATTTTAATTTAAGATCTCCAATTCGTCTGAAAGATGGAAAATCTAGTACATATATTCATAAACCCAGCAGTGATCTGGAAACAGCTGCCGAAATTTCTGTAAGTTGCCAATAAACAATGATGCTACTAACAATCAAAATCATTGCCCAATAGAAATTTATTCTGTACTTTCTATAGTTATGGAAATTTTGGCAATGTTGAAAGGACTTACTTATTGCGAGGAACGATACAACACTTAAAGTAAAATTAATTCGCATCGAGTTCTTTTGTAGTAATAGTAATCTGCAGTTGAAAGCAAATTTTGACATTTGGTTTTCTTTGATTTTTGAATAGTCGACTTTTGGACTTTTCTAATTCCAATTCAGTTTTATTTAAGACATTTTTTATATTTGCAATGCAAATAAAAATAATTGACTTGTGGCTTTTCTCCATAAATTTTAAATGCATAGCTATAAATTTCGATTTATTCGATTTAAATTTATTAAATCAATTTTCGTATTTGGTTTAAGAGTTCAAGTTTTTAACACATATTGTATTAGTAGCAAGAAATCTCTATCCTTAAAAATCTTAAGATAGCGTAGTTTTAGAGGTAGAGTTTTCTGGAAAACCCTTAAGCAAGACAGTAATTTTGTCATGGAAAACAACTAAAACTGTATTGTTAAACAAAAACTTTAGAAGGGTACTCAAGGGTACTAGATAGTTATCAGTTTTGAGAAATCTAACACTCTAACATCTAACACATGTTCAGATACATTTAACACATCATTTTCAGATACATTTTATTAGAACGCTTTTCTTTGTCCAATAGCAAAAGGGTATAGGTACTTAATAAATATGTATAGTATTTCTTTATTTTGAATTTGTCAGAAATTAAGTCTGTTAAGAGTCGGCTAAAGGCCACTACTGACTATTCTATTTAGTCGCACGGTATGTCAAAAAATCGTTTGTGTTCATAAAGTATGATAGTGTGGCCTAAAAATTTAACTAAATGACAGATTTTTTTGACACAAGTGTGTCCGACTTGCAAAAGTTTTTAAAAATTTTCATAAAATGATAGTTTCTATGCGATCGGAGTTCTATTTTCTAATATAGCTGATAAGAAAACAACAATGTCGGCTTCATTGATTTAAAGCACAAATTATATTTATTGACTTTACACATCACAAGCAATAACGACACTATTTTAACTTTTTCCTATTTGAGACAAACATTTTGTTTTGCCTTTTCTTTTTTTTTCTTAAATGCAAAATAAGTAATTGAACATAAATATTTATTTAAATGGCGGAAAACTGCATTTGTTTACAATAGCAAAAATATATGTTTTTGCATCTTTTTTGTGTAAAATTGTTGCGGTTTTTTTTTTTTTTGGGTGTGATAGAAATCGGTCAGCTTTTCCAGTGAATGAATCGTACGATTGTGTAGGATAGTTTATCACGACCTTAATATTGACCTATTATAGGAACGTGTTATTAGATTTGAATAATCAAATATGTAATAAACAGATGTAGTAGACCTTGTTATAAATTGAAAAATTTGATTTCTACTGTATAATCAAATTTGTATAAAAATAAAACTTAATTCTATAGTAAGTTAAATAAAATTCATATTGAACAGTATTAAATTTTCAACAAACATTTCATATACATATTTCGGTAAGTATTAATTTAAATACCTACTTGTTTAGTCTTCTATTGCAAATTCGACAAGAATTCTTAAAAGTAGTTACATATCTATCGCTACAGCTGCAAATGTACAAGAATATTCAATACATTTATTTCATGTAATGAAATATATCTATCGTTATGACTACAAACATTTCATAATAATTTTCAATGCTGGCATTTTTGTTGAATTTTAAATGGGAGAGTCATCTGTTGTTTACCTTGATGAAGCCACACTGCTTAATACCAATAAATCCTTGACAATTTTGAAATACTGATGTGAGCATTTGGTTTCCAACATGCCATTATGACAAATAAGATTTATCAAACATTTACTGACAGCTGTAATTATAGGAAATATGATTATCGTTTTATATCTCTGTTTATAACAGCTTTTGTATTTTATTTCATTTTATCTATCAGCACACATACAAAATAGGTTGTATATTCTCGTAGGTATGTATGCCTTTGTACACGTATAGTCGAATGTTCAATGTAAACATCGATGGCTAAACATGTAAACAACTGTTAAATCCATTATCTATTAAATACCACAGTGTATATAGTGACGCTGTACATGCAAAGGATAATTATAGAGCTGACAATTTTATCTATCAGTCTATCGCTGATTCGTGCTCATATTTGTGCTCTATACTTAACGGAAAAGCTAACTAAAATTAATGATTAAGATAGATACACAAACTCAAACAATAACACGCATACTTGTTCAGTTTTACACAAACATATGTAAGTGAATATCTGCATACAACATAATATTGTATGAATAACTTCATATGTATGTGCATCTGTGTACACACACAAATAATCTGACAGTTAGGCAGATGAACAGTGAAAAAAAACAGTCAAATTGATGAACGTTGCAGTAACGTGATTTAATTATAAGACAAAGGGATTGAGGTCACATTTCTTAGATTCCTAATTACAAAATCTTACTGTAGCTGAACAATGTAATTCTGTATAATAACATTGTTACGGAAGTAACGCAAACAAGTAATTTTGTGCCCTAATCCGAAAATAATGTTTATAAAGGGTTTTTTTTTAGATATACAAATATAGAACTTTGAATTTAAATATTACGTTTGGCATATGACCGCCAAGGCTCGCCCGGATGAAGTCTAATCTAGAGGACTAATTGTCGAAGACCGAAACGTCAAACATTACGGTTACCAAACGTGGCCTTCAATAAATCAAGTGTCGAACGAGCTATGTGACATGTTGCGCCGTCTTGTTGAAACCACAACTATTGCACATCATGATTTTTCATTAATCGTGGTTCTATAGTGATCACCACATAAAGTACACCCAACAGTCAGTTTTTCTGGATGTAAAGGTGTCTCAACATACACTTGAGCATGATAATTATCAGGGCACTTGACATACAATTGAAGATGATAATCCTCAAGTGTAAGTATGTCAACTCAAGTGTATTATAAACTAAAAGTGAGCTTCATCGCTGAGTAAAATTCGCTTATGAAAGTCGGGATCAACAGCAATCTTGTTTCTTCGCCTTTCTAGGTGGTCGTGTGGCTTCAATTCTTGCACGAGTTGAATTTTGTAAGCTCACAAACCAAGATATTCCTGTGCATGATGGCGGATAGACTGACTCGGGTCTTCCTCTACGCTACGCTCTACAGTAGCAATGACTTCTTTAGTACTCAGTGGTACTAGAGTGGTTCGCCTTCCATACAACAACAAAAAAGTTGTGTCAGTCACCTCTAGGATTAAAGATAATAATGTAAAAACAATTCCAGAAATATTTTTTTTATTTTTTTGCTACGTCTACAAATACCGCCCTTTTAGTATTTTGTTCACTGTGTCACTATTTTTGGTCCGATCATAACATTTTGTATACCAGTGTTCATGGCTCTGTAAGTGCTACATTTCTGTCCTTAATCAATTTTTAGTACCTCGTCAAATTCAAGTCATGACTTTTAAAAATTCGTACAAAAATATTTAGCATTATTGAGAGTACGAAACTGGTTTTTAAAATTAATGACTAGAATTTGACGACGTAGTAATAAATGATTATGATTAATTTAAAAAAAATTGTTAAAATTATAATCTATATATATAAAAGAGTAACGTGACTGACTGATTCATTCAACATCGTACAGCCCAGCTAGAAACTTGAAATTCGGGTACTGGGTTCCTTTTACAACATGTAGATCCATAAAGAAGGGATTTTTTGAAATTCGGTCGCTAAAGGGGACAAATGGGGGAAAACGGGTAAAACCAGTATCTCCAAAACAAATAAACTTAGACATAATATTTTAAATGCGTCCGCCTTTAATCAAAAAAAAAAAGAGCCGACAGGTGTCTGGTACTTTT
Source organism: Bellardia bayeri (assembly GCA_950370525.1). Classification (NCBI taxonomy): domain Eukaryota; kingdom Metazoa; phylum Arthropoda; class Insecta; order Diptera; family Calliphoridae; genus Bellardia; species Bellardia bayeri. The sequence continues at coordinate 40,286,628 of OX493268.1, read as the reverse complement.
TTGCAATTCAAAATTCAAGTGACCATATGGGGTAACAATAGTCCCCGTAGAACGCTCCGTTAAAAATTCCACAAACTATTATTTTCAAATAGTACGTTTTACGGATATTTAATAGGTACTTTTTTGAAAATTATTTTTTCACGGGTGCCAAAAAAGGGACAAAAACGGATTAAAAACGGACATTTGATATTATTTATTCAATTTAAACATAAAAAAGATAAAATATTCTTCCATCCGCACAAAAAAGAACTCAGAACATGCTATTCACGACTTAAATATAAAGGTGTAAAAAGGGCCAAATTTCAGTACACTTATATTGGTACTTTTTTGAAATTCATTTCAACTATTCTATTCTCGCAAACTATGCATCTGATCATGTGATTATCTTTGGCAAAGTTGTTGTGCATGAGCCCGGGAAGGTTTCTGAGTTGGTACGAACACGACTACTCTAACGCCCACTTTAATTAATTAATTACAACCCGTGCCGGAAAGGCCAGACCGCTGGACCGATCTTACTAAAACTTTGACGGGATATAACTAAAACTCCGGTATGACTAAGAATAGTTTTTTCGAACGCTTACTTTTTTCCAAAATTAACAAAATCATTAAAATTACTCAAAATGAATTGAATATTTGTGTAATGCCTTTCTTTCAAATTAATTTTAAACGCGCGCAAATGTCATCTAGTGTAAAATTTTTTCCCTGAAGATGACCACTACAAACAAACAAAGTTGGTCGAAATATTGGAAATAAACAATAAAAAAAATTTAAACGAACAAGAGTTTTTATATTCTTATAAAACGGACATCAAGCCGAATTAATAAAATACAAGGTGAATTTTTAGTGCATTTATGAGGAAGAGTGAAACGGGTGAAATACTTTAATTTATTGTAATAAAGTTGGGAATTTATATATCGAAAAATTAATAATGATAATGTTACCATTTTTCATAATTAAATGCCCAGATTTCTAAAATAAGAAAAAGGTTCTTAAAATTTAGTTTTTTATTTATCTTGTGGACTATTGAAATTGTTAAAGGAAAACTTTTCTAAAACATTTAGACATTTTAATCTGAATCTTTTCCTAATGATTTTTTTCTTCCAATTTACATTTTAATGTGAAAATGAATGTTTGACCAAATTTTCTGGATCATCCACTAGCACGTATGTCTATTAAAATAACGTTAGATTGCAAGACATTGTCGTTGTGACATTTAATGAATGATATAAAATGCAAAGAAATATTGCAAAATGTTCTCCATGTTGTATAACTAATATTTGTTCATGTAAAATAACTAAATGAAAACACTTATGCGTTAATAAGTGTAAATTTTACTAGGTGACGTAAAAACTGTCTGTATTTAACATGTAACAAATATATAGGAATACAATTACATACAATTTTGAAATATTGACTATTTTATTCCAATTTTTTAATTACCTTTTTGTGGATTTTGTTGCATGATTAAAAAAAATATTTAACCGTTTTCTCTCAAAATAAAATTATTTCACGTGCATACATAAATAAATGCGAATTTTTAGAATTTCTTTTTTTTAATAAAAAAAAATTTTTTGCCACTGAATATATGTATGTGCATACGTAATTTATACTAATATAAAAAATTTTATAATATAAGAAGACATGTATTGTTAGTACCCAGCAAGCCATATGAGTCCGAAAAGAGTCTTTTCTGACACCTTTTTAGGAGCTTTAAAGAATGAGCCCAAAAAACAATCATAATTGCTCCGAAAACCTTCAAAAATGATCCGTCAGAAAGAGCTCTTAGATAATATCAGAAAAGAGTCTTTTATGAGGGGTTTTGGGCTCCTAAAGAGCTCTTAGATAATGTCAAAAAAGAGTCTTTTATGAGGGTTATGTTTGGTATTGAAAAGTAGAAAAATCGTTCTAGTGGGACCGAGTTTCAGACTACCTCGATATTTTTCAGATATTTTTAGTATTTTCAATTATCAAATATAATACAAATAATAACATGAAATTTAACACATTTTACTTTTATGATACAAATGTCTTCCCGAATTATGGCTTTATGGTACATAAATGTCTATAGAAAAGCCGTATCCATACAAAAATCTGCAATCAAAAGTTTCATGCAAAGTGAAATCTCAAAAGGATACTTTCTTTGCATCTGTCTATATTTTGACATAGCCCCATTCAAAGACATTTTCCGAAAACCACTATCAAGTTGGAATTAAATACAAATAGTCCATGCATATATATAAATGGTCACAATTAAAGTGATGATATTTAACCGTACCTCCCATATAAAGTCCACTTCCGGAAATCACTTAAAGTCGAAATTGGACACAAGTAATCCCACTAAATTTCATAATTGTCCATATATGGTTCATATTTGACCATAGCCCACATATACAGTCCAGTTCCGAAAAGCACTTAAATGCGCATAAATCCCTTACAAAAGGTACTATTAAGTCCATACATATAAAAAAATTGTCACTCTCACTATGGTGATGATGATTAGTCCATATTTGATCATAGCCCCCATATAATGTTCACTTCCGGAAATCACTTAAATGCGCATAAACCTCTTAAAAGCCTCATTGGAATTAACATACCTTTCATTCGACACCAAAAAATTTATGATCGGTTGCATAGTTTGCCTGAAATTCAATTGAAAAGATGATATTTTTTTTAATTTAAACATTTTTTGTAAGTCCGAAAAATTGTCAACTTTGATTGACTCTAGAATTCATAATTTTTATCAGATTTCAAAAATTGTTTGGATTCTTAATCAGTGAGAAGTTCTCTATCAGATGTAATCATTCATATTATCAAATCCTTCTGTCAAATTTTTGATTTTTGCAACGCTTTTAGGGAAAAGGCGCCACAGTGCGCCAGTTGTACCAAAACAAAGTGATATTTAATCAACTGACTTTAAAAGCATGCCAGCAAGAAAGGGTTTCACCAAAATTTATATTTAATAATTTTTTTCTAATATGGGTATCTAGATTAAGGAAATCAGTTAAATTTCAAAATATGAATCCAAACAAAATTAACTTTATGCCAAAAAATCCTACTTTTTACCCACAGTGCAAAGTGTAAATTTATGAGTATAACTGTAACATGCTTAAGTTCTTATAAATGTCGTTATTGAGATGAAATTCAACTAAACTAAATCAAAAATAAATAGAAATTACGGTACAATATTTTATGAAGTTCGCCCCATAAAAGGTGATTTGGTGGTGGGTATTTACGATTCGGTACAGCCGAATATAAACTCTTATTTGTCTATTATTTCATTAATTTCCTCCAATACTTTTATTTAAAATTGTTTTCTCGACGACATTTTGAAAATAAATTGCTTTAAAGTTGCGTGCAGTGACGTCAGCTATAAATTTTTGAGAATTTTAACAAGCAGTATGGTAAAAAAATTTGAAAGCAAAACTTGAACGTGTAACTGCAGAGTTATTCTTTTTGTATCATGATTGTTTACATTTATCGTTTATCAATTATCTAACCATATCTACACTAGGTAGAACTACAGCCAAGGAAGAAATTATATGGTACAAATTCCTTTTACTTATTATAATTAATTAGTACCTAGTAAAAACTCTAATTTTTAATGCTATTAATTATAACGCTGCATCAATTCTTTTCCAAACAACAATAAATTCTCTGATGTAGACATCATAAATTTATCGTTATCGTTTTATCGTTTGCATTCTGTTTTTATATCGTTGTTTTCATATGAAATAATTATATGGTACAAGTAAAATTTTTAACAGTTTTATCTAACAATTTACAACTAAAACAAATTTTTTGATGCAAATGATATTATTTGGTGTAAGTGCAAAACGATATTATTATAAGCGAATAAAATAATGTTTTTTTGTTTGAAAATTATTGAATTTTAGGCAAAAATGCCACGTGGAAACCAACTTTCGTTGATAGAACGTACGCAAGTTGAGATGCTGAGGGAAAATCGGCACTCAACAAGGTCCATAACAAACCATGTTAAGAGATCTAGGATGACCATATAAAATTACTTGGCTGATCCAAAATCATACGGCACCAAAAAAAAGATCTGGGGCCAAATTACCGCACTCGTGATCGAATGTGCTATCGTATCGAAAAATGATTTCGAGATCGAAATTATGATAAAATTTACTAAATTTCTTGCTCGATATCGAATGCCATAATTTCAGTTGTAACCAAATAAAGTCGGAGCTGGGACTAAATGTAACCAAAAGATGGACTAACCAAATTCTAAATGAATTTCTAGATGTGACAAACAAAAAATGAATCCCAAACCACGATTGACTCCTAGACACAAGACAGCTAGATTATCGTTCGCGTAATGTTTTATTCAGCGACGAAAAAAAATTCAACCCTGATGGATTCCAATATTATTGGAGAGAAAAAGGCGGCGATACACAAACCAGAATTTTTTTTTTTTTTTTTTTTTTTTTTATAATACATTATATTTATTTATTGAATCTTCAGATATTGAAATGACAATAAGTTTTCGAATCTTAATACTAAAAGAAAATAATAAGTCCAGCCAGTGCTAGACAAAATATTATGATACTACAAAAAAATTTACATCCACTGATCCAGTCATCTGTTTTGCGTTTGAGTTAAAGCAAGGGTATCCCTCCTTCTCAACCGAACATGGCCACTAAAGTTAAGGATGTCTCGTGCAAGTGGGTTTGGATGGTGTTCAAGTTTGCTGACATATTTTGAGGCGTATTTTGTAAATTCGTCTTTCACCATTCCTAGATCTTTGTGAATTCGAGAATTTTTAACGTACCATGGAGCTGCAGTAATTATACGTAGAATTTTATTTTGACCTCTTTGAATTTTTTCAATGTTGGATGCTGAGGCAGTACCCCATAATTGAATTCCATAACACCATATTGGCTTTAGAATTGCATTGTACAACAAAAGTTTACAATCCAACTTTAATGTAGAATTTCTGCCGATTAGCCAATTAAGTTGTACTGCTTTTAATCTCATCTGTGTAAGTTTTGCGTCAATATGAGACTTCCAGGTTAAACGACGATCGAGGTGGATTCCGAGGTATTTGACTTCATTGTGTTGCGGAATAATTTGGTTATTTATTCTGATGGACGAGCAGGTATCTTTTCGCAATGTGAAAGTTATATGAATACATTTCTGTTCGTTAACCCTGATTTTCCAAAGCTCAAGCCAATTCTCTAGTTTATAAATATAATTCTGCAAATTCTGTGATGCTATTTGATGCTCCTTATGAACGCTAATAAAGGCTGTATCGTCAGCAAAAGTTGAAGTATGTATATTGGGGTCTGACGGCATATCGGATGCATAAATCAAATATAAAGTAGGACCCAGTATGCTACCCTGGGGTACTCCTGCTTCAATTGGCTGAGCGGGGCTTAAAAAATCGCCTTCTTTGATTGTAAATTTGCGACCATATAAATAACTTTTCATAAGTTTGTGGGTGTTAGCAGGCAGAGCTAATTTTATTTTGTGCATTAAACCTTCATGCCAGACTTTGTCGAACGCTTGGGAAACATCAATGAAAAGCGCGGAACAGTATTTTTTCTCTTCAAACGACCGTCTTATCACATTTACTAATCTGTGTGTTTGTTCGATGGTACTGTGTTTAGCTCTGAACCCGAATTGATGATTTGGAATACATTGAGTGTCGTTCAGAATTGGAATTGGAATTAACAATTTTTCAAACAGTTTTGAAATTGTCGGCAGTAGGCTAATTGGCCTATATGACTCTACTTTGGTGAGGTCCTTCCCTGGCTTAGGAATCATCCAATCTGCAGGATAGTATTCTAGGCGTAAAATAGCATTGAAGATAAAGAGAATAATTCTTCTAGCTACACGAGGTAACTCCACGAGCATTTTGTTGCTGATTTTATCCATACCTGGAGCTTTTTTAAGGTTCAGAGTACCAATAGCGCTTTGAATATCATTAAAGCTAAGTCTTAGAGGTACAGGAGGTCTAATAACGAGTGGTGGCAATTCAGTTGCATTATTTGAGTTGTTTATAGTAAACACATTTCTCAAATGGTTAACAAATAAAGTCCCGTTCTCGGAATCGTTTCTAGCCCAGTCACCAATCGGATTTCGCAAAGGAGGCTTTCCTCTAACTGGTCTTTTTAAACCTCGTGCCGCCTTCCATAACGAATAGTCAGATTGTGGGGAACTGTCAATTCCCTCCAAGTATGATTTAAGTGAAGCCATTCTTTGGGTTTCTAAGAAATTTCTTAGTATATCTCCGCATTCCCGTAGCCTAGCTTTCAGTTGAGGAGACCTGTGAATTTGCCACTCTCTTCTAACTCTTCTTTTTTCTGTCAGGAGATGTTCGAGTTCAGCGAAATAAGTTCTGTTTGTCCTATTTCTGCATTCAACGTCATATGTGGAAGCGTGATGCACAGCTCTTCGTATGTCCTCAGTAAACTTGCCAATCGACCCATCAATATCCTCGGTAGTTCTCAACACTACATTTTCCGTGCAGTGGGAACTTAAATACTTTTTATACTTTATCCAACTTACTCTGGATTTAGACATGTCCCGAAATGGAGAGCCATACCCTTGAAGGAAACGCATTGAAATAATAGAAGGAGAGTGATCTGAAGACAAGTCTAATGAAGGCTCCACTTGTATCGATTCTACAGGGATATTTTTCACTACTCCGAAGTCAATAATATCGGGAATCTTCCGTCGGTCCGTCGGCCAGTAGGTGGGATGCCCGCTTGAGAGTACATCTAAGCCCATTTTGGCAATGGTGTTGAAGAGTTCACGACCCTTCGGGGTCACTAGACGTGAACCCCAAAATGTGTGTTTGGCGTTAAAGTCACCAGCAACCAAAAATCTAGCTCCAAGGGAATTGAAGAAGCTGTAGTATTGATGTTCTTTTATTGAAAATCGAGGCGGCGAATAAATTGATGATAAAACAAAGTTGTATTGACAGAATTCAATACAAATGTTTGTTGCTTGTAGGTAATCCTCACATATGTTGTTCATTAAATAATGTTTTATTCTGTTCTTTATAAGAATTGCCGAACCTCCACATGCTCTTCCGCGGGGATCTTTAGTATCATACAACACGTATCCATTAATTTTGAAGTACCCTGTCACCGTCAAGTGAGTTTCAGCAATCATCATGACATCAATCTGCTTATCCATCAGGAAGTGTTCCAGTTCGTTTTTATGTTGGCGGAGGCCGTTCGCGTTCCAAAAACAAATTTTTAAACAAATCATTTCTTTAAAATTGCTTGTAAGATAGTGGATTGCATTTTCAGCATTTCCTGCATCATGGATGTCATAGTGGTCGTAAAAGTGTTCATAGTTTGGACAAGTGTCTGCAAAGTAGTCTCTAGAGTGTTAATATTAGGCTCGTAATATTGAGATTTAGGTTCCTGCTCCAAACCTGGCATATTAGATTTAACCACGTTAGCGTAAGAAACTTGTCTAGAACTAGGCGCGTTTTCATGACTAGTGGGCCGTAACAATTGAGGAAAATTGTTACTCGATGCAAAATTAGGCTGTTGTGGATGAACAGGTAATACTGACGTCTTGTTGGTCCTTATGCCTTTCAAATGAGTGTAAACTGGACAACCTCTATAATTTGCGGTATGATTACCTCCGCAGTTACTGCATTTTTTGATTTTTGAGTCGGTTTTCGACTTATCGCATTGAGCAGTTGTATGTAGTTCCCCACACGCAACACAAACTGACGGCAATTTACAATATGCTTTAGTGTGACCAAATTCTTGACAATTAAGACACTGGACGGGTCCCTGACGCTTATGCGGTTCTTCCACGGTGATTCTACGATGCAGAAGGTAAATCAGATTGTAGATGGGATGGGACTCGTTTTTCTTTAAGACTATATCTCCGGGTTCCAATTCCACCCTGAACATAGGCTGAGGAATCTTTTCACGGTTTCTAATATTCGTTATGTTCTTAATTTTGAAGCCATTTTCCATTAAACTAGTCTTTATCTCGGCAGGATCAACATCTGGGTCTATACCCTTTAGAACGACTTGGAGTCCTTTTGCGCTTTTCAGCTGGTAGGTATAGAAATCCCTACTCTCCCTCTTCAACTGGTTGGACAATTTTCGAAAGTCATCTTCCTTTTTCACTTGAATTTTGGTTTCGCTGATATTTCCATGTTTAATTGAGGTTACACTAAACATATTTTCACCTATTACCGAAACAATTCCTTGTACCAATTTACTGGAAGTGGGCTCTCTCAGATAAATTGGTGGGGGCTTAAACGTTTTTTTAGGAAGTTCTGGATCATCCGTCTGGAGGAGAGCAAACCTGTTTTGATCATTTGGATTGTCAATACTCACGGTCTTGGGAGCTTTTGAATTTGATGACGTTTGAGCAGATGTCGGGCTCCTCTGTCGCTTAAGAACTGTGACGTATTTATCCATACCTACTTGTTTTCTAGGTTTGACTGCACTATTTGATGTAGAAGATATTGATGTTTTATCATCTGATGAAATCACTATATTGGGCGAACAGGAACGGCGCCGTTCTACGGCTCTTGTAGTGAGAAGATTCTCCACAGATTTTTTTAAGGATTCTTCCTCAGAGATCCATAAAGATTTTCTAGTCGAGCTAAGCTCTTTCTCAGAATTACATCTGAGAGGAACACTCATACAGTTTTTATGCGATTTTTAATGTTTTTTATTATTTTTTTTTTTAATGTTTTTTATTTTTTAATGTTTTTTATTTTTTTTTGTTTTTTTTACCGTAGGTATTTTTACCTATTACGAATTATTTTTTAACTTTTTGTTTTATTTCGACCTATTACACTTTTTCACCTATTACGATTTTTTCACCGAAAATTCAGCCGCACTAAAAATAACACGTCCGAACAGTTCAACAACACTATGTGTCACAAACCAGAATAGCACGCAATTTTCAAGGAGGATCTTTGATGAATTGGCTTGCTTTTGGGTATAGAGCACGTTCTCCAATTTGTTTTACTTCTCATAAACTGAATGCGGAGAACTACGTAGAATTACTGGACAGTGTTTTTATTGAATGTTCTGGAAATAATTTTACTTTTCAGCAGAACAACGCCCCTATACATAAAGCCAAAAGAACTACAGCATTTTTTAAAGAAAAGGATATAGCTGTTTTGGACTAGCCACCTCTTAGCCCTTGTCTAAATCCAGTTAAAAACCTCTGGGGAATTTTAAGTGCCGAAATATATAAAAATGTAATGACTTATAACTCCTTAAAAGAGCTCAAATAAGCTTAAGTAAAAACATGGAAAGAAATTCCTCATGATGTGTTACAAAAATTAATAAACTTTATGCCACTTCGGTTAAATGAAGTAATTAAAAATCGAGGAGGACATTCGCATTATTATAATTTATATTCTAGTTGATTATATTTAATTAGTTTTAGGTTTCGAATTTTTTCTTATTTTGTACCATATAAATATTTCCTATAAGAATTGTAATCAAGAGTAAAAAGTATTTAATAAAAATAAACAAACCCTGTAAATCTTTTAATTTAATTTTTTATATATAGGAGAGAGAACTACATATATACAGTATTTTTCGGTTAATTGACCCTACGGTTAATTTGTTTCCACGCTTAATTGAACCACATGATCGGGGAAAAAATATTGCATACGAAAACACATGTAAATTTCCTCGGATAATTGAACCCGGTTATGTGATTTTCCCGCTTAATTGGTTCAAAATTCATGTCATCAAAAATAAATTTCCTCTTACTTTTACCCGGTTAATTGCATTATTATTGAAAAATAATCTGGCATTTTTGCACATACATATTTGACATCATTTATGAAAAACACTGGGTGGCATCTCTACATACATAATGTACATATATGAATTATTTTTCAGTTTATAAATTTTATGTTTTTTTGTAAAACTAATGTGCACATAAATACTGCATTTAATAGTACATACCTATAATAATAAATACCTGCGTATACACATATATGTACATTTTTTTCTGTTACTTGCATTTTTTTCGTTTAGGGTAAAAAAAAAATTATTTTGAAAAACTTAAAGTGCACATATGCGATTTCTTTTAATTCATTAGTATATAGTTCCAATTATGCGTGATTTCTGTAATTGAACAAACTGTTCAATTAAACGGGATTCTTGTAATTGAACGAATTGTTCAATTAAGCGGGTATCGGCTAATTGGTTCCCCGGTTAATTGAACATAAACCATATTATTTCTTCCTCGGCTGTATATGGTGGGGCTGATCGAGTCTTTTTTAAACTAATGAACGTAATAAAAATTATTCTAATATATTCAAATTTAAAATGTTCAATGTTTTAAAACCTATTAAGGGTGCAGTAAAATGATCAAATTGATGTATTTTATATTCATCCCATAATAGTAAAAAAAAATTAAAATGTAATATAAAACCCCCAAAAATCTTATATCAGTAAAAAGTAAAAATCGATGCAGAATCTTAATTGTATTTGTATTACTTTGCTAACCATAAAACCAAGATCTGTGGTAATCGAAACAGTTTGCTATGTGACTAGTTAGAAGCTTTGCAAAAACTAAATCGGATATAAAATGTCTATTTAAGTACATTTGTTATTTTAAAAAGTAATTAATTATTCGTCGACGAACATATTAATGAAATATTATTTAACTCCTATAGTAACAAATTATCTTAACAATTATTTTATTTTATGTTTGTGTTTATTAATTAATTAATTTTTCACAATTAAAGCTAAAAAGTCAATTTTACGCTTGGTTTATTTTTATTGAATTATTTGCTACGTAATGCCAGTAAACAGTAAAGACAAACAAATAATGGTCGTAAAGGTATTAACCATTAATATTATGTGAAAACAAGAGTGTGTGAAGTAGGCTGAGTTAAATAAAAAATCAAGTACATATAACCAAGTTTAGTATTCATGCGTTTGTTCATTTGTAGTCAAGTTACGCGTGCATGTGAAAAGAGCTGACAATGGCAATGCCAACAATGAACCACATATCAATGTCTCTTCCCTATCCATTGCAATCATAAAGGTGGTTTAATGTGAATTAAGCTAATTTCTGCAAATCCTTCTATAATTTTCATATAATTTCAATAAGGATTATTTATTATTGTTCTCTTTTTCACTCCCAAATTTTGTTTTTTGTTGGTGTTTTGTTATTTGTATTTCAATTACAATATAAAACACGTAATCCATTAATTATTTTTATGACACTTTATACATTCCATTTAAAGACACGTTTCCTAACACATATGCTACACACTTGCATAAACGAGTTACATGCATGCGTACATACCCGTACATACATATAGTATGTATGTAAACATGTATTTCGCAGTACACCGACCAGATACATGCCGATTCAAATGTTTGTATCTATGTATGTACATATATATGTATTCTCATTTGTAAATTTATAAATCTGCAGATATACATTTATACATAAATGAAGCTGGTTTATTTTGGATATCTGAACGCTCAAACTTACAACGTAAAACAAAACTTACATACATTTATGGAGGAAGCAGTCTAGGGATGCGGTAATTCGTATTCAGGTCAAGAATACATTCCACTACACTCTCACATTCACGTTAACACATTCTTGTAGAAGATTAAACTTATTAAACATGATTCTTCAAGATGCGAATAGTACATTATTTGCTCTTATATTCATTTCATTTTACACCATTTCTGAGGATGTAACGGAAAATAATTGTAATATTTCTGTTATACTTGAAATGTTGTACATATAATATTTTTTATCTTTAGGCTAACTACCCCTGCATAAATCATATATTTCTATAGAAAACTTACTAAAACTTGACTTTTGGACAACAAAAATTATAAAAATAGTGTTATGCTCTTTGGAAGAAATTATAAACTAATTTTGCTTGTTCTATGTTTAATTGCTCAATTCAATGTAGATTTTTCATCTCAATGATGATTTAGTACGAATTAAAAAAATATTAAAATTTATTTTAGAAGAATCTACCGATAGGAAGTGGTGTAATGCATTTACACAATTAATATTATCTGCAGAATGTAACTTTTAAAAACCATTTAACAATTGCTGTTATTAAAGGAGTGAATTCTTAACATTTAATAGAAAATAGGTCCATAATGTTTTACATTTCTTTATAATTTCTTTTCAAAATCAGCAAAAATAACTTTGATGTAAAATGTATCGCATATTCGACCTTTTCGCCCTAATAACTCCATTTCCGATAATCATTTAAAAAAATCGGGTTCAAGTCAAAATTATATGCAAAAATCAAATTACTGTATTTTGTGTATATCAGTCTTTATTTGATTACACACATAAATAAAGTTCTCTTCAGATTTTTACGAAGATCGGCTTTTAAGTAGTCATTGCTCTCATTTTAGGACCAATTCCATCATACACATAAATATCTAGTAAATATGGATATTGAACCAACATTTTATGCAGATCAATATTTTGTTATTAGAAAAGATTGTGAGAGATTTTGTGAAGTATATATTAATTAGATACATCTCATATAAAAGGGCCACTTTAGAAAATCGTATAAATGCACAAAAATATCCTCTAAATATCGACATAGAGATAAAATTCAACACAAATTTCTATACCATATAATATGCACTACCGAGAATCACTATCACGCCCATTAAACTCCCGTAAGTATTGAAATTAAATTCAACCAAAATGAGTCTCAAATTTGTGGATCCCAAAAATATCGTTGCCTATAAATAATCTAAACATACGAGTATACAGGAAATATTTAAAACTTGTCTCACTCGATGAATCTATTGGCGTAAGGTTCTGCAAAAACATACATTTATTTTCAAAGGCAAACATTCTCATGACTTAACCAATGTTGTATGTATATTAGACCGGTTCGCTAAAAATTGATATGCTTCGGATGGGTCTTATTTTGATCTCTGGTAGCTGAAACTATATGATTGAACATTTAATCGGATAATCGGTTAATCGGATAATGAGAACCCATACAAGAAGCATGATTTATAATTTTTTTAAATTTCTCAAAAAAAACATAAATGTTTCCAATCTTTCCATCCAACCAGTTATAAAACACTAAAATGAAAGAACAAATAATGTAGAAAGTTACATATTTCGTAGTTATGTTAATAATAATAATTCATAATAATGAGCAAAAAATAGCAAATGTTTAAAAAAATAATACAATATTTCCACATCAAGGGTTCTAGTTTTGCGACTTGTCTTGAACTTAGCATCAGTTAGTTTTAGCAACTAAAAAATAAAAACCGAACCCATTCAAGGCAAATCTATTTCTTAAGGACATGTCTAATGGCTATATCTAAATACGAGTATGTATGTATGTGTAATTTCCACAAACTTTATTTAATGGTCATAAAACAACATTTGTTGTAACTAGTAAATAATTACTTTGGTAACAGGTTTTTATTTGTATTTTTTTTTTTTTTTTTGTATTTATTTCATTATTAATAAAAATCACAATGCTAACAGCAACAACAAAATATACTCTTACATAGATGTCGTTAATAAATTCCTTCATACAAATAATGATAATAATAGAAAAGGGAAAAATTAAAGAAATAAAACTTATAACAAAGTCCATTGTTGACAGCTTAAGACTGCTTGTGACATATTAAGTGTTTTATGTATGTGTGTTTTTGTTTGTTTGGTTTTAGTTATACGAGTATTTTTAGCATTTATCTTGATTCCCAGCAAGCTATATGATTCCGAAAAGAGTCTTTTCTGACACCTTTTCCGGAGCGTTCATGCTCTTTATGAGCCCAAAAAACAATTATTATTGCTCCGAAAACCTTCAGAAAATAGGGTCATTACATTCGAAAATGGTCCGTCAGAAAGAGCTCTTAGATAATGTCAGAAAAGAGTCTTTTATGAGGGGTTTTTTGGGCTCTGAAAGAGCTCTTACATCATGTCAGAAAATAGTCGTTGCAATCTTAAATACAAAAAATTAAAAGTTAAAATTTTCTTAAATTGTTTTTACTTAAACAAAAAGAGAATTCAATTACAAATAAACTAAATTAGAAATGGAAAAAAATTAAATAAATTGTATTTACAGTAAAAAGAATTAAATGGAATTCATTTAAATAAAATATATAAAAATGGAAAAAAAAAATTAATTTTTTAAGCAAATTTTTCTTTCGCTCCGAAAATGCTCTTTAGTTGGACTCTTTTCTGACTCCTTCATCGTAGCGCTCCTAGAATGGTATGCTGGGTTTCTATGGTTACAATAATTTAAAACATGGTTCAAACAAACAGTTCTGAAATTGTGTTGTTAATACAAAACTATAAAGGGAATGTAAATTTTTTATAGAATCTTGAATGTATAAGTTAAGACAAACTTAGTACCAAGAGCTAAAACTACTAAAATATTGGCCGTTATAGTTTTAAAACTTTATATGAAAAGGAGCTTTACTACGAACTTCTCTCTTGTGTATAATAGATAAATAGTTAGATAAGAAATAATTCTAAGCAAATTTAAAAACAAAATTGATTTTAATTAACAACTTTTTGTTGTCTTTGGACATATTATGTGATATGTACTATTTTCACTAGTTATTATCTACGAGTATTAACACAAATTATGTTCAGTAACAGCGATTTTAAAAAAAAATCCTGGCTTCTTTTATCTTTTTTATACATATTTAGTTAGTATACCATTTCCTGAGTACGCACAAATTTAGTTGTTACATATTGTAAATATTACAATAGCTTTTATTTTTGTATATTAATAAAACCGCTAAACCCAAAATAAAAATGTAAATATTTGTGACTAACCCCCTTATTCAACAACGATTATTAAATTTAACAAACACAGATTTGCATATAAAAATTTGCTTTATAAACGTTTGTTAAATTTAATAATCTTTTTTGAATAAGGGGGTAAATTATTTATTTGCAGAAAACTGATATTGGCGACATGTCTACATACACATACTTAAGTACATATGTACATACATACGAGTATGTATATGTATGCATGTAAATATGGTTAACATTTTTATTGTTACATATTATGTTTAAGTATTTCCCATTTATGAGTATTTAATACAAATTTTACAACATTGTAAGTGGATTTTAAATAATTTTCACAAATACTGCTACAGTCTCATACACCCAGTCTCACAGACTCTCCCAATCATATTAGTTGTATCGTAGTAATGGATGTAGGCAGTGTAACTACATGTGAACACATTTAAATAATACAAACGAACGATAGAAAACCAGCAGCTGAACAGCATCAGCATGCAAAAAGTGCCTCCCTCATAACAATTGTTAACATTTTTTAGGTATTTGGCAGTAAAAGTGTTGTAAACACAAATAAAATGTGATAGCAATGAATGAAAAATACTTGTATAATATACATAATGTACATATATATGTATGTACATACATATGTACACATATTTTCTAGCGGTATAAAAATGCAGTAAAGAGGCCTTTATAAAGGCCTTTTATATCACCGACACAAATACATTTAACCGCATCACGAAATTGTTTTCATTTTACTATGCCCTTCACTGGGAGCAAGGCCTTGAATACTCATTACTGTTAGAGAGCCGTTAGATCCCTACAATATGTCCTATGACATGTGAAAAAGGACATAAAGGGTGTTCCATTTAGACCTTTTTTCATTCCTATAATAAAGATTCCGACATAAAGTTCTAATTTAAGTGTTTTTTAATATTAAAAACAGGTCTAAATGAATCACATGTTCAATTGTGGAAAAAAGTTGACAGTTGGGGAAATCTGATAAAAAAATATAATAATAATTTATGGCCAGTATTAAAATATCTAAAAATAGATCTGAATCGATGCATCTGCGTAGTTGTATACGTCTGAAATTGGCTAGCCCCTTGCAGGGAAACACCATATTAAGTGTTAGAACGTGACATTATTTCTGTTAGTTCCCTTTCTCTAAGGATGTTCTACTTAAGAAGATTATTATTAAGTCTTTGGTAATAAACATTTAAGAGCAGGTTTTGACTAAACAGATCATACTATCATATGCTGAAGAGAGCCTTTCAAGATATTAAAACTTAAAAGAATAATGTTTAACCAAACAGCATTTATGTAAGCTATTAAAGATCTTGAAAGGCCAAGTTTATGGTTTTATTCTGAATTCTTTAAGAATAGTAGGCTCATGCACAGGAGGTCTTCTATGAAGGCCCCAATTGCTACATATTTTTTTTTTAGCTGGGATTTAACACCAACTACAAAATAGGCATCTAAAAACCACTGACATAGGGTTTTACTTAAAAAAAATACATTCTTTCTGTTTTGCTCCCTCTTTTTCGCAAGATAATCTGTTTGTTATAAATTGAATTGTATAAAATGCAAAAATCTGGTTATAAGTGCATATGTATATACTCGTATGTGTGCGTGTGTGTGTGTATGTGATTGTAAGTAGAGCTGAGTAACAAGTGTTGTTAAATTAAATATTCCATTTTAATGTAGTGTTCCTGCAAACATTTTTAATTGCCTAATGATCGCCGTTGAGTTGTGTATAGTCGCGGCGATTGATCGCGTGCGATCATTAAACTATGATTAGGCGATTCACAAAAACGATAGCCTGTGTGCCTGTCGCGATTCGCCAGCGAATCAACATTCGCGAATCGCTGGCGAATCATCGTTTACGAATCGCTGGCGAATCATCATTTACGAATCGCTGGCGAATCACCATTCGCGAATCGCTGGCAAATCGCCTGACCATAGTTTAATGATCGCCGCGACTATACACAACTCAACGGCGATTCGCGGGCGATTATTAGGCGAATCGCGTGAATTTTTTATTATTATTTTTTATTGTTTATTATTTGATTTTTAGTAGCTGCTCTTTGGAGTATCTACTTCTTCTTTTGGATTAAATCTTAAGACTAAAATTAACAATTTTGATAATTTTGCTAATCGTTCTTGAAACAAATATTTATTTTACCGTTACCTGAACAAAACAACAAGAAAAAAATGCACCGAGAAAACATTGATGACTCATCTCTCTAAACGATGCAAAAATATTTTGATTGTTCTGAGGATATTTCCCGTTACTTGTGTGCGCTCGCGTATTCATCGCTTAGGTGTAAGGCGTAGGCGATGGCGCGCGATTCACATTGTAAAAGTCATCAAAATTGTTGTCAGCATAAAGTGTTTTTAGAAGAAAAAAGTGACTTACTTCTTACGCTCGCGTATTCATTGCTTAATTGTAAAAGGCGTAGGCGATAGTTAGCGATTCGTAAGGATCGCGTAATCATCGCCAAAAAAAAACCATCGCCAGAAAATCTCAAAAATGTTTGCAGGGGTTATTTAAATACACATACCTCATACATACACATAACCATTAAGATATTTATACATATACATACATACAAACAAACAAACAAACAAACATACAAACGTAAATATATAGTAGTTGATGCGGGTATACTAGGATTTAAAAAAATAAACTCAAAAAAGTCCAAAAATAGGATTTTGGCATAAACAGAACATAAACGAACAATAAAAAATTAAATAAAAAATTACATTAAAAAATCTGAATAAATACAAAGAAAGATTTTTCTTTGTTGATAAAATGTTATAATAAACAAAAATGTTGGCAATAAAACAACATATAAAAAGTTTATTATACTTATTTTTGTGTAAATAGCCATCATACTTGTAGTTAAGGAAATATGAATTTACATAAAAACTCAGTACAGTACATCTCCGTGCATATGTCTACATACATATGTATATATGTATGTATATGTATATTTCTGTGTATGACATAGGTACAAACACTTTAAAATGTAGACACTTGCAGACGTAAGAGTTTAAATCAACTAATGGTGTCAGCAATTAAAACATCCACTCTGTAGCCAAACATTCATATTTGATGGCATTTATAGCTGCATACGTTTATGTATTATTTAAAGACAAAAACAACAAATGACATAAGTAACGAGTATTAAGTAATTAAAAAAAGGTTGGCACTCGATTAAACTTTATAACACTTTTTTATTCAAGGATTTTTTTGTTATTTGCTAAAAAGGAGAAGTTTCTATATTACTTAAAGGTAACGAAATAAGCTTTAAAATTAAATTTTAGTAAATGAGAAAAATTCCTCTTGCGAGTATTTGAAAATTAAAAAAAAATTAAAAAATTTATTCGAAGTTTTACTTCAAGTTAAATATGAATGAATAACTTTTTTTTTTATTAAATTTTAGTAATAATTTGTACAGCTCGTTTTCTGTACTTTTTACCAGAGTACCAAATATTCATTCATTTGTCACTCATGTTCATGAAAAAAAATTTTGATTTTTTTTTTGTGTTATGTTCTATTCGTGTATGAAGAGACCCGAAATATTTTGCTTATTCATTCATGTATGATAGGATTTGTAATGGTTTTTTTTCTTTCAAAATTGAGAAAATAAGAGAAACATTTTTTTACACATTTGGACGTTTTTGAGAATTAACATTTTTGTAAATTGTTCACAAAAGAGGAGCATCAGGTTTTACTTTGCACTAACATTCAAAAATCAAAAGCAAAAAATGTTTTTATTTGAAGCTGCATACATGAAGAAAATAAGAATGCGTGTAATTTTGTTTTGCATTGTTGTGGTATGATTTAGAGATTTGAGATTTTTGTGCAGCGTCCATTTAATGCGAAATTATGAACTCTTAAATTTTGATATTGAAAATAACATAATAGCAAATGTTTTTACTTCTGTAAATGAATGAATATATGTACAAATGTATATACATACATACATATGTATGTAAACCCGATGTTAGCTAATGTTTTAATCAAAATTGGTATGAAATCTACTCAATTCATTTTGAAGTTTTTTTATATTTACTAAATATTATTTATGTAAGTACCTACATATAATTTAATAAATATGTATGTATATGTAGCAACAAAACGATATACATATGTATAACATTACAATTAACTTCTCATAACAACTAAAGATAAACAACACAAAATAGAAGATCATTAAGGTAAACCATTATAACATTAACACATGCATTGTGAACAATTTTTTTTTTTGTTTCATTTTTGTATAGTAACAAATAAAATAAACCACTCACATGAATATAAAAAAGTCCAAACATATACGATAAAAAAAACACCAACATTAATGTGTATGAACCACTGATGGCAAACATGGTACAATTGTACTTTTTTTAATACATTTTAAACACAGTTGGTACCGTGGTACTACCACGAGTCATATGGTGCAATTTCAAAATACTGTTGCATCAAAATTTGGTATTCTCTGATGAAAGAGATAAATTTCAGCCATGTCACATATAAGTTACTACATATTTGTGTAATAGTGCAAGCAAAAGAGATTTTATTAAATTTCATGAACATTTTGGAACTGATATCAATTTGATCTTTAAATATTCATCATCTATAAGTTGATTATTACGACAATAAATTTTTAGTTGAATTATCGAACAATATGAGTATTTGACATATTCATTTACATTAAATGATTTTGATTCTTAATTCAAAAACTAAAGCTTAAAATGTATTTAACCAGGATTTCAAAATCGTTAGAAGTTAACTCTTTTATTTCTTTTATTCTTATGCTTGGTTTCACTATGTCATTTTTGTTATCAAATTGTCCAAATTGTTGGCAATTGTATGAGAACGGGTTGTCAAGGTTAACTTTTCGCAAATGACTCGATACTTCATAAATAAGAATATTTTTAGATAATCGCGACAATTAACGCAATAAGTTTGTTATAAAATATATCGAATTTTCGATAAAGTAAATTTGTCGTAAAGTTTTATGATTATTTAACCTCCATGGTCTAAAAAGTACAATTTATTTATATAGTTGGTACGAAAAACAAAATCCCATTTTCCATCACTGGTATGATCAATTTTGAACTTTGGACATTTTTTTCTTCTCACTATTCACATACGTACATGTACTCTAAAGAAAAAAACTAGTGTATTTATTTATGTGTGCTGAAAAGTCAAAAAATTCTTAGCCAATCATTTTCGAATGTGAGCGTAAAACAAAACATTTACAAATTTCATTCATGCCAATTTACCATGAATGCATAAATTTAAGTGTTTATATATGAATTCTTTTGAACCCTGCTTTTTAGTTTACCGACAGCAGCTTTCTGTTGACAAAACATACGAGTATAGAACTATAAAATAGTGTGCCAACTTTTTCGGTCTGCCAACACACAGACAAAAGAAAACAATTAGCTTAACGTTGTTTCAATTTTTACCAACATCACTTTTTTTTTTTTTTATTATTAATAAATACAAACTGCGAAGTTTTTGGCTTATCTGCAGAAAACACCCAGAGTCTATGGCGGGAATCGAACCCGCAACCCTTTGACTAATAGTCCGGCACTCTATCGCCTAGTCTATCGGGGCACTCGAACATAGTATTGGTAATGCCAGTTAATTCATACAGCTTTGTTTATAATTCATTTTATTATTATAAGTAAGAAATATTAATAATACAAATCCCGAAATTAGTATTTGTGTAAAAGATCCAGAGAAGTATGATTGTTATACTCTACACCAGGGTATATTGGATTTGCGCTGATGTTTGTAACGCCCAGAAATATTGGTCCAACACCCACCTTAAAGTATACCGATCGACTAAGAATCACTTTCTGAGTCGATTTAACGATGTCCGTCCGTCAGTGTTGCAAAAATATTTTCACAGTTTCCCGTCAAATTGGGCTTTAAAAATTGCCAGAAATCGCTAAATAATTTTTTTACAAAACCGTCAAATAAATAATTTGAAAAATTTTAATTTACGTTAAATAAAAAAGGCTGGTAAAATAAATCGTAAATATGTAATTACACATATGTATTTTTTATTGAATTATTTTTAATAATTTACAAACAAAATTAAGTATTTTCAAAAATATAGTGCCAGTCTTCGGAATTTTGTATATAAGTGACCATTGTACCTACTTCGCTTAGAACAGATTTTGGAAATTCATAATTATTTATTTTATTTTATTTGTTTGGTATTATAAAGGCCCCAAAACATTTAGGTTATATAGGCCAATTAATTTTACATACAAACTTATATTCTACTTAATGTATATTTAAATTATTTTATAGATTTAGATCAACTTATGGATATTTATTTCAGATAAAAATTTTTTAATATTTTCAAATTCATTTTCTCGAAAAAGGATATTAATGTTATTTATTTTAAATTTTAAACGTTTGTCATGCAAAAGACTGCATTCATTAAATATGTGAAAGACGGTTAGCGTTTGCCCGCATTCACAACCTGGGGTTGTGTCTTTTCAATAATATATTTATGTGAGAATAAACAGTTGCCTATTTGTAGTCTATTTAACTTAATAAAATCTGTTTTGGATATATTTGATACTCTAAATTCGTGTGATATATTTTTTTGAATTTTAAATAATTTTGCTTCGTTATTATCTTTCCAATGATCATTCCAGATGTCAAAAATGTATTTTCCAATGTATTGCCTATAGTCTGAGCACTGAAATTTGTATTCAGTAGATATGTTGCTTTCTAAAGAATCTTTGGCGAGCTGGTCAACTTTCTCATTTCCATCTCTATTTAGGTGGCTAGGAACCCATAGAAGGGTAATTCTGTAAAGGAAATTCATAATCAAAACAACATTTAATTTCGAGTTTAAGACCGTATCTGTAATTAAAATTTAATTCTTTTACAAAAAATTACATTGCAAAAATGTATTACATCAATATTCAAAAATTTTATTGAATAAAAATAAGAAACTACAAAATTTAATTAATTGTTTTTTAAAACTTTTAAAAGAAATTATGTAATTTTCCATTTTCCTTTAATTATTGTAAAAATTTAGAAATATTTATATTCCCAGTAAAAAAATGCGTGTTTTTTTTAAGCAGTTAAGAGAAAAAGCGCATAATCGAGCGCTTCAATAAAAGCGTTCTTTTGAAGCAGTAAATGCTTACGAATAAAAATACAAAAAATATGCTTTTTTAGTGCTTTCAACGAAGAAGGTTTTAAAGTGAAAAATCAAAGGCGAAATTATAGCCTACTGATTTACGTATGACAACGAATGTCAATTACAAAACGAATATCGCGCTTCTCAGTTACTATGAATTTTTATTAATCAAAAACATTCAGATAGAATTTAAAAAACACTTTAGGAAAGTGCTTTATTTGCATGTTTGATTAGGTTAAAAGAATCGCTTATTGTCAGCAGAAAGTAGTCCTCCAAACCGGGAACATCTCATACAAAAATCAAGCTCCCATCAGCAGGTTTGAAGCGATTTGAGGTATGAATTCATACATAAAACCTGCTCCTTTTGGAGCACATTTTTTACTGGGTTTTTTTTTAATTTGTAAAAAAAAACTCCAGATTTCACGCTAACCGCAAAAAAGCATTTTTTCCCGCAATTGGCATTGCAAAAACGTCAGATTGAAGGGAAAAACGTCAAATTGTCAACAATGCCGTCCGTCCGTCTGGCTGGCTGGCTGTCCATTTCAAGAAAATATGGTACATAATATTTTTTCGACCCAAGGATGAAACTGGTGGAGGTACATTATTTCATTTCCATTTTTTTCACCTTGCCCCCATACAAATGTCCTCCTGAAGTTGGGGTTTACCGATCATAAATGTTTGAATTATGCAGGTATCCACACAAATTTCATCTAAAATGAGCGGTAAATGAAGCCAAATCACATCTACAAATTTTGTGCAGATTGATCCATAATTACTCGTAGCTCAAAATTCAAAATTATTTACAAAGTCATCAACAAAAACTAAAATTTTATAAAAGAATGTTGAAGAAATGAAGGTGAAATAATAAAAACTAATTTTAGATTACTAATACAAATATTTGTCATTTTAAATCCGGTTAAATTAATAGTGAAGGCGATTGCCTCAGTAATATGAATCTCTGCCGATGTTGCACTTTTCTTTTAGCTCAAAGAAATATCAAATGCATATGAACTGATGAAACCAGACATCAAGAATGATTTAGTCAAAAAATGCAATCCGCATACAATAATTTGTTAACAATTTTTCATATATTGGTAACAAAATTAAATCAAGATGCTCTTTACTTTAGATGCTTTAATATTTTTAAGAAGCTTTTTTAAGATCGAACGATAATATTCTATTGCTTTTATGTAAATGAAGTTAGACAATAAAGCTGAAATGACATAGAGCAATTCCATATGAAAACGATCAAAATTGGCAAATTTTTGGACGACCCATCTCCGATTTTAAAATAAATTGTCTCAATTGATTGTCCAGCAAAAAATAATGTACCTACATATTTTTTTTTATAGTGACTGGTTTAGTGGTGGTGTACACCACTGTCATGTGACAAAATTGAAGAATTCTTCATAAGGGACCTCATTGAAAGTTGTTATAAAAAAAAAAACTACTAAAGCGATCGCAACGAGTGATAGCTCGTTGGAAAGGTATTGAATCAGGCTTTAATTGAAAAATAAAATTTTCCTAATTTTTCTTAGAAATTTACCTTTAAATTTTCCCATGAAAATTAAATTTTCCGATTTTCCACAGAAGCTCCTAAATTTTCCGGCTAATTTTTTTTTTTTGGATTCCTCATAATTTTTGCTTTAAGAATCAGCAATAAAAAAATGGGCCCCGACTCCTTGTTTGGACAGGAGAAGAGCATTTAAGAGACCACCTTGTTAAAAATACATTTTAAAAATTATTTTACAGTTAAAAATACAAAAATATGGCGTTTTCTTTTCTGGCAAAAATGTTACATATATGTTACACTTTTTACCCATTTCCCATATAAAAAAGGAAAAAAGTGTAACATTTTTGCCAGAAAAGAAAACGCCATAAGTTACTTTTTTGAAATATATAGTTTTTTATATCCCGAAAATCCAGTCACGTTTGGCTTCCCTAATAAATGTCGCTATCGATACAAAATCTTACACAAATTTCTTTCAAGTATTCATATATCACACTACTGATATACAGGCGTTGGGTATATAAGATACGGCACAGCCGAATATATCTCTTACCCCCTTATTCAAAAACGATTATTAAATTTAACAAACGTTTATTAAGACAGATTTGCATATAAAAACTTGTTTAATAAACGTTTGAATAAGGGGGTTACTTGTTGAAGTTAAGAAGTAAAAATTGATTTGGTATTGCGAAACCTCATGTGTTTGAAAATAAAACTTTAAATTATTCAAGTAAAATATATATATGTATAATACTGCTTATTTTACAAAATAAGAGTCTGTTTTTATAGAATGAATGGAATTCTTAATGAAAGAATCGAATACAAAATGATTTGTAACAAATCTGGATTATTTTTATTAAACAGATCACACATGTTTTTAAGTTCAATTAATTTCATCTCAGAATATGTTTTTTAAACAAATTCTGAATCAATTATTATCAAAAAAAAAATTTGTAATATTTTTGAATAAGAGAAAAAAATATTTGACAATTATGATTCATATTCACGTATAGCAAATCATCAATTTTATTACGTATGTAGGTCATAAAAGTCGCCAATATTTTGGTTTCATATAAATAAGCATAACTATTATTTTGGGTCCATTAAATAAATTATTTTGGTTCATTGGTATTTACACATTTTCTGCATTAAAAATACTTTGATTTGACGTTGATATACACTACGTCTCACAACTATAAACGCAACATTGTTATCTTCTACATTTAAATTTAGGAAAACAAGTTTTTAATAAAAATACATGTTTAAGGTAGAGCAAAATTACCTTAAAATAAAATAAAATTAAAGTAAAATAAATTTATATTGGATAGAATACCTCTTATGCAGCCCAGCCTATACACGTTTCAATTCAATCGTCAATTGAGTCTTTCAATTAAATTGATTCTTGGCTACACGCTTCTTAAACTGAATTGAAAGATTTGCATTCAACTGTCAAATTTATATTTTTTTACAACTACAAATTTAAAAATTAAAAACTTTAATGGGTGAAAAAAGAAAATTATTTGCATTAATGGTTATTGCAAAATGTCTTAATGATGAAGAAAAAGAAAAGCGACGAAGAATTTGGTCAAAAGAATGGTTGATGAAAAAAAATTCAAATAAAAATTTAATTAGGGAACTAAAAACAATAGGGCCGAACGACTTTTAAAATTTTACAAGGCTAAATGAAGATGCTTTTCACCAACTTCTAGAAAAATCAATGTAATTTTTTTAATTTTTTATTTAAAATTCACTGAAATCAAAAACGATTTTAAAAATAAACAACTTTTGCTTTGCAAAAGAAAACTACAAACATAAATTTTGACAGCTAATCAAGAGACTCGAACACACACTGTACAATCAAATTGAAAGACTTGAAAAAATCAAAATCTTTTGATTTTTCTTCAACCAACTCGTCAACTGCCAAACTAATCAAGAGACTCGAACACACACAGCTTTGATTTGCACAACAACCGTCTCAGTTGCCAATTGAATTGAAAGGTGTACGGGCTGCTTTAACAAACTTAAAAATCTATCATTGGTCAATTTATACAAAATTTGTTTTTCATTTCTTCATTTATTAGTACCGAAAATTTTCCAGAAGAACTTAGCGAAATAATATTGATAATAATAATAATAAAGTTCAAATATTTTCAATAGTTCACTTCAACAATTAGATTCATTTATTTGGATGGCTCTAATTTTTATCTTTTTTAAAATTTGAATCACTGACTACGTCCATTTACATAAATACAACTTAAGTTGTTCATACTACCATATGATTTTGACAGTTCTGCAAATTATGAAAATTGCGCATTAAAGTTTTTTTATTATTTGATAAAAATAATAATAAAAACAACAATTTGTAATCTAAATATGTAGTAAATCAGAAGTTGTTTATATTTTTTTGACATTTAACTGTGCTACCATACTTTTATCATAATTAAATACCAAACTTAATTTGATACTGAAAAAATGAAACCGTATTTAAATACAACTTAAGTTTAAGGAAAAATTAACTAATTTCGTATTTAAATATCAAGTTAAAAACTGGCCCTAAGTTATTTATAAATTATTTATATTATTTATATTTTCGCACATAATCAGGAAAAATTACTTTTTTACATGATGATGAGAGAATGTGGTTGTTCTCGAAACATGTAAATTCAACCCAGGTTTGAATCCCAGCCAAGAAAAATTATCAAATAAAAAATTTTTTCAAGCTGTAAAACAATTCCTACCTTCAGTAAAAATTATTTAATGAAAATTAATTTAATGAACTTGAGCCTGACTAAAGAAATACAAAAAAAGTTGTGTATAATTGTTACATAGAGAAGTGGTAAAATATGACTTACTAATCGTTTTTGCTAAATATTGGGCAAGATCAAACGCGTAGTATCTTTTATACAAAATTATGCAGTTTTTGATACTGGATAATGGAAAGGAAGCAAATATATTTTTTAAGGACAAGTCTAATGTACTACATACATATATGTATTTATGCTTGTAAATGTGCGTGCATAAGAGATTTTGCACATTTGCATTAACGTGAAATTGCAAAGGGTAAATGTGAGCTTATTATATTGTATTTAAATAAAAAACGGGGTTGGCAAAAATGGAATAAGTTGGTACCGTGGTACTACCACGATTAATTTGGTAAAATTTTAAAATATTATTAATCCAGATAAAATGTTTAAAAATATGATTTAAGTTACCATTTGCATAATAGTGCATACAAAACTGATGGAAGAGATGGTTATCACAAATAAATGTTGTTGGTTGTACATATTATCGAACAAAGGGAGCCTTTGAAGTGTTATTTGAAATTTAATGATTTTGAGGCTAATTCCAAAAACAAAAGCTTATAGTTTAGTTAATCAGGATTTCATAAACTTTAAAAGTTAACCCTGATCATTTTGGAAGTGCATGTATGTACATATATTTATCTATATATATGCAATGCAATGTTATCTTTTCGCAAATAACCCAATACTTCATAAATAAGAATGATAATAAACGTGAAAATAAAATAATAATGTTCAAAAGTGAGTAAACACAACAAATTATTTGATTTTTTTAAGATAATGAAAATTTTAAAATCTATCCATCGATTGAAATTTAAAAGTTTCGTTTTGTTGGATATTTAGTTGAATAATAGATTCGATTATGGAAAATTTAAGTTGAACTATAATGCTTTTCATAATCTTAAAAAATCAAAAAATTCACTGGTGTTTACACACTTTTGAAGCTGTGTGTATATATATTGTCTATATTGTCTATTTATTAAATCGCAAAATTCGTTATATCGAGATTTTTTATATATTTTAATAGATCATAAGTCATAAAATCTTCTATAAGTTATATTAATCTAAATCACGAAATCTCGAAAGCTCAATTTCCATTTGGTCGTTCGTTATAAAGTACAAAATTTTAATAACATTCGTTACGTTTTATTATTATTTAATAAATATTAGAATTTGTACCGTGGAGATCTAAAAACTACATTTAATTTATATAGTTGGTACAAAATCTATTTAGCTTTTTCCCATCCCTGCCAAAGAGTGTGCATTTGTAAACTAATTTCGAATGACTATCAACCCAACATTCTATAGAAATTCATACATCTCGCCTATGATCTTTAGGGGGTTACATTCACTGCTTGCAAGTGTTTATTTTACTTACGAGAGTGTGGTTTTTGTATGAACGTTTAAGCAGGCAGAATTGTCTTTTGGAATGCCAGAGTGTGGATATGTGGAATGTGAGTGAAAGAAAGAGATAAACTTGAGATTGAAAGTCAGCAATTTTGTATATGTACTTCATATGAATGTACTATATAGTAGTATAAATACATACATATTTTAGCATAAGGTGGTATCTGCTTGTAAGTTTATAGGCAAATTTCTTTCACACCTATTAACGTTTAAAGTTGCTGAATTAATTGCAAACGTAAGCTTGTACATACATATGTGTACATACATACATATGTGTATTATGGTGGCCGCAAACCACAAATCCATCTATATCGACGTTTATTGTAGATGGGTAAATCGATTAAATTATTGAGGCCACCCTAATATAGAGACATGTGTATATACATGCATACGCATACAATTAAGTCAGCAACTTTTATCCTTTTTTATTTCTGTTTAATGCTTAACTCTTGTTATTCTCTTTTGTATATTTCGCTCCTTTTATTACATATGTTGTTGTATATATGTATTTCCTTTCATTCCACACTCCATTAGCTAAAGTTTAAATACTCATATTCAGAATTTTGAATGCGTGTATAAAATGATACCAAGTTATTTGGTTTCACACACATCCTCTGTTCATGGATGTAATGTAGAATAAGTGCGAGCATTTGTGTGTTTAATGTAAGTAAGTATGCAATGATGTGCTTTTGTATGTGTAAAAAATTCTTTGTTGTATTCTATGTACCTACATATTCATAACTATGCATACTATACATACATGTACATTCAGAGAAAAACACATACATACACAGTACTTGCAATTTACACGAATGAACGCCTAAAAGTATGTGTGTGGAGAAACAATACGACAGGCATATAATTTACTTACTTTTGTTGTAGTAGATTTGCTTTTGAAATATTTGTTGTTGCTGTTGCTATTATTATTGTAATGTTGAGTCTGCACATTATGTTAAACTGAGTCGAGTTGAATTTTAACTTTAATTGCTCACAAAAACACCAGCTCTACTACTTTTATTTTTCACATTTGCGTTATTTTAATTAACTCATATAAATGCAAATGTAACGTTGGTTCAGGGACTTCTCCTCTCAACCGATTACAGTTCTTGATGGTATTTTTATTATTGTAGTTATTTTTGTTATTGTTGTAGCTGTTGTTGTATATTATTTGCAATCTGTTAATTAAAATATGATATAAGAAAAAAATAAAGCTGCAAAATCTAATTAATATAGTGTTTATGTTGCTTATTATCATTATAATAATTTTTCATTTTCATTTAACATTTTCGGTTGGCAACATTTGTTTCATAACGAATCTCGCTTGTTCTTGACATCAAACTCACATGGGAGATATGTATGTACAACAATGTTTTGATGTACGAATAGTTTGAGATTTTCATAAATTGTGTTTATTTTTCGGTATTCTTACGAAGCTAAAGGGACATTTACAATAGTATCAAAATTAAGGAAAATGATTTCTAAAACTAAATTACTTGCTTCACTTGGGATGAGTCACTAATCATCTTAGCTGCAGTGATTCGCAGAAGTTACAGCTTTTATAACTTTAATATTCTATATATATTTAAAACTAGTAATTACCATAAAGAATTTATACAAATTTTATTATCTTTTTTCAGGTAAAATTCGTATTCCAATGATGTTAAAAATAACAGGTTTGTTTACAACAGCATAACAAATGGTGCAATGAACAAAAGGATTTCACTTTTGGATCTTTGAAGACTTGACAACATAAGCACATGTATGACTTATTGGAAAGTTGTGTTTACAACCACAATAGTTCTATCATACAACGTACAACATATCACTACGTTGAGAATTGATCAAATATCAAATGTTTGTTGTCATTTGCAAACAGTAAATTTACCTGTTCTTACAATTTTATAGAAGAATGCAAATCAAATTTATCATAAGAATGTGTAGGCAAAATATTTTTTTAAATATCATACAAAGTTTCACAAATACTGTAAACTCCTATGACAGTACAACATAAGTTGTGAATTAAACAATTTTTTGTATTTATTTTGTCTTTATACATTTTTAAGAAGTTTTTAGGCAAAAGCCAAATTGACCGTTTTTTATAAGGACCTAGTGAAATAATAGACCGATCACAACCACTTGCAACAGGACTAGGACACTATAGTAGGGTAAAATATAATTATACATAAGTTATTAAAGTTTTAATATAAAGTTCCTTAATAAAGTATTATTTTTTTCTCTTAAATTACACTTTTAGTTGAGTGTAAAATATGTGGTATGTAGGGTGTTTTTCTATGTATAGAACTTTGAAATTGAATAAAACTAAGAGGATTTTTTAAAATTTATTCAGAGGATAAACTTCTGGCATTGTAATTTAAATATAACTTCTTCGCTGGCTCGGACGTAGACTAATCCAATTTTCGATGACTCTTTCCAACATTTGTGGCCATATAGCGGCAATAACACGTTGTCCTCCAAGCTTAACAACGTAGACTAACGACTTCACATATCCCTACAAAAAATAGTCAACCGACGTTAAATCGCACGATTTTGAAGGCGGTTACCAAACATTTCCTTTAATAAAATAATTGTGGCACGAGCTGTGTGATATGTTGTGCCATCTTGTTGAAATCATAATAAGCCCGAAACGATTGACCACTTAAAGGACAACATTCGCCAGCCGTGTTGAAAAAAAAAACACACGAGATACGTACATATTTCAAACTGAAGCGTGGTTTTCAAAATAAATTTGCACAATTTTTAAGCGTTGTTCAGGCGTCAGTCTATTCATGTTGAAATACCAAACCAAAATAAACATAAATCACAACAGCTGACAAAATGGCCGCCAATTAAAAAATGTTGCCAACATAAAATTCTAAATCTAAAAACACATCTTATATTTAATTATATAGTGCCAAATCCTTTTAACCAAACAGTGGTATACCTTTCATAATGGCTCAGATTTTGAAATGGCCTTTTATGCTGCGTTGTTTTATCATATCATTAAAATTTTTATTTTGCAAATAAGTTTACTCAGACAGAATTATCTTATAAACGTTTTTGAATTATTTAATTGTTTGTTTAATTAAATATTTTTCAGAAATTTTATAACTTCGCAATTAACTGGAAGTGTAGTCGGTTAAATATTTTGACCAAGCAGCATTCGTGATTAAACAATAAAGCAAAACAATCAAACATAAATTGATTATTCTATAATAAATTCTATAACTCGCAAAAAATCATTTTATTTTTTACCCAGTTACTAACACCAACACAAATATTTATTACTAGCATAAAATAAATAAAAAAAATAATAGATTTTTGTTTGTTATAAATTTATGAAATACTGCAATTCACGCGAACTGTTTGGGACCGGAGTCGTTGATTCAATACATGAAGACAATGTTACAAATGTTTTCTGAAATAATAGAAAAGAAATGAAATAAAACAAATACAAATAAAATAAAAAATGGATAAATGAACCAAAAAATCATTGTAGCGAAATCTTAAAAAAAGGAAATTGGCACGAACATTAACACAGTCATTTGTTTCAATGCACCCCGTCCTTTTACAAAAATAAAATCAAATAAAAATAAGACAAGCTTATTTTTTGGCATACATACATATGTACATACTAACTGGAATGGCAAAAAACAATCTCCCGAAATAAAGTTCCCACTGAATTGGTTGTAAATATTTTTTTACAATTTGAAACATTAACAACTGAATTCTTTTTAAATTGCATTTGCATATTTTTCAACAACAAATACGCATGCAGTAACAACAAAATAATGATGCACATATCAACTCAAAAATTCTGAAAGGACTCTCGGATAAATTGTAAATGAGAGAGATGTAACCCATAGTCGGTCCATATTTTATAATCATGATATATATCGTTGGAAAGGTATTTTTAATACAAAATAATACAAAAATTTTTTTTTGCTGACATTATTTTTTTTTTTTTTTTTTTGAGCAGTGACTAAAACCGACTTGTTCCAAAAATTTTATTTCAAAACAAGTTAATCAATTATTTCATCTGGTTTCATTTAAATGTCATCTCAAAACATGGCTTTATGGATCATAAATGCTTAAAATATGCTGGTATTCTCACAAGACTCAACACGAAAAAGTAGTTTGAAAGAATAAAATAAACTCCAACATTTTTGGCAGCCCAAATCCCTTTTAATTATTTGTATTATCAAAATATAAAACCCTGATCACTTAGGGTTTTGACAGAAAAGTTTCCGCTAAATATATCTTTACAGTGTAAACAACTTTTAAACAAGCAAAATAAACTGGTATAAAATCAGTAGTCACTAAAACCGACTTTAGCCAAATTCTTTATTACAGTGATTTTGCAATATACATATGCCGCAATTATGAAATTCATAGGCAACTTCGAAAAATTTTATAAAGAAAAAGACTATAAAATATAAAATTTGGGATATATTAAAAACTAGCTGACCGCCCCGCCCCGGCTTCGCTCGGTATTTACTAATGATATCATTTTATACTTAAAAAATGAGAAGTGAAAAGGAGTCTTTTCTGTCAGTTCTTCAAAAAATGTCTCTTATTAAGAAAAATGAGAAGTGAAAAGGAGTCAACATATTAAAAACTTAAAATTTCCGAGTTTTATCAGGAATTTTTTAAATTTTATTCTTTTACAAACCATCTCCTTAAAATTTTGAATAGAATAACAAAAAATCAGCCAAATCGCTCCAGCCGTTTCACGTGATGCCATTTCATAGTGCAATTGCTTATTGGCCCAACCCACTACTTTGTTATGCTCTTTTAATTCAGTTGTCTTTCACAAGGCACATGGTACACATGCTTAGCGGATGCTATAAATGTTTTTAAAATACAGTACGTAAAAAAGATTATGGTACCATTACGAAAATTTTTCGTAATAAAAATTGCATTTGTTAATTCTCAATGCCTTTTCTGTTATAAAACATTTAAAGGTCACTGGGAAACCCTTTTTTTAAATTTTCAAGATAGGTTTAAAGATTTTGATGCCCTTGAACCCTTTCTTGATCTTTTTAAAGCCCCCTTTAAAGTTGAAGTTACAAAATATGAGTTAAAAATACAAAATGCAAAGCGAAATAATTTTTTATTATTTTTTAAACCGAAACAATTTTTTACGTTTACTATTTTATAAAAATCTTTCGTTTACTTTTTCGTTTTACTGTACTTTTAAATTTTTCTCATTTTCTCACCAATACATAAGCTTTTGAATTTTGATCACCTCTGATATAGAATAAGTTGTATTCACAATCTAAATGTTCTTATTTATTTGCAAATAAAATATCTAAATTTGAACAACATACTTTAGGGGCTTTTTTTTATTAAAGTCACTAAAAAAATTCCTAGTTTTACCCGGAATTTTTGAATTTTTTTTTCTCTACAAACCATCTTCTGAGAATTTCGAATCGAATAAAAAAATCAGCCAAATCGCTCTAGCCGTTCTCACGTGATGCCACACATGGACCATTTCATTTATATATATATATATATAGAAGATGTAGAAGAGCATTGGGCAGAATTTTAAAATCTTTTGAAAACATTTAAATCTTATCAAAAAATATGCACTTAAGTTGGTTTCGCAGTGTTGGTAATACTTTTAGCACAATTAAAACAATTGCTACAACAATTCTCAAAGGTGAAAGCAGAGTAAAGTAAATTTAATTTAATTGAAATAAAACAATATTCGTAACTGTGTATACCATTAAAAATGTGGCAATTGATGGCCTAGTTTACCTTTTATTGCACAAATTTTCATATTTTAAATTTAATAGCCATATGTATAAAAATTTACAGTAGGTTTAAAAACCGCTTTTAAGCAAAATTCCTTAAAGTTACATTTATAAACGCTTAATAGGCTATTAAACGATTAATACAGCATAAATAAAATGTGAAACTTTATTGTAGGTTTTACCCTTCTTTAAATCAAAAATAAAACACTTTGACGTTTTGACATTTTGTTTAAACACATGTTTACATTCGTATAAACAAAATTGTATAAAGTTTAGCGACATTTGCTTAATAATAAGGAATTTTATTAACTAAAGAACATTTGGAAGTATAAAACAAAGAAAATCAATTTAGAAATGCCGCCTTAATAAACTTTTTCCACACATTTGTCCAGACCATAAAGTCTACTTAACACGTATACACAGATTTAAATACCTTGTTTTCCAATTTATTTTTCGCTTCTATTTGATTTTTATTAACTTCTGCCAATTTAATTTATTTATTTATTCGATTTATTTGAAAAACACACAGAAATAAAATTCCCCTAACATTACATTTGTCCGAAAAATGTTCAGAAAATGTCTAACAACCGTGTAAAATTAAAATGTTTGCCTTCCAACGCTGTAAGAAAAAGCATTTTCAGTACATTGAAAGACAAAAATATTGTCAGAGATCTAACAATCGTGTAAACACACAATTTTGTCATTGTTTGAAAACAATTGTCAAACACTTTTCATTGTCATACGTGCAAAGTTTATGCATCTGCCAATGGCAGTATTGTCATAGAAATTATTTCTAAATGCAACTCTGCATATAAAGTGCTGATATTCAGCCGGTTCGGAACGGTTCGCTCGAACCGGTTGTTAAAATTTTAAAAATTTTCCGTACCGGTTGTTGCATATTATGTTTTTTGCTTTAACGGTTTTTATACAATGTGTATTTATGAAGGTGATATAGTATCGGCAACAAACACAATCGGCTATAACCATTTTGACTATAGTTACAAATTAATTAAAAGTTGGTTTTTAGTTTATAGTTCTTTTTAAAAAGAACCGACTTTAGTGTTTGTCTATGGTTCTGGCGCAATATTTTCAGTTGTCAAATGATTTGAGTTGTCTAGACGTACAAACAACTGCTTTGACTTTAGTTATACATTGGATTCTTGGATGATTTTATCTTACAGCTACTGACATGATATTATTTAACACACTAGTTTACTTGAAAACTCAACATTAACAAATTTTAAAATTTTCGCTTTTTCTTATCAAAATTTTACAAAAATACAATTTTTTTAAGCGAACCAGTTGTTAAATATTTCGAATATCACCACTGTGTATATATCTACATAAATAATCAAACAAGCAGATAAAATGGTTTCTATTTCAACAATCTGACAACCGTGTGAACTGACAATTTCGGTTGACAGATAAGTTCATTATGTGACAATTGTGTGCAAATGAAATTGTTAGTTTTCTTACAGTCGTCTAAACTGACAATTTACCTTTTGCTAAAAATTTTACACTGTCAGTATATTGCTAGATATGACTACGTTGTAATATCTGACGATCGTGGACACATAGCTTAAGACAAAAAGTGTTTCATAACTAGTGCACTTTTTAAACCTAAAATTTTTGTACATATGGCTGTAAGAACCTAAATATTGTAATGTAACGTGTAGTTACAAAAACGAACACTTCCTATGTTAAAATTCACATAATAATAATAATTCCCTATTCTATGTTATAATTCTCCAACAGTCTATATGAATTTTAATAGAAGATATATAAGATTATAACAATGAGATAAGAAAGAATAGGAGTACCGATCCAGTTATACTCTGTTCCGAGATCCGAAGTATTTATCTCGTCGGATTGTAGTCATAGTTAGCTGACCAAGCTCATCGGACTATAACCATAGTTATTAAGTCGTTAGCCGACCGAGATCCGAAGCACTTATCTCGTCGGATTTCATCCATAGCCGACTGAGATCCAAAGTATTTATCTCATCGGATTATAGCCATAGTTAGCCGACCGAGATCTGAAGCATTTATCTCATCGGATTTCACTCATAGTTATTAAGTCGTTAGCCGACCGAGATCTGAAGCATTTATCTCGTCCGATTGCGTCCATAGTTATATTAAGTCGTTAGCCGACCAAGATCCGAATTACTAATCTCATCGGATTGTAGCCATAGTTAGCCGACCGAGATCTGAAGCATTTATCTCGTCGGATAGTAGTATTGAGTTAGTGTAACCATATCAGAGTTGTAGCGAACGATCCATAGTAATTAATTGATCCCGGTAACGATCCGATCGTATACGCATCACAGTACTAAAAATCGAGTTCACTATAATATACATACATATGAACAATTGTATTGAAAGATAAGTTACAGTACTGACACATTAAAGAACATTATGTAGCAGTTACTATGATGTACAAAGTTGAAACGGACTACATTAATATATATGTAATACTTTAAAACTTATGTAACACATGTTGCTTATTTATGCATTCACAAAGCATATTGGGAGAACTTAAAAAAGCAAATAATTTTAAATAAATAACAAAAAACATTAATTTAGAGGTCATATAAAATGAACAAGAATATTTATTTCTTTTGAATGGCAGGTTAAGAACACATTTCCGTTAACTATTACCAGGAACATACAAAAGCAGAAAGAATAAGGATACCTTACTTAATCATGGCCCTTCTATTACATCTCACTTAAATACTTTATACACACAAACAGACAACCTGTATCCGATCACAAACAAACCCCCTAAAAAATCCAAATAATGAAGGTAAAGCATGCTAAACTTTAAGAATAAAAACCAACAACTACTACTAAATCTTTTACAGAGGTAGAAGTACAAAAACATTTTACTACAAAGATACTTAAATGAAATAAAATTAAATGAAATGAAAGGTAATGCGATGCGATAGAGATGTACATATTTATATGGATATGGAGAGAAGCAGGAAATCCATTGAATATAACGCACTTTTATCGCATGTGATTTCAAATGTAAAAGAAGAAAAACATACAACAACAAAGTTCTATTTGTTTAGGAAAATCTCATGAGTATAAAATAGATAATTTCCGTTCCATTGAATTAAAATGTATAAAAATAAGAAAACTCCAAAGAAGATGAATAGAGAATACCAGAAATAAAACATTGTGTTTTATAAAATTCTATTTGTACGTACTTCTTAATAGTTGTAAACTATAAGTACACATGCACGTATATTAGACTTGCCCAAATGTGCAAATAAGTCGAAATCATGTATTCCTACTAAAATTATTAAAACACTTAAAATTCGCTGCATGACATATTTGTTCCATTCACAAGTAATGTTGTATATTGTACATTGTATGATACAACTATCTGATTGTAAACATAAGTTTGAGCAAAGTCGTATGTTTATGTTGTCAAACCTTCAAAATTGTAAAATAAAGAAAATATTTAAAAACAAATATCCAAAACATAAAACATGAATGTTTTCTAAAATTAAAACATACGGCAATATTTTTAGCAATATCCATTATTAAAAATATTTGTTTATTTTATTGTTTCAAATCTCAACAAAAAATTACCCATTTTAGTTTAAAACAAAAATCGAACGGTAAATCTGACTGTCCAAATTAAAACAAGAAAATATACATTTGCTTTTTGATATTTTACTTTTAGTATTAATATCATATACATAACATTTGTTGTAAATTGAACAAATATGAATACTTAAAATTATAGACTTGGATTTCCTCTATGTAACAACTTACGATCTTCTTACCCAGAAAGCCATATGAGTCCGAAAAGAGTCTTTTCTGACACCTTTTTCGGAGCGTTAACGCTCTTTATGAGCCCAAAAAACAATCATAATTACTCCGAAAACCTTCAGAAAAGAGGGTCATTACATTCGAAAATGGTCCGCCAGAAAGAGCTCTTAGATAATGTCAGAAAAGAGTCTTTTATGAGGGTTTTTTTTTGGCTCTGTGTAATCTTGTTTTTATCATTCTTGTGTGGTACAGCTATGTTTTTTTTTTTTTTTTTTGTTCAAAGCACAAATAACAGGACAACAACGCTTTGGTACACACATAATTAAGTGGAATTTATAAGTCATACTGCGTGCCGCCTCAGGACAGTAACAAGCAAATTTTTCTTTCGCTCTTTAGTTGGACTATTTTCTGACTCCTTTTTTCGGAGCGCTCCGAAAATGCTCTTTTGTTGGACTCTTTTTTGACTCCTTTTTAGGAGTGCTCCTGAATGGTATGCTGGGTACTCTGAGCACATACATACATACATATGTAATATATTAAGGAATAGACATTGCATTCCCTAACAAGTATTAATGTTTTATTCGGTCAAGAGCTGAACACAGGAATAAATAGTGTTTATGAGTTTCGTCCTCCTTCCCTCATACCTAAAGTGATCATTAGTCCCGTTTTGAACGGGACGGTTTCAGCTACTTTGTCCCGTTGTCCCCGACAACAACTCGGGTACGCAAAAATGGCCCATTTTTAGAAATTCGAAAAAGGAAATAGTTGATTTGTTCAAAAATGTATGAACAAATCTTCAAATTCGTTAAAGATAGTTTTTTTAATATATGTACATATGTATGTATGTATAAATATCTAGAAAAACTTAATTGGGCAAATTTAACAGAAGTACCACAGAGGGAAGATGTTCAAAAAGTTCTAGATATATTGATCGAAAAATAACATATCGATTGCAATAAAGATACGGAAGTATTCGATGAATATTCACTCGTATCTAAATATGCAACATCACAGAAAATTGATGAATAGAATCAATAAAATATTTCTACGAAAAATCGTTGGGTGAAATGTATTTAAAAATTTTAAAAGCAATTACCAAAACCACGCAAATTTTCAAATTATCCTTGAATATTTTTTATGTTTTCCTGGAATAAATGCGCCAGCTCAACATGTATTTTCTTTGATGAACAAGTTGTGGTCCTCAATTAAGGGTATGTTAATTGTTAAAGTTAATATTAAAAATCCTGCCAAGAGTTCCACAAATATTTGAAATCGTAATATAAAATTTTGAAACAAATTTGTACCTCTGAAAAATATAACAATGTATAAACAATTTTTTTGTAGTGTAGCGCGAAATAAATAATGCCATTCACTACGGACAAATAAAATATTATTATATTATCTATACATTTTTATTTCATATAACCGAACCCATTAGAATTATAAAAAATATATATAAAAAAAAAATATGGTCACTTAACTCATACCCCGCAAGATGCCACTTATTCTGCTCAAGGTCAGGATTCATTCCATAGTATTCCTATTGCAAACTTCTCATAGTATCTTAGTCACCTCTCCAATTGCAGATTGATGCCATTGTCATCATGAGTTCAGTTAAGAATTTCTTCCACAAGGAACTAATCTATCAGCCTTTTCGGTATTCATCATTCGATTGTGACTTTGGCCATTAGAGTATGTCCCTGGATTGTGGATATATGAATGGCAGGTTAAGTATACATGTATACATATATTAAACTGTAGTAGAAGATCATTCTTAGCAATATTTTCATTTCTTTATAGAAAATTAGGAACGAATATTTAGTTTTGCAGATTTTTGCTTCGATGTGTATGTTGATTTTGTATAAAACCCGATAATTGTGCAACAAAAAAATCTAATTTTTTTTTAATTTTTTGGTACAATAAATTATACCCTTATGGTACCCAAATTATTCGATTTTACTTTTATTCTAGTAAAACAAAGAATTATACCTATTACAACTTATTATTAATGTGATCCTTAATATAACGTTCGTTAACACGATAATCACGATTCTGTGATTATTTTGAATTATGCCCCCTCACTGTATGTGAACCCTTTTTCAGCCCATTTATTACTAAATATCAAACGCTTTTTTAAATTATAACTCTTCGCAGTAACATTTATATTTATTTGTTTATGTATGTAAAGGAATCTCATCTGCAGTGATTTAAAGTTTACATAGGAAAGAGTCTATTTAACTTTATTTATGTGTCGGAATTCAGAAAAAATATAATATTTTCGTTCAAAATAAAAACGATCAATATAATTTCATATTTTAGCTGCTCTAGACAACAATTTCCTACCTCTGAAAATTAAAAAAAATATAATTTGTTTTTCTTGATAATTTTAGTCAGGCTTGAGTTCATTAAATTTAATTTTCATTAAATTATTTTTACTGAAGTTAGGAATAGAAATTAATAAAAAATGATAATTACAGCAAAAACTTCGAACTACCAGAACTAACACTGGTTAAAGGATTGATGTTTGTCTGTTGACTGGCCGGCACCGCAGTGGTGTATGTGGTTAGAACGCAATGAATTCTGATGAGAGAAAGTGGGATTTCTCGAAACATATGTAAATTCAATAACCCAGGTTCGAATCCCAGTCAAGAAAAATTATCAAAAAAAAAAAAATTTTTAATAATAAAATTTTTCAAGTTGTAATTCCTAACTTCAGTAAAAATAATTTAATGAAAATTAAATTTAATGAACTCAAGCCTGACTAAAATTATCAAGAAGTAAAAATTAACAGTTCATTTATGAAATAATAATTATTCTATAAAAAAAAAAAAAATATATAACTTTAAAAAAATATTTTTATTCGTTTGCAAGTATTCATTATTTGAAAATTATTCGCTTGATATT
The DNA here is from genome assembly GCA_950370525.1 of Bellardia bayeri. NCBI lineage: Eukaryota > Metazoa > Arthropoda > Insecta > Diptera > Calliphoridae > Bellardia > Bellardia bayeri. The sequence goes on along the minus strand of OX493268.1, from coordinate 40,246,536 downwards.
GTTAGTTTATTCGAACAAACATTACAATTGTTTTGGAAATTTCCAAAAAAAAAAAAAGAAAATTATAAATGTAAAATACCCTGCTCTCGTTAATTATTTTGACACAAAACAGTTTCCAATATATATATAAAATGATTTATTCAGCTATGTGATGAAAATCGGTCGATTTAAAAAAGCACATCGTTTTTGGAAATCGCCAAGAGTGTGATAGGTTTCGATCGATTTCATATTCCATTTTTGTTTCATTCTACAACAGTTCTAATATATGCAACTCTATATGCAGTTCTAATAAATTACAACTCTTAAAAAGTCGACAGTCAAATTTGTTCAAGGAAAAGTAATAAACATAAATTTACATTTTTAAAAATAAAGTTGTAATGGCTTTTATTAGAGCACTTTCTTTAATTATCTTTGAGGAGAACATTCAAAATGTCTGACAAGTCATCCTCTTTTTTCCTTTTACCACTTTGTTTAGGAGTTACTGTATTATCGGTAAAAACTACTTATTCATCAGATGAAAACAATTCTGTCCCAATTATTGCTGTGGATTTGCTTATTTCTTCAGCTAAGACGACGAGTCCGCAAAGTTGGCCAATTATTTCCTCCCTCTTTGAAATGTAAATTTGATTATAGGGACCACCACCTGTTGCTATTGCTTCTTGTCGGTTTGTTGCTATTTTTTTTCTTTGTACATGCCTTCCAATCACGCCATACCTTTGTTGCTATAAGGAATGTGTTTTTTAAAGATATTTTTATGCATATATGTAATTAGTGGCCAAATTATTCCATAAATTTTCAACATCTATTTTATTGATTTTAGCAAAGCCTCTAGCTATGTCTTGATAGGTAGGTAGGTAGGTAGAAAGGCTGGTGTGAGTCACCTCACACCTTCACCCAGTGACCAGTATGGTCCATTGTGATGCCTTGGATAGAAAAGCAACATGCCTGACCAAAAACCTATTTAGCAATGCATATGTTCTCCACTTGTGCCACCAGCACTCCGTCTATTGTCGCGTAGCCAGGACATTCCCATTACGAATCTTATTAGACTCTCCAGCCCACAGCTCGAGACATCCCCTAATTCGCCCAAGAATCTATTGCCCAGCCACCTCATCCTACTGCCCTGCAACCTGGGACAATGACACAGAATTTGCTCAACTGTCTCCAACTCATCCGGGTCCTCGCATAGTCTGCACATATCCGACAATTCGGATCCCAATTTTACCACCATCCTGCCTATCATGCAGTGGCCCGTGATAATGCCCATCATGGTCCTTACGCACCCCCTACTCCTGCCAATTAGCGTCCGTGACACTTGGCAGTCCGTCCGGTTTATGTCTTGTTAGCTTTCCATAAATTGAATAAGCGCATCTTCCTGTTCAAGGTTTTTATGTTTTCCCCTATAAAATCAATAAATAATTATGAACTAATTTATCATTTAACTAAAAACTACTTACACTTAGATGATTTCTTTATATATTTCGTTGATGAATGATATGTGTCACATGTCAAAAACGAAATGAGACAAAGTGAAAAATGAAATCGGAACAACAAATTCACAAAAGAAAACGCATCACACCCGTTTTCGATTTTAGCGGTTTTTGACGCCGATCTCGATTTTCATCACATACCTGATTATTAATGTGGTGTTTAAACCAAATTCTGTTTTTAATATATTAAACAATGATTTGTTGTTGGTTATTGGGATGTTTATGTTTCAGGAACGATGCGATGCGATGCATATTGTTATTTGGCCATTTGAAAATTTCATTTATTCTTGCACCAGTCTAATACACATGTGTACGAGTATGAATGAATATATTGGAAATTAATGATACACACATGTACGAATACCTACTTGTACTAACAAGTGTTAAAAAAATAAACTAAAAGAAGTAGAAATTTTAACAAATAAAATGGCAACAGCAGCAATCACCATAAACATTCGCAAAGTTTTTTTTTGGCTATAAAGCGTTTGATTACTAAAACCAGATAAATTGTATATTGGTCTAGCGAGACTCATCACCACCCCTCATCAAACGATGTACATACATTTTACACATATACGAACACACACGAACCACATATGTATCTAATGCTATGAATGGCTTAAAAGTTGCATACAAAAAGCTCGAGGAAAGAGAGTGTAGAAGAAATTTATACAAAAAATAACTATAATATTGATGTATACAATTTCTTTGTTATAAAAATAAATTTAACAAAATAATAATGATAAAAAAGAAACCAAGTGGCACATAAAATATAATATATAAAATCCCTAATAAAACTATATATGTATGTATCTATACATAAAATATATATGTATGTACATTAGAGTGGTTCAAGATTGTATGGGCAAAAAAAACCTCAGACCGTTCTCACACCTAGAATTGATCTATGGATTGTAGAAACACGTTTTGAAAAGTACCTGGCGCCGCATCGGGTCTTATAGGATTGGAACTTATTAGAACGCTAATTTCATTCACATTTCGACTATTTTACATTAAAAATGCAGAAAAAATTATTTAATGGTAAAATTTTACTAAAAACTGGAAAAACGGTGGTTTATTTATAAAAGCGTCAAGTAGCTTGAAGAAAATATATCGAGTCTTTATTAATTTAATGTACAGAAAAACAATTAAAAATGAACAGTCTGTCTTTTTACACACTTTTACGGTTTAAGAACACACTTATCAGCCATGTCACAGAGTTTAATTCCGTTCGAAAGTGGAATTATTTCCGTATTTGACTTCTCTAGAAAAAGTATAACGAAACAATTTTTCGGAATGAAATTTCTTTAAATTAAATTAATAATTAAATAACTTATAATTAAAATTACTTTCATTCTGAAAAAAATTTTCGTTTTTCTTTTTCTACAGATGCAAAATACGGAATTAATTCCACTTCCGAACGGAATTAAGCTCTGTGACATGGCTGTATATTACAGTTTCAGAACACCTTAATGTTTACATAACGATGACTCACAATAAACTGATTAACTTGATTGGCCCTGTTAGTCTATTTACACAGCAATCATAATTTCTGGAAGGTTCGGAACTATGATACAAGTTAGAATGTTCATGTCTAGAATATATAAAACTCAGTGCTCAGCTATGTTTATAACAGGGTGTTCTCAATAATGTTTATAAATTTAAAACTTCTACAAATGTTAAACAAGTTGTATGTCGATAAACACGCCATCTGTTGATAAAGATGTTGTATGTTGAAAAACATGCTGTATGTTGATACCGACCGTTAAATTTAAATTAAAATACAACTTCGTAACAATATTTTTGCCTTGGAAATACACCTCTAAACTTTGAGCGACGAGTTGCACTGGTTAACGTCGTTTAATTGAGCTCAAATTTCGGCTATCTCAATTACTGGAATGAGCCGTTGTTTTGTGGGTTCCATGTTTCTACAATCCATAGAACAATTCTAGGGGTGGACACGGTTAACATTCCCAATTTGATTTTTTCGGAGTATTCTAATGCACATATATCGTCATATTAAATTCAAACGGGATCTTTAAGGGATGTGTGAGATTTCTTGCATTTTGATTTAGAAGTTGATGTTGTTTGAAATGTTCTTATTTTTTGACTTTTAGTCGATTTTTTTAGTATTCATATTAATTTTGTGTTCACAACTGATCAATATATTAAAGCAAAGAAAAGCGTTTCTAAAAAATAAATTTTTTTATTTATTTTTTACTTTTTAGTAACGAATAGCTTTTTATATTGTAAAACGATGAACACTTAGCAAACGTCACAGCACAATTCAAATTGCATTTTATTTGTTAACGTTACAGTTTGTAGTTTTCCGAAGACTACTCGAAAATACTAAAATTTGATAAATTCTATTCCAGGTCTATTGTTTTCCTTAGTAAAGTAGGAAGAAAATATGATTAAGCGTATAAATCGGAATGTAAGAATGTTTATTAAACCGGGTCGACCTCATATGTCGAAAAAAAATGCCCCAAAGTCTAACGCAAATATTAAAGATCACCTTCAGACATTTAAGAAAAAAAATTTTTTTTTGCGATCGGAACCCGTTAAAAACAGCCAAAATCGTTGTTTTTAAATGCTTTTATTTAGCTTCACTTCGGAAAATCAAATCTTTTAACGGATTTTATCCTGGTGAATGCCTGCAAAGTTTTATCCATTTGCATTGAGTAGAAGGCAGTCAAAAAAGAATTTTATCAAAAAAAAAAAAAATTCTTAACTTTCTTAACTTTTTCAAGTAGTTCTCGAAAATTCAAATTTATTTTTAATCGGAAAGTTATACGGACCAATAGATTTTACATACCCGATTGTCAACTTTGTTCCACTGTGCTAGAAATACACAAGAACTAAAACATCGCTTTGAAAGTCTAACATCTCTTCTGCTGAGTCTTCAAATTTCGTCAAAATCTGTTTAGAAGTTCAGAAGTTAATGTATTAATACGAAAAATAAAACCTTTTACCCACTACTGTGACTTTTTGCAGTTACGTCTTTTTGTTTAAAAAAAAGTGGAAAGTCAAAAGAACGTAACTAACATAAAAACTTAAATATTCGAAAAAAAAAATAAAAATATCTTCACCAATAAATAAATCCCCACAATTTAAGTAAAATTTACAAAAATTGCAAAAAACACAATATTTGTTCCTTTTACAAGGTTTTTTGCTTCTCCTGTAAAAAAATAAAAAGTTTAGTTACGTCCGTTTGCATTTAATATGACGATATGTATTTAAGTAGTTTGTGTTCGTATGTGTGTAAATAATTTGTGCCCAGATAAATTACATTTTTCGAAACTGTTGTTAGATTCATTTAGAAAACCACACAGACCTGCACCATTTTTTAAAGTCAATAGCTTTTACATTTTTCAGTGTTAATTACTTACATATACATACATACGAGTACATACATATATAGTAAAAGAGTGTTGCTGTGAAAAAATTCAACAAAACTAATGTAACGATTACTCAATGTAATGCTTTCTTTTATTATTTAAGATATTTAAACATAGATATGGACACCTGACGTTTTGAAACATGTAGACGCAACATATTTATACAAATACAAGACAATGTGATGTTATAAAGCGATGCAAACCGTATGAAAAGAAAATTTAAAAGATACGTTCCATGAAGTAAAATTTGGTCTAAAGAGCACCCTTTTTGACACTTTTCAACTATTAATTCGGATATTTATATGTAAGAATGCCTGAAGAATAGTTTGCAACAACTCATTAGACGTCCGTAATATTTTGGCCTGATTTCGCTGCCTGTCATTATTCAAAATCTGTAATGAATTGGTATCTATTGGTAATTAGTAAAGATAAAGCCGAGTTGTACTGTAAGTACTTGACAATCGAATCTAATGTAATGAATCGAAAGCTAATGTAACAGTTAATATTATCCATCAAAACAAAAACTCCGATTTCTATAAAAATGAATTAATTTTAGTTTATTCCTTAACTAGGTATAGTTTTTCTTAAAAATGTTTATATTTCTAGGAATTTTCTAGAAACACTTTTAAAGTTTACATCTTTAAATGAATCACACATGTTTTTAGCAACTTTTTATTTTTATCTTGGATAAGATGGTGAAAGTGTTACATTTCAAAAGACTTTTACATCCAAAGTTATGAGCTTTGCGTTAAATTTAAAAATTGAACTGATTTTTATAAGAAGTTTCGTTTTGTTGTATAAGATAAATGCACAAATGGAATAATATATTTACTAATTTTATTTCATTACTAATTTAAAGATTAAAAAAAAAGGTTTTTACAGAAAATGAATAAACAGTTATTTAATTCAACAATAGACTCTTTCCATAATATTCATTCCGCTTATCCACATTTTCAAACGCAGCCACATATTAGAATGCTCAGTGAAATAATATACATATATACATCATCGTTAATAGATCTTAAAATTAAATTTGTTATTATAAAATGTACATTACCTAATTTTAAATACACACTCGGAAGTGCATTACATGTTAAGAGTTTCCTTTGATGGATTTTATCATAGCAGTAGTTATGTTTCATATTTATACCCTACACCACAATAGTGGGGAGGGTATATTGGATTTGTGCTGATGTTTGTAACGCCCCTAAATATTGGTCCAACACCCACCTTAAAGTATAGAATCACTTTCTGAGTCGATTTAACGATGTCCGTCCGTCCATCCGTCTGGCTGGCTGTCCATGTAAAGCATATCTACAAATTTCGTGAAGATCGGTCCATTATTAGTCGTAGGTCCCATATAAGGCCCACTTCCAAAAATCACTTTAAAGAGCATAACTCACTCCAAAATGTTGGTATCCAAATAATATTCAATACAAATTTAATATAGTTACTAATAATACGGTTCAATTTTATTGTGATCAGTCCGTAATTAGTCGTAGCTCCCATGTAAGGCCCACTTCCAAAAATCACTTTAAAGAGCATAAATTTCTTAAAAATGTTGGTAATCAAATAAAATTCGACACAAATAAGTTTCTTATATACAGAAATAATGCCACCTAATTTTGTAATGGTCGGTCCATAATTAGTCTCTAATATAATTACCCTCTCCGTAATTCACTTTAATCTCCATAAATCTTTTAAAAGTATTTATATCGAGATAAAGTTTAACACATATAATATTTATATTCACAGAAATCATGACACTGAATTTTGGTCCAAAATAGGTGATATCTCGCAAATAACGCCCATTTCTGAAATACTTCTTTATATTTACATATACTAGGGGTAGGGTATTATATGGTCGGGCTTGACCGACTATATTTTCTTCCTTGTTTTATGTATGTGAAACCCATTGTCAATGGAAAAAGTATATTTTTTTTATTGATGTGTTGTCTACAAAACTGATGAATACGTTCATAATAAATAAATGCTGTTCAACTGAAAGTGTCATTTAAAACTATTATTGCCCTCAACAATTGTTTCGAGTGCGCATTTGTTAGTCTCGTCATATTTTATTTTATTTTCCAGTATTCTTATAACAATTGAAAAATCATAAAATTTAATCGCACTTGAGCTGCTATACATTCATGCATTCGCTATATGTACATACATATGTATATCCATATGTGCATATATTTGTGTGAGAGGTAAGTTTATAAAAAACATACATACACACATACATTTCTATAAAGCTATAAAAAATCACACCAAAATGGTAACAGCCAATATAGCCTACTATATTTGTGCTCATATAAATATGAATTGGTTGAATTTTGAATACGAGCAAATAAATATGTATCTATGTACATATAAATTCAAATACATACTGATAAGTGTACACCAAAAGTTCGAAAGAATTAATTCTTGTTTTAAATTTCAAAATCTATATTATTTTGATTTACTATCCATAAAATCCGTTGTTTAGGAAAACAATTCATAGACATGCACCTGGGTTCTACATTTGTAAAATGAAGTGGAAGTGAAATTTTCATTAATTTTATGTTCTAAATTTTGTGAAAATGATTTGAAAAGTAAAATATCACTTTTATTTTCGTTCATCGTAGTTAAAAGTTTTCTAGAACGCCGTGAAATTTTCAATTGTGGAATTAATTTGAGCAGATTATACTAATAGAATACCATTTTAAATAAATTAATTTAAATTTGGATTACATTTTAATTGACAACAGTTGTCCAAACGAACGTTGAACCCTTAAATAATAAACAAAAAAATATAATTTATAGAAATTTATTATTTAAAAGAAATCAATTATCAATTAAAAAAAAAATCACTTGAATTATGTATAAAGTATAAGAGCAGTTGACAACACTCATTTTTAGTACATACTTTGTATTTAAATTCAGCCGTTTTTGTGCTGTCAAAACCAAAGTGTTGAAATTTACTTCTCCTTTTTTTGTATACTTACACTTTTGCTTTCAAACTAAACATACATATACATACTTAATATTTTGTATTTAACTCATACTTACACATACCTATAAAATTAAAAAATTCTATTTGAAATTACATAAAATTGAACTTATACCTACCTATACTAAAAACAAATTGAATTTCCATATAAATTATATTTAAACTACAAATTAAAAGTGGTGTTAAATAAAGATTGAAAAACCACCAAGTTCCAAAACATTTCTTTTCCTCATAAAAAGAAAAACCCACAAGGTGAGCATCCAAGTTTCTCCCAATGACTCAATAAAAGAAACTCATCATTTTATTTCACTTAACACCGAATTGCAAATATGTACATCATGGGTATGTATTTGTAATTCTATCTCTAAGAAGATTGGCCCCCCTTTTTAATTTAGCATCCCATTTCAAGGAGTTTTAATATTATTCCCCGAAATACTACAACGGTATTTATCATTAAAATGTTGAATATGTTTAAAATCGAATTAATTAATTCAAATCTCTGTCACACACACATTCAAATACATCATAACACATCTACAATCGTACTTTTACAACATAACTAAAACATATCACACATTCTCTACCATATTGCACGAGAATGAAAGAGGACATCTTTGATAACTGTTTGCGTGCAGTGCCCATTTCCGGTCTACAATAAAAAAGAACAAACAATATAAAATAATACTTGTGGTGCCGTTATATGGTTTTTTTTCATATACATATTTCATTATTTGCCATTTTATATGTAAGTTAAACTTTTTAAGTCCATTGGTAGCAGTAAGGACTGCATTTCGAATAAAAATTATTCGAATGATTTTTAAAAAATTTTTTATCTTCTAATTATCGAAAGGCATCAGTGAAGTATTAAAACTGATTTGGTCAATTATTGTTGAATATTCTAGTAAATTTATTTCTAAACAAATGTTGTTAAATACAAGTCAGAGTGCAATATTCGGCTGTGCCGAATCCTAAATATCCTCGACCTAAACATAGTAAGAAATAGAAAAATTATACTGGTTATAGGATTGCAATATCCTTATTCTATGTTTTCTTTTCAGACTTCGTGCAAATTTTATAGGTATTTTATATATTATTTGAAATACAACATTACAACCTGTTGGTCGTAAATCATTAATGTGATTTTATTTTAAATGCTTTTAAATTTTATCTAATTTTGAACATTCATAATTGATGTAATTACCAATTTTAACCATAAATTACAGAGTGTGTCTGATCTTCATAATAATCTAGAGTGTAATTTAACATATTATATAATTAAAAGAACATTTTTCCCTTTTCACAACAAATTAAAAAACAAATCCAATATCCACTAATGTGATTTCTATGTATTTTGGTTGAATTTCATCTCACTAGAATTATTTACAAGAGTTATATGGTTGGTTGTTAAAATCGAAAGTTCACTTAATTTGGGAGCTAATGCCAATTATTGACTGACTGCTACAAAATCCAGTAGCATAATTGTTGTATAACCGATATTAGTATAATTTCTGTATTAAAATTTCTGATCTGTATAAAAGTCGGTTCGATATAAATATTTATTAGACATTAGACCAAATTAACGGAATATACAACAATTCAGGAAAATTGTTTGATCTGGTATTTGTTAATGTACCAAATGAATGCACAGTAAAACGTGTTGATCCAGTTACATCACCGGAAGATCATTATCATTCTACAATTGAGATAAGTTGCAATATTCAAAGTTCTTGTCGTGATAAAATCGGCACTAGAGAGGATAAAGTGTATTGTTTCAAACGTGCAAACTACAACGATCTTAATAATCTTTTGTATGACACAAATTGGCTTCAATTGTTATCCATCCCTAGTGATATTCCAAAATCTATTGACAAAATAATTGAAACTTTTTATACAACATTGTATCAATATATGGATGAATACATTAAAAAATTTTACAACATTCAAAGTCTGGTCCACCCTGGAACTCAAAATAACTTTCTTCGTTGGCACTACATGAAATATTCTGTACTGCGTGCAAAATATAACGTACTCAATAATAAAATGTATAGCGATTACTTAGTGAGAATGAAACATAATCTCAAACACGATCCAAAGTCATTTTTTAAGTTTGTAAACTCAAAAAGGAAGACTAAGACTACACCAAAAACATGAAATATCTAAATACTGAATTTTGTGATGAGGTGGTAATCAGTGATTTATTCGCCGACTTCTTCTCTTCTAAATGCTCTGATGCTCAATATGATGTTAATATTGTCTATCCATTCAAAATTTGCCATAGTCAAACAATATCTTTTTCATCGATCAACACTACACACATTATTGAATGTTTAAAAAGTTTTAAATATTCATTTTCAAATGGACCTGATGGCATATCAAACTGTGTTTTGAGGGAATGTGCACATGCTATTGCATTTCCATTATCAATTATTTTTAATATTTCATTAAATAATGGCTACTTGCCCAATATTTGCAAAGAATCATATAACGGGTGGTTAAATTTCAAGGGCCGATGTTGATTTTGAATAAAACACAAACTATTTAGGAAATTATTGTAATTTTATTTTATTATGATATATTGGTATTACTCAATTATGTATGGAACAAAATATCGGCCAAATGGGCGCCGCAATCACGGCGGCACACCTCCATCCGATGGTCCAAATTTTCGATGACCCTGAGGCATAATGGAGGTTCTATGCCGTTAATGTGCCGAATTATCGCATCCTTTAGCTCTTGAATTGTTGCTGGCTTATCGAAGTACACCTTTTCTTTCAAATAACCCCAAAGAAAAAAGTCCAACGGTATCAAATCACATGATCTTGGCGGCCAATTGACATCGCCATTACGTGAGATAACACGGCCATTGAATTTGTTGCGCAAAAGAGCCATTGTTTCGTTAGCTGTGTGGCAAGTGGCATCGTCCTGCTGAAACCACATATCGTCCACATCCATATCTTCCAATTCGGGCCATAAAAAGTTCGTTATCATCTCACGATAGCGAACACCATTCACAGTAACTGCCTGACCAGCCTCATTTTGGAAAAAATACGGCCCGATGATGCCGCCAGCCCATAAACCGCACCAAACAGTCACTCTTTGTGGGTGCATTGGTTTTTCGACAATCACTCTTGGATTCTCATTCGCCCAAATGCGGCAATTCTGTTTATTGACGAATCCACTGAGGTGAAAATGTGCCTCATCACTGAAGATGATTTTCTTCGAAAATTGATCATCCACTGTTGCCATTTCTTGACACCATTCTGCCCATTCACGACGTTTGGAATGGTCAAGAGGCTTTAGTTCTTGAGCCAATTGCACCTCGTAAGCGTGTAAATGCAAGTCTTTATGCATAATGTTCATCAACGACGAGCGTGAGAGGTGCAATTGTTGGGCACGACGACGAGATGAGGTGGACGGCTCTTCAGCCACACTATCGCGAACAGCAGCAATATTTTCTGCAGTACGAGCTGTACGAGCATGCACTGGTGTTCTCACATCTTCTACAGACCCGGTTTGCTCGAATTTTTCCACGATTTTTGCGATTGTACGCACATTTGGACGATCAAATTGACCAAAAAAATCACGAAGTGCACGATATGCATTTTGATTTGAACGCCCATTTTCATAATAAGTCTGGATAACTTTAACACGTTGTTAGATTGTGTATCTCTCCATGGTTCAAATTGAGTAAGTCTGAAATTGACAAATGTCAAATAAAATTCGGAAAAAAGCTTGGCGTTTAGGTGTGGTTCACATTTAACATCGGCCCTTTATTATTCCTCTATTTAAATCTGGTAATAAATCACACATAATTATAGAGGCATAGCTAAACTTAGTGCAATCCCAAAACTATTTGAGAAATGCATCACTAATTGTCTTTCACACGAAATTTCTTCGTTACTAACACCTTTTCAACATGGTTTACACAAAGGATCATCAGCAATGACTAATATTTTGCAGTTAACATCTTTAGTCAATGATAGCTTTGCAAACGGTCAACTTACTGACGCCATTTACACAGATTTTAGTAAATCCTTTGACGAATTTAACCACAATCTTCTGTTAAAAACATTGGATGTTATGGGTTTCAATAACATTTGTTTAAACTGGTTAAAAACATATCTTTTAAATAGAACACAGTTCGTAAAATTTAATGGTGCAATTTCCAAAAAGATATTATTAAGTACGGCGTCCCGCAAGGAAGTCATCACGGCCCTATTTTGTTTTTGATGTTTGTAAACGACATGCGTGAAGTAATCAAATATTCAAATATATTGATGTTTGCGGATGATGTGGAAATATTTTCTAGTTTTAAAAATTCAGCAGATCATATTTATCTGCAGTATGATTTGGATTATTTTAATAACTGGTGTGACCTTAATTTAATGGAATTAAACCTGAAGAAATTTCAAGAAATCAATTTTTACATGTTAAAAAGTGATCATAAACTAGAGTTGGTAAACTCAATTATGGATCTTAGGATTTTGTTAGATGCAAAGTTAAATTGTGTACAACATATAACGATGACTGTTAATAAAGCTCGTTTTATTTTAGCCTATATAAAACGAAAGAATTCAATGATCCACACATTACTAAATGTTTATATACTTCTCTAGTAAGACCGATTTTAGAGTATGGTTCCATTGTATGGGACCCGCATTATATTGTACATACTGATCATATTGAATCTGTTCAAAAACGATTCCTTCTTTTTTATTTGAAGGATATATACCGAGGATATGCATCATTTCCATCATATTCATCAAGATTACGTTTGATAAATTTGCCAACATTAAAAAGCCGTAGAATAATGCTTAACATGTCTTTTTTAGTAAATCTTATAAATGGAAATGTCTGCTCTGAATTTCTATTAAACAAATTATTATTTTGTGTTCTCCAACATTCATTGCCTCTATAAAAGTCAAGTTTAAAGATGTGGACTTTACATGGGGTCTATGGTCAACCATGAACCGAACAAAACAAAATTTCGTTTTGTAATTTATTTTTACATGACACAATAATTTTTGCCGAATTTTGTATTAATATTCCAATTTTACAGGCATTTATTTATCATTAAGCCATATTTAGGGAATATATTTGTGTGGGGGTTATGTGAAATCATGGACTGATTCTTACTACTTTTCTCACACTTTCTTCATTTTCTATAAAAATAACGTGAACAAAATTTCATGGCAATATATTTCAAAAAATTGCAAGAAATATGTTTAAAAATATCAAATTTATGGAGGTTGTCTAACATTTTGGTTCATAACTCTGGTTCTACTACATCGATTTAGCTGATTTTCAATAGAAAACTTCTTAGAAGCATTATGAATGGTTTTTTGTAAATTCTGTTGATTTTGGTTGTGTCTTTTGGACGTGAGAGTGTTTTACAGAGACAGCAGTGATGTTAAATACTTTTACAAAAAATTCCCTAATTTCCCCTACGCGCCCAAAAAAATCCCTACAAAAATCCCTACAACGTTTAATAGTTAGTTCATGAAAGCTCTTTATATTAAAAGCATAAGAAATTTATTTAAAGTTTTTATATGTATGTACATATATATAGCACATATGTCCAAATGTAAATATAATCACATTTATATTGCTAAATACTAATCAATTCTATTAATAAAGTACTAAAAATTAAATAAAAACAAAAAAATTAAAATACCAGTGATATAAATTCGCATAAAATCACATATAGAGTTCATTGGTTTAAAAAAGGGACATAGAAAAATTTGACTTAGGTTTTGTTTTAATAATGAAGAAACGAATTAGTCAGTTTTGTCTGACGATATCATGTTAATCGTATAATGTTATGGGCAAAAATTTTTTTAAATGAGATTCGGTGCACTGGAAGGTGTAACAATTTTTACTTTCATCTTGCAGGAAGGAGCGGACAATGCAAATTGATGTTAAATTTTATGACTTATCTTATATCTCTTCTTTGTGCGAACGTCGGTTATAATTGAAAAAATCCTTTCACTGTCCGCATTCGCATGTGGCGACGATAAGGCGAATATAGCTAATTTGGACAAAAGAGAAAACATGAAACTTTACTCCAAAACTCTTCAATAACCATCTTCGACAAATTTTCTATTTCTGCATTTGAAAAATTAAATTTAAAAGATCTCCACTCTTTTAAAATCGAGTTGACGTCCACATTTACAATTTTTAAAATATTTTTAAATGATAACTCATTTTTATTTCCGGTTTATCCTAACGCGATTTGGGTGCTTAGAAATTCTATTTTTGTAAATATTTCTGCTTTAAGAGGTAATCTTTGCTGCATTTCCTCCAGGACAGTAATATAAAACTTCAGACAATCCATTCTTATTTGATTTGCTGCCGATTTTGGGATAGTTTTCAGAAGTTCGTGGCAAATATATCTCATTGCATTCGTTATTTAGGTCGAGAAAAATTCTTTCCGTAGATTTCAATTTGTCCTACGTATAAGCTAGTTTAAAAAATTTCAATGCTACAACCCAATTAACTCATTTACTTTCTATGTATTTTTGGTGTGAAAGCCATCTAGTAGTACTCGTTCTCAAAATTTTCTTCAAAAAAATTTATATTTTATAATATTGCCATATCGACAATTTCATAATACAATATATTGAGAAAAGTTATTAAATTACTGTTTTACTAAAAAATCCCTACTTTTTAAGGATTTTAAAAAATCTGTCACTTTTTTCCCTACGGTCGTTTTTTACTCAAAAATTCCTACGAATAGGGAATTTTCCCTACTTATAACATCACTGTCAGACAGACACACAGACATAGAGACAGACGGACATAGCTCAATCGACTTAGAATTTCAAAAGGATCAAGAAAATATATACTTTGTTGGGTCTCAGATGAATATTTCTCAGTGTTACACATGGAATGACAAACTTATACTCATATATACCCTCATTCACCACTTATGGTGGTGGAGGGTATAATAAGTGTTTATTTTCGAAAAAGTTACAAATATTTGACCTACTTAAGAACATGATTTTTAATATTATATTTTCACTTAACGTATTCACAGTCAACCGAAAAATTAATTAGATAAATAATTTAAATTATTACACATGAGTTTTAGAATAGTTTATAAGTAACAAAATAGTTCCTAAGTAATTTATTAAACTGATTATAAAATTTATATTTTAATTATGAAAATTATCCAAAACTTTTCCATAGAACTTATTCCGAAGTTGATTGTATGCATTATTGTATGTGTTATAATTTATTTATGTTCTAAATGTATATTGTAGTAATTACGTCATTTTCTTCTTTGTTAAAAAATAAATATACTATATATGTATATACATGTATATATATATGCAGAATTAGTCTTTACTTTCTGTTCCGTTCCGAATCAGCTGACTTGATTCTGTTAAATAGAAAATGGGTAGAAGTCGTTAGTTGTTTTGTTACTTTCCGTGCCGTTGCGGACGAATCAGGTTTTTGCTTTTTCTTTTTATAACTCTAATAATTTAAAATAAAATAATATATTGTTGCATTTTATTTGCGAATTTTACTACTTCCACCTCCTTTTCGAATTTCGAACACAATATTTTTAATATGTATGTACTTGTAATTGACTTTTAAGTCAACAAAGTTAGTTATGTATTATGTTTCATCAAGTATTTTAGTAATTTTCTTTTTCTAATTAATTATATACATATGTGGTTCTTAATAATTTTTTTTTAACAATTTCTCTAAAAATTGTTAAAAAAAAATTTTAAATTTCTTTGATTTTAATTAAGTTTTTGTATAAAAGTTATGAAAATATAAAAAATAAACGATGGATGACGAAAAACTCATTAATTTAGTCGAAAGACATATTGTACAATAAAAAAAACTTTGATTTGTATGTTTTGATTTATTTTCGCGGTATGTGAACAGACAACTTAAAACAGCTGATACGTTTATACGGAAAGACTAACTACAAAAATTTAACAACAGAACGACACGGAACAGAACAGCAACAGAAAGTAAATACTAATGAAGCCCTTAGGATTTGACAGCAGAGTTTCCTCTTGAGTGCACTAAAAGATAAAAATATTCTTTCAAATAAGAAAAAAGAGAAAAATGTAGTGCCAAATTTAGCAGGCAAATTATTTTCTTGATTGCTTACAAATTTTAAATACATTTAAAACGTAAGTTAAAATTTATTGTTTTATAAAATCGTACCGTTATCCATTAAATTTTACCTGGTGATGTAAATCCTTATTGATTTTAATAAAACTAAAAAACTAAAAAATAAAGCAGGTACATTTTTCTTAGGATCTGTATATGGAATTATCATTTTCGTTGTGCATGTATATGTAAATGCAGAATATATAGTAGATATTTAAAAAAAGCTTAATAACTATTAAAATTATTAAAAATTCCGCCTGCAAATATGTTTCCAAACTATTAAATTATTTTCTTCGTTTCGGCAAAAATGTATATAAAACAAAAAAGTATACTTCCGCCAATCCTGCAATATGATACGCTACACCGAATATGTGAGCAAAAACTGTTTTTCCGTAATTGGAGATTTTAAAGATTGCTAGATGCGAGTTAAAGGGATTTTCGAAAGTAGGCCTTATAAAGGAGCTATGGTCAATTATGGAAAAGCCATCTGCATTAGAGCTAGAATTTCAATCACAATCTCCTTTGGAAAGAAAAAGTTTTCATACTATATATTATTTCATACTAGTATATATCAAAATATCTTCAAAACTGCGACCTATACTTTGCGCAGAAGTTTAAATGTACAGCCCTCTTCGATTCCTACGTAAGACTCTGAGTGTATCTGTAGCCACATGCCAAAAAGGTTTCGCGGTTTTTGCTTTTTTAGCATTAAACACATTCGAGACTGCAGGCTAACGACTACAATATGTAAAAAATAAAATACACATGTTTATATGAGACAACAGTTTATATATGGACAACAGCAGGCAACACCATGCTGCAGGTTGTTGTCCATGCTGATATTCTCGTCGCTGTCAATTAAACTAATTTCTATTTTTGTTGACAGCAAAACAAAAACAGTGTTGACCATATAGCAAAATGTGTAAAGCAAATTAGAGAAGATAAAAAGCAAAATGCAAACTGTTATGAGCATTTATGCATCAAGTGTTGCTAAATGTATCAATAATATAATATTAATAATATGTATTATATTTTATATTAACAAAAATTAGTGAAGTTAATTAGCATGCCTGGAATCATGTACATATGTTTTTCATTAGTTTAATTTGGAAGCGACGAAAAAATCAGCACGGACAACAACCTGCAGTCATGTTGCCTGCTGTCGTCAATATAGTTAATGTATATTGTGATGCAGGGGGTTTGCCGATACTGTCCAGGTTCTCGGCAGAAGTCTCTTTTATCTTCACAATACGATCGGGTCGTTGAGAGAATCAATATTTGACTCAATTACCTTATTCTTTATTGTGGCTTGTTAACAATAACTAAGTCGTGGTTACAACTAACTGAGGGATACAATCCGACGAGATAAATGCTTCGACTCTCGGTTGGCTAACGACTTCCTAGGTGAACAACAATAGCTGTGAGTGCAATCCGTTTAGATAAATTCTTCAGCTCTCGTCGGCCAACTAAGACGTGATTAAAACTACAGTCCGACGAGATAAATGTTTCGGATCTCGGTCGGTTGATATTGAAATTTTATAGGTATTTATGTACCATTGAACCATATTTCGAAAATAAATTTGTATGGGGGCTATGAACTGATTCTTACTATTTTCATCACAGGTTATACTTCAATCGTAGAAACGTGTACAAAATTTCATGGCATTATCTGAAATATATTTGAACAAAATAGCAAAAAAAAAAAACTGTTCAAAAATATCGTATTTTGATGGATGTTGTTATACATTTTGGTTCATAATTCTGGTTCGCTTGAACCGATTTTGATGATTTATATGATCAATACCAAACTGTTTAGGAGAATTCTGAAAGGTTTTTGTGAAAATTGCTGATTTGGGTTATGTATTTTGGACGTGAGAATGTTACACAGACAGACAGAGGGACATAGCTCAATCGACTTAGAATTCCATAAGAATTAAGAAAATATATACTTTGTTGGGTCTCAGATCAATATTTATTAGTGTTAAACATGGACTGACCAACTTATATATACCTTCATTCACCACTTGTGGTGGAGGTAGACGGTATAAAAATAAATTCTAACTTAGCATTTCTGAAGTGAAATGTTCTAATGTCACATATCTTACGTAAGATGAAATTTGTGCAGAGATTTATTTTCTCTAACGTTCACATTGTTGAAATAGTTGACAAAAAAGCTTCACCAGCAATAAATCGACATTTCTCATTTCTATTAACAAATGTTCATTTATTTCGGCCGTTACATACGTCGTTATAAATTTAGGAATTAAATGTTAAATCCATTAAAACTTTTTAGACTTTCAGATCTTGCGGAACACTTTTGACACAGTAACGAAGTTATAATCGTAACTGCTTATGGAATGTTTTCCTGAAGAGGGAAACTGAATTTTGCAGTGTAAACCATCTCTGATTTTAGGCAATGTAAAGAAATAGTTTTTCAGCAACAACTTAATTTTCCATTAAAAGTATATTGAAGTAATGGCGACCCTATGAAAAGTTGAACAAATTATCTAAAATATTAGCTGTGAAATTTTTAATAAAATTAAAAAATCTCGCTAAAAGTCGTCTTATCTCTGTAAATAGTCACATGAAATCAAAATTAAAACATGTAAAACTATATTTCTGACGTACATATACATATTACTGACGTTTTTTTTTTCAGAAAATGCCTATATTATTTATTTTATAGAAACGAATTTCTTCGGGCCAATATAAAAATTTTAAATGATCAGGAAAGAGAACTTAATGCATAAGCGAGCACAGCCCTCCGTAACCCTATGCAAATATTGCAAATTTTAATACAAATATATTTTTAAATAAGCAAACAATTCAGAAAACGCAAAATACTAATCCTCAAAAAGCTTCAAATTTATATAGCCGTTATATTACGTAACGAAATATAAAGTTATATTACTATCACACGGCAAATAACGTCACAGTGAGCACTTTTAGAACACATTTTAAACATTTTAGCAATTTTGGTATTTGAAAAAACAAAATGGCAAAATTTGTAATGCAATTCCTTTCAGAACATTTGGATTATTACCTTTCCTTAAAATTTTGCATTAGTTAAAAAAAAATAATATAGAGATTATAGTAATTTTTTTTATTTTATTTCAGAAAAATATCAATCTTAAAGTCCTAAGTTTTGTACAAATACCAAATACTTATACCTATATTAAACACTACATTTTTTACTCTTTACAAACTCCACACAAACTTAAACACAATTAGGTAGAATCAAAATTTTTTAGAAAAAACCTTAATAAATCCCTGCAGATCATTTCAATATAAAAAATATGTCAAAGTTTTAGAATCTCTTGATCATACGCAGTTCCGAAATCCACTTATTTTTATAACAATTTTAATATTAGGTCATATGTTCTAAAACTCCAAGACTGGGATACAAAAAGAAAGCAGTTTCGGCAACCTTCATGTAAAGTTTTTTAAAAGCTCAAATAGAAATGTAGATTAAAAAATATTAAAATTGTATAAAATTCCATTTTTGGGACTGCGGGACTTTTTCTGTAATTTTATTCGATTGTTTTACAATTTATTACTTAGAATAAAGAATTTAATAACGATTTTATTTCATATTGCATATTTGTTGGAACACTAAAAAAAACAGTATTTTTATCACAATTTTAATTAATTTGCTAATATAGGTAAGCATTTGATCCATATTTTTCTTGGTAGAATAGGTACTTTTTGTCATTACTAAAATATTATTCTTAATGGCTCTTAACAGTTTGTTCATCATTTATTTTATTATAATTTGATTTGTGTTGGATAATTTGCAAAAAGAGTTTACCACATGTAATGAAATTAATATCAAACTAGTGTTTTTTAAGACATAAACGAAGCAAACACTTAGAAATCTAATGATAATGATAAATATATAAAAACATTTGTTCAAATATTTCAAAAGACACACTTGTGCAAAATTGAGTACATGGAATATTTTTTTTTGGAACTAATTGGCTATTTTGAATTGCTTAGAATAAAACCTGAAATAATGCCTACCCGAAATAGGACTTTATCGTATCCAAACAAATTTTGTCACAAATAACTTTTATATAAAACCAAATTACACCCAAACATTTTTTGCAGATATGAGGCCCACATCCGAAATTTCTTTTAACTACCATAATTGTCTTAAAAATGTTGTTATTCAAACAAAATTCAACACAAATATGTTTGATATATATTTTTAGGAATAAACAATTCTGCGCTATATAAGAACCTCTTCACAATATCTCTTTAACTTGTAAAAAAGTGTTGATATCGAGATACATATAGATTTTATGATATAGTGCGTGTTTTTGAAATAATTTTGTTATATGCTTGGTGTAGGGTAATATATATAGTCAGACTGGAACAACTTTCTTACTTGTTTTATTTATAAAATTTCAATTGAAAGTTCCCTGTTCCGACAAGCGGGGCATTCAGTGGATAAAGCTAAATCAAGTACGCTGAATCCAGTGGTGCTAACCGTTTTAGGCTAGATCTGGTTTACGAGATATAGTGTTATTTAAAAAATGGAGAAGGCTGCGCAATAAATATTCGTGTAACTCAAAAACTGTTTAGTTTATTAAATTAAATAAAAAAAAGCCGAAATTCAGCGACGAAATTTTCTTTACACTGGACTAAAGCCGTGTTTGAAATCTTTTTTTTCTGGGCTGATTTCTGGTAAACTATCAAAGACACATACTGAACATAAATAGACATTTTTTGCAAAAAACAATTATTTCCAAAACGACCGGTTTAAAAAAATGTAGTCCTACTTAAAGATAATTTAAACTAACTAACCTAAAAAACGGTTGGCACCACTGGATGCCCCGTTTGTCGGTATAAAAAAAAGTGTCCAAGCCGAGAACAGTAATATTATTGATTCCTGTGGAAACGTAAATAAAGCACGAATACTTATACATACATATATGTACATATGTACATATATGTATATTATTGTGTTTTCTGGTTTATAACACACGTTTACTCCATTTATGATTCTGCATTGTTTCTAAATTTTGCCATAAAAACCACTTTCGCACCTGAAATATGAAAAGTTGTTAATATAACTAAAACTAATAAATAACAATTAAATATAGTTTAGTTTCAATAATAAATATGTATCTGTGCATATAATATGAAGGTGTATAGTAAATATGGTAAATTATAAAAATTGTGTTAACAAAAACATTTAAAACAACATTAAATCTAACAATTTAATGGTTTCAGTACATTTTATGTTTGTAAAACAAAGTTATAAAAAAAAAAAATAGTCATAAACTGAAAAGTCAATACTTAGTGTTGACTGCTCGTAACTGGAACCATTAATTTTTTTCTTTTTGCAACTTCATAAAAATTCAGCTAAAATCATATTTAACCACCCCCAGTGTTTTGTTGTATGATAAGTGACATTTGTATAAAA
This sequence comes from Bellardia bayeri, assembly GCA_950370525.1. Taxonomy (NCBI): domain Eukaryota; kingdom Metazoa; phylum Arthropoda; class Insecta; order Diptera; family Calliphoridae; genus Bellardia; species Bellardia bayeri. The sequence continues at coordinate 40,225,098 of OX493268.1, read as the reverse complement.
TATTACCTGAAAACTTTTTATTTTCGTTAGTTTAATTTATTTATGTTCATGCATACAATGTATTTTTTGCTTTCTTTCAGCTTTTACTGTTTTATCATGACATGCACCTTTTACCTGGAAAAACATTGAAATAAAACATTTGTTTTCGTATTTATTTATTAATGTGAAATTAAAACTTTAGTAGTACAACTCTTGAACTCAATTTCAAAATTTAGCTGAAAAGCAAAAAATTGGCTTATTATCTTGCAAAATAAATAAAACAATGTTCACATAAAATCTGGGCATCATCCACATAGTGTTGCTTGAACTGGTCGGACGTGTTATTTTTAGTGCGGCTGAATTTTCGTAATAGGTGAAAAAAAATAAAAAAAACTTGTAATAAGTGAAAAAAAAAAAAAAATAATATATATATATATAAAAAAGATATCGTAATAGGTGGAAAAATATCTATAGTGGTTTTTCGGTAATTTAAAAATCGCATAACAACTGCATGAGTGTCCCGCTCAGATGTAATTCTGAGAAAGAGCTAAGCTACAGTAGAAAAAATTTATGGATCTCTGAGGAAGAATCCTTAAGAAAATCCGTGGAGTCTCTTCTCACTACAAAGGCCGAAATACGGCGCCGTTCCTGTTCGCCCAATATAGTTATCTCATCCGATGAGAAATCATCATCTTCATCAAATAGTGCAGTCAAACCCAAAAAACAAGTAGGTATGGATAAGTACATCACCGTTCTCAAGCGACAGAGGAGCCCGACATCTCCTCAAATGTCTTCCAATTCTAAAGTTCCTAAGACCGTCAGCAGTGATAAGCCAAATGATCAAAACAGATTTGCTCTACTTCAGACGGATGACCCAGAAATACCGAAAAAGACGTTTAAGCCCCCACCAATTTACTTGAGAGAGCCCACTTCCAATAAACTGGTACAAGGAATTGTTGCTGTAATAGGTGAGAACATGTTTAGCGTAACCTCAATTAAACATGGAAAAATCAGCGAGACAAAGATCCAAGTGAATAGGGAAGATGATTTTCGAAAATTGTCCAACCAGTTGGAGAGGGAGACCAGGGATTTCTATACCTATCAGCTCAAAAGCGCAAAAGGACTCCAAGTCGTTCTAAAAGGTATAGACCGATGTGTTGATCCTGCGGAGATAAAGAACGGATTAATGGACAAAGGGTTCAAAATCAAGAGCGTAGTGAATATTAGAAACCGTGAAAAGATTCCTCAGCCCATGTTCAGGGTAGAATTGGAACCTGGAGATGTTGCCTTAAAGAAAAACGAGTCCCATCCAATTTACAATCTTATTTATCTTCTGCATCGTAGAATTACCGTGGAGGAACCGCATAAGCGTGTTGGACCCGTCCAGTGTCTTAATTGTCAAGAATTTGGTCACACCAAAGCGTATTGTAAATTGCCGTCTGTTTGTGTTGCATGTGGGGAACTACATGCAACTGCTCAATGTAATAAGTCCAAAACGGACTTAAAAATAAAAAAATGCAGTAACTGTGGAGGAAATCATACCGCTAATTATAGAGGTTGTCCAGTTTATACTTATTTGAAGGGCATAAGGACCAATAAGTCACCTGACCATCCTCAACAACCTAATTTCACGTCGAGTAAGAATTTTCCTCAAATTGTACGACCAACTACTCACGTAAACGCTCCTAATTCTAGACAAGTTTCTTACGCAAACGTGGTCAAATCTAATATGCCAGGTCTGGAGCAGGAACCTATATCGCAATATTCTGAGCCACATATCAACAATCTAGAGACAACATTGCAGACACTTGTCCAAACTATGAACACTTTTACGACCACCATGACATCCATGATGCAGGAAATGCTGAAAATGCAATCCACTATCTTGCAAGCCATTTTAAAGAAATGATTTATTTAAAAATTTGTTTTTGGAACGCGAACGGCCTCCGCCAACATAAAAACGAACTGGAATACTTCCTGATGGATAAGCAGATTGATGTTATGATGATTGCTGAAACTCACTTGACGTCGAGTACTTCGGGTACTTCAAAATTAATGGCTACGTGTTGTACGATACTAAAGATCCCCGCGGAAGAGCTTGTGGAGGTTCGGCAATTCTTATAAAGAACAGAATAAAACATTATCTAATGAATAACATAAGTGAGGATTACCTCCAAGCAACAAACATTTGCATTGAATTCTGTCAATACAAATTTGTTTTATCATCGATTTATTCTCCGCCTCGATTCTCAATAAAAGAACACCAATACCATAACTTCTTTAATTCCCTTGGAGCTAGATTTTTAGTTGCTGGCGACTTTAACGCCAAACACACATTTTGGGGTTCACGTCTGGTAACCCCAAAGGGTCGCGTACTCTTCAACACCATTGCTCAAATGGGCTTAGATGTACTCTCAAGCGGACATCCCACCTACTGGCCGACGGACCGACGGAAGATTCCCGATGTTATTGACTTTGGAGTAGTGAAAAATATCCCTGTAGAATGGATGCAAGTGGATCCTTCATTAGACTTGTCCTCAGATCACTCTCCTACTATCATTTCAATGCATTTCCCTCAAGTGTGTGGCTCTCCATTTAGAAACATGACTAAGACCCGAGTAAGCTGGATAAAATACAAAAAGTATTTAAGTTCTCATTGCACGGAAAATATTGTGTTGAGAACTACCGACGATATCGATGAGTCGATTGGCAACTTTACCGAGGACCTTCGACGAGCTCTGCATCACGCTTCCACTTATCACGTTGAATGTAGAAATAGGACAAACAGAACTTATTTATCTGAACTCGAACATCTCCTATCGGAAAAAAGAAGAATGAGAAGAGAGTGGCAACTTCACAGGTCTCCTGAACTGAAAGCTAGGCTACGGGTATGCAGAGATATACTAAGACATTTCTTAGAAACCCAAAGAACGGCTTCACTTAGATCCTACTTGGAGGGTCTTGATAGTACCCCACAATCTGACTACTCGTTATGGAGGGCGGCAAGAGGTTTAAAAAGACCAGTGAGAGGAAAACCTCCTTTGCGAAATCCGACTGGTGACTGGGCTAGAAATGATTCCGAGAAAGGGACATTATTTGTTAACCATTTAAGAAATGTGTTTACTAAAAACAACTCAAATAACGTATCTGATTTGCCACCACTCGTTATTAGACCTCCTGTACCTCTAAGACTAAACTTTGGTGATGTCCAAAGCGCTATTGGTACTCTGAACCTTAGAAAGGCTCCAGGTATGGATAAAATCAGCAATAAAATGCTTGTGGAGTTACCTCGTGTAGCTAGAAGAATTATCCTCTTTATCTTCAACGCTATTTTACGCCTAGAATACTATCCTGCAGATTGGAAGGTGTCTATGATCACTATGATTCCTAAGTCAGGGAAGGATCACACCAAAGTAGAGTCATATAGGCCAATTAGCCTACTGCCGACAATTTCTAAACTGTTCGAAAAATTGTTAATGACTTAGTTGATTCCAATTCTGAACGACACTGAATGCATTCCTAATCATCAATTCGGCTTCAGAGCTAAACACAGCACCATCGAACAAACACACAGATTGGTAAATGTGATAAGAGGGTCGTTTGAAGACAAAAAATACTGCTCCGCCCTTTTCATTGATGTGTCCCAAGCGTTCGACAAAGTTTGGCATGACGGTTTAATGCACAAAATAAAATTAACTCTGCCTGCTAACACCCATAAACTTATGGAAAGCTATTTATACGGTCGCAAATTTAAAATCAAAGAAGGTAAGTTTTTAAGCCCCGCTCAGCCAATTGAAACAGGTGTGCCACAGGGTAGCATACTGGGTCCTACTTTATATTTGATTTATGCCTCCGACATGCCGTCAGACCCCAAAATCCACACGTCAACTTTCGCAGACGATACAGCCTTTATCAGCGTTCATAAGGACCACCAAGTAGCATCACAGAATTTGCAGAATTATGTTTATAAACTAGAGAATTGGCTAGAGCTTTGGAAAATCAGGGTTAATGAACAGAAATGTATTCATATCACTTTCACATTGCGAAAAGAAACTTGCTCGTCCATCAAAATAAATAATCAAATTATTCCTCAACATAATGAAGTCAAATACCTCGGCATTCACCTCGACCGCCGTTTAACTTGGAAGTCTCATATTGAAGCGAAACTTACACAGATGAGATTAAAAGCAGTGCAACTTAATTGGCTAATTGGCAGAAATTCTTCACTAAAGTTGGACTGCAAACTATTGTTGTACAATGTAATTCTAAAGCCAATCTGGTGCTATGGAATTCAATTATGGGGTACTGCCTCAGCATCAAACATTGAAAAAATTCAAAGGGGTCAAAATAAAATTCTACGTATAATTACTGCAGCTCCATGGTATGTTAAAAATTCTCGAATTCACAAAGATCTATGCGTGCCATTAGTAAAAGTTGAATTTACAAAACACGCGTCAAAGTATGTCAGCAAACTTGAACACCACCCAAACCCACTTGCACGAGACATCCTTAACTTTAGTGGCCATAATCGGTTGAGAAGGAAGGATACCCTTGCTTTAACTCAAGCGCAAAATAGATGACTGGATCAGTTGATGTGAAATTTTTTTAGTATCATAAAATTTTTGTCTAGCACTGGCTGGGCTTATTATTTTCTTTTTAGTATTAAGATTTGAATACTTATTGTCATTTCATTATATGAAGATTCAATAAATAAATAAAAAAAAAAAAAAAAAATAAAATCTGGGCGCATAAATGTCTTAATAATAATGTAACAAAAAACCCCGATTGATTACTTTTGAAGATCAAAAGCACAACCTAAAAAAAACTGTAATATAAACTGTAAATGTAAAATAACAAACTAAAATTAAATTAATATTTATAAAAATTAGTGCTTTGGCTTTAATGAATCGATTTAATTGTTGCACAGTATTTCGATCCACCTGCGCGATCCAAATCGCTAACGTTTCCTTTGACAATAACCCAATATTTTTGAATTCGCCAACCTGATTTATTCGGTACCAATCCAGTAGGAAATATACGAGTACATATCGCTCCTTAAATACAAAAGCACCACAAGTCAAAATCAGCAAATTGTCCAGGAGCGTCATTTTTAACCCGGCGTCATGCAGGTTGGGGCATTATGACCCATATGCTCTTAAATTGCTGTGTAACTTTTGCCAACATTTTTGGACGATGCCAAATTTCTCAGTAGCTGGAGATAGTTGACCGTCAACTAAGAAAAGGTAAATATGACCCAACCTGGACGTCGGTGTAGTGAGATTTCACCAATTTCAAGAAAAAACAATTTAGTGTATTAAGCTCTGATTTCAGTTTTATGCTAAAATGGATGCTAAATATAGCTGGAATCAACTGACTTATTATATATAAGAATAATAATAAAGCAATATTAGACGAAATAAGTTTCTGAAAACCTGAGGCCTTTCTCTTATAAGTGATCACCTAACCACTCATAAAAATATCATTCAATTGCCGAGAGTAATGCGAAACCGAATCCAGTGTTTCACAGCAGACTCTTCTTAAGAAGCTGCTGCAAAAGTTTCAGGTGTATGTAAACGATATCAAGTTTGCCCTTCTGCAAATGATCGCAAAACTAGTCACACCTACACAGAATGCAACAAGTTTATTTGCTCTGAACATATAGTTCCTTATTGCAACGAATGCTCAAACTCCTTGCAGAAAGATAAAGAAAATTACACTTTTTAATATATAATTAACACCCATGTGATGAATTTAGCAATTAGTTTTTGTTTTGTTTTTTTAGATTTTAAGTTTATGGCATTGACTGATAACAAATAGCTAAAAGAGTCCTGTGTATATTGCTTACAGATACGTTTATCAAATTTTGAAAATTATGCAAAAATACTATGTCAAAAAAACTAGGGTCATATTTACCCACCTGCCTGTCGGTGTTTTTTTTATCACGTGCCCGACGCCGGGTTAAAAATAATTTTAATTATTTTATGATTTTTACTACAAAACAAAACTAACAGTTTTGCGTTTACGGGTGTTTTCGATCATAACATGGCGGCTGTTTTAGCGAAACATGAAAGTTTCATCGTTTAAGAAGCATTTTATGCATAATAATAATTTTTGATATTTTTTGAAATGTTTGACTTTTGTATTTAAGGAGCGATATACAAATATTTATAAATATCAAAAGTCATAGTTAAAAAGGTGTAAGAAAAGGGACAACTCCAAATTGCTTGCCAAAAAATGTCACTTTTACCATTTTTACATATTTACATTTTCGCTTGAACCGAAAATTTTATTCCAGATAGATATTTGTGGTCCACTTTTACACTTGTTTCATCGTAACGAATGTTTTCCTTTTTTATAAATTCTGTTTTTCACAACGATTTGGATATTTAATTGCACGATCGGATTCAAACGAGCATCCACATGTACATATGTATTTATTAGGGTATCCAAATTATCCGATTTTTCTTTTGTTCGAATTAAACGAATAATTCGAATAAGAGATTTTAACTTAAAAATTTATAAAAAAAAAAGTAAAATAAAAATGTTATTCTTTCACCAATTCCTTCACCTTTACTTTGTAAGCCGTCTTTAATAATATCACAATAATGTGTACATTTTAATAATTACGTTCTTTGTCTATTTTAACTTTATCGTTATCAATGTTATCTGCCATATAAATAACATATTTAGCATCTCATTTAGCACCATATTTTTTTCTATTATTTATTGTGAATTCCTGTATATTCCAGGCATTTCAATTCGATGAATTAATATGTCTTAGTAATATTATCGTGTTTTTAACAGTTTTTTACTATATTTGAAATTTGTTTCTCCCACAAGTATTTTGTTTGCAATTACTTTCAATACTTTCTTTTAATCTATCAATAAGGGGCAAATATATAGCGTAACTAATACATAATTTAGAATTTTCTAATATTTCTCCACCATATATTAACTCTACAATTTTTAAACTTGTTTCCCATTTTTTTTACTAAATATCAAATATTTCCTTTTGGAATTATAACTTATTTATATATTTATTTGTGTAAGAAACTTTTGCAGTAGACATTTATAGTGACTGACATATTGTAGACTTTTGAAATTGATGTCATCATTTAAAATAAAGTTTAATTAATAAATAATAACACAAATATTTGTTTATTGTAAATGAAATTGAAATTGAATGGTGTTAAATTATTACTATTTTTAATTATAAAATTATGAAAAATTCTTAAAAGAAACGATAAAAAATATTCGAGTTATTCGTTATTCGAAAATAGTCATTTTGAAATTCATCGAATAATTATTTGTAAGAAATTGTTCGATTATTCGACAAATCATTATTAGAATGGATACCCTAATATTTACGTACTTTCGCTTGTATTGTATTTTCTGTGCGATTATTTTTTGGAGAGTTCCGGATTGTGCTTTTTATAGAACGTCCTTTGTTTAACAAGTTTTCATATTTTTTCCGTTTGCGATTTATAACAATATCTACAATGCTTTTTGGAAGCTTCGGCATTTTTGCAAACAACGAATCCTACAATGAAGGATTCACGAGGAATTTCTGAGCAATTTTCTTTTAATATTAATGTTTCAGCACTCGTACAAATATATTCCAACTAAATAAATTTTTTAAAAATATAAAGCTAGTTATGTCCATCAAATTACCTTGACAGTTAATGTAATCAAAAGTTTCCAACGCATCACTCCCAACACGTCCATCAAAATACCGGATTGTCGCTATCTCATATACAGCCTTGCCTTGCAAGCTAAATCACAATTTGGTTGCCCAACATAGTCTCACTTCATGAAATACATCAAACGACTCAGAGAACTTTTATTCATATAACAGCCTCCAAGTGCCTTCCACTCCACCTGCTTGTTAGTAGATATAAAATCACCTTTTTACCCCAGTAGAAAATTTGAAGACCGCCAGTTCTAACCGCATTACACCATAATAAAAAAATAAAATATATATCTCTCACTTCGCATCCGGTTCTCTAATTCACAAAAGTACCTCCAGTAAACTATTTTTATGCGAAGTTTGCTGTCTAAGTTAACTCCTAAAAAATGTCTAGTGGATTCATTCACTTCCGTAAAAGGTTTATGTTTACTAGCCAGTAAACATTAAATAGGTACTTTATTGAATAAAAAAACAACATAAAAACGCAACAAAAGTATTTAATTTATTTTGTGATATGTAGTTGGTGATTAAGTATAATGTGGCTTATAGAATATTCAGTATTTCTAAATTTAGTACCACATTCACCATTCTGCGTCGTAAATAATAAAAAAAAAATACATCTGCATATTATACAGAATGTCACAAATAAACACTCGTACACCATTGCTATTGCTAGTATTAAAATTTGTATTTGTACGATATATGTATAAAAGTTTGGATGTGGTGTAAGTGGTTGGAGCTTTCGTTATTACACTTTATTATTGTTATTATAACCTTCGGCAATTAAATGCCACTTATAAATATATACACAGACCAAGAACAAACAAATTTTAAAAATAATTAATATCATGTGCAAAATTGTAATGTTTTTCCCCTTTCTACCTTAGTAATTTTTTGTTGTAGTTTGCAAATAAATTAGAAACAAAAAATATATATGTATGTACAAGTATGTATATACAATATTAAGCTGTGCTCACATTATGTGTATTTGTCATATGGAATGTTACTTTTCTACCCATATGTAATTTCATGTGTGTGTCAAAATTTGAGTTTTACATACGGTTTATAATTTACATGTTCATATGTTGGTATGTCAAATACACTTGACATAACCTATAAAAAAAATCTTAAAACAGCTAATTGATGTATGTATGTATATAAAAATTAAATTTGTAATTAAATAAAATTTTATTTAAAAATGAAACGAGAGGTTGATAAAATAGTTGCATAGAGATTACATGCACCTTTTTTAATTTTAATAAATTCTTCCAGGAAACCCATTTCGTTGAACCAAAACACACATGGCACATGCACATCATCCGCACCGGCCCCGCTTCTTTTTTCTTTTGCTTTTGCAATTTCCCGGCTATATTAACCGCGCAAGTATGCTATTTTATTCTGGAAATATATTGCGTTACATTTATTACAAATAACAATTGCGAAATTCCTTAAATTAACTGCTTTATCTTAACTTCATTAGGGCCAAAAGATGAATTGAAAATTTTTAATTTAATGGTAAAACTTGTTCCGCGGGTTATACAAGCATTCCTTCTCCTGCCACATTTCGATCAACCGCTTCTTTGCACCAGTCAAACTGGAACAACATAAAAATAACTATAAAAATTGCAATAAAAAAAAATGCATATGTATGCACTTACTTTTGTTAACTCCTTTTCAATTTTTCCCTACATTTTCAATAATAAATTTGTGTAGTTTTTTATTTGTATTTTTGTTTTACTATTAGGTATAAATTATATTTATTAAAATTTTAATTAATTTTTGCCGCCACAAAATGTTGGTTATAAAAACAGCTGATGTCAGTCAGACGGTTTGTCACTTGAAAATAGAACTCGTTCTAAATACAAAAATGTCATATGTATTGCACACAGAGAAATAACATATGATATTGTTTGCAGGTGTTCAGACTATATGTACAAATTTGACATGCGAAAAAGTGACAATCCACATGACAAATACACACAATGTGAACACAGCTTTAGTTTTGATATGTGAAATAGTGCGTTCACAATTTAAATTCAGAGTTGTCAAGTAGCTATTAGAAAACCCTATACATATACATTCACATTCAATATTACTTATGCATACATATCGTACTTGTTCCTCAAAAGCATAACAACTCAAAATATGTACATGCATTTTTAGTAGAGGCGAACAAGTGTTTCTGTTTATTCTAAAAGTTAGTTATTCTAAAAACACAAAGAGAGTCATAACGGTTTTCTTTACGGAAGAGAAGACAAATCAAAGGGAGATTTCCACAGTGGGTAGATATGACCTCTGTGGTTTGGTTTTTTGCAAAATGTGAAAATTTGAAAATTTTGAGATGTTACACTTTTGAGGAACAAGTGACATATGTACTTTTTATCTTTAATGGAAAACCAACAAAAAAATCTGGCTATTGAGATTTAGTGATTGTTAATGTAAATGTACGTATATAACACCATGCAACAAGCTCTTTTGCTCATGGAAAAAGTATGTCCTTTTAAAAATTCAATTAGACAAGTAGATATAAAAATATATGATCCCAATGTGCGCATCAAAAAGCCTGTTACAAAACTCATTGTTTTGTCCATGACTTAAAAATTCAGAAGATAAATAATTTTAAAAATTTTGTTCAAAAACCCTCAAAAAAGTAAACAAAATTATAAAAATAATTCTTCGTCCTTATTTTTAATATCAGGTTTATACAGTTTTGTGATTGCTGCACTTCTTACCTTTAATTTGTATCCGTGTTCATTTTATATAATTTTTTGAATATCTTTTAATCTTTGATACTTTATATCATTTGAAATAAAACTGAGACAGCAACGTTACTATGTGCAGATTTTTCAATTTGTATGGAAAAGACGTCACTCACCACTTATGAACGTGAAGGGTATAAATATATTAAAATTGTAACACGGTGTTCGTTATATGCGTAGTACATACATTTTCAAAAGGAGTACGTTCAAATATATACAAGTGTGTGTGTGTGTCAGTGTGTGTTAAGTGGAGTAAATGGGGTTTGTTTAGATTAAATGTTTTCAGCTGGTTAAATACTTTTCGGTTGATTGTTTGTTTAGTTTATTTAACAGATTATAATGCCTCGCAGGTAGAATAAATTATTATTTATTACGATCATTAGCTTTAATGGATTCGATGATGTCGGTAATGGTGATTTCCGGTCGCACAGTTTTATCGAATTGTTTACTTTGCTTGTTATAAATCTTCGATTACATAAGTACATATATACAAACAAATCTGTACGCATGTACTCGTATATGTATGTGCGTATGTGTGCTTGTTTGTGTGGCTATGTAAATGTGTTTATTAAAATTTTATTAAATTGATTGACATTAGAAACAACAACAACAACAAGCTTGCCCTATTTAGTTTAGTTATGCTGAAAGTCAATGATGTAACAAATTAATTTCAAACCCCTTCTTTGTCTCCCTTCCCAAACTGCAACATAACCATTAAAAATATCATTTATTATTCAGAAGAAATTGAAATAATTTTAGCAACAACAATGTTAGAATTAAATACAAATTTAATTTTATGCACTCCAGTAAAATTTACGTTTTAATAATTTCAAGCGATAACATTTTTGTTTTTTTTTTCTAAAAATGCTGACCCATTCATTTGCGCATATTTAAGACTATACATAAAAGTATGCACGTATAAACTAAATTTCCAAATATGTATAAAAAAAAAACAATCCAATAATTCTATATGGGAAAATTGCACACAAAGCCACCATTATTTAACATTTTGGCAAAGTTCTATCAGTTTTTTTGTACATACATACATACATCTGAAGTAAAAATTTTTTCTTTTAAACATCCCAGCAAGCCAATTTAGTCCGAAAAGAGTCTTTGCTGATACCTTTTTCGGAGCGTTAATGCTCTTTATGGGCCCAAAAAACAATCATAACTACTCCGAAAACCTTCAGAAAAGAGGGTCATTACGTTCGAAAATGGTCCGTCAGAATGAGCTCTTAGATAATGTCAGAAAAGAGTCTTTTATGAGGGTTTTTTTGGGCTCTGTGTAATCTTGTTTTTATCATTTTTGTGTGGTACAGCTTTGTTTTTGTTCAAAAAACAAATAACAGGACAACAACGCTTTGGTACACACATAAGGGTGCCCCGATAGACTAGGCGATAGTGTGACGGACTATCAGTCAGACGGTTGCGGGTTCGATTCCCGCCAAAGACTCTGGGTGTTTTCTGCAGACAAACCAAAAAGCTTCGCAGTTTGTGTTTTTTAAAAATAAAAATTAATGGAATTTCTGAGTCATACTGCGTGCCGAGTCAGGAGAGTAACAAGAAAGTGTTTCTTTCGCTCCGAAAATGCTCTTTTGTTGGAATCTTTTCTGACTCATTTTTCGGAGCTCTCCTAGAATGGTATGCTGGGATATCGTATGTGTATGAACGTTTAATTTAAATCTAACAAGTTAAAAGTATATTCTGCATGATACCGTACACCGTATGTATGATCATTATGAACAAATCTAATCGAGTAATTTTAAAATGAATAAAATTAATTTCTGTGTCATATTTGATCGCGCCTCTAAAAGATTTAATGAAATGTATTATATTATGATTATTGTGAATATGAAACGTATTTATCTTCAATTTATTCTTAAGACCTGCAGTTAGCCTGATATATTAGAAGCTAATATTAATTATGACCCAATCGTCTTAAAATAAGACTACCAGATTTATGTGCTTAGAGCCTTAAGGTACGGTCACATTTGCAAATAGTTACTCAAAAAACCGTAACCACTTGTTTTACCACAAATTTGTTTGACGTTGTTTACTCTTACAAGAGTTTTGCAAGACAAACAACATCAAATAAATTAAAACTAATTATTTGTTATGCTTTGGCCTGAATAAGAAAATTGTTTTTTAAATAAATAAACGAGTTCAAACATATGTATGTTATTTAGTGGTTACGTCTTTTTAGGAAAATATTTGCCAAATATGACCGTACCATTACTTGTTGAATTGGAATTAACTTAAACATTCATTTTTGTACCCACCACCAAAAACAAATGGGGGTATATTAAGTTTGTCATTCCGTTTGTACAAATCGAAATATTGGTCGTAGAACCAATATTCTGTGTCCTTTTAGAATTCAAGGACATCCATTCGTCTGTTGAAGGCACAATAGAGTTTCGAAAAATAGAAATAGAACAATGAAATTTTTAGCAAACAGTCTTTGTTCCGCCGAAATATTTTGTATTTAAATTAGACAAAATCAGACAACATCGATATTTTTCAGATTTTTTTTTCAAATGGTAAGAATGTTAAAAATTGTAAGAATTAGTCTACGACTTGTCTAGCCCCCGTACAAATATCTTCCCGGAATACGGCTTTATGGTACATAAATGTCTATAGCAAAGCAGTATCCAAACAAAATTCAGCAAAAATTAGTTTCATACAACAAGAAATCTCAAAACGATATCTTGTTTGCATCGGTCTATATTTGACCGTAAAAATATGTATGTAATAAGTATGTAAAATCATACTAATAAAAATTATAGTAATATAATATAGTTTTATTATAATTATATAATTATATTTACAAACAAAAGGCAGGAATATGCATAAAATTATTGTAAATGTTGTAATTGAGATGAAATCTAAAGAAAATTAACTTCAAATAAATAGAAATTACGGTACAATATATTATGACAATTGCCCCATAATAGTTGATAACATAAAATAACCAGTAAAATTATCATTGCTGTAATCAAATGCAACATAAATTAGTTGCAAGTATTCATGGATCACACACATCCGAATATAAACTCTTATTTGCTTTTAATACATTTATACGAGTTTCAGAGCATTGGTATTGGCCAATTTGATATAATTTACATATGTATCTCAATAGTCCTTGAAAGTCGCTCTATCGTCATTTATTAACATTAGTATGTACAAAGTTAAAATAATTGTCAAATTTTAAGACGGTTAGCGAATTTCCTTGAGTTATCTTTGAAAACGACCTGCAATTTATAAATGGTGATTCTGAAATATACTTTAAGGTGCATAAGAAACCATTAATTATAAATTATTAACATATGCATACAAATTATAATATAATGTGATCGAAATTTTGGTCATGGATTTATACGTAGCAAATGCGTAACTAGTGAAAATAGGTTATACATTCGAGTTAGTTAATTTTCCTGCTAGAGAAAAAATTTTTGAGTGCTTTATTCGGTAGTGATGAATCTTAAATACCCTCCTATAAAATATATGGAAGAGCCAACTATACTCAAGTTAGTTTGATTTATTTAAATTTAATATTTTATATACTATTAGAAAATTTAAACAGAACTTAATTTATTACAATTGTTTTAAAATTCGATTTAATCCAAAAAATTTGTAATTTTTATAATTATTAATTTTTAAATTATTTGCCATTTTCTACAGAGTTTCAGAAACTTATGATCATTAGAGAGATTCTGATAAAGGATCCCAAATTGATAAATACTCAAGCTCGAGGTCATAACTAATAACCTCATAACCTCGAGCTTGAGTATTTATCAATTTGGGATCCTACAAAGAAAAGGTCGAATATTTCAAACTTTTATGATTCTGATAAAGTTTATCACGATCGTTTTCAAGTTTTTCTTCCTCTTCATCTGTATGAGCCTAATTAATATATAATTTCAACTGCATAACGATATTTACAAGTGATTTATCATGGAAACACATGGAAACATTTTTAGAGGGGTTCTCACATTTTAAATTACAGCTTTGGGGGCTAATTCTCGCATTCGTATGCAAATAAATTTTCATTCGAACGTACGAATTTTTTGACATTTGGGATTCCCTCATTCGATAGCGAATAAAATGTATCGAAATTTCTAATGATGGCATTCGATAACGAATGATCATTCGAACGCAACCTTGCGAGTTTTTACTCGTAAACAAAGAAACATTCGAAATAACGTTTTTTTTTAGCAACCAGAAGAAAAAAAAAAGAAAATGTATGTAAAAAAATTGTTACTTATTTTAAAAAAATATCATAATATTAATAATTTTATTATTTTTAGGTCAAAAATATCAAAAATTATTCTACCCATGCTTCCTTTGGGAGCCTAAAACGTCTCTTGAATCTAGAAAAACATATACATATGTACATATGTATGTGCATATGTACTTATTCAATGTTTGTCAATTTTAAGGGGTCGGAGGTGTTTCTTATGTCATTAATGTTTTCAATATCGTCAGAATCAGAAGGCGATGAGTAAAAACCATTTTTAAAATAAAATAATTTCTTTAAAAATTTTGCTCAAGTAATTTTTTGCAGAACCATATGTTTGTTGTTTACATTTTTTTTTATTTTATTCAGTGTTGTAATACGTACTAATTTAAGTTTTTTACAACACTGAAGCAATGAATCGATTCGATTTGTATCGAGTACCATCATTAAAAAATTTTGCACTGTAGAAATAAATTTCGATTCGAAAACCATTTCGATCACGACTGCCAGAATATGCCCCTTGGTTCTATAGGACAGATTTTACTAATATTCAATATAAAACTGCTTAGGAAAATTATAAAAGTTTTTCTGTACACCTTGTGCATTTAGGACGTGAAAGTGTTTTTACAGATAGACGGACGTAGAGTTAAAATTGTATAAGGATCAATAATATATAAACTTTGTTGGGTCTTATATGAATAGTTCTTTACTTATGGAATGACAAAATGATCATTAACAAGTTTTGGTGAAAAAAGTTAAATGGCCTAAACATAACCTTAAGAGTAAAGTTCGTATATATGTATTAACAAGTCATAGTGCTGATATTAGGATAAGTATTGTTATATGTATATTGAAATATATAGACGATCTGAGTATTAAGACATTTAAACTCTAAATTACGGAAATTTTAATGATTTTCTAAATAAATTAGAGTCACTGCTTACTTTCAGCCATACTCAATATTGAACATATCTTGCCAATGAAGAATGTGCGCTCTTATATTTCTTTCAGATATTTTCTTTAATGTTATTGTATAAAAACTGGATGTTAGGTTCTTTCCAAATAAATGAAATCCTATTTATGTATGTAGACATTAATTCTAAAAATGTGTGTGTATTTCCATTAGGCCACAAACGCATTAAACCAAATCTATAAAATACTTTATCTTATTTTATGTGGAACTATGTATATACGCTTGTGTTTGTGTATTGTTAAATGTATTTGTATTGAACATACATTTTCACAATCAATGTAGGTAAATAGTAAGAATATATACACACATACTTACATACATATTTATATAACCTTCCCATATATATGTGGGTACATATATACATATTTATGTAATAGACAATCGTAAAAGCAACCATAGAAAACACAGATAAGCATCCCATCAATTCTGAAGAATGTACCTGATATAGAGAATTTAACTGTCACTTAAGATAACTACTGATTACCCTTTGAATATTTATTTTCATTCAAGATGAAGAGGTCATTCGACCCTCTATAGAATACAAAAATTACATTCGGCATTACAAACGACACTTAGTTGCAATTAAATCTGCAATATATTACTTCTAGTAAGTTAATTAATTACTTAATAAGGTAAAGTGTATCAAGAGATATTTAAACAAAGCATACCTGGATTATTTAGGAATAGTAAAGTAATAATAGTTACACTAGAAATAGGAGACAGCCACCTTAATATAAGTCTAAAAGGGATACATTACCACTATCAAAACTGAAGGGATGTAACAGACGCTATGTAATGTGTATGTAACTAACTGACAATGTAAAAATGCTTCTGGCAGCATTTTATAATTTGTACTTTGACAGGCAACTTCGAAAGAAACATTCGCACTTTAAACCAACATGTATAGGATACCATATTATTCTCTTTTAACTGGTGTATTGAAATAAAATTTCTTCTACATATTAGACAATCTAACTTTTACATGCTTAAATCTTGATGTCAAGTTTAAAGGCAGTTTTATATGTATATGCAAAAACTACAGAAATAAATTTTACTACATCGGTCCGTAATTGACTGTAATAGTTGTTAGTGTTGAGAAAAAAAGTCACCACGAAACAACTTTATGAAATTCTGTAAAGTTTCCTCTATAATTGACCTTGAATCGCAAATGGATTGCATTTCTATTCAATTGTATTGTATGATATGATATTTTGTAACATAACGTTTCTCGGTTTTTATTTTTACTACTATTTGAAATTACTACATATTAAATGAAATCTATATCACTACTTTCGAAATGATACCAAACACATACATACACTTTCAAAACTAACTCTCATACAAACAGAAACTTTGAAACAAATTCATATTATTCTTGAATGTTAAATTCATTGAAATCAATGTACTAGTAGACACTTTGAGCGGTGTAAAAAAAAACTATGTAACCAGCAGCATTGACGAATCTGCTTGAGGCTCTAGAGCAGAGCGACATCTAACTTTTATGAAAGCAGGTCATCAAAATTGTTTTTGTGCATTCAGGCTTAAAACATTTTACATTGGTATCCAATTTTTATGTGGTCTTTTTCTGAATTTTCCATACACTCACTCATCCGTACTCGCATATATGTACATAGATAGATATATTTGTTTTAGTTTTTACTTTTTTTGGACTAGTTTTTTTCTTTGTTTTTCCATGTACCAGCAGTTTATGAACAATATCCAGTGATGCAAAATAAAAGAACTACTAAAGGCACTAAATAAAATGACAATTTACTCATGATCGCGTATCGCCTGTTATCTAAAGTTAAATTAAATATGTGAGGACTGTGACTGTTAAAAATGTATATATTTTGCACAATTTATTTGTATTACAATTTGTCCCTGTGCACTCAAACCCTTACAATGCTGCACAATGATTATGTAATAGCTATAAAAAATTCGGCAAAAAAAACGATATTTTATTTCGATCTAAATAAATAAATATTATATAATTATCAATTTCGGACCAAAATTTTACACTAATAAGTTAAATGTTCGCATAAATGTATGTACTCGATGTTATTTAATCCTTTAGTACAAATAAAATATGTATTGTACTCGTATGTTTTTTTTTTGCGTGTGAGGTAGGGTTTAAAATGCCTTCGCATTTACAGTTGGTCATCACCAACTACATTGATTGGTGTATCCAGTAAAACAATCCCTCCTCCTCCTGTGGTGAGACTATCTTCCCGGAATCGCTTCCTGCATTACCCAGAGCAACATCCTGAAAAACACCATTTACACTCTCCCATGTCTGGGAACGCAACTTTTAAAGCCCTGAAAAGGACCATTTACACTCTCCCATGTCTGGGAACGCAACTTTTAAAGCCCGTGTCAACTTATCGGCTCATCTTCTTTTGTTCCTAAGCTCTTATGTCTCGTTTTATTGCAGAGCATCGAGGTCATTTTTCTTCGCACGTAATATTAGCTCTACGTATTTTCTTGCAGCATTCCAGTTCTCCTCGCATTGAAGCATTTTCTTCACTATATTATTGGGTCTGAAAGAATCAATTTGTTCCATCAATATATTTCTATCAGTATGCCATCTGCTGCACTCGAAAAAGGTGTCTTCAGCATCATCGTTTGTTGATTCGCAGTATATACTGGATCGCTTACTTTTCCCATACGGTATAGGTACTTTCTAAAATATCCGTGATTAGAAAGAAACTGAGTCTAAAAATAGTTGACTTCTCGAAAGTTCTTTTAATCCATCACTCTATGTTGGGGATAAGTCTCGCCGTCCATCTTATTGTTAATGTATTTTTATTTAGATTCTTTTTAATTTTTGTATTAGTATTATGGGTGCATCATAATACTAGATACTATCGTTAGATCACCAGAATTAGTAGTATGATTTGTCTATCAAGTAATATGTCATTTAACTTCCAAATAGTTCATTCTTGGCGACTATTTGGATCACGTCCAGATTTCTTCAGAATAGTGTTTTTGTGTGAATATATGTAACTGAAACAAGTAAAGCAAGTTTTAATGCAAACAGTTGTATTTGTGTACATATGTAAATATACCAACGAAAATGTTGTCAACCGCAGGACATTGGAATTGAAAATTGATTTTGCCCTCTGACTGGCCATTGCTTATTCTTAAATTCATTCAATGAATGAATGAATGAATGCACCTAAAAAAATTTTGAATATTTATTTTCGCATAAATATGAAAGTATGCAAGCTCAATTGTATATGTATTTATGTACGTACGAATGTACAGTGTATCACAAAACTGTATTGACTATTAATTTCATTTTTTATGTAAAATTTAAAAATTCGAAAACAAATTGTAACAATGTCCATTCTTGTTTAGTTGTTGTTGCATTTTTTTAATTTTATTTAATTTATTTATATATTAATATATTGAATTTTGAAAATTCCAATATTTTTTATGTTTTTTTTAAGTGTTCTTCGTATTTTTTATGCTTTATTTATTAAAAGGATACTTGCGTTATTAGCAGTAATATCGCCCTTCTTGAAGAGAAAATTATTTAACTTATTTTACAGCTTTACTACTTGAGCAAATAAATTAATAAAAATTTTAATATATGTATAGATTTTGTCAAGCAATAAACAATTTATAAAATTGTTCTATAGTTGCGGAAGCATTTTAATTTTAGCACTGAATTGCAGGGGAGAAAAGAAAACGGACTAAACTTACATTTATCCGAACCAGAGATCAACGACTAAATAAGAAGAATGTAAAAGAATGTAAATGTACCAATTTAGACAAAGACAAAAACTCATAGAATCGCAAATCGTAATTTTAGAGCCAAAAAACATTATAATTACCCGAAATACAAAGTTTTAGATGTTAAAATTTTTGCAACACCTCCAATATGCCCGGACCTTAGCCCCATAGAAATAGTAGAGAAAATTTGCAATTCTCTTCCTTTCGGCATATTTAACATTAATATCTTCACAACCGAGGACAATAAGAAACAAATTATTACTAATAACAAATGGAATATGTATAAAACATTCCATTTTAACAAAAAATTTCAAAAAACTCTATGAAAAATAAAAAAAACCTATAAAAATCAACAAATGAACATAATTTAAAAAAAGCAAAACACTTTTGTTTCCTTCAAATTATGATGCAAATTAATGAAGTTTTTTGTTTTTGGTTTTCCTATTCTCTATAATATATATTATTTTTGCAAAGAAATTTAATAGTTTTACTTGCTTGTTATAATTTAATGTACATAAAAATAAAGAATAAATTTCTTCTAAAAATTAGCATGTCAAATAGTTTTATGATACACTATATGTTTGTCACTATGTATGTTTAAAACATTTAATGTCTGAATGACATTTTATGTATGCCTCGCACAAGAGAAACAACAATGAAAGAAAGAAACAAACAAACAAAAAAAAAAGGATAAAACACATTCATATTAATCGATAAAATACACAAACAAACACCCGACATCATACACAATTCATATTGTGTTGTAAGAACAAAAGTACCAACTCAATAATGGTCGAATGGTTTTCGATAAAAATCTCTTAATAACACCACTAGACTGACTGACTGACTGAATGTTTAACATTATGGGACAACATTGTACTTTTTGTTTTGTTTATAATTATACCCTACACCATAATAGTCGGGAGGATATATTGGATTTGTGCTGATGTTTGTAACGCCCATAAATACTGGTCCAACACCCACCTTAAAGTATACCGATCGGCACAGAATCACTTTCTGAGTCGATTTAACGATGTCCGTTCGTCCGTCCGTCTGGCTGGCTGGCTGGCTGGCTGGCTGTCCATGTAAAGCTTGTGCGCAGAATACAGGTCGCAATTTTGAAGATATTTCACCTGACCCCCATACAAATGTCCTCCCGAAATTGGGGTTTACCGATCATAAATCTTTGCATTATGCAAGTATGCAAACATAATTTACTACAGATGAGTAGTAAATGAAGCTAAAGCATATCTACAAATTTCGTGAAGATCGGTCCATTATTAGTCGTAGCTCCCATATAAGGACCACTTCCAAAAATGACTTAAAAGAGCATAACTCTCTTCACTTTAACTTTTAAACGTATTTATATCGAGATAAAGTTTAACACACATAATATTTATATTCACGGAAGTCATGGCACTAAATCTCCCATATAGCGCCCATATCTGAAAAACTATTTTATTGGTATACCGGGTGTAGGGTATTATATGGTCTTGCTTGACCGACTATACTTTCTTACTTGTTTTTTTTTTCTTATTTATGGATGGTAAATATGTATGTATGTATGTGTCATTGTTGTCGTTGCTGCTTCTGCTGTTGTTGTCGTTACTGTTGTTTGTTTTGTTGTTGACAATAGAATTGAAATTGGAATTTACATGCAAATCCTCATACCGCATATTCATGCATACATACAATTCATAAAGACCCGCATACTTGTGGCACAGTAGAATTAGTGGTCAGTATAATTCATCGTCATTTGATTGTCCCCAATTTGTTTTCATCATCATTGTTCATTGTGCATTGACTAAATTGAAATACTCAGTATAAGTTTAAAATTGTTTTCAAGAATGCTGTTTAAAATATTGCATTCGATAATAAATATTTATTTTAGTAAAATTTAACTGTCTCACATTAACAAACCGTTCTGTCTAAAGCTAAAATTATGTTCACAAACCAATTATATTAGAGCAAATTATAATTTTGTTCACTGATTCTTATGATTCTTATGATTCTTTTGATCTTTTTCATTATTATTTATTCTGATATACTCATACAACACTTAGCGACTTAATGAAACAATCCTGGAATCATAAAAAATAAATATATACAGCTGCATTTTGTTAAAAAATGTTTTATTGAATTTTATTTGGATATGGTATCCAATGGATACCAATTTGTTTAGAAAATTATGCTCGTGAGAGTGATTTTCGGAAGTGGGTTATAAATAGACTCAGGTGTATGTAAGACTAGTACCTATACTTTTGGTCGATACGACCATTAACATTCAGGGTACCGGAAATCGATTTTATAGGATATTGGATGAATAAATTAATATTCTTAATTCTAATGAAACTAATAATTCTATTTTTATTTGATTTGATTTTGCTTTTTATCACTATCTTTTTTTCTGAATAAACATTATTTATTTGACCAGTTATTTCGTGGTTAATACTTTTTGCGGTTCTGCAAAAATTTTAATACTATATTTTCCCATTTCTTTAAATTTTTTTTAAAAATCAAAAATTATTTAGTCAATTTTTGTTTTCTATATAATATAGAACTATTTTTGATTGCTTATTCAATTAAATTAATCATCATAAGTCTTATGTTTTAGCCGCTTGAATTTTCCGGTTTTTCTGGTCTATTTGCACATGGTTTCTTTTTTTTTATTACATTAAGTTCGTATGAAATCAGTTGTTTACCCTTCTGGAGAGGTATGCCAATGCCACGTTTGAATTAGTTTGAATTTATAGTGCTACCGGCTTGCGATAGTGCGTCAGCTCTATTGTTCCCTTTAATGTCACGATATCTCCTCTAAAGACACTCTGCATTCTTAGTAAATCTTTTTTCGTCATCAGCAGATCTATCCGGTATCTTTCTCATAAAACCTAGATCGAAAACTAGTTCAGGAATCGAATAGTCAACTCAAACATTCATGTTCACGTTACTTAAAATTAGTCTGCCATTAAGTCTGGTGGTAACAGTGTCTTAGATGGAGTGGTCCTTAGTGTACCTGCTATCATAATCGCCACCATTCTTACGATAAGTTCGAATCTCCATGGCTATTAGTAAGGTGTCAATATTAAGTTTTCGTAGCAATGGTAAGTGTACGCCGGCTTGTAATGGACCTCGCACCACTGCTTTGGTGACACTCGAGCCTCCTAGAGTTTATATATAATGCAACTATGTTTAGTCTTCAGATAAATGTTAAGATCGTTGGGTTAATATCCAGTTGTATCATGGCGTTTATTATTAATTTTGGTTTAAAGCTTATTGAAGGCACCCCAATACCCAAAAAGGTAACTAATGTGTATTCTTTATATTTTAGAAATTTCACTACACATAAAGTCGTGAGTAGAAGGTATGAGAGCCTAATAGGTTTTAACTTGTTATCCTTAATATGAGATGCTTTTCCTCCTTTTGTATTTGCAGCATATACTCGTACATAGTGGTGGAAATTACATTAGTCTCTTCCTCGGATTTTATCATATTCAAAGTTATGCAGATAACGTACAAATTTACATTGGCAGTTCTGTAAAGATATTTGAGATAACGTGATTAAATTAAATAAGGACTTGGATAGTGTTTATAAATGGGCAACTGCCAATAGACTTTTAATAAATCCTCACAAATCCAAATGCATTATTATACACCGTAAAACGATTCGTATTAATACACTAATACCCCGACTTGCGTCGTTAATTGGGTCCGACCAAACGGGACGCAATGCGAAACAACGCAAATCGAATCACTTTTCTCCATATATTTGTATGGATTTTTCGTTAATTCGTTCCAGAAGAAAAACCCATGGTTCTTGCAATGTCAGCAGGTCTATCACCTGATTTAAAACGTTTTAAAATGTCTATTTTTTATGTTGTAATGTAATTTGTTTTCGCTTTTGACTCATTTTGTTGAGAGCAGAAATTTCTCTTACACCTTTTCGCACTAATATTTCTTGTAAACTGACACCAAAAATTTTAAAACGAGGTAAGCAGATGTCTTGTGTTTGACCAAAACAATTAAAAAGGGAAATCCCCTTTCTATGCACAAAATGTAATAGAAAACGAAACATTAACGACGCAATTCGAAGCCACAATTATGTATTTTTTCGACGCAAAACGAAACATCAATGACGCAATTCGAAGCCACTCAACTTTTTTTTTTTGATGACGCAAATCGAATCAACGCAAATCGGGTCGACGCAAAACGGGGTATTCGTGTAAAGCTAAGTTTAGACGATATGTTGAATGAGCATATATATGCTGACAGCCATATGATTAAAATAAGCAGCAAATTCCTATGTCATATGTTAGACGTTTACACGATATGTTGAAAGTAGGAAATTTTTTGATGTCAGCATATGTCAGCAAATGAAATGTCAACATAAGAGTTAGCATACGATTTTTGTGTTTATACGATATGTTGAATTGTATGTGGTGCTACATATGCTGAGTCGTATAAACATTTGTTTGTGAAATTATTCAGTTTGACAACATTTTTTAATTATTATTCAACTTCTGTATTTTATGTGTAATTTTTGAAATAAAATTATATAATAAAAATAATATCAATAAAAAAAAATCATAAATGATGACGTGGAAGGAAATTGGTCTAGCTATTGTTTGTACAGTGCTGATTTTGGATGACGATGAAGTGGAATTAAAAGCCAAAAGACGCAGAGTTTGGCAAAAGAAGTGGGTAGAACGACGAGAGGAAGAAAGTTATGTAAAATTATACAAGAAATTGATATAAAAAATAGAGCATATTTTATTGTAAAAAACAGCAATAATAATAAATAATAAAATATTGTAGAACTTACCAACAAAATCGAGAAAATTTTGTAGGAAAATTTTGTCTTAAAGCACACTTCAAGCCTACTTTATTTTTTATAAATACTGCAGTAAATATGCAAATAATGCACGAAAACATGTAAGACATTTATAACAATTTATTGTTTATTTCCAGAGACCTGTGTCGATTCATTTGAACAATGCCGCCGGCCACTATATTGCGTTTTGTGTTCTTGTGTGTGTATGTTTGTAGGTACATATGCCACAAGAAGTGTATTTACATAAAAAAAACTATCGGCGGCTGGGCTTAAAGGTCGTGATACACTATCCTACAATATCGTAGGATTCATTTACTGGAAAATCTGACCGATTTCTATCACACTCAAAAAAAATCGCAACAAAAAGATTCAAAAACATATGTTTTTGTTAATGTAAACAAACGCAGTTTTCCGCCATTCAAATAAATGTTTGTGTTCAATTATTGTGTTGATATATGTGAATATAATAAATTGTATAAACTATACAAACAATTAAAAAATTTTAAACGTCTGTTCTTTAGATTATAATTTGCGATTTAAATCAATGAAGCCGACATTGTTGTTTTCTTATCAGCTTTTATGAAAATACAACTCTGATCGCATAGACACTATCGCATATGCATATGAATTTGCCATATGCTGAAAAGCTTGCATACGCTTTTCAACAAATAACATGTCTGTCAACATACGCAGGAAATTTGTCAAACACTAATAATATGCTGTTTACACGATATGCTAAAATTACCAACATACGTTTGTTGGCATTGTTAACAAAGTGTTAGCACATGTTGTTAAACATACGTATGCTGAAAAAATTTTGCGTTTACACGATATGTAAGCACTTGCAACAAATTTTTTAGCATAAATATGCTGATTCAACATATCGTCTATACTTAGCTTAATATAAACATTGATATAATGCTTAATAATGAAAAAATTGAATGCGTAATTTCAGCAAAGAATCGTGGTGTTATTTTTAATAACAATTTAGACTGGTCTACCCATATTAATAAAACTGCATCAAACATTTACTTAATATTACGTGGACACCCAATACTTTACGCCCTTAAAAATTAAAATACTTATCGCCAAAACATACTTTTATATGGTTGTGAGTTGTTTTCAAGCTGCGACTCTCGAAGTAAAATTGTATTAGAGAAAACATGTAACAATAAATTCAGATACGTTTTTGGTTTAAGAAAATTCGATGGAATATCCCGGTTCTCAAATAAACTTTACGATATGACACTTAAAAATCTCTTGGATATGAAAGTATGTGTTGCAAATGCTACATAAAATAATATATACGAAGAATCCTCCATATCTGTACAACCGATTAATTTTTGCAAGGTCTAACAGAGGGAATAAGATAATTCCCTTTACACACCGCAGCCTGATATCTGAATATCAATTTTTTATTCATTCTGTCCGTCTTTGGAACCTACTTTCTAATAACGTTCAAACAAACAACAATGTGAACGTATTTAAAAATCTATTATAGCCGAATTCTCGGTCATTAGTTAACCATTGCTAAACTAAAATACTAACTATTGTTTAACTATTACTTGTTATTCATATGGCATTAGTGAAGTATTTGCCATTAGCTAACTAAAGACTGTGAATTCGGCCATTAGTCAATTAGTCAATCTGTTTAAATATATTTAATTTTTTTTATTTTATATTATTTTACTTTAACTTAGATTAATTTATTTCTAATTAAATTAAAATTTATTTTAAATTATTTTTTTTAATTTTATCCCATTTTTTTATAAATAATTTTTATTTTATTTTTTTTTAATGCTAAATTGTGATAATCTATTTATGTTTTAAACAAATATAATTCCTTCACTGTAATTAAAGGGTGGTTAAATTGTAAGGGCCGATGTTAAATGTGAACCACACCTAAACGCCAAGCTTTTTTCCGAATTTTATTTGACATTTGTCAATTTCAGACTTACTCAATTTGAACCATGGAGAGATACACAATCTAACAACGTGTTAAAGTTATCCAGACTTATTATGAAAAGGGGCGTTCAAATCAAAATGCATATCGTGCACTTCGTGATTTTTTTGGTCAATTTGATCGTCCAAATGTGCGTACAATCGCAAAAATCGTGGAAAAATTCGAGCAAACCGGGTCTGTAGAAGATTTGAGAACACCAGTGCATGCTCGTACAGCTCGTACTGCAGAAAATATTGCTGCTGTTCGCGATAGTGTGGCTGAAGAGCCGTCCACCTCAACTCGTCGTCGTGCCCAACAATTGCACCTCTCACGCTCGTCGTTGATGAACATTATGCATAAAGACTTGCATTTACACGCTTACAAGGTGCAATTGGCTCAAGAACTAAAGCCTCTTAACCATTCCAAACGTCGTGAATGGGCAGAATGGTGGCAAGAAATGGCAACAGTGGATGATCAATTTTCGAAGAAAATCATCTTCAGTGATGAGGCACATTTTCACCTCAGTGGATTCGTCAATAAACAGAATTGCCGCATTTGGGCGAATGAGAATCCAAGAGTGATTGTCGAAAAACCAATGCACCTACAAAGAGTGACTGTTTGATGCGGTTTATGGGCTGGCGGCATCATCGGGCCGTATTTTTTCCAAAATGAGGCCGGTCAGGCAGTTACTGTGAATGGTGTTCGCTATCGTGAGATGATAACGAACTTTTTATGACCCGAATTGGAAGACATGGATGTGGACGATATGTGGTTTCAGCAGGACGATGCCACTTGCCACACAGCTAACGAAACAATGACTCTTTTGCGCAACAAATTCAATGGCCGTGTTATCTCACGTAATGGCGATGTCAATTGGCCGCCAAGATCATGTGATTTGACACCGTTGGACTTTTTTCTTTGGGGTTATTTGAAAGAAAAGGTGTACGTCGATAAGCCAGCAACAATTCAAGAGCTAAAGGATGAGATAATTCGGCACATTAACGGCATAGAACCTCCATTATGCCTCAAGGTCATCGAAAATTTGGAGGTGTGCCGCCGTGGTCGCAGCGTCCATTTGGCCGATATTTTGTTCCATACATAATTGAGTAATACCAATATATCATAATAAAATAAAATTACAATAATTTCCTAAATAGTTTGTGTTTTATTCAAAATCAACATCGGCCCTTGAAATTTAACCACCTTGTTGTGTAGGATTGTAAAATTACAAATTACAAAATTAAAACTACATGTTATAAACCTTTTATTTATCTCAAGCTTTAATGTTATAAATGTATTCACTAAAATTTTATACCAAGAAATAACTTGTTACGTTAACTGCGGGACCAAAATGTGAGTTAAAAGAAACGTCAGGTTTATAACTATTAATTTTAAATTAAATTTAATTTCAATTGTGCAGCATGTTCAGGAACAATTAACATAATACAATTTAAAAACTTTATAAGCCTGACCTCTAACTCAATAAGCTAAAATAAAGTCATAATATATGTATGTCAGAGACAAACGATAAGCGTAATTAAAAAACAAATTCAAATATTAACTGATATAAGATGTAGTTATAAATCTTTTGCATAAAAAGACATTATAGAAAAATAATTTCATTTGTTTCCTTTCCTTTTTCCTTGTTTCCTTTGAATTATTATACTTACATATACTAATAATAAATTCAAGCCAGAATATAATTATCCGATATCAAAAATAATAATTTCTATTTATGCCCTTAGTATATTAGGTTAGTGCTGATATTTGTAACATCCAAAAACGTTATACCACTGTGCTCATGAGCATTTTCTGTGTCGGTTAAGCAATATCTGTTCTTGTAATCCAACAATAGATCGAAACTTAATAAAGAACCAGTAATTCTACGAAATTTGATTTAAGTTTTTTTTTTATCACAATCGGTTCATTATTTGTCTTAGCTCCCATACAACTAATATCTCATAAATGTCCTAATAGATATCCACATAAAATCAATCAAAACTAAGTTTTCTAATAGCCTAACTAACTTATACTACGAAATTCAGTATTGATCAGTCCATAATTTACACTAGCTCCCATATTAAATATATTTCCTTTGCACCAAGTAATGACTTCCGTTGTTTCTGGATATATAGTAGAGAAAACTTTGGGGATAAAGACGATCCAGTAAGATGTCAATTAATGGGTAATGGGACATGAGGCAGTTCTTAAGGAATATTATTAGTCACGGCATGAGAGTATTAATCGTCAATCAATCCTGTAAGTTCGTTGGAATAATATCGTCTGAACTTGCAGAATTAACAATACCGTATCCACCTGACGAATTAAAGGGATGGAAACTTTTGACTTCACATCTAATGCGACGCTCTGTGTTTTCTTTATACTGTATAAAACTTTGTGTTTATGCTAGATTAAATATTTTTAAATTTTAAGCAGCTGTATTCGAACGCGATTTATATTACTGTTATAGTATAAGGGAATAGGCGTAAGCATTATGACGATTTTGAAAAATATACCATCCACTTCTAAATTTTATGAATATTCAATTTTATTTTTTTATGAAAACGTAAAATAAAAATATTCCATGTCAACAGAAATATCCTCAATGTTGTTTGTGTGAAATTACGTTAAAATCGACCAAATGAATTATGGATCGGACATTAATTTGTTTAGAATATGTTTAGTTTAGTTTGTAATATTATTTGGCAATTTAAATAATAAAATCCTACAAAATGTCTTCAAAATTTATTTATTTAATAACTATTAATAACTATTATTATTTAATAACTATTAAATAAATAAATTTTGAAGAAATGTTGCTGTTTACACGAGTTTGAAGCATTTTGAAGTAAATCTAGCTTTGGTCGCTACTCAACATACAAATACTTCTTTACACTACTTATGTTCTGTTATTATATCTACGGTATCATGACACCGTGGCTAAAAGAGTTGCACTTAGTAGTTGGACAGAAAAGAATTAAATTAAAATTTATAATGAATGCGTAAAGAGATGATATCAGCAGAAAGTGAAATGGAAACTAAAGTGCTTACTTAACTTAAATTTAAAAAAATTAAAATAATTAAAGTAGTTGGGTAGAATATTAGAAAACAAGTAACTTAAGACTTCTGATTGTCTCCATTAATATAATAGACATACATATTTATTTTTCGGTTCAAAATTTCAAGTGGAATGCTGTCAAAATACATGTTAAAAAAATAAACATGAAATTTTCATGAAAAAATGTTGCAGAAACATGTGAAATGTATCTGGCAACATTATTTTTTCACAGCGAAATAATTAAAGTAGCAATTGTTTCACGTGGAATTTTTATCCAAAAGCTCTTCTGTCGCAACAACAATATCTATTACTTGTTGTTCTGCTGCACAAGCGGCTAGTAATATTTGTTTATTCATTTTTATTTAAAGACTTCGATTCAATTTAATTTATTTATTTATTTTCGATTTAAATTCACAAAAAAGCAATTCATATGTGTTTTGTTTACATAAGTAAAACAATGTGGCGTATTTTCAATTAAAAAAAACGTCAAATTATGTAAATTCGCGTGATAGGCAACATTGGCTATACGTCAAATTTTCCGTATGAAATAATTAATGTTGCTCAACATTTTTCCCAAATTTGAACAGAGTACTAGGCTTAAGGATGAATACCTGCGTATACACATATATGTACATTTTTTTCTGTTACTTGCATTTTTTTTCGTTTAAAGCATTTCACTCTTGCGAAATTTGTTGAGCAATATCAATTATTTCGTTTGAAAATTTGGACAATTAGCAAGTGGTGACAATGCCGCGATTTAGAAGAAAATTGTCGTTTTTATTGCCCTTAGGTATGCAACATTGTTTCTTTTATGTAAACAAAAACCATATGTTTTTGGCTGTTTTTTTCAATTTCGTGCGAAATAAGTGCCGCTTACATTATTTCACAGTTGGAAAAAAATGTTGCCATATACATTTTTTTGTTTAAAAAACATGCTGCCAGAAACATTTCGTAACTTTTCACAATAAGAACAGAGTACAACTTCAGCAGCATTAGTTCGCATTTATTTTGCATCAATTTTTTTTATATGGGTACCATGCTTAAGAACGAATGGGTGAATCCATCTTAAGAAAATATACAACTTTCTTATTTGACAGAAAAACCAACAACGAAAACATGGACTAAAAATACGCCATGAATTATAATATTTTGGCACCAACCAACAAATACATATTGAATAAATAAAAATATTTTTAAAGTCTGCTAAAGGAATTGAAATTAAACAAAAAGTGTTTAGTTGAAACCACAACAACATGCAAATTTTTCTTATATTTTCTCTTAATTTACAACATTGTTTCTGTGCTTTGTTCTTGTAACATAATATTTACTAATTTTGTAATATTTTTCCTCATAATCATCAGAGTTTGTTATATTTTATGTTTTGCTTTTCTTTTTATGTTTTATTTGCTCAATTTTTTCATTGCATATAAACCGGCGCTAAGAAGGATATTCGCACTTGGTTTAATGACCTCTGTGCTTTGTTTCAGCTATTACGAATGGTTGGTTATTAAACAACTCTAGAGTATAAAACAGTCTGCAAACTATAATTTTTCTAACTTTATCAAACCCTCTATACACAGTCACTCGCACACACACACTCACAAATGTTAGCAAAAACAGAGCGCACAAAGAATAAATTATTTGAATTAAAACTGTATCTATGTATATCGTAATAGCAAAAAAAAATAATTAAAAATTATTTTTTAAAAATTCTAAACTAAAAATAATTTGTTCTCCCTATCTACGATACTGATATGAATAGTAACATAACAGATCTAGCTCAAAAACTTAAATAAACCGAAAATGGATGTGGCGTGGAATCTTCTCGACCACTTACATAGGTACATAAAAAAGCGAATTTGGTAATCGGTGACTCTCTTTAGACATGAAGGTGTTTTTTACTGTGTTATCGATATGGTTCTGACAATCAAACACATTTGTAGAATACGCATTCTTTCTATAACACCTCATCGGTTTGTGATCAACTGACCGTCGTTTTCATTTATGCAATAAAATCCAATGTCCACAAACAAAAATATATTTTCATAAATATATCACAATGCATTGTGAAAATATGACATGACATCTAAAAATTTAAGTCAAAGAAATAAATTAATCAGATTGTGATTGAAAATGCAATGTAAAATGTATGAATTCCTTCAAGTTTCATTGACCTTATAGCAAACTTCAGATGCTTATTATGTGTGAGTTTGGGATGTCATCGTATTTTCCTTGCTGTTAGTTATAGTTTTTTTTATACAATTCACTTGGTGTTTTTGATGCTCGCATCTATTTGCCTATTTAGACCTGCATTATAACCTTTCATAATATTTTTCGTTAGCCCTAAAGTTAAGACTACTGTAACAACTACTTGACCAGTATTGGCCTGGATAAGTTCTATATTATTTACTAACCGTATTTATAGTTAATTTTATAAAGTTAAGGGATTTCATACATTCGGTCAAAATCAAACTGAAAAATTTCGAGAAACTCAACTTGGAGTATATAGGTATATATATAGCTATCTTGTCCCCTTCAAAGTAATCCCCCTCAGATATAATACACTTTTGACATCGTTTTTTCCAATCCTCGAAACACATCTGATACGCGCATTTTAGTATCGCCAGCAGCTCCTGTTTCGATTTTCTTTTGTCTCCTCAATCGCAAAACGCTTTCCTTTCATCGGTGTCTTTAGTTTTGTGAAGAGGAAAAAGTCAACGGGGGCCAAGTCCGGGGAATACGGTGGTTGAGGCATGATAATGGTATTGTTTTTGGCCAAATTTCACGCACAAGCATCGATGTGTGAGCTGGTGGGTTATCATAGTGCAAAATCCATGATTTTTCCTTAATTCTGTGCGTTTTTGACGAATTGCTTCGCACAAACGGCGCATAACTTCAAGGTAGTATTCCTTATTGACCGTACGACCATTGCAGTCGAAGAAAACTCACTTTTTCATTCACATTTGACCGAACTTGACGTGCTTTTTTCAGACTTGGCTCTTCTGGACGTTTCCATTGAGATGATTGGGCTTTGGTTTCAATGTCATAGCCATACACCTATGATTCGTCACCAGTTATGACCTTCTTGAGGAAATCTGGATCGTCGTTGTTCAACAGCACCCGAGCGATGTCCATGTTTCTGCTAAAAATTTAGCAATTTTGGAACAATCTTTGCTGCCGCACGTTTAATGTCTAAAACATTCGCAAAAATTGCTTGGCATTAGCCGAACGATATGCCAACATCATCATCAACCTCTCTGATAGTGATTCGACGATTATCCAAAATATTTTCTTCACTGCTTCTATGTTTTCATCGGTTGTTGATGTTCTCGGCCTTCCTTAAACCTGTTATACCAGAATTGAACTTGTGTTCTGCTCTAAGTAGACTCGCCATACGCCACAGTCGACATTTGAATTGTCCCCGCGCATTTAATTTCATTTTTACACAAAACTTAATAGAGTTTCATTGATCCATTTTTTCGAATAGTAAAAAAGCGAAGAGCACACCAAAACATAACAGTCATGTGTACCAACATAACAGAAAAAAATGCGAAAATCGAACATACGTAACTCACGAAATTTGAAAATAACGGTTATTTTTTGATCAGCCGTCGTATGTGTATATAAGAATATATTCTTTCTTCGTCAATTTGAAAACAAAGAATTGACACTACACCGGTGTCAACTTTAACACTGATTTTTAATCAACACTTATAGCAATTGAATTAATTTACACCTACATATGTACTCGTATGCTTAATTACTTTATTTTTTACATTAATTTAAGAAAATTGCATTTTTTTTAAAAAGTACAAATGTTGTAAACAAATGGTGTCAAAAAAAGTTGCATTTAGATTTTTCATCTTTGTGTTTCCCCTAATAATGCTTTAGCGTGTAAGTAAACTCATGAAAAAAACATAACAATGTAGGTATATGATAATTATTTGCTAAATGTGTAGGGTATTATAAGTTCGAATTGAACTTTATTCAATACTTTTACATATTTCTTGACTTGATGAGATCGCTATTCTGTTTTTTGCTTACTTGCCACTTGCATTACCTTAGAGATTTTGTAATTTTTTCTTTTAGTTTTAATGAGCTTTTGCCTCATGAATAATTAAGTTTTTGCTTAGTTTATATAAACAGTTTTTCTTTGTTTTTTTTTTTTGCTTTTGCTTTTCATATTGTTCTGTGTCCTTCATTGAAGTATTTGTTGAATATTTATGTGGAGTAAACAGTTATTTGAAAAGTTAGAAATGGATGATTTAAATTTTAACTTGAGTTCTAGCTACAACCGATTGTTTCGTTGTGACTTTTATTCGAGGAGAAATAAAACAATATATTATTTAATATTGAATTGAAGAAATTGTCGATTATTAAATTTTACAAACGTTTATTAAGACAGATTTGCATATAAAAATTTGCTTAATAAATGTTTGTTAAATTTAATAATCGTTTTTGAATAAGGGGGCAACCCCTTATTTATGATGCTCAGTGTTGCCAGAAAATGAATTTCAAATTATGCTAAAACTTAAAAAACTAAGTGCTAAAATGTTCTACTTGTTTTAATATATTAAATCAAAAATGTCCGTGTTCATTTACTTGCCACACCAAAACAAATTTAGTAAATATTAATAAAAGTTATTTTTTATTTATCCAAAAGTTTTTTTAGAGTAAAATAGTAGAAAATTTTTCGAGAAACAAATTGTTTTTTATCAAGCAAATTATGCTAAAAAGCATTTAGCATAATTGTTAAAAATTTCAATGCATTTTCGAGAAACAAAATGCTAAATCTTGCACTGAAAGTGCTAAAATGGCAACACTGATGATGCTCCATGTTGCGCCCATTATTTGACACGAGAATAAATAAAGCTGCATTTGTTTTATATTAGCAGAATATAACGGGTATGATTTATAATACAAATGGAAATAAATTTCAAGAAAAAAAGTATTAATTTAAAAATATAAAATAAGTTTGAATCCTTAGGAAAAACTTTAATAATTCCAGAACCAGTTCTAATAGTCATTTGGCGTTGCGGCCAATGCCTGTTACAACAGCTATGAGAAACGGTTAAGAACTCTTAATATTTATTTGTACATACATGTTACAAGTGGCTTGTATTTATTCGTATATAGATTTATGAATTCGTCTTATTATTTTTATTATTCTAGGCTTTACGTTAACCTGGTGTAATTCAATACAAATATATCAAATAATAAATTTGGAGTCAATGCGGCAATGGGCGCGATTAAAAATAATATTTCTGTCCTAAACACTGAAAGAAATTACATTAGTTTCTAAGAAAAATTGGTAACTTCATGTTAAGAACCTGTTATATTTTTAAAGCTTTATTTTTATATGTATAGTGTTACGTTTTTATCTTTTAAAAACGGTGGTTCATTTCCTTTAAATAAACCGGAATCATTTTAATTAATTTGTTTTTGTGACCAATGTTTATAATTATTATAATTTTTAAGGAGTTTCCTTCAGGCTAATTTGGTCAAATGTTTGTTTCCAAACGTAATCATTTTAATTGCAAAATAAAAGCGTCAAGTACTTTAAAGAAAATATAGCGAGTGTTTATTTATTTAATGTACACAAAAACAATTTTAATGAACACTGTATTTTACACCACACCTAAAGCCTAGTACTCTGTTCAAAATTTCAAGTGAAATGCTGTCAAAATACATGTTAAAAAAATTCACATGAAATTTTCATGAAAAAATGTTGCAGAAGTAGTACTCTGTTCATTTTGTGAAAAACATGTGAAATGTGACTGGCAACATTATTTTTTCACAGCGAAATAATTAAAGTAGGAATTGTTTCACGTGGAATTTTCTGTCGCAACAACAATAAATATTACTTGTTGTGCTGCTGCACAAGCGGCTAGTAATATTTGTTTATTCATTTATATTTAAAGACTTCGATTCAATTTAATTTATTTATTTATTTTCGATTTAAATTCACAAAAAAGCAAATCATATGTGTTTTGTTTACACAAGTAAAACAATGAGGCGTACTTTCAATTAAAAAAACGTCAAATTATGTAAATTCGCGTGATAGGCAACATTGGCTACACGTCAAATTTTCCGTATGAAATAATTAATGTTGCTCAACATTTTTCCCAAATTTGAACAGAGTACTAGGCTTTAATAACAGTTTGAGGGCGGTTGATGTTCACTTCAACGATGAGTCACAGTAAACTAAACTCCTTTAATTGACCCTGTAAGTCAATTTGTACACCAATCATAATTTCTGGATGGTTCGGATATTAGAATGTTCATGACTGCAAATCTAGAATGTTCATGTCTAGAATATTCAGGCAAAAGCATGGCACTCTGTTCATCATTTCGTGCGAAATACTATCAAAAGACCATATAAAAAAAATTGATGCGAACTAATGCTGCTGAAGTTGTACTCTGTTCTTATTGTGAAAAGTTACGAAATGTTTCTGGCAGCATGTTTTTTCAACAAAAAAATGTATGTGGCAACATTTTTTCAAACTGTGAAATAATGTAAGCTTCACTTATTTCACACAAAATTTAAAAAAAAACCAAAAACATATGGTTTTTGTTTACATAAAAGAAACAATGTTGCATACCTAAGGGCAATAAAAACGACAATTTTCTTCTAAATCGCGGCATTGTCACCACTTGCTAATTGTCAAAATTTTTAAACGAAAACTTAATATGTTGCCTTGCTCAGCAATGTTTATAACAGGGTTTATA
Organism: Bellardia bayeri; assembly: GCA_950370525.1. NCBI lineage: Eukaryota > Metazoa > Arthropoda > Insecta > Diptera > Calliphoridae > Bellardia > Bellardia bayeri. The sequence goes on along the minus strand of OX493268.1, from coordinate 40,189,174 downwards.
ACAGGTTCTCAATAATGTTTATAAATAGAAAATTCTACAAATGCAAATGTTGCTAAACAAGTTGAATATTAGTAAACATGCTATATGTTGATACCGGCCGTTAATTTTAAACTGCAATACAATTTCGAAACAATATTCAATATTATTTTATACCAAAAAACAACATGTTGCGTCAACTGCGGCACAAAAATATGAGTTCACAGAAACGTCAGGTTCATTAACTATTAATTTAATTCGTGTAGCATCAACAAATAATTTTGAGCAATTAACATAATACAATTTAAAAACTTTAAAAGTCTAAAATTAAAGTCATAATATATATCAGAGACAAATGATAAGCATAAAAAGACATTCAGGTATGTGATGCAAAATGATCGTTTTGAAAACGCAAATCAATTCTGAAAACGATATAGATGTGATGAATATTGATTGGTTTCATATTCCAATTTTTGTTTCAATCCATTTTATTTTTTAAAAAATGCTACAACAATACCTAAGAAATACAACTCTGCATTTGTTTACGACAAATTGAAAAATATATAAAAATTTACATTTTATAATTATTTTTAAATAAAAGTGTTTAAAATAAACACAAAAAAGTTAAAATGGCGTTTGTTGTAGCAGCAGCTGCAGGATAAATCGAACCCTTTGGACCTTCCTGAAGATATAAAGGGTGGTTAAATTGTAAGGGCCGATGTTGAATGTCAACCACACCTAAACGCCAAGCTTTTTTCCGAATTTTATTTGACATTTCTCTATTTCAGACTTACTCAATTTAAACCATGGATACACAATCCAACAACGTGTTAAAGTTATCCAGACTTATTATGAAAATGGGCGTTCAAATCAAAATGCATATCGTGCACTTCGTGATTTTTTTGGTCAATTTGATCGTCCAAATGTGCGTACAATCGCAAATATCGTGGAAAAATTCGAGCAAACCGGGTCTGTAGAAGATGTGAGAACACCAGTGCATGCTCGTACAGCTCGTACTGCAGAAAATATTGCTGCTGTTCGCGATAGTGTGGCTGAAGAGCCGTCCACCTCAACTCGTCGTCGTGCCCAACAATTGCACCTCTCACGCTCGTCGTTGATGAACATTATGCATAAAGACTTGCATTTCCACGCTTACAAGGTGCAATTGGCTCAAGAACTAAAGCCTCTTGACCATTCCAAACGTCGTGAATGGGCAGAATGGTGGCAAGAAATGGCAACAGTGGATGATCAATTTTCGAAGAAAATCATCTTCAGTGATGAGGCACATTTTCACCTCGGTGGATTCGTCAATAAACAGAATTGCGCATTTGGGCGAATGAGAATCCAAGAGTGATTGTCGAAAAACCAATGCACCCACAAAGAGTGACTGTTTGGTGCGGTTTATGGGCTGGCGGCATCATCGGGCCGTATTTTTTCCAAAATGAGGCCGGTCAGGCAGTTACTGTGAATGGTGTTCGCTATCGTGAGATGATAACGAACTTTTTATGGCCCGAATTGGAAGATATGGATGTGGACGATATGTGGTTTCAGCAGGACGATGCCACTTGCCACACAGCTAACGAAACAATGACTCTTTTGCGCAACAAATTCAATGGCCGTGTTATCTCACGTAATGGCGATGTCAATTGGCCGCCAAGATCATGTGATTTGACACCGTTGGACTTTTTTCTTTCGGGTTATTTGAAAGAAAAGGTGTACGTCGATAAGCCTGCAACAATTCAAGAGCTAAAGGATGAGATAATTCGGCACATCAACGGCATAGAACCTCCATTATACCTCAGGGTCATTGAAAATTTGGACCATCGGATGGAGGTGCGCCGCCGTGGTCGCGGCGCCCATTTGGCCGATATTTTGTTCGATACATAATTGAGTAATACCAATATATCATAATAAAATAAAATTACAATAATTTCCTAAATAGTTTGTGTGTTATTTAAAATCAACATCGGCCCTTGAAATTTAACCACCCGTTATAAGTAAAGTTTTTGTTATTTTAAATACATATTTTCATATATTATTTTTATACAGATTTATTCAATGCTACCGACTAAATAAAGAAGGCTTTATAATGATTTTGAATTTAATTGGGCAAAACTATGTGAAGACATCAATACCACTTACACTGCAATTGGTGGCTGTTTTAAGATTTTTTGCAGAAGGCTCCTTCCAGAGATCTGTTGGAAATGATGCGCATATTTCAATGCACCGAACAACAGTTTCAAAACTACTGACAACACTCCTACCTTGCTTAGAAAGAAAACTTTGTAAGAAATTTATTAAAGTAAAATCAATAGATGAAGATTTGAAAACATCAAAAAAGTTTTTTTATGAAAAGCATGGTATACCAGGTATTGTTGGATGCATAGGCGGAACGCATATTTCAATTAAAAGGCCAACCAATGAGGAATACCTTTACTTTAATAGAAAGGGCTATTACAGCACAAATGCCATGATTGTAAGTATTTGGTTTTATTAAGTGTACATATACCATTTCGATTATAATATTTATATTTAGATATGTGATTATAAAACAAATATTAAGAGTGTTGATGCCACAAGGCCTGGAGCAAGCCACGATTCATTTGTATGGAATATGAGCAAATCTCGAAACTATTATGAATCTAGATATGAAAATGGTAAAATTGGATCGTGGTTATTAGCTGATTCCGGATATGCCCTCGAAGCATTTGTTATGACGCCTTACAGGTCTCCAAATACAATTAACCAGCAAACTTTTAATAGAAAACATGCCTCGGCAAAAAATGTTGTGGAAAGGATCATTGGAATATTAAAGAGTAGGTTTAGATGCTTGTCTCGCACTCTGTGGTATTCACCATCAAAGGTTGTTCAAATTATTAATATCTGTTGTGCTTTGCATAATCTGTGTAGGTATCTTCCTAAAACTTAAAAAAGTTGCTGAAATTGTGCAAGAAATAGATGATGATGACACCGCAGCACACGAGGAAAATAATGAACAGGGCGATGAAGCTGTTCAAGGAAATATCGTTGTAGTAAGAAATAATATTGCGAACAGTTTATTTTTATAATAAACATATAAAACACTATTTTAAACACAAAACAATTCACTTTTCTTAATGGTATAATAGTAACAAAAAAATTAATTCATTTATAATAATGTAAAAAAAAGGTAAAATAAAATAAATCTACAATTGTATATTTGTACATATAATCAGTTTTAAAACGTATCTTTTAATTGGTCTAGTTCTAATTGCTTTTGTTTTATTTCAACGTCTATTTTTTTTGAGTTTGTTTTTTTCTATTGCTGCGTTTTCCATTAGTTTGTGGTGACGGTTAAACTCGCTGGTGAGGTTCGTGGACAAACTTTCTACGGATTTGTAGACACGTCTAACGTTGCTTCCTATTAATATTATATTCTCATTAGTTTTCTCTAAAATTTCGGAAAACTTTTTTAATGATTCGGAGAATTCTTCCCCTCTCTTCGTATCATTTTTAATATACTGTTTTAATCCGTCTTTTATGTTATCTGACGTATTTTTAAACTTCGGTTTATACCTTTTAGACGTACCAGGATTTCCATCTATATCTTCGGATTCTTCTCTGTTTCTTTTACCACAGGTGTCCGTATTGCTTAAGTTTGTATTTTTATCGTCTTCAAAGGATGATGAAGAACTTTCCTCGCTGTCACCTCCTGCAGATTTTGCGTTTGCAATTCCTTCAACAAATGCATACAAACCACATACTTGGCCCACTGTTTCCTCCTTTTTTAAGATATATATTTGGTTATACGGACCACCACCTGTTGCCACAACTTCTTTCTTGTTAATTGAAATTTTCTTTTTTACAGCTGCTTTCCAACATGTCCATATCTTCAAAGCATTAAATTTAGTTCATTTATTAATAATTATAAAAAAAATATTTTAAGTTACCTTTTTCCATTCAGTTAAATCATGTATTGGCGGATCTAAACTATTCAGTTCCTTAACTAAATCCTTCCACAAATTCTCCACATCTATTTTATCACTTCGTGTGAATCCCCTGGCCAAATCCAAATGATTTTGCATAAATTCTATTAATGCGTCATCTTGTCTTGAATTTTTGTGCATTCCCCTTTTATACGTATAAAAAATTATAATTTATTAAACCTGCACTGTCATAATTCGTTCTAGAGTTAAGCCAAAAAAATTACTTACATTTTTTATGTATGAAAAAAGAAAACAGACTATTGCCACAAACTTGATTTAAAAACAATTTCAAACTGATTCTATTGTTTTTCATCATATATCAAAACTATTGCTTTTTACCTGAAACAAAATGCAATTTGAAATCAATAAGACAAAACGATGCCACATGCATCACACCTTTTATTGATTTTAAATCGTTTTTATGTCTTAATCGTTTTTCATCACATACCTGATTATAGAAAAATAATTTCCATTTTACCTGATTATAGAAAAATAATTTCCATTTTAGCATCATAAGTTAACTTTCATTTGTTTTCTTTGAATTATTATACTTACATATACTAATAATAAATTCAAGCCAGAATATAATTATCCGATATCAAAAATAATAATTTCTATTTATGCCCTTAGGTTAGTGCTGATATTTGTAACATTCAAAAATGTTATACCACTGTGCAAATGAGCATTTTCTGTGTCGGTTAAGCAATATCTGTTCTTGTAATCCAACAAGAGATCGAAACTTAATAAAGAACCAGTAATTCTACGAAATTTGACTTAAGTTTTTTTTTATCACAATCGGTTTATTATTTGTCTTAGCTCCCATACAACTAATATCTCATAAATGTCCTAATAGATATCCACATAAAATCAATAAAAACTAAGTTTTCTAATAGCCTAACTAACTTATACTACAAAATTCAGTACAGATCGGTCTTTAATTAACAGTTACATTACATTACTTTAATGTGCATAAATCTCATAAAGATTCTGGTATCGAGAAGAACCTTGCACCAAGTAATGACTTTGGGTTGATACAAATAAAGAATACTTCATTCCTTTGTCCACAGATAAGTAATAATATTTTATTATACCTTACACCACAATAGTGGGTCGCATTTTTGAAGATATTTTGATAAAATTTAATACGTGCTATTTTTTCGGCCCAACGATGGATGGGATTGAAACTCGTGGAAATCGGTCCATTATTTCACCTGGTCCCCATACAAATGTCCTCCCGAAATTGGGGTTTACCGATCATAAATGTTTGAATTATGCAAGGAACCAAACAAATTTCAGCAAAAATGAGTGGTAAATAAAGCCAAATCACATCTACAAGTTTTGTGCAGATGGGTCCATAATTAGTCGTAGTTCCCATAAAGTGCATAACTCTTTTAGAAATGTTGGTATCCAAATAAAATTCAACAAAAATCAGTTTCATATATACAGACATTTTGACACTTAATTTTATAATGGTCGGTCCATATTTAGTAAAAACTCACATATAAGAGCCTCTCCGTAATTCCCTTTATCACCGTTATTCTTGTAAAAGTATTTAGATCGAGATAAAATATAACATACATAATATTTATATTCACAGAAATCATGACTCTAAATTTTTGGACGAACGGCACATAATAGGTCATGTCTCCCATATAGCGCACATTTCTGAAAAACTGTTCTATACATATACTGGGTGTAGGGTATTATATGGTCGGGTTTGACCGACTATACTTTCTTACTTGTTTATTAATTATAATAATTTTCACAATTATAGTCGAGAAAATAGCCATGATTTATTTTTTTATTGATTCTTATTAACTAATTTAACAGTCTTTTTTTTAATATTTGTATAAACACAAACATTTAATAAACAAATATAATAAATTGCCATCTCTTGTGATGGTTTTCTTTTTAGGGTTACGAAATTATTTTTTTATTTCCATTTATATTGCTGAATAAATGAAATATTCCATACAATTTTCATGTTTAGAATTTAATTTGGAAATATTTAAGTAATTGCCAAATAAATATTTTTGTAATTAAATTGTTTCTTGAACAAGATTTAATAATTCCATGAATAATTATTTTTAATTTAAATCTATACATTTTTTCTCTTATTGCTTTTACATGCATAGCTTTATGCCCAATATTATTAAGGTTAAATATTTCAACAATTTAATTTCAATAATTTTAAAATGTTTCGTTTTGTTAAAATATTTTATGTATACAATGTTTAACCGCATAAAAGCAATAATATTTTTGTAAATAATATAAAATGAAATTAATTTATGACCCACTTGAGTGCAATTTATTTAAATTGATAAAAAAATTTTACTTTGCAACAAAAAAATACGACACAATAGAGTTAAAAACACAGAACTAGAAACGAAAAAAAATAGTTCACCCCTTAAAAAATTATAAATGAACTACCAGATTCCACCCACCAGTGCCCCATTCATATCGCATGTTACAACGCACTCACACAGATACAACGAACATTAATATGAACATATGTACATAGCCGTCAACAAAAAAAAAAATGAAATTAAAGGATTTTTATGGAAAGCTTGAGGTACGAGAGGAAATGAAAATGAATTTCTATGCACAACAATTCTAATATGCAGACACGTACGTTTCAGCATTATTATTATCTTGACACAATAGTAACTGCAAGAGGACCAGAAAAATACAAATAACCCACAATATGCACTACGAATATGTACGAGTACTTGTAAGAAGAAACAAAAAAAAACTTAACTGCAAATGCAAAAATGTTGCATATTTTGTTTTGTGTACAAGAGTATGTTTGATAGTTTTTGAGCAATCATAGTTTTTTATGTGTCCTTTAACAAATGGAAGTCGAACTGGGATAGGTTATGTGGCACAATCGTGCCAATTTTTGACAATATAACATTTTAAATGGCACTACTGCAAAATCGATACTATTTTGGTACTTCTTGTACTCTTCAATGATTTTGAATAAAACAAAAAATTAAAAATTTCCCAAAGGGATGTTACAAGGTTTTCAATGTTAAGCAATTTTTAAAACATAAAGAAGTTTAATTCTTTACAGTTGTAGCTTTTTCAATACAAACTGCTTCTCAATAGTACTTCAGGACTCTTATGATTGATTAAGTACTATTCCAAGTTAAATAACTTTGCAAAAGGTAAATTTTTTATTCTATTTCGTACAATATACATATAACATAATATTACAATTGCCTCATTTTGAGTTTAGACAATCTCCGAGATTGTTGCAAAACAAATTGGGAAATAATCCAAAATACAAAGTGAAGTACAATTAAAATTGTTTCTGCTGTTTCATTCGTTTAAAGTTTTAGCTTGCCAGTTTTTGTTCCATCCACTTCGTTCACACGCGTATCTTTAATTCTCTCTTTACCATCAAGTTCCTACTTTTGTATGCAAATAACTACGCGTAAAATAAGGCGCTCTCTGCACAGCCAAAAATATTTGCCTTGAAGAATCAGAAATCAAACGTGTGAAAGCGAACTTTGTTGGAGTTCAAAATAGGATACCTTTAATTTACTTTCTTTAAACGCATGCAATTTTTTTGATATTTGCCTAAATTCCAAGAGGTTTATATATTATATATTGCAAAATAGCATTAATTGCGAATGTTGAAATTACATCATTTATAACAAACTGTAAGTCCGCTTTTACACTCTTCAATTCTGACTCGTCAATGCAAATATTTTTGTTTGGGAAGGGAAATGAGAATAAAAGGGGTACAAGCTTGACGGTACTAGTTAATTTTCTTATTTCCTTTTGTTCTTTTCTTTAATGCATGTTGATTTGCATGAAAAAGTAAGAAAATTGAATTGATGTGATTGAATGAAATGACAAGTTCAAAAGAAGAATTGAACAAAAACTGGTCAGCAGTGTGAAGCAGGACTAAGTAAGAGAGACCCAATGTGTAAAAAAAGCGAATATATGAATTAAAATATATTCTCATATGTATATGGGTCAATTAAAAAAAAAATGCAATTTTTGTGTCCCCGCACTTTACACTACTATTTGAGGTAAAAAAAAAAACAAAAACAAAAATGTGAGAGTGATCAGCGAGGAATATGTAACAAAAAAACGTAATTCTCGAATTTGAATGTTTGTTTTTTTTTTTTTTTTTTGATTATTCAGAATGGTGTTTTGTTTCTGCCTCTGACTGCTTCCATACAAAAGCATGTGTCCCCCGTTAGGATATTTAGTAAACAAAATAAAATAAAATCAAGAAAAAAGTAAATATGCAACATTTGATAACAGTTTCCGAATTTTTGCGTTTCTTTGTTGTGTTTTGATTCGTTATAGTCGTCAAAATCATTGCGAATCTGGCATTACAAATTTGGCATTGAGCGTCACTTTTTTATAAATCAAGTAATATTATTAGTTTTCCATCTGCATTTAAATAAAGTAAATAACGTAAGGAAAGTACAAACTTTAATTATTACAAACGTAAAGAAGCAAAAAAAAATCTATTAAAAAAGTGTGCTTAGTTTTTGTGAACACCATGCTAATTTTTTTAAAAGTGAATGTATTAACTGTAAAAAAATTTAAGTTGACAATCATTGTTTACATGGTTTCAACTCATTTTTTATAATTTGTGAATTTGAGAAATAAATTTCCTACGAAAAAAAAACAAAATAGGCAAACATTTCATGAGCATAACTTTTGATATATATTGCTTCCAGCGCTGCCAGAAGTAAGATTTTACCTTATTTTTTTAAGATTTTTTAACCGAAAAAAAAAGATTTTTAGTTTTGTCTAGACGAAGGTTAGGTTCAATTAAAAAAATCTTCTTTGTTCCCATTTGAAAAATTTAAACTAATCCATCTCAAAAAATGTACAATTTAGTATAAGAAAATGAATTTTTGTTGTTATTTTTTTGGTTAGTGTTAAATAAAATATGAATTGTTTTTATTATTTATAATAAAAAAAAACTATGTACTTATTTCCAAAAATAAGATTTTTTCTTCAAAAATAAGACTTTTTTTGGCGAAATTAAGATTATTTGCTGAAAATTTCTGGCAGCCCTGATTGCTTCATATCTTAAAATGCTTAATTTTGATTTTATTTTTTAATTTTCAAGAGTAAAACAACAAAATTAACAGCGGCTGAGAGACCATGGAGATATTGAGAGAAAATAAAGCTCGATAAAGCGCGTAGTGACGAATATAAAAGAAAGAAGAAAGGTATATTGAGTTTAATTTTAATTGTTACTGACTGATTCTGTTTTTGCCACAAACTTAATTCGAAAGTTGTAAAAATAAATGAGAATGAAAAAAAACAAAGCCGCTGGTCATTTCATGAAGTTTATACAGATTCAGAATAAGAATTCGCATGAAAATTTATAAATTAATGATATATTTATTTAGTGAGGCATGAGTTCATTAAATTTAATTTGATGAAATTTTATTGAAATGTTTTCTTTTTTCTCTTTTGGGAAAAGTCAACTAACTCCTGCAACAGAATTGTGTGAATTTCAAAAATTTTGAAACGTTAAATATGTACATATGTATGTAGTTTACTCTGCTTAAATGAAGCCAGCAAGCCATATGAGTCCGAAAAGAGTCTTTTCTGACATCTTTTTCGGAGCGTTAACGCTCTTTATGGGTCCAAAAACCAATCAGAATTGCTCCGATCATTACATTCGAAAATTGTCCGTCAGAAAGAGCTCTTAGATAAAAAAGAGCCTTTTATGGGGGTTTTTTTGGGCTCTGTGTAATCTTGTTTTTATCATTCTTGTGTGGAACAGTTATGTTTTTTTTTTTTGTTCAAAGCACAAATAACAGGACAAGAACGCTTTGGTACACACATAATTAAGTGCGTGCCGACTCAGGACAGTAACAAGCAAATTCTTCTTTCGCTCCGAAAATGCTCTTTAGTTGGACTCTTTTCTGACTCCTTTTTCGGAGCGCACCTAGAATTGTATGCTGGGAATGTAAATGTACTCGTGTATTATATAACTACATATGTAAGTATGTTTAATAGTAGCAAGTTAGATTCTCCTCTGCATCTGTTGTGCATGGATCAGAAAAGTTGAGTGGAAAAATTCAGAAATGTTAAGTGTAAACATGAACTACAAAGTAAGTAAATTTAATAGATTATAAACAATAACAGCACTCTATAAAACTCCTTTAATATGGCTTACAATACTAATTGACATTTATAGAGCAATTATATTCTTAGTGTAAACCGCAGTTTTGATTAGAATGTGAAAATATTGGCTGAACTACTTTAAATAGAATAACAACAAGTTAGAGTGCAATATTCGGCTATGCCGAATCTTTAATACCCTACACCTAAATGTAATAAGAAATACAAAATCTACACTGGTTATAGGATTATTTTTTGAAAGACAATTCTACAACCATTTATTCCATTTCTATTCTGATTTGACTGATTTTAAATTTTCAATTTTGTTCAGAAAATTCCGTTTATTTAAATTATGTAGTTATTTTGGATGTGAGAGTGCTTTATACAGACGGACAGAAGGACAGACAAATGGACACAGCTCAAATGACTTAGAATTTCATAAGAATTAAGAAAATATATACTTTGTTGTGTCTCAGATGAATATTAACAAAGTTTAACAAAGAATGATGAACGTCATATACCCACATTCACCACTTGTGATGGTGGAGGGTATAAAAACAGTTCTTACTGCAAATAAATTATATTGAGTGTGAATTACATGTATGATATTTAATTTATGATTTTAAAAAAATAAAACTTACAAAAACCTCACATTAAACATTTGTATTTATTTCGTTTGTATTCACATAAAGTAAATACATACATACATATATGTACATATATGGTAATATTATTATCTATATGTTTTCTTTCTTTTTTTTCTTAAAAAAAAACACATGCATGCATATATACATAAACTTATTTACAAGAACTGTAAAAAACCCAAAATTTTTGTTGTTACAAATTGCTTTTTAATCCAACATAAATTTTGGAATTTAATTTAATTTAAAAGTTTACATTAACAAACTAAACAAACACATGAACTTATACATGCATACATACATATGTACGCTTTTGCTCACCAAACAAGCAAATAAAACATTACCCCCAAAATGATAATGATTGATAGACAATATTTTGGAAATTAATTAAAACTTTCAGCAGATTTACTTACCAAATAATTTAAAATTCCAGCATCTATCATACGCACACATTTTTGTAAATACATACATACAAAGAAAATCTAACATTTTGCAGAATTTAACTTAAAATATTTACGATTTTGTTTGCGATAACAATTTTTCTCTATGTGCACAAAAATTATGATGGCTCAAAATTTAAAATTATATAATTCCCAATAATATAGCTTCTTCTGTATTAAATAATACCAATTCATAGAACTTTATCTGAACTAACATCGTGTGTTAAAATATTAATCACTGCAAAGAACAATTACTTATTATAGTTTTTGTACGAATTCATCAATATATTATACGTAATTTGCATTGCTAAGAAACGAACCGAACTTACAACTCATTATAATTTGCCTTCCTATTACACACATAACACGCAATTAAAGCATGTTTGGGTGCCCTTAAATGCCGCTTTTAAAATTTCTATTTTATAATTTTTCAATATTTATACGAAATTGTATTTCAGTTTAAATGTAACGATTTGTACCGGCTGGTATCAACCTACAGCATGTTTATTAACATGCAACATGATTAACTGTTGATAACATCGATTTATTAACATAGTTGTGGAAAATGGCAACATTAATTTTAAAAGCTGTAAGAAAGAACTTTCGATTGCCTTCTCTAGATGCCGCTTAAAATTACCAGAATATGACGCTAGTGTATAAATATTACAAACCGGACCACTCAAAAGTTAGTTTATTGTGAGGCATCGTTGTCATCAAAGCGTTCTCAAACTGTAATTTAAGTATATGTTTATTTGAACTGTAATTTGAGTGTGTATTTATTTAACTGCCATTTAGGTTTATTTAGAACCCGTTATAACTAATTTCAAACTACTTGACGCTTTTATTTTGCAATAAAAAGGAAATTAACCACCTTTTTAAACCCACCACCAAAAAGATAGAGGGTATTTTGTTTGCAACATACCGAAATATTGGTCGTAGAACCAAAAAGTAGATACATACATATGTATATTTTTTTGCAATTTTATTCGAATATAATGCAGATAATATCATGAAATTTTGTGCACTTTATTTTTATTAAAAAAAAAACAAGTTCTTTTGTAAATGGTAACAATTTCTGCACGACTTATCATAGCCTCCATACAAATGTCTTTCCAGAATATGGCTTATGGTATATATAAATCGTTACACGCTGCAAAAATATAAACAAAAGGCAGTTCCGAAAAAAAGATCTTCTTTTGCTGATATGTTAAAAAGTAAAATGTCGACACTTTTATGTTTTTCCAATATGCATTTGTTGCAAAATAAAGTTCTTATTAAAAATTAGTCTTATTAAATTAATTTATATTTTATGAAATCTGAAAGTTAAAACCAGATATCGAATTAATGAGAAAACTCTTATAAACTAAAAAGTGTAATATATTTTATATACTTAATAGAGATATGTACCTACATATATATTTTAAAACTAAATATAAAACATGTTACATTCAATTTCTTACAAAAAAGTCTGTTCAAAAAAAAACAAATCAATTTATTTGGCCTATATCGAAAGCAATTTTAATAAATTGGATCATTGCGGAAACTCTACGCTTTCCCACAAAACCAATATGGTATTATAGTGTCCAGCTATGGGTCACGCTCTTGTAACATTGTTCAAAAAGTCTAAAACTTACAATTGACCCCTGTTATTTACAAATTCGATTAGTGCGTGCTGGGCAAACACATACTACATACATACATATATGCATATGTATGTACTCGTATTATACATACAAATGCATTTATCACAAATTCTACTCGTAATTTACTCTGACATACATATGAATTCATATGATATAATTTGCAAATAAAAACAAGTAAGAAAGTATAGTCGGTCACGCCCGACCTTATAATACCCTACACCCAGTATATGTATTAAAACAGTTTTTCAGAAATGTGCGCTATATGGGAGGTATGACCTATTATGGACCGAACATTCAAAAATTTAGTGACATGATATCTGTGAATATATATATTGTGTATGTTAAACTTTATCTCGATATTAATACTTTTAAAAGATTTATGGAGGTTAAAGTTGATTATGGGGAGGGTCTTATATGGGAGCTACGACTAATTATGGACCGATCACAATAAAATTGGACGGAAATTTTTGTATACATATGAAATATATTTGCGTTCAAAATTGTTTGGATACCAACATTTTTGAGTGAGTTACGCTCTTTAAAGTGATTTTCGGAAGTGCACCTTATATGGGAGCTACGACTAATTATGGACCGATCTGCACAAAATTTGTATATGTGATTTGGCTTCATTCACCACTTATTTGTGATGAAAGTTGTTTGCTTCCTTTCACAATTAAAACATTTATGATCGGTAAACCCCAATTTCGGGAGGGCATTTGTATGGGGGCCAGGTGAAATAATGCCACCAGTTTCAATCACATCCGTCCTTGGGCCGAAAAAATATAACGTACCCAATTTTATCGAAATATCTTCAAAATTGCGACCTGTACTCTGCGCACAAGCTTTACATGGACAGCCAGCCAGCCAGACGGTCGAACGCACATCGTTAGATCGACTCAGAAAGTGATTCTGAGCCGATCCGTATACTTTAAGGTGGCTGTTGGGTCAATATTTCTGGGCGTTACAAATCCAATATACCCTCCCCACTAGGGTAGGGTATAATTAGATAAATTAGTTTGTTTTGAAAAGATTACAATGCAACAAATCCAGAAACTGCAATTTCTTTATATAACTTCTTTTAGTTTTTATATACTAATTAAAATGTTACAAAATACATTATTTAAATTATACAACTCTTAACCTACGTTACGAATTCCATGTAAAATTTATGTTCTAGTGAAAATCGTTGATATTTTCTGCTTATCAGTTAAGTTATAGAATATGTGTGAATATCATCACTAACCGTATAATATTGACATTTGTTTGCCAAATTGAAAATTTGTATATGAGTTAGTTGATTAATATCGGCATTCCGAATTTAAGTCCGTTTTTAAATCACATATTCGTATTAAAAAGCAATCAGTATACACGGAGAAAATAAAATATAACTCTGCCTTTTAAAAAAATTCCACTTTTTAGGAGAGCAAATACATTCGTAGTAGCGATTCATATTTCTTAGTTTTCTACTTTATTCAATGTTTTGTGCCACAAAAATTATTGTACTTTTGTTCTATCAATTTGCCGCGAAAGATATAAAAATTTTAGTTTGTATGTATTGTGCAGATATTCGCTTCCTTAATAATTTTCTGATATTATTGTTACTCATTTTGCAGTCATACGCGTCCAGAGTTATTACAATATTTGTATGGCGTACAGTATTAATTTTAAAGTCATTTTTGCAAACCATTAAAAGTAGATTAGTTTTTCAAAGAAACAGTCATAATATTTGTCGCATTTGGAGCAATAGTTTTATGACTTTATCGATTACAAACAAACACATCTCTTGTACAAACAGAACTCTTATTCAAGACATTCAGACAATTTTAGGAAAATTAAATAAAATTGTTTTATTTTTTATAAAAATATTTCGTAGTTTGTACATTATAATTTCGGAATGATTAGCCATGGAATTTGAAATAATAAGAAACAAACTTAATTTTCTATTTAATCTATTAAGAAAGAGTCATTGTCGTAAAAAGAAAACGACACTCATAATAAGGCTGATTATACAATTTTATTATATACCTATACATACATATAATGTATAATTATTTTCAGTGTAGTTCGGTTCCAATGCAATCCAGTGTGCCAATTGTCTAAAAATATTACTTTACAATGGTATTCATCAGTTTTCTTTAATAATAAATTGCAAAATTGTATTTGATTAAAGATTAATCTAAAAAAGTATATACTGCATTCAAATACCTTTAAAATTGTGTTTTTAACATCCCACTCAAACAGTGTAAAAATACTTAGTCCTGTTTCACACACATCGGTTTTACCCGAACAGTTTTTGGTCAATTCTTATTTGAACTTGACATTTCAGTCACACGCGTCATTTCAATTTTCGTAGTTTTTCATGCAAATCAGCATGCATAAAGAAAAAAAAAACAAAATGAAATAAGATAATTGACTAGTACCGTCAAGTTGGAACCCTTTTTTCTCTTTTCCCGTCTCGTCCAAAAATACTTGAATGCTCAGAATAGAAGAGTGTGAAAGAGGACTACGCGTTAGGAAGATTGCAGCGTTGCCAGTTTAGAGAATTTATTTTTGGCAAATGAATTTGTTGGCAATGAAAAAAATATTATATAGTAATTTTTAGGGACAAACATGTGATATAAATTAGTAATTACTTGCTATATAGAACGATTGTTTTAAATGTACTTTGTGTACCAACAAATAACACATATTACTAAAATTAAATATTAATAAAACAGTAATTCGCAATAAAATGCAGTGAAAAGTTGACTTCCACTTTTAAAATGTTGAACAAAATTTCTGAAGTTAATATTAACGCTTTTCGGAATAACAAAGTGTTAATTTGGGGATTTTTGGGGATACATAAACGAACATTGGCGATTGTGCTAAATTTTAGTACATTAAAAATTACTACAGTTTATTTAACTTTTATTAGTCTTACTAGCAAATAAAAACATAACTAAAAGAGAATTAATTAAATAATCCTGAACATCTTCCCACATGAGACATAAAACTTTGAAATAATTAATTTTCTAATAATAATAATGGGTGATGTAACAATTTTGAAGGATATTAAACTAAACTAACTTGACAAAAAAATCAATTCTATATAAAAATAATATGTTTTCAAATCAGACGTTATGTTCTTAGTGTCCACTTCAAAGGATTCTCAGCAATCCCATTAATAAGCTTGCAATGTTCTCTTTATATCCATGTATACCTGCCACTAGCTATGGTCATTGGTCTTCAAGTTTGTACGTACGTACACTGCATCCTTTATAAACATACATACATACATACATACAATATACATAAGAAGTATGTACGGCTGTAATGACAGAAACACGAACATTAATTTTAATGTTAAAGAGTAAAACAAAGAATTGTAAAAGATAACAAGACATACTAAACAATAATGAAAATCTGTGTTATGGAGACAGTGAAGTTAAAACAATTAATAGTAAGTTTCTTTTCCCTTCAGTGCATATTTCCATTAAGTATTATTATTTCTTAAGTTTCTTATTTCCTTTGATTTCTACTCAAGCTTTTCCTTATTCGTACAAACTATTCTTTTCCATCTTCCTCTTAAATTAAACCCAAACGTTAAAAGAAAAAAGCACTAATGCGAACAACAACAAACGTTCATTAGAATAGAAAAAAAATGCTAAAAGTATGGAGTAATTAAAAATTAATTAAGTCGGCAAAAAGCCAATATTATATTACAACACGGCATAGAAAAAAATCACAAAAATCACAAGACAAACAATTTTCACAGCTTTGTAAGTGAAACAAGAGTAAGGAGGCTCTTGGCTATTTAATGTTTAACTTGAACAAAGTTAAATTAAGTTGAGCTGAGCAACGAGTTTTAAATTTTTTTTAACTTTCGAGAAAATATGAAAACTACTTACATGTATAAATTTATTTCAGTTTTCACATCAAATGTTGCACAGGTAGGTAGGTAAGCGACATCACAAAAAGAGAGCAAATTTAATTAATGTTATTTATATCGGGTTTTCCAATAGCTACTTGACAACTCTGAATTTAAATTGTGAACGCACTATTTCACTGATCATCTAATTGTTGCTTTCTTTTTTTTCAGTAAACTTAACATTTTCGTTATGGTAAAGTACACGAAGGAACAACGTTTGGAAATTATAAAAATGTACTACCGAAATTCGGAGTCGGTGACCGCAACTTTAAGAGCGTTAACTCCAATTTTCGGTCGTAATTATCGCCCTAGTAGACAAGCAATAACAAGTTTAGTGCAAAAATTTGAGTCTACATATTCATTGTGTGATGCTGTCGTGCCAGTGAGACAACGGCCTGGTCGAAGTTCCGAAAATATCGCTGCCGTTCAGGCGTCCGTAGCAAACGATTCAAATCAGTCGATTCCGCGGCGTTCTCAAGAACTGGGCATCCCCAAGACCACTTTATGGCGAATTTTGCGTAAGGATCTGGGTTTACACCCATACAAGATTAAGCTGACTCAAGAATTGAAGCCGATGGACCATTTGAGTCGACGTACGTTCTCCGATTGGGCTCTGGAGAAGATGCACCAAGATGATGAATTTCATCGCAAAATCATCTTCAGTGACGAAGCTCATTTTTGGCTCAATGGGTTCGTCAATAAGCAAAATATGCGTTATTGGTCTGCTGAAAATCCACATGTGCTTCACGAATCACCACTTCATCCACAAAAAATTACTGTTTGGTGCGCTTTGCATGCCGGCGGCGTCATTGGGCCATATTTTTTCGTCGACAATAACGATCGTCACGTTACTGTGAATGGCGATCGTTATCGCGCAATGATTAGCGATTATTTTTGGCCCGAATTGGAACACATGGACTTGGATGACATGTGGTTTCAACAAGACGGTGCCACAAGCCACACAGCACACGTTACAATCGATTTACTGAAGAGTAAGTTTGACGAGCGTGTTATCTCAAGAAATGGACCAGTCAATTGGCCGCCTCGTTCTTGCGATTTAACGCCTCTAGATTTTTTTCTTTGGGGCTACGTCAAATCATTGGTCTATGCCAACAAGCCGACAACGTTGGAAGAACTTAGAGCCAACATTGAACGCGAAATAGCGGCCATTCCGGCCGAAATGTGTGACCGAGTCATCCAAAATTGGGTCCAACGAATCGACCACTGTCGACGTGGCCGCGGTGCCCATATGAACGAAGTCGAGTTCCATTCATAAATGTTTTGAATGTATTTCAAGTCGGTAATAAAGTTTTGGAAATATCTCAAACGGTTTGCGTTTTATTTAAAAAAAAAGTTGTCAAGTCCTTATTGGAAAACCCTGTATATACATCCTGTTCGAATGCCAATATTTCTGCAAACAAGAAAATTTTTACTAACTCAATGCATAACAAATGATTATCGTGTGCACAGTTGGAATCCAATGAATAGTTTCCTTTTTTCTATTCTACAAATCCATTTATGCTGCATAATGCAATTTCATTTAAACTGGTATTGCATTCAATTTGCATACACAATATGTCTGTACACTATATTTTACGCAGTTCACAAGCATTCAATAGAATCAGTTTCGATTTCTTAGAAAAATAAATCAATAAAATAAAATAAAACGAAACAGAACAGAATAGAATAGAACAAAACAAAGCAGACTGTGGTATATACATACATATATTTCGTAATGTAATTTCGGTAGTTAACAAATATGTATAAAGGATTCAGACGAAAATTCTTAAGAAATGAAAACTTCTGCACATATTAAAAAATATTTAAACATTTAGTAAAACTAAAAAGTCTCCGTAAAATTATAACAATTTATTTGTTGACCAGTTTGTTTCAAAGGCGCCAATAAAAAATTACAATTTTAAACAAGGACTTGGTCGTTGTAAGTTTTACGTAACTATTAAAATTCAATTTTTATTTTCTTAAATAGTCGTAGTTATCATTGTCCAATTTATTAATTGATAAATACTTATTATCAAATCAAGAATTAATAAGTTTTGAAAAAGGATTTTAAAAATTTGATTAATATTTAAATAAATTATGGATTAGACATTTATTAAATTTATGGTTGTGTCAGAGCAGTCAAAAAACGTTAATTAATGTCATTTTCGGTTAAAAAATACTCTGGAATAATATGGTTGCTGTACAACAAATTCTACTTAAAAGCAAACTAATAGTAACGTCAGAAAATTTGTTAGTTTCTGTCGTCAACGGTCCAACAATTTTTTGCAGATGCGTCTGAATACAAACCCAGTAATACCAAGTAAAAAAGTATAGTCGGTAAAGCCCGACCATATAATACCCTACACCCAGAATATCAATAAAACAGATTTTCAGATACGGAAGCTATATGGGAGATATTACAGTAGACGCTCAGAAATTAGAACTCTCAGTAATTAGAATTTCCAGAAATTAGAATCAGTAATTTCATTGCATTAAGCGCTCTAAAATTAGAACTAAAAATTCTAATTTCCGAGCGTTTTTTTCTTTTTCGTTGTAAAATTTAAAATTTTGGCAGTTTAGTTTAACCAAATAGAAAACAAAAAGGGGAATCCCATTTTAGTAAATGTTTTACAAATCTTGTTGATGTTGTTTGTGTTAATTGTTAACTTTAGATGAACTGAATTGTTATTTTTTGTTATGTTTCGTTATGTTTTTCATAGTTTTTATGTTAAATAAACTAAAATGAAAACAAAGACTTAGTTTTTTGTATAGCTTTATTGTAAAATTTACCTAAATTTTAGTATAAAAACCCGTCCAGAAATAAGAATAATTCGAAAATTCGAATCGCCCTAAAAACAAAGTGGTTCTAATTTCCGAGCGTCTACTGTACCAATTATGGTCCTATCATCCAAAAATTTAGTGTCATGACTTCCGTGAATATAAATATTATGTGTGTTAAACTTTATCTCGATATAAATACGTTTAAAAGATTTATGGAGGTTAAAGCCAATTACGGGAGGGTTTTATATGGGAGTTTTGACCATTAATGAACTGACTATTATAAAATTAGGTGTCATCCTATTTGTACATAAGAAACTTTGTATGGGGGCCAGGTGAAATAATGCACCGATTACCACCAGTTTCAATCCCATCTATCCTAGGACCGAAAAAATATCACCTACCAAATGTTATCGAAATATTTTCAAAACGATTTGACGTGGCTTATTCAAATCAATAAACCTTCTCATACATTGTATACCTGGTAAAATGATTTTTACTCGTAAATCCTCCCATATAAAGCAATCTTACGAAAATCAATAATACGAAATATAACAAAATTCACAATAAGTTTTTAATACAAAATACCGTTAAATATCTGTACTGAGATAAAACTGTATTATTAGTAAGTTGTCTTATATGTGACAGTTTCTCCCATATATGGCCTACTGTTAAAAATTCTTGTTTATACTGTTATCTGAAGACACAAATTGCTGATTATTGTGAGAATCGGTTCATAACTGACGCAATCTCCCATAATCCTAAAATTCAAAACAGAATTTGATCTTTATTACTAAATAATGTACGGATATTTAATGGCGCATATTTTAGCACCCTACAATAACTCGTATTTCGCTTACATTAATGAAACTCTCTATTGTAGAATAACTAAAGTATTAAAAAGCCGGCTTTTTCGCGTTATTCGAAAAATTGCTTTTTTTAAAACCCGGTTTCGAATGCTCTTACAACTCAAAAAATGTGTTAAAAGGTTTATCATTATGTGTGGTAATATTTAAATATATAATATTTTATTTTTTTTTTTTTTTGGACGAGCTCGTGATATATTTTTACATATAATGAAGTATTTAGAGAAAAACAAACAAAAGTCACATATTAACAACAAATATTAATCAAAACTATTTGTTCAACTTTGGATGAATGGTGTTGGTACTCCCATCTTTGTATGTCTTTTTTTTTAAACTGCTTTACCTTAAGGGTGATGCCAGAGGATATCTATAGGTGTATATATCATCATACATTCCCTTTTACGTAATTTCATCGTTAATTTGCATAAAATAAAAATTTTATTGTTGCATTTTGGCGAATCGTGGTTTTGCCATTCATAGTCTTTTAATAACTTTTGTATAGTTAACATCGATAACTTGATATTTGAATTGTAGGGATTTTTTAATATAAATTGTAATATTTAAATTCGAAAAAATACACAAAATAAAAAGGAAAGTGAATCGTTCACATACAATTTGAATAAAATAAAACAAAATAATTTTCTTTTTCTATGTGGATCTTTTTTTTTTCTTAAATATATTTTTTATTATTGAATCTTTCTTATCGAAATTTACAATATGAATTCAAATCTTGATTCTACTTGTTGTTTATTAGTTATTACCAATGTAACCACTAACTGCTGTATTAAAATTTTTTTAAAAATGTCTTCTAGTTAGGCTCAAAGCATCGGTTCTTTTTAGCCTCTGGTGACCTTCGAACTGAAGCAGACCCCGAGCTGGGTAGTTAGGGTGGGCCATTAGTTTATTGATGTGGCTAGTTGAATATTTTTTAATTTCCTCCTGAATAGTGGGAACGTTGAGATCTGTGTGGATAATATCATTACGTATATACCATGGGGCGCAGACAATTTGTCGTAATATTCTGGACTGTCTTCTTTGAAGCTTTTGAATGTTAGATGAGCATGCAGTTCCCCATAATTGGATGCCATATGTCCATATTGGTTTTATGATGGACTTGTATAAGAGAATTTTGTTGTCTAACGACAAGTTTGAGTTTCGACCGAGAAGCCAATGTAGTTGAGCTGCTTTAAGTTTCATAGCCGTTACTTTCGCTTCAATATGACGAGACCAGGTCAAGCGTCTATCTATATGAATTCCCAAGTACTTAATATGGTTTTCTACCGGAACAGTGATGTTATTTATTTTTACAGCTGGGCACGTTTGTCTTCTGAGCGTGAAGATTAAGTGAGCACATTTAGCCGGGTTAACCTTTATTCTCCATTTTTCTAGCCAGGCCTCTAGTTCATTGATGTAGGACTGCAGATTTTGCGATGCGACTTTTGGGTCATGGTTGACGCTAATAAATGCTGTGTCGTCTGCAAATGTAAAGGTCTGCGTTCTCAGGTTTGTTGGCATATCCGCTGTGTATATTATATATAGAAGCGGTCCTAATATGCTGCCTTGGGGGACACCAGCAGTAATTTTCTTGAGGGGGGAGTATTTATCTTGCGACCTTACTATGAATGTTCTGCCTGTTAGATAGCTCTCCAGAAGCTTGTGAGTGTTTTGAGGAAGCATTCGTGTTATTTTGATAAGTAGCCCATCTTGCCAAACTTTGTCAAATGCTTGGGAAATGTCTATAAACAGGGCTGAGCAGTATTGCTTTTTCTCAAAAGCCGATCTAATTAGGATGACAATTCTATGCACTTGTTCTATTGTACCATGTTTCGCTCTGAATCCGAATTGGTGATCCGGGATGATTTCGTGTTCATTTATATGAGGAGTTATACTTAAAACGAATATTTTTTCGAAAAGCTTCGATAGGGCTGTACGACGCAACCTTCTTCCTGGCTTGGGAATCATAATAATTATTAGCCTCTTCCATGAGGATGGGAAGTATCCGACTCTTAAGATCGCGTTAAAAATGAGCAGCAAGATTCTAGAAGCAGACGATGGTAAGTTCCTTATCATTGACCCTGTGATGCGGTCAGGTCCGGGAGATTTTCTAATATTCACTTTTTCTATTGCAGATTTTACTTGATTCATGTTAAATTTTATTGGATGGTTTACCTTATCAGGAATGATTGGACGACAGAAACATGAATGTGGCGTGAAAACTTTCTCAAGGTGGCCCGCGAAAGAGTTTAATTTTTCATTTGTGTTTTTGGCCCAAGTGCGGTTTTCCAGTCTTAATGGAGATTCTTGGGTTATAGGGCATTTCATATGCCGTACAGCCTTCCATAAGCTGTAATTGGAGTTGTTTGTGCCATCTAGGCTGTTTAGATAGCCTTCTATTGCAGACTCGTGATTCTGTCTCAATTTGTTGCGAAGAGTTGTCAGGCATAATTGTAGTTGGGCCTTAGTGGTTGGGGAACGACTGTTTTGCCATTGTCTTCTTAACTTCCTTTTTCCTATGATAAGGGTCTCTATATCCGTCGATGTATTGTAAGGAGCTTGTTTAATTGTTCGCTTGATTTTGGTTGCATTTCTTGCTGCAGAATCCAAGACTTCTGTAAGTCGGTCGAAGCTATTTGGATGTCAGATGAATTTTCTAGGGGAATGCACTGTGATAGGTGAGAGCTCATATACATTTTATACTTTAAACAATTTGTGTTTCTGTTTGGATAAGAAATAAAATGTTCAGCTGCGGAGTCGGAGTTGCCTTTTAAAATGAGGATTGAAGGTGAATGATCGGACGATAGATCATAGGAGGAACTAACTAGTACCTGATCGCGCTTGATGTTTTTAATTACAGCATTAGGGTTTCCTTTTAAGACCTGGGTATATGATTGGTTTTGTTTGTTTGTTTGTGTATTACTAGCAACAGAGCCACCGGTTTGGCTGGGCGCATATGACGGACCATATTGGGAGTGAGTATATTTTTGGATCTCGCCATTTTGGTTTTAGGAAACTTGACCCTCATTAATTCCAAATTGTATAAAACCATATCGGTGGTTTTTACTATTTTTTTAATTAGCAACTGAACTTTACGTCAAAGAGCATTCGATCTGCTACATAATAAAAAACTGTATTTCTAAAATTAAGACTTTTTGGAGACCTCAGAGGATATCTAAATATACTTAATGAAATTGTTTTATAAAAGAAAATGTTATATTATGTGTTCGTACAAATATAACCTAATCAGTTGGAATCGGTATTAGAATCAAAATCTTTTTATTTTTTATAAACGAGCTCTGTTCAGTTATATGTATATTTGTTAGTTGTAAAACAAAACTAATATATCCTACATTGCATATCCTTCTAGCTTATCACAATTATTTCAAGAAATTAATGTATTTATTAGTGGTTGGTTTAAGAAGTTAGTTTACGTATGGGTATTCGTGTTGAAAAATAAGTTAAAAATTTCCTATTAGAGAATTTTTAATTTAATAATTCAAAGAATTTCATTGTAAAGCAATATTTCTTTCCAAATCAAATTAATTACCGAAGTTCTATTTCTAAATGATGGTGAGTTAAATTGATGATGCCCTTAGCAGGGCAGAAAATGCATTCCAAAATGCTCGGAAATTAGAACTTTGTTTTTAGGGCTATTCGAATTTTCGAATTATGCTAATTTCTGGACGGGTTTTTATACTAAAATTTAGGTAAATTTTACAATAAAGCTATACAAAAAACTAAGTCTTTGTTTTCATTTTAGTTTATTTAACATAAAAAAACATTTACTAAAATGGGATTCCCCTTTTTGTTTTCTATTTGGTTAAACTAAACTGCCAAAATTTTAGTGTTTACAATGAAAAAGAAAAAAAGCTCGGAAATTAGAATTTTTAGTTCTAATTTTAGAGCGCTTAATGCAATGAAATGACTGATTCTAATTTCTGGAAATTCTAATTATTGAGAGTTCTCATTTCTGAGCGTCTAGTGTAATAGTATTATTTGAATTACTAAAAGAATGAACTCAAGCCAAGTAAAAATTTCTCTAATAGTAAATATCAATAGTTCAACAATGTTTCATTAAGAAAAAACAGAAAACTTTAAAAAGTTAAACATTTCCATGCAATATATTTTAAAACTAAAATAAAATCAAAGAGTTAATTGTTATTTGCTATTCTTGTTTAACCCTATTTTGTACAATAACACTTGATATATTGATATATATGTTCAATTCACAACTGATGTTATATGATTTACATTGTATTATAAAACTATCTGTTGTTAAACCTTCAAGATGACAAAAGAAAAATATTTTAAAAACAAATATACAAAACATAAAATATGAATATTTTCCAAAATTAAAACATACCGCAGTATTTTCAAAAGTATTTATTATTGAAATTTTTTTGTCCATTAAACTTTTATACAACTTCCGAAAAACAAATGTAAACATGTCGTAGGCCTTGTCAAAATATTTATATTGAAATTACCAACAACATATCTACAACTATTGTAAATTCAAACGACGCGATGTACAACTCCTACGACACTACAACATCAGTTGTAAATTGAACAATAGCCTAAAGATTAAACATTTAAATTATAATTAAAAAATTTCATATTTATCGAAGTTTTGGAAAATTTCTATGTAACACCACGAAAAATACATTTCTTACCAATTTTTACAAAATTTTTAAATACATACACACACACATTGAAATATAATAGATAATAGTACTTTTCGAAGATATAATATTTTTAGCCAAAGAAAATATTTCAAAGTAATAATAAATTATTTTTTATATTTGTTTAGTTATTCCCATCAATTACAAAAATAATCTGAACACATTCATCTTTCGAAAATTTGTATGGCAGTATTCTGATTTTTACGTTCAATATTTGAAATGTGGTTTACGTAAACACATCTGTTTATTCGTACAGAAATTTACGATTTCATCAAAAAGCCATTTATTAATAAATTGTTATTGTACCCTGTGTTGCACTTGTGGTTTCATAATTTGGATTTGTTATGAAAAATATAATTCCGTAGTTAATGGTCGTACTGCATGCAGTAACAATTTTTATTTCCTCTTATTGCAAAATAAAATTTTATATTCCATGAACTAAGTATAAAATCAATTATATATGCAAATTGAAAATAATATATACATATATTTATATATATATATATGTATGTATAGTTTCACAATTTTGTAAAAATATTATGATAAAATAACATTTTTACGTTTGATACAATAAAGCGGAAATCAAACTTTTTCTATTTTTCCACAGTTTCTTTTATTGCAAAAAATTAAAATTGCAAATGAAACGATTTAATTTTTTTTTAACTCAAGATTGAATGAAATAAAAACTAAATGATTTTTTTTCTCACGATTTCTATTTGCAGTTCAAATTTTGTAAAAAGACGTTAGAATGAAATACAACTTTACAAATTCAACGGAAGGAAAGAAACCGAAGAATGAACAACTACTGAACAAGTGAAAAAAGGAAGGAAACCAAAACACAAGCAAATAATACGATAAATAATAAAATACCAAAAAAAAAAAAAAACAAACGTTACAAAAAGTTACTGATAATACAAACTATTGAGAAGAGAACCTGAAATAATATCAAATTAAATTAAATGCATAATACAATGTTACTAAACTCGTATTTCAAAATTTGCAAATCATTTTATATGGTGCCTCTCTAGATAAAAACTTTAAAAAACAACATTTAAATTGAAAAAAATTAATGCAATCCAGGTCCACAAAACAAACTTATATTATGAAATTTAACACATAATACCATTGACTCATTCATCATTTGGTACAACAAAGGCCATTACGGTTAAAAAAAAACTAAAAATCTAGGAATCTTAATAAAAAGTGTAAAGATGAGAAATAAAGAAGATGAAAAATGATTCAGTGTAATATGATTATGGCAAACGAGCATATTCCCACAATAGAAAAACATTACTTGGACCAATAGCAATAAGTTTCATTCATTCATTAAAAAAAAAACAATAAAAAACTAACAATACAATAACAGCAACAAACAAGCATTAGAAGGGGAGGAAAATGTAAAAACTAAGCAACATAATAAAATTAATTTTATTGTCATTGCGAAACAACACTACAACAATAAAATTTTTTTCTGCTTTCACCCTGAGAACCAACAGTGGCAGCAGCACAGCAAGTACAACACTTAAGGCTGACATCTTCCAAGTCTCATTTATCATTTGTGCAACAATTCAACAAAAAACTAAAACAAATAAAATAAAAAAATAAAACACTATTGTTACATCACTGTTTTATTTATGTCCAATTGTAGTTTTTAGTTCTCCTTTTCCATCTTTTCTTTTTATATATTTAAATAAACATTAACCTTAATCAAAGAAAAACAAAATAATAAAACAACTGTTACTATACAGCAACAAATATAGCTAAACAAACAACAATAACAACGTTCATTGCCACACATCATTTGGACGAATGTTAAGTGTGTGACAGCAAGCAGCATCACCACCTCCAACTCCTACTTCCAAACTATACCAACAACATTGGCCTTGTAGCAGGAAGTACAATTGGTGGATCTACTACAAATGTTCCCAATACTAATGCCAATGCACATGCTAGAAATACGTATCATTCTACTTTGCCTGCCATCAATTTTACTGGCAACAACACTGGAACCAGGTAAGCTACTTTTATGTTTACAATGTATCATTTTCTTTCAATTACACGTGTGCAATTTCTAGAGTTTTAAAATAAATATACACACAGCGTCAAAAGTGTGTAAGCACCAGTGAATTTTTTAATTTTTTTTAAGATTATGAAAAGCATTATAGTTCAACTTAAATCTTTTTTTTTCATAACCGAATCTATTATTCAACCAAATATCCAACAAAACGAAACTTTTAAATTTCAATCGATGGATAGATTTTAGGTTTTTCATTATCTTAAAAAAATCAAAAAATTTGTTGTGTTTACTCACTTTTGAGGCTAATATAAATATCTCGTGAACTTGGGAGTTTTAATTTCCTCACATATTTTAATACCCTGTAAATCGGTATTCGCGATACAATCAAATTTACACTAAACTTTATGGTTTTCCCTACAAATGGTGATCTTTAAGATTCTGATAGTTGAACTAAAGAACAACAACATTTTTTTTTTTGCAAACATAGGCAAAACTTCAGTTGCAATTTGTAGCAATTATTGCTGTTATAATATTTACAAACTTATTTTTATTTATCCAAATATGAAGGAAGTATTTATCTATGGGATATACAATGTATATTATTATGTTGCTTGCGCAACTTTTAACCGTGAAATAAATAAATACAATTTTTAGTTTGATTAATTAACTTAAAGAAAAAATAAAAATAAAAAAATAAAATATAAAATTAGACAAAACAAATTTGAATTTGAATATCAAACATAATGTAACTTATGCCAATAATAATGGCGCATATTCAGAAATCGTAACTAAAGTCGAAACTTATTAAACAGAAACTAAAAAATAGTTCATAAGTAGTTAAAGATCTTATTCACAAATCATAACTAACTTAGCAACTGCTTTCAGCTGTTAAAAGAAATGCAACACTGCATTTAGTAGATTTTTGTTGACGAAAAACACATCTCTAATTTGTTTTTTTTTTTTTGTGATTTTTTTTGGTCAAAATAGACACAATTAGCAAAGAAAATAAGGTAAGTTTATTATTATTGTTAGAAAAAATATTTATTTATTGCTTTGTATATTTTAGAGAGACTCAAATTGGTCGCCAGATGAAAAAACTACATTTAAAAAATTGGTGGCCAAATATGTTAACATCATCGACGACAAGAAATAAAATCAATCAGCTGTTCTTTAAATGTAGTTGTTAGTTGATATTTAGTTACAGCTTTACCCATAATTAAGTTGTCACTTTTTGTGCTGAAAGTAATCAACTAAGAATAACTTGGTACTTAAAAAAGTTTAAACTTAGATATCATTTCTGAATATGCGCCACTATTATTATTATTAATACATTTTAAGTTTCCACAAAAAAATACAGACATGCTTTTATCAGTATATCGCTTTCTATTTGACGATTGTTGTTTCTTCCGTATTCTTGTCCCAAAGTATTTCTCTGAGAGTATGTATGCTCTCATGCAATCACATCGCTTTTACTTTCAAGTTAATATTTACAGGAGCTGAGAATATAATATTCTTAACTAATCAATTCCTAACTTCCTACCTAGCTCACATTCCAACTGTAAGCTAGGAAACTTTTAGTCTCTGAGGGTGTATCATTTTCCAATTAAACCATATAACAAATGAATCCGGAAATATTCTTGATCTTGCTTTCGTTAATTATCCTATGGAAAAAAATATTCTTAAATACTTCGTTAGAGTGCTGTAGCTTAATTGGTTAGCGCATTTGATCATTAAGCATGAGTTGGTATTTGTAGCCCATTTTCGATTCCCAGCTGCTGCCACTCAAACAACATCAATTTCTGATAGCTAATTATTAGTTTTCTTTCTATCCATCATAACTAATATTTAATATAACAGCGCCCTCCTTCGGTGGTATAGCATTTAAACGCCACCGAAGTAAAATAATTAAATAAAGGCTATAAAATCAAGCTTTAAAAATAATGCGCCTATCGCCACCAGAGGCGCTGCAACGCTGCACTAAACCAAACATAATGCGCAATTGCAGAGTTGTGATATAAAGCTTTTTTCTACTTTCACCACCTTCAATTCTTCAATCTATCCACTTTCCAAAGAAAGTAACGCAATTATATATTAACATATTAATTGTCTGAGTGTTACTTCTCTTAACGCTACACGCAGAGAAAAAATATGGTTGGACATGGTTACGACAAGTACACTTTGTTTTTGGTAACAATATATTGTTGTGGTACATAAATAATTGTTATTTTAATTTCATTTTAACGATAATTTAGTTACTATAAACATTTTTATGTTTATCGCAATTATAAAATTGAATATGGTGCACTGAAAAATAATTATTGTTATTAAATGTTTACCACAACTCTTGAATGATAATTATTCAAACATATTATATTATTTACAACTATTTAAACTTAATAATAACCATTAAATGATAATTTTCTATATTTGTACTCATATTATGTTTAAAATGCAAACAAAACATGTTTAGTTTTAATAATATTTTGTTTTAACCATTTGTAGAATGCTTTTGCATCAGTTCAGTAGGTTGTCTGCGTGATATCGGATTATTTATTTGAATATAAATGAATAATATGATTACTTTAGATCATAATATGATTACTTTAGATCATAATATGATTACTTTAGATCATAATTTGATCATGTATGACAATTTTATGATTATATTAGGTTATAATATGATGTTATAATATCAAATAATGATTAACAAGAAAATATTATGATGAAATATTACGATGATAATTAATCATAATTTGATATTTCATGGCACTTATATTCATCATAATATGTTTTGACTACAATCATAAATCTTATCATAATATGTTGCTCTCAGATTATGTTTACCACAACTATGTTTTTTCTTTGCGTGTACTTATAAAATCATATATTTGAATTAGAAAAATGTTCAAAGCAATGGAGAATAAAAGTTAATGAGCAGAAATGCACACACATAACCCTTACATTACGTAGAGAATCATGCTCACCTATTTACATCAATAATCAAGCAATAAACCAACCATCCGATTATTAAATACCTCGGTACATACCTCGATCGTCGCCTTACCTGGAAAACCCATATAGATGCAAAATTGACTCAAATGAAATTGAAATTAATCCAAATTAATTGGCTCATTGGCGAAAACTCTAAGCTAAGTTTATAAGGTGTTGTGAAATACAGTTATGGGGAACGGCCTCAACTTCGAATGTAGACAGAATTCAAAAACGCCAAAACAAATTGTTACGAATGATCACAATTGCCCCCTGGTGTATAAAAAAATTCGAAAAAATATTTAAAAAAAGCTTGAAGTACACCTAAACACATTAACCCGCAACATGTTAAAAAATAGTGGCTATATTCGACTACGGAGAAGAGATGCACGGATCTGAGCCGAAGACAAGACGGAAGGATGCCAACTTAATAAATAAAATCAGCAATGATTAAACAATAACTACTTATTGTTAGTTCGTTTTAATGAAGATACAATAAATAAATAGAAAAAAACTCAAATATTTTTCCACATACTCGAACTCGTATTTGTGCTGTTTAGTGAAACGCAAATAGACAAATAGACCTTCATTGTATGGGAAAATTTTGTTCAAACATGTCTCAAACATGATTAAACATGTTTGATTTAAATTAATAAAAAACAAATGTGTTCCGAAATAATATTTCGATTTCTGAATAACTTGTGTTTAAGATCTTAAAATCTTTTAATAGTAGTATATTTTCAATTCAATTATTTTCTAAAAATAATAAAAATGTTTCCTAAGTATTAAATTGGATTAGCTTGTACTTTAAGTGTATTTTCTAATATTAACATACATTAGTAGATGTAATTACTTGTTTAGAGAAAATTTTAAAATTAATTACAGAGTTATAAACGGCCAAAGTTTTGCCATACAAATTGATTATAAAAATGTTCTGAACTCATTTCAATGACAAATTCACCTGCCTTACAAATGGTCTTTTCAATGGTGAATAGGTTGTGACCCTAAAAATGTATAATTTTAATCTCTTAGTAGGAACTGCCTTTACAAAACTTTCAAATATAAATAACTTTACAGCGTTAGGTAACGATTAATTTGCTACGTACGATTGCCTTGCTACATTTTCAAAAGATTCATACAACGAATTATTGCGATTTAAAATATTTCCATTAAATACAACATTTTTAGAATAATAAGCAGACGATGTACAAAGATTGTTTAAAAGAAGCTGTAATTGATTTATTTAATATAATTTAAGGACGTTGTGTTCACTAAATCTTATCAGATTATCTTAATTTCATAGTTCCAATATGTATTTTGTTCTCATATATACGCGTACACAGTGTTGTTGTTTTGTTTCAAGATAATTTGTATGTATATTTATTAAAATGAAAGAAATTGGCTGCTTTGTAAGCGTGTTGTGTTCGTCAAATTGTTTATTTTTCTTGTTAATAATATTTAATTTAATCCCGAAACCTTACAGCAATTGCTAACAAGAACAAAGTGTCAGTTACGAAACACACGGCATTTGTGTTTAGGGTCAAAATTCAAAAATAATATTTCAAGATTTTGGATTAGGAAAAAAAATAGAAGAAAAGAAAAAAAAATTACACAACAACTAATAGCAAATCCCAGTGCTCGTACAAACAGCCATAAGAAGTGTTTATTATATTTATGCAACCACCGAAAGAGAGGCAGACGACGGACAGACAATGTGACTGGCATGCGATAACACCTACCGACAAGCAGTCGAACTGTTTGAATAAGAATTTCTAAATTTCAGTATAGCTGTGCTTTTTTCCTAATGTATTGCCAAATGGCCATGGCCAAGTCACACTTAAATACACTTCATAGTTTTGGACATTAAACGAGTAGTCGTAGCAGTAGAATGAAAAAATTATATAGAATGAAATAAGGCGGAGGATATGGAGTTTAACATGTTTATCGTGTTAAGTAATTTTACTTGTTTACCTATGTATGTATGTATCTGCTAATCTCTCCCCTGTGTATTTTTGTTATATCTACTTACTTATTGCGCAAATAATCTCCTTGGTATAACAAATTTAGTATAATTATGCCTGTGTAGTTACGATACGTATATGTGTGTACTTAACTATGTTTTCAGACTGTATTGTCTTCGGCAAAGGCAGTCAGTCAGTCAGTCCTTAAATTGTAGAGCTAATGTCGCGACATAAAATTTAGCATTATAAAGTATTTTTATGTGTTTTTTTTTACTTTCAAGTTTAAACAAAGTAAAATAGAAATGTGGCCTCATAAATAGATAAACATGAAAAATGTCTGGTTACCACACTATATCAGTGAAGTCGATTTAAGGAAAATAATTGACTCTAACCCTTATGTGTGCACCAAGGTACCCGGGTACCTTTGGCGTTTTCAATCAAAGTTTTTTCAATAAATTTGATAACTTTTATACCTGAAGCTTTTTGAGAACTACTAACTTGCAAATAATTTAGTTTTTTTGCAGCCGTACGCCTTGTCTTTTTTTTTTTTTTTTGGTAATTTGCCTGAGGGAATCTTTTTTTTTTTTTGCTATTTGCCTGAGAGACCAATTTACTTTTAACTCCCTTTAATGTGCATCAAGGTACCCGGGTACCTTTACGTATTTTATATGAGAAAGCGGCCATTGCAAGTATATTATTTAAAGTTGTTAGTAGCTTGCAAACCTTAAGGCGTTATGAAAAATTATGTAAAATATCTCGCTCCAACAATGTATTTAGTGCGAAAATGCTTTTTCTCTACTTAACATATAGGTACCCAGGTCCTTGCAGCACATTAGAAGGTGTTTTTTTTTTGCCGCACACATAAGGGCGATTTTCAAATTTTGTAAGTTATGGAACTAAAATTGTACTTGTTACAAAGTTGCAAGAAAATTTGTAAAAAATTAAACGATATGTTTTACCTTTATTGTCCACTTAATTCAAGGCGTAAAATATTAAATATTTATTACTATTCATGTACGAAATATACTGCAGACATAATTTTGCAATAAATTTTAAAAATGAAACAGTTTTTGGATAAAATAAAATTGAAAATAAATCACACCTTTGTTTTATAATCAACAATACATATAAAGCATTTTTATGTTTTCGTACTAATTTACTCCGCCTGAACAATTAAAAATTTGGGTGTGTATGATTGTACGTAAATTTAAGGCGCAGGTGGCATACAACAGCATTAAACTCAAAATAACTTGAACAAAAACCAAGACTAAATAAACACCACCAGCAAGCACTCTTTGTGCATCAGATAATTTAACGCCCCATAAGAATAAAACTTTGGTCATGAAATCGCATGTAATAAATCTGAAATATATTTTGAAGGACCAAACACACAAGAACAGAATCTTCTTAGACATACGAGTAATTACTTGTATTGTTATTTTCAGAAGAAACATTTAAAATAAAATGTCATTTAATAAATAGCTTTTAAACTTTCTGTGGCCATTTATCATCTTTCTGCCTTAATAAATTAGAGAATACAGACACATTTTTAAATCCTAAAGCACTTTGTTAAACCAATATGCTGTTGGATTACGGGAAAAAAATTGTGTGATGCTTTAAACAAAGAAAAATATTTAGAATGCGATGGTTGCATAATGAGTAAAGCTATGTGTCCACGGTCGTCAGATATTACAACGTTGTCATATCTACCAATGTAGTGACATTGGAAAATTTTTAGCAAAAGGTAAATTGTAAGTTTACACGAAAACTAAGAAAACTAACAATTTCATTTGCACACAATTGTCCCATAATGAATTTATCTGTCAACCGCAATTGTCAGTTTACACGGTTGTCAGATTGTTGTGTGGCATTGTCAAATTCGTTTTGCAGCTCTGTGTGTGTGTTTAAAAATGTTAAATATTGTCATGGAACAAAAAAGAGCAATTGGAACCATTTTATCTGCACTATATTAAACAGGATTCATCAAAAGATATGTCGCTATTCATTTTTTATTTTCTTTAATTTAATTCTTTAATTTTCTTCCACTTTTTTCAAAAATTTTATTAATACACACTTGTTTGTTTATTTATATATATACAGAGTTGCATTTAGAAATAATTTCTATGACAATGCTGCCATTGGCAGATGCATAAACTTTGCACATATGACAATGAAAAGTGTTTGACAATTGTCTTAAAACAATGACAATGCCAAAATTGTGTGTTTACACGATTGTTAGATGTGTGACAATATTTTTGTCTTCCAATGTACTGAAAATGCTTTTTCTTACAAAGTTGGAACACAAAAATTTAAAGTTTACACGGTTGTTAGACAATTTCTGCACATTTTTAAGACATAATATGTATCCCTTTCAACATTTCTATACTGCTTTTTGTATTTAGTGGGAAGGGTAAAAATGCATTTGTGCCAATGTCTGTAACGCTCAAAAATATTGGTCCAAAACTAATATACTTATACAAATCATTTGGTACAATTTTATGATCATCGAGTAGTAGCTCGCATATAAGGCCTAATTCCGAAATCACTTTAACGATCAAAAATCATTTAAAAATATTGGTATCCAAATATAATTTGACACAAATAAGTTTCATATATGTATACAGAAATGATGACATCTAATTTTATAACGGTCGGTTCATAATTAGTCGAAACTCCCATATACAAAAGTCCCCCTCCGTAATTCACTTTGAAAACCATAAATCTTTTAAAAGTGTTTATATCGAGATAAAGTTTAATAAAGATAGTATTCACATATATGCACAGAAGTCATGTCAAAAAATTTTTGGATGATTGGTCCATAATAGATCATATCTCGCATATAGCGTTTATTTCTAAAAAAAACAAACAGTTTTACACATATACTGGGTGTTTAGTTTTGAATATATGTATATATATACTTTTTTACTTGTTTTAAATTATAAAGTATGTGCGTTTGCGTGAAAGAGCATTTGAAGTAGAAACAATAAATGGTATGAGAAAGGCTTACATAGACACATAAGTTGTAGTTAAACGAAACTAAAGTTTAAGAGTAAAGATGCATATGGGAATTTGCAAATCGATTAAATTCGTAATGAGCTTATAATCATAAAACTGACCTGATTGAAGTGAAGGCACACATAATATATAATATAATTCTTCATGAACCGATTCCGATTGAAGTGGGAACCCAAAAAGGGAAAAAGTACCCACACTTGTTTTTATTCTAACTTTAAATTTGATGCTTGTTAAGCTAAATTAAAATATAATATGTATTAATTACAAATAGTTGGCTTAGTGAGAATCTAATTTATTGTAAACCATATAATTTCACAATATGCAGGTGTTAATTGGCAGTCCGATCATGTTATGTTATGTTAAAGAAAACTCAAAATCCGTGAAATTTTTAATGAAATAACTCTTTCATTATGCCAAAATGTGATTAAAATGTTTGATAAAACAACCGACATCTGCATGCTACATACATATCGCACCCTAAATACAAAAGGGGTACAACTCAAAATTCTCCAAAACTGACTTTTTCCCATAAATTAATTCAGAGTGCACATTTCTAACTACTGTAAAACTTTAACTGAAAAAATACAGTTATGTCTATTTTTATATTAAGAGCCATCCCTAAATACCTTGGGCAAGCGTTTTTTAAATACGCCGATTTTAACAAGAAGTCAGTTGCAAAAGAAAACAAAACAAAAAAAAATGAAAAATAAAACCAATGTGCAGCTATTGCAATAAACAGGGTCGATTTATTTATTTGTTTGATAAACCTGTTTTTATCGTTTTGACATAACGTTGTCGCTTTTGTTTAGGAATGGGGTATCAGCGTTAACGCTCAGCGTAAAAGAACGTGCCGATTACCGCCGGTATTTAGGGATGGCTCTAAGTGTGTTGCTTGTGGACGATGAACTTTTTTTGAGTCTCCTGAAAATTTTAGTATTTTGAATTGTGACCCTTTTGTATTTAGGGTGCGATATGTCCGATATCATTTTTCATTTCTAATTGTCAAACCTTACTTTTTAAATATTACAATAACAGAAGCACTTAAATGATTTTCGTATATTTGCTTTGTTTTATTATGGAATTTATTCATAGTTTGCAGAAAGAGAACATATAAGTTGCCAATTTACTTCTTCTATTGAAACTGCATAGACTGATTTCAAAATGGATAACTGAAAATTGAGCCGGCATTATTTTTGTTTGGATATTCAAGGAAGAAATTTTTATAGCGGCTAGAAGAGATCATATAGCGATTCTCACCGTTTTCAACAGAGATTGTCCTTTTGTGTCTACAACTGATGATGATATAATCTTTAGGTTCTGTAGGAATATATAGTTTTTTTGAGCCAACGACAAATAAACGGTACTGTAAACTAGTTTAACCAAATTATTTGATTTTTCTTTTGTTCGAATAAAACGACTAATTCGAATAATATATTTTAACTTGTTTGATCACAAATTTAAAATTAGTCGAAGAACATATTTACATTTTTAAACAAAGTAAACTAACAAGTTTTTTTTTAATTATCAAGTCGTAGAGAAAGTAGTATCGACTAAAACCACCTTTAGTAACATCACTAATATAAATTTTAATAATAAATATATTATTTGTCTATTTCCAATGTCAGCTTAAATGTCAGTCTTCTACACATATCCAACACCTCATTCACCACATTAGGTTAGGTTGGAATGATGACACTGTTTCAACTTAAAATCAGTGTAATATAAACCAAAACGGTCAATTATGATTCAATTTCTTTAATTTATTTTTGTTTTTTTTTTGTTTTCTTTATTATAGATATTTCAATTTGACGTATTAATATGTTGTGGTAATATCCTCGTGCTTCCAAAAATGTCATATTTATATAAAATTTGATTCATCCCATATTATACAATATAAATATAAGAAATTTGTGTGCAATTACCATCAATGTCACTTATAGCGCAGTTAATATAATATTTTTCCAAAATGTGGACTCTATTTATTTCAAAATACATTTTAAACTCGCTCAGTATTTGTCTTAATAAATATCAGATTTCTTTTAAGACTTATTGCAATAACATTCATATAACTATTTGTATAATCAGATCCACCCATCGCTAGTGATTGAAAAACTTTATTTAATTTTCCTTTATTAAAAGATTCATATTGTAGTTTTTCACTAGACGAATCGTTAGACTTCTGATATTCAAAAACGGCATAATAAAAAAATCTTTAACTAATAGATAAAATTAATTAATTTACGAGTATATACATGAATATTATTTTGTAAATAAAGTTAAAACGCAATAGTGTTAATTATGAAAAAAAATTTCAAAAATTATTCTTCATATTTTTTTAGTTCTATATATTTATTGTATCTTCATTAAAACGAACTAACAATAAATAGTATTTATAATCTTATATCTAATAAATTTTAAGTAGTTAGTCCAGCCAGTGCCGGACGAAAGTTGTTTGACCATTATTTATTTTATTTATTAAATTTACATTCTTCCTTCTTGTCTTCGACTCAGATTCCCTTTTCAATTTCCCTTTTTGTATCCCTTCTTCTTAGTCGAATATAGCCACTATTATTTAATTTGTTGCGGGCTAATGGGTTTGGGTGTACTTGAAGCTTTTTTTTAAGTATTTATCTGTATTTTTCTGGATCTCACTCTTTAGCAAAGTCACGTTAAGGTCTATATAAATATTCGATTTTTTTATATACCAGGGAGCAATTGCGAACATTCATAGCTTTGATATATTCGACAATAGGCTGATGGGTCTATATGATTCTAATCTTGTATAATCTCTTCCCGGCTTTGCTACCATGGTAATTAGTAAAACCTTCCATTCCAAGAATAAGAAGTTGTATATTTATTACTATCCAGGGGTAGCTCCATAAGCATTTTGTTACTGATTTTGTCAATGCCAGATGCTTTCTTAAAGTTTAAATCAATAATAGTTTTACCGATGTGCCGAATATTAAAGCGTAGGGGTACAGCTGCTCCTAAATGGTGTGTGACTGGTGGCAAGCCAATTATTTCATTTGATGTGTTTGGGGTAAATACTTTTTTGAAATGATGAACAAATAGATTCCCTTTTTCAGTGTCTTTTTTTACCCAACCGCCACTTAAATTTCTCAAGGGAAGCTTGCATAACACAGATCTTTTAAGATTTTTAGTGGCTCACCATGATGAGTAGTCTGATTGCGGAATTGCGTCCAGATTTTCTAAATATTTATTAAGTGATTCAGTTTTCCGATATTCCAAGAGCTCTTTAAGCCTTTTTATGCAATCTTTTAGCTTAGATTCATAAAATTAATAGAATTATGCGTTATTCGAAAGTAGTCATTTTATATTTCCTCTAATAATAATTCGTAAGAAATTGTTCGATTAATCGAACGATCATTATTCGAATACTCTAGTATAAACACTTTGCAAGTGTTTATTTATATAGAAATTACCAATAACTTGAGTACAATTATTGTATATTCAGACGATTATAACTCATACGACTGTACAACGGCTGTTTCTAGTTGAACAATTGTATTTTGAATTTGTGGGAACACTGTTTTAGTTGTTAGAAATTTATGTTGACCTCCGGTTTTAAAATAAACACTAATGGCCTCATTCATAAAATTCACAACAGGTTTATAAGAGGTTTATAAAGCAAATTTCCATACAAAATTTGCTTTATAAACCTGTTGTAAGTTTTTATGAATAAGGGAGTAAGAGAGCACGTTGCTAAATTTTCTGACATGTTTAGATGTACATGTATACGAATGTACCCAGCAAGCCATATGAGTCCGAAAAGAGTCTTTTCTGACACCTTTTTCGGAGCGTTAACGCTCTTTATGAGCCCAAAAAACAATCATAATTGCTCCGAAAACCTTCAGAAAAGAGGGTCATTACGTTCGAAAATGGTCCGTCAGAAAGAGCTCTTAGATAATGTCAGAAAAGAGGCTTTTATGAGGTTTTTGTTGTTCTCTGTGTAATCTTGTTTTGATCATTCTTGTGTGGTACAGCTATGTTTTTTTTTTGTTCAAAGCACAAATAACAGGACAACAACGCTTTGGTACACACATAATTAAGTGGAATTTATAAGTCATTCTGCGTGCCGACTCAGGACAGTAACAAGCAAATTTTTCTTTCGCTCCGAAAATGCTCTTTTCTGACTCCTTTTTTCGGAGCGCTCCGAAAATGATCTTTTGTTGGACTCTTTTCTGACTCTTTTTTCGGAGGGCTCTGAAAATGGTATGCTGGGTATACACAATTACAACTACACGTACATACATATGTTATATCAATGTCTTAGCGGATAACAAAACATATAAAATTTTTACTTTTAAATCCGTTGGGGGCTTAAGGTATCTTCTTGTTTACTTAGATGTTGTTAATGTTGTTGTTTGGTTCATTCATTTAAACAACAAGGTCAACGAAAAGTAAACAATTCACAATTTCACACAAATTCTTTCCGTTTAGTTTTGCTCACAGTCTTCTTTGCATGTAAAACATACGAATATATTTTTTTCAGTCATGTATTCAATTTACTTTAAGAACAAAAAAACCAACTCGTTCCTTCATACACTCACACATCCCCAATATGTATGCATATACATTGTATAATATATGTACAAACAGTTCATATGAATACATGTTTGTATATTATTTATTATACATAATGTCTGTTCAAGTTCACATCTACCTAGTATATGTTCAGGGGTTCCAACTATTTGATTTGATATTCCGAGACAAGTTGTATGGAATTCATGGAAAACGTTTTATAATAACATTTGCTTTATTCTTTTCAAAGGATAACAGAAGCCCTGACTTGATATTTTTATGTAGATTACTTTTATATATGTTTGAATGAATGTATTGCAAAAATTTAACTTTTTTTTAAATATTCACGTATGACCTTCACGTCACCAAGTAAGTAGTATATGTGAGCTATACACCTTGTGCCCATTAAACTCATCTCAAAAATAGACATTTAAGTTCTAGCTTTACTTGAATAGGTATTTGGAGATTCTTCAGTGATTTTAAAGTAGTTGCGGTAAAAAAATACACACATCAGTATTAACATGTAAATAATTAATTTATTATACAAATCATGATCCTTTTACATTTATACATTTGTATGTTGTTGAAAAATTAAAATCTTGATGTTTCATTATAAATTATTTACAAAAATATTTATAAAAACACTTAAGCAAATAAAATTGAAGTTTTTTCAACCAAAACATATATATGTACATACGATATCTGATCAAAAAATAACTTTTATTTTAAATTTTTTCAAAAAGTATTTATTTATTCATCAATAACTGTCTTGCCCCCTTCAAAGGAATCCCTCTTTTGCCATCGTTTTTTCCAATCCTCGAAACACATCTGATACGCGTATTTTAGTATCGCCAACAGCTCCTGTTTCGATTTTCTTTAATCCTTTCATCGGTGTCTTTAGTTTTGTGAAGAGGAAAAAGTCAACGGGGACCAAGTCCGGTGAATACGGTGGTTGAGGCATGATAACGGTATTGTTTTTGGCCAAATTTCACGCACAAGCATCGATGAGTAAGCTGGTGGGTTATCATAGTGCAAACTCCATGATTGGTTTTTCCTTAATTCTGTGCGTTTCTGACGAATTTCTTTGCACAAACGGCGCATAACTTCAATGTAGTATTCCTTATTGACTGTACGAGCTTGTGGCAAGAATTCACGATGCACCACGACATTGAAGTCGAAGAAAACAGTGAGCAAAACCTTCACATTTGACCGATCTTGACGTGCTTTTTTCGGTCTTGGCTCTTCTGGATGGTTGGGCTTTTGTTTCAATGTCATAGCCATACACCCCTGATTCGTTACCAGTTATGCCCTTTTTGAGGAAATCTGGATCGTTTTTGACGATGTTCAACTGCTCCTGAGCGATGCCCATGCGACGTTGTTTTTGCTCAAAATTTTGTAATTTTGGAACAATCTTTGCTGCCGCACGTGTCATGCCTAAAACATCTGTAAAAATTGCTTGGCATGAGCCGAACGAAATGCCAACATCATCAGCAACATCTCTGATAGTGATTCGACGATTATCAAAAATCATTTTCTTCACTGCTTCAATGTTTGCATCGGTTGTTAAGTGCTCGGGCAACCAGGATGAACATCGTCACCGGTTTTACCACAATTGATCTTGTGTCCTACTAATAGTAGACCCGTCAAACACCATAGTCAACATTTCAAATGTCCCTGCGCATTTAATTTAAATTTTTATACAAAACTTAATGCAGTTTCTTTGATACATTTTTTTCGAATAGTAAAAAATCGAAGAGCACACCAAAACACAACTAACCGTTTTATCTGTCAAAAACAAACTGACAATCCAAAATGGCTGATATTAACATAACCGACATGTGTACGAACACAACAGAAATAAATGCGGAAAGCAAACATACGTAACTCACGAAATTTGAAAATAATGGTTATTTTTTGATCAGATAAAATAAACCTAATAATGTTAGGGGCACTCCATAAAACTTTAAACTTTACAAATTGTCTAAATGTCTAAATAAAATGTTATTACATATTCACATTTATAAGATGTGTAATACATATTATATTAAATTTGGTGTTCGATATAATCGTGTTTGATTATGCATATAGTGAAACCGTAAAATGAAATATATTTTTTCAATTTACAACCGAAGTTGTATAGTCGTATAAGCTATACGAGTCTGTATATCGTCTGAATTGTCAATAGTTGTACAAATGTTGTTGGTAAATCAAAATCCCAACTTTACCATTATATTACTCTATGGTGGTTAATTGCACATACATTTATCGTAATTCACATGCCTCACTTAGGTGAACTAAACAACCTTTTTGGAGACACTGTATCAAAATATTGAAGTAAGCTGGCATATTACTGTAAAGTTTTGACTTCAATTTAAACCTAAGACTATTTCACTTTTGTAACTTGGTAACGCAATTATTTGTTATCAAACGACTTTCCGAAACCTTATATTGAAAGTGATCGTTAATGAAAACATAATCTGTGATTAAATAATAATTAACAATTTTTGAAATAACTGATTGCTTTAAGTGTAAGATCATGTTTTAGCTTATTTTTGATGTATTCTACATCAATTCCATTTTGTATTTTCATCTTGAACAGAACATAGTTTTTTGATGAAGTAATATTTCTGAATGGTTAAAAAAATTGGTTTCATAAAATCAAATGAATCAAATACATACCTATCGAACACCAAAGACTGACTCATAGTAAAAAAATATGTATGCAAGAAGAAGTTTTAAATATTTTATAATGATTAAAATTAAATTAGGCCAGTGAAACAAGGGTTTAACAACTGGGTGAAATATCTAGAGTTAGCATAATGTGGATTTATAGAAGTCTTTGTTTTAACGTTATAAAAAGGAAGTAAGAGTTTATATTCGGCTGTGCCGAATCTTATATACCCACCACCAAATCACCTATTATGGGATGGTCTTCATAAAATATTGTACCGCATTTTTCTATTCTCTTGAGAATTTTATGCATATTCCAATTGAATTTTGTTTATATTTTTTTTAACACAATAAATTCAGTACCAAAAAAACCCTAGGAAACTGAATTTGGCGTTTTGAAACGTCAACTACTTTGTAGTTATTTTCAGAAGTGTCAGCTTTGGCCAATTATATACCAACTTCCACAAAAGTAGGATAATTTGTATATACTTATAACTGATCTGTGTAAAATGTAAAATTTCATGAACTTCTGTACGATGATTTATTTGTCCATATCGCTCCTTAAATACAAAAGTCACACATTTCAAAAAATATCAAAAATTATTATTTTGCATAAAATGCTTCTTAAACGATGAAACTTCCATGTTTCGCTAAAACAGCCGTCATTTTATGA
This sequence comes from Bellardia bayeri, assembly GCA_950370525.1. Classification (NCBI taxonomy): domain Eukaryota; kingdom Metazoa; phylum Arthropoda; class Insecta; order Diptera; family Calliphoridae; genus Bellardia; species Bellardia bayeri. The sequence continues at coordinate 40,146,308 of OX493268.1, read as the reverse complement.
TCGAAAACACCCGTAAACGCAAAACTGTTAGTTTTGTTTTGTAGTAAAAATCATAAAATAATTAAAATTATTTTTAAAAATGACGCTCCTGCATAATTTGCCTATTTTGACTTGTGGTGCTTTTGTATTTAAGGACCGATATGTATATGCGAATTATTTGTGTTGAATTTGAACGTAATAATGATTTTTAGAAGTGATTTATGCGCATTTAACCCCCCGTTTACACATGCGAGTAACAGTTCGAAAAACTCAATACACTCACATGCGAGTACTCGCATGTCAAAATGGGGGGGTAAGTGTTTCTCGATGCAACCAAAATATCGTTTTATGATTTCACTTTGCATAAAACTTATAATTGCAGGATTTTGTATGGATACGGCTTTTATATAGTCAGTTATGTTCCATAAAGACATTTGTATGCTATGAGAAATTGTGTACCGATTCCTACCATTCCTCTTTAATAAAAATAAAGTTATCATATATTATGCTAGTATCTGGATTATATTTTAAGAAAATTTCACAACATGCTACAGCACCGATATTGCTCATTTTTAATACCAAACATTTTGGTAGATCGACAAATGTTTGATAAAAATTTTATTGTTCTATGTCTTTTTTTCGAAGCTCTATCGTGCTTTCAACAGACGGACAGACGAACGGACATGGCTAGATCGTCTTAGAATCTTATTAGAACCCAGAATATATAGACTTTTTGGCTCTACGACCATTATTTCGATGTGCTACAAACTGAATGACCAACGTAGTATACCCTCCATCTTTTTGGTAGCGGGTATAATAAAAAAAAGTAAAAATGTTACTATTCTATCCAATATAACATTTAGTTAGAAATGTATTTTTCAGAACGCAATAAATTCTTAGTCAAGAAAATGATGTCTGTCTTTTCACATTATTTGCTGGAAATTAATGTGTCATCGTATAATTAAAAATAATATATACACAATCACAACTTAAGTAAATAATAATAATAATAGTGCCTGAGGACGTGACGCGCATTTTCATAATATTTTAGTTTACGTTATTTAAGCTTTTGATCAAAAAAATCGCTTGCAACAATTTTCATATCTTCATTTTGATAAAAAAAAAATGATTTTAATTCAATATTTTTCTGCACTGTTACACATACGTGAATATCGCGGAATTATTTACTCAACCTTTAAGTGTGAAGTATACGCAAATCGATGAATAATATTGGAAAATACATCAAAACCAAGTTAAATATGTAAATTATCAAAAACAGATTTATAGTTTCCGTTTATAAATAACTCTCGATTATGTTCCAAACTTTTTTCTTAACCAAAGAGTAATTTTGTTCTTTAAAATTGTATGTGATATGCATATTTATTCACTCTAAGATAAAAAATATTTAAACTCAAGTGTAAAAAACCAAGCAGTAAAATTACTAAAATTTCAAAAATAATTATATTCACCTGAGTCCAGGTGAAACAAATTTGCGTTCCATTTTGTATCGAAAATGAAGTTTGTACGAGTTTTTTTTTCTCGGATTCCTTAAATGCGATCCATTCCATGTTATGGGACGATTTGTTGAAGTGCTTGCAATTATTTTTTTGTTTTTAGTTAATGTGTGTACTACACATCGACAGCTCAATTCCAAAACATGCTAAGTCGAAAAAGTGAGTTTTGCAGTAAAAGCTCCTAAAGTTTACAGGCGATATCTAAAAAACCATATGAGGTAGAACTTTGTTGTTTATAACTATTGATTGGACTAGCCAATCACAACCAAAATTTGACAGAATTTAAGTTGAAAAAAACTAAATTCAAAAACGCAAAAAAATTAAAAACATGCAAAGTCGACATAGCATGGTTTGGAATTGAACTGTAGACATGTAAATCTATAATAAAGAAAACTATAATTTTACCACACATTTTTTTTAAGTAATTTATTTCGGAATTGTTTTATATTATTTTGCTAGTGAGAAGTGAGTTACATCAGTAGATAATTTTTTTTTAAATTTTTGCTTTGTGCCAGGAAAAAGCTCTTGGCTCAACCAAATTGTTTTGATTACGAACGAATAATGATATGTCATTAAAATACTTTAAACTTTTTTATATTCGAAAGATTAGTTTTTTTGGGGGTTTGGATTGATTATAGAAGTATTAAAAAGTCTAAGTACAAACGGGCAAATTTCTGTTTCTGTCTTCCCTATCATAATAAACACTTCAAAAAGTAAATATGCAAATATGCGATCAGGAAAATTGATTAATATATTCCTTTTTCTGATGTTATCATAATTTTTTCTGTGTACCGGGAAATCATACAAAAATGTTATTCAGTACCCATGATCTGTAACTTTGGCGATCAAAACTTAATAAAATGAAAAAAAATTTCAACGACTTCGGCAAATATACAACCGACGCGTCGGCTATAAGCAAAATACAAAATAATTTGCATTAAAATAAAAAAATAGTTTCGTGGTGTAAAAAGAAAACTTGTTGTGTTAAAAGAAGATATTATATTTTCATGAGTTCCAAGTTTTTAGAATTATATTCCACCAATTATTCTTTTTTCTGCTTAGAGTTTCGCTTAATTTCCAAAATTTTAATATCATGTAAAATAATTTAGCAATAAAAAAAATTACTTGAGAACAAACTACTTACGTTTCCCGTGTTATTATTCCTTGCGATTTGAATATTTTTTTTTATTTTTGAAATGAAATCTCGCCGCAATTTTATTTGGGAGTATATTTTAAAATTCAAAGCGGGAACATTTCTTACAAAGATTTTCCAGACACACTTTTTCTGTAACTTGGCGAATAATTTTGTTGCGTAACAGCGGTTACTCGCCCAAAAAAGCTACAGACACTAGAGTGTCTCGAAAAAAAAAGTTCGCGGTACACCACCGAATATGAAGTATTGTTGCAAGACAATTTCGAAATAATTTTTTTTTGTTTTTTTGCCGAAAGTAGGGGTCGCCAAAATACATTTTTTGTTATATCTGCGGCATTTATAGTCCGACCTCAAAGTGTGATATATCGATGTTTTTGTCTTGAGGAGATCTATCGATGTTATTATCTTGCGTTTACCTCAAATATCCCGTTTTAGTATTTACTCACCAGATCTCAGTTCCTACCACCCTAATATCAGTAAAAAAAAGGCTCACAAAAAATCATTAAACTTTTGTAAAGGAAGTGTTTCGATAATTCCAACAGAACTATTGAAAAAATTAATTTTTGTTTCTTTGCCGAACGTAGGGGTTACCTTTTTCAATTTTTTTGTCATATCATCGGTATTTACAAACAGAAAAGGCATGCTTGAAAGTAATGGGAAAAATCATGCGAAAAGTCACTGTTTAAATCTCCTAAGAAATAGAATAATACCGTTACTACTCTCTTACTTTACTTTGTTGTTGTGCTATTCGTTCTACCCGTGAAATAATTGTTGGATTTCCGTCTGTATTTACTATTTAATCGTGTTGTGTTTATTTCAAATATAAAACGATAAAAATTAATTAAAATAAAGTAAAAATATCAATTACCAACGAAGGGCAATGTTAATAATTTATTTTTTGTATCTACGTTATAACGCCGATCGAATTCGAAAGTTGGATGCATTTAAACAAGGAGCTTTGAGAAGTATTATTTTCCAGTTATACATATACATTCCAGTTATGTCGGTAAGTGGTGTTCGTAAAAGTTTGGATAAGCTTCTAAATAATTACTATAAAATGGTCAGATATAAATTTGAATACAATGTAAATGAGTGGAATAGATTATTTTTAATTACGCGTTGTAAGTGCGGCATTGAAAAAAATATTGCGTGCAGTGAGAGGCGGTGCACTCTCATAAAATCGCTGACCAGGCAAAAAGTTTTTTCATCGATCAGTGCGGTCCACGATTGATGACTATAGATTATGTTGTTGATAGGATATCAATGATAAGTAACGATGAAGAAATGTCGAAAATGGCATCTTCTAAAAAAAATGGGCCACATTTTTTCCAAACTCGACAACCGGCAAAAATACAGTAAACCTAAATATGATTGATTAAAATTTCGCGATATTCTGAATGTAACGTTAATTTTTCAGCGTACACGTAAAATTAAATTTTTTATAATATTTAGACAATATTTTAATACCGAAACACTTTTCATTTTTCATAAACTGAAAAACTTTTAATGATTTAAATTTAAAATTTTTCAGTTTAATGATTTTTTGTGAGCTTTAATTTTCTGAATTAGGGTGGTAGGAACTGAGATCTGGTGAGTAAATGCAAAACATTGACCTCCTCAAGACAAAAACATCGATATATCACACTTTGAGATCGGACTATAAATGCCGAAGATTTAACAAAAAATGTATTTTGGCGACCCACCCCTACTTTCGGCAAAAAACAAAAAAAAAATTTTATCGAAATTGTCTTGCAATAATACTTCAATATTCGGTGGTGTACCGCGAACTTTTTTTTTTTTGCATGTAAAGTGATACACTCTAACAGACACGCTACAGTTTTGTGAGAAAACTAGCTGTTTGTTTCAATTTTATGCATTTCTGTTTCATTCCACACACACACATTTTAATTAAAAAGTTTCTCGACGAGGAGTTACAGTGCAATTAAATAACTTTGTAGTTTTTTTGTTTTTTTTTTCTTTTTTTTGTAAAATGTCGTTAACATATTGTTGAAATATGTGTACATACATACATATGTACATACGAGTATGTATGTGGATCGACGACAATGGAAAAAAGTTTAACGCAAACTTTGATACAAATCCATTATTAATGAAATTGTTGCTTTAAAAAGTATGCATAAATTTTTAAAAATTCATCGGAATTAAAAAAACTTATTATTAGGAATACTAAGAATTTAATAAAGTTGGATAAATTTTTGAATGAAAATTTGGAAAATTTTAATACAACTACAAAAAACAAACAGAATAAAACCAAAGAAATACATTTCGAAAACACGCCATTAATTCTAATACGAACGAACAGCTCTTAAGGTACGGTCACATTTGGCAAATATTTGCAAAAAATTTGTACAAATTTGTTTGACGTTGTTTACTCTTATAAGAGTTTTGCAAGATCAAACAGCATCAATCAATTTAAAACTTAATATTTGTTGTTCTTTGGCCTAAATAAGAAAAGTTTTTTTTTTTAAATAAATAAAAGAGTTCAAATATATTTTATTTATTGATTACGTCTTTTTCGGCAAATATTCGCCAAATGTGACCGTACCTTTAGAGGCGACCAAACCAATAGAAGGACAACGTTACGTATGAGTAACGACATTAATTTCATAGTTGAAATGGTTAATAAAAATTCTAACAATTTGTTACAATTTAAGTTTATTTTATGTCAGTTTATTTCCTTAATTTTTATAAATGTGGCTCTCCGTCATCATTTTTAACAACCTTTTTAACCTTTTGTAAATGTTGTGTCATTTATTTATTTGTTCCTAACTGTATATTTTCCTCTCCATTTTCTTTTCATTATGGCAAAACACACATATGAATTTATATGTTCATATGTGTGTAAACAAAGGAATGTTATGAGTGGTTGTACGTACGGTGTGTGTTCGTGTTGTTAGTTGAACTTAAGAATAACAAATAATACAAAAAACAAAAAGCGAAAAAAAAATAATAATACTAAACAAATAAATGAATGAATGAATGAATGAATGGTAGGTAAGAACATAAACAAAATGTTGATAATATTATTATTACAGTTGAATGGTTTTTATGCTTGAATTATTTGTTAAGAGAATTATGCAAATTTTCTAACCTCAAATATTAAATTTCTCGGCTGAAATCCAGACAGATTAAGAAAATGCTAAAAACAGATTTTAATTTGCTATCAAGTAAATAGCAGGTCATTGTTCTAGTCAATATACAATTTTGGTAATTTGCACAAAGACATTCCAAATATATGTATAATACACTAATTACAGTTTATTGAAAAGCAATTGTGTTTAGAATTTAAAAACAGGATTATTTAGAATATTTCATTTTGTCTAATGTTTTAGATTAATTACTTATTATATTCGTACGTTATGTACAGAGTGGAGTAAAGGCTTAACTTATACTTAACTGACACACTTTTCTGGTTAGGAAACCTTAAATTTTGAAATAATTTGGTTTTTCGTGAGATATTACAGATATCGTAACGAAATTTCACATGATTGGAGCAGAGGTGTTTTCCAGTTGATTTACAGTTTTATGGTATCGTAAGTGAACGAGGGGCCTATTTATAGCTTGACAAGATAAATATTATACATAGGCATTATTTTTAAAAACCTAACCGAAGACTTTTAGCAAATATAAAAATCTCAGGAATTGGATGAAAACCAAAAGATGTCAAAGCTGTCCTATTTTTAGACCCCACAGCTCCGTTCCTGGAGCCTTTGTATAAAAATATTAGGATGATTGGATAACGTTCACTGGCGCCGCCTCAGCTCTAAAGTTTGGTGGTGGAAAATATACATTTTTTTAGTTTTTTCAAAAATGTTGTAATTAAATAACTTAAAACTATGCGGTTAAAAACGTTTCCTTCAATTAATAAATTGTGGCACGAGCTGTGTGATATGTTGCTCCATCTTGTTCAAACCACAACTCCTGCACATCATGATTGTTAATTCATGAACGAAAAAGTCAGTAATCATGGCTCTATAGCTATAACGTTCTGACCAGCTTAGATTTTAAAGAATTGCGGACCAATAATTCCACCAGCCCATTAAGCACACCAAACAGTCAGTTTTTCGTGTACGTACATATTTCGCAAAATACGTATGTATCAAACATATCAAACAATTTTGAAATGCCAAACCAAACTAAAGCTCCATACCAAGCGTTTACGCGTTTTTAGCGTTCTATTACTATGTTTCCACGACGACTTGAATCACCTGCTTCGCTTTCTGAATCATGTTTATGAATCATGCTGTTTACATGACTAATAAACTTGATTCGATTTGACAGTTGTTTTTAATAAACAAACAGAATTTACAATTTGTGGAAAATATTTTTTTTTAATGGACAAAAAAAGTGAGTGGAAATTAGTTAGCTTATTTGAAAAAAAAACATACATTCGTACGTATTTACTTACTTTACTTCCAGCTACAAGAAAATAATTTGCTTTGTTTACAATAATATTAAATTTTTACAGCTAGTGCAGATAAACTTGCGATAAAAATTAGAGAAGAGTGCAATTTTTCGTGCTTCGCAAATAGATTCAATATGAATACTAAATTAAAAATATATCACAGAAAATTTGCCGTTTTTTCTTGATCACAGTTGTTATTAATACTAAAGTATTGCAATGGTGTAGTTTGCATTGTCTTTGTGTTCTTTTGTGTTTATTGCATTTGTCGATTTTTGTTGTATTCTGAAACTCTCCAACGTGTATCTCTTATTTCTCTTTATCTAAAATTTTAACTTTTTCAAAGTTTGGCTTGTGTCCTTTTTCAATGCAGTGTTGTGCAAGTGCAGTTGATTGTTTTCCTCTCTTTATATCAGCTTTATGTTCGTCTATTCTCACGCCTAAATTTCTCTTCGTTCTACCAATGTAGATTTTTCCACACTCCTCATCAGCGATGCCAACTTAGCCCTTTTCGGGCTAGATTTGGCCCGATTTCAGTCACTCAAAACGCGAAAAAAGAAAATTGGCCCTAAACTAAAAAAATGCGTAAATATAGTACGTTTTACAATTATCTTTTAGTCCGTTATTACTTTTTGCCTGATATGGCTACATTTTCGTTTTTTTTTTGTACTTTTTCTTCCTTTACTCTAATAATATCGAAATAATGCTATTGGTAATAACCCACTCCTTAAACTGTCCAGTTTTGCCAAACACATATTGACATATCCGTACTCAAACGAAGAAGTTGAGAGGAGTTTTAGTGTCATGAATTTATTTAAAAATAAAATTAGAAACAAAATGTCATTAAATACGTGAACAGTTTAATACACATTGAAATATAGACTAAACAAACTACAAAATACCTGCCGAAGTGTGCTCAAAAATTAATTCGAATGAAACATATACAAAATTTAAATATTTTATTGATAGTGTCTTATGGACTGAAAATGATGATGAACAAGAAATCGAAATTTTGTTCAGTAACGACAAATTTTAAATGTATTTATAGGTATTTAATGTATCTTATTTATTAAAATGTAATATGAAATGTAATTACAATATGTATCTCATGGTAGTAATATTTTGCTAATAAATTATTTTATAAAAATGTGTTTGTTGTTTTGATTTTTAAAAGAAACATTTTATAATTTAGCCCCTTTTCGCACTTTATCGAAATATTTGACAGGATGTGGCTTTAAACTGATTGTTTTTTAATTTAGCCCTTTTTCAAAAATATTTACGTGTTTTGAGTCTCAAAAGTTGGCACTGCTCCTCATTACCATCGCCATCACATTCAAGTTGGTAAACATCATCACTTTGATCCCTACACTCAATCCTTGTTTTTGTTTGTGTAAATAAATTGTGTATTGTCTTGTTTGATTTATGCGCAAATATTATTCGTTCGTCGTTTTTTTTTATTATTTTTTGTAGATCTTCTCAAGGACTATTTATATTATAAATTTCAGCTCAATCGGTTTTCAAATGGATTTTTGGCCACTAGGCCCTAATCCACTTACGATGTCAAAATACTGGAAATAAACTGAAAGACACCTCAGCTCGAACCATATGAAATTTCTTTACGATATTTGTAATAGGTCCCGAGATACTGAATTATTTCCAACATAAAACGTGTCTAAACACTGTCCCTCAGCGGAGCATTTATAAAATTTTACAAGATAACTATTGTAACGGAGCGGTGCAGTTGGGACACAAATTGGCCAATTTTGTATGTAGTAGTAGTAGTGTCAGTTACTTTATGTAATATACTTGTATTTTCCAAATCGGATCGAACAAAACACAAACAATTGTCAAGCGTTTAAAAGTATTTATAATACGCTATCAAATGTAAACACAGTATCTAAGGTACATATATTGTAATTAATTTAGACCCTTCTTAATTTTAAATAGAACACTTTAAATATTTAAATATAATAGATGAATAGGTATTTATTATTACCCAAAAAAAAGAAACTACCAGTGTTTTTAGAAGCTGGAAAAAAGCTAAATGGGCTTTAAAAAAACCCAGAAAAAGTTAAATCCCTTTAGATAAAAGGCTAAAAAAAGCCAAAGCAATTTTAATTCAAATTTTCTGGTTTTCAAACTAAAAATAAGAGAAACAAAGTATAAAATTAAAAAGTACTTCAAGTATAAATCATGCAACATCATTACTATTACCAACTATTTGCAGATACTCGTATTTTGTCAAAAAATATATATTTGTATGTGCATATGTATAGAAATAAAATATATGAATCCAAGTTTATGTTTTCATCTGTTGCGTCTTATTTTATTCTTTAGTAAAATTTAAGGCAAATCCGATAATGCGATAGTTATAAAATATGAAAACAATATACTCTTTCTGATCTCTTCATAAATATTGTTATTTTTTAAATAAATCTTAAAAAATAATTTAAATAGCTAATCCAGAAAATGTCAGAAAAAGTTTTTTGTTGAACTAATTTAAGAGTTTTCCGTCTGTTTCGGTAACCGTTAAGCTTAAAATTTAGCATTGATTAGTTTTAGATGCTAAAGAATGAAATAAGATATTTGATATTTAAGATATACATTTAAATATTTTTTAGTTTTTTTTCAAACATCTATAATTACAAAATAGTTATAAGATATTGTTCATCCTAAGATGAATGGGAACTAGTATTTGCATAAATATCAGGAGTGTAGGAACTTTATGAGAGACTATATTTGGGATTAATATTTTCTCTTAATCAATTGTTCTATTAGCTTAATTAAAAAATCTCTAATATAGTGTTCAAATTGATATGAAAACTGTGCCAATGACATTAAAAAATATTCAAGTGGGGATAGTAATGATTTAAAATTCACATTGACAGTTTAGTATCAATGGTAAAAGTTAAATATTTCCTAACATAAAATGAAAATAGCATTTAAAAGGCTGTTTTAAAAATAAAAAAGGCTAAAGAAACCCACAAGCTTCAACGTAAATTTCAAGGTTAAAAGGTAGGGAATAGGGGGGGCGAGTTTGAACACGGGGCACCTTTGAACAATGTTGATAAAATCTCAGTTTAACATTTTTTCCCACCCTTAACCGAGTTTTTCACATGGCAACGTCAACAACTTTTGCTAGTTTTTTCAGTCGTCGAGCGAATGGGGTTGATGAACAAGTTTTCGCAGTGCCATTGTAAATTTTTTTATTTTTTTTTGTAATAGTGTCACAGATATTCAGTAATCGTTTTCTTTCGTGAAAGAAATTTATCGCAGTCCAAAATTCATTTCAAACAAAATTAAGTTGAGTTATTTGATATTTATGTAAAAAAAAAATATTTATTATAAATTTTCGTGAAATGGCAAGCCAGAAAAAGGGAACATGTTAATATATCAACCAAAGTACCAAACATTGTTGATTCTCTCTTATTTTCTGCAAATGACGAATCCAATGCTGATCATGATGATTTAAAGGAAAATGTTGTCACCTGCAATCGCAAGGCCTTTTCCGTCTTAATAATATAAAACTTATTTTTGATCTGAATTTTTTTTATTTTTTAATTGTTAATGTTTATGTTTTTCTTAATAAATTAATCGAACTTATTATATTTATATATAAAAAAAATATAACTGTTTATGTTAGTTTTGAACATAAGCGCTACAAAAAAAACTTGTGTTCAAAGCTGCCCCAGCCTAGTTCAAAGCTGCCCCGTATGTGGGGCACATTTTAACACAATGATGTCATCCATTAAAAAAAAAAAAATATATATATATAAATCGAACTAAAAATAAGTTACTTGTGGACTTAAACTAAAGTTTATTTCCATACATATTAGTTAAATTATGTAAAAAGTCAATAATTCAAAAATATAAATTTGTATGTGGCTTGAAAGCAAAAAGTGTTCTCCCCTAAATAAAAAGGCTAAAGGCAGAATTAGTATCTACTTTCTGTTCTGTTCCGAATCAGCTGACTTGATTCTGTTAAATAGAAAATGTGTAGAAGTCGTTAGTTGTTTTGTTACTTTCCGTGCCGTTGCGGACGAACCTGTTGAAAACAAAGATTTGCTAAGTAAATGTAAGTGACAGCACAAAACAGCTGACATCTGCACAGCAAAAAAATGTTATGTTTATTACAAAAGTTTTCAATTTCTTTGAATTTAATTAAGTTTTTGTATAAAAACTATCAAAAATAAACGATGGATGACGAAAAACTCATTACTTTAGTCGAAAGTAATGACATACACAATAAAAAAAACTTTGATGATTTATTTTCGCGGTGTATTGTCTGTTTACCTAAAACAGCTGATACGTTTATACGGAAAAACTAACTACAGTGGACGTCCAATAGTACGTACCTCCGTTTATACGAATTTCCAATAGTACGAATGGCAAATTTTTTGCATTAGTAGTTCTGCAGTACGAATACATTTTTTTTGCTGTTCGATAATACGAATAACTGTATTTTTTTTAAAAAAAAAAGCTTGTTTAAAGTTTTATTTTGAAGAAATTTTAAATTTAATACATACATATGTATGTATTTACATAGTGATAAGAAGTGTTTTGTGTCGCGTGTTCTGTGTTTGATACATTCAAAATGTTAAAAGTAAAAGAAGTCAAAAAGAAGCAAATTTCTTTAGAAAATAAGTCAAAAATTATAGAAGACAGTGAAAGTGGGAAATCTTAAAATGAAATTTGTAGCAAGTATGGATTATAAAATTTTTAGGTGCAACAGACAGGTGCACTAAATTCTCGCTACAGAATAATAGCAACTGGAGAATTTAAAAAAAAAATGGAAGATGCGCTATACGAGTGGTTTCTGTGCCAAATAAAATTCCATATTCTGGTAGGGAGTACTCAGTTAAAATGTCAGGCTCTGGAATATCATAAAAAGTTTTATGAAAGCGACTTTTTTGCCAGTGATGGCAGGCTCACTAAATTCAAAAAACGCTATGGTATAAGATTACTTAAAGAATCTGACGAAAAGCTATCGTCTTCTAAGGAACTTGTACCTCCATTCATCAATAAATTAGCTGCTGTTATTACGGAGAACGGCCTTACACAGTGTTTCAATGTCGTTTAATATTGAATATTGAATAATTGAATATTTTTCAAGTTTATTCTTTTTTTGTTTTAAATAAAAAACTGATTTAAGTTAAACTATGTATCTGCATGTGGTTTATTTAACATAAAAGGAGGAAAAACTGTTGTACAATAATTTTTTCAATATTACGAATTTTCCAATACTACGAATAGGCCTGACATTATATAATTCGTATTATTCGACGTCCACTGTACAAAAATTTAACACCAGAACGACACGGAACAGAACAGCAACAGAAAGTAAAGACTAATGAAGCGTTAATCTGGCAACAGTAGTAATTTCATTAAACAAAAAAAAAAACAATTACATTCGCATTGTTTACCTTTAATATTTGTAACTACACATATACATACATAAGTCTGTACATACACACAGCTTCAAAAGTGTGTAAGCACCAGTGAAGTTTTTGATTTTTGTAAGATTATGAAAAGCATTATAGTTCAACTTAAATTTTTTTTTTTCATAACTGAATCTATTATTCAACCAAATATCCAATAAAACGAAACTTTTAAATTTCAATCGATGGATAGATTTTAGGATTTTCATTATCTTAAAAAAATCAAATAATTTGTTGTGTTTACTCACTATTGAGGCTCATAGTATATAATTTTAAGAGAGCTAAAAGACGTAGTCAACCAAAATTAAGTTTAAATAACATTTAGCTAATATTTCTGGTAAAATGTTTGGCTTTGCATCAGCTATTTGTAATATGGATGTGGCAAAGAGCTGGTTTTATGATAATTATCTTAATATTTTTCTCTTTAGTATCTTAACCCTTTTAGACCGTGATGCATCGATCGTGCGGGTGGGTTTCAGTTTCAATATGTTTGCTTTTGTTAACCCAATTTGAAATAGAGATTGAAAAGAATGATAAAATAAAGATTACGCCATCCGCACGATTTCCCGTTATGTGACGTAGAAGTTCCATTCTAAGGGTTACCAAGAATGTTTCATGTGTTAGAATTATAATTTCTTGCGAAAAATGTATTTGTTTTATGTGATAGTTGGCAACCTTGCAATTGAAATCTCTCTGAGAGTTCTAAAATAAAAGCTGTTTAAAAAAGAAAAACAAACAAAAAAACAACAAAAAATATAAACATGAAGTGTGTAGTGAGCAAATTCAAGCAAAACGACAGTAAAAAACACAAGTGAGAAAAAATTAGCCAATAGAAACACAAAACGTGTGACGTCACAGTTCCAAAATGCGCAGAACATTTTAAAATTTTACGCGTGTTGGCGTAATCTTTATTTTATCATTCTTAGAGACTGCCATGCATCGACTGTGCTGATTGTTTTTTATTCTCATATTTCTCTTCTGTTTGATTTACCGTTTCTTGAATTATTGCGAAATTGTTCAGTCACATTTCAGTTTTAGCAAAATGAGCCGTGGAAGTAAGTAAGTAAGTGTCTTTAATTACAAAAGTATTAATCGTTTACAAATAATGAAGTGCACATACATATATTAACTAAAAGAAATATAAATTTTAATATTTCAAGCTAATTAAAATCGTTTCATTCTATAAAACTTTATTTTAGTTAAAAATATTAATGAAAATGTCCTGAAAATCCTTGAAGGATATACAAATTATAAAACCTAATCATTGATTATATTTTAATACGCTGTTGAGATCACATATTCCAAAAATTATAAAAAAAATCCTCGTAGTTTTGCGTCAGGTTTGAAAGGGATATACACAAAAAACATACATTTTAGATGGGTATATCATCAGCTTTTTGGAATCACATTAATACACATATGTATATATTATTGATCGGATATACACATATAAACGAACGAAATATTAAGTAATAATATTTAGTAGTAATATTTTATCAAAAGCCCGTTATTTCTTAAAACACATTTTACGCTTTTTGACACACCCTCCAACAATTTATCAATGAATTAATTTAGAATACTCTCTGATTCACACTGAACCCACTGTCAAAGCTCATAAAAATTGGTTGCAGTCAATCAATTAAAGGTCGTCACTTTTTGCTGGCAACGGCATCAAAAGAAATTCTTGCTTGAAAAGCCATTCTCTCACGATTTCGAAATTGTCTTTAACGACCATAAATTGCTAAGAAATATTTGTATCCAAATAAAATTTTAATACATAAAAGTTTCATATATACATACAAAATTAATGTCAGCTTATTTTATAACGGTTAAGTCATAGCTCCCTAATGAGACCCTCTTCTGAAAACTTCAACTTGCATTAATCTTTTACAAGTGTTATTTGTATATCGATAATAGGTCATAGATCCCATAAAGCGCCAACTTCTGGAAAACAGTTTTTGCTCATATACTACTCATATGTAGGTGTATGAAGGCTTGACGGACTCTACTTTCTCACTTGTTTCTATTAACAGCCATACCTAAATAACGACGGAAAGCGGAACGCATTTTTACGCTGAGCATTAGCGCTGATACTCCAAAAGCGGCAACGTTATGTCAAAATGATAAAAACAGGGTTATCAAACAAATAAATAAAACGACCCTGTTTATTGTAACTGCTGGAAATTGTTGTTTTATTTCTCTTTCGAAATAAGAAATTTTGACATTTAAAAAACGCTTTCCGTCAGTACTTAGGTATGGCTGTAAGGAATATTTATATCTATAGGAGTATATCGGAGCTTTTTTAAAGCAAAATTAGCTAATTTTGTAGAAATGTACATATGTAATAATGTTGAAAAATATTTTTAGTAATTACTTATTACTAAAAACTGTTAGCAGAGAAAATATACGTCGTTATGTTTTCAGTGAATGTTTAAAGAGTCAAGAAAATTTTTATTTTATAAGACTTAAAATAAAAATACAAAAATATTTAGAAAACTATTTTATAACAAGTATTTTGTAACAAGTAGAAGAATGAATAATTATAGAACAAATTGAATAATTCTCAACAAAAACACAGGCAGTGTACAAAAATAAAAATATATAAATAAACTATTGGATTATTGTTGTTCAATCTTTTTAACATTGATTTTAATTAAGCTTCTAGCCAGAATTTATATTTATTTTGATTTTAAATATTTTGCTACTGCATTGCGTATCATCTTCAGGGAAAGAATTCAAAATATAAATTTATTATTCGTTTACTTGTAAGAATACTCCTGCAATGTAAGGCCAAATGTATGTTATTGTCACTACAAAGTATGCTAAAAGGTAATGGGATATTGTTTATGCTATTAACATTATGTTGCTGTTGATGTGAAATTTGTAATCTTTTTATTTTCGCTCTTAATGAGCTTAAGGATAAGTTCTTAAAATTAATTTTATCTGCCGTGTTTACTTTAATGTAAAACTTAATAGATGACAATTTCTGCTGATGACAGCCAACGAATTTATATTTGAACTTTATGTGTAAATACAAATTCTTAAATATTTAAATGAAATTGTAGAATAAGAATGACTCCCTGTAATAATAGCTCTTAAAGCTTTATACAAAACGCACGGACTCTTTGTAAATATCTAACCTTGTTTCCTCCCGATACATACATATCTCACTCTTATACACACCCTACTGACAAGTACATTCAAATAAAATTTGTATTCATGACCAGCATTACTGGGAATTATAAGCACAAAGAAGTCCCTACTAACATCCAAGTACGAAATAGAGTAAAATAAAATAAAAGCAAACGAAGAAATTAATAACATCACGCGTTTTTTTACTTATTCACTTTATGTGAATTCTCCTCTGCAACTACGTACAACATACAAGAGAACTGAAGCCCTCATCGTTATTTTTCTATTTATTTCTTTGCGTAACTTGGGGTCAAGCGGAAATGGTTTTTCTTATATCACTGTACTTCAAAGATGCACACGCACCAAAACATACAATTTATTCATTCGGTTTCATATTTTCGGAGAGAGAGGAAAAACGCAAATATCATGGAATGTACCATCTATGTGTGTATGAGGGTGTGTATCTGTTTATATTCTAATACACGCACAACTAATAAAATTTCATATTTTATTATTCGTCTGTCAAAAGTTCAAATGAAGGAAATCCACACACACTCTTCCTACATATTCATTTATTTAAATTCAGATAAAAACATTTAATAAAATAAAATATGCTAAAATAAACTTTTAATTAATACTCGCAAAATCTTGCTGTTAAATATACAGAAGGAATAGTTATTACATGGAAACAGAGTTAGATACTCGAACAATTCCTCATTATGCCAATGAAAAATGTACATATAAATAAAATATAATTTTAATTTTTTTGACTTATAAATTTTATAATTTATATACTTACTCATATACATAGATCTTTTTCGCGGATTTGTTAGATTTTTTAAAAAATATCGGATGAAAAAATAATTTCCCCGAAATTGACCGATAGATGGTCAGTGTTTTGGAAACTTCCATCTGTGCTATGAACACATGTTAAATTTCTCTTCGTTCTGAGAACTGCTTCATATAGAAACAGGTGTTCAAAAAAGACGCATCCGCGATTTTTTTACAATGGAAAAATTAGAAGTTCGTGGTGTCATTAACAGCCTGTTTATGTTACACGTTTAAAGTTAAACAAAACTGGAGGAAACGTCAACGATAACGTAACAATTTGCGTTTATGTAACGCGCTTTCTATTGTTCGTCTTCATTTGCCTTATGGACGTATAAATTAACAATGTGTCAAATCACAGTATTGCCTGTATGTAAATATATTTGTTTTGTTTACTTTTGTTCATATTGAATATTTTAATTTACTATAAACAATGGTTACCCTACTAAGAGCAAAAAAATAAACAGCTGGATATACATTATAAACAAATCAAATTATTTACAAATTTGTGTATATTTGAAAAATTATTAAATTAATAAAAAGAAATATGTTTTCATCATTATTATACATTGATTTTACATAAATAAGCACATAATTGTTTGAGCATATTTACCTTTTTTATTAAAACCTTTTCTTTACTTTTACTTCGGAAAATCAAATCTTGTAACGTTATTTTAACCATCTTTTACTCAATGCAAATGGATAAAACTTTGAAGGCATTCACCAGGATAAAATCCGTTAAAAGATTTGATTTTCCGAAGTGAAGCTAAATAAAAGCATTTAAAAACAACGATTTTGGCTGTTTTTAACGGGTTCCGATCGCAAAAAAAATTTGTTAACTGTTGAGGTAGTGGTAAATTTTACCCTCTCTTTACATTTTTGTTTAAAAATTCTCTTAAAAAAAAAAAAGGTTTCTGAAATAAAGTACCTGTTGTATTTAAACAAATACAAATATTTTTTGTTTTCTTTATTTTTTGTAATCAAAAATGTAGTGGCTTATTTCTAAAAAGCAAATAATTATAAAAAACTATTTTTTTCTCAATTACTTTTAATAAAATTGAGAGCGCTAAAATTTACCACCACGTCATTAACTATGTCCAAATATTGCATCTCGACAGTTAAAGGTTAAATGTCTGAAGGTGATCTTTAATATTTGTGTTAAACTTTGGGACATTTTTTTGGACATGTGCGGTCGACCCGGTTTAATAAACATCCTTCCATTCCGATTTATACGCTTAATCATATTTCCTTCCTACTTTACTAAAGTGACTAAAAAGTAAAAAATAAATAAATAAAAAAAATTATTCCTGTGTATAGTTGACCTGTTGTTAATGTTGTTTTCTTATTTCGGCTTGAGGTCAGATTTAAACAATAAATAAAATTCAAAAAACTTTTTCCTTATATTTATTTATCTATTATTTAATTTTATTTTTCTAATATTTCGGTCAAAATCAGGGAACTGGTGTTTATTTAAAAAATACAAAACAAAAATAACATTAAAAAACACGAAATATTTTATACAAACAAATTTAATATTTACATTTAAATAAATAAACAAAAATTTTTCTTATTAAAAGCTCCGATACATTCAACACTTCACTTCTAAATCTTTGATTTGTGTTTGTCTATCGCATGTTTATAAATTCTTGCACAATTTTCTGTGTCTCTCTTAAAATTTAATGTCTTTTCTGTCTCTTGATCAACTACATGTACCATCTCAAGTGTAAATCTCCTCCACCAAAATGTCTACATCATTAAAATTTGGTTTGTGCCCAGTTATAGTACAGTGGGCCGCCAGTGCAGCTTTTTGCTCTAATGGTTTATTAGTAGCCCTTTCATCTGACCTATGTGCTGCCAATCTGGTCTTCAATTTGTTTTTTGTCGCATGCATCAGTTTTGTCTTCATTACAGTGTATTCTGTAAACTAACTGTGATTTTTCTCCCTTTTCAATCTTTGTAGTATTTTCTGTTTTAAAAGTTAATTCATATCTTTCCCGATTGTAAATGTTGGAATGTTTAATTTTTTCGGAAAAGTCTTTTACATATGTCATAGTCTTATATATTAATGGTGGTCGATCTTCTCTAGTTGTTCCTTTTGCTATCATAGTTTTCACCTTGTCAATTAGTTCATTAATGGTTCTATTTGGAAAATCATTTTTACTTAATATGTTCCTTATTTTGTAGATATTAATTAAAAAAAAAAAATTTTAAGAAACGCTTTTTTTACCTTAATATATTGATCAGTTGTGAATACAAAATTAATATGAATACTAAAAAAATCGACTAAAAGTCAAAAAATAAGAACATTTCAAACAACAGACCGAAAGAAATACAACCAATCATGTTTAAAGCTACGAATTTTCAATACTTGATAATTTTGTTTCATAACAAAATTCTCATACAACGTGTCAAATTATTGTAAAATTATTTAGGGCCAATGTTGGGTTTGATATTCAATTTATACTTGTTTAACTGAAAACTTGTTCAAATTTTAAATTCAAAAATATTGTTTGAAAATTTTAAATTAAACATATTGAGCATTTGAATAAAGTTTCGTTTTGATTTCGTAGCCTTTTGTTTTGGAAAATTATTTAGATTTTGTTTTGCTAAGGTAATTTGTTTGAAAATTTGAAGATTTTTTTGAAAATTTGTAAAGGGTCCGCCAAATAACTTCTTTTTTTTGAAAATGCTATAAAAAACTACTGAATATTTTCTCAAATTTCTTTTTTATTATTAGAGAACATTTTTTCATTTGGCTTGAGTTCATTTGTTTTAATTAATAACTCGAAGAATACCATTGTGAAACTATATTTTTCTAGA
The DNA here is from genome assembly GCA_950370525.1 of Bellardia bayeri. NCBI lineage: Eukaryota > Metazoa > Arthropoda > Insecta > Diptera > Calliphoridae > Bellardia > Bellardia bayeri. The sequence continues at coordinate 40,127,021 of OX493268.1, read as the reverse complement.
CAAATTACACACTGAAATGCATTTTCTACAGCACCCGCAAATAATGTATTTCACCAATGGCTTCACGAATATTGTCCTTTAAACCGTCAATTGTCTTTGGCTTGTCGGCGTAACACTTATCTTTTACAGCACCCCACAAATAATAGTCAAACGGTGTCAAATCGCAGCTCCGAAGTGGCCAAACGACATCAGCTCTGCGGCTGATAATGCGATCCTCAAAAACAGGGCGCAAAACATCGAGTGTACCTTCGGCTGTAGCGGTAGCGACGTCCTGTTGAAACCAAATGTTGCCAATATCCTCCTCTTCAATTTTTGTGAGCAAAAATTCGTTGAACATGGTCCGATAACGATCGCCATTGACTGTAACGGCCACTCCTTGCTTATTTTCGAAGAAAAATGTCCCAATTATGCCTCTGGACCAAAATCCGCACCAAACAGTGGCTCGTTTTGGGTGCATCGGCTTTTCAATGTATGCGTGCGGGTTTTCTGTGTCCCAAATACAACAATTTTGCTTGTTAACATACCCGCCAAGTTAAAAATGAGCTTCATCTGAAAAGATGATTTTTTTTTGTCAAAATCGGCGTCTTCTGTAAGCCGATCACAGGCCCACTTAGCGAAGCGAAAACATATTGGATGGTCAGTTGGCTTCAACTACTGAACCAATTGGACTTTGTATGGCGTCATACCAAGGCCTTTATGCAAAATTCGTCTCAATGATGTCTCCGAAATGTTCAATTGTTGAGAACGACGGTGAATTGATGTTGATGGCGCTTCACGCACACTTTCTGCCACAGCAGCAATATTCTTGGGTGTTCGCACTGTTTTTGGCTTTTCATGCTTTGGTTTATCGATGAGGATGCCAGTTTCTTTCACTTTTTTCACAAGATAACGAACATACGGAGCTGACGGTGCTTCTCTTCTTCCAATATTCGTACGCAATTTTCGCACAAATTCTGCAACATTACCATGATTTTCAAAGTAATGTCGCAATATTTTCCAGAGTTGTTCAAGCGTAGACACAACCATATTCATTCAGCGGAAGGGTACAACGAATTATCTGTCAAATCAGACATGAGCTAAGTGTTACCATTCAAGAAATAAACAATAATGAAAAAAAAACGTTAGATGGCGGACACGTTAGCTTCACTTGTTCATACAAATTTTTTTACATCGTATAGGCAGTGTTTTTCGAATAATGTATTTGTCGTTATTTTTGAGTTGAAAAAAAATTATCATTGGATTATTGGGATTGAAAGTAAGACGATTAAGAAAAAATTTTAACGAAAGGAAAATATATTATCCAAAGCAAAAATTTTGAAAAGGAAAATTTCTAAATTTTGTGAAAGGATAAGAAAGGATACCAATGGGGTGGGTTATAGTCTGGTACTGTTTCCTAACAAATGTTCAAATCCATTTAGAAACTTTTTTATTTATTGTCTCAAGATCACTTGTCTATTCTGCTGAATCAACTTTAATTTAATGCTAAAAATTTAATTTAATAAAAACGAGTTTATTAAATAATTACATTTTATTTTCGAGATTAAGGTCTAATATTGTTTTTGTTGTTGTTTCCCTAAAGATGCTACACATTGTTGTAGCGAAATATCGGAAGAAATAAAAAACATAAAAATAAAAACAATATTAGACCTTAATCTCGAAAATAAAATATAATTGTTTAATAAATAACAAGTAAGAAAGTATAGTCGGTCAAGCCCGACCATATAATACCCTACACCTAGTATATGTAAATATAAAACAGTTTTTCAAAAATTGGCGTTATATGGGAGATATCACCTATTTTGGACCAAAATTCAGTGTCATGATTTCTGTGAATATAAATAATGTGTTAAACTTTATCTCGATATAAATACTTTTAAAAGATTTATGGAAGTGAATTACGTAGAGGGCCTTATTTCGTAATTATGGACCAGTGTCATTATTTCTGTATATAAGAAATTTATTTGGGACGAATTTTATTTGATTTCCAACATTTTTAAAAAATGTATGTTCTTTTAAGCGATTTTCGGAAGTGGGCATTATATGGGAAGTACGACTAATTATGGACCGATCGTCATAAAATTCTTTCATATTATATATATGTGTACGAAACAGATTTGTGTTCAATATGAATTGGATACCAACATATTTAAGAGAGTTATGCTCTTTTAAGTGATTTTTGGAAGTGGTCCTTATATGGGAGCCTTATGGACCGATCTTCACGAAATTTATAGATGTGCTTTAGCTTCATTTACTACTCATCTGTGGTAAATTTTGTTTGCATACATGCATAATTAAAAGAATTATGACCGGTATACCCCAATTTAGGAAGGACATTTGTATGGGAGCTAGGTGAAAAAATGGACCGATTTCCACTAGTTTCAATCCCATCCATTCTTGGGCCGAAAAAATACCAAGAACCGAATTTTATCGAAATATATTAAAAATTGCGACCTGTACTTTGCGCACAAATTTTACATGGACAGCCAGCCAGCCAGACGGACAGACATCATTAGATTGACTCAGAAAGTGATTCTGAGTCGATCGGTATACTTTAAGGTCGGTGTTGGACCAATATTTATCGGCGTTACAAACATCAGCACAAATCCAATATACCCTCCCCACTATTGTGATGTAGGGTATAAAAAGGTCGAATCGATAATTAGTTTGACAAAATTTGCGCCTTGAAGTTGTATAATGAATAGTAATTTCACAGTGGAATTATCCAATTCTTCAAGGAGAATTAGATGACAGTAGAAATACCAATAAACTACCTAATGTCAAAGAAATACAAAAGATCACTTGGTATTTAAGAAGTCAATATTTGGTAAACTTACAACTTAAAAGTCAAAGGAACTAGCTGCCATTATTTTATTGTTATATTATGTTTCTTGTTTCATATAAAGACTATACGAGCATTTGTACATATTGCTCATCAAATATATTTGAAATGAAAGAATTTCGTTATGAAACAGTATACATACTTTTTTATGTAATGGTAAAATATTTGTTCCTTCATTTCCAAAAAAAAAAAAACTAAATATTCCTTTAAGACTTCTTTCAGTTGAACATATTATTTAATTTTTATAAATCGTTCGTTATTCTTCAAAATGACTACACAGCACATTTAAGTTTTTTGGAATGCCTGAGCAATATGGATGGCATTTTTTAAACTAATCTCCTGACAATAATAATGTAAAGAATGGTATTGTCTTGTTTATAATAAGTCGTTGCTGTGGTTTCACAAAAACTAAACTTCTATTGTACGATGATCAAGTCTATTTCACCATTTTATACACCAAATCGATGGTCCCAGGATACGCGTGCCGTATACATACATTCTATTAAAAATAATAAATTCACAAATCGAGAGGAACCCATCTGAACCGTAGATATTAATCAGTTATCAATTGTTAACAAATTCTGAAAAGCAATAACATGAACATGACTCGTGTTTAAACTGTTTTTAAATCTCAGAAGGGCGGACAGTTTGTTTTGTTAGACCGATTTTGTCCTTTGCTATACCAATCATTTCGTATGCCCACCACATAAAACTAAACTAAAATTTTCAAAACTCTTCAACAGCTTATTTCTTTGAAGCAAAAAAATTTCTTGAAGATTTGTATTAACTTAAATAACTATTTATACTCGTATACTCGTATGTATTAAAACCCATATCTTTCACGGAAAAGTGAAAAAGGCCAGTATGAACAGATGCTAGTATTTTTTCAGTACTCTAATGTACATTCATTTTAAATTCATTGGTAAACTTAATTTTCATTAAATAAATGGTGGTGGGCGGGGGGTGCGTTAGGGAACAAACAGGCTAACGAAAGTGAAAACAAGTAAAATTTCATTCTTCAATCACCTCTTTCATTAATATGCTCGTGGTCTTTGTGTACCTGGAATAAAATCAATTCGAGCAGAGTTTTTTGTTGCAATATCTAGTATTTATTTGATGTGCACTCACTCTTTTAATGAACAGTGTGTATTTGCACTTGACTTTTCTCTATTCACAGAAACTATTTACAAACAAATACAACTACACACATATGTATGTATGTACTCGTATATGTATTCCAATACATTCGCTAAAAATCAAGGCGAATATTTATTTGTAAGTCTTCAAGAGCTATTTCCAAATGTAGGTCAAATCAGGTTGTATGTTAAAAAAGTATTTTGATTTTGATAAAAACTGATTAATTTCATTTCGAAGCTTTTAAAGTTAGTTTGTATGAGTTAATAGTTTACTTAATTTAAAACTAAAATTAATTTTTTTATAAACAAGATCAATATTTAATGGCAGTGTTGCAAATAGTAAAAGAGTATTTTGTACATTGCAAGTATTTTTACTGTTGCATTATATCTATGAGTATAAATGTAGAATAACTTTCGCATTGCTCAACTACATACTACATCAGAAAATAGGCGAGAGTTCAATATTTCACATCCTGTCAATATATTAAATGACGTTTTATTACTCATTTATTTAAATATTTGCACATATACATACATTGGCAAATATTTATTTCTTCAAATATTTGAACAATGTGATCTTACCTCAGCTATTTTTATATTTTTTTTTCTTCTATTGAGTTTTGCTATTTATTTTTCGTTTTAATTAATGAACAACAACGTTGTACTAATGCACTGAACTGAACTAAGCTAATGAACTTCAATCAACTTCTGTTTTGTATCGTTCAATTGAACAAATCACAAAACAACATCCAATAAAACCTTAATTGAACACGAAAAAGAAAACAAATTGGAGAAGAACATTAGGGCGGGCGGACATACATATGTATGTGGTTGAATAAAATTTAAAGATTTTAGTAAATTTCGCTGTATATAAATCATGTAAGGCGATTACTATGGTCTTAATATTTTCACATCCATTTACTAGCGTATCCATTCGAATAATGATTGTTCGATTAATCTTATAAATATTTATTCAATGAATTTCAAAATTACCATCTTCCAATAACCAATTATTCAATTAATTTCATGAAGAATAATCAAACAAATCGTTTCTTTTTAAAATTGTTCATGATTTTATAATAAAAGAAGTAAGAATTTAACACTAATCCATTTGAATAATTTTAAAAAAATTTAACTTTTTTAATCACCAGATATTTATGAATATTGTAAATCAAATAAATGTAATTTAACTTTATTGACAAATGTTTTTAATTATTCGAATAATTCAATTAATTTTAGATATGTGGTTGATGCGATGAAAAAAATAATCGAATACTTTGGATCAATTGAGAGATTTACAAAATCAGTTTTATTTATTATTTATTTGGAAAAAAATTTGTATGAAACTTAAATAAGTTTTAATAAAAAAAAAAATAATGTGCATTTTGGTCCAAAGTCAGTGGATCTGAGTTATATTTATTTATTGTATATGTTTAATTTAAATTTTAGTTGATTCTCATTTGATAGTTGATTCACTTGCCGAGTTTTACTGCCGTATTTATAAAAAATAAAGTATGCTTGAAGTGTGCTTTAAGACAAAATTTTCATACAAACTTTTCTTAAAGTACACTTGAAGTCTACTTTAATTTTTTATAAATACGGCAGTTAGTGTATAGCATAGTACTCTGTTCAAAATTTCAAGTGGAATGCTGTCAAAATACATGTTAAAAAAATAAACATGAAAATTTCATGAAAAAATGTTGCAGAAGTAGTACTCTGTTTATTTTGTGAAAAACATGTAAAATGTATCTGGCAACATTATTTTTTCACAGCGAAATAATTAAAGTAGCATTTGTTTCATGTGGAATTTTTATCCAAAAGCTCTTCTGTCGCAACAACAATATCTATTACTTGTTGTTCTGCTGCACAAGTGGCCAGTAATATTTGTTTATTCATTTTTATTGAAAGATTTCGATTCAACACAGATTTTTTAATATTTTAACTTTTATTTATTTTCGATTTAAATTCACAAAAAAGCAAAACATATGTGTTTTGTTTACATAAGTAAAACAATGTGGCGTACTTTCAATTAAAAAAAAAACGTCAAATTATGTAAATTCGCGTGATAGGCAACATTGGCTATACGTCAAATTTTCCGTATGAAATAATTAATGTTGCTCAACATTTTTCCCAAATTTGAACAGAGTACTAGGCTTATATGACGCGAAAAAAATACACATGGAGAACAAAAAACACTACAAAGAAATATTAAAGCAATTTACCCATAAAAAAGCACTTTAAAGTAAATTCTCTCGCATGTATTTGATATTCCTGATGTTAAGGTCACAAAGTAAACTAGTTATTTGCAAAATTCAGAAGGTAATTTTAAAATAAATTGTCACAATTAATAAATTAAGAAAATATATTTGGACTATAAACTATGATGGTCCCAAATCAATTATCGTCTTCATTTACAAAGTTATATCGATAAGAAATTTTGGATTATTCTAAAAACGCATTCTAATTTCATTTTGAAAACTTCAAGTAATGAAATGATTAACAGATATTGTAAGTTTCATTGGATGACATTATGATTTATGAAACGATGGTCCAAGGAATTTTCCGACCCATACATCACAAAACAACTATATACTACATTGGTTCGTCCCATTCTTGAATATGGAGCAATTATTTGGGATCCTTGCTATAATATTTATATTAATAGTATTGAATCTGTTCAAAAGCAATTTTTAATATTTTGTTTACGAGACCTTGGATGGAACTCACTCGTGCTACCATCATATGAGAGTAGACTCAATCTCCCAACCTACCCTAAGAAGTCGTCTAGTAATGTTGGGTATTTCATTTCTACTTGGGTTAATTCGTGGTGATGTTAATTCCGAGTTTCTGCTTGGTAAAATTAATTTTAATGTACTAAATAGACCAACACGCAACTTTCAATTATTGAGAATAATGTACTACAGATCCGTTTATGCTAACAACGACCCTTTTCGCCGTATATGTGAAAACTTCAACAAATGTTACCATGTTATAGATATATCCGATAGTAATGATATTGTCAAAAGAAAATTTATTTTGTATTTAAATTCTTAAATGTACTTTATTTAAGTTATTTGTATTAATTCATTTGTTTGAAATTATTTTTTTTTAATCTATAGACCTAATTACTGTTTTGTCATTTACTATATATGCAGTCAGTAAGGATGTAAAATCTATTGACCTAAATAAATAAATAAATAAAAATAAATAAAATTGATCATTTGAAGATTAATTATCTCCGTATTTTAACTATTTAATTTGGTTAATAAATTTTAAGAAGTGGTATAAAAAAATTTTTTCTAGCTACGTCTAAGATTGGTGCCGTAGTCAAGATTGATATTTAAATATGACACTGCTATACAAATGTGAGCAATCCATAAGCTTTCTTTAAAATGTCATTTTTTTGTGTATTTGGCTGGATTAGTAAAGTGTTGCTCCATTCCTACCAAAACATAAAAATATTTTGTATCAGTTCGTTAAATGGAGACTTTCTCCCACTATTACAACAACGAGGTGAAATTATTCCTCTCAATTTGTTAATGTAGGTTATGCTCGCCGCTTAGATCTCATAAAAAGAACAGTTCTCTTAAAAATGTTTTTCACATATACTGGGTATAGAGTATTATATGGTAGGGTTTCACCGTCAATACTTTTTTACATGTTTTAAAAAGCATTAAGCACAATTTCAATTTTTCGTGGATAAATGTAAAATGTTATTAATATTAACTTGTTAAAAAAAATAAAACAAACAACAAAATATTCAAATGAAATCTTTGAGTATAAAAGTTATTTTAAAACTTACGTTAAGTACAGAGAAATCTATCTAAAACATAGGTCGGCATCCTATAGCACAATTGTGCAGAGAGCACTTCACATATACACTTAATCTCTTTCATTCAGTCGTCATTGAGAAAGCAATGTGTGCACATGCGGCGGATGCTTTCATATTTTTTTCAGAAATACTTCCCAACAAACATTTCAAATTAATAATGAATTACGAAAAATATTTAATGATTGATAATGCATTTGGTAACATGCATGTAATCAGCTTTTGAAGTAGTAGAAGTTCCGTTTGTATATCAATATCGTTGTTAATTTCTTATATGTTACGGAAAATATATTGTGAGTGTATGTTTTCAATCTAAATTGTTTTGTATAATTATGTTTATGTTTGTTGGGTTGTTCGCTCACACACACAATCTCATTTTACGCTTTGCCTACCTCTGATCTAAAACCCAACTGCTATTATGATTGCAGTATCAAGAAAATGCGTGTAAAGAGTGATGTAGAATCAAGCCATCAAATTGGAAATAATCAAAGAAAATATTTCTGCATACATACGTATTTATTCATACTTTCTATACGGTACACACAATAAACAAAAATTCTCTTTTTTGTATACAAGCTGTATGCTTGTACCTTCGGGTATAAATTTAGCACACATTCTCTGAAAAATGCAAATGAAAAATTCGAAAAAAACAACTGTTACAAAACATTTCAAGTCATGACCAGAGGGCATTTATACACTCATAGTTACATGTAAATATGTCCGTCCCACCCCTACAATTATTCCATGGATTGTAGAAATACGTTCTGAAATATATTACGATGATAGGATAACGTTAACTGGTGCCAAGTCGGCTCTTAAGTTTGGTGGTGCATTTACAATGCGAAAGATTTTTGCCATTAGAAATTGCAAATAAATCAAAATTTCACTTTTGGCCTTTACGATTTAACGGTTAGTTTTGTCCGTTTTGAGTAAAACTTTCGGATAGTATTTAACTGTATCTGAACTATATTATCCTGGATGGGTTTTATTCAATATTCATAACACTAAAGAACTTTAGCCTATTCACCAAAATATGGCAAACAATTAGTTTTTCCCGAAATCCGCCAAAATAAAATCGCGTGTACAGAAAAACTATGGGACATAATTTCACATAATTTTAAATCCCAAAGAGATGTTTTAAAAATCTAAATTTTATTTAACAAAAATTTTTAAAAAATTAAAAATCAATTTTTGAAACGGCCTTTAACAAATCAACAATTTTTTACCATACCAAATAAAAGATGAGCGTTTTTCTACGTAGATAAAAACTCATATACATACAAGTAAATACGTATATACTCGAATGTATGTAAAGTAAACATACGTTAATGACCAGGGAAATGGGTAATTACTTTAAAACACAATGCGATTCTTGATCATTAAACATCAAAAATAATTATTTAATTGCAAAACTTTTGCGAAAATTGCAAAAAATTTATATTTGAATCTTTTAATTGCGCTTCCAAACTTAACGTTATTCTATTATTCTAATATGTTTCAGAACGTGTTTGTAACTACAATCCATAGAACAATTCTAGGTAAAAATTTGCAATTTCTCAATTTTGTTTTTTTGGAGAACTCTAATGTACAAACATGTAAACACTTACAATTATGATTGTTACAATTTAAAAAATTCATCATATTTCCAAGAAGCACAATCATTTGAAGTTGACGTGCTTGTCGACAAAAATTAAAATGAAATCAATTTTATCCCAGCACTTAAACGTGATTTTCATTGATTGTCACTGATAAGAACAACATAATCCTTTAATACTTTTACATGGAAGCTTAAAAAGGATAAGAAAAAAACTACTACTACAATACAGAATAGATGGATGGTTGAATTTATACTTGATTACTTTCCATTTTCGATTTTTTTCTTTGCTGTTAAACTTCCTTGATATAGTCGTTACACTTACCTCCTCATTATCTCCAACTACGTCATATTTTACTATAAGTACTACTACAAGAATAAAAACAGATGAACAATTTATAATTTATATTTTTAGCCATTTCGCTTTTTCACGTCGTTTCCTTTTTGTTTTTTTTTTTTTTCGTTACAGATCAAAAGTCAATACTTACCGATAGCGATTGGAAAAAACTATGGATGCGAGGCGGTATAAATCCCGATTCAAAATTGGATAGCAACAACATTGATTCAAGTGACAGTCCAATGTTTGAAGATAGTGAAGTAAGTATTAAATAGCAAACACATACATAATTACAAATAAATATGTATGGAATCATATACGAGTAAATGATGACATGAATCTAGGGCAAAGGCACATGTAACTATAATGATGACGAAATTATTTGCATCAATATTAAAAGAATAAATCGTTACGAAATTTTAATAAATAGTTTTTTTGTAAAAATATATAAATGTAGTACAAGATTCATTTAAATTTTACATTGAAACAAAATTTGTTGAAACACAAAAAGTTCAAAAGTTATTTGATTTTCTACTTTATTTTGTTTCATTAATTTCTGAAACTATTTAAATAGACAATATTGTTTATACACAATGAAAAGAAACTAGGATGTATTTAAATTTGTCAGATATTTACTTAATGCTTAATATGATTAATTATACTGTGTTCGGATATGCAACTTTATTGAGTCAATATTCGGTTAATTGACAATATTATTTTAAGTGTTCAGGCATATGCAATTTTCAGCTTACTCAATAATCATTTGGCAGCTGGAAAACAATACAAAAATACTCTAAATTGTTGTTGTGTTTCTATGTAAACAAACTTACCTTCACATTCACCCCTATCGTGAATAAAAATTCCACATGAAATTTGTTCCCTTTTCACATTTTTCCTATTAAAATTCAATGTTAAAAAAATAAAAGGGAACAAATTTCATGTGGAATTTTTATTCACGATAGGGGCGATTGATTTTTTAATGATTTCTTTTGTTGACATTTGCCATTTTATACAATTTTGTTCACTAAACACAATTGTGAACAGTGTTGCATTCGAATTCTTACTCAATATTATAACAATTTCGTACTTATTGTGCAATAATTAATTGATATTTTATATGGAATATTGAGCTCAATAATGGCGTTTATTGCGATTATCGCAATAAAGTTGCATATCTGAACACAGTATTATAGATAGATATCTAGTTAATAGAATTGATAAAGATAAATTTACAAGCAATTAAATACAAGCATAAAATATTTTGAAAATGGAAATTAAAACCATTTACGAGTAAACCTTAAAACGTAAGTAATTAACGCAATTTTTAACCGTTTTGCATAAATTTTCATATCTTCTTCTGTGTTTTTTGTCAACATGTTTTTATTAACAAATTTTAAAACATAAATTGTATGTACAAGTATGTCTGAAGATTTTGGAAATCTCAGAATATTATAAAATTATTTACACAATAAGTTAGAAAAAAAGAATGCAAGCAACCATTGTAGCATTTTATAATCACTTCAAACAATAATAATAGATTTTTATTCTCGAAACATGTAAATTCAACCCAGGTTCGAATCCCAACCAAGAAAAATTATCAAATAAAAAATTTTTTCAAGTTGTAAAACAATTCCTACCTTCAGTAAAAATAATTTAATGAAAATTAAATTTAATGAACTTGAGCCTGACTAAAAAAATACCAAAAATTTAGGAAATAGTTTCGTTTGGTGAAACTGGAAACGAAAAAATTCCATGTGCGCATTAGAATCACAACAAAGACTAAAAATTGTCATAAAAGCTTTCACTCTTATGATTTTCAAATATTCGATCATAAATATTTATTTCAATAGTCGCATCATATGGAAATGTATAAGCCTATTCTAGTTAGATAAAAAATCGTATCTCAGATGCAAATTATATCTTTTTGTTAATACATATAATTCTACTGATAATGATTTCACAAAAAAAAAAAAAAACATTTACAATTTGATATTTCGAATTTTCGACGTGAATATTATTAAGTTAAAAATACAGCTTCGTATTCGGTTTTCTTCTTTGAGAACTATATTTAGAAGGAAAATTCTAAATTTAGATTATTCCCACCAAATTAGTCTTATTTTTCTATAGCATTAAAATAATTTTGGAAAATACGATTTTCTGAAGACAGATTTTCAAGTACATATTGCAGCAAGACACAGATCTGATGTTTATGGGGGGGGCTGGAAAAATTATTTATTATTCAATAAGCTGGATGGATTCTTTTGTTATAATTCTTGTATTAAATATTTTACGGCTGCCACACAATTGGTCCTTAACGATTTGTTGTAATATTACATACGAGTATGTATGTGCATTTAATGTTTCTATAATAAAATAATATTGAATAAACTAAGGCAAACCAATAAACTGAAACCGATCTGAATCGCTAGTAAAAAATAAAAAACACAAAAAATATAAAAAAAAAAATAATGCTAGCGAAAGGACACAAACCATTTCCTATTTTAACAGGCATAAAGTGATGGGAAACAAACAAAAAAAAAATCCCCCACCATCCAGCAGACATACTCGTACATACCTACATAAAATTCATTTAAACAGTGTTACGGTTTCAAAGAAAATAATAGTAAAAATGTGCGAAATAAATATAAACAAATTCTTTTTACTTTTTGTATTCGTTTTTTTTCTCGTTTTGTTTCAGATGATGGCGCATAATACGACCGTCCAGTTGGGTGGCACAGCGTTCCTGGTGTGCAAAGTTTCCGGCGTGGATAGAGTGGGTGTAAATTGGGTTTGTTTTTTCTTTTATGTTTTGTAAATGTGTTCATTTATTTACTTATTTTCTGTTGCTCCCTCTTTTTTATTTCTTTTCATTAGTTATTTGAGTGATTGCAGAATTTGATTTATTTCATTTGTTTATTTATGTTATGGTGTATCGTAAAAAAAATTCTATTGTTATTTTAGGAAATGCACGACTAAGTGTTTTTGGAGAGGAATAAACTCAAACAACATCTAATAAAACATTGATAGTTTTAACTGTTGCATAAATAATTTTAGTTATGTGCAGTAGCATTTATGAAATACAACCAAATATTAGTTTGCGGATTTTAAGGAATTATACAAAAATACAATTTGCAATTTAATTCAATTGATGTTTCTACTTTATTTAAATTATATTTAGGTGAATGAATTAATAATAATTTTGTTTTAAAATATGAAATAACATCAAATATGTATAATAGTACAAAAAGTAGACGCATACAAAATTTGTATCCCAAAAAAAAAAAACTTGAAAGCATTTATTTATTTATAAGGGTGTTACAAAAACTTTTACTTCCTTTTTTTATATACATAAATCACACTGTAGTCCAAACATTCATTAAGAGGAAATCATTAATTTAAAAATAATTTCAAGGACCTAAAAATATATACATATTGTTGATCAAAGAATGTTTATTATGGTAGTTTAATTTGTTCCATAGTTACTTACATATGAAAATCACTACTATTAAGAAATAAAGTTTGTATAAAATTTAGATATTGAATTAATATATTTGGTATTTTACAAACTCAAACTTAAGATACACTTTTGTGTGGAGATTTTTTAAGGTACGGTCACATTTGGCAAATATTTGCCGAAAAAGCCGTAACCACTAAATAACATATATTTGAACTCGTTTATTTATTTAAAAAAAAACTTTTCTTATTTAGGCCAAAGCACAACAAATATTTAGTTTTATTTTATTTGATGCTGTTTGATCTTGCAAAACTTTTGCAAGAGTAAACAACGTCAAGCAAATATGTACTAAAACAAGTGGTTACGCTCCTTTGAGCAAATATTTACCTAATGTGACCATATCTTTAGTTGAACAGTTGAATCAGCATAATAATAATAATGAGCATATCAAGGAAGAATATAAAATTCTGAGATGGTACAATATTTCTCTCAACGGCCACTCTTGCATAGATCCTAGTTAATTAAGAGCTTAGCAAAATTTTATATTTTCCATTTTATGTAAAATGTACTTTTTAATTAATGCACATTAAAATATTAATGTATTTATAAATACTGTGAGTGTTAAACATAAACACCTAATATTGTTAAAAAAAATGTTTTATTACTTTTGTAATACAAAATTGTTCTCGTGAAAATAAAGTCATCAGTCATCATACTAAAGTTATGTAAAACATTGTATTTATTATTATATTGTTTATAGTCCTTTTGCCTTTATCGCAGTTGATAGTCTTCTGGACATAGCATCAACTTTGTTCTGTTCAGATATTCCCACAGGTGCTGAATTGGACTGAGGTCTGGGAACTGCGGAAGATGATGCGCATTAAAAATTTCATCAAATAAAACTTGGGAAAATCAAATAAAATATGATGTAATAAGAGCGTTTTTTAAAACGAATTTCTTAGACATTCTTTCCACAGAATTGCAGAAAAAACATTATTCAATTATATTAATTTTGAGGAGATGTAGTATTTTCTTAGCATTATATTTTTCTTCCTGGGCACTCAATTGTTACGAAATTAAGTAAATATTTATATTGTTACGACTCAAATTTTATTGTTTTGTGTATGAATTATATACAATAAATAGACAAAATCAATGTTTTTTATACATTCGTCACCAAAAGTGATTTATTACACAACAGCAGTAATGAGATATGTGAAAGGTTGGCATTAGGGAAACGGAAATGAACAATTTAATTAAAGCGTATAAAGGTTAAAGAGTTGCTGTAAAATTGTATAATTTTATTAAGGAAAAATAACACATTAGAAGAGATAAATATTTTGACATAATTATTTTATTTAAACAATTTTTTTTACAAAATTAAAATAATATTTCATCTTAAAATCGATTTATTGTTCGAATGCAAAGTTTCTAGTCCCAGCGAAAATTCTCTCCCATGAACAAGAGAATTATAATTTTATTTGTCAGATTTGTACTTTCTGCAAATAAAGCTGATTCCCCACTGAAAAAATTTCAAAGTGATTTAAAATCATCATCATCGCCATGAACTGATGATTTATTAATATTGTAAAATTTTCGTTCACACGCTCTACCACCACAAGTGGTGGGTATGAATTTACACAAGTGTGTAAATTTGAAAAAACTATTCATCTGAATCCCAACAGAGTATATATATCCTTGATCCTTATGGAATTCTTGGTCGTTTGAGCTATGTCCATCTGTCTGTGTAACATTCTCACGTTCAAAATACGTAACTAAAATCAGCAAAGTTTACAAAAAAAAAAAAAAAACGTTTATAATTCTCCTAAGCAGTTTAGAAAATCAGCAAAATCGGTATCCTAGAACAAGACTTATGGACTGAAATGTGTGACAATTTTCATAAGAATATGCTATTTTTCACCAGTTTTTTTGCTACTTTGAATCAGTCTATGATTTCTCATAGACACCATACAAATTCATACCCGAAATATGGCTGAATGATACATAATGCATATAAAATTGCAATATGAATTCAAAATTCAGAAAAATTCGGTTCATGTTTGACCATAGACCACATATAGACCCCACTTACGAAATTCACTTAAATACGTTTAAATATGATATACAAATTATTACCAGGTTAAAATTCGACACAAATAATCCTTATAGATATATAAATTGCTCTACTGAATTTTTATGATGGTCGGTTCATAATTGATCATTCAAGGACCACAAAGACAAATCAAAATCACACAAATAAATTATATATTTACAAAAATCTGTTTATACATGACCATATCTCCTTATTATATAAAGTTCACTACCCAAAATTTCTTACAAACTCATATATCTCTTAAATATATCGTTATTTTGACGTTATATATCCTCATAGACATAAAACTCTCTGTACCGAATTTTATGAAGATCGTCCCAAAATTGTCACTGCTCCCCAATATAAGAAGCTCTTCCGAAAAACAAAAAATGTCTAATAAATTTCGAGATCGAACTAATATTTTTTACAGATCAATAATTTTAATACAGAATCATACTAATATCGGCAATTATAATACTGGATTTTGTTGCGGTCAATTCACAATTGGCAAGATCTCTCAAATAAAGTCCTATTACGAGTATCACAACCACAAAACTTAACTAAATAGTGTTATTGAGATGAAACTCAACCCACAATATTACCTTTCCCTTTTTGATGTTCCTTAACTTGTGTTGAATTTGAAAATATATATGTATATTAAACCAATCGGGTAATGTAAACCACCACAAACAAGGGGGTATATTACGTTTGTCATTACGTTTGTAATACATCGAAATAATGGTCATATATTCTAGATTCTAATAAGATTCTGAGACGATCTAGTCATGTCCGTTCGTCTGTTGTTGGCTCGATAGAGCTTCGACCAAAATACATAAAACAATGAATTTTTTACCAAACATTTTTTGATCTATTGAAATGTTTGGTATTTAAAATGGGCATAATCGGTCCAGTAGGATCCGGGTTACAGATCAAAGTTTCAGACTATCTCGATATTTGTCAGGTATTTTTTCAAATATAATATTCTAATATTATATAGTGTTTTCTTCAAATATAATGACGATAATATCATTTTGCACACATCATTTTTATTACAGAAGGACAAGCCCTGTTTAAAATGGTAGGAATGGGATCACGATTTCTCATAGCTCCCATACAAATGTCTTCCTGAAATATGACTTTATGATACATAAATGTCTATAGAAAAGCCGTATCCAAACAAACTTCTGCAATAATAAGTTTCACGCAAAGCGAAATCTCAAAACTATGTTTTCTTTGCATCGGTCCGTATTTTGACATAGCCCCATTCAATGGGTATAAATATTTTATAACAACCGCTATCAACATGAAATTGAGCAAAAATTATTCGAAGACTCATTTAAATCTCTGATAAAAATCATTATTATCTTTATCGTACAGAATTTCATGATAATTGGTTCGTAATGGGCCATAGTTCACTATTCATGAAAACTCATGGATGTATAAACATCCATATCGAACCGAAATTTTACACAGATCAGTTATAATTATGTAAAAATTATACAAAAGAAAGTTCGTTTAATATCGTAAAAAACAATAAGATTATAATTTTTCTTTTATGTTTTTTTTTCAACCTACCCCACCACAATGGGAATGTTTGTAACCCCCAAAAGCATTAGTCTAAAACCTTAAATTATACCGATCTACTCGGAATCACTTCCTTATGATGTATGTATGTATCCGTCCGTCTGGTTGGCTGTCATGCAAACGTTGTGCTCAGAGTACATTTAGAATGTTTTGTTTACTTTAAGAAAATTTTGTCTTAAAGCACACTTCAAGCCAACTTTATTTTTTTATAAATGCAGCAGTAATTATTTCATATGCCAATAAGTAAGTAATTAACAAATATTATAAAATTCGAAAAGTTGTTTAGTTGAAATAATAAATAAAATGCTATTAAAGTATTTCACCTAGAATTATGTCAACAATAACCTTGATCCCTTAATTACGCATGTTACATGTAGAGCAATCGTTAGAAAACCATTTTACTTATTGTACATAAAGTGGACATTTTTTTTGCTGTGATTAAATAAACCGCATTTAATAATTAATTTAAAACTGAAACACATTAACGAAAATAATTAGAAATATTTATGAGATACGGACACACACACACACATGAATATGAACGCATTACACATGTTTTTATTTCTCATCAAAGTTTCATTAAAATTAACCTTTTTTGTTGTTGTTTTTAATCAACGCCTTTATTTCCATATCGAACGTGGGTTATCAACACTTGTTGTTTTTGTTTTGTTGCTGGGCAATTCATACTTGTGCATATTGTTGTTACAAATATAAATAAACAAAAATACATTCTCAATTGTATGTACATTTACATACATACTTATTATATTATACTACACTTTAAAAAATCCACTACAATTATAATTCAACATATACCACTACTCATTCTCGAAACTAGTTCCATGAAATAACTATTTCTAGAACCCTTTTAAAAATGTGTTGTTTATTGCACTTATGAAGTGACCATCGATATACAAAATATTTTAAACAATTTTAATTTAATATTTCTTATTTATCTTACCCCCCGTTTCCACATGCAAGTAATTACTTGCAAGTAGAGTATACATATTTGGGGTATTCACACGGTAGTCATAAAGTCGTAGTCTTAAAATAATAACACAAAAAAATATGACTGCTGTGAGCAACCCTCAAAAGTTAGTGTGATATTTTAAATTTGAGTCAGCTGATAAAGAAAAAAACAATTATGTATAAACAATTACAAATATTTTTAATTAAAAATGCCAAAAACAAGTCAACAATTTCTCTTTCTTTTATTGTAATTTCTTTTTCCTTTAAATTAAATTCTTTTTCAGCTCTTTCTTTTTTAAAACTCAGCAGTTATGACGGCATTTCCAAAATATCAGACAAAGTTGTTCGTGAATATATCCCTTTTTTTGCTAATGGAAGCTACAATTTCGTTAGGTAAACTGTTTGATATCAAACTTTCTTCGTTGTATGCATCTGTTCAGTCTATAATTTCGATAGATAGGCTTTCATCAATTACTGTGTTCTCCACTATCCTGGTCCCCAAACTTACTTCTTCTTCCAAATTCCAGGACTTATTTCACCTCTCTAAAAGTCCAGACAGTTCTCTTCTTTTGTTTCCTTAACAGCACTAACAAAACAATATATTCAGAAACAGTTTGAAATCTATATTTATTTAGAAATTGGTTACGCTTTACTTTATACATATTTTATGTTTGCAGAAGAAGTTGAATACGGTATACAGAGATACGCGTTATAGAAGCCCTGTACTAAAACGATATTAATTGAAGTTTTTGTGTGCTAAATAAAGCCTCTTAGAAGGCCTCTTTATTTTTTTTCTTGTCGCTTATATATCCACTAGACCTGCCCTTAAAAATAGATTTTGTCCTATTTTTTATATACTATTCAGTAAAAAAAATTACAAAACGAATATCGCTTTCTTAAGCAAAAACATTCAGATAGAATTTGTTCCTTGATTGGTGTGCGCGAAGTGACATAAAACACTTTAGGAAAGTGCTTTATTTGCATGTTTGATTAGGTTAAAAGAAGCTCTTTTTGTCAGCAGAAAGTAGTCCTCCAAACCGGGAACACCTCATACAAAAATCATGCATCCCATCAGCAGGCTTGAGGTGATTTGAGCTATGAATTCATACATAAAACCTGCTCCTTTTGAAGCACATTTTTTTACTGGGTAGTTATCAGCCATGTCAAAGAATTTAATTCCGTCCGGAAGTGGAATTTTTTGCTTCTATAGAAAAAGCAAAACGAATTTTTTTTTTTTTCGGAATGAAACCACTTTTAATTTGCTAGCTATGTGGAATTGTAATTTTGATAATTTCTAGGTTTCATTCCGAAAAAATTGTTCGTTTTACATTTTCTATAGAAGAAAAAACGGAATTAATTTCACTTCCGAACGGAATTAAATTCTGTGACATGGCTGTATATGTTACAAATATCATAAATTGACTGAATGTTTTAAAATTAGATTAAAAAAATTTTTTTTAAAGAAAATTATATTTTTAAAAATGTTCAAAAGTGAACATCGAGTTAAAATTATTGATTAAAAGATGTGTAAAATTATTATGCAATAAAATGCGCAAGTTGTGATCAAATGTGTTTTTGCTGAATATATGTACGAGTATGACGTTGGAAAATGCTAATACAGTGTTATTTTTCCTTTGATATTATTATTTGATACTTGTTATTATTAGTTATTTTAAACAGCAATAAAAGTATGTAAAATAAATTTTAAAAGAAATATGTAAATAATTTATTATTTTTCAATCGGTTCTCATTGACTAATTGGAATTAAATTTTACATATGTTAGTTTTAGATACTGCAGAATAAAATTAGACACATCCAATGCAATAAGGACAGGTCTCCCTGCAAATAACTCGACTAGTCCATACATGCATGTAAAGACTAGACCAAAGAGGAGTAGGCGTACTCCAAAACTACTCCAAATATATGAAAAAAGTTGGTCGATTTAACATTGCGTTGTTCTAGGAGTAGTCCCAAAACTAGTCTATGCTTCTACTCCATGGAGTACTCAAGAGGGTTAGTTTTAAACTACAACAACTCAATATGCAATCGTGTTAACACGAAACCATGTCGTTTAACTACAAACTCTAGTTTAACTATGACATGGTCCATGACTGCATTATATTGGACCATGTTGTAAGTAGTCCATTTCATCTAAAATGTATCACGTAGACCAATATTATTTGCAGGGCTCATATTCACAAATAGTACATAGATACTTAGTTGCACGCACACAAACGCGAAAGTGTTTATTTTAATTAAAGCCCATATTTAATGAGAATATAATGCGTGTAAATTAATATCAACCTGCTTAACTAAATGGGTAAATATATGTACATTGTACACACAAATGTACATCCATATACATACTTACATGTAGATGTATATACTAACTAGTATCTATCAATACATATAATTCACAGATAAACAGTACAGTGTATGGCCATGTATGTATGGTAATTAAATTACTGGGTTTATATAAAATCCAAGTAAATTTATTTCTGTCATAATTTAAAGCGATTTCTATTATTCACATTGTTTGAAACTTTACGTGTTAATTACTTATGTACTAAGTAATTGACTTTATGAACAGTAACTTCAATAACTTGTTGTACTCATTAAAGGATATACAAATGCATGTATGTATGTATATTTAAAAAATATAGTATAATTATTAATAATGTTAATAAAATAGTTGCTGCTTATTTATCAATTACTTAGAATTAAAAAAAAAATAAACTATAACAAGTAAGAGTTTATATTCGCCTGTACCGAATCTTATATACCCACCACCAAATATATAAGGTATTTATGCGCATTTAAAAGTGATTTGCGGAACTCGACTTTATATGGGGGCTATGGTCAATTTATCATGCAATTTTGGTACGCAAATTTAAATGTATATACGGATAACTAGTGCAGAATTTCGACTTCTTAGTAGTTTTTATATGAGATTTATGCGAATTTTATTGATTTTCGAAAGTAGGCTTTCTATGGGGGATACGGTCAAATATCATCATTTTTATATATGTATGAATTTAAAGTTGATAGTGGTTTTATAAGGGATGTATGGACATTTAAGTGATTTTCGGAACTGGACTGGTCCAATATGGACCGATCATCATCATATTGTTGGAACTATTGGTGTCGAATTTCAACTTGATAGTCAGTTTTATAAAGGATTTATGTTCATTTAAGTGAATTTCGGCAGTGGTCTTTGTATGGGGCTATGTCAAAATTATGGACCAATGCAAACAAAAATATTGTTTTCAGATTTCTCGTTGCATGAAACTTATTATTGAAGAGTTTTGTTTAGATACGGCTTTTCTATAGACATTCATGTACCATAAAACCATATTTCGGTAAGACATTTGTATGCGGACTATGAGAAATCGTGGATCGATGTATACCATTTTCAACAGAACTTGTCCTTCTATAACAAAATTAAAGTACACGAAATTTGATTATATTATCTGCATTATATGTGAAGAAAATAGCAAAAAATATCTGAATATTGAGGTAGTCTGAAACTTTGATCTATAACTCAAAGCCTACTGGACCCATATTTTCTATTTGCTAATGCAAACTTTTCGGTGGATCAAAGAATGTTTGGTAGAAATTTCATTGTCCTGTGTCTTTTTTCGAAGCTCTATCGTACCAACAACAGACGGACGGACATAGCTAGATCGTCTTAGAATCTTACAAGGACCCATAATATATAGACTTTTTGTTTCTACGACCATTTTTAAATGTGTTACAAACGCAATTTACCCCCTCCACCATCTTTTTGGTGGTGGGTATAAAAACGGCAATGTAAGAAATCATAAAATCACTCTTAATTTTTGGAGTTTTGTCAAAGCATTGATAACTTGATATATTGTTCTAAAGTTAAAGTGTATGTACTCGTACTCGTATATACTGAAGTTCTGAACTGATTTTTTTATTTGAAAATATAAATAAATACATACTGCTGTATTCATAAAAAATAAAGTACGCTTGAAGTGTGCTTTTAGACGAAATTTTCATACAAAATTTTCTTAAAATACATTTGAAGTCTACTTTAATTTTTTATGAATAAGGACATTAGCCATTTGTTGCAATAATAAAAATAACTTGAAACAAACTGTTTTCATGTAATCTTATAATTTACAGCTTTTTACTCCTTATGGACATTAATATAAGCAATAACTCTTTATTGCAAATACTTTTAAGGTCACCTTGTTTAAGCCCTATAGTGTTTTATTTGTTTTTAAATGATCGTCGATTTTGCAAATATTACTGTGTAAATTTTTTTTCGATATCGATGTTTATGAGGTAGATAATGTAAGATTTCCGTCTCTAGCTCAATTATCAAATATCGCGGTTGAGCCTCCAATTGTAGAATTTGACTGCACTATACTTTCCTATAGTCATTTCCTTCAAAATAAAACTCAGGAATTTTAATTCACGTTATAATGAAACTATATACAAGAAGAATACTTATACTTATTAAACATGAAATAATTAAAACTCTTACGAGCAATATGGAACAACACAACTCAACGTCAGTGAAATTAATTTTCTTCTATCAGTCTTTCCCATTCTGTTCATAGTCACTATCTTACCCCTGTCATATGTCGTATACTGTCCCGTTCCTACATACATACATACATATGTACGTTAATGTGTTTTCGGAAGTGGTCCTTATATAAGAGCTTTGGCATTTAGGGGGCCGATCATGATGATTATTGATGTTAAACTTCATATTGTGATTGTTGAATGAGATTTATGCGTATTTAAGAGATTTTAGGAAGTAGGGCTTATAAGGGACCTATAACCAAGTATCATTATAAATAATCATTATAAAATAAATATAGATTTAAATTTGGTAAGGGGTTTTATGACAGATTTATGCGTAACATAATACTTTCTTTTGCTAAATTTACTATAGCTCCTGCTTTTCTATAGGAATCTTTCTTCCGTAGAAGCATATTCCAGGAAGTCATATCTATATTGTTCATGAACTTATTCTTACAATTTACGATAATATTTGTCATTTTATAATAAAAAGAATATGTAAAATAAAATATGTATAAATAAATATGTGCATATATAGATATAATATATAAAATGTAAGAATATTATTTGCAATATACATATTTAAAAAAAATATCGACAAAAAATATCGAGGTTAAATAAACCGATTTTGACCATTTTCAACATTTCGATAAAACAAAACATGTTTGGAAAAAATTTAATTTATCTACATCTTTTCTTTGAAACTCTATGTGAGTTCAACAGATGGACGGGTACAGCCACATCGTCTCAGAAGTTTAGAGAGACCCGGACTATACAAGTATATACTTTTCTGTTCTCCAACTATATTTCGATGTGTTACAAATGACATAACAAACTTAACATACCCTCCATCTTTCTAGTGGTACAAAAAATATAAACAAGACTGTTTAAATTTCTTCCTAATGTAGATAAAAGTAAATATTTACATTGTGTGTTTTATTTGCACAAGTCTCTTAATTCATAAATAAATTAATGTAAAATAACAAATGTCAGTAAGGTAGGATCTATGAAACGATTTTACTAAATAGCCCAAAACTGCAATACTAATTTAAACTGTTGTGTGTTTTATCAAACTATTTGTACGAGTAGTTGTACTTTTTTTAGCTAAAATTTTTGCAAAACGTAATTGTAAGCAGTGAGCATATTTACAAGAGCTTTATTTTAAAGGCAGGTGTAACAAATATGTAAGTTTCGGAAAAAACATATTTATATAAAGAATATCTGTCAGGGCATTCTTTCCGAGAACTTTACTTTTACTCCTTTCATATTTTGTATTAAGTTATCTTTACAAATCCTATTGATTTGCAAATAATGTATCATTTGATTTTATTTGTTTTAGTTTTTCCCTCATCTTATAGTTGCTTATGTATGTATGTATGTAGAAAAAAGTTTTACATAAAATTTATATTTCAAAATGAAGTTTTCAGTATTCATGTAATAACATGTTTGTGTATTTCTTTTTTTTTACATTTTACATTTTATTATATATACATTAACGTGTGCACATGTATGTAACGCAACAACTGTGCAGAATCAAATATCTTGGATACGTCGCCGAGATTGGCACATACTGTCGTCAGGTGCTCAACTTTATACAAATGATGAACGTTTTGCCATATTGCATACACCTGGTTCAAATATGTGGACATTGCAGATAAAGTTTGTGCAACGACGAGATCACGGCATGTATGAGTGTCAGGTGAGTTAAAATATATATATATTCAGTTTTATGTTTTTCTTTTCACTTTTCTTAGTCACTTTTTCTGTTTTAAGTTGTTAAAATTATTTTCTGTTGTTATCGCCAGGGAAATCAGTTTAGTTTTATGTACTATGTGTATGAAACTTTATTTTTTTATGTAAATACTTGTACATTTATGCATGTTAATGTTACATGTGCATACATTTTGCTTTAAATATACTGCTACAGTTTTCATTTATTTCGATTATAATATGTTCACCTAGTTTTGAACAATATCTACGAACAGATATTAATGAACAGACTTTGGACTATAAACCTATAATAAGCTGGTTTTACACACCGCAAAGTAGATATTGTACTAAAATCCATATTATAACACTCTTAATATATTTAATACATAGACTAAATATCAGCAGCCCTATAAAATAACAGTGAAATTCAATCACAGATTTAACAGGAAATTGTTTCCGTTCCTAAAATTTTATTAATTTTTTTTTATCATTTTTATACCCTCCACCACCATAAGTGGTGAATGAGGGTATAATATATAAGTTTGTCATTCCGTGTGTAACCCTGAGAAATATTCATCTGACACTCAACAAATTATATATATCCTTTATCCTTATGGAATTCTAAGTCCATTGAATTATGTCCGTCTGTCTGTCTATCCGTCTGTGTAGAATACTCTCACTTTCAAAAGACACAATCAAATCAACAAAGTTTACGGTTTATAATTCTCCTGAGGTATTAAAAATCAGCAAAATTGGTTTAGTAGAACCAGAGTTATGACCCAAAATGTAATGTAGACACATTGGCGCATATTCAGAAATGATATCTAAGTTTAAACTTTTTTAAGTACCAACATAAGTTATTCTTAGTTGATTACTTTCAGCACGAAAAGTTACAACTTAATTATGGGTAAAGCTGTAACTAAATGTCCACTAACAAATACATTTAAAGAACAACTGATTGATTTTATTTCTTGTCATCGATGATGTTAACATATTTGGCCACCAATTGTTTAAATATAGTTTTTTCATCTGGCGACCATGTTTGATCATAGGGTCTATTAAAGTCCACATCTAAAATTCACTTAAAGACGTATTAATCTGGTATAAAATTGTTACTACGATGAAATTCGACAAATAATTTTTATAGATACTTAAATTGTTGCACTAAATTTTGTGATGTTCGGTTCATAATTAGTCATAGCTCGCATATAAGGACCACATCCGAAAAAATCATTAAACCGAATAATTTTTTCAATATCGGTCCATATTTGACCATATCCACCATATAAGGACCACTTCCGAAATTCACATTAATACTAATATGTCTCTTAAATGAACTATTATTATATTGAAATTCAATATGGGATCATATGCAAAAAATTCTCTTTTCCAAAGTTTAAAAAGATCGGTCCTTGTCATGAAGTTACTCACATATACGTACCACTTCCGACAAACAACATTTTATACATATAAGCAATTGTAATCTAGAAATCACACTAATATCGGTTATACGGCAATTGTGCTACTGAATTTTGTAGCTGTCAGTCCATATTTGGCAATAGCTCCCAAATTAAGTCTGCTTGCGACTACAACAACCAACCATACCACTCTTGTAAATAAATTTATTGAGATGAAATTCAACCAAATCATTATTACTGGATACTGGAAGCTATTAGTTCGTTTCTTCTCTGCTATTGCGATCAAATTTAACCAAAAGAAGCCTCACCTTATAATCTTAAACTTTTTTATACCCTGTTTCTTAACTTGTGCTGAATGTGGAAAAATGTGTTCTTTATTATATAAATTGTTAAATTACACTTAAGATTATTATGAATATCAGATAAACTTTGTAAATTATCATGAGTGTTGGTAATTACATAATTTAACATAAATTATGTTGTTCTTAAAACTGTCTTTCAAACCACATATAAAATGCAAACTAGTTGTATTTCTCATTATATTTACGTGGAAGGTATTTAAGATTCGGCACAGCCGAATATTGCACTCTAACTTGTTTTTTATTAATTCTGACTACATATTTTTTAATATATATAATTGTGAAGCAAACCAAGACAATAATCTACAATCAGTCATCTAGGTTAAGTAAGAATAGCTACACTGGCATAAAGGGAATGTTTTTCTTATACCATGTACGTTTGAACATAAGTATGTAAACAAACTGTCTGTCTGTCAAGTACGCAAAATAAACAGGCAGAGATAAGCTGGACATTGACAAACTAACAAAAACATTAAGAGATTTTTAAACAGATACGTATACAAGAGTTCTCTCCCTGCGAAGTGTTTTAAATATTAAGGTGTCCCTTAAAAATGCACACCCACATCGCTCATTTGTAACAAGAAAGTCATCAAAATAATGTTTCTCTTCATATGCAATGTGTTTAAATGCTAAGAATAGAAAAAATAAAAATAAAATAATAGACATGTAAAAAAATACTTTTAAATTTTCCATTTTTTTCAGAAAATTTTAGTATTTTTCCCGCAAATTCCCCTTTTTATACCCTCCACCACAATATGTGGCGAATGAGTGTATATATAATTTTTTTAAACCATGTGTAACACTGAGAATTACTCATCTGAGACCAAATAAAATTCTTGGTCCTTGCGAAATTTTAAGTCGATTGAGCCATGTCCGTCTGTCTGTCTGTCTGTCTCTGTAAAACACTCTCACGTCCAAAACACACAACCAAAATCAACAAAGTTTACAAAAGCCCGTTTAAAATTCTCCTAAACAGTTTGGTATTGAAAATTAGCAAAATCGTTATAAGTAGTAGAACCAGAGTTATGGAGCAAAATGTAAGACAACTTCCATAAAAAAATTTATATTTTAAACGTTTTTCTTGCTATATTTTTAAATATGTTGCAGATAATACCATGAAATTTTGTATACGTTGTTTTTATGATAAAAGAATATAGTAAGAATAGGTCCATGATTTCTCATACCCCCCTATAAAATATCTTTCCTAAATATTGCTCAATTATACCTAAATGCCTATAAAATTTGAATATCAATACAGAATTCAGCAGGAATAAGTTTTATGCAAAAAGAAATCGCAAAACGAAATTTGTTTTAAGTTGGGTTCATGTTTGACAATAGACCTCATATAAAGTCCACTTCTAAAATTCATTTAAATACGTATGCAACTGATATCAATAATGTTAAACGGCTAAAATTTGACATGAATAATCCTTATAGGTAAATAAATAGTTGTAGTAAATTTTATGGTGGTCGGCCCATAATTCTTCATAGCTCCCATACAAGGACCACACCCGAAAAAGCCATTTATCTTTATATATATCGTATAAATATCGGTACCGAATCAATACTTTGCACAGATCATTTACATATATACAAAAATCATTCTACAATATTTTGTGAATTTTGGTCCATTTTTAACCGTATGCCCCATATAAAACCCTCTTCCGAAAATCACTTAAATACTCATAAATCTTTTATAAATAAGGGTACCGATTCAAAATCTTACACGAACTATTTATATACATGCCAAAATCAAACTGCTGGATTATGAGATTATCGGTTCATATTTGATTATTTGAGGTCCACTTCCGGAATATACGTTAATACTAATCTGTATATTAGATATACCGTTATTATGCTGTTCCAAAATTTAAGAAGATCGGCCCATAATTTGTCATAGCTGCCATATAAGAACCATTTCCGAAAAACAAATAAACTCACAAAAATGTCCAATAAATATCGATATCGAACCAACTTTTATATAGATCAGTAATTTTAATACAAAAGTCATACTAATATAATGCCACTGGCAATAATTGACTGTAGCAGTCAGTCAATAATTGGCAATAGCTCCCGAATTAAGTCCACTTCAGAGCATGAGAAACAACCACATAACTCTTGTAAATAACATTATTGCGATGAAATTCAATCAATATAATCCTAAAATACATAGAAATCACATTAGTGGATACTGGATTTAGAAGCAATCAGCCCATAATTGGTCCACTACTACTATGCCACCCATAAATCTTTTGTAAATAATATCATTGAGATCAAATTCAAACAAAAAAGCCTCACCTTATATCTTATCCTTTTTATACCCTTCACCTTCAGGAGAAGGGCATATATAAGTTTGTCATTTCGGTTGTAGCGGAGTCTATTATGCCATGTTCGTCTGTCTGTCTGTCTGGATGTTGGAATCAATTTTCTAAAGTCCCCAGATATCTTCGGGATCCAAATCTTCAATAATTCTGTCAGACATGCTTTCGAGAAATTTGTTATTTAAAATCAGCAAAATCCGTCCATAAATAACGGAGATATAAGCAAAAATCCGAGACAACCTCTGATAATTTCATTAAAAAAAAACTAATAAACTCATCAACAGATGGCGTTGATCACACTATGTGTATTAATATTGTTACGAACAAATGCATCAACAGATGGAGTGTTTAACATCAAAGTATTCGAAAACTTTAAGTATGTTCTTAAACCGTAATATAAGTGTGTAAAAAGACAGTGTGTTTATTTTTTTAATTGTGTTTGTGTACATTTAAATAAAGACTCGATATATTATCTTCAAACTACTTGACGCTTTTATTTTGCAATTAAAAAGAATCCGGTTTATTTAAAGCAAATAAACCACCGTTTTTAAAAGGTAAAAACGTAACAATAGAATATATATACATACATATGTATATAATATAATTATGCATCCACAACAAAGGTGGAGGGTATATAAGATTCGGCATAGCCGAATATATCTTTCTTACTTGTTTATACTCTGTTTCTTAACTTGTGAATATGGAAAGATGTTCTTTTAATTTTATAAATTGTTAAATTACACTCAAGATTATTATGAAAATCAGACAAACTCTGTGAATTAAAGTAAGAAGCGGTAACTACATCAATTAGAAATGGTGAACATTAGATAAAATTTCAAAATATTTGAAATAAATTATGTTGGTCGTAAAATTGTCTTTCAAACAATATATAAAATAGTAATAAAATGTACAATAAGACTGAATAGAAAACACGGAATTAGGATATTATAATCCTATAACCAGTGAAGTTTCTGTATTTCTTATTACGTTTAGGTAGAGGGTATTAAAGATTCGGCACAGCCGAATATAGCACTCTAACTTGTTTCATAGGTTATGCGACTTTACGTAAAAGTAATAAAACTTGACACTTTTTTCTTGCCGTTTTATATTTTTTATGAATTAAAAATAAAAAAAATTAATTTTTTAGGCAAATAATAGTTTTTTTCTTCATACATTTATTTATAACTGCGAAACTGTTGGTTATGTATGAACAGATTAAAGGAATTGTAATTCTTAATTTTTTTAAATGTGTTTCAGCTTATTCGGACTAGTGGTTCTCGAGTTATGACAAACAAAAGAGCCTAGAACGTGACAAATCCCCTATAAGATACTTCTAACTTCAAATTAGTTTTTAAATTATTATTTGATGTAACATGACCAAACGAATGGTGCAGAAGTTCTTTTTTTTGGGGCTACTTTCATAAACAATTATTAGAATTGAGTCCCGAAATCAAGTGTTGTACTGTGTAATGCAACAACCTTTTACATGAACTGTCTTGGAAATAAATTAATCTAGACATTTGTATATATTTTTTATTCTATCTGTCATAAAATAGTGGCGTGCGTGTTAGAATAAACCAACCAAAATGTATTACACAATTTCACAAATTTAGACTTTGAAGAATTATTCTTAATCTTAAAAAACAAAATTCTGATTAAAATATGCATTTAATAATTAGTTCAGATATTAAGATGTTTCTCTGCATTTGGTTCTTGTGTTTTAGTAGTTGTCACGCCTCTAAAGACAAGACTTTGATCTTTAGTAAGTCACTTTCTAAACGCAGGAAACAAATCTATTTGGAACATAAATACTCAAGCGCTTTTGTTGAATATATTCAAGTGTTACAAACGGAGCGTATAGTAAATAACGATTTTAAGCTCCGCCCTAATGGTGCAATTTTGTTAGAATATTATAAATATATATAATACAAAATACAACAAGTACAAACTAAAGAGACAAACGCAGAAACATATATATGTATGTATCTAAAAATGCATTTACTTGGGGATATACATATATACATATGTACGTAAGTATCTACTATATATAAGAGTGTTTTTGTGGTTTACCAGAATATGTTTACTAAGCAAATAGTTTGCTGTACTTATTTATATTGAGCTCTCAATGCACTTGTTTGTTGTACTTGCAATTTCATTCGAACAAATTGAATGACACAACAACATTCTTGATGATATTATCTCAAGTTTTATTATTTGCTTTCACAACCCACTTTCCTTCCCATCTATAACATAAAAAGTCTTAACAAAGTATTTTTATTATAAAGTAAGTAAGAGGAATGTGTAGGTTCAGGTATTTTTCTACCTAAAGGTCAACAACACTTTCCATGTTAATTTAGTAAATTGAAAAATATCAAGAATTTACATTTAAAGCTGTGTAGGTGGTATCTTAAATTTATATCTACAGTAATGGACGAAATATAAATTTCCCAAAACAGTACTGGGCCACAAAATTCTGTACCCATGTCCTGTAATTCCCGCGTCGAAATAATTTTCGATTGAAATGTGGGCAATGCAACACAAAACTGTGTCTGTAACTTTTTTGGCGAGTAATCGCTGTCATGTAAGATAATTATTTGTCAGTTTACAGAAAAAGTGTGTCTGTAATGAACTGCTAACGCAACGTTGACACACGTACACACTATACTCTTACTTGTGTGTTTTACTAAAATGAGCATTTCTTTCTTGATATCAAAATGTTACATTTAGCATTTGGAATTTTCTTTAGCATTTTTATACCCGCCACCACCATAAGCAGTGAATAGGGGAATATAAAAGTTTGTCATTACGTGTGTAACACTGAGAAATACTAATCTGAAATAAAGTACATATATTCTTGATCCTTATGAAATTCTAAGTCGATTGAGCTATATCCGTCTGTCTGTCTCTCTGTCCGTCCGTCGTTCTGTCTGTCTCTGTAAAACACTCTCACGTTCAAAAGACACAACCAAAATCAACAAATCAACAAAAGCCCGTTTAAAATTCTCCTGGTATTGAAAATTAGCAAAATCGTTATAAATAGTAGAACCAGAGTTATGGACCAAAATGTGCGACAACCTCCATAAAAATTTGATATTTTTAAACATTTTTCTACGAATTTTTTGAAATATATTGCAGATATTGCCATGAAATTTTGTATACGTTGTTTTTATGTTAAAAGAAGAAAACGTGAGGAAAATATTAAGCCCCCATATGGCTTAATGATAAATAAATGCCTGTAAAATTGGAATATGAATACAAATTCGGCAAAAATAAGTGTCATGTAAAAAACAAATTGCAAAACGAAATTTTGTTTTGTTCGCTCCATGTTTGATTATAGACCCCATATAAAGTCCACATCTAAAATTCACTTAAAAACGTATAAATCTGGTACAAATATATTTACCGGTCTAAAATTCGGAACAAATAATGCTTATAGACATATAAATTTTTGTAAACTAATGGGGTCCTTATATGGGTGCTATGACTAAACCAAATGAGTTATGTGTAGAAAAAATATATTTATGTTGAATATTATGTGGATATCAATATTTTTTAAAGAGTTATGTTCGTTAAAGTGATTTTTTGGAATTATGGATTGATCATGATAAAATTGGGCTGAATGATATTATTTGGATACCGACAATTTTAAGAGAGTTATGTCCATTAAAGTAATTTTTGAAAGTGGTTCTTATATGGGAGCTATGACTAATTGTAGACCGATCTGCACAAAATTTTATAGGTGTGATTAGGTTTCATATACGTACAACTTATTTGAATACGTTAACAAATCGCACTTTTATAACCGATAAAACCCTATTTCAGAGTACATTTATATGGGGCTAGGTGAAATAATGGACTGATTACCCTGTACTATGTCCTTTGTATTAGTGGATTTATATGTGGATTAAATAAATGTTTTCAAATTACAGAAGATGAAGGCCTGATTCAGTAAAACTTATAGAACATTTGTCTCATAAACTTGAAAATCCTTTAAAAAAAGTTTTACATAACTGAGAGGTCTTTACGGTTGGACTCCTGAAGAGAACCTTAATAAGTTTTGTTATTAAGTTCGAAGTTATATTTTTAATACAAAAAGTTAATTTTTCAATCATGTATTTAAAAAAATTTAGCACATTTTTTGGTATTTTAAACCAAATTTTAGCATATTTTAGCATTTTCTACTAAAATGATTTAGCCGATAAATCTTTTGAGATCTGGTCACACTGGATCTCAGAGATCCAACTTAAATCAGTTGCTGTTAAGCAGTGTTGCCATTTTAGCAATTTCAGTGCTAGATTTCGCATTTTGTTTCTCGAAAATTCTATGCATTTTCGAGAAACAATTTTTAAAAATTATGCTAAATGCTTTTTGTCATAATTTTCTTGATAAAAAAATTTTTTTCTCGAAAAATTTTTTACTATTTTACTCCAAAAAATACTTTTGGAGAAATAAAAAATAACTTTTATTAATATTTCAACTAAATTTCCTTTGGTGTGGTAAGTAAATGAACACGGAATTAATATATGAAATGTAATCTATTAAAACAAGTCCATAATTGTTACGAACAAAATTAAAAAAAAACTATAATTTATATTTGTAACATTTGAAATAAAAATTGTATTGTTACATTGAAAAAATTTAGCACTTATTTTTTCTTCTGTAGAACATTTTAGCACTTAGTTTTTCAAGTTTTAGCATATTTTGAAATTCATTTTCTGGCAACACTGCTGTTTAGCACTTGTGTTAGCAAGGTTTCGCCGCACATTTTTTAAATATTTATGATTTTCTCTCTTAATAACAAAGCTCTCTCTCTGTTGCTTATCCAACACAAATATAAACATTATATGTAGTATGTGTTTGCCCACCTCTGATCTACAGACAAATTTATATAAATGTTATGTCTTTTTTTAAGATACTCAAGAGTTAAAATCTGGTTTTCTGATAACATTCATAATTGAAACTTTTCAAAAGTACATGAATTTTTATTATTCATTGTAGTCAAAATTCAGAGGTGAAATTTTGGTTGAAATTTTAAGAGATCTTTGCCCCTGTTAATAAAAATAAATTTTTAAAATTTTTATTGTCCCCTGTAAAATTTTGTGATTGCTTACGCCGTTATTTTCGTCCATGCTTCAATTATATTTAAGATAAATATTTATTTACAATATGTACTCGTATTTACATGTTTGCGAGTTTAATTTTAATTTAATTAATTTTATGATTTTCCTTCATTTTACAGGTCTCTACACCCACAGGCATTATTTCACATTTTGTAAATCTTCAAGTGGTTGTACCAGAAGCATTTATATTAGGTTCTGGTGAATTGCATGTTGACATGGGTTCAACTATTAACCTAGTCTGCATCATTGAAAAGGTAAGATATATTTTCTTATATCTTCGGTAATTTTTGTCACATTAAGTTTTCCATTACCTCGATCGGAAATACACGTACATACATATAACAGAATTGGAGTGCAAGACGTAAGAAATAAGTACAATTAAATTTTTAGAGGTATTACGTTTGAGTCACTATTGTGTACCATACGACATGGTATACGACATTTTCATTATAGTCATACGATTATGTAGTTTAATATTCATATAAATGCAAAATTAATATTCATTTGAATGAAAACTGAATGAAAAAGACAGAAAACTTTAAAAAATATTGAAATTTTATTTTGAAAATATATTTCAAATTCTACTAATGGCCGAATTCTCGGTCATTAGTTAACCATTGGTAAACTAAAATACTAAATATTGTTTAACTATTACTTGGTATTCTTATGGCAAAGTAAGCATTGCGAATAAAGAATCATTAGTTAAGCCTTTGCCATTAGCCAACTAAAGACTGTGAATTTAGCCATAAGAGACTTAGTTATATTTTTATAAATATTTTTTTATTTATTATACAAAATTCTCTTTTATAGATACATATGTCAACTATGTAGCTGCATATTGGATAAGTTAGCACAGTGCATTATCATAAAAATGTGATCACTCTAAAGATCGGTTCGTAGAAGAATAATGGGTAGACATATGTACATATATTTTCATTATTAGAAATTTGTTTTTGAAACAAATTGTGTTTCCTTTAAAGATAACCAGCAATCCAAACTCCTTATTATAGATCTTAAATTAATACCGTTTTACTTAATTGACACAAAAATATATTCTCCTCTTCCATAAGTGGTTTACAAAAAAAAAACACCTTTTTATTTGTCTACCATGATTGTACCTTCTAAGTGGGAAATATTGTCAAATATTTTAAATTTATCACTGAATTTTAAGAAGCTGGAGAAAAATGTATTTATGAGATTTTAGTAATTATTCAAGATTAAGGTATTTTTTACAATATTTCACTACGTCTTTGTGAAGCTGCAGGAAAAATTAAATTTTTTTTTCCTACACAAAGACGTAGCGAAATATTGAAAATAAAATTTAAAAATTTTAAAAAAAGGCCGTAAGCTTAAATAATTACTAAAATCTTAATAATAAAAAAGGTCAAATAAACTATAATAAGAAATAAGACATATTATTAATGTTAATTTCACGATTATTGTAAATTCCAAAACAGTATAATTTTGCGAATTCTCACAATAAACATATTGTTCGTTTTCCGTTGCACAGCATGATTTCTTTTTGAATTTAAAAGTAGTTCCAAGAAATAGTTTTTTTCTCGAGAACAGTTCTGAATCTAGATCTTCAATTCATTACATGTTTCATATGAAATATATGCGCTTATAAGTGCTTTTGAATTTGACGCAGGAAAAAGGAAAAATTTATGACTGTTCGTAATTGCTTGGCTAGGAAAATTGAAATCAGTAACGTAGATCCTATATACGGCAAAAGTAAATTCTCCAGAATTGGTTGTATAAAAAATTAAAAATTGTTTTGAAATTGAAAAAAAAGTAGCTGGAAGTCTAGGAGTTACAGGATTTATACCAGCCTACAATGATTGTGTAGCCTTCGTTAACACAAACGAATAATGCCTCATTCTACAAGGTGGCGCAAAAGTAATCCTTCTATCAGAAAATGCTATAAATTTTGCGATTGGCCCCTACTGTCAGTTCTGTTTTGATATTTGTGTAGTAAACACATGCGAAATACACGCTAATAAACAATATTACGCTACACTGCTCCAGAACGCGGAATATTGCTGACTATTTACTTGACCAATAATCGGTCGGTGACTTTGGCACAACGTGAATTTCGTCGCTGATTTCCTGACCGTTCAACGCCTACTGGTGAAACATTGCGACGTTTAGCCGTTCGCCTCGAAGAGACTGGCACACCACGAGATGCTGCCAGGCGTGGCAGACCCCGGAGTAGCCGTTCTGCAGAGAATATTGCTGCTGTAGCCGAGGATGTCATGTCATGGAAGCGCCGTTGTTATCCTTAATCACCACCAAGAGGAAGATGATTTTTCATCAAAAATAATCATGAGTGATGAGGCCATTTCCATCTTAGCGGGTACGTAAATAAGCAAATTCTACGCTTCTGGGGTACTGAAAATCCGCGTGTAACCCACGAAGAGCCATTACACCCGCTCAAAGTCACTGTATGGTGTGCTGTTTTCGCTGGAGGAGTCATCGGACCTTTTTTCTTCGAAGACGTCGCGGGCCAAACGGTTACTGTGAATGGTGAGCGCTACAGAGCAATGATCAACGAGTTCTTTTTGCCGCATCTTGATGAATTGGGATTGGAAAACATGTGGTTCCAACAGGTCGGTGCAACGGCACACACTGCACGTGCCACAACCGATATGCTGAAGGATGCATTTCCCGGGCGCCTAATCTCCCGTTTTGGCGATTTGCACTGGGCAGCAAGATCACCTGATTTGACCGCTCCAGAATTCTTATTGTGGGGCTTTTCGAAGTGGTGGGTTTATGTCAACAAGCCTCAGACTCTTGCAGCTCTTAAAGACAATATCCGTCAAGAATGTGAGGACCTATCGCCGGAAGTTTTGGCCAAAGTGATGGAAAATGCCACAAAAAGGGCGCAAATGACAATCAACTGTGGCGGCGGCCATTTACATGACATCATATTCTCGACTTGATGTAAAAAAAATTAAAAGACCAAATAAAAATAATCCACAAGAAGAATCAAAGTTTTTCATTTTTTTTTAATTACAGCCAAAAAACATCGGAAGTTTACTTTTGCGCCACCTTGTATAATATACTAGCTAAACCATCTTCTCCATATGGAAAAATACTAGGATACTGAAGCCCGTCATATGAGCGATGCGATTTCAGTGGGCGAGGCTATGCCTCTTTGTCCACTCACATAGTCAAGAATTTATTATTTCGTAAGAATATCCTATTGTGAAAATTTAATGACGATCGGTCCAGTAGTTAAGACTATATTACGATTTTTAATTTTCCTAAAAAGGGCGGTGGTCCCACCCACTTTTCTCCTGCAACGTATTCCTAATTAGGTCAATACAAATACGCATCACATATCATTGACGTAGGTCAAAAAATACCAAAATAAGGCAATTTAAATTCTTGGGTTATATGGGCGGTGCCACCTCCGTTTGTACAATCAAAACTTCATATAGCCTATTATTCCTTCCAGAGTCACAGTAACATGCTGTAAAAATTTCATCAAAAGCGACGTAGCCGTTTTGGTGTCCATACGTTACATACATACATCCTATTTTATATATATAGACTTTTATTAAGAGGGGAGAAGGTAAACTGCTGTCTTGAAGCATTAATGAGGATGTAAAGAGTAAGCGATAATTAACATATTTGTATTTTAATAACACACAATGGCCAAAAGCAAAATAAGTACCGCAAAAAATATTGCTTACAAATACTCCATATTATTTTCATTTATTACATTTTAAAAAAATATAAAATCTTATATTTTTTGCAGTGCTTCGTATTAAAATAACACAATAAATAGAGTTTGTATTTAATTTGTTACATAATTATTGTAATAACATAAGTAAAATCTAGTAGTATTATTTTTAAATCTGTAAAAATATATATGTGACCCGGCCTATGAAAAGGTGGCTTATGACTCCAAAAAAATGGTTCCACTTTTTTTTTTGGTTTTGATAGTTTTTGAGGCGCTCTTTCACGTGGTGAAAACTAGAAAGTCCTAAAACTTGCTTAGAACTGTACTAAAAATGTAGAGAAAGAAGAGCATCTATGAAAGAAAAACAGAATTTTATTGAAAATCCAAAATCAAAATAATAAATGCAATTGAATTTCTTTTTTGAGTCACAAGCCACCTTTTCATAGGACGGGTCACAAAGTAAAAGATAACTTAAAACTTCTTGGTTGGTATCGATGTTTATATCGAAAGATAATTTTTGTAAATAGAAAAAATGTTTGTTGCACTTGGGCTTAGGCTACAGTAGGAAAACTTTTAAAGACATTTAAAAATCGATAAAAATAAATTTTTTGTCTAGAGAATTAAAATCCGCAAAATACTTTTATTTTAATTTAATATTTAATAGCGTGGCTCGTTGCAATAACATCCAGTTTTAAAACAGAAAACATTTAACAGTTAATTAACGGAATTTAATCCAGTTTACATTTTTAGTACTAATTGACACGTATAACATTCCTTTGGCAAACAACATTTAAAAGTCAACTTGACCTTTAACTCCTAGTTAAATATTAACTTTATTCGGTTTTTCGGTTTTGTGTAGTTTTAGAGAAATAATTGTAAGATTTCTAAGTATACGAGTAGATATATTTTAAGTTTCTAGAAATTAAAAAAAAAATTACGCACTGTAAAGATAGATTTTGAAGTTTACATACAAGTAGAATTTTCCTTAATTCAATTTTTTATTATAAAATATATTAAAATTATATATAAATATTATACAGACTATAACTAGATGAACAGGAAATCGTCAGGTCTAAACTAACGACAATTATTGACTTTCTGAGATTCTCAAATTTATACTAGATAAGGAAAATTATAAATATGTATATCTAAAGATATGGTCACATTTGGCAAATATTTACTAAAAAATCATAACCACTTAGTAAATTAGTTTGACGTTGTTTACTCTTACAAGAGCTTTGCAAGATCAAACAGCATCAAATAAAATAAAACTAAATATTTGTTGTGTCTTGTCCTAAATAAACGAAATTTTTTTAAATAAATAAACGAGTTCAAATATAGGGGTTACGTCTGTTTTGGCAAATATTTGCCCAGTGTGACCGTACCTTAATAAGAACATAATTACTTTAAATGCTCGATAAAAAGAGCAGAACAATAATTTTTTTATTCAATTGTTTTTTTACGACATTTACTAGTCTATGGGTTTTTTTTCAATAGTACTGTGTTTTCTTCTAACTCCTAACTGATGATTCGGAATACAATTGTTGTCAATAAAAATTGGGTATAACTTGTTCAAGAGTATCTTTTCAAATATTTTTGATATATTCGACAATAGGCTGATGGATATATTATATGATTCTGTTTTTGTGTGATCTTTTCCAGGCTTAGGTATTGAAAACCAATGAAATCTTACATTCTAGTGGATAATATTCATGGCGTAATATAGCGTTAAAAATAAAAAGTCTTATTTTTATTGCTATCCGCGGTATGTAGCTCCATAAGCATTTTGTTACTGATTTTGTCAATATCAGGTGCTTTCTTACCGTTTAAGTATAAGTTTCTTTTAGCTATAAGGTTATTTTTGTTTTATAAGTTACTGATAAAAATTTGTATTCATAACTGCACAATAAGAGTAAATTAACAATTTGTCGGTTTTAATAGTTTTGTTATTTTGACTCTCATTTTATACTTAGTGATGAATATAATTACAAATGATTATTTAAGTATCCTTATAGAATACTGTTTTATTACTTCTTATAACATTAAAATTAAGTTCAATAGTAAAAAATTTGCTTTTAAATACAACTATTCACCGCTGGTACAGGGTTTTTCACTTTAATCTAATTGTTTATGCATCTCTATAATTATGTTTATTTTTATTTAAATAATTAAATAAAAAGAATGGACACAATTTATGATGCTTCTCCTTTCGTTTCGTATCGAATAGGAAACGTGCTAGCAATTGTGTTGGATCGTCTTATAGTAGCTGTCGACATTTCTGCTTTGGACTCTAATATTGTTGTTATGAAGATAACATTTGTATATATGTATACATACATACATACATACATACATATGTACATACTATATAAGTTTATATAACTAAATGTGTTTTTGTTTCGACCTGTTTTAAAATTTCAAATAAATTCGGTAAATAATCAGACTCGAGGTCTGTGTTATAATCAATTATCTTATTTATTTATTTTTCAATATTTCGCCTACCATCGGTAAACATCATCAGGAAAATCTATACACGAAACAGAAATAATGCAAATTAATTTATTTTACTATTGTGACAGAATATAAGGATAAAACTTACAAAACATTTAATATTGCACTACATTTTCTATTTTGCTTTATTTATTATATAACTATAACTCTTTCATAAGTTTTCTATATCGGTCCGGTAGTTCATTCTCTTTTCTTATTCGACCTTGTTGATGTGTAACATTTCCAATGTAAATTTCCGTTTATATATTTCCTCCCTTCGTAAATTTTGTAGATTGTCAAAATCTGGTGTATGTCCTCTCATTTCACAATGGGCTGCAAGTGCCTTTTTTTGTGTTGATGACTTATTCCTACATCTTATATCCGATTTATGTTCTGCTAATCCAGTTCTCAGCTTGTTCTTTGTAATCCCAATATATACTTGGTTGCATATGTTAGTGTTGTCTCCCACACATTTTATTTTGTAGATAAGATTTGACTTATCCATGTCGTCAATTCTACTTTTTGTATTTGAAAAAAGTTGTCTGAGAATGTTATTTGTTTTTGGAGCTATTTTATATTTTTCTTTGTTATAAATATCCGAATTTTTAATCCTTGCTGAGATTTTTGGCATGTAGATCATTGATTTATGTATATATTCTTTTAGAGTCATCTGATAAAGGTATATGTTTACTGTTATTATTTTTGTATATTAGTTTTTTGATAATATGTTTCGGGAACGAGTTTTTCTTACAATATCGTTCAGCTTACTTAAATTCTCTTTATGGGATTGTTTGTCACTGATTGATAACACTCTCCCAATAAAATTACTTGCAGTATTCATTATTATACTCTTTGGATGGCACGAAAAATAATTAATAATTCTTCCCGACGAAGTTGGTTTTTGATACCAGCCAACTATAATCTGATTTCCTCTCATGATAACTAAAGTATCCCAATACGGCTTCTCTTCTTCTATTGTAATTTTAATTCGATTGCGAAATTTATTTAATTGGTTTAGTGTTTCGTCAATGTCATTTTCCCAAACCAAACAGGTCGTCAACGTACTTTGTCAATAATCTCGGTTTCCTATCCAGGTTCTTGACGATTTTTCTTAACAAATCCTCCATTACGATGTCGGCCACAACTGGAGAGGCTGGTGACCCCATCGGTAGTCCGCTGCATTGGGTATAAATATTGTCCTTATATTTGAAATAACGGGTTTCCTTTATACAGAATTTTAGAATTTTTGTAAATAAATCCTTATTCATATTTGTGTGTGGTGTTATATCGTCCCATTTATTATTAATAATTTCTATTGCATAGTCTACTGGAATACTTGGAAATAAAGATACTACGTCAAAAGATATAAGTTTTTCGTCATCAAATATTGCACTCTTGTTAACCTTATCCCTAAATTGCACGGCATCACTAATATTAAATTCTGAATTCTTTGTAAGCTTATTCAAAATATTCGCTAAAAACTTACATAGTTCATTAGCCGGAGAGTTTATTGATGAACATATTGGTCTGAGTGGTACTCCATTCTTATGTATTTTCGGCAGTCCATAAATTCTTGGAGCAAAACCCGTATCATTTTTAAGTCTATTCCTTTCTATCACAGATATACTATTGCACTTTAGGAGTTCATTGAATAAATAATTATTTTTTATTTGAAGTGATGACGTAGGATCTTTATTTACTTTTCTGTATGCCATCATATCGTTAAGAATTGTGTTCATCTTTGCCTCATAGTCATTTTTCTCCATTGCCACTGTGACGTTCCCTTTATCGCTATTCAATATCAAAATATTTTTATTTTTCTTCAAAAAACTTTTTGTTTGCTCCACTGTATTCATTACCCAACGATCTCCTCTTTCATTTAATTTCTGTTTATTCAAATGATTTTCCAACATTGCTGTAAACTTTGAGCGCGCTATCTCTTGTTCGTCTCCGTTTTCAAGAGTTTGAATGCAATCCTCTGCGTTAAATTCGGAACAAGTCGGTTTTAGTGACTTTGCTCAAAAAAAAAATAATATTATCAAATAAGGCTTTTACAGAAGATAAAAGCAATAAAAAATTTTGTTTGCCGGCCACACCTATTTTCGAAGGGGCGGACCTTCAAACTCGGAAATATATAAGCCTATCTCGGGAACTACTGGGTCTATGATAATTTGTAATACATCAAATTCAAAAGGAATTAAAAATACCTTTCCAACAATATATATAATATTTACAAGATATGGATAAACTATGGGTTAAATTCAAAGGAATATTTTTTGACCCAAATATTTTTAATATCTAAAAACTTAAAAAAAAGTCTATATAAGTGTTATTTTGTTTTACTAATATAAATAGCCAATATATTAAGATTTAATTTAAGGTATGATATGTGTCTGTAGGTACTATAATCATAGAATTATAAGATCTGAAAAATTAAAAAAAAACATATTTTTCAAAATTTTGTATACAGGAAAGGATTTTCTTTTCTATAGTATACAGTTTACCGGCTTCAGATTTCTGTATTGCCGGCCTATGGCAGGGCGGAAGAATTATCTCTTCTATGGAATACAGAACACCGACTTCGCATAGTACAGATTGTATTTTTTATTGTGAAATGTCATAATCTTTCTTTAATATCATCGCATCGTTATTACCTACACGGTCATACTATACCTTAAATTGAAGCTTAATTTCTTGACTTTAAAATTTTGTAATTTGTATACCTACTCATAAACACTTTTTCCGGATTTTTAAGATATTTTAAAAAAATATAGGATCAAAAAATAATTTTTCGAAATTGACCTATAGGTGGTCATCGTTGGAAGGGTCTTTCAAATACCTATCATTTTATATACATATATATTGTCTCAGAAATGTAGTTTTCAAGATATATCTAAATATATTATAAACTTTGGAGCCCCGCCCATTCGAAAATAGGCGTGGCCGCCTATATTAGTGATAAAATTTTGGAAGTGATTTGAAAAAAGTCACTAAAACCGGCACTGAAGCCAAATTTATTGTAAACATTATTTTTATTTTTTTAATCACTTTTTTTAACTTTTATCAAAAAAAAAAAACACAAACTTTTTCGTATCTGCTAAAATATTTTGCAAACAAATACTCAAGAGTCACTTTATTAAATGGTTAAAGTTGGATAGATAACACAATAAAAGCAGTTATCAAAACAAACAAGAGACTTATAACCAGCTAACAAGCTATTATGCATTAATGAATACAATTTTTTCGCATTTTGACTGTCATTGCCTTATTACCCTGTTATAATGTATTTATGAATTAGAGGGTTAGAGTTTAAATCAATAATAGCCTTCTTGATCTCTCGAAATGGTGTGTGACTGGTGGCAATGCAATTGTTTCATTTGATGTGTTTGGGTAAAATACTTTTTTTAAATGATTACCAAATTTTTTAGTGTCATTTCTTGTGCGGTATATTTTCAGAATAATTCATATACATATATGAACACACCCAACTCTTTTTTTACACGGTAGATACGTTTCTCAGAAATCCGTGTAAAAAAACCGTGTCAAAAAAGAGGCGTTTTCTATAGTAAAATGGGGGATACGTTCCATATCATCTGAAAACCGTGCAAGATGAAATATTGACTTCGAAAAACCGTGTAAAAAATGTTGAAAACTATAAAATTTTAGA
This sequence comes from Bellardia bayeri, assembly GCA_950370525.1. Taxonomy (NCBI): domain Eukaryota; kingdom Metazoa; phylum Arthropoda; class Insecta; order Diptera; family Calliphoridae; genus Bellardia; species Bellardia bayeri. The sequence goes on along the minus strand of OX493268.1, from coordinate 40,083,862 downwards.
TATGATTACAAATTGTATGTTCATGTGGCATTTTATTGAGCATTAAAACTTAAAATACATAATTCATACAGGTGAAAAATAGGTAGAGCAAGCAAAAAACAAAATAAATCTGTTAATCCAGAATTAAGAACAAAAAAATTTGAATAGAATAAAACATGCGAACAAAATGTGTAGGTAAGAGTGATCGAGTAAGGGGATCTCCCAGTTACTACTATGTATGTTCATTTCAGCAATGGTACCAAGTGTGTTAAAAACAAACATAATTACAAGACAGTGATTTTGAATCGTACTAGATTAAAATTTCTTTACAAAACAATTATTTTTTTCAACCGTGTAACTTCAAATCCGTGTAAAAATGGAGTTGAGTGTATTATAAATGTCTTAGTAAGTTTATTTATTTGTTTCGCACACACGCCTAAACGGCTTAACGGATTTTAATGAAATTCAGCTACATTTTTTTCAAGACTTCAATAGGAAAAACCAGGCAAAATCGGAAATCACAAAGCAATAACCCAATTTGACTGAAATTTGAAAACATGGACTAAAACGACTAAATTGGAAGCGGCAATAGGGCAAAAAGTGGAAAATGGGAAAACTTTTAAAATTTCGTTCTTAATCTATTTGTTATAAAGCAAGCACAATATTTTAATTTAGGTTTCTGTAGTCACATAAATGTGTATTAGAAATGAACTTTCTATCATCAAGGTGTAAAAAGGCGAATTTTTTGTTTCATCTTAAAAAATGATCTACAGACTTGCAATTTTAAATATTGCTATATTAAGAGACAAAAACACTTATGTAAACTTGTATAAACTGAAATGCGTGTTTTGGTCATTATGGGTACCTTTTACGTCTGTTGTTTTAAGGCAACGAAATTTGGGTTGTGGCTTTATGCAATCACAAAACTAAGTATTTTAAAAGCAATCCTTTCCTAATACTACCATTAGAAGGAACTAACGGATAAAAAAAAGATACATATTTCAAATGTTAAATACGGATTTTCATAACGGAATATAGGTTTATTTTGTTCCGTCGTAGATTCGTAGTTTTATTTGAAAAGTTTTTTGTTATAAAACGAGAGTTAGGCGAGTAAAAATCGAATGAACTAACGTAATATATATATTAAATACATTTTTTTTAATTATAAAAACTAATTATTTGTTTAAAAATTTTGTGTTGTTGCTCTATGAAATCAGAAAAATATTTACTAGAAAAGTACTTTTTCGATAGTCAGCCTTCAAAGATTATTAAGTGCTGAAGCTTTTAAGTATAGATTTCTTTAAGGAAGCAAAGTTTAATAGTCTGTTACATGGGGATGGAAATTCAAGAAAAATAGCGAATATTGTTTCTAGTTTTGGTGCTTTTTTGGTACCTTTTTTATACAATTTCTTTAAAGAGATAGAATTGGATTTTTAGCTTTGTACAATTAAGAAATTGTTTTAGATAATTATTTTTTCTGTTTACATTAGAGCATCCCGTATATAAATATATAATGATGCGTATTCATGAACTGAATACGAAACTAAACTGAAACAAATATTTAAGTACAGTCTTCAAAGATGCTATTGTTAAATATTTTCATATAAAAAAATGTCTGTAAAATTTGGTAAGCACTAAAAATATTATTTTTTTCTGATGTCATATTTATGTAAGGGGTAGTAGTTTTACAGTAAATACATCCAACACTTCTTATTTAATCTTGAATATCGACTTTTTTATTAGCAGAAAAATGTCAGCGACCATTAGGATCTTACACATTATGATCCCAAGACATAACGGGTGGTTAAATTTCAAGGGCCGATGTTGATTTTGAATAAAACACAAACTATTTAGGAAATTATTGTAATTTTATTTTATTATGATATATTGGTATTACATTACTCAATTATGTATGGAACAAAATATCGGCCAAATGGGCGCCGCGACCACGGCGGCACACCTCCATCCGATGGTCCAAATTTTCAATGACCCTGAGGCATAATGGAGGTTCTATGCCGTTAATGTGCCGAATTATCTCATCCTTTAGCTCTTGTATTGTTGCTGGCTTATCGACGTACACCTTTTCTTTCAAATAACCCCAAAGAAAAAAGTCCAACGGTGTCAAATCACATGATCTTGGCGGCCAATTGACATCGCCATTACGTGAGATAACACGGCCATTGAATTTGTTGCGCAAAAGAGCCATTGTTTCGTTAGATGTGTGGCAAGTGGCACCGTCCTGCTGAAACCACATATCGTCCACATCCATATCTTCCAATTCGGGCCATAAAAAGTTCGTTATCATCTCACGATAGCGGACACCATTTACAGTAACTGCTTGACCGGCCTCATTTTGGAAAAAATACGGCCGCCAGCCCATAAACCGCACCAAACAGTCACTCTTTGTGGGTGAATTGGTTTTTCGACAATCACTCTTGGATTCGCCCAAATGCGGCAATTTTGTTTATTGACGAATCCACTGAGGTGAAAATGTGCCTCATCACTGAAGATGATTTTCTTCGAAAATTGATCATCCACTGTTGCCATTTCTTGCCACCATTCCGCCCATTCACGACGTTTGGAATGGTCAAGAGGCTTTAGTTCTTGAGCCAATTGCACCTTGTTGGGCACGACGACGAGTTGAGGTGAATGGACGGCTCTTCAGCCACACTATCGCGAATAGCAGCAATATTTTCTGCAGTACGAGCTGTACAAGCATGCACTGGTGTTCTCACATCTTCTACAGACCCGGTTTGCTCGAATTTTTCCGCGATTTTTGCGATTGTACGCACATTTGGACGATCAAATCAAATTCGGAAAAAAGCTTGGCGTTTAGGTGTGGTTGACATTCAACATCGGCCCTTACAATTTATTAAAATTTCAAATGTTGCAACCTTACATTACATGTTATAAAATCTGAATAACAATCTACGATTTGCAAATTTCCATATTCCTTTCGGTAAAATTTTAAAGTTGCGATTACGCGAAAGTGTTTGATAGAACAATATTTTTTAGGAATACCAATCAATGTCAAATTGAGGAAAAATTTAAAATGATCAGCGGTCAGAAATAAAAGATAGAAAATCCCGGGTTCAAAAAGCTAGTTTTTTATATTTTTTGATCCAATTTTTACTTGTGCCTGTCATCGCTAAATTACCAGTCGGGGATACAATTTCTCGTGGACTCGATATATTAACAATTGTGGGTGAATACGATTCAACTCGAATCATTTCTCTCAAGATATTTTTTATCGCTCCAAAATTAATAACATCCGGTGTCTTCTATGGGTCAGTAGGCCAGTAAGTAGATTTTCCACACGAAATCCGATTTTAGAAATTTTATCAAACTAAACATGACCTTTTAGAGTAATTAGTCTTGATCCCCAGAAATTGTGCTTAGCGTGATAGTCGCCAGCTGCAAGGAACCGGAGGCCTAGTGATGTAAAAAATTATTTTCATTATTTGAAATCTAGGGAGTGAATATATAGGCGAAATCACTATATTTCGATAACAATCTTTAATACAGATAGTAGTGGCTTGAAGATAATTTTCGCAAAAGTCACTCATTAGGTAGTGTTTAATTCGAGTTAGTCGAGCGTTTAGTTTAGTAACATAAATGAGTATCAAAATGAGACCGATTTACAATAGCAAATACTGGAAAACCTCTATATCTTCTTAATTGTTTCCATAATTTTCCTATGAAATTCCTTATAACTTATTGTTAATATTCTTTCCACAAAATTTTTAGCTGTATTAAAAATAATTCTTTATATTGCTTTTTTTATAGTAATTCTAATGTTAGGGTGAAATTAATTAAATATAGTCAACGTGTATCATTTAATTCTTCTATAAAAATATCAGCTATATTTGAAGAAACGGGTTATCCCATTGGAAGACCCATTTTTAGTTCAATTACAAAATAAATAAAAATAGATCGCTTCCAATATCTGTATGTTACTCTATTATATTAAATTTGTTATATACTCAAACCTAAGCACACATGTACACTAAGGATTAAGGCTACTACTTTGTCCTCATTATGAAGAATGTGGTGGATATCATATTGCTGACTATCCTGTCTTTGAGAAAATTACAGTTTTGCAAAAGAAAAATAATTATAAATGTCGTTACATGTTAGAAATGTTAGAAGTTAGAAATCTTATAATTAATTTGAATGGGGATACAGATAATGCTGCTCAAATGTATACGCACTTAATTTATCAAAACGGATAATGGAAAATAAATTTTTTTTTCTCTATTTTTTGGTTCTGTAATATTTCGAATTTTTCATTCTGGCAATTATTGTTACATTGAAAAATTTTTTGCTGTTTTCTGAAAATATTGGTAATTTGAGAATAAATTTGTTTCCCTGAGGATGTCATACATTATTATAGCGAAATATCGGAAAATATAATAAATAAATAAATAAAAAAATTGACCTCAAGCTTAATAAGAATATAATTTTAATAAAAGCAAAAGGGTCGAACTGTTAGTTTAATAATGTAAAATATATTATTATATGTATATCGACAGCTCAATTCCAAAACATGCTAAGTCGAAAAAGTGAGTTTTGCAGGAAAAACTCCTAAAGTTTACAGGCGATATCAAAAAATCATATGAGGTAGAACTTTGTTGTTTATAACTATTGATTGGATTAGCCAATCACAACAATAATCTGATAGAATTTAAGTTAAAAAATCTAAATTCAAAAACGCAAAAAAATAAAAACATGCTAAGTCGACATAGCATGGTTTGGAATTAAAGTGTCGATATGGATGAACGTATGTATGTACATAAATACTATAAACAAATAAAACTTTCTTAAATTTGCCTTTATGATATTTTACAAATAGTTCTAACAATTCAGGTCATGTCAACAATTTGGCAACAGACATATAAAATATACATTAAGTTGAAACAAATAACAAAAACGCGATTATAATTAGGTGAATGAACCATCAGAATCTAAGATCTTGTTGTATATATTAAGTTGAAGGCTATTGTCGCTATTGCTCTTATACTTATATTTTCTTATAATATGCAATTATAGTTTAATAAAATAATAAATAAATTAAATCTTGTTATCTTTGGTTATCTGAGTTTACCATCCAAATTGATTTTTTATTTCTTGAGCCTAACTAAATTTATCAAGAAGTAAAAATTAACAGTTCGATTATGAAATTAATAATTATTCTATAAAATAGCTAGGGCACAAGCCATAATGTTTACATGTTGTACAAAAGTGTACAAAAAACAAAATAAACAAAAACAAATGTATTCAAGTTTTCGAGACAAAGTCTTGACATGAATACGAAAAAACTGAAGAAAAAAGGAAAAAACAACTATGAATAGAAATTAATAAAAAAAATGATAATTACAGCAAAAAAACTTCGAACTACCAGAACTAACACTGGTTAAAGGATTGATGTTTGTCTGTTGGCTGACTGGCACCGCAGTGGTGCAGGTGGTTGGACGCAAAGAATTCTGATGAGAGAAAGTGGGATTTCTCGAAACATATGTAAATTCAACAACCCAGGTTCGATCCCCAGTCAAGAAAAATTATCAACAAATTTTTAATAATAAATTTTTCAAGTTGTAATTCCTAACTTCAGTAAAAATAATTTAATGAAAATTAAATTTAATGAACTCGAGCCTAACTAAAATTATCAAGAAGTAAAAATGAACAGTTCGATTATGAACTAATAATTATTCTATTGATTTTTTATATGACAAAAAGCCTTTTTTTTTTGAAAATATTGAAATTTTATTGCTGAAATTAGTTCCAAAAAATGTCGAAACTGGAAACCCAAACCAGCACCGATGTCGATAACTATAGCAAATGAAAAACTAAACTAAATAATTTGGTTGTTTATAGGGATACTTAAAAAACTATAGCTAAAACAAGTATTAGAATACTTGTGCACATTATTTAATATATAAGACTATTTTTTTTTAATTTGTGGCGTATTATTTACAACCTTTCAGCATTTATACGAGAAAATGTTGAATGATTAAAACAATCGTTTTTACTTCACTGCAATGTTTTATTATTTTTCTTCTTCCTTTTGTTTTTATTTTATTGTGAACAATTTTTTCAAGTACCTATTGTGTATCAAGTGCTGAGAGAACAAAAATATCAATAAATGAATAAAATTAACAAAGGAAATTTTATGCAAATTGATTGTCCTCTTTTTTTTTTGAACAAAACAAATTATTTATTTTCACTTACTCTTCAATCTACACTCCTTTTTTTTATCAAACGTACAAATAAATGTGGATATTTTAATGGACATTTTCTTTTGTAGTTTTATAACATTTATAATATGTATATTAAAAACTTACCCCCTTATTCATAAAGGGGGTAAGAGTAAATTTCCATACATTTGCTCTATAAATCTCTTATAAACCTGTTGTAAGTTTTATGAATAAGGACATTAATATTACTCGTACATATAATCTTGTTAATGTGTATAAATACTCGTACGTATACGTAACATCAGAATATCGCGCACCAGTCTCATTAAGTATACGCACGAGATCTTGTTATTGTTTTTTACATTTCCACATCTTGATCAGTGCACTGCAGCGCAGAAAAGGACTTAACAAAATGACACAATTAATTGCATCAATATTTTCGGAATGAACTTATTTTTAACACGAATAAGTTGTTAAAAATATTATTCGGCATCAGTTTTTTTCCAAAGTAATCAAATATTTTTGTTAAATATAATAATTTATAAATAATTTAAGCCATAAAACATCAAGTATTTGCATCTCGACTTTTATGCAATGCTCAGTCGGAAGAAACGCACAAATGTGCATGAATTAAATTAAGTATTACTACCTTAATCAGGCAAATACATGAAAAGGGGCAAGATAAGAGGTGTTTCCATGGTACATATCAGCACATTTATATTCATATATTTTAAATTATGAGAACTACTTAATGAGCATTAATTAATATATGTATGCATTTTCATTTAAAAAATACACATTAACCGCAAGAAAAATTTGCACAGAAAAATACTTTGTGTGTGTTTTAAAAATTCTCAAAAGCAAAAACTCAACTTTATAACATACACTGTAAAAAATTGTCTTAGAAATTCATTCCATTTATAGTTGTTAACTTTTCTGCAACTATAATTATGTATGAAAAAAATATTTAAAAATGTAAATTTATTTATATCTATTTATTTGTTTCAAAAATGGTTAGTAACATACTAATTGCATACGATTTTAAATAATTAAAACCAAAAAAAAAAAATAAAAAAAATTTCAAACTAATCTTGCATATATCTCACAAATATATTTTTTTAATACAATATTGATTACCAAGTTATACACATTGACAAAATGTATATAAAATGAAAGGTCTACACATTATCACGTTGCAGAAAATGTACAAAGTGGCTCATATTAATGGTATTGTAGATCGGCTCTGCGTAACTATAAAGCTGTTATAAATAATGAAAGAGATTTTAAAATAATACAATTTGATTGAAACTATTGTTTAAATGTGTACTTAGTAATTTCATTAAATTATAAAAATTGTTTTTTATTTACAGAGTCCTACGCCTCCACAATATGTGTACTGGCAAAAGAATGATCGTTTAATCAATTATTACGATTCCAGACGAGATATTACAATAGAAACAACACCGGGTCCACGAACGCAAAGTCGTTTAATTATTCGAGAACCACAAATTTCCGATTCAGGAAATTATACATGTTCAGCAAGTAACACAGAACCAGCTAGTATATACGTATTTGTATCGAAAGGTTTGTATCTTTGTTCAACTAAATCAACATATAGTTTTGTATTTTTGTACAAATTGGGTAGAAACAAGACCTTTTATTAATTTCAAGTCAAACTACTTTTTTGCGAAAATTAATTCGAATATTCGAATTAAATTGATTTTAAACTAAAGGTAGAATTATGCGAACGTAATGTAAGGTAATGTAACGTCACTTACGTTTTTGAGTATACCAAAACAATGTAAAAGCTTCCTGAAATTAACTGTCACGTTGCTGGAACGTATCAACCTGTATAAATTAGATTTTTACGACTACGTTAAGTGACAGTCTTCAGCCAGTGCTGGCACTAATATGAATAAAATACAATTGCGGCACATTTACCCATTTTCGGTACAATAGAATTAATATCATTTTGTTTCATAAAAGTACGAATTGTAATAAATTAAATAATAATAATTGATAAATAATAACAAAGCAAAAATAATATTAATAATATCAACAATGATAATAATTTTAGTAACAGAAAAAAATAGTAACAATAAGAACGACAAAAACAAATAATAAAAATTAATATAACAATGATACCTAATAATAATGGTTTTAATAACAAAAATAAAATTAATAATTTATAATTTGTAATATATAAATTTTTTTTAAAAAATATAATTATTATAATAACAATAATAATGATAAAAATTATAATAATAATTAGTACTTTTTTCAATTACATATGTACAAAAATAATTGAACATTGCCCATCACTATGCCACTGTTCTGAACAGCTGACATCAATATTGTGTTTTAATTTTTGTGTTAATTTTTGTTTTAAATTTAAGTTATAGTTTTTTTATAAAATAAATAAATGATATGGATGATGGAAAACTTATTTTACTTGTTTAGGCAAATGAGTGCCTATACAACAAAAGCTGTATCGGCTTCAAGATGGTAGAAAAAAAACAAACAAATGAACAAATTTTGCTGCACAATGTTTTTTATACCTAACGACCAGAAATATTAATCCAACACCCACCTTAAATTATACCGATCGACTCAGAATCACTTTCTGAGTCGATTTAACGATGTCCGACCGTCCGTCTGACTACCTGGCTGGCTGGCTGTCCATGTAAAGCTTGTGCGCTTGTGCGCTTGTGTACAGGTCGCAATTTTGAAGATATTTTATTAAAATTTGGTAAGTGATATTTTTTCGGTCCAAGGATGGATGGGATTGAAACTGGTGGAAATCGGTTTATTATTTCACCTGGCCCCCATACAAAAGTCCTCCCAAAATTGGGGTTTACCGATCATAAATGTTTAAATTATGCCAGTATCCAAACAAATTTCATCACAAATGAGTGGTAAATGAAGCCAAACCACTTTCGAAAATCACTTTAAAGAACATAAGTCTCACAAAAATGTTGATATCCAAATAATATTTAACGAAAATATATTTCATATGTATACATACAAATAATATGGTAAAATTTTATTATGATCGGTCCATAATTAGTCGAAACTCCCAAATAAGACCCACTTCCGAAAATCACTTTAAAGAGCATAACTCTCTTAAAAATGTTGGTATCCAAATAATATTTAACGCAAACATATTTCATATTTATACAAATAATATGATCTAATTTTATTATGATCGGTCCATAATTAGTCAAATTTCCATATAAGACCCTTTCCGTAATTCACTTCCAAATAAGACCTACTTCCGAAAATCACTTTAAAGAGCATAACTCTCTTAAAAATGTTGGTATCCAAATAATATTTAACGCAAAAATATTTCATATGTATACAAATAATATGATCTAATTTTATTATGATCGGTCCATAATTAGTCGAATTTCCATATAAGACCCTCTCCGCAATTCACTTTCAAATAAGACCCACTTCCATAACATAACATAGCATAACTCTCTTAAAAATGTTGGTATCCAAATAATATTTAACGCAAAAATATTTCATATGTATACAAATAATATGGTCTAATTTTATTATGATCGGTCCTTAATTAGTCGAATTTCCATATAAGACCCTCTCCGTAATTCACTTTAAGCTTCATAAATCTTTTGGAAGTAATTATATCGAGATAAAGTTTAACACATATAATACTTATATTCACAGACATTATGACACTAAATTTTTGGATGATCGGTCCACAATAGGTTATATCTCCCATATAACGACCATTTCTTAAAAAGTGTTTTATACATATACTGGGTGTAGGGTATTATATGGTCGGGCTTGACTTTCTTTCTTACTTGTTTTTGTTTATTTTATTGACGTCTGTTACATTTGTAGCTTTTGTATATCTACATACACGTACGTACGTTACATTACATTGCGCTACGTTGCGTTGTAAGTTCGCATAACGAGGCCTTAAGTTTTTATTAATAAGATTTGCGCTTCGATGTATTTTACAAAACGGCATAATACGTGTAATCCTAGAAATTGCGATAATGTGAACAAACAACAATCAAACAAAAATCTCATTTACTAATTTAATTATGTTCGGTCCAGAATTTTCTATACCTCACATATAAATCTTATCAACATATTGATATCGCAAAGAAATTTACAATCACTTTTGAATATAAATATATTTTTCATAGCCATCATATAATATGGGATATCTGATTTATTAGGTATCAATATAAAATGCACACCCCATCTATTTCCTGATATATACGAGTGTAATAATATCAGAATTCTCTTATAAATGAGAAAATTCGTATATTGATATTGTAAAATGCTGTAAGTATCGTTCCACTACTCTTGAGATTTGAAGCATAACCAAACAACTCATATTAATTAATGCAATAAGCATTATTTCGTTTTATAAATAATGTATTTTCATTTTATGTTTTAGGTGATAATATGGCTGCAATATCAAGAAGAAAAACTTCATCTGCTGACCGTATTGCTGCCATATTTATGTATGTTGTGGCACCCTGTGCATTAGTAAATACACTAGTAATACGGTGAGTATATTTGCACTTAATTAACTTTATTGTTTATGTATGTTTACACTGCTGATCATATGATTGGTTTTCTGTTAATTTCTAAGGCTGATTGAAAGCGCACTGAGGTTTTGTTAAGGTATATTGATTCATTAGGGATGTTCATATGGCGATGAATCTAATAAATGCTAACTGAAAATTTCATCACAAATTTTTAAACGATGGAAGTTTTGAAGATAAAAAAGTACATTTTATTCACCCTTATTGTGTAAGGCGTTGGCTTAAAACGACACCTTGCATTGTCATAGTAAAACGCCAAAATTTGCATACGCCAACGCCTTATACAATAAGGGTGATTAATTTCAGTTCAAAAATATTGTGAATGCATAGTGCCAATACGAATTATAAATTTCCTAAATGTAAGTTTTGGTCCTCCTAAAGTTTTCTTCTCCAGTTTTCTCTTTGTCTATCGCGCCTTCTACTTCCGTTGATATTGTCAGGACCTCTCGCATATCTTAAATACGTTTTAACTTACACTACAATTTCGACATGACGTAATTCGACATTTTATATAAAATTGTTTGGCCACCAATTTAGTAAAATATATTTCATATCCATGTAACAAGATGGATTCCATGTTAACCGTTTTGAGCATAAATTTCGAATTACGTACCTAGGAATTTCTTTTATACCCACCACCAAAAAGATGGGGGTAGTAGTTTGTCATTCCGTTTATAACACATCGAAATATTGGCCATAGAACCAAAAAGTCTATATATTCTTGGTCCTTTTAAGATTCTAAGACGATCTAGTCTGTTGAAGGCACGATTCGGCTTCGAAAATAAGACATAGAGCAATAAAATTTTTAACAAACATTATTTTTTTCATCGAAATTTTTCTTCAAATATAATGCAGATAATATCATGAAATTTAGCACACTTAATTTTTTTATAGAACCAGAAGTCCTGTTGAAAATCGTAGAATCGAAGAAGTTTATAATATCCATACAAAATTCATCGAAAATAAGTTTCATGTAACGAGAAATCGCAAAACGATATTTTGTTTGTTTCGGTCCATATTTTGACATATGTTCACACCAAAAATCACTTAAATGCGCATAAATCTCTTTTAAACCTTTTTATAGAATTGAAATTCAACTCAAGTAATCCATGTCGAATAATACGTCGTAAATTTGATGATAATCGGTCCATATTTGACCGTAGATAGCCCCCATATAAAGTCCACTTACGATAATCACTTAAATGCGCATAAATCTCTTATAAAAATCACTATTAAGTTGACCTTCAACACAAACACTCCATACCGAATCCAGTCCGAACCGAAATTTTGCACATATCAGTTATAAGTATGTAAAAATTGTACTGTTGCCTTTTGTGACCATGGACTTCCATACAACGAGAATAATCGCAGAGTATACAGATAAGCTACTTTTCACATTTCAAAAAGCCAAAATAGAGCTTTTTGGTATTTTATTTATTATGTATCGAAGTAAAAAGTTGGACGCTGCAAAAATATAAACTAAGGGCAGTCCTTAAGGAAAGAAAGAGATAAATTTAAAATGTGATTTTCTTACGTCTCGTGACACCTCCATAACTGAACTAGGAATAAAATTCCTATAAATATTGTTATTGAAATGAAATTTAAACAATATAAACTTTAGATAAATAGAAATTATGGTAATGGATCCGTAAAATTAAATAACCAATATAATTATCCCTACCGGTATTTCAATATTTATCGAAATAAATGACTGTGACATACATATGTAGTTATCGCACTGCGCAAGGCGCTCTCTGATTAACAGGAAATTATGACTTATGCATAAAATGCAGTACAATCTACTCGTAAACATATGTATGTATGTAAACAAATTCGAAGTTACGTTCAAAGAAATTAAATAGAAATTTAATAGTTTATAGTTGAAATGGTGAATTTTAAATATATTACAGTGCCCCGATAGACTAGGCGATAGAGTGCCGGACTATTGGTCATAGGGTTGCGGATTCGATTCCCGCCAAAGACTCTGGGTGTTTTCTGCAAAAGCTTCGCAGTTTGTGTTTGTTAATTATTAAAAAAAAAAGTAGATGCATCAAAAGATTCCAAACGGACGAATGGGAATGGGGAATACACGATAACTGGCAATTTAGATAACTGAGATAAACAACTTGATGCATTTTGTTTGTTGAGGTAGACATGAGTCTTAAGCGAGAAGTCAAAGAGAACACAAGTGACGCGGCATAGTGAACTACATATCTTTATTTTATATTTTTTATTTGTTTTTTTTTTAAACACGGGCTATAATTTTAACTTTATTAAATAAATAATATGGATTAATTGAAAGCCCGTGTTTTATTTGTTTAAATGGAATAAATAAGTTCCTACATAATATATAAGAATTACAATATTTATTTAAATTTTTATTTGCACTTACGCTAATCTAATGACTGGGAGTGTAATATTTTTATTAATCCTTGTACGTGTTGAGAATGCCCTCGACGCCTTAGGGAAAATACCAATTGAAAATATAACAACTAAATATTTATCTTCATTTCCAAATATATTTAATTCTATTTTTTTTTCAATTTCCTTTTCAGACGCATATTTCTAACCTAAGACTTCTTTATCTTTATCGTATAAATATTTATTTAGCAAAATGAAAAAAGTGTTATAGATCTAAATTAAATCCAATTTACAAACATGTTAAGCGATTAAAGTAATAAAAAAACTAATTGTAAATCTACATATGTACATATGCATATGTATGTACAGCGTGTATACATCGTATATACACCTAATTCTGTTTTTACGCGAGTTTTTTTACGCGAATTTGATTTAACGCGTTTCCAAATAAATATTTCATTCTGTTTTTATGTGACTAGATTTGATTTAACGCGATCTTAAAATGTATGTATTTATATAACAAAAATATTTATTTTTAAGTTTTATGTTTTTTGTGGTTACTTTTCTAAATGAACTCTTTTTTCTATTGGTTTTGTTTAAATAAAATATGTTTGCGTATAAAGCAACATGAATTTGAATTATTTATCTTATTTCACCTGATATTTCATACGTGGAACCAATTCCCTCATTTAATATGGATACTCTATCTTTTTTTACGCGGGTTTTTTTTTACGCGAGTTTTCGAGGAACGTATCTATCGCGTAAACACAGAATTAGGTGTATATTTATATATATACATATATGTATATGTATACGATGCATATGTTTATTGTGTACATGTATTTTAAATTATGTGTATTATTTAGCAAAACTACTGTAATTATTTAGTCTTTAATAACATTGAAAAGAACACAAAACAAGCAAGTAAACTAAATGCATGATTTTTTTTTAAATAATTATTATAATAAATGTACTATACGAAACATAATTACAATTATAACTAGTATTATTGTTGTTTACTAATAATATTAATAATAACAAAATTATTATTAACTAATGCTATAAATTACACATTTAATGATAAGTGTCAAAAAATCACTATAATTCTAATGAATGATAAATAAATTCAAAACTTCAATACAATGAAATACAATACATACACACATCCATACATACATACATATAAGCAAACAAACAGCAAACACACACATGTACGTACACCAACTAACAATTGAATTCAGTTTTATTTAATTTTTCAATTTTTATTGTTGAATATTTTTTTGTATTTTTATTTATATTGATTTCCTCTTGTACAGTCTTAAATAATACCTGAATAAAACAATTTATTTTAGAATTGTATATGTATTGGTTCCTTTGTGAATATGAGTGAAACACAAAGTTTGTGTGTATGTATTGTATTTACAAAATGAGATTTTATACATAAAAAAAAAAAAATAAACAAAAAAGTAATTAAGCAAATTATAAGAGAGTTAAGAGAAAAAAAAAACCAAACAATTTAAAAAAATTCTATTATGTAAAATTTTCTATTGAAAATATATTTTGTACAAAATGTTTGTTAAGTTTTTGTTCATTATTTATTTTACTGTAAATTTAGGTTAAAATCTAAACTAATTGTATGTAAAGAGCAAATGTTCATAATATTATTATTGTTTTTAGATTTTATATTTTAATTGCAAAAATTCCAAGATAAATGACAGAAAATTAAGAAGAACTACATACAACTAAACCTTGTACTTGTTAGCATTAACGGAGAAAAATATTAATTTAATTACATTTAATTGTATTGGAAAAAGTTCATCATAATTACCGCTGCATACATATACATACATACATATTTATATATAGAAATATACTCTCATAATCATAAAAAATTCTCTAGAATCTAGTTGAAATACTTACCTGAACGAACTTGAATGAAACAAATGACGTAATTTCTAAACTATATCTGCAAAATACTTGAATGGATTGTGATGAATTTAATACACGAAGAATAAATTAAATAAAATGTTGCAAAATAATTGTTAATGTATTGCAAATTTAAGTTAAAATAATATTGAAAAATTGCATTCTAAAGAAAGCAAATAAGTTTTGTTATTATGTTTAACAAATGTTTGTTTAAAGTGCTGCAGCGTCAAATGAACTAATAATTGATACCTGTTTTAGTTTTATATAAGATATTATTATTTTTCAACATAAACACTTTTTATAAGAAAATATAATATAGGGATGCAACGAACAATTCAGATACGTTTCCTTATTCTGAATAAGATTTCAATGAAAGATAGATCTTTAACAGTTAACGGTTTTGGCCTAAAGTTTTTATAGTCTTCGAAGAAACGTATGAATAATTTAAAAGAGATTAATATTGTATATCTATAACATCGTAAATTGTATAGAAATTAAACACGAATATCCTCAAAGATGGAACAACAAAATATATGTTAATGTTGCATCAGGTGGCTGATAGCACCTTATATATTTCAAAAGTCACATATTCGCAAGATTAGCCTCTTTTAAACATAACTCAACTTTTAATATAACGGGTCGATCCAAAAAAAATGTTTGAAATGGCCAAAGTTTTACTTACTTCTTGAACAAGTATTATGCAAGTTTGTGTTTTGCGGAGTTGATGTTCAACTGGTCATGTTAAATAGCATTTTCCTCCAATTTACTCAATATTTTATTATTTAATTCTTCCGGTTGGTTATTAGCAAATACGTTACACTTTTCGTAACTCATGTAAAACTGTAATTGAAAAATAATCGGTTATAATGTTGACATAATGACTTTAAACACCTTACACATTTTTATATGAAATAGGATGTTAAATAAGTTATTACTTTGATATACAAATATTATTAATGAAGGGAAAAAGTAATTAAATGAGCATCACATCGATTTCATAAACGATATGTTATAATTATTCGTAGGTGCTTTTGCAAATATCTAAAAACTAATTTCTTATATAATGATTCAGCATCATCTTTTACCATATTCAAATCATTCACTTGTATTTGAACAAAAGTATTTATCCCTGTAATATTCATATCCGTCAGGTCATGTAGAACGAAGTTAGCTGGCGACAGGCAACGTGACTCCTTACATTCCTTATTTAGACAACTTTAACAGAAATGTTAATGTTGGAGATTTATACTCCTTGTTTTCAGCGCAAACAAAGTGTACCATCAACTTTTACAGAAGTGTAATCCACTGCTCCTCCGGTGAGCGCGCGGAATGTTCGTTAAAGCAATCGATCGACTACAATTGCATACCATATTATTCGTATCTTCAAAAAAATAGTCTCAGTGCTCTTTTTTGCGTCGTCGGTACCGCGACAAATCAGTCAGATACGCCGCAAAATGGGCAAAATCGATCCAGTAGACCCAGACTTATAGATCCAAATTTCAGATAACGTTTAAAACATTATATACATATATTGAATATAATATCGTTAAATTCTGCACATATTACTTTTATTATAAAATAACAAGTCCTGTTGAAAATGTTAAGAATTAGTCCATGATATCTCATAGCTCGCATACAAATGTCCTCCCGAAATTTGGCTCCATGTTACATATATGCCTATAGAAAACAGTATTACTTATAAAATTAAATAAATATAAGTTTTATGTTTATGATAAAACACAAAAAGTTATTTGGAAGCGCTTTCTGTTAATAATAATATTTATTATTTTAAATAAATGTATAAAAAATAAACAAAAAAAAAAGTTAAACCATATTGGCAGGTAACACATGTATGTCACGGAATTATTTCTCGTCGAATTAACATAAATAATTGTTTATATAATCTGATGATTTATATAATTATTTATTATTCACGTGCAAATATGTATAAACGTACATTCAATTTATGTCAAATAAGAGCGCAAAACAATTATATTTTATTTAAATTTAAAGTTATTTCTTTAACATATGTGACCCGGCTTTTCATAGGCCGGCTTATGACTCAAAAAAAAATTTTCCATTTTTTTTGGTTTCGATACATTTTGAGACGCTCTTTCACGTGGTGCAAACTAGAAAGTCCTAACTTGCTTAGAACTGTACTAAAAATGTAGAGATAGAAGAGAACAAATGAAAGAAAAACAGAATTTTATTGAAAATCCAGAATCAAGATCATTTATTATTGAAAAATTTAAAAACGGTATCATTTTTTGGCATTGGCATTTATTATACAGCAATCTTGCGAAATAAATTTATTTACCAATTCCATTTCATCGTTATCTTTAATAGACAAGTCCACTGTATTTTCATCCACTTCCATTTGATCTTCAGCTTGAAACATTGAAATGCATTGTTTATCTTTAACAGCTGTGTCTCGCAATTTTTTTTTTTTTGAGTCATAAGCACCCTTTTCATAGGCCGGGTCACATATGTTAAAACTTGTTACAGACAGTATAGATTTATAGTTTAAAAATTGTGTTTTTCATGAAAGCAGAGTTGTAAAAACTACAATTTTAATAATGTTCTGCTGATCGTTTCAACTTTGATTTAAAATTTAAATTCTTAAATAATAATTATAACAATTGTTTTAAATGACAATTTTAAATTAATTTTCGTAATCTATTGAGATGAAACAGCCTGTTTATGTTGCACGTTTAAAGTTAACCAAAACTGGAGGAAACGTCAACGATAACGTAACAATTTGCGTTTATGTAACGCGCTATATATTATTCGTCTTCATTTGCGTTAAGGACGTATAAATTAACAATGTGTCAAATCACAGTATTGCCTGTATGTAAATATATTTGTTTTGTTTACTTTTGTTCATATTGAATATTTTAATTTACTATAAACAATGGTTACCCTACTAAGAGCAAAAAAATAAACAGCTGGATATACCTACATTATAAACAAATCAAATTATTTACAAATTTGTGTATATTTGAAAAATTATTAAATTAATAAAAAGAAATATGTTTTCATCATTATTATACATTGCTTTTACTTAAATAATCACGTAATTGTTTGTGTATATTTAAATTTTTTTAGTTTCAATTTAAAAATTTTTAAAATTTTTCTGTTTCTTATATGTATATTTCTTTAGGACGAATGAAATATTTTATTCGTCTTTCTTTCGTTTGTTTGACATTTAAAAACGCGATACACAACCCAAAAAATGTGCCATTTGTTACGTTATTCGTCAAAAAAATAGGAAAAACGTCAATTATTTTTGGCGTTTGTTTAGTTATTTATCTTACATAAACAGGCTGTAACTTTATTATCCTGGATGGAATAAAAATAACTTATTATTATTTGAAATATTTCAACTCAATCACTATTGAGAGACCACATTATTATAGCAGGTGTATTCAAAGTTAATATAATCAAATAATTGCATTAATTTTTTTTTTTTCAAAATATTTCCATAACATTTTGTTTTAATGAATTGTGACTATTTGGTTAAATAAGTGACTATATAATATTGAATATGATTAGTACAGGCTCTATTTAAATAATTTTAATAATAGTTTGTTATGCTAACAACCAAACCTACAAAACCTATTAAAAAACATAATTAATGAATTCCCCAGATGGCACTGTCAATGTAAACAAACTATACAAGTCGGAGAGCAAGGCGCTACAGCACTAACAACACTAACAGCAGATAACACGAAATCGACTCCAATAGCAAATCAAAACCAAATTCATAAATAAATACATATACATACGCGTATATACATACATACATACTCGTATATGTGTACGTATACGTCCATACATCTTCTGTTCATCCTTTGTCCATGTTTGTCATCATCTGTAATTATTTATTGTAAATATTAAATCTAGGCAATTTATTACAATAACTATAATATTAATTATAATAATTATAATATTAAACTATAATAGTAAAGTAAAACTTTACTGATACCGATAACAATTAAATAAATAAAAAGTTATAAATAATTTAAATCAATAAAATAAATAAAAACACAAACAATACATACAAAGAAAAATTAATTAATTGAACAAAAAAGAAAAAAGGATTAGATTAAAAATAATAATCAACATGAAATAATACAAATGTTAAATAAATTATGATTTCATAAATTTTAAAAACTTAAAAAACAGAAAAAATGACATTTTGAAAAATCTGATAAATAAATGTAACAAAATAAATTTAAATTAAATAATTTGTTTCATTTCCTATACTCTGGGTTAGAATGAAACCAATCACCTGTTTTAGTATTAGTGCGTCGCAGTGTTTCCTTTCACAGGAAAGTGAAAATTAAAGAGTATTTAATTTTTTCAGAAGCTTTACGAGTTATATAAAATTAATCCGCCAGTTGTTGCAAGAAAAGTTTCAAATAATAAAATATTTTAAAAATTCAACACATGTATGTATAAGTTTCATATAAGATAAACACTAATACTACGTTTTCACGGTACACGCTTCGCTCTCTATTCATGCTTCACACCACTGATGGGATTTGTGGTACAATTGTACCAAATTTGGTACAAACAAAACTTTATTGGTACGCTGGTACAGTTTATCCCTTTTTGGTACAATTTTTTTTAAGCCGAATTCACTTTTCAGGTGTCGTTGAGAGCACAGCTGTTCTACTTTTTTTTCTTACTTAGAGAGAGAAATGTCAAAAGTTGCTTGTGTTTCTGACATATCGACCAACGAAAGCAACAAACAAGATTTGAAAAATTGTTTTACGTTTTCTTTCTGTTATTTTGTTTTTATTGAATAAAAAGTGTTATGAATTCTTACTATATGCTTTTTTATTTAATAGCGAAATTTAGGTACAATTTATGGCAATTTCGTACAATTTTGCAATTGAGACGGTACAATTTAAGAATAGTAAGATCCCAACAGTGCTTCACACCCCAATCATGAATCTACTTCATACTGAATCTACTTGCGAAGCACGAAAAATTACACTCTTCTCTAATTTTTATCGCAAGTTTATCTGCACTAGCTGTAAAAATTTAATATATTTGTAAACAAAGCAAATTATTTCCTTGTTGCTTGAAGTAAATAAAGTAAATACGTACGAATGTATGTTTTTTTTCAAATAAGCTAACTAATTTCCACTTACCTTTTTTTACCATTAAAAAAATAATTTTCCACAAATTGTAAATTCGGTTTTTTTTATTCCGTTTGTTTATTAAAAACAACTGTCTAATCGAATCAAGTTTATTAGTCATGTAAACAGCATGATTCATAAACATGATTCAGAAAGCGAAGCAGGTGATTCAAGTCGTCGTGGAAACATAGTATTACATATATTACATATATACTACATATATATACATACATACTAGTATACCAAATTTGGGACCATAATATACCATAATATAAAGAGCATAAAGGTTTATGGGTCAATTTCAAAAAAAAAACGTACACAACGAGTTTTTTTTTTTTGCTTATTTTTAAAGTATTTTCAATTCACCTGTAAAAGTGGCCAATTTATGTAGAAATTGATGAAGAATCCGGTAGTACTTTTAGGCTCTCAAAAAAATCAATATTTTTAGATTTTCAATGATTTCTATCTTGAGCGTCACACACCAAATTTGTATAAAAATGCAAAAATATTTGAAATTCAAGCTTACTACGATGTTCTTTTGTTTCTCAAGATTGACTTTTGCGAAAATCACCCTTTCGATTAAATCACGATTCAACTTGATTTTTAATTTTTTTTTAAGTGACTAGTTATTTAAAAATTTTAAGATGAAAATATGTAAATTTTTGTTAAAAAAAAAGACTTGAACTTAAAGGTTACTTGCAAAGTAATAGGCCTGTAACAATGCATTTAAAAAAAACTGCAATTATAAGCGTTTTAAGGAAAAAAACTAAGTGTGACGCCCAAGATATTTTGTGACGATCAAGAGATTTTGTTGCACGTAAACAAGAAAAATTGCCAAATCTAAAGTTCAACGAAAAAAAGTTTATTCTTTTACAAAAAGTAAATAAAAAAACAAAACTTAACATTTACATATTCTTTGATGTCTTTAACAAAAATTGAAAAAAGGAAGTAATTCTTAAAGAAACGTATACACATATGTAAATATTTGACACAAAACAATAACTTAACTTAATTTAATTTAAAAATTTTCATTCGAATTCTTATTCTGAATCTGTATAAACTTCCTAAAATGACAAGCGGCTTTACTTTTTTTTCATTCTCATTCATTTTTACAACTTTTGAATTAAGTTTGTGGGAAAAACAGAATCAGTCAGTAACAATAAAAAATAAACTCAAATATACCACGATTATACCTTTCTTTCTTCTTTCTTTTATATTCGTCATTACGCGCTTTATCGAGCTTTATTTTCTCTCAATTTAGGTATCCATGGTCTCTCAGCCGCCGTTAATTTTGTTGTTTTACTCTTGAAAATTAAAAAATAAAATCAAAATTAAGCATTTTAATCTATGAAGCAATATATTTCAAAAGTGATGCTCATGAAATGTTTGCCTATTTGGGTTTTTTCGTAGGCAATTTATTTCTCAAATTCACAAATTATAAAAAAAAATTAGTTAAACCCATGTAAACAATGTTTGTCAACTTCAATTTTTTACATTTAATATATTCACTTTTAAAAAAAATTAACGCAACGCTCAAGAAATTTTTTCGCGCCCTTACCATGGTGTTCACAAAAACTAAGCAAATGCACACTTTTTTTAATAGAATTTTTTTTGCCTTTTTACTTTTGTAATAAAATTTGGAAATAAAAATTCAGGTTAACCCAAGCACTTGGTCTACTAAATTGTAGACAAACAAACAGTGTTGGACTCTCAGTAGAGTCGAAAACATTTTTATTCAAAACATTCAAATAGAATGAATGAATAGAATTTCAAAAAAGTACCAAAATATGTATACTGAATTTAACCCGTACCATTTACCATCACAATTTTACCATTGTGAGTTGAATTTTAAATGTTAAAAATCTTATTTTATCAATATTTGCTCGCTAATTTTAATAATACACAAGTAAAAAAGTATAGTCGGTCAAGCCCGACCATATAATACCCTACACCCAGTATATGTATAAAACAGTTATTCAGAAATGGGCGTTATATGGGGAGATATATATTAAGCAAGATATTAAGCAAAGAGACTTAGCTTTTTCTCGTTGGAAGCGGTTTAAAACAAACGGTCTACACGTTGGATATTGTTCAGCAAAAAAGACAGTACACAAAATAATTAAGCAGGGAAAATTTAAATTTTACACTGAGAAATTCTCCTCGGCTCTGGGATCAAAAAAAAGCCTGGGATATTGTAAAAGAAATCGGTGTTGGTAAATCTAGAAATTATGACCCTGTTTCTATTGTTCCAGATGTTTTTAATGAAAAATTTTTGAATATTCCTTTTGTAGAAGCTGATATTAGTTTTTACAACCATAGCCATAACAATCATGAACCCCATTATAACTTCTCTTTTGATTGTGTAAATCAGTTCGATGTTATAAGGAACTGTATGTCAATAAAATCAAATGCAGTTGGCATCGACGAAATTCACCCAAGATTTTTTTAAATAATTCTTCCAATTCAACAATATAATTACCACTAGTCATTTTCCCTCAAATTAGAAAAAATCTAAAATTATACCAATACCTAAAACTAAATCAGAATATAGGCCAATTGCTATTTTACCCTTTATGTCCAAAATATTTGAGAGGATAATACATAGTCGGATATCTAATTTCGTAAATGATCGTAATTTGCTTAATGATAAACAATCTGGGTTTCGGCAAAAACATAGTTGCATAACTGCTTTTGTAGATGTTGCGGAAGATATAAGAAGTGAGATGTACGAAAAACCAATATTTTAGTACTTTTAGACCATTCGAAAGCTTTCGATACACTCGATCATAACGTCCTATGTTATAAACTACAGCACATGTTTATGTTTTCTAGAGCCGCTACACAACTAGTATTTACATATCTTACCAACAGGCATCAGTATGTTCAAAGTGGTAACGATAAATCAAATTTACTACCTGTTATGAGAGGTGTACCGCAGGGGTCAATTGTTGGGCCTCTACTATTTATATACTTTATGCTAATGACCTGACGAATCAACTTACGCACTGTAAAATCAGAATGTATGCTGACGATATACAAATTTACATCAGTTGTGCTTTATCTAAAATTGAACAGTGTGTCGTAACTCTAAATACCGAGTTAAAACATATTTATAAATAGGCTACTGCTAATGGTCTTAGTATCAATCCAAAAAAAGCTAAATATCTTCTAATCCAAAAACGTAGTAGTGATCATATACCGGATATTTTTCTTAATGACACACGTATAGAAAGGGTAAACTCAGCAAAAAATCTTGAAATTGTTTTTAATAAGAACCTGACATGGATCAATCATATTAATTATGTATGTGGCCGTACGTATTCCATTCTTAAGTTTTCTCTGGCAAACGCAGTATTGTACACCTGTCAAAATAAGAGTACTTCTTGCAAAAACCTATTTATTGCCAATTCTGATGTATGAATGCGAATTATTTGCCAAATGCGATACCGCAAGTCCAGGAAAACTAAACTCAGTTTACAAAAGTATTGTGCGCTATGTATATGGTGTAAAAAGGTTCGATTCTGTTTCGCCTTTTACGGCAAAATTATATGGTATTCAGTTTGATGACATACTCAAAACAAGATTACTCCTGTTCATGCACAAAATCGTGTATACCCAACAACCACAACATCTCTATAACCCGATAGGGGTTCTAATAGAGGAAAGCGAATCTTATTGTTTAGACATCATAGTTTAACTTCTGATTAGCAATTTTTTCTTAATGCAATCCGGCTTTGGAAACTACTCCCGCACATTATTAATTTTCTTACATTTTAATTTGTTAACTAAACACTTTTTTTTCTTTTATAAATTTATAAATTAATTAGTTTAAAAATTTGTATCTTTAAGAATTATAATTTTTTTTAATGTTTCTGCTAACACAATGTTCTATACTGCAATAAGAGACTTAAAGTCTTGTGTATAGAATTGGAAATAAATAAAATAAATAACCTATTGTGGACCGATCAGCCAAAAATTGAGTGTCATGATGTCTGTGAATATAAGTATTATATGCGTTAAACTTTATCTCGATATAAATACTTTCAAAAGATTTGTGGAGCTTAAAGTGAATTGCTTCCGAAAAATCACTCAAAAATGTCGGTATCCAAATAATATTTAATACAAATATAATGTGATCGGTCCATAATTAGTCGTAGATCCCATATAAGGCCCACTTCCGAAAATCACTTTAAAGAGCATGACTCTCTCAAAATTGTTGGTAATCAAATAAAATTCGACACAAATAATATACAGAAATGATGACACCTAATTTTATAATGGTCGGTCCGTAATTAGTCGAAACTCCCATATAAGACCCTCCCCGTAATCAACTTTAACCGCCATAAATCTTTAAAAAGTATTTATATCGAGATAAAGTTTAACATACATATATAATATTTATATGCACAGAAATTATGACACTAAACTTTTGGATGATCTCCCATATATCGCACATTTCTGAAAAACTGTTTTATACATATACTGGTTGTAGGGTATTATATGGTCGGGCTTGACTGACTATACTTTCTTACTTGTTTTTATTTTGCATATTTTCTATGCTATGTATGTTAACAATATTATAAAAGGAAGGTTGGTTTATATTGCAACCACTTATTAAAAATATGAACTTTCAATTTATTAAAAAGTTTGTAGGTTTTCATTCGAATTCCTTAATTCCATGGATCCAAGTTTGGTATAAGATATTTGAATTTGTTGTTTTTTTGTTGTTTCTAGATTCTACAGTAAAAAAAACGTTATTGTTATCGTTTACCATGGAATGTTAAAATGGTGGTAATATCTTTAAATACTCGATTATTTAGTACCTTTGCTAACAACATATGTACATATGTACATATGTATATAGAAGCATAGGCACCAATATCTTGACATTTTGCTAAAAAAGTTTAAACGTAAAAGTGTATATGTAGAGATGTGTATACAAGTTTGAAACTAACTTAAATGAATTAATATGAAAACTTGAAACGACATAATCGATAAAATACAATTACTAGTGAATAGATTGACTTTGTCTTTTGCTGAAATTGTTTTTCATCAAACTTGTTCTTTTGTCAGTTTTCAACATTTAAAAGTCAAAAATTTTCCTTTGAACTGGCATGAAAGAAAACACATTAATTCAAACTTCTTGATACATTGGAATAATTTTGTATTCTTTTGATCCACTTCATTGTTTTATTTTAGTCCCTCAGGATTGTTGTGGTAATAACTTTCAATCACGGTTATTTACTACTAAGATACATACATATGTACATACTCGTACACATGTATGCTTACTTCTTGTAAGTTGCTTTTTGTTCTAAAATTTAAATTGATCAAAAATAATATCTTAAATACAATTACTACTTTAAGCAGTAGATAATGAATTGTTGTTTCAACAATTTTCAAGATGCATTTTGATTTGCATCTTAACTTTAAAAAATATTTGAACTGAAAGAGGATAAAGGGTCGAATATTAAGACAAGCTAAATAACCATTTAGCAATACTTTTATTAACAAATTTATTAACTTGCATGTAATCTTAAGTGCTTTCTTTTTTTAAATAAATTGTTAATATTATTCTATAGATATCCAATTTTAAATATCCACAAAGCTTTCTACAATTGCAAGTAATTCGATTAAGAAAATCCACATGAACCCATATCAATGGTGTTTGATAAACTAAGTAGTTTTTGCCATCGAAACCTTAACTAAGAATATAGGAAATTTACTTTTATGTCTGAAATGTTATATTATTATTGCACTCATGAAGACATGTTCTTTGTCTAAAATAATTTGTATAAATTGAATAATTTGATGGTAATACCATAATCCCTTTGTCGGTAGTATCATTAATTCAAAAAAACTCAAAATTGCATTTCAATTTAAAAGCATTAAGTCCCTCTATATTTATTCTTAGCCTTTGCCCAGATTATGAAATCGGTTATTTATAAAGGGTCCGCCAAAAAACTTTTTTTTTTTTTTTTTGAAAATGTTATAAAAAAAATTACTGAATATTTTCTCAAATTTTTTTTTATATGAAAGTACAATCCTTCCGGTTAATAATGGAAAATAATTTCATTCAAATGGCTGCCTCGGCTGGCCATGAAGTAGCCTACATGATCGGTCCAATTTTTAAGCACATTATCGATTGTGTGCAGCTGTATTTCACCAATGGCTTCACGAATATTGTCCTTTAAAGCGTTAATTGTCTCTGGCTTGTCAGCGTAACACTTATCTTTGACGGCACCCCACAAATAATAGTCCAACGGTGTCAAATCGCAGCTCCGAAGTGGCCAAACGACATCAGCTCTGTGGCTGATAATACGATCCTCAAAAACAGGGCGCAAAACATGGAGTGTAGCTTCGGCTGTGTGGCACGTCCTGTTGAAACCAAATGTTGCCAATATCCTCCTCTTCAATTTTTGTGAACAAAAATTCGTTTCACATGGCCTGATAATGATCGCCATTGACTGTAACGGCCACTCCTTGCTCATTTTCGAAGAAAAATGTCCCAATTATGCTTCTGGACCAAAATCCGCACCAAACAGTGGCTCGTTTTGGGTGCATCGGCTTTTCAATGTATGCGTGCGGGTTTTCTGTGTCCCAAATACAACAATTTTGCTTGTTAACATACCCGCCAAGATCAAAATGAGCTTCATCTGAAAAGATGATTTTTTTTTTGTAAAAATCGGCGTCTTCTGTAAGCCGATCACAGGCCCACTTAGCGAAAAGAAAACGCATGGGATGGTCAGTTGGCTTCAACTCCTGAACCAATTTGACTTTGTATGGCGTCATACCAAGGCCTTTATGCAAAATTCGTCTCAATGATGTCTCCGAAATGTTCAATTATTGAGAACGACGGTGAATTGATGTTGATGGCGCTTCACGCACACTTTCTGCCACAGCAGCAATATTCTTGGGTGTTCGCACTGTTTTTGGCTTTTCATGCTTTGGTTTATCGACGAGGATGCCAGTTTCTTTCACTTTTTTCACAAGATAACGAACATACGGAGCTGACGGTGCTTCTCTTCTTCCAAAATCCGTACGCAATTTTCACACAAATTTCTGCTTAGCTTACATTTCTTTCAGCACAATAAACGACTGTGTTTTCAATGACTAAGTCCCGGATCATACAATGCAACTTTTGCTGCTCAACTTTTTTTGGGTGAGAGAGGAAAAAAGAGAGAGAGAGGGGACCACTCTTCTTTCCCCTATCACCAACAAACTCAAAAGTTGAGCAGCAAAAGTTGCATTGTGTGATCCGGGACTAAAAAACTTTGTTAGTGAGTAAGCATCAGCGCAGGGCAAGCCAAACAAAACAAAAATAAAACTTTTGACTGTAGCTTAACTATGAGATGTTATTTCCCAGCATACCATTCTAGGAGCGCTGCGAAAAAGGAGTCAGAAAAGAGTCCAACAAAAGAGTATTTTCGGAGCGAAAGAAAAATTTGCTTGTTACTGTCCTGAGTCGGCACGCAGTATGACTCAGAAATTCCACTTAATTATGTGTGTACCAAAGCGTTGTTGTCCTGTTATTTGTATTTTGAACAAAAAAAAACATAGCTGTACCACACAAGAATGATAAAAACAAGAGTACACAGAGCCCAAAAAAAACCTCATAAAAGACTCTTTTCTGATATTATCTAAGAGCTCTTTCTGACCTACCATTTTCGAACGTAATGACCCTCTTTTCTGAAGGTTTTCGGAGCAATTATGATTGTTTTTTGGGCTCATAAAGAGCGTTAACGCTCCGAAAAAGGTGTCAGAAAACACTCTTTTCGGACTCATATGGCTTGCTGGGTTGCTGACGCAGTCAGCCACAGTAATTCACTTTAAGAAATTTGCTTCTGCTTAAAACTTTTTGATTTATTCTTTTAAACTAAAAACTGAGCTAAAAACTGTGAGCGTTTGCTGTGCTGAAGTTAAGCAAGTCTTCCCAGCAAATCATATGAAAGAGTCTTTTCTGACACCTTTTTCGGAGCGTTAACGCTCTGTGTTGAATCGAAATCGTTAAATAAAAATGAATGAACAGATATTACTGGCCGCTTGTGCAGCAGCACAACAAGTAATAGATATTGTTGTTGCGACAGAAGAGCTTTTGGATGGAAATTCCACGTGAAACAATTGCTACTTTAATTATTTCGCTGTGAAAAAATAATGTTGCCAGATACATTTTACATGTTTTTCACAAAATAAACAGAGTACTACTTCTGCAACATTTTTTCATGAAATTTTCATGTTTATTTTTTTAACATGTATTTTGACAACATTCCACTTGAAATTGTGAACAGAGTACTAGGCTTAAAGAAAAATTCAAAAACTGTAAGTTTTAAGCAGAAGCAAATTGTTTAAAGTGAATTGCTGTGGCTGACTGCGTCAGCAAATAACATCTCATAGTTAAGCTACAGTCAATAGTTTTATTTTTGTTTTTTGACTTTGTGCTCTGCTTTTGCTTGTGTATTTTCTCTTAGTTAAAGTTAAGCACATACTTAGTGCTTTTACTCCTAAATTCTCCAAAATTTTAAATACATATAAAAATAGATTGTTTTTATGAGCTTTGTAAGCCTTTATTATAGTGATCGTAGGCTCAGCATAAGTAGCACAAATGCATACCTTGCAATAAATGCAGAAGAGAGTGATATAAAAGGAAATAATAAACAAATTTAATGCAGCTTTGTTTGTAAATAACTACATTACAACAAAACCTCATCTGTCACAAACAGTTGTGCAAATGAGTTGTGAAAATGAGTACTTTAAATATAGCTAAAAATATGCTCTAAATGCACTAAACGGGAGCAACTTTGAAAATCGGCCTATCATTTCCGGAAATTATTTGGATAATGAAATAACTGATACCACAATAACAACATCATTTAGACCCCCACCAATATACCTAAAAGAGCAAAACTCCTGCAAACTAGTAAAGGATTTAATTTCGGTAATTGGCGAAAATACGTTTTTTGTGGTTCCATTTAAGAGAGTAATATCATGAAACCTAAATTCAGGTTAATCATACAAATGATTAGTAAAATTGTAACTGGATTTAAAACCCTTAAAAAAAGCTTATATACCTATCAACTAAAGAGTAGTAGAGGTCTTCAAATTGTTATTAAGGGTTACGTCTCCCGTGTAGGAAATAAAGACCAGTTTGGGAACTAAAGGCTTTAAGATAGAGAACGTGATAAACATTAAAAATTGTGAAAAAACCCCAACCAATTTTTTTAGTGGAATTAGAACCTGGTGATTTTATGTAAGAAATGGCACTGAAAAAGGGAATCTATTTGTTAATCGTTTGAAACACATCAATTGAAATAATTGACTTTTCACCAGTTGAACACCATTTTGGAGCTGCTGTACTCCTACGTTTTGAGATTCAAGAAATCAAACAAGTTATACCCGATTTTAATTGAAACCAATTGTATTCCGAATCACCAATTTGGATTTAGACGAAAACACATTACAAACAAATAAAAAATATTGTTCTGCTCTTTTTATCGTCATGATCTAATGTAAAAGTTGAAACTAAACTTACCCATACTCTCACATAACTAAGCTATTAGAAAGCTACTTAACTAGTCGAACATTTAAGCTTAAAGAAGGAGATTTGTTAAGCTCCGCACAACCTATTGAAGCAGGAGTACCTCAAGGAAGTACCCCAAGGGACACTTCCTTTACTTGACATATACATACATCTTATATGCCAACAAACAATTGTACTCAGACATCATTCATCTAAGCATTCTTTAAAATCCACTAGAACAATTTTTTTTTTTATTTTCAAAAAATTTATTCCAACATTCCAATTAATAAGAATCTGGAAAGATTAGAAATCTATGACACAGTTTTTTTTTAATAATTAACAAAGACAAACTGCAAAGCTTTTGGCTTATCTGCGGAAAACACCCAGAGTCGTTGGCGGGAATCGAACCCGCAAGCCTTTGACTGATAGTCCGGCACTCTATCGCCTAGTCTATCGGGGCACGCATCACGCTACCTACAAAATTATATATTTTATTTAAAAAAATTATTAAAGTTAATGAGTTGAAATGCACACACATAACCATGGTGAAATAACTCTACAAGGTGGTGTTGAAACGCCAGATGTTTCTTTTTTTAGTCATGTTCGTTATGTCAAACTTTATATACATATGTATGTATGTATGCTCAAGTTGTGTTAAAAAAATAGCAAACGTACCAAGTTATACAAAAAAAGTGAAAAAAAAACAATTGTCCATAAATTAAATGTTTCATAAATTAACAAATTTATAAATTATATTTATTTACATCTTGAAATTAAAAATATTGTATGTATGTATGTATGTATTTATTTTTCCTGCAAAAATGTTTGTAAACAATAACCAGTTGTTTTTGACATTACGAACATGAAGCAAAAACAAAAATACCATGTTGTTTCTGTTGCTTTTGTATTGTTGTAATATTGCCATCACCTTGTAGAGTTATTTCACCATGCACCTAACCTTTACATTGCGTAGAGAATCATGCTCTCTAATTTATAAAAAAAAACACAATCAGAAGTTAAATACACTCGGTATACACCGCGATCGCCGCCTTACATGGAAATAGCATATGCAAAAACTCTAAGCTTAATTTAGAATGTAAAGTTCCATCTTATAGATTCATCATAAAACCTATATCGTGTTATAATATACAGCTTTACTTGAGTTTTTACTTGCAAAATAACTTAAAGGCTCCATATTGGCTTGCTGGTATTTAAATAAAATATCATTACAACCCACTAAAACCCAATTATTTAATATACAAGGTACGTAATTACATATAAATTTGTGATAAAAAAGGAAGGAAGCATAAATCAAATAATCACTATACACCAATACCTCGCTTTGCGTCATTTCGTTTTGCGTTTTTTCGAAATTGCGTCGTTGCTTAATTAGTACTAATTTTTTTTTTAGAAGTTGTGTTGTTTTGTGTTGGTGGCTTTAATTTTTGCAAAATCTGCAACTTAATTAGCTGCTACAACGATGACAACCCGTACAAGAAGTGCTTTGATGATCGAAATGATTTCTATTTGGATTGAACATCAAACGCAAAAAGCTTATTTGATGGCATAAAAAGTAAAACATTATCCAACGATAATGCTAATGGTAGTAATACAAACAATTTCTACAACGAAATTTATTTTACGTTGAAAATAAAGCTGTTCAGCAAACAATGGGCCAATATTTTGTGAAAGAAAGCCGATGACTTAGTATTTTCGTAACCCTGGAACCCATCTTCTTGAGTTTGTCTCGATAAGGTTGCCATTTCTTTTCTCTGTATGCAGTATTGAAGGCTTTATGTGATTCCTTGCGTAGCCTTGAGAGCTCCTAGCTCTTCTTAGCCTTTGTTTGAGGGCAAGAAATTTCAAATGACTTTATGATGGCGCTACTTAGAATTTTCTCGAGTTTGTCAAGACCAGAAGTCGTATCGTCGACTTCTGGATTAGACTTAAATTGTGTTTTAGAATACTATTAAACCAATCCGTTCTTTTAGGGTTTCTAAAACATGTTTTTGTGTCGCGGTGCATTCCTATCGAGGAGAGTATATACAACTTTGATCCGAAAAAAACCTTTTATCTGATATCATTCATTTGTTCACAGACAACTTGTCATTATTATTAATGAGTGTAATATCTAAAACCTCTTCCCATCCATTGAAAGTTTCCGAACTTAGAATTTTGATTTTTTTTTCGTTGATTTCTGATGCCTGGTATTGGCATCAGAACCTAGCATGATGTCTATTTCGGTGATACAGACTTCATGAGAGCAATCATTACTTCTGGTGGAGCAGATCTATCATGAGCCATGTAGCAGGAGGCAATGAAGAAGCTTCTCTGGGTCAGTTAAACCCATAAATTGTCTGTAGCATATTTCGGGTGCTGCAGATTAGTGTGGACGATTTTTATTATCATCTGGAGGTTTTGTGGGAGCCTCATATATATCTAGGTAATATGGTCAGAGTTGATCCCAATTTATTAGATATCCCGAATACGAAGTACTAACTGTCTAGTCACGCTGTTTTTAAGCCTAATGGCGCGATAACTAAACTCGTGTAGTTTATAACGCATTAAGCCCTCCATCTAATGGATTGAGTTTAAGGGACACATGGCATGCTGGACCTACTTTGTAGTTTGATTTGACAATTTTGATTCTTCGTTGGCGTATATTTCAATTTGTTTTTAATGCAGACATTGACAAGATATATAGGCAAATATTGATTAGACCGGATCAAGCATCATTTCAGAGAATTTTAATCCGTCGAGACCCGAATGAAGAAGTTTAAGATTTTGAATTAACCACACTTACTTTTGGTATTAACTGTGCTCCTTATTTAGCAATCAGAACTTTACATCAACTAACACGTGATTGTGAATCTCAATAACCAAAAACTTCTAATATATTACGTTCTCAAATGTATGTGGACGATGTTCTTGCTGGTTCATATAATATCGAAGAAGCAATTCGCAATCGGGTTGATTTAATGCATGTGTTGAATTCTGCTGGTATTTCGCTTAGAAAATGGATCGCTAATAATGAGATATATTAAAAATATCATTCCCGAACACCTTGTAGATTCGGGTTTTTTTTTATTATCTGATTCTAGTAATGCAAAAGCTCTGTGTTTACGTTGTAATGCAAACATTGATGTTTTTTACTTCAAGCCAATTTCAACGCCCAATTGTTCTTTCTTTACAAAACGTGCTGTCTTAGTTCAAATAGCCGAGCTATTTCCCCGTTGGTCGGTTACCACCAAAAGTAATTGTTGCTAAAATTATTATGCAACAAATAAAGAAAGACAAATTCAGCTTCATGGATTTTTTGATGTTTCCGATAAAGCATATGCTACTAAACCCCGCCAGGTGACACTTGCGCCAATTAAAGTACAAACTTTACTCGGTCTAGAGCTTTCTGGTGCTACTCTTTTGAATAAATGGTGCGTTGGCTTCGTACGGAGCTGAATCTTACCATGTCGGAAGCCTTCTACTGGACTAATTTGACTGGCACGATAACCCCGCCGATGTAGCAAGTCGCGGCATAACAGCTAATGAACTTGCTATATCTCATATTTGTTGAAAATAACCTGTCTGTTTGTTGAATAATAACTTATGTTTTTCAATTTATCATTCTCTACCCCCAAAACATAGACAATATCGTCAGAATTTATCGAACACTATTCGATTTTAAAATATGGATGTGATCTATCACGTTAAAGCTCTTTACTCTAACTCGCCCTTTTACATATACAGGACTTGACTTTGTAGTCCCTTTTGAAATTAAATCTTATATTGGTTGCGAATGTCGCATAACAAAAGGATATGTTTTTGTATTTGTTTGTTTTGCAACGAGATTCATACATTTGGAAGCCACAAATGACATACCAGCTGACTGTTTCTTAGCTGCATTTGCTCCTTTCTTTTCACGACTCGGTTTCGTTGCTGCAGCTAACCATTTTAAAAGGGACCGAAATCAGTTTCTAATTGTCTTGACTAGATTGGCACTTTATTCCCTGGGAGACTGGAGTGAAAAGTTTTAAAATTAATTAAAAGAAGATTTCCAATGCTTTTGAGGAATTTTCTACAATGTTAGCATGGATAGAATCATGTTTGAATTCACGCCCATTTCGACCAATGACAGATAATTTATCGGACATTAATTCTTTGACACCTGGTCATTTTATAGTTAGTAATTTCTCATCCGAAAAAGATATGTCCAAGGAATCATTGACATATGCGAATAGATGCCAAAAGTTAAATATTTTGCACCATCATTTTGCACGTCGTTGGAAGGCTAAATATTTGGTGGAGCTGCAAAAATGTAAAAAATTGAAAATTTCAAAGGGGTTTTGAAATTAATGACCTTGTTGTCATTCGTCATGATAATCTGCCACTAAATGATTGGAAGCTAGGTCGGATTAAACGAGTTTATCTCGGCTCTGATTTTAAAGTACGAGTGGGTGATATTCGAACCGCCAATTACGTGTTAACTAGGCCAATTGTTGAGCGTTTACTGCTTTCAAATCCCGATGAAAATTAATTCCACTTTTTCTTATATCTTTTCTCATTCTTCCCCAATAGATGTCAGAAGCCCCACGAAGATTCACTGTTAGACGTGCTGAAAATCAGATTTTAGATGAGGTGATCGCTATTGCCGGATCACAATGTCTGCTTTGCAAAGAGAACGCCCTTAAGAAGGTGTCCAGCATTTCGCAAAATGAATTACTCCAATTTTGTGAAAAACTGTCGCAGCAGAGATAGTTGCATGGAATGGTTAGAGGAGCATCAAACCATACTACACTTCAGCAAGGAAGCCGGCAGTAGCAACAACACTAAGCCCAGCAGAAGCAACAACAAACACAGCAAATCCACCAACAACAAATCAAACAACATAAAAACAAACAGCCCACAACAAAGCTAATTGCACGTGTGGTTTCAACAAAAGGAGCTAGAAGGCTGACATGTCGACACCATCAACAGCGGCACAATCGTTATTAATGTGATGGTGAAAAAATAAATAACATTTATTTTTATTTTTTTTTTTTTAATGAATTTTTACCCCGATCTCTGGCTACTAAGCTCTCGTTCTCCTTGTTGTAATCTTCCAAGAGCAACGGGATGCCTACGCTGGTCACCTTAGTTTTTTTTTAGTTAATTGTTAATATTATAATAATGTATATAATAATGTATATAATATAATAAAGTATATGAGTATTTCCATGAAAAATCACAACGCTCGCATAATTTTTTTTAAGGAAAAAATTAAATTAGATTAATTGTAGTAATTTTTATTTTTCATTTTTGAATAAAAGTTTAATTTTTTGGTAAAAAAAATATATATACATACATATATGTATATAAAATTACTAAAATATGTATGAAGGTAAAAAGTGTCACGTGCGTAATGTAACGTGCGTAATCAACAAATTATTTTTTTCTTAGCAAATTTATGCATAGTTGTTTTTGAACAAAGTATGATTATAAAGGTCCATTATTAACCTTTATAAAAACATTTTTTCCGAAATAAAAATTTCCTACAATTCGCTTAATTTCGCACTTTTTCTTACGGCTCTAAAAGGCACTTCCATTTTTTGTCACGTGCGTAAGTCAACTTTGATTGCATTGAACTTGGGTACCCAGTGCTCAATTTTCCAATATATATACTTTTTGAAAAGTCTCATCACATACAATGAACGATTCTATAATTCCATTCTAAAATTCCAATCCATTTCCATTTTCACAATATTCAAAGACAATTAAACGTGTACAAATGTCGCGTGCATAACCATGGAAACACCCATATATATATATAAAAGGAAGGGGTAAAATGGGTATAATTGGTACCTTTGTTTTTTCAAATAACCAATCCCAAATGGCTAAACCGCTTGTTTGGAAATTTGGAAGGTAAATAGGTCCATACATGGAACTGTCATTAGACTTAATATGAGGAATTTTCAGTTTATACAGAAAGGGGAAAACCGGTAAGACCAAACGGCTGATTGGAAGCGTCTATAGGCTTTATCTTTTTTAAAACTTGGAACAGGTCGGAAAAAAACAATAACCACAAACGAATTTACAAATTTCATTGAAATTTGGAACGCAGTTATATCTGTGCTTTGTAGCGTCAATAGGACTTTTTTAAAATTGGGACCATGTCGGGATAAGAAGGGGAATCCCAAATGGATTCCCTAATTGAATTGAAATTTGGAACGTATCTATGCTTCAAAGTGACAATAGGCTAGAGAAGCGGAAAATGAGAAACCTTTTAAAATTTCGTTCTTAAATAATGATAGTCTTTGTTATTAAGTAATCACATTTCTATTTTAGTTTTCTGTTGTGTATTAGAAATGTGTATTAGAAATAACCTTCTTGTCTTGGGGATTTTTTTGTTCAATCTTAATAAATGAATATTAATATATTAAAAGACAAAACAAAAATTATAGCAAAAGATTTTATTTGGAAAATTCAAACTAAAATGTGTGTTCTGGTCATTTTGGGTACTTTTGGGTACAGACTTGAAATGTTGAATATAGATTTCTATAATAGAGTATAGGTGGTTACTTTTGTGGTACCTTTTAAATACTTTGGTCTTAGTTGACAAAAATTATTTTGTACCGTCGTAGATTCGTAGATTTATTTGCAAAGTAATTTTTTTATAAAACGACAGTTAGACGGTAACGACGGGTAAAAAAATAATAAACTAGAGTAAAATGTTTAATATTTTTTTAATTCATTATTAGATTGTACAATTTCTGTTTAAATATTTAAAATATTTATTAGGAAAGTACTTTTTTGATAATCAACCTTCGAGGATTATTAAGTGCTTAAGCTTTTAATTATAAATTTATTTAAGAGATCAAAGTTTATTTTATGTTACATGGCTTTGGAAATTCAAGAAAATAACAAAAATTCTTTATAGTTTTAGTGCTTTTTTATTCAATTTCTTTAAAGAGATAGAATTTGATTTTTAGCTCTGTGTAATCAAAGAAATTGTATAAAATAAGTATTTTTCTGCTAACATTAGAGCATCCCGTATATTAATATATGATGATGCGTATTCATGAACTGAAACGAGACCAATCTAAAACAAATATCTAAGTACAGTTTTCAAAGATGCTATTTTTAAATATTTTCGTTTCAAACAAATAAAAATCTTTTTTTTTTTGACAAATTGTACTCAAATTATGATCTCTTAAATTTGGTAAGCCCTATTTTTATTATTTGTTTCTTATGTTGGTCATATTTAGTAAGGGGTAGTCTTAGCGTTAATACATACAGCACCTGTTAATCGAGACATCTTTTAATTTAATCTTAAATATCGATTTCATTATTATCATAAAATTTTCAGTGACAATTAGGATCTTACACATTGTAATCAAAAGACAATTTTTGTGTATATGTAAAAGATCTATGTAAAGTTTTGAGTCGGTAACGATATTTATAAGTTATACATATATAAAGCTTAATAACTTTTTCGGATGTGGTCCTTATAGGGGAGTTATGACCAATTATTACCGTAAAATTCAGTATAACAATTTATATACCTATAAGGATTATTCATGTAAAATTTTAACCTAATGACTATATTTGTACCAGATTTATACGTATTTAAGTGAATTTTGAAAGAGGACTTTATATGAGGTGTCTATGTAGTCAAACATGGAACGAAAAAATATGAAGTTAATAAAATAAACCTATTTTTGTTGAATTTTGTATTGATATTTCAATTTTATAGGTATTTATGTGTCATTGTACCATATTTCGCGAATATATTTGTATGGGGGCTATGGTAAATTATGGAATTATACCAACTAGTTTCCTCGCAGTTTCTCCTTTTATCATAGAAATAACGTGTAAAAAATTTCATTGTATTATCTGCAATATATTTAAACAAATTGTAAAAAAATGGACAAAAAAGATAAAATTTTTTTTGGAGGTTGCCCCACATTTTGGTACATAAGTCTGGTTCTACTGTAGCTGATTTTTATTACCAAAGTTTCTTACAGAATAAGAAATATTTTTCTGGGAATTTCGTTAAGTTAAATTGTATATTTTGGACGTGAGAGTCTTTTACAAAGACGGACAGACAGAGGGACATACATTGCTCTATCGACACTCATAAGGATCAAGAATAAATATACTTTGTTAGGTATCAGATGAATATTAACAAAGTTTCACATGGAATGATAAGCGTAATATACTCTCACAAACGTATATAATATATAGGGTATAAAATACATAAATATATATTCAGTGTAGAGTATCAAATAGGGATGCCAAACTGGACCGGTTTTCCGGGATTTGGGATTTTATAAATATTTATGTTTCATATTTAAACAAATTGGTTTATTAAATTTAAGAACTATTTATTTCAAAAAAATAAATGATGTTAAATATAAAAATTTTTAAATTTATTATTAATTCATAATTTAAAAATATAATAACATTACATTGAAATGTTAGATTTACAAAAGAAATATTCTATCGCTCGATCTTAAAAAAGCATCTTAAAAATAGTGCATTGAACTTAAAGTAAAGAAAATCTTGATTAAATTTTGTTATCAATTTATGAAGCTAACGAAAAACATCGTTCACAATTAACGCCTGTGAACGATTCTTTCTCACCCTCCGAAACAAATAATTATATTTATTATTCAGTATTTTATTCTATATCATAAGAGACATTATTAGGTAATGTGGGGTGCTTTCATTGCATTCATTCAATTGTTATAACAAACATTTCTATATCATTATCAAATTCACTGTTCATTTTTCTTACAATCACTTTTTAAATCTCTTTGAGCCTTGATAAAAGTGCAACTTCAGCTAAGATTCATATCTCTGCTCCAAAGGGCTTCATCTGCTACTTTAACCGACAACTTAAAATGACAACTACATATTTGTTTAAGTAAACACATATTTCATCTGTTGAGCATCTAAATTAATTAAAGCTTTTTTATTTAAAATCCGTAGACAAATCAAATAATCTGTTCAATTTGGCAATCTAAAATTATTTTCAATTCTTTCACCTTTATTTCTTCCACATACTCTTGTAAAATTTAAATTTTTGTTGATGACTTTGTAAACAAATACTCGTTTCCGGAATTTATAAATCCCGGGATACTAGGGATTATCATATGATCGGGCTCGATTGACTATATAATCTAACTCTGAAACCTACGTACATGCTCTCTACCTTTTTGTGTATGGGGACCAGTCTAATATATATGTGTGTGTGTGTGTGTATTTGAAATAATAAACTGGTTGACACATTTATTAGTAAAATTGACTTGAACGTGTGCTAACACAAATTACTTTCACATAACGGAGAATTTATTGCAGCCATTTTTCTATATTTTCATTTCCTCACATTATTTTTCGCTGTTATGTATTTGTTTTTTTTTTTATTTTTGATTTGTGGTTACAACTAATCATCAACATGATGGCAACGGTCACTTTATCAGGGTTGCCTATTTCATGTTGCGGCTTGTGATGAATTTTCTTATAAATATTGTAATTACTTACATAGGTTTTTTTATGATTATTAAAAGAATTCAGTGTTACTACTTTTTTTTAATATTTTTATTGTGTGATTTATTATAAATAAGATAAGTTGGTCAAGAATTGACATATATTTTATTCCGTGGTTACGTTTCCACTCAAAAATGTTCACCGAAATCTATCAAAATAATGGCAGACATATTACAGAAGTTTATAAAATTTTTAATTTGTATAACAGCGTTTGATCGTGACAGTGCATCACAAAACTATTTTGCTTACACATACATACACTTTTTGAAGAAATGTGTTTTGCATACTTCCATACATAAAATAGTAAAAATCTGGAAAAAATATATTTTATTTGTAATTGCTATAGACATTTCTTATTTTATTTGTAGACATATTTTTTTAGCCACTGGGAGTTACGATCTTATTTCAGAATGGACATGATGGTACACAATATTGTCAATAAATGCAATAGTTTTCTGAACTGAAAAAATAAGAATTTTTTTAACTCCATATAATTAAAGATCCGATTACTTGCAGATAAACAAAATTTGACTTCATACGACATTTAACGTACATGTAATTTACTCGTATTATGTATTGAACAACTTTGTTTTTCAAATGTTTTCTTTGTTGTACCTATGTATGTATATGTGTTCCCTATCTCAATTTATCACATACACACAACATGGCAACTCTTACTGGTAGTTTTTTATATAACGGTATTACGTTGTTATTAGTGCTTGGTATGACGGTACCCTCTAAGTCGGTAGCAGTAGTGATTTGGTGCAATTAAGTTGCCACAGTTATTTGTCGATGTCATTCAATTTGAATTGATTTAATTAAACAATTCTACCAATTTAAAAATAAACTTTATTATTTTTCTAAATATGTAGAAGAGTATGTATAAAAAGTTTTTTTTTTTGATTACTATTATTTATAACGCCTCTCTAATAAATGTGAACATAATTTACTTTTAATAATTACACAGTACAACAGCCAATCTGGGGGGTGAGAATTTCCAAGTCAGGGTGATGGTACTAGGTCAGTATAGTAAAACCCTCAAAGGGTTTGGCGTTCGTATGTGTCAGTTTTTTTTTTATGACCTTTTAAATTTGTTCCTTATCTTGATGTTTTTTCGCTTAGTTGTAACATTTTGGCACAAACGTAGTTTAACATAACTCGAGAACCACTTGTCCGATTTTGATGAAACAAATTTACAAAAATTAAGAATTTATTTATTTATTTATTTACAATTAAGTGAAGGTATCCCATTTTTGTTTTTATTCAAAAAAGTGTCATTTATCGCCTTTTTTATAAATTTTCCCCAATAACTCCAGACTTCTGGCCATAAACTACTAAAAAAAATTAAGTAAACATTTTTATAATTTTCTATTTTTATTTTATTTATTTATTTTTCGGGACTAGTGGCATCGCATTCATCGCTATCATCAGTTTCTGAACCACACATAATGTCAATGTGTGACTCCACTGTTGGCCCTTCTGCATCTCCTGAAAATTCTTTATCATCAAGATCATCCTTGTCTTCCCACACAAGCTTACTCCACCAGAAAATTTCCGTAATTATTGCACTCGGCAACTTTTTGCCTCTATATCTGTAAGTCTTTGTTTTGTTAAAATGAGTTGGAAAAAATAAAAAATCAGTATTACCTCATTTCAAATGGCATAGCAACTTGATGATAGCGTTCACCTTGTTCATCAGATTCGGTAGCCAATTGTTTGCTGAAGTAGTCCAGATGATGATGTAAATAATGGATTTTCAAGGACATGTGGACACCAATTTCCGAGAATGTTCTTAACATCCTTGCGACAGAATCATCGTAGTTGTTAGAACGATGCTTTCCCAACAAGCCTTCTATTACTTCTTTGATTGCCTGCCATGCATTCAATTCAGCGTCAATCAAAATATTGTTTAATGCGTCACTTTTAATCAGCTTTCTTATATCTGGACCATTTACTACGCCTGATTGGAAAATATTAATATGTTAAGATGGAAAATCATGGGAAATGAATGTGATATTATAACTTACCTTCTTTAATTTTACTTTCGCTGAGTCTCGGGTAAATTAGTTTCAAACACAAGAAAACTTCATCTCTTTTGGCGACAGTTTTGATAAAATTCTTAACAATTCCAAGTTTAATATGCAGTGGAGGCAGCAATATTGGCCGTTTGTAACCTGCTGTGCTCTCTGAAGACCGCAAAGCATTGCTACAACTTTTAAATCGCAGCATATGCGCCACATATGGTTGGCGTAGTTAACCATTTTTAAAATATTTTCCAGTGCATCATATGTTTCTTTCGTTTCTGTACCATAGGCGATTGGAACTGAAGGTTTTTTATTGGTCTTATGCAGTAAAACCGCCTTCAAGCTGAGTTTTGAACTGTCAATAAATAATCTCCAGTCATCTACTTCATATTTTATTCCCATTGCGTCCATCAATTTTCCTACATCCGGGCAATATGCAGAAGTTTTTTCATCATTCACAAGGAATAAACTTTGGAGTGTTGCCTGACGACTTCGATAAGCTGTGACTTTCACACCGGGTGCCAACAAATTGTTTGATTTCAAAATGGAAGCCAGCTCTTCCGATTTATGCTGCGTTAATTCCAACTTGGCAACAATTGAATCAAGCTTATTTTGATTTATTAAAATTGGCTCATTGGATACTGATGGCTCATATGGGGGATCATCACGTGCATGATATGTCGGAGCAGTCGTACAAGAGATAATATCTGGGCTAGAAGCTTTTGGCACAGGAATGTGGTCCGAATGAGGCAACGATGTTGCGGCACTTGCAACACCAACGTAATTATACGATTTTCTTATCCTTTTTGCGGCTCCTTTATTCGCACATGCATAGCAATTCAATGAATTGTGACCTTCGGCAGGATTACTCCAAGTCATTGGGATACCGAATGGCATACTTTCACGTCTTCTATTTTTCCAATCCATTAGACGGTTGTAGCAGCTTTTACACACTATATTTGGTACCCAATTTTCGTTCACTATAACATTTTGGTTGAAGTACATCTCGTATGTTTGAACAAAATCAGTACTGAAATTTCCCCTTTTTTATGTGTTGAGACATATTGACCACAGCAGTAGCAAAAGATATTTATATCTATCTTGCCCAGTTCCATATTCTGTTCAGTTTTGTTTACTTTTAAAAAACTGGAGAAAAATCACTTTTACTGTTCGCGTTCGTCGACACCTGTTGAATGACAAAAAAACATTTAAATTTTTAGGCAAAAAATACTTTTTTCCCTAACTTCGAAAGTGTTGCACATATAGGAAAACGGTATAGAAACAGATTAGAGAAATTCTAATTCTTAATTTTTCTAAATTTGATTCATCAAAATCGGACAAGTGGTTCTCGAGTTATTTTAACTACGTTTTTGCCAAAATGTTACAACAAAGCGAAAAAACATCAAGATAAGGAACAAATTTAAAAGGTCATAAAAAAAACTGACACATACGAACGTCAAACCCATTGAGGGTTTTACTATACTGCCCTAGTACCATCACCCTGACTTGGAATTTCTCGCCCCCCAGACAATAATCCCAAAAATGTTCCACAGTGTTATTGTCAGGGTTTAATATTTAGTAAAACATTTTTTGCAACTGACTATTAACTGCGCAATAAATATGTACCACTTCCATATTTATATGTAATAATACTCAAAATATACAAATTATTAACCAACGAAATATATGCACTAGCTTCATGGTAGAAATATTTCTAGTAGTAATTCTAAAGATATTTTGCCATAGAAAATATTTCTAGTAGCAACCAGAACACAAAATGAAAAATTTTCAAATGAAAACAAGTAAGAAAGTATAGTCGGTCAAGCCCGACCATATAATACCCTACACCTAGTATGTATATGTAAATATAAAACAGTTTTTCAGAAATGGGCGTTATATGGGAGATATCACCTATTTTGGACCAAAATTCAGTGTCATGACTTCTGTGAATATAAATATTATATGTATTAAACTTTATCTCGATATAAATACTTTTAAAAGATTTATGGAAGTTAAAGTGAATTACGGAGAGGGTCTTATATGGGAGCTACGATTAATTATGGACCGATCAGCATAAAATTATACCATATTATATGTATATGTACAAAACATATTTGTGTTCAATATTATTTGGATACCAACATTTTTAAGAGAGTTATGCTCTTTTAAGTGATTTTCGGAAGTGGGTCTTATATGGGAGCTACGACTAATTATGGACCGATCGTCATAAAATTCTACCATGTTATATGTACGAAACATATTTGTGTTCAATATTATTTCGATACCAACATTTTCAAGAGAGTTATGCTCTTTTAAGTGATTTTCGGAAGTGGTCCTTATATGGGACCTACGACTAATTATGGACCGATCTTCACGAAATTTCACACAATTTCGGGATGACATTTGTATGGGGGCTAGGTGAAATAATGGACCGATTTCCACCAGTTTCAATCCCATCCATCCTTGGGCCGAAAAAATATCACGTACTAAATCTCATCAAAATATCTTCAAAATTGCGACCTGTACTCTGCGCACAAGCTTTACATCGCCAGCAAGCCAGACGGACGGATGGACATCGTTAAATCGACTCAGAAAGCCGATCGGTATACTTTAAGGTGGGTGTTGGACCAATATTTCTGGGCGTAACAAACATCACCACAAATCCAATATACCCTCCCCACTATGGTGGTGTTGGGTATAATGAAATGTGTTCTGGTTGCTACTAGAAATCTTTTGAATTGCAAAATATTTTTAGAAATACTATTAGAAATATTTATATTTTTTTAATATGTTAAAAGTTAAATATTATTTGCTTAAAATATTTTTCTAGTTTTCCTATAAAATTATTTTTTTATTATTGAATTTTTTTTAACGAAATTTACAATATGTATTCAAATCTTAATTCTACTTGTTGTTTATTAGTTGTTACCAATGTAACCAATAACTCCTGTATTCAAATTTTAAAAATGTCTTCTAGTTAGGCTCAAAGTATCGGTTTTTTTTTAGCCTCTGGTGACCTTCGAACTGAAGCAGACCCCGAGCGAGGTAGTTAAGGTGGGCCCTTAGTTTATCGATGTAGCTGATTGAATATTTTTTAATTTCCTCCTGGATGAAATATTTTACTATTTTTTACATAATATAGTAGTACTTTTAAACTCTGATTATTGTGTGTTGAGTCCTTACTTCTGTAGTGCAAAAAATAATTAATTAACTTTGCAATGCGTAGACATACGTTTATTTTAAAGTTTAAATTTACAACGTTTACACTTTGTAAATATTGTCTAATTCATGACATGTAAAGAAATATAAATTTGGTCTTGAATTCGATTTCTCAATAATGACCAATTAAATACATACATACATGATGTTTAGAGTAGATCTTTGAACATGAAATTGCTGATAATGTCCTCGAAAGGGAAAAAAATTCATTCCAATTTGCCAATTGTGTAAACTACATTACAATGTGTTCTTTGAATTATTACAGTAACAATGAACTGAAGCCGACTAAACATTCTATGCGATTTAAAATCAAAAGTTTAATTGATTGAAATTCTAAAATGACGTATTATTCAAAAATTAATCTTCTTATAATTTTGAAACACTGACAAAAATATCTTATTAGAAAAAATTTCAATTAAACAACAAATGAACTAACAAATGGGATTTAATAAAAAGTA
The DNA here is from genome assembly GCA_950370525.1 of Bellardia bayeri. Taxonomy (NCBI): domain Eukaryota; kingdom Metazoa; phylum Arthropoda; class Insecta; order Diptera; family Calliphoridae; genus Bellardia; species Bellardia bayeri. Next base: position 40,038,932 of record OX493268.1, on the reverse strand, counting down.
ATTGGAATCAAGAATGACGTAGAAGATCCATTCTAAGAGTTACCAAGAATGTTTCATGTGTTAGAATTAAAATTTCTTGCGAAAAATGTATGTTTTATGTTATAGTTGGCAACCTTGCAATTTAAATCTCTCTGAGAGTTCTAAAATAAAAGCTGTTTAAAAAAGAAAAACAAAAAATATAAACATGAAGTGTGCAGTGAGCAAATGCAAGCAAAACGACAGTAAAAAAACAACTGAGAAAAAATTAGCCAATAGAAACACAGAACGTGTGACGTCACAGTTCCAAAATGCGCAGAACATTTTAAAATTGTACGCGCGTTGGCTAATCTTTATTTTATCATTCTTGATTGGAATCATTAATATGTTCACCAAATATACCTTAGACACAAATTACATATGTATGTCCTATTAATCTGAGTAAAAATTACAAGCAATATGTGGTATTAAACACTATTAAATATTGAAATAAACAAACAAGAGATATTAATTATAATCATGAAATATAGAAATAAATTAAAAGATATATAGGCATGATTTTTACTGATGCAACTGTAAAATTTAATTAAAAGTTTTTATATATAAATATTTTATAGCATAATAAAAAGTTTTCATTTAATAATAACTCAACAGACAGCATTTTTGCCTTGATTTTGCTAAACGTCTTCCATATATTTTCCAAAAGCAAAATGTTATACATTTTTTGGTTCTACACTTTGATGTATTTTATACTACATATTATTGCTGGCAAAGTATTGAGTAATGGGTACCGAGTATCGAGTATTTGCCCTTTTTTTGGATACTCAATACTCAAAAGTAGTTACTCGATACTATCTGGGTTGTATTTTTAAGCAAGCTGAGTGGGTAAAATAGTGCATAAAAATACATCACTGTATAAAAAGACAACAATGTGTAAGCTACAAAATTAAACTAACCGCCGAAATAAAGCTGTCTATTATTTCTTAAGTTGTTGTTAACGTTGAATTAAAAGTTAGCTTTACATTTATTTTTGATTTAATAATAAAAGAGACATACAAATCCAATAATAGTTGAAGATCTATTTTTATTTTTTAAAGAAACTACTTCAATTTGCAGATAAAAACTATGCGTTAAAATTTCAAAATATCCGTTAAAAGTATCGAGTAGTATTGAGTACCCAAATGAAAAGCATTGAGTATTATTGAGTAATGGAAAGTAGTAGAATTTGCCAGCACTATTACATATGACTATCTTACCTTCTTCGCTGGTCTCATTAATGACTTTTAAATACACAATTCGCAGTAATTAGATTCAATTCGTTGTATCTTGCGTGTTTGTTAATACCATAGTTGGTAAAATAAAGTATAGATTTCAATCCCGGATCGGATTTGATAAATTGCAAATTACGGAATTTTTCAAGATTTATTAATACTTGTATTTATTTGCCAAACTCGAACGAACTGTTTGATGTGTCTACGGTTTTTTTAAATTTGGACAGAAATATTAAAAAGTGATTGCATATATGTACATAAATAACTGGAGAAATCTCTCTTTAAAGGTGTAATAAACTCAAATAAAACTTGGAGTTTATTTTAATAAAATATAAATTTATTTAACCAAATTACAAATATGACGTTGTTGGTTGAGCGTTACAGCCATACCTAAATACCGACGGAAAGCGTTTTTTAAATGTCAAAATTTCTCATGCTCATACATTTTGTATGGAGCACACCGAAACAACGCGGAAAATCCGATTTTGACAAGGCGTTTCAAAGTGAAGTTAGTTGCAAAAGAAAACAAAACAAAAAAAAAGTAAAAAATATAGTCGGTCAAGCCCAACCATATAATACCCTACACCCAGTATATGTATAACATAGTTTTTCAGAAATAGGCGTTATATAGGAGATATAACCTATTGTGGACCGATCAGCCAAAAATTTAGTGTCATGATGTTTGTGAATATAATTATTATATGTGTTAAAGTTTATCTCGACATAAATATTTTTAACGATTTATGGAGCTTAAAGTGAATTACGGAGACGGTCTTATATCGGAGTTTCGACTAATTATGGACTGATCATAATAAAATTGTATCGTATAATGTGTTATCTGGCCAAATTCAATACATATATATTTTATGTTTGAACTATATCAAGTCAGCTAATTGGGCCTATATTATTTAATGTAAATAAATAACTTTTCTTTACATGTTTTCCAACGTTTCGTCAATTATTTGTTGACTTCATCAGGGTTACGTTTATTGAATTAAAAATTATATTACATTAATAAAACATAAATACACCAAATATTTTTTCCTTTTAAACTTACAAATTTAACAGTATATTTCACATTAAATTAAATATAAATAAATTTTACAAAAAAACAAAGAACATTTAACACAAGTAATAAATTAAAACCACAGCTTAAAAATTAATATCACAGTTTGAAGTTATATTGCATCTCTATAGCTTGTAATCATATTGTCAGTATCCTCCTTTTTGTTCATTGTTCTTTCTATTTTTTGTTGTATTCGTAAGCTTTCTATTGTGTACCTGTTTCTTACTCCACCCTCTATGTCTAAAATGTTTACGTCATCAAAGTTGATTCTATGTCCAGATGACAGAATATGTGTTGCCAGCAGTGTTGCCATAATATTTTTTTTAACTGCAAATTTAGAGAAAAAAACTGATTTTCACGTAGAAAAACTGCACATAAAAAAAATTTGTAAATCCAAAAAATTTGTTTTTTTTTTATTAAAACTTAAAAACATTACAAATTAAATACATTTGATAAATAAAAAATTAAAAAACTTCACGATAAGCAACATCAATTATTTCGTTTGAAAATTTTGACAATTAGCAAGTGGTCACAATGCCGCGATTTAGAAGAAAATTGTCGTTTTTATTGCGCTTAGGTATGCAACATTGTTTCTTTTATGTAAACAAAAACCATATGTATTTGGCTGTTTTTTTTTCAATTTCGTGCGAAATAAGTGCCGCTTACATTATTTCACAGTTGGAAAAAAATGTTGCCATATACATTTTTTTGTTGATAAAACATGCTGCCAGAAACATTTCGTAACTTTGCATTTATTTCGCATCAATTTTTTTTATATGGGCTTTTGATAGTATTTCGCACAAAATGAACATGCTATAACGAAAAAATAAAAACATTTTTTCTTATTTTTTTCAATTTAGTTTAAAATAATAAAAATGTGTCGGATTTAATTAGATTTGTACATTTCTTACTGTCATTTTTTTTTAAGAAAATCTTTAGTTCTTAAAATGCCACACAGTGTTGGCACTTCTAACCTGTTCCTAGTTTTATTTTTATTTATATTAATTTGTGAAAAAATTCTTTCAACATTAGCAGTTGCTACAAGTACCGACAAAACTGCATATAATAGTTTTTTTAATAAGGAAAGCTTCAGTTCCGTCGCCTCGTTTTGTGTTAAATATGGCTATCCAAAACTTTTCAATATTGTCTTCTTTCAATAAGCCCAAGTTTTCAAAATTAATGTGTAGTAGGTCACGCCACTCGTCATCTATTTCTTGAATGCAGTCTATTGTGACTACGTTTGGCACGTTAGCAGGTGCTAAGATCGCAACATATTTTAAAAAATCATTATCGAAATCAAACTTTTTCAATAGAGAATTGCAAAGCTCAATGTAAAATTTTAGGCAATTATTTTTTAAGTTGTTCTCCCTATCCACAGATAATTTATGCGTTGTATTTAGCGCTAAGGAAACTTCCGCACCTAAATAAATATCTTTTATATATTTTAGACATGTGAAATTGATTTTAACAATATTTTTAAAATTCGTAAAACATATATATTCCTCCTTTACTATATATTCAAAAATTTTTGCATATAAACGTTTTATTGCACTATTAAGTAAATGTATTTGAGGGCTTTCGTTTTGAAATAGACGGTTTTGTTAATATCATTTAATATAAATTTTAAGAATAGTAAATATAATTCAAATTCTGGATAATGTAAATAATTGATTATTCTTTGTGTAGAATCAAACCTTTCTACATCTTCATGTAAAAAAAATAGCTTTAAGACATCTAATCTGCTCAGTTTTTCTGGGATTATATTCTAGTAAAACTTGTAAATCTGAAAACAAATCTACTCTCTTTGGACTGTTTTGAATGAAACTGCATATATCCCTCGCACCGCCTTCAATATATTTCGGTAAAAAATTACAAGCTGAATTTGCACAAAGAGCGATGGAGTGGCATATACATTTAAATATGATTAAATGTGGACAATCTTTTTTTAACAGTGTAGCAACAGAATGGTTACCGCCAGTCATTACATTGGCACCATCTGCAGCGAAGCCTATTAAGTTTGTTTTATAGTTTATATTATTATTGTTGAAAATATTTACAATTTCTTCATAAATCCCATTGGCGGTACAATGACGAACTTTAACCAGGTCAAAAAAATCATTAATTTTGTCTTTAAATTCAACTCCAACGACTAGAGATAACAACTTAGTAGTAGTTGATATGTCTGTTCGCATAATAAAGGGTGGTTAAATTGTAACCGCCGATGTTGAATGTGAATCACACCTAAACGCCAAGCTTTTTTCCGAATTTTATTTGACATTTCTCTATTTCAGACTTACTCAATTTGAACCATGGAGAGATACACAATCCAACAACGTTATCCAGACTTATTATGAAAATGGGCGTTCAAATCAAAATGCATATCATGCACTTCGTGATTTTTTTGGTCAATTTGATCGTCCAAATGTGCGTACAATCGCAAAAATCGTGGAAAAATTTGAGCAAACCAGGTCTGTAGAAGATGTGAGAATACCAGTGCATGCTCGTACAGCTCGTACTGCGGAAAATATTGCTGCTGTTCGCGATAGTGTGGCTGAAGAGCCGTCCACCTCAACTCGTCGTCGTGCCCAACAATTGCACCTCTCACGCTCGTCGTTGATGAACATTATGCATAAAGACTTGCATTTATACGCTTACAAGGTGCAATTGGCTCAAGAACTAAAGCCTCTTGACCATTCCAAACGTCGTGAATGGGCAGAATGGTGGCAAGAAATGGCAACAGTGGATGATCAATTTTCGAAGAAAATCATCTTCAGTGATGAGGCACATTTTCACCTCAGTGGATTCGTCAATACACAGAATTGCCGCATTTGGGCGAATGAGAATCCAATAGTGATAGTCGAAAAACAAATGCACCAACAAAGAGTGACTGTTTGGTGCAGTTTATGGGCTGGCGGCATCATCGGGCCGTATTTTTCCAAAATGAGGCCGGTCAGGCAGTTACTGTGAATGGTGTTCGCTATCGTGAGATGATAACGAACTTTTTATGGCCCGAATTGGAAGATATGGATGTGGACGATATGTGGTTTCAGCAGGACGGTGCCACTTGCCACACAGCTAACGAAACAATGGCTCTTTTACGCAACAAATTCAATGGCCGTGTTATCTCACGTAATGGCGATGTCAATTGGCCGCCAAGATCATGTGATTTGACACCGTTGGACTTTTTTCTTTGGGGTTATTTGAAAGAAAACGTACGTCGATAAGCCAGCAACAATTCAAGAGCTAAAGGATGAGATAATTCGGCACATTAACGGCATAGAACCTCCATTATGCCTCAGGGTCATCGAAAATTTGGACCATCGGATGGAGGTGTGCCGCCGTGGTTGCGGCGCCCATTTGGTCGATATTTTGTTCCATGCATAATTGAGTAATACCAATATATCATAATAAAATAAAATTACAATAATTTCCTAAACAGTTTGTGTTTTATTCAAAATCAACATCGGCCCTTGAAATTTAACCACCCGTTATTACACAGTTCTTCTTGATAAGTCTCGCCGATAACGTTGTTTTACTATAGATGTTGTTTTTGTTCTAGCACATTTTGTTTTTTTTTTTTAGGAGTGCTGAATCCTCAATAGTTTCTTGGAGTAAAGGAACCAAATGATCCATTGCCGAAAATGGAACATTATGTTCTGCACATAATATATTTTATTCAATATTTGATACTTTGGCACTATACTTGACTGTATCACGAAATTGAAATGTTAGAACTTTTTTGAATTTTTATAGCTATTGTTTTTTACTACATGTTTAGAATTCAAAGCATGAGCGAGCCCTTAAATCTGACACTCCAGCTAATGCTTTTAGTCCACAGCAACAAACTTTACAGTAGGCCAAATTGTTATTGATCCTCTTAATCCAAGATTTAAACATTGCTTGCTCCTCCCACGATTTGTTGTAACCACTACGTATTCGTTTTCTACTTGAACAAGGTGGGGATTCTGCAATATTTTTTACATCTGTCGGAAAAATTTCATTTTCTATAAGCAATATTGTAAATTAAATGTTTGTAATTTACTATATGTTAAAAAATTTTATATTACTGTGGGATGAGAGCTAGAGGCAAATGGCTGTACAAAAGAGAAGTCAGTCTGTGTTCGGCCGTGAAGAGTTAGAGACGTGTTTTTTTCTGTAGAACCTACATATGTATATTTTCTTATGTAACCTATCTCTTTTATATTTAATAGACAATGAATTCTTTTGATAAATAAAAAGACTCCACATTACCATTTCTAATTAAAAATTTATCCATTTTAGTAGCAAGTTCAAGAGAGTATTTTGTTTATTTTGTGAGATGTTTTATATTAATGTATGAAGAAGAAAACTTAAAGCAAATTGAACTTTTTAAAACAATTAAATACACACATTTATATGCAAACGGCCAATAAATATTAACAGGTTAATATAATAAATGTTGAAATCACATAGAACTAAACTAGCAAACTTTATATAGAAAAACATAACTTTCTTAAATTCAAATGTATGGGAATTCCCTTTTGCTTTGTGATCAGTGGTGCAAAAAAAGTATGTGATACTACATTGTCGTATTAAAAAAGTATGAGTAAATGTTGCTACTGTTATCTTAAGCAAATAGGGTAAAATTATGTCTTTAGAAAATTAAATTAAAATAAAAAATTGGGAGTGAAAAATTAAAACAAAAAAAAAAAACTCCAAAATCTGCGCAATTTATAAACAAACTTATTTTTTACACTTCAAAACTGCTCAATGCTGCGAAAAACTGCAAAATGCAGATAAATCTGCACATTTGGCAACGCTGGTTGCCAACCCTGTTGATTCCCTAAGTTTTGTTATGTCGTTCTTATGTTCAATCACTCTTGTTTGTAATGATCGTTTTGTCGTACCTCTGTTCGGCATTTCCCATACATTCAAGTTCGTACTAGACCTCTGCATGAATGGATTTGTTGTTTAGAAGTACACATGAACTTGCAAAATATGTGCACGCACTTACTCGAAGTATATTTAAAAATAATGTTCATATTTTTGAGTACAATAAAAATACCGAATATGTATATGCTGTTACTCGGCTTTATGTTTACGAGTTAAGTACAGGTTTATTTTAGGCTCGCACTCTCACCATACATGAAGAAAACATATCGAGTATCAAGCGACAACAAAACTTCATGTGGTACTTGTAGTACTACGTGAAGTTTTGCAAATAAAATTTAAGGCTCAAGTCAATTTTAGTGACTTTTTTCAAATCACTATTAAAATTTTATCACTAATAGAATTTTAAATTCTGAACAAAATAAAAAAAATGTGGGCGGTCACGCCTATTTTCGAGTGGGCGGGGCTCCAAAGTTTGTAATATATTTAGCTATATCTTGAAAACTAAATTTTTTCTATTGGACGATAAATATATCAAATGAAAAGTATTTTAAAGACCTTTCCAACGATATGTAACATGACCTATTTATATGGACAACCTATTGATAAATTTTGCAAAATTATTTTTTGGTCAGAAATTTTTTTAAAAAATCTAAAAAACCCGGGAAAAGTAAGTAAGGATGAGTAAGTAGTATAAATTACAATATTTTCAAATCAAGAAATTAAGCTTTACTTTAAGGTATAACATGACCATGTAGGTAATATAAATCCGAAGATATTAAAGAAAGGTTATGACATTTCACCATAAAAAATGCAATCTGTACTATGCGAAGCCGGTGTTCTGTAGGAAAAAATCCTTCCGCTCGGCCATAGGCCGGTAATATAGGAAATTTGTACAATGCGAAGAGGAAAAATCCTATTCTGCATACAAAATTTGGAAAAAATGTGTTTTTTTTTAATTTTTCAGATCTTATAATTCTATGATTATAGTACCTACAGACACATATGATACCTGAAATTAAAGCTTAATGTCTTGGCTATTTATATTAATAAACTAAAATAACACTTACAAAGACCTTTTTTTAATTTTATTAGATTGCGGGTCAAAAAATATTCTTTTCGGATTTAACCCATAGTCGGTCCATATTTTATAATCATGATATATATCGTTGGAAAGGTATTTTTATTAAATATTAAATCTTTATTATTTTTATTTGCATTTTTTTAACTAATGGGGTATACAATGTACGATGTATGTATGTAAAAGTGTATACCTAAATTTTTGTATATGAAGGCATCAAATGCCACCTTGGTACCAATTGAGGGTGTAAAGACTAAAATGGGTAGTCGAAAACTGTCGATCATTTAAAACGATCGAGGACTCAGGGTTTCTTCTTCTTGATATCTGTTGGTCTGAAATATGGTAAAAAGTGACGTTGGAATCTGGTAGAAAAATTGGAATCGACTGGTAAGAAAATTGACTAACACTAAACTTAATTAGGCAGCTTAATGAAAACACTTGCATATACGAGTACGTCTGCAATTTTTACAGGTGAAAACATAAAATTGAAGGTTATCAAGACTTTAGAAAACTTTTGTTGCGAATTAAGTAATAAAGCAATATTAGTGCCAGATAGAGGCTTCAATATTATTTCCTTTCCGTTCAAGTAATCATATATTTTGTATAAATCATTTGCTAAATAATACAGTAGAAAAATCAATAAAAGAAACTACAGATCTCGCTGAACTTTGCAACAAATGCATAAAGCTTGTAAAATATTTAAAAAAATCCGGTTTTAATTCAAAGTTACAGTCTAACCCTAAAATTTAAGCGGCAAACGATGTTTTACGTGTTTTTTATTGTTGTAACAAAAACAAAATACAGTGGTGGTCCAGTATAACGAACGCCGATTAACGAATACCCAGTATAACGAGCGTTTTTTTCTAGTCCATTGATGACTCTAAGTAACGAACGGTTGAAAATTAAGTATTCTATATAACGAATGCTTTCTTTTTCTATGCTTTCTGCATTTACACAAAGGGAACGAAATTTGTTGACAACTGATCGCGTTAAAGAATATCATTAATGCTTTCCAAACGTGTATCAACTGGGCAAAAGAAAATGGAATTGAGCACAGAAAAATATTTATTTTATGGAGATTGCAGGAACAAGCTATTGACTTCAGTACAACAATTAAAGAAAACACATATTGGAGATTTTTTTTCCAAAAAGAATTAATTTTTTATTTTAATATAATACGAATAGAGTTTAACTTGGTACTATGCTAATATTTATGAAAAGAAATATATATTTCGATATAACGAATATTCGATACACCGAACAACCCTGGACGTTATATCATTCGTTATACTGGACCACCACTGTACATGCAACGCACCGCTGACGCTCTTATTTATGTTTGTCTCTAATATACATATGTACATAACTATAAAATATAAAATAATAATATTATAATCACCGATTTTTTTTTTACTAAATTTCAATGTTTTGAATTTATACCTATTTATATAAAAACATTATTACTGTTAAATTAAATTGCCGATAATCTTTGTATCGTCATTCTGGGCCCATAACCAATGTTATAAAATATTAATACATAGTTTTATTTAATATAAAATTATATTTATTACCTATAAAGAATCTTTATTAAAGTAAAATTGCTGACAAACTAAAAACTATTCAACATAAAACATATTTCTCGAAAACTACTTTCATAGAAAATTTACATTGAAACTAACTAAAGTATATTTCCAACAATTACATTATTATATATTGCTTTCATCTCAACTGTATAATACACAAAAATACTTGCAGTACCACATGAAGAGAACATGATTTTAAAGGTACTTCTTGTTTGTTGTTCACATTTCATAAGTTCTTTTATTTTTTGGTACTCTATTAACTTCGGCTACTTCCCTACTATCTGTCATTGCTGACAGATATATCGGTCATCTCGTAGAACAAAGTTTTTATCATTTTCTTAAGGCCAATATGAAAAAAATAATGGAAACTTTTGTGTACGTGTGATCTTGCATCCCTGTCTAACTAACAAGTTTAACCGTATGTAGAACATACATATGTCTGAACTGCTCACTCTAATACTATTTACTAATCAGCGTTGATAGAAATATTGGTCACATTTGATTAAACAACAATGATGGATATATCGGTCATCGCTGACTTGTCAAAATTAGTTGACATTTCAAAGTTGTTGAATATATCGGTCATCGCTGACATGCCAAACGTGATGAACTCATTCGTCAGTGTTGATGGACATTCCAGTTCAAATAAAACACGGTTTTTTCAATTTTCAAATTAATTGAATAAAATAGATTAAATAAGAAAATAAATAAATAAATGTAATTATAAAAAAAATAAAGAAATTGAAATTTAAAAAGAAACCAAATTGAAATTTAAAAAGAAAACAAATTGAAATTTAAAAAGTAAGAAAGTATAGTCGGTCAAGCCCGACCATATAATACCCTACACCTTGTATGTATATGTAAATATAAAACAGTTTTTCAGAAATGGGCGTTATATGGGAGATATCACCTATTTTGGACCAAAATTCAGTGTCATGATTTCTGTGAATATAAACATTATATGTGTTAAACTTTATCTCGATATAAATACTTTTAAAAGATTTATGGAAGTTAAAGTGAATTACGGAGAGGGTCTTATATGGGAGTTTCGACTAATTATGGACCGACCATTGTAAAATTAGGTGTCATCATTTCTGTATATTATTTGTGTCGTATTTTATTTGATTACCAACATTTTTAAGAAATTTACTACGACTCTTCTTGAAATCACTTCTGAGTAACTTCAAGAAGTCACTTCTGAATAACTTCAAGAAGTCATTTCTGAGTAACTTCAAGAAGTCGCCTCTCTTTTGCTTTTGATTTGTTTTGCCTTTATATTGACTATGGGATAACAAATATGTAAAAACTAGAACAATAACAAAACAAAACCACACTTTACCACTGACCGACCACAGCAAATGACAAAATAGAACTAATTTCGATGATGTCGAAAACTTCTTTTTTGCATTCTTTTCATTTCTTTTTGTATAACGGGACATGCCATTTTCGGCTGGTGTTGTAAACAACAAACAATCTTCCAAACGTCGTCTGGATCATGGTGAAATTAAATACAAGGTGACAGCATAGCGCCAGCTGATTATTTTTTGCTCTGTTCATGGTGAAATTGAAAATGTCAAAAAGTTGTTTACAAATAGTCAAAGTTTATATAAAAACGTTACAAAATTATTTTGTTTTGAAAAATTGAGTTTTTTCGCCGTTTTATCTGCGTAAAAAAACTATATTATATTAAATAGTGTATTTGTTTTTTGAGTTGTTTTACTAAAAGTGTTAGTTTTTTCTGTAAGATAAATGTTAAGATTCCTCTTTAAAAGTGATTTTTTTTTTGCTGCAGAAAAATGCGTTGTTGCATCTTATGCCGTAAAAAGGAGTAGCTGGAAGTGGTACTTTCTTTAAGGTTCCTCAAGACCCAAGAAAAAGAGAACAGTGGAGTAAGTTATGCCAAAAGAATCTTACTCCAAGCAGCTTTATTTCCAATAAAGCCAGTTCGAGAACACACTATAAATTTTTTTTTATTATGTATATTTCCAATCTTTTATTTTAAAATTTGAATAAAAATAAAAACTTTTTTGGAAGAATAAGACTTCATTAATTTTAATTAAAACATTATTATTAGAGGGTTCCTTAATGGTGGGCAAACTGAAAATAGCCTTAACCACATTAAAGTTGACCTCTTTAAAAGACATGTTGTACGCGTAGCGGGAAGAATTAATTTCGGGTATATAGAAATCTGGATTTGATTTCTCCTGAAAACCTCTGGACAAAGAATCGACCACTTACGATAGGAAAACTAAAAAATAAAGTAGCCTATATTAACAAAATTATACAAATCTGTTATTTAAATGGCCTCACTATTGGCATCATCAGGTAGGGGAGAAAAAGGTTGTGAATCTTCTTCATCACTGCTGGAAAAGTAATCACTTTCATCCTGTTTCAGAGGTATTTTCATAATTTTTATAGCAGCAGTCTTAATTGCCAATATATCAGCCAATTGTTCACCTTTCGAGCATACTGTTCGCGTGGCAAGAGGGAAACACAGATACGACTGTCTAGAATTTCCTCATTAATCAAAATGCCCCGAACAAAATCATCACGAGTTTCGAAATTGTTTAAGAAAATAAAATAAACAATTTTTCACTACTATTGTTTTCTATTTTTATCCATGTTTGTATGTTTGTTTTCTTTATTTTATGCCAGATGTTTTCGACAGTAACGAAAGTATTACACAAACAAAAATGCCTGTTGTTCTTGCCTTGTTGTAATTGTTGTAGCAATGCTGTCACTTTGTATTTAATTTCACCATGGTCTGGATGATTAAAAGACGACTGCAATGCATGGTGAAATTATACCAGGTGACAGCATAGCGCCAGCTGATTATTTTTTGCTCTATTCATAGTGAAATTGAAAATGTCAAAAAGTTGTTGACAAATAGTCAAAGTTTATATAAAAACGTTACAAAATTATTTTGTTTTTGAAAAATTTAGTTTTTGTCGCCGTTTTATCCGCGTAAAATAGCTTAGAAGTGTTACAAAAAAACTATATTATATTAAATAGTGTGTTTGTTTTTTGATGTGTTTTGCTGAAAATGTTAGTTTTTTTTTTTTTTTAAGATAAATATTAAGATTCCTCTTTAAAGTAATGTTTTTTTTTTTGCTGCAGAAAAATGCGTTGTTGTTATACAATACCTATACATACATTAATTTTGAAAATAAAGAACTTTGCATGTTTTACTTTGCAAAATTACGTATTACTTGTATATTTAAATAAATATTATGCGGAACTTAAAAAAAATTCTTTGAGAAAATAAAAGAAACAAAAAAAAAATCACAATTGTTTTCTGTTTTTATCCATGTTTGTATATTTGTTTTCTTTAATTTATGCCAGATGTTTTTGACAGTAACGAAAGTATTACACAAACAAAAATGCCTGTTGTTCTTGCCTTGTTGTAATTGTTGTAGCAATGCTGGCACCTGGTATTTAATTTCACCATGACTGCAATGTAAATTGTTATTGTTATCTTCCAATTAACGTCTGGAAGTGAGTAAGACGTAACGCCTTTGACGATGGACGATTAAAGAATCTTCCAATTGATGACAGGGACATTTCTTGCAGGGTTACTAATGCAGTGTTGCCATTTTAGCACTTTCAGTGCTAGATTAAGCATTTTGTTTCTCGAAAATGCATTGAAATCTTTAAAAATTATGCTAAATGCTTTTTAGCTCGCATCTAAACATAAGCTTATTCCTTCTGTTTATGCAGGTATTAACATAAAACCTGATGGACTAAGCAAAAATGAAGCAGTAAGCTGCTCGGGGCCTACATATACGCTGTGCGTTCCGGAAAGTACTCTTCTTCAACGGCTCATTCACATGGTCTTGAAAGAATCTTGGAGCTTTCAGAGTTTAATATTATTACTAAACAATAATAATATAGTTAAACCAATAATTATCTTCACCGTTGACGGTGGCCCCGATGAAAACCCACGATATCAAAAAGTGATCAACATTGCTATTCATCATTTTTTGAAGCATGATGTTGATGCTCTTTTCATTGCTACAAATGCTTCTGGGTGCAGTGCATTCAATCGAGTGGAACCAAGAATGGCAATTTTGAGTAGAGAACTATCAGGAGTAATCTAACCTCATAATCACTTTTAAATTTGCAGGCAAGACTCTCGCACAAATTTGGAGTAACATAATTTTTGATAACTTTTCAACTGTTGCTGAATATATCGAACCAGATAAATCAGAAATACTTCAGGAAAATAATTTGGTGAGCGATTCGGAATGGTTCCCAAAGCATGTCCAAAAAAGTCAGTATTGCACTCAAATTGTTAAGTGTGATGACCAAAGTTGCGGGTCAAAACCCAGAAGCAGTTATTTTAATGTAATGAACAAAAATAGATTTTTACCACCACCGATTCCTCTTATTCAAACCGATGTTGGAATAAAAGTTGCAGCCGATAGAAAAAGTCGAGAAACATCAAACTTTTGTCCACTGTTTTTGTTAAATAGTTTAAACTTACCATTTTTAAATAAAGATGCTACAACGCACATACCGTACTATTATTATTGTCCGTCGGTTCAAAATGTTTTGAAAGATAGAACATATTCAAATTGTGGAATGTACTTTGCATCTCAGGTGATGCTAAAAGATCATGCCAAAAGCATACACCACAAATCACCACTGACTGTAAAAAAAAATCACAGCGGTACGTATTGCAGCCCGGAGACGAAATGAGCTAATGGCCATCATTTCTTTGAGAAAAGGTTGTGAAGATATAGAATGGATTGACGATGATAACATTGATGAAACAAATTGTGAAAATGTTGTAGGTGATACAGATGAAGGAAATAAAATGCACGTTTTATCAATGGATGAATATTTTACTTTTCCATGGACTAATAATTAAACCCCCTGGCCCACGATGTCGAACGATAACGTTCGCTTAGATAAGACTTCAGACACAAACTTGATTGAGTAAAAAATAGATACGATAAAAAGTTTGTGTCTTAAGTCTTATCTAAGCGAACGTTATCAATAGATTTTACAACCTTACTGACTACATATATAGTAAATGACAAAACAGTAATTAGGTCTATAGATTAAAAAAAAAATACTTTCAGACAAATGAATTAATACAAATAACTTAAATAAAGTACATTTAAGAATTTAAATACAAAATAAATTTTCTTTTTACAATATCATTACTATCGGATATATCTATAACATGGTAACATTTGTTGAAGTTTTCACATATACGGCGAAAAGGGTCGTTGTTAGCATAAACGGATCTGTAGTACATTATTCTCAATAATTGAAAGTTGCGTGTTGGTCTAATTGGTACATTAAAATTAATTTTACCAAGCGGAAACTCGGAATTAACATCACCACGAATTAACCCAAGTAGAAATGAAATACCCAACATTACTCGACGACTTCTTAGGGTAGGTAACTTAATTAGATTGAGTCTACTCTCATATGACGGTAGCACGAGTGAGTTCCATCCAAGGCCTCGTAAACAAAATATTAAAAATTGCTTTTGAACAGATTCAGTACTATTAATATAAATATTATAGCAAGGATCCCAAATAATTGCTCCATATTCAAGAATGGGACGAACCAATGTAGTATATAGTTGTTTTGTGATGTATGGGTCGGAAAATTCCTTGGACCATCGTTTCATAAATCCAAGAACACCATTTGCTTTTTTAATAGTAAGCGCGGTGTGATCACGAAAGTTTAGCTTGTGATCTAACAATATTCCAAGATCTATAATATTATGAATTTTTTTCAAAGTAGTTGCATTTATAAAATAGTTGGAGTCAAATTTTTGAATTCTGAAAAATTGCATGTGCTTACACTTATTAATATTTAAATCCATTAAGTTTATTTTACACCATTGAGAAAATTTATCAATATCAGATTGAAGTAGGCGTTGACTATTAGTATTTACCAAAGTATTTAGAATTTTTACATCATCAGCGTACATTAATACTTTGGAATGTAAGATAACATTAGGAAGACGTTTATAAATAAAGTAAATAGTATTGGACCCAAATGACTCCCCTGCGGAACACCAGAGGTAACATCAATGACTTTAGAAGTAGCTTCTCTGAATTTTACTTGTTGTGTTCTATTCGATAAGTAGGAGAGCAACCACTTTAAAGCACCAAAACTACATACACATGCACATGAATTATATTATTATTTTTTAAATGAAAGTTTTTGTTATTATTTTGAAGTTATTATGTTATGTTGTTATGATATGTTACAAGGGGGGATGTGAGGGTAAAAAATCTGCAAAAATAGCGTTACGTAATTTGTGAACAGCCCCTAATAAGCAAACATTCTCTTCACTTCCCTACTTGTTCTCTGAGTAAGAGTTTCACACATGAAGAAAAAACTTAATCGTTGCAGCTCTCTAGTTCGTACACAACATTGCATTGTTGTTGTTTTTCTATCGGTGCTTTTACATTTGAAAAAATTGTACTGAGTGTGGAGCTAGGAGTATAAGAAAAACATATGTTTTGTGATTCTATTGTTGTTTTTATATTTTTGTTGTCTTTGAAACCAGGAATAAATCATTATTTTTTAATGAATGAATGAGTTTAATTGGAAATTTGAATGTTTTATATTTTTAATATTTTTGGCATGAAATTGTTGGTCACTAATATTTAAAACTCTGAACATAAAGTTTCTTGCCGTATTAATAATTTGGTGTTTAGGTTGTGAAGTATTCAATTTCAATAGTCTTCCTGATGATGATTCTTTAGCATACCAATGAAATGATAATTGCAAAATTTTAATCTATAAATTTCTCTTAAATGCGTGCAAATGTATTCAATAAAAGTTGAACACAATTATAAAAAACTTCAGTAAAAATAATTTAATGAAAATTAAATTTAATGAACTCGAGCCTAACTAAAATTATCAAGAAGTAAAAATTAACAGTTCCATTATGAAATAATAATTATTCTAATTCGACACAAATAATATACAGAAATGATGACACATAATTTTATAATGGTCGGTCCGTAATTAGTCGAAATTCCCATATAAGACCCTCCCCGTAATCAACTTTAACCTCCATAAATCTTTTAAAAGTATTTATATCGAGATAAAGTTCAATATACACAATATTTATATTCACAAAAATCATCATGGTTATTCTCGGAAGTGGAGTTTAGCCCAATTAGAGACCAACTTTCACAAAAGTCAGTGGTATAATTTGTACATACTTATTACTGATCTGTGTAAAATTTCAGTTTGATATGGATGTTTGTGTAGGTTAATGAGTTTTCAGGAGTAGTCCTCATAAGGGAACTATAACCTATTATAAACCGATCATCATAAAATTCTGTACGATGATTTATATATGTATATATGCGAATTATTTGTATTGAATTCCAACTTGATAGTGATTTTGATAAGAGATTTATGCGCATTTAAGTGAGTTTCACAAGGTTTCAGTTTGCTATTTTTACTAATTAATATGTAAAAAAAATTAAAAACTAATAATAACATTTGAAATTCTTTTAACATTTGTATTTAATTTTTCTGTCAATATTAAAATGCAAAGAAGATTCAGTAATTCTCAAAAAATTAGACGAAATTCACAAAAATGTTTTTTTTAAAATGGCAATTCTTACGGGCCCACATTTCTTTCAGGGCATACATTACGGTTTTTAAAATAATTAAACTTTCTGTGTATAATTGAAAATTTTTCTGTTTAAGTAATAAATAAAAATTGAGATATTTTTAACCAGACCAGTATTTTGAAATTTTATTTTTGAAATACGTTAAATTTTAAATCAGCCTGAATGTTCAAAACTTAAACTTAAATTCTTGGCTACGCCATGTAAAATTTTGTTCCCGATCAGAACAGCCGTTTACAGATGGCAGATTTATTTAAAATAAAATATTGATTATACACCCATGGTTTCTGGTTCTGAATTATTCTCTAGAAATATTGAATTTTTAAAAATATTCAGTTCCATATATATTCTTTATTATGATTATAGAACTGATTCTTAAATGTTATTTTTTGAAATAGTGTGTGAAAGTTCTTAAAATCAAAAACTTCGAATGCTTTTTTAAAAAGTTTTTATTCGAAATTTTTAGATTTTTCCCCAGATCAATGTTGCAAGCATTTGTAACTTTGATGGATTTTAAACCGATGATATACAATTATAAATATACAGCTTAAACTTTTAATTTGAAAAATTCTTTTATTTAATTCTGTTGCTGACTGCGACTAAAGACAGGAGGTTTGCGGTTGAACAAATTACAAATACAATTTCATATGTATGTAATAACGTTTATTTCTAGAGAATAAAATATTAATATTAAAAAAGACTACATACAAATCAATGACGTCAGGTTCATGCACAGAAGGCGTCACTGAAACATTTCCTCTTCCAATTATAAAGTAATTAGGGGTAAGTGGTTCCTCCTCATGAGGGCTTATAGGCAGGTGTGTCAATGGCCGGGAATTAACTATGCTCTCAGCCTCAATCAGGAGAGATTGTGGGATATGTTCTTTCGGAGACACATCACATCACACATATGGCGCAATACTTTCTTAACACATTGTACCATCCTCTCCCAAATACCACATTCTGAGGGATTAGCTGGACAATTAAATATCCATTCAACACCTTTTGTAGACAACTCATTCTGAATCTGTTCCACATCGAACACTTCTTTAAACCGCTTTGCTTCTTCATCAGCGCCAACGAAATTCTTCCCATTGTCAGATCGGATTCGTGCTGGTACACCTCGACTATTCATCTGTTGATAAGTCGTGAGCTAATTCCAAATGGATGGCCCTTACAGTGAGGCAAGTAAATAGTGCCACCCACCTCTTCTCTGTCCTCCTTCTGATCGATACGTTTATTGGCCCGAAGTAGTCTAATCCTGTGTACTTAAAGGGTCCAGCATGTGGCTCAAGACGATCGAGTGGCAGTTGCCCCATAAGCGATGCAACCGAATTTGACAGATAGTAGCTTCGTGATTTTGGTGTTTCATGAGACAGTGGTGATATAAAATGACGAGTCTTGTAAACTTGTGGTCCTTAGGCAATATAATAGGCCTCCGGGAACTGTAAGGCAAAAACCTAGCTTAAAATTTACAAAATTATCTTTCATGACTAAAAGCGCAACTTTGGGACGAATTTCTTCTTCGACTTATTCCTCAGGTGGAGGCAATTCAATGGTATAACATGGCCATTCGTTTTCATTTTGTCCCAGGAATTTTGGACCGTTTTTTCATCTGGATGACTTCGAAAAATCGATATTATTATATCTTCTAGTGGCATCAACAGCTATGTTGTCTCTAGTGGAGACCCATTTCCAGTTATCAATATTAGTTGACGCTAATATTTCTGCTATTCTGTGGGCTACGGTTTATAATTTCTGTGGCTACTCGATATCCATTTTAATACTGTTGTCGAGTCACTCCATAATACTGTCGTATCTGGTACAATTTTATGTTCATTAATCACCTTTTGTTTTATTCTCGTTCTAAGTACAGCGGCTTGTAATTCTAGGCGGGGAATCGAAATATTTTTTAAGGGCGTGCATTTGGTCTTCGAGCAGATAAAACTTACAACAATAGTTCCATCCATGGCTAGAAATCTCCAATAAGCAACAGCGGCAAATGCTTCTTCACTAGAATCCACAAATATGTGTAACTGGATCTGTTTCATTTTACCAGGAGGGTAATAAAATCGTGGCAAACGAAAATTAGAGATATTTTTCAGTTGTGATCTCCATCGTTCCCAGGCAATGTTTATATCATCGGGTATCGGCTCGTCCCACCTGACATCACGTTTCCATATGCTGCGAAGTACCAATTTTCCACCGACAATAAAATGGCCTAAAAATCCTAGAGGATCAAACGTTGACATAATAACGCTTAATACTTGGCGCTTTGTAGGTTTTTTCTTCCCAGATATGACATCTTGATCGAATTTATTAAATTTCAAGTTAAACATAAATTCATCTAAGACTGGATCCCAATAAAGGCCCAATACCTTTTCCGTATTGGTAATGGATGGAATAGTTTTGGATGCTGGAGCTCCATCTCTGAGTTCGAAACCTCCATTTTTATGAATTTCTCGAACTTGCTTCGAAATTTCGATGGCTTCTTTGATTGAGTCAAAACTATCTACAAAATCATCCATGTAGTGATACTTCAATATGGCTTCTATTGCTCTGGGATTACAATCATTGTGTTCGTTAGCGTTAGTCTTCATTACGTGTATGGCTGAACACGGTGAACATGCGGCTCCAAAAATCATAACCAACATTTCATATTCATTTGGTTTTTTGCTTTAATCACCATTTCTCCATAGGAAACGTTGAGATATTCGATCACTCGGCTGTATGATGACTTGGTGAAACATTTCACGAATATCTGCACAAACGGCAACCTTTCCGCTTCGAAAATTATATAGAATGGCGGTCAATGACGAAATATATTGAGGACCCTTTAGCAAATTATCGTTTAAACACGTTCCATTCACTTTTGCTGCAGCATCGAAAAACAATCTTATTTTTTTGTTCTCCTTATTAGGGTTTATTACTCCAAAATGTGGTAAATACCACTTTTTTTCTGATATCAGGCAGATATCTTCAGGCGGCACTTTACGAACATAACCCTTTTTAATGTATCCATTTATTATTTCACTGTAGGCTGCAGAAAAGTCTAAATCGCGTCGAATTTTCTTCTCAATACCCTCACGACGGCTAAGTGCTAATTGGTAAGTATTTGGCAACTGTATTTTATAATTTTTCCATAATAGACCCGTTTGAAAACGATTACCAATACGCTTTGTTGATTCATGAAGAATTCTTTTTGTTCTGACATCATCATCGCTTTCAATCGGAGGAGCAGCTCGTACGCCCATGTTTTCAATATTAAAATAATTATAGAATAATTATTATTTCATAATCGAACTGTTAATTTTTACTTCTAGATAATTTTAGTTAGGCTCGAGTTCTGTTGGCTGGCCGGCACCGCAGTGGTGCATGTGGTAGAACGCAAAGAATTCTGATGAGAGAAAGTGGGATTTCTCGAAACATATGTAAATTCAACAACCCAGGTTCGATCCCCAGTCAAGAAAAATTATCAAAAAAAAAAGAAAATTTTAATAATAAAATTTTTCAAGTTGTAATTCCTAACTTAAGTAAAAATAATTTAATGAAAATTAAATTTAATGAACTCGAGCCTAACTAAAATTATCAAGAAATATTAAAATAATTTTCAACCATCTTGTAGATCTCTTGCTCTTTTACAGCATGTACAAAAAGACATGAATGTGGTGCAGACGACAATGATTTACATGGCCCAAACACGACCCATCCTAATTCTGTATTACACGCAAAAGGTCCAAAAAAATTTTCAATATTCATGCTCGATGGCAACTCTAGGTGGGCATGGTTAAGACCAATTAACAGCTGTGGTACTACATTTGTATATGGCTTTATAAAATTATATGGCATATGTTTTAAACTCACTTTAATATCATCTTCGCTCAGGCTTTGCATTGGCAAATTCAAATTTGAAACAGCATACACGTTTTTAAGAAGGTGACTCTTATTCTTCCCAGCACCACTAACTTTAAGATTGAAGGTCATTGACGGCTCTCGTGCTGATCTACCACCAAACCACTGAATGTTTAAATCATTACTTTTTCCACGTACAACAACGCAGTCGGCAATTTCTTTATCCAACATAGTTATAGAAGACCCATTGTCAAATAAAGCATAAATATCAATGCTGCGTTTTTCGCCATATAATGTGACTGATAGTACACGGAATAGCAACTTCTTATTATCGTTGGAGCAGCTTAGGATATTATGATTAAGTTCACTCGTATCACTGGTGTTCGGTTGTACATGGGCAGAGGCAGTAGGCGTGCGCTCATGCAACAATTTATTGTGTTTACGTTGGCATCCTTCTACAGAACATATTTTCTTGTTACGGCACTCTCGAGTAGAATGTCCAATGTTTAAACACGAAAAACAAGCGTGAACTTTTTTCATCATAGCCCAACGTTCATCTACTTTAAAATTTAGGAATTTACGACAATCATATATTCTGTGATTTTCTTTACATACAGGACACTGTTGGAACTTTTCTGTTGCATGTAGCACTCGGCGCTTTGATTCATTATCATTAACACCATATAAAATTTGCCACTTCGCTAAACCAGTCACTAAAATGTTCAATCGTAGGATACGGATTAATAATTATTGCTTTTTGGCCCACTCTATCCTTTTACTCATGGGGAGTTTTGAAATCAATTCTTTTAGAAGTGTAGGATTTGCTAAATGTTGTTGGCCATTAACAGATTTGAGAAACACTGACAAATTTTTCACTTTTGTTGAAAACGGCACTAATTTAATTAAATTGTTTTCATTTATGGACGGCATCTCTTTTACCTTTCTCAATTGGCTATGTATAAGCTGTTCTGGTCTTCCAAAACGAAATTTCAGTTGATCTACAACAGAACTGATGTTATCAGGGTGGATAAGTAACGACTTGACTATATCCATGGCTTCACCTTTCAAACATTTTTGTAATCGCTGGTTGTTTTCAAAATTCGTATATCTATAAGTAGTCGTTGACTGGGTATAAGCTGTATAAAACAAAGGCCAATCTTCGGGTTCACCACTAAACTCTGGCAAATCTTGTAGTTTGCGCGGCATCACATAATGCGTTTCATATGGACTTAAATGTCTGAGTACAGGTTGTTGTTGACTGGGGTATATATTATTAAAAGATGTCGGCGTAAAATTATTTGTAACAACCGGTACATATGTATGTATTAAGCGAAGTAGTTGCTGCTTGCGTCGACGGCATTGCTGTGTTCCACAACACTTTATGGGCTTGATGATTCAGTTATAAAGCAGGAGTTTACAATCTAAACTATGCTTACCAATGAGTCAATTAATTTGGATTAATTTCAATTTCATTGGAGTCAATTTTGCATATATTTGGGGTGGATTTTAGCTACACGGATATGGGGGTTCAGTAATAATGACCCACTTATTAAACGCGGGTTTTTTTGCTGTATTTATGAAAAAATATATACAATTTAGATTGAATATAACCTTATTAAAAAAATAAAACATGACTTTGTTAACAAATAACGTATTTATTTTTAATTTTAAACAAAAAACAATTCATATTAAAAAAGTTAACAAAGGAGGCTTCTTCTAGCTTAAATATAATAAACACTTATTGTCATATGGATGATGAGTGGGTCATATTTATCTTTTTTTTAACTTTAAGCACGTGTTACTTGAACTACAATCGCTATGTGACTGATTTGAAATTTATAACATTCAGAGACATTCAATATCTCCAGCTACTGAGAAGAGCGTAGAGAAGAAAAGTACAGTTTTAAAACTACAATCAATTCAAAAAGTGACGGGTAATTATGACCCAACCCCTCCGGTGCTGGGTTAAAGAGCATAACTCTCTCAAAATTGTTGGTATCCAAATAATATTGAACGCAAATATATTTCATAAGCATACAAACAATACGATACAATTATATTGTGATCGGTCCATAATTAGTCGTAGCTCCCATAAGTGGCCCACTTCCGAAAATCACTTTAAGGATCATAAATTTCTTAAGAATGTTGGTAATCAAATAAAAATCGACACAAATAATATACAGAAATGATGACACCTAATTTTATAATGGTCGGTCCGTAATTAGTCGAAATTCCAATATAAGACCCTCTCCGTAATTCACTTTAAACCTCCATAAATCTTTTAAAAGTATTTATATCGAGATAAAGTTTAACATACATATATAATATTTATATTCACAGAAATTATGACACTAAATTTTTGGATGATCGGTCCATAATAGGTCATATCTCCAATATAGCGCACATTTCTGAAAAAATGTTTTATACATATACTGTGTGTAGGGTATTATATGGTCGGTCTTGACCGAGTATACTTTCTTACTTGTTTTTTTATGTTATTCATATTTATGTAAGGGGTAGTCTTACAGTAAATATGTACATACAACACCTGTTAATCGGGACATCTTTTAATTTAATCTTGAATATCGATTTATTTACACATTATGATCAAAAGAGGTAAGAAATTCAGATTGAACCCTTTTAAACTATTTAAATTGCAAAAATTTCAAAAGTTTATAATTTGTCAAAAAGTCTGGGTAAAAATCTACGATTTGCATATTTAAATATACCGTTCGGTAAATTTTAAAATATTTGATCACGCGAGGGTGTTTGATAGAACAAAATGGTTTACGAATACCAATCAATGTCAAATGGAGGAAAATTCAAAATTTAAAATGATCAGCGTTAAGGAATAAAAGATATAAAATCCCCGCTCAACGCCGGGTCCAAAAAGCTAGGAAGTTATGAGGTTATCATTTTCATATTATACGAATATATTTCTTTATCACTTTTATTTAAAGTATTAAATCCGATCACCGAAATGTGAAACAAATCCGTCATTTCTTATTAACTGTTCTGATTGACATAAAATTTTACAGCTGATTATTTGATTTAACTGATTATTTGATTTTTTGTTTTTAAGTAAGACATCTCAATCATGAAAATATTTTAAAAGTTTAATGCTTACTTGCTGGACTATATAAATAGTAAAGTAATAGTTCCTATTCATATTACATATATGTACTTGTTTCTTACCGGTAATGCAGATCAAAATATATAGACCAAAAATATATTAAAATCATATAAAATGAATCAGCTTTAAGTTCATCTAAAAAATTGTATATATTTTAAAACCCAGGTACATTTACTTTTAAAAACTATACAAGTGGAAAATAGCTTATTGCCGCATTCAGTGTATATTGGCCTCCACTGTGAAGACATAGTTCGTTAAAAACTTATGTGGCTATATACAAAGATATTCTAACAACAACTAATTGGGGATTTAATTGCAAATAACATTTAACTAAAGAGATGCAAGGGAAGTGATGACAATACATCCGGAGTAAGTTGTTGTAGTTGTAACTACAGAAGTAGCATGCGCCACAGTGTTGCCAGAAAATGAATTTCAAAATATGCTAAAACTTAAAAAAACTAAGTGCTAAAATGTTCTACAGAAGAAAAAATGAGTGCTAAGTTTTTTCAATGTAACAATACAACTTTTATTTCAAATGTTACAAATATTAATTTATAGTTTTTTCTAATTTTGTTCATGACAATTGTTAATTCATTTACCTACCATACCGAAAGAAATTTGGTTGAAATATTAATAAAAGTTATTTTTTATTTCCCCAAAGTCTTTTTTGGAGTATAAAAGTAAATATTTATTCGAGAAAAACATTGTTTTTTATCAAACAAATTATGCTAAAAAGCATATAGCATAATTTTTAAAAGTTTCAATGCATTTTCGAGAAACAAAATGCTAAATCTAGCACTGAAAGTGCTAAAATGGCAACACTGTCGCAACATATGTATATGTAAAGAGAAGAGGAGGAGGAAGTACAACAAGCAGATTATGAACTTTTGTTAATGCTAAAATAATTTACAAACTGTTTTCGTATTGATGTGATTCACTTAGCTACCAGAATGTCAAATCTCAAGTGGAAAGAATGATGAATACGTGTCATTAATGGAAAATTTCACAATACATACCTACATTTTCCCACTTGAACAGTGTTATATTAGGCACAATTGTGTATTTAAATGAAAAATTTCTGGTTTAGTTCTATATTAGTTATTATCATGTAAATGTTAAAATAAAAAATGATTTATTAACATTTGGGAGTTGATGAAACACTTGCATATCCAGAGATAAGTATTCGTGCTTGTATTTCTACTGGGGAACAACAATTATTCTTCATTACGTCAATTGTCACATTTAAATAATTTTATTTAAACAACATCTTGACTTCCACATAAAAAATTATTTTAAACTTTATTTCTCTTAAAGTTGATATACATAAATATGTATGTACATATATACTTAAATAAATACATACATACATTAGTAGAATGTCACTCAGGAACAAATTTTGTAGAAATATCACGGAAGCTGGCGTGCAAAACTAAGAGCTTAATTTTATGCAGGAATTTCATGAAAAATGTTTTATTAATCTAATGAATTTTTCAGTTTAGCTCCATTATTAATTTCATTCATGGTATTAAAGATACACTAAAAACATTTTCCTTCCTAATGAATAATCTTCACATAAGTAGTTTATAAAATTATTTAATTGGATTTATGACATGTAGTGAACGGATTACTATTAAACTGGAAATTCATGACAAAATTCATTTAAATAAAGTACTTCCATTCAAAAATTAGTATATGTAAATAACATTATAGATATCATTTTAATCAATAGGAATGTTTTGTTCCTTAAAATTTGGTCTTTTAATTCGTTTTAATCTATACATTTTTCTATGTTAAATAATTGGTATACGAAACAATACATGTACAGAGCTATTGTTGTAGAAATGTTTATTGTTTGTAAAGCTTTTGTTATTTACCAATGTTGATCACCAGTAACTCAAGCAACATTCTCTAGCAACATGTTCTTAAGAGAGGTAAAGTAAACATTACAGCTAAACATAGTAAGCTGTCATAATTAGGAATACAAACAATAATTACATAATTAAATTATTAAAGGCGCCTTATGTAGTAATTATTTGTAAGTTGTTTTGAATTTTGCGGAATATGTCATAAAGAATTGTTATCACTAAAATAACATATCTACACCAATGTCTCTCATTTCATGTTAGAATATCTGATTTCAGTATGACAAGATTATTTTCTTCCGACATTGCCATATTTAAATAGGTAGAGTAAAAAATCATTACAAAAGTTAATAAATAAAGGGAACAAATTTATATGTGTCTGACTTTACACTCTTCTTCGAGCTTTGATTTTATGGAAAATTACCACGTTCGGGCATTTCGATTAATATATTAACCGAGCTTACATCATAATTGGCAAATAACTGTATTTAAAGATCATAATTAAGAAGACTTTAATTTTGAATTAACCAAATTCTTTAAATTTTATAATAAATTTTGTAAAATAAGTAAAATTTAGTGCAAAATTTAACATCAGCCTTGTCTAAAAGGAAACCTTGCTGAAAAGTGGCCATAGACCCACGAGGTCTGCCCAAGGTTCCGGAAATGACTCTGGAATGGTTTATATAACACGGGCACGTAAAATTGACACTAACTCACAAATCGCACAATTGAAACGAAAGGGAAATCCCTATCGTACGAAGAGGAATCCCAACTTGGTCAATCGGAGCATAAGTAATACACCAACGTTTATAGTGGAAGATACCATCAGCAGGTTTAAGATCTACAAAATCTAACATTTTTACAATCCAATTAATCGCAACACCTAGAGCTCGCAACACCAATATAAAATTATATCATTCACGTTTCGAACATCGATTTTGAAGTTTACAAATTTTCATTGTTTCCGACGTTGTCACCCAAATTACGTCAAAACCGATGATCAAATCACGGTCAAAAATTAAAACTAGTAAATTTTCTAAAACCTAAAATTTTCAACCACATTTTTAAACTTTTCAACAAAACCCAATTGAATGGCAACAAGTTAATAATGAAAAAGTATTCAAATTTAAAATTACATATTTAATACAAAATTTGCAACTCGAAATTATGTAATTAATTAGTCATTTAAATTAGATATCAAGACCAGTATAATTTCTACAAATTAATATATAAGTTCTTGATGAAAATCAAAAAAAAAAAAAAAAATTTTTTTTAAATAATTAATAGTCTTAAACTACCTGCTGTAGCGATATTTTTGGTACAAAACTAAATGATCATTATTATTCTGAATTTTTAAATTAAGCCTTTTATTATCGCCAAATGATCATTACGTTTTTATCCACAACTTCAACTTAATGAGTACATTAACTGTTTGCTTAAAATGTTTGAAATGTTGGTTTTAATTTGTCTACATTAAATAAGAATTAACTTGAATTACTATAAACAGATTGTAAGTTATCTTACGGCATCGGTGTGAGCATTAATAGGCTAAAATTATACCTCGTAACCAAAATTCATATTGGGGAATAGAAAAATTTTTACAGTAATTAATTTCCAGCTTCAACTCAACATGTTCATCGTACTCTTGAAGGCCTTCCAGAATCGGCATCTAGTTTAACGACAATATACATGTTTGGTGAGTCCACAAATTTATAAACATCCCTAATATCATTTGATTATGTCTGAGCAGCAATAAAGATAATAATTCTTCATAATACTTCATTAGTATGATCGCAACAAATTTGGTGGTAAATTATATTGATGAAAGTAGTTTTCAAAACTTTTGTGAGTTTACTCATTAAATATCATTATTGCTGATACATACATACTTTTTACATTCTTATATTTCTATATTTTGTTTTTACCAAAATACAAAAGAATAATAGTTACTGTCATTTAATACGTAGTAGTAAAGTCTTACTTAGAATACTATTAATGCTCTCACAGTTTTTTTTATATATCTAGAGTGTTTGATAAATTAAACCTAGTAATATCAAAATTTTGTTTAACCGAACTCTAATAATTTATATAATATTAACCGTATCTATAATCGATCTATGTTAAATTTTTTTTAAATTTAATATTTAAACATATTAATATTAATACAAAAATGAATAAATTGTAAATTTGACAGAATGTCAGGCTAAATTGAATTCAAGTATTTTCTTAGGTTGATAAGAAGTTAGGTGTGTAACAATGTGGGGTCCTAAAAACATCATAGTCATTAGGACATAGATATTGGGAGGGTTTTGAGACTTGCCTATCAATAACATCTGATAGTGCTTTTCGTCTCGGTATTGTTGATAAAAGATGTCTTTTTTTTCAACGGGCTTCAGTTGAAAACTTATAGTCATGCTGGTCCACTTATTTATACATGTGTATTTTAGATCGTTTTAAAAAATAGGGAGTCTATAACAAAAAAAAATCTGTATACAAACCTGATTTTGTTTTAAGAGAGGACCGAACCTCTCCGCCCGATTTGTAGCTAGCTATTCAATGTCTTCCGCAGTTCTCGCTTGACAATTTCTTAAGGTACTGGTTTCTTTTGACTCAGTCCTTTAACCGTTCATTTGTTTGTGTTCATTACAGACATTAGCCAAATGAAAAGTTATCAAAATACACACATACATACATATGTATATGTATATATATTTTTTACTTCTATGTATTTATTTATTATATCTGCATAAAATAACAATAAGCATTTCTATCTAATCTTATATCTAATGAACTTAAATTATTTAGTCCAGCCAGTGGCGGACGAAAATTGTTTGACCATTGTTGATTTTATGTATTAACCCTTTCAGACAGTGATGCATCGATTGTGGTTTGAATGTTTTTGCTTTTGTTAACCCAATTTGAAATAGAGACTGCCATGCATCGATTGTGCTGATTGTTTTTTATTCTCATATTTCTCTTCTGTTTGATTTGCCGTTTCTTGAATTATTGCGAAATTCTTCAGTCACATGAGTCGTCAAAGGAAGTAAGTGTCTTTAATTACAAAAGTATTAATCATTTACAAATAATGAAGTGCACATACATATATTAACTAAAAAAATATAATTTTTAATATTTTAAGCTATTTAAAATCGTTTCATGCAATAAAACTGTAAAACTTTAATCCTTAAAGGATATAAAAATTATAAAACCTAATCATTGATTATATTTTCATATGCTGTAGAGATCACATATTCCAAAAATTATAAAAAAAAATCTGGTAGTTTTACGTCAGGCCTGAAAGGGTTAAATTGGCATTCTCCCTTCTTGTCTTCGGCTCATTTTCGTTGTATCTCTTCTACTTAGTCGAATATAGCCACTGTTATTTAATATGTTGCGGGCTAATGGGTTTGCTTTTTTTAAGTGTTTTAAGTGCATTTTTTTGGATCTCAATTTTTACCAAAGGCACGTTTATGTCTATAAGTGTATTTGAATTTTTTATATACCAGGGGGCAATTATAATCATTCGTTTTTGACGTCTTTGAATTCTGTCTACATTTGAAGCTGATGCTGTTCCCCAAATAGGTATTCCATAACACCATATAGGTTTTATGATTGAGTTGTAAAGCAGGAGATTCCAATATAAACTTAGCTTAGAGTTTCTGCCAATGGGCCAATTAATTTAGATCAATTTCAATTTAATTTGAGGTGTATACCAGAGAACGGATTGATTGGTTAATTTTAGATTTTGAATACAATCAGAAAAAACGAACCTCATGTTGATAACATAAATCAATTCCGTGAAGCAATACATGTCATTATTCACAAAACGGAGTGTATCGAAAATATAAACGTATACCAGTGTTGTCAGATAATTTTTTTTCTTGCCCCCAAAAAAATTTAGACACCCACTAGATTCTACACTTTTTAAAAAAAAACCCCTAAGAAAAGTTTAAGTAGTAATTTGGTTTCATTAAATTTGAATTGATTTATTAAATTATGATTATTAAAAAATCATTTGAATTATTCTTCGCTTATATTTTTATGAACTTACATAAGGTGAACTATTAGGAATACATTTTATATACATATAAACATCTAGGTGGTTAGTTTTATTAACATCAGGTTTCTCCAAAAATTTCAAGAGCTGCAAAGTCTTCTTCACTAGCTTTGTACATATCATTCGAATTAAAAAGTTTGACCATTTCAGGTGTTGGAATAAAATCTTGACATTTATTGTTTAACGAGTACTTGACTCTTAAAATACCTTCAACTGTTGAAATATTCACTCTGTTTCGCAGCTTATTTTTTACCACATTAAACATAGAGAAAGCTCTTTCAACTGATGCATTAGAATAAGGTAGTAGTAATAAAGATAATCCTAGTTTACTAATTCTGCAAAGTTTCGGGTTATTGCCAGCCTCCCTCTTTTGTCTAACTTCATACCAAAATATTTCTAAAGACGTCGTATTACTTCACGATATAAAGTGCAAGTTGTTCCACTCACTAAGAGTTGCATCGATATCTTCACAAATGTGTTTGAAATGAACAACGATACTGGTAATGTCTGGTTTTTTAGCTTTCTGTGCATTTTCGATGGAAAACAGTGACAATTTTTTCATAAGATCTGTATTATCTGGAAGTCGCTTTTTTATTTGGGAACATATTTCCAAAGTAAAAGTTCTGCAATTTTCCTTAATGAGCATAATGTCTTCTATGTACATCGTTGAGGTGAAATGAGTAAAGTTGTAGGAAAATGTTGACACTCTGTTGGCATCATATATTTGTTAATATCAAAATCTGTTATTTTTTCCTTGCTTTCATTTGCTAAGATACCCGGATGCACTATCTTTTGTAAAAGTATTAGAAAACATTCCTTTAAGTCGTTATATAATTGCAACTTTTAAATAGTTTATTTAGTTTTTTAACAGGATTCAAAATATCTTTTAAGAAAATAAAATAAAGTTTGTTGTCATTGTTGAATAATTTTGATAAAGTTAAAGCAGTACGACATTTTTCTTGTGTGGAGGCCAATTTAAAATGGAGCTCTAATGCGTCCCACTGTTCCAAAATTTTTTCAATAGATCCGTACCTTGCTAACCATCTTGTACCACTTAGTTTGTCAAATTTTAAAGGGTTTTTACCAGCAAGCAATATATAAATTTTAGAATATTCGATTTGTCTTTTAGCGCTATGACAAAACCACATATTCGTTTCACGTATTATAACGGGTGGTTAAATTTCAAGGGCCGATGTTGATTTTGAATAAAACACAAACTATGTAGGGAATTATTGTAATTTTATTTTATTACGATATATTGGTATTACTCAATTATGTATGGAACAAAATATCGGCCAAATGGGTGCCGCGACCACGGCGGCACACCTCCATCCGATGGTCCAAATTTTCGATGACCCTGAGGCATAATAAAGGTTATATGCCGTTAATGTACCGAATTATCTCATCCTTTAGCTCTTGAATTGTTGCTGGCTTATCGACGTACACCTTTTCTTTCAAATAACCCCAAAGAAAAAAGTCCAACGGTGTTAAATCACATGATCTTGGCGGCCAATTGACATCGCCATTACGTGAGATAACACGGCCATTGAATTTGTTGCGCAAAAAAGCCATGGTTTCGTTAGCTGTGTGGCAAGTGCCATCGTCCTGCTGAAACCACATATCGTCCACATCCATATCTTCCAATTCGGGCCATAAAAAGTTCGTTATCATCTCACGATAGCGAACACCATTCACAGTAACTGCCTGACCAGCCTCATTTTGGAAAAAATACGGGCCTATGATGCCGCCTGCCCACAAACCGCACCAAACAGTCACTCTTTATGGGGGCATTGGTTTTTGGAGAATCACTCTTGGATTCTCATTCACCCAAATGCGGCAATTCTGTTTATTGACGAATCCACTGAGGTGAAAATGTGCCTCATCACTGAAGATGATTTTCTTCGAAAATTGATCATCCACTGTTGCCATTTCTTGCCACCATTCTGCCCATTCACGACGTTTGGAATGGTCAATAGGCTTTAGTTCTTGAGCCAATTGCACCTTGTAAGCGTGTAAATGCAAGTCTTTATGCATAATGTTCATCAACGACGAGCGTGAGAGGTGCAATTGTTGGGCACGACGACGAGTTGAGGTGGACGGCTCTTCAGCCACACTATCGCGAACAGCAGCAATATTTTCTGCAGTACGAGCTGTACGAGCATGCACTGGTGTTCTCACATCTTCTACAGACCCGGTTTGCTCGAATTTTTCCACGATTTTTGCGATTGGACGCACATTTGGACGATCAAATTGACCAAAAAAATCACGAAGTGCACGATATGCATTTTGATTTGAACGCCCATTTTCATAATAAGTCTGGATAACTTTAAAACGTTGTTGGATTGTGTATCTCTCCATGGTTCAAATTGAGTAAGTCTGAAATAGAGAAATGTCAAATAAAATTCGGAAAAAAGCTTGGCGTTTAGGTGTCGTTCACATTCAACATCGGCCCTTACAATTTAACCACCCTTTATATTGAACTTCAGAAGGCAATTTTTTTCATAGAATTTTCACACGCTAGATGTAACGAATGTCATACGCACTTTACTGTTATCAAGTGTGCCACAATTTCTTGCAATCTACTACTTAATGAATTGTAGTTGCCTACCATTACATTAGCACCATATACACCTATTCCCAATAACCTCTGTATGATTGTTTATTCCATCTATTTCCAACATATTTACTATTGATTTGGTTATCACTTCAGCAGTGCCACTCTCAACCTGTACCACTCTATACAACACTGTCATTACTGAAGCCTTTTCCATACAAAAATACTTAATCATAACACAAAGCAATTTTCTGTTATCAACTGATGTACTTTCATCAATAATTAGCGAATAATAATTATCTGCTAAATCTTCTATGAGTTTTTGAAAAAATGCTGGACCAAAACGTTTTTTATTAACGCAGTACATTTTGTCCGATGGAGTTGAATATTTTGGAGAGTTTCAGATTGTTTGCTTAGTTGTTTAGTTAAACAACCGAGGTGGTCAATGCTGCTGATGGAACAGTGCTCTGCAATAAATACTGCAATTTTGAGCTCTGCAATCTTTCTTTCTTTTGTAAGAGACGGCTTGAGAAAGTTTGTTACGGTTACATGTATTTCTTTTATTTGGAATGCAAATCCAATATGTTTTTTCGTATTTTGGTGTGCAATATTTGCATAAAGCTTTGTAGTTGTCTCCCTGGACAGGTGCTAACCAATCTAAAATTTTATTTTACATTTATTGTGTTTAAAATTTTATATAAAAATACAATACCTTTAAACTGCTGATCTGCTTCCCACTCCTTTTTATATTTTTCTTTATATATGGCAATAAATTGTAAAGATGATTTTAATTTAATTTTTATTATTAATTAGTTACTAAAATACTAAAAAACGGGACATCACGAACAGAATTTCGGTATAAATAATCAAATAATTAATAAAAATATAATATACAATAAACGACCACAAAACTTAAGTCAAGTTTAACTTAAAGCTAATATCACATTAATAATATGTGTTATTATTAATTAATAATAAAAATTAATATCCAATGATAAAAAACATCAAAGCTATTATTTAGAACGAGACCCCTGAAGAAGTTCGAATAAAACTAACGAAACGTTGGGTAAATAAAATAAAAATCGAACAAGTTTTTTATTTACGTTTGGAAACAAACATTTGACCAAATTAGCCTGAAGGAAACTCCTTAAAAATTATAAAAATGCCTTTTGTTCTTGCCTTGTTGTAATTGTTGTAGCAATGCTGTCACCTGGTATTTAATTTCACCATGGTGTGAATGTTTTTAGTTTGTTCATGTGGCATTAAATTATTTCGTTGCTTGAAGTATAACGACCAGGGTTGCCAATATTTTTTTTCGCAATTTCCCGTCAAATTGGGGTTTAAAAATCGCCAGAAATCGCTAAATAATTATTTTTACAAAAGCGTCAGAAAACCGTCAAATAAATAATTTTAAAAATTTGAATTTACGTTAAACAAAAATAGCTGATAATTTAAAATGTAAATTAATTACACATAAGTATGTATTTTTATTCAATTGTTTTTAATCATTTACAAACAAAATTAGGTATTTCCAAAAATATAGTGCGAGTCTTCAGCATTTTGTGTATAAGGCCATTGTACCTACTTCGCTTAGAACAGATTTTGGAAATTTATAATCAAAACTACATTTATTCTCAAGTTTGAGACTGTATCTCTAATTAAAATTGAATTCGGTTAAAAAAATGAAATAGCAAAAATGTATTAAATCAAAATTTAATAAATTGCTTTTTAAAACTTTTTAAAGAAATTATGTATGTATATTCCCAGTAAAAAAATTTTTTGAAGCATTTAAGAGAAAAAGCGCATAATCGAGCGCTTCAATAAAAGCGCTATTTTGAAGCAGTAAATGCGTACGAACAAAATAGACAAGAAAGATGCTTTTTTAGTGCTAACAACGAAGAAGGTTTTAAAGTGAAAACCAAAACTGAAATTATAACCTATAGATTTACGTATGACAACGAAAGTCAATTACAAAACGAATATCGCGCTTCTCAGTGACTATGAATTTTTCTTAAGCAAAAACATTCAGATAGAATTAAAAAACACTTTAGGAAAGTGCTTTATTTGCATGTTTGATTAGGTTGAAAGAAGCGCTTATTGTCAGCAGAAAGTAGTTCCCAAACCGGGAACACCTCATACAAAAATCATGCATCCCATCAGCAGGTTTAAAGCGATTTGAGGTATGAATTCATACATAAAAGCTGCTCCTTTTGGAGCACATTTATTACTGGGTTTTTTTTTTAATTTATTTAGCTTTTTGAGAATTCTTAAAATATTTTAATAAAAAATGTATATAAATTTAAATGTTTGCGTTAGAAGTAAATTTAACTTACTCGAAGCATATCATTGAATGTACTGGTATTAGTCTGTTTCGTAGTTTGGTTTTAACTAGGTTGAGTTACTAGTTAAGTTATACCATATAATTCAACCTTGGAAAAAAACGCTAAAGCGCTGTAAAAACTCCAGATTTCACGCTAACCGCTAAAAAGCATTTTTTCCCGCAATTGGCATGGCAAAAACGTCAAATTGGCAACAATGATAACGACATAACAAAAAGTTAATGTAAAATAGCAAACAGTAATAAGAAATCAGTAAACAAACAGCAATGCACATTTTTATTATTGTCGAGTAAAAGCATTGCAAAAGCAATGAATTTGCGAATGGTCTCTTTCTGTTCTCTGGTGTATACCAACGTATTTAACTTCAGATTGTTGTGTTATTGATTGATGAATAGGATAGCAGAGCGTGAATCTCAACGCCATGTAAAGGTCCCACATAACCTTTCAAATATATGATTTTGTATTTGAATTGCAGAAAATTATTAAAAGAAATAATATTCTAAAAGGCTTTTTCTAATTAAAAATAAATAAGAAAACACCCAGAGTTTTTGGCGGGAATCGAACCCGCAATCCTCTGAATGATAGCCCGGTACACCATCGGCTGACACAATCGAAAGAATAATTTTAATAATAACCATTGTGCCAGCTTTGTTGACAATGTCGTTAAACAGTCGCCAAAATAGTAGACAAAAGTGGTGACTTGGAGACACTTATCTACAGGTTTTCTTCAGGGTATTTTAATTAATTATATTATTCAATACATACTTTTATTATAATTTAATACAATAGGTTTATAATGGAAATATTTTAAAGCAACTTTTTAGGAAATATTAGTAATTTCATTTATAAGAAGTGAAACATTCTGATTTATTGTTAATCTTTTATTATAAATAGTACTAATATTATATAAACTCAATAAAAACAGAAAAATCAGTATGAAATTATAAATAAAAGAGATTCTTGAGAGTTTTTTTACTGAGCATTGTCCACTAATGTATTTCCTTCTATGTAGAACAAGATAGTGCAAATTTTGCAATACTTTTTTTTTTGTAAAATGTTTTGTGTTGATATTGATATGTTTTTCGGAAGTTGTTCTTATATGGGAGTTATCGCCGTAAATGGGCATACAATTCGGTACGACGACTTTTATATACATACATGTACATATATTAGGATTATTGATATCGAATTTAAATCGCCGATCATCATACAATTTTCTACGACAATTTTTAATTACAAACATATGAGTATTATTTGTCTTGAATTTTAATATGTTTCTTTTTATAACAGATTCATGCGTACTTAAGTGATTTTTGGAAATGGAATTTATATGAGAACAATGATTAAATATGGACCGATATTCACAAAATCTGGTAGATAGATTTTTATATAAGTATGTATGTGGACTATTAATGACAATATTGAATTTGAGAACGATGTGTGCATTTGATATATGCGTGTTGTGATTTGTATATGCATGTGGCCTATTCATCTAAATTTCTAAAGTAATAACTGTTCTTATAATAGATTTATTCATATTTAAGTGATTTTCGGAATTTGACTTTATATAGGGGTTATGGTCAAATACGTACCAAACAAAATTCGCTTTTGTGATATCTCTTTATTTGAAACTAATATCTTGTAGTGTGTGCAAATTGGAGTTTCAACCAAGAAAATAGAACATCTGAAAAGTAAACGATTAATACTTGAGTCACATGCAATAAATGAAATGCGCTCAATAATAGTATGTATTTAAAATTTATGAGAGCCCGGTACAATCATGCTAAAGGGGTTTAAGAACCATAGTTGTAAATTGTACACTCAAAAAAATAATGAACTAGAAGTTAGGAAATTTTACTTATTTTGAGGACGTAATGGTTGTCGTATGGCGCCAAAGACAAATTTTATTACAAGTCAGTAAAAAATTTCCTTAATATTGGGGAAAAAAATTTACTTAATATTAGTCCGAAATTCCTACTTTTATACAAAATTTTCCTAAATTATAGTAAATTTTAACTAGAATAGTGGAAAAAATTTTTACACTAGTTTATAAATTATCTGAAACATTCCTTCATTTTAGTTAATATTTACAAGAATATAGTTCAGATAAATTTGAGAGAACAATAAAAATTAGGACATTTTTCGTCTATTTTAGTTAAAAAGACAAATCTTTTTTATTTAATATTATGACAACATGTAACAGTTCTGAGTAAAAATTTACTTCGATTTAATAAATATGTTAATTTTTCCCCCAAAATTGGATACAATATATGTAAAAAGAATACATTTAAGCCTTAAAACAAGGAAAAAAATCTGCAAATAAGAACTGAAATTGAGTAAGCGAATCCACCCCAGTAGAAAAAAATTAACTAAAATTAACGAAAAAAAAATACTAAAACAGAGTAAATTACTCCCAGAAAATAGGATGAAATGTACTGTAACTTATTACATACATTTACATTAATAAAATAAAAAATATGTTACTAGCTCGTACATTTATTCCTCATTTTAAGGAAGAAATGTACCAAGTAGTAACCTATTTTTTCTAGCTTACTAGAATAAAAGTACTTAAATACAATTACATTTTTTCCAATTTAGGAGTTATATATTTACTTAATTTTAATAGGTTCTTTAAAAGGGTTATTTATTATTAAAATATTTTACAATGTAAGAATAACAAAAAAAGTATTTAAAATTTAGATTAATATTTGATTTAATTATAGTTTTGAAGATATATTTTTAAATTACATAGAATATTTTTACATAATATAAATTTAATTTAATTTTTTTATATAAAAAGTATTTTATTTATTTATGAAAATATTTAAGGTGTCACTTTTTAAAATCTGTAAATATATTTTTAAAAATAAAGCAATGTAAATTCATTTTTTGAATTTCTTAAAAATATAAATAATTCCATACATTAAATTTATATCTCATAAAATATACATATACTCAAATAATATTTTGTTTAGGATGGATAAATATAGTACATTTGCTGTAAAAAAGTTTAAAATATGTAAATTTAATTTAAAAATTTAAATTTTAGTAATAAATATGTAAGTATATCTTACCAAGTATGTATTTGAATTCAAATAGTTTGTATATCAGTCAAAATGGTTGATAGAGCTGTACATCTTTCATTGTTTTCTACACTTACTTCATAAAAATACTCCTGTATGAAAATCCAAATTAATTTGCAGTTTTCTGGATATTCAATATTAATAGTATTGAAGATTTTAAATGACAAATCCACACACGATTTAATATTATCCAGCTTGTAAAAAATGCTCCCAAAATATACATAAAACTCATAAAAATTAAAAACTGAGGATCCAATTGCGCAAATAAATGGTTGTAAAGTTTTTTTTTGATGAAAATATTCATCAACTAAAAGTTTAATTTGTGTATTATGTTCGGAATTGTTAGAAGCGCATAACAAAAATGATTTTTTTGAATCTTCAACAGAAGCCTTTTGGTATTTTTTTCTTTTTTTTTATAAATTATAATACATTTTCTTGAAGCTTGAATAAGGGGGTAAATAAATATTAAAAAATAAAAAACTGATATTGAAAATGAAATGTAAATGAAATCACTAACAAAAGTGACTTTTATCAACAACAACAAAAAAAAATAACAAACAAAATGAAATTTGAATTTTACAAATCATCATCATCTTCCTCCAGTATACATTCTATTAATAACTCTATACAATGTAATAATATCTGGGTTTGCTCTTGCAAAGAAATAATCAATCCTATTATTAAGTCCTTTTCAAAATTCATTTTACTTTTTAAAAGCGGCGTTGCTTTTGTTTATTTTGTCAACTTAAATTATGGTAGATGTTAGATGTTGCAAGTGTGAATGCATGTTTCACATTTTCAACATCTTCCATGCGTTCCTCCTACATTTAGGAGGGTCAGGTCTGAAAAGACTATAAATGAAAGTTAAAATAAGTACTTTTGATTAAACTTAAAGAAATAGAGATGTTACATACTTTTAGTTTCAAAGAAATTGTATTTTCATTTTATACGTACATATATACATTTGTATAAAAAGTCAGCAAGTATAGCAATGCATTATTTAATTAAATATTCATCATGGCTTAAGTAATCTTTATCTAAATAATTGGTGCTTAAGATCAAAACCCAATCTCAAACCATTCTTAAAACGTGACAAAACTTTCTTTTCATACGAGCTTTTCAACTATACACATCGTTTACATGTTTTTATGTAATTTTAATAATTAACCAAAAGTTTTGATGTTGTTTTTAAGAAACTTTTCAAAATATATAAAAAAAAAACTAAATTCATTTGGCATATTTATAACAGCAGATTTATTCTTGTTTAAAATTGAAATATCTTGTCTTTTGATAAATCGGTTGCTTACCAAAAATTGTCCAATTTTATTACAAACGGATTCTGAAGATGCAATTTGTAGTCTCACCAAAATATCAGGATTTTTCATATTTTTTCTGGAAAGTCCAGAGGAGTTGAAGTTGTGCAGAAAACTTTAAGCAAAATACATATGTAAATTACATTATATGTGGATATATGATGGGGATATTCCTCATCTGAATTTGTTTATAATATTGACTGGTAAGCGTCTTAGAAAATATAAATTTAAATTACAGCAAATTTACAACAAATTGTTTTTATATATACCTACATATGTCTGTAGGTTTATCAAAGGTTTTACTGCACCAAATTAAAACCAGTCAAGAAATTAATAAAATTGTTAACAAAAAACACAACTTGCATATGCTAATTACATAAAATGTTTTTACTCTTCAAAGTAATAAAACAAAAAAAGCAGATAAGTGATAAACCTAACAGCGGTTTCATTTATAATGTACAGTGACGATCAAAATTGATTCAATCAACTAAAATTTTAAAAATTTGCTTTAAAAAACACCTTAGAATCAAAATGTTGCTCAACTTAAGCTAAAATAAAGAGAAATTGAAAATTTTATAAACTAATTATGTTTAAACATTTAAATTTTAACAAAATGTAAATTCACTACTTATACTACACAATTTTTTCTATTATAAAACTAAATTCTGAACTAAATAAGATTTGTACTTACAACTTAAAAACTTACAACTTAAAAACGTGCTCACACAAAAATTAATAGTTTGTCTTTAAAAAAAATTGTAAAACTACACAAAATTGTAAAATAGTTTATATAAACCATTAATTAAATTTAATAAAAGGTAATGTTGTAAAAATATTATAATTTTTCCTTTTGATATTTATTTCAATAAATACGTATTTCTCTCACAGACGTATTTTCCTAATAATTGCTGAATTGGCAGATTTTTAATTTCTCATGTAATGACCCACCACTGTATTTTTTCCCACGATATCAGCTTACAATCAAGCTAATCGATTTGCGATCTCAATTACTTAATTGAAAAAGAAAAATTTACATAAGAAAAAATCCTGAAATTAAAACCGCAAATAAATTCAAAAGTGCCTAAATAAAAGATTAGAAAATAAAAATATAAAACAAAATTCTACATAACCTCTCATCCAAGTCCAAACGACATATTCTCCGGCATCCGGCTACCATATCATGCTGCTTGAGTCTCCGTAAGAAGTTTCCAGACATTCCTATCAACAACAGAAGCTAATTTTTATATTTTTAGTATTGTTGGTAAACGTAAATAAGTTCATTTAAAATACATTATTTTGTGCAGTTATTATTCGTACTCGGATGTTTAACTAATAACACTAATGCCAAATAATACTATTAGTTCCCGGCAAAAATACTTAAATTTAAACTTAAAATGCTTCCAAACAAGGCATAAGTACCATTGGGAATTCTTTCAAAATTCGTTTTTTGATTAAATCTAAATGTAAATGTGTTGTGTCTTATATCTAATATTGCACCCGAAAAAAAAGAAAATGTATTTTAAAATACTAATTGATCTAAATTTAAATATTAAATGTAAATTTATCTAAAGGGTGGTTAAATTGTAAGCGCCGATGTTGAATGTGAACCACACCTAAACGCCAAGCTTTTTCCGAATTTTATTTGACATTTCTCTATTTCAGACTTACTCAATTTGAACCATGGAGAGATACACAATCCAACAACGTGTTAAAGTTATCCAGACTTATTATGAAAATGGGCGTTCAAATCAAAATGCATATCGTGCATATCGAAGAAAATCATCTTCAGTGATGAGGCACATTTTCACCTCAGTGGATTCGTCAATAAACAGAATTGCCGCATTTGGGCGAATGAAAATCCAAGAGTGATTGTCGAAAAACCAATGCACCCACAAAGAGTGACTGTTTGGTGCGGTTTATGGGCTGGCGGCATCATCGGGCCATATTTTTTCCAAAATGAGGCCGGTCAGGCAGTTACTGTGAATGGTGTTCGCTATCGTGAGATGATAACGAACTTTTTATGGCCCGAATTGGAAGATATGGATGTGGACGATATGTGGTTTCAGCAGGACGATGCCACTTGCCACACAGCTAACGAAACAATGGCTCTTTTGCGCAACAAATTCAATGGCCGTGTTATCTCAGGTAATGGCGATGTCAATTGGCCGCCATGTGATTTGACACCGTTGGACTTTTTTCTTTGGGGTTATTTGAAAGAAAAGGTGTACGTCGATAAGCCAGCAACAATTCA
This sequence comes from Bellardia bayeri, assembly GCA_950370525.1. Taxonomy (NCBI): domain Eukaryota; kingdom Metazoa; phylum Arthropoda; class Insecta; order Diptera; family Calliphoridae; genus Bellardia; species Bellardia bayeri. The sequence goes on along the minus strand of OX493268.1, from coordinate 39,997,026 downwards.
AGAGCTAAAGGATGAGATAATTCGGCACATTAACGGCACTAAAAACAAACATAATGCGCAATTCTTCTTTCACCACATTTACTTCTTCAACATATCCCCTTTCCAAAGAAAGTAACGCAAGTATATATAGGCATATTAATTGCCTGGGTGTTACTTCACTTTAAAAAAATAGTAATTTGTAAGGAAACCCTAATAATTGCAAAGCATAGATACGTGTTTTAACCTATGTCAGCCAGCAACCATCAACAGTTTGAAAAGGCCTCTTCGTCCAGCAATTGCCGATACATATATTTCTATAATTGGTGAGTTATTACCGGTTTTCTTCATATTAATGTTTTGGAATTATAATTAAATTTGTCCTTAATAATAATACAAGTACCCCTAAAAATGTGCATATAATTTTTTAAGATTTATAACTTTAACCTTAAATTTTGATCACACACTAATTTCATACCCTGATTAACGAGGGATGTCTGTTGTTAAATAATTTCTTTTGGTCTTCTTGTTCTTCATTATTTTTTTGCTTGTATATAAATGATGATACTCATAAAAGCCTAAAATAATTACGCTTATACTATTTTTATATTTTACGTTTACTACGTTTATTCATAAACTACATATTCACCACTAAAGGTGCTATCAGACGGGATGTATTTTTTTATAGGTTATGTCAAATGTATTTCATACATATGTACTTACTTTTGTTAACTCCTTTTCAATTTTTCAATAATAAATTTATGTAGTTTTTTATTTGTATTTTTGTTTTACTATTAGGTATAAATTATATTTATTAAAATTTCAATTAATTTTTGCCGCCACAAAGTTTTGGTTATAAAAAACAGCTGATGTCAGATGGTTTGTCACTGAAAATAGAACTCGTTCTAAATACAAAAATGTCATATGTATTGCACACAGAGAAATAACACATGATATTGTTTGCAGGTGTTCAGACTATATGTAAAAATTTGACATGCGAAAAATTGACAGTCCACATGACAAATACACACAATGTGAACACAGCTTTATATATTCTTAACATGTCGCGAAAAAAATAGTCCATTGAATTAAAATTTGCTTTTTATGTTTAAAAAAAATCATTAGTATTTAATCTTGTTTTTTTTTACCATTTTTCTAAATCATTCCATTAGAGTATGAACACATTTTGATTTATTTGGATATGAGTATACAATTTTTTATTCATTACTTTTGGCTAAAATAAATTTTGAATTGTTTATTATGGAACTATAAGTTATTTTTATTCTTACATAATGTGATTGGTTTAAAATAATAGAATTTTACTTAGGGATCTTAGATTATACAGAGGCGTTAAAACCCCAAAAACATCTAGGGGAGTTTTTACCATAAAATCCCATCAAATAAGAGATTGGAAAAAATAAGATTCAGTGGTTGTGTTGCGAAAAAATAGTATTTATTTATATTAAATTATGTTACATTACATCCATTATTCCAGCGACTGAATACACTTCCACCTAAAGAACGTTGTTGCTTGAATTCAAGTGTAAAAACAGGTTCGGTTCAACTTGAATCACACTGCTTTTCAAGGCTGGAATTGCACTGTAAAGGTACTGTTTTGTTCGACTGTATTCAATGGTTAATTTTGCTGGATTCGCTATTAAATTCAACTGTGTTTCAACCAAGGCTGCCAGGTACTTTTTTCATCCTCCCCAAATTAAAAAAAAATATTTCCCCAAAAAAGCCTCTGGTGTAAGAAAAATCCCCAAAGTAAACCCTCGTAAAAAATACACATTTTTTAACAGAATTTTTTTTTAATTTTTAAAGAGTTTTATACTGTGTTTCACAAAGAGATCATTTTTAACATAAGTTGTATTTTAAATACATAGTAGGTATATACACATGTACATAGTTAACATATTTTAAAAATCCATAACTCCAAAAACTTCAGAATCACCATCTTGTAAATCCGAAGAGCTTTCATCATACATATTCTTTGAATTAAATAAACTTAGCATATCTTTGGTTGGTTTAAATTGTTTGCAGCAGATTTGATTGATATTAAGATAAACTTGTATTCTCAATAACGCCTCCAAAAGCTCGTACTGCTCGTACTATTGCGAAGTTTAGTTTTTGTAAAATTCATGACTGAAAATACACGCTCCAGACACGCATGGTTATTGGAATCGAAAGCATATTAAGCACAGCCTACGCCAATTCTTTGTAGTGTCTTGTTCCAGCTGCATCATAAAAGTTGTAAACTTCTGGCCAAAATTCCATAAAATTAAGTGGGACATCATTCTCAAAATATTCATTAAAGTTGGTAAAAGGGAGTTTATTCCACATCTAAGGAAATAGTTGCATTCATGAATTAAAGAAAAATTTCTTTGACTGTAGTAAATTTTGACTGCGTTATTGTGTTAATACATTTTGAGATACCAAAGTATGTATTTATATTGTTTAAAAAACGTTAAGTTTCTCAGGTAAACGATTTATCATTTAAAACAAAAGTTTTTTAAGTACTGACACAAAAACTTACATGAATAAATAAGATAATCTTGTAAATATGCGCATGGAACTTATTTTTGTGTTATAAAAACATTAAATAAATACATTTCTTTGAATTCCCCAAAATATCCTCATTATTTCTTTAGTAACCCAAAAAAAAAAAAAAAACCCCAAACCCCAAGTCAAAATTTTTGTGCGCTTCAGCAACAAAAAAGACCCTAAATTTGGGGTCAAAGCCCCAAATCTGGCAGCCCTGGTTTCAACTGTAATTCAACACTGGAAATAGGAAATTGTGACTGGATTTCAAATGTAATTCCACTTGAATTTCAGCCAAAATGCTTATTGGGAATGCTATAAACATATGTACATATACTCGCAACAGTTAGGTATAGCATTTGTGTATGTAATTGTCATTACTTTTGAAAAAATTTATGGATCTCTGAAGAAGAATCCTTAAGAAAATCCGTGGAGTCTCTTCTCACTACAAAAGCCGAAATACGGCGCCGTTCCTGTTCGCCCAATATAGTTATCTCATCCGATGAGAAATCATCATCTTCATTAAATAGTGCAGTCAAACCAAAAAAACAAGTAGGCATGGATAAGTACATCACCGTTCTCAAGCGACAGAGGAGCCCGACATCTCCTCAAATGTCTTCCAATTCTAAAGTTCCTAAGACCGTCAGCAGTGATAAGCCAAATGATCAAAACAGATTTGCTCTACTTCAGACGGATGACCCAGAAATACCGAAAAAGACGTTTAAGCCACCACCAATTTACCTGAGAGAGCCCACTTCCAATAAACTGGTACAAGGAATTGTTGCTGTAATAGGTGAGAACATGTTTAGCGTAACCTCAATTAAACATGGAAAAATCAGCGAGACAAAGATCCAAGTGAATAGGGAAGATGATTTTCGAAAATTGTCCAACCAGTTGGAGAGGGAGACCAGGGATTTCTATACCTATCAGCTCAAAAGCGCAAAAGGACTCCAAGTCGTTCTAAAGGGTATAGACCCATGTGTTGATCCTGCGGAGATAAAGAACGGATTAATGGACAAAGGGTTCAAAATCAAGAGCGTAGTGAATATTAGAAACCGTGAAAAGATTCCTCAGCCCATGTTCAGGGTAGAATTGGAACCTGGAGATGTTGCCTTAAAGAAAAACGAGTCCCATCCAATTTACAATCTTATTTATCTTCTGCATCGTAGAATTACCGTGGAGGAACCGCATAAGCGTGTTGGACCCGTCCAGTGTCTTAATTGTCAAGAATTTGGTCACACCAAAGCGTATTGTAAATTGCCGTCTGTTTGTGTTGCATGTGGGGAACTACATGCAACTGCTCAATGTAATAAGTCCAAAACGGACGTAAAAATAAAAAAATGCAGTAACTGTGGAGGAAATCATACCGCTAATTATAGAGGTTGTCCAGTTTATACTTATTTGAAGGGCATAAGGACCAATAAGTCGCCAGTATTACCTGACCATCCTCAACAACCTAATTTCACGTCGAGTAAGAATTTTCCTCAAATTGTACGACCAACTACTCACGTAAACGCTCCTAATTCTAGACAAGTTTCTTACGCAAACGTGGTCAAATCTAATATGCCATTTTTAACATCATTAAATATACTTGTAGTCCTTTGCAGAATAGGCATCTCTTCATGGCATTATTTGTAGCTTTAGTTAGCCTAAAATCATTGGCATTTCGTAGATGGATGTTTGTATTTCGTTGGCATACATACATATATTAATTGTTCCGTTAGGTATTCTGGTGCGCCCCCTATCTTCACTTTGAATATAAATGTCAATGTATTAAGTTGAGGTCTTTATCTGATATTTAACCATTTTAGTGTTTCTTACAAAAACTGAATTATCTTATCGCTTTGTTTTGTAGCTTCTGCAGACTCTCTATATCTGGATTTGTGCAACATGTATATATTATTGTCGAACCAAATTCAAAGTGTGGTTTTATCCAAGTGTTAAATATATTTATAGCACTTATCGTCGAAACTTTACTTCTTATTCTTCTAAAAAAAAAAAACCATTTTTTCTAATTTGTTTGCAAATATGCTCTAAATGATTTTTTGAGGTTCATATTTTTAGAAACCTGAGTATTTTATTTTGTTCACTTTTTCGATTGTAGTGTCATTTATTTTAAAATTAAAATTATTATTCATGTTTAATTGCATTATTTTTTTATTAATATTTATAATCAGCCCTATCGTGAATAAAAATTCTACATGAAATTTGTTCCCTTTTATTTTTTTAACATTGAATTTTAATAGGAAAAATGTCTCCACAGCAGGGGAAACTGGGTAAAAACGTTGTTTAATAGGTTTGGACTCGCCCACATCGATTTCATGCTTAATAAGTTTTGTTCTGCCCAGTCCCTGCTGGTCGGAATTTGGAAACAACGCTATAATCGAGTCCAATTGTTGCTGTTGGATAGTCGATAATGGATAAGATATTTCATCTGACTTTTGTTCAGATTCTTCTTTGTTACCGAATACCATATCGGACTTTTTATTTAAATTTTCAGACAGATGACATTGCTTTACTATTGACATATCTACCAGATCTACAGACTCCACAACATTGGGAATAAGATTAAATGCCTTACAAAAATCAATTCCTAATATAAGACTTTGAGTTATGCTTGGAATAATAAAAAGTTTAAGATTTCGCACTTCATTTTTAAAACTAATATCCACTTCTAACCAACCTGTAACCGGCTGTGAATTTCCGTCTGCAGTTTTCACAAATGATCGACATTTATGGTAATTTGGAAATGAGGTGAAATTTGTTTTAGCCAAATCTGATCCAATGCAACATATGTTAGCACCAGTATCCAGCAGACCATACTCAGTAAAATTTAAAAAGTTGACTTTTGCATAAAAACGTTTGTCAGTTGGGTGATTGACTATTGTAGATATTAAAAATTTGCTACACATTTTACGCATTCTAAAATAAAAACGAAGACGAATTGTTGATCGCTTAGGTTTGGGCTTTACAATAGAGGCTACTGAAGTATTTTGAAATATCTCATTTCGTTTTCTTATATAATTTTGCAATCTTTCGTGATATGGCAAGTGTGGGTATATAATTTTTGAAATATCTATTTTTTCATGTTTATTAACATTATTTTTTTGAATTTTCAAGGTCAAATTATTGTTTACTTTCATATCCGGTTTTAATAGTGTCTTTTCAGGGTGGTTTATTTTATCAGAATCAGTTGGTATAGAACTGATTGCATTTTCACAAGTTATGGTTACTTTTCCGGCTGTTTTGGGTCCGGAAACCTGTAGTTTTTTGACAAATTAATTTTTTTATTGGAACACTTTGGGCATTGTGTTCTTAGCGCCACAACCATAGCAAAAGATGGAGCGCTCTTTTAAATAATCGTCCCAAAAGTGATCAGGCTCTAACTATCCAACATCTAACTATCCGGTCAGAACTTTGAACTGCGTTAACTTCTGCTCGACTAGCCTCATTTAAATAGTTTGTACTATCAAAGCTATCAGACACACTTACTTCGGCAATATGCCTACGTGTTACCATAGGATTTTGTGAACGAAAAGCTAGATTTCTACGCACATGTTCTTCACTTAAAAAGGTCTCACGCATTTGCACAAGTTTACGCAAGTGGGGGATTGAATGTACTGGTATATATAGTATTTCTTGACGTATATCAGGGCGTAAATTGCGTGTCAAGATTTCAATTAATTCCATTTCTGGAATTTGAGATGGTAACCTATCCATTATGGAAGAAATTGCATCAAAATAGGAGTCAAACGTTTCTCCAGGTTTTTGTTTGCGATTTCGTAGTTCTTCTTTAATATCGTAAGACGATTTAAAGTCTCTATATGGGCACTGAATAGCCTCGCAAAAATCATTTCAATTAATACTTCCGACACTCTTATGGTAGCGCCAATACCAATCTTTGGCCTTGCCACTTAAAATTATATTTAAATTTTTACATATTGGTGTAAAATTGCCATTAAAATGATCATTCGTAAGTGACCGTACTCTATAAAGAAACTCTTCAATATTCAGATCTGAACATGAGCCATCAAATCTAAGATTCCATTTCTGAATGATCGAGGTGACTTTTTCAGTATTCATGTTAAAACTATTAAAACTTTGTGAACCTGAGTTAAGATTACTATTCAAGGGCTGATTTACAGTATTATAGGCATTGTCATTTCTACGATATGATTCTCGGTTTGGATTAAAATTATCAAAGTTTTGATTATATAACAAATTAACATTCTGTTGTCTTTCATTAAGATGTGAATTCAAATTGGGATTAATGGGAAAATGTTGACTTGGTAATATATTCAAATTAGTAAGTAATTTTGTCAGAGTATTCTCTATCACATTATTCAACTGATCGCTATCTATTGTATTTCTCTGCCTGCGATTATTTCTTGTTGAGGTTTGTCGGTTATTTAAATTTTGCGAATGGGATGGTGTTGGATGAAAAGTTTCCGCTGGTATTCTGGCTTGATCTTCATCATTATCACCAGTACTAGATTCCAACAATGAACGTTGATTATCTTGAATAAAGTTTCTACTTTGACTACGAGTCGTAGGTCTCCCTACCAAAGCTCCTCGAGGACGACCTCGTGTTGCCGGTTTTGGAAAATTGTTGCAACTATTGAAATTATGATTCTTTAAATTAGACAGATCGCAAGGAAGTTTACACGTAGGGCATTCAGCCGTGGTTGATAAAAATTGTTCGATACAGGATCTATGAAAACTATGGTTACAATTTGTAATTATCATACACTCTTGATTTTCTAGCATTATTTTATTACAAATGGGGCAAAGTGACTCCTGACTTAAAGCTGGAGCTTCTGAAGGTGGTGGCGTTCTTGATAAAGACATTTTTGTATATATTTATATAAAAATAAAAATTTTTTATAAATATTTGCAAATAAAATTATTTTATTAAAAGTTTTAATAGGCAGTATTGTACAAGTAGGTGATTAAAATAGAGGTAAATATATTAAACAATACGATTAGGAAATAAAACTTGGCTATTTAATTGAATGTATGCATTGAATTGTTATCGTAAAATTACACACCAGAAAAAAAACGAATTAAATTTTGATATGATCGTTATTCTTATTAAGATAGGACATAAATTTGCCTTAGCAAAAAGTTATGTATTCACTGCCCAAAATAAGATACTGACACCTAGCCATTAAACAATATCAACAAAATATTTACATTCAACTTCAGATATAAGAAAATTTTACAAATTTCGCACATAAATCAACGAAAGGACTATCAGATAGCTCATCGGTCGATTCTACTCGATTGACAATTTCAAGTAATCGAAAATCCAGAAGAGGTCTAAAAGTTATTCGCTGAGATATCCCAGAAAATTCGTATTGTTTTATTTTATCATATTAAAATGGAATCTACATTAAAAAAAAAAATCGGAACCGAAAGCAAAGTTATGGGTTTACCACTTTCGGCCCCACGTTGGGCGCCATTTACTACTGTAATGAACACGTTGATTAATGGAATTATACCTCACCTTTTGACAAAGAAAGAATTCCGAAACTTTGGCAAGAGCAGGACTCCCTTTTTAGTCAGATATTAAAATTATGAGCAACTTTTAATGGACCGACTGACCATACAAATCAAAACATTTGCCCGTATATGGTCTTATGAAGAAAAGCAAAAATAAAACGTATTGTATATTTTACCAAAATAAAAGGTTCTTCAAGATGGTCAAGAAGAACTGGTCTCATCACCCTCCCAATTCCTATGCTCTAAAGATCTGTAATTTTATTAGAGCCCCGTTAGAAAACATTTTATATCATCTTAAGAAAACACAAGAAAAAAATACTTTTATCCAGACATCTTTAATTTTAGAAAAAATTCATTTAAAAGAAAGTATAAGTTTTACAATTACTTGGTAATGCATTAAGCAAGCTATCATACAATAGTTAATAAAAGTTTATATAACCTGTGAGCCTAGGTTAGTTTAGCAAAAAAATAACAAAATATGAAATTTAAATAAATTATAATGAAATTTGAAATTTTAATAAATCATAAAGATTTTGTAAAAAGACTTAAATTATATGTAATAAAAAAAAACAAAAAGATAATTCTTGAAAGTGGGAGCATTTAACATTTTATAACCAATACCGATTTTTGTTGGCGTACACAATTACTTATTTTGTTAGATTTGATAATTTAAATTGGTAATGGTAGAATTTATATCACCAAGATATGTTGATAATGTAGAAATAAAAGAAAACGAAAAAAAATCAAACGAAAACAAAACAAAAGTTTTGATTTAAAAGATAAATTGTTTGTTTGGGGATATATATGCAAGTGTTATATGTATGTATACATGTACATATTTACATTAAAAAAAAACTTAAGAAATTATTTATGTTTGTACGAATGTAAATACAAATATTGCAAATAGAGCTGCATGTATGAAACAATTGAGTGAAATGATCAGTTTTGTTTCAAACAGGTATGCACTAATTTTGTTTTATATATTTGTTGTACTCACCAGTTGCGATGTTCGATGACGTGAAGGCCTCCAAGAGATCGATGGGTGATTGGTGTTGTTGCTGTAATTCTTTAATATTATTAAGGCAGATCAGGTCTTTTTTTTCGAAATTTGATTTTATGAAATTATTGAAATAAAGTCAACTGTTATCATGCTCTCACTTGGTACATACAAATTTGTTGAAATATAAATTTATAAAGAAAAAGTCAAATTAGAAGAAGTTACCTAAATGTAACCTCGTTATTTGTTATTGATAATCTTTTTTTAACTTTAGAGAAATTTAATAAATTTATTATTATTAGACTCTTTTAATAACATGTTAGTTTGTATCTTTGAACATTTAAAGCAAAAATGGGCTTTTAATGGTGCAATATTGAAATTTAGAAAATGAAAGTTAGAAAATAAATGAAAAAAAAAATATTGAAACTTAAATTATGTATTTAAAATCTAAGATGGTTGTAAGAAATATTCATGAGTTTTGATAGCAAAAAAAAATAGTTTGTTGAAAAAGAGCAGGTTCTTTTAATAAAGTTTCTTTCATAATGTGGGTACAATTAACCAAGATTTGGAGTTATTCGGATAAGGTATACTTATTAGTTTTGGTATCTAAAGTGGACGTGTGTTGAGTAATTGTGTGAGAGAACAATTATGAGTAGATCCAACGGTGGTGTACGACAACTCGCTTGTTCTTTCTTCATCCAGATGTTCAAAGCAAAATCGGTGTTGATGTCTCATAAAATCCAGTTGCTATAGTAGTTAGATTTAATTGTTACACAGAAAACAGTAACTACTTTGTGGCGTAATCTTTCAATTACTGATATCTCCCAGAATTTACAATTATTAATCCACGGGGTTGATTATTCCAAATTGTTCACAATATGGTGATGAATAAACTTTGGTACTACCAAAAGTGAAGGTGTGTCTTCGATTCAAAGAATTTATCAAAAATCTGTCGTAATTTCCAATACCACGGTTTGTGTTAAAACAAGTGCTCGAGATTTTTTTTGAAATTATTAGGTGATGTTTAAAATTTTTTTAGATTTTATGAATTATTTAATTTTAATAGAACTTTTCAGATCCACGATCTTCAACAAAATGAACGAGAGCCGGATACTGATCTCTCGAAAAATGTGTTTTTTCTTGTCAAATGCTTGAACGATGGAATGCTTGAAAAGTTTCGTTAAAATTTCATGTGGCATCTTTAAATAGATTGTGAATACATCTGTACAGATGTTGGTCAAAAACAAAATTGTGAATTACAGTGACAGGCAAAACTGTGTATAAGAAAAATTTTAAAAACTTCTATTATAATTGTTAAGTGTGATTAAATACAATATATAAATATAATTAATTTGTGAAAAGGAACATTTTAGCTAAACCGTACATTACAACTCCTAGCACGTAAAAAGAAAATATGATAATTCTCGAATTCTATTTCTCAAAAAACGGTGACTTAAATAGATGATATTTACAGATGGATCGTGGACAATGAAAATTGGGGTAGGGTAGAAAATGCATTCCAGTTTGCCAATTGTTCTAGTACTTTACAATAGTATTCTTTGAAAATTTGAAGTATTAGCCTGAAAGAATAAAACTTTTCTCGTAATTTTTCACGTTTTTTTTTTTTTTTGTAATCTCTTCACTTTTCGGGAAAAACTCCAGTTCTTAACGACGTATTTAACAGTAGCATCAAAATCGGTCCCGTAGCATTATTTGCTATTTTATTCAAATTTAACGCAGATTCTATCCTGAAATTTTGCATACTTTATTTGTATTATAGAGGGACAAGTCGTGTTGAAAATGGTAGGAATTGGTCTACGATTTCTCATAGTCCAGAATATGGCTTTATTGCACATAAGTGTCTATAGAAAAGCTGTATCGATACAAAATTACACAATAATAATTTTTTGCAAAGTGAAATCTCAAACAATATCAAATTGAAATTCAAGAAAATTTGATACTTGATAGCCCATATATAATGTCTACAACTGCATATAAATCTCCAATGAACATCAGCAGCAAGTTTGAATTCGACACAAATAGTCCACACATATATCGAAATATATACATATATGACCGTAAATGCGCATAGATCTCTTATCAAAATCACTATAAAGTTGGAATTCAATACAAATAATAATTCGCATATCATCGTACTGAATTTCTTGATGTTCGGTCTATAATAGGTCATAGTTCACTTATGAGGACCACTCATGAAAACTCAATAACCTACATAAACATCCATATCGAACCGAAATTTTACACAAATCACTTATAAGTATGTAATAGTTGTACTATTGAAAGTTGGACCATAATTGAGCATAGCTACATATAACACATACATTTTAACATTTCAATTAAATTCTTACCGGATGATTTATATAAATATTTCTTATCCCATTCGATTTGAGTGAAGTTTGGAATGTTTATATTCTTTGAAATAACTACCATCTACGTCACATCTCGCTTTGCAAAAGATAGTCATTTGAATATACTCGTACATACTCGCGTATGAATAATATTATAATCTACCTTCTTTGTGGTGAATTTTATTTGGATACTTACAAGCGATTTATGAACGTTAAAGCATATAAACCAATCTCCACAAAATATGGCTATAGGTTATACCGATTTCTATATGTACAAAACTTATTAATGGATCTCAACATTAAATTCTCCAAATATTTAAGTGCTTAATAGTTATTCCTGTGTCAAATAAAGTTCATCGGCTTTAAAGATTATATGACCATTTGATATACCTATATGAGCATAAACATACATACATAAATGTGATAATCGAATTATTTATAACCCCTAATAAGCTACATAACTAACAGGATCGCAAGTGTTGTTAACCTTCCCTGTAAATTCATATCAATTAGAGTTTTTCCTTTCTCTTAAAGTTATGTAAATGCATTAGACGATATAAGACTTAAATGTGTTGTTAACATGCACTTAAGCAGCACGTCGACCATCGTTTCGCTCTTGGAAAGCTGTCAGAATCAACAAACTTATGCGCTTGGCAAAGGTGTAAAAACTTCAATTTGCATAATTGATAAAGTTTATGCCACAACTAGAGTGTTGGTGATGATTTTTCACACTAAAACATTTTACACTTTTAATTCAACTTTTAACTATGGATTTTCTCATTCCCAGAACATCGCAAGGAAACTTTTCTCTGTGTTTTCAGTTTTTTATTTGAATGTAAAGGTAAAATTTCTTACACAACTGAAAATAAGACATTATTATCTTAAAATATTAACAACTGAATTTCTAAAGCAACGTTTTTTGGCGTAAATGGTATAAGGAGACCAGTTATTTCAGTGACATAGTTCCATGTATGAAGGCTTTAGGAATTTATTTTGATGATGGGCTTTCGTTTTCTCAACATATTAATTTCATATTTGAAGGACTGTGTTTGTATTGAGAACAACTTACAACACATGCCATAACTGACCTAGGAAAATTAGAAAACTAATTGGTCATTGACTTCTTATGGAAGTCAATGTACTGTACATACATATATGTATGTACAGTACAACTTTGACAGTCCGGACAAGCGCCAGTCCGGTAACTCCAATAATTCGGACGCTTCTACATTTCGGACAATTTAAAATTTTTACCTCAACAATCCGGACAATTTTTTTATACATGAATAAATATTAAAATTCGGGGGTTTCCCGTTTTTTACTCGCATGTTTTGTTATCCATACTTTGATTTACATTTTGCACTATCATTACTTCAGTTTCGGTTCATTCTTTCGCAAGCGTCTTTGTCTAATTCCATTCCAAGTGTCATGTTTTTAAATAACAAACGCAAATATAAACCACTAACCTTAAAGGAAAAGTGTGATATTTTATTTACAAAGTCTTGATGAGGAAAAACTAATAAGGCAGGTTGCCGAAAAATTGCATGTTCCTAAATCAACGATTTGCGGCATTAAAAAAATAAGGACAAGATAAAACAATTTATTTCGAATATTTTAATAATTTAATATAATATGTAATTAAATATTATAGTTTATGGTTTTTTAATAAATCATAGTACAATGCATGTACATATGTATAGTATATACAATTAAATTCACTTTGATTATTTCAATATTTTCACCTACTATAGTCCGGATAACTCGTTAATCCGACCGACCCTAAAACTATATGTGTCTGGATTGTCAAAGTTGCACTGTACATGAAATTGTTGTTCTTGAGACTAAATTTTCTTAGATAATTAATTTTTTTCCAAAATGTATTACTCCTTAACGTGCCTAGAAATTAAAGTAAATATAATTTGAATAATTTAATACTTTTACCGCCTGGCCCACGATGTCGAACGATAACGTTCGCTTAGATAAGACTTAAGACACAAACTTTTTATTGTATCTATTTTTTATTCAATCAAGTTTGTTTATTCCACAATCAAGTTTGTGTCTTAAGCCTTCTCTAAGCGAACGTTATCGTTCGAAATCGTGAGCCAGGGGGTTAATATTAAGATTTTAGTTTTATTTTATAAACTCTTGGCCTACATAGGCTTATTATATTTAATAAATAAATATAAAAATGTCAAATATGTGAAATAGAGAACCTCACCACATGACCGTATTTTTCGCATTCAGAACATTTGAGGTTACGTTTATTAATGGTTGTTTTTACTAAATCTTAAAAAAAGTCCGTCAAGACCCAATGTTTGCTTTGTTTCTGTTTGACTTACGATTATGTTGAATTTTCTTTCCCCCTGAGAAGCAATTATTTTCCGCCGACGTTGATAGAATCGTTTCAAGTTCTTTTAAATCATGCTTTGCTGTTTCCATCGCTAGAGCTTTTATTACGATTTCAGAAAAATCGCATAATTTATTTATTACTACTCGCGTATGTCATTATCTTTGATGCCACAAATAAACTGTGCGCGTACAAAAATGTTTGTATACATATCGACAGCTCAATTCCAAAACATGCTAAGTCGAAAAAGTGAGTTTTGCAGGAAAAGCTCCTAAAGTTTACAGGCGCTACCAAAAAAACCATATGAGGTACAACTTTGTTGTTTATAACTATTGATTGGACTAGTCAATCACAACAAAAATTTGACAGAATTTAAGTTGAAAAAATCTAAATTCAAAAACGCAAAAAAAATTAAAAACATGCTAAGTCGACATAGCATGGTTTGGAACTGAACTGTCGATATATTCTCTTAATTTTCCTACAAATTCTGCAATTGACACATTTTCTTGACATTTCGATAGGAATTGATGCTGAGCCACTAACACGTTCTGTTGTGGTGACAATTGTTCTTGCACAATAACCAAAGCGGCATATGTAAGATCGTTTGGATTACCAGGTACAGCGAGAGCTGTAACAGTGCCAAAATTCCTATGGTCAATTGGATTCAGTAATAAACCTGCACAATATAGTTTATTGGTATGTATGCCTTTTATACCTTAATTCTAAAGAATGTAAATCAAAATTTGGTACTAGATTTGGTAAGATTTATAGACCTTGAACTACTGCTATCTGTAGGTGTGTTGTTGTTAATATTTTCCAGAATTTTCTGCGGAACTTCCATTTAGGCTTTAAATTGTGATGTTTATTAGTAGTGTTTCACATACATACATACATATTATAATTAGTAATGTATAATCTACCTAAAACAGTACTGCGAAAAATAAGCTCTTTGTAAATCACATAATTTTCATATGTGTCCAATCTATAAGAGAACTCAAATTTACCAACAACTACTATTTTCCACCAAATCCAAAAAAGAAAAGAAATTTAATTTCTGATTTTGTATTTAAAGTCAAAATAAGCTTCAATTTTGTTTTAAAAAATTTTAAACATTTTGAAATTTGTGTATAACTCGAAAACCAAAAACAGTTTTTGGAAGCATCTTAGGATTAGGATGGATAAAAAACAATGTCATAGTTGACTAATTTGGGTTCCACAGCTTAAACTTGAATACTTCTTGGTTACTCCCATGTAAAGTTTTATCTCGTTTAAACCATCCGTTTAAAAATGCCAGATTTATAACTCATATACGAGCGTAATTGACAGCCCTATACATTTGCTTTAAAACTCGGTAACTTACTTTTTGAACCACAACAAGCTGAAATTTTAAATTAAAAATTGGTTTAAAACTTCAGCATGCGCTGTAATTTTCTCCAAATCCAAAAGTACATATCTTACAAACATTATTGAAACATAAATTTATGGAAATAGTCCTGGTTCGGCTGCTATTCAAAAATAGGCACACAAGAGATTGAGATATAAGCAAAAACCATAAATTCGATGAACATTTTCTTTTTAAGTTTCGAGATTTGGCGAGATTTTGAAATTTGGACCGATTCTTACCATTTTCTACAGGACTTGTCCTTCCATAAAAAATAAGGTGTACAAAATTTCATGATATTATCGGCATTATATTTGAAGAAAATATCAAAAAATATATGCAAACATGGAAGTTAGTATAGTCGATCAATCACGATACTGGGTGCACGAACACCTTGCACCCAGTATATGTATAAACTCCGATTTTCAGAAATGGGCTCTATTCATCCAAAAATGTAGTGGCATAATTTCTATGCAACTAAATATTCTTTGTGATTTAGATTTATTTATAGATGTTAAAGTTATTTTCGAAGGGGATTTATATGGGAGCTTATTAGGGACCGAATGTTATAAAATTTAAAACTTATTTCTGTTCAATTTTATTTGGATACTTACATTATTAGGAGATGTATGGTTGTTAAAGTGATTTCGGGAAGTGGGCCTTATGGCAGCTGGGCAAAATGATTTTTGTGTATTTGAAACAGGCTTATGTTGAATATGATTTGGATACCAATATTTTAAAAAAGTTATGCTCTTTACAGTGATTTTCGGCAGTGGGGCTTATATTTGAGCTATAGTCAATTATGGACTGATCTGCACAAAAGTTGTTGATGAAATAAGGCTTCATGTACAACTTATTGGGATACGTGCATAAGTCAAACATTTATGACCGATAAACTCTATTTCGGGAGGACATTTGTATGGGGGCCAGGTGAAATAATGAATCGATTTCAACAAGTTTCAATTCCAAGCGTCCTTGGACCAAAAAAATATCAAGATATCAATGAAATATTTTTAAAATTACGACTTGTACTCTGCGTACAAGGTTTACATGGACAGGCGGGCAAACAGATGGACATCGTTAAATCGATTCAAAAACTGATTCTGATAAAATTAAACTCAAATAATGTTCTATTTGTTTAAAATATCGAAGTGTGCTTTGATAAAAAAAAAATTAAGAGTAATCAAAACTCAACTATTCTAATTAAAATGTTAACTTGTATAAAAATATATTTAATTATTAAAATGAGTATGTCGTATATACAAACACGTACCTAATTGAAACTACCCCAATTGAATTAAGATTTTCTATAGCAAACCATGTAAAGATCGAAGATAGTTTCTAGGGTTACGAAAATACTAAGTCGTCGGCTTACTTTCACAAAAAATTGGTCTAATATTTGCTGAACAGCTTTTTCTTAACGTAAAATAAATTTCCTTGTAGGAATTGTCTGTATTACTACCAGTGTTGCCATTTTAGCCTTTTTCAGGCTAGATCTAGCCTTTTTTTCGTCACTTAGCCTCAAATTTTTCTTTTTAGCCTCTAGCCTTTTTTAGCCTTTTTTCAATTTCATTTTAGCCTTTTTAAGGCTAAAAAAAATTACAATACGTACTTTGCTTGCCCTCAAATTCCCAAATTTTATTTTCAAATATTATTTTCTTTAATAACTACAGAAGTAGTATGTTCAGTGTAAATTGATTACTTAGATGCTGTTAAACAAGTCGATTGAAAATCTTGCTAATTAATGTTATTTTATGTATTTTTGTTTTAAATATGTGACTTGATTCGATATAAACATGGACAGGTAAGAAAACATTTGTGGATACATATAATTTAATTTAAAAAAGGTGAGGAAATCTTTCAAGATATTTAAAAAGAATTTGTACAACAACACATGATGGGAAATCAGACGAAGAGGGGCTAACAACAACTCAAAAGCCTAGGTAATTAAAAAAATAACTTAATTTTAAACTATTTTACAAATATGTAATAACGAATACATACATATGTTTTCAAGAACCAAAAGCAAAGTGGATTATATGAAATAGATATCTGCAGTAGTTCAAGTGATACAGATTCCGATTTAGACAGGCAATTAAACACCGGCAAAAAAATGTAAATATTGAAAATTTTATTATAGGTTGTTATAATAAAATTCGGCAAATTTAGATTATACCGACAAAAAATCCGTCAAAACTTGCTTATCGATAAAAGATTTAAACAATGGATCATTATGGAAGAAGAGGAGCTCAGCTGTAAATATTGCCGTTGCAGATTGCAGACGTTTAGCCCATAAGAAAACAAAGAAACATATTCAAGCTATAGCGCCATTTAATACAGGTATGCAGAAGACGATACATTTTTGTCAATCGTCCCAACAAAATAATACAAAACGAGCCTGCTTACAGAATGCAATTTACGTGGCTTGTCATACATCAATTCTAGCAATTGATCATTTGACTCTTACAAAAAAATACGTTTTCTGATAGTGAAATTGCTAAAAATATGCAACTGGGTAGTACCAAATGTAGCAAGCTTATTCGAAACGTTTTTTATCCATATTTTCAGAGGGAACTAGTTACGGATATAGGAAATGATTTTTTTTAGCCTAATAATAAATGAAGCGACGGATATATCTGTTTTATAGCGAAAGTTGCAGTCGCATTACAAGTACTTTTTTAAAGTTAGTTCAGTTAGAGGATTCCACTGCAAAAGCCATTGCCGATGCAATATTATTTACACTTGACGAATATAAATTAAATATAAAAAATTGTAAAGGACTTGGGACTGACAATGCAAATGCAATGGTGGGTATTAATAAAGGTGTTATTTCTTTATAAAGACAAAAAAAAACCAAGTATTATTTTAGTGCCATGTGTGTGTCACTCCATACAAGTAGAATATCTAGTTTCCTAGAGTTATAATTGGTTTTTGAAATCAGCTTTAAGACAGAATAGTTATTATAAGTTATATTGCTCAATTAATGGTGGGGGCTTTTTAGCACCATTAAGTTAATTAAAAATAAACAAACAAATAGAATTAATATAAAAATGCATAATTCTTTGTTGTTGCTCAATGAAAAAATTACAAAAATGTTATTATGACTATGAAATAAAGACGCGATATATATTGTAATGATATTTCTGATTCAGATACCGAGGAAATGGTTATAGTTATTGCCTCATTTGGATGAATTAAGCTTCAATAGTTTTAGTAGATCGTGGTTGATTTTTAAATCATGACAATATTTTTGATATAAATGAAATAAAAGTAAAGAATATCAATCCTAATTAAATAAATTTCTATATATATTTATATATATTTAAAGTCATTCAAAAAACTTGAATTTTACATTAAAAAAATGTACATATGTATAGTTTGTCCTAAATATATTTAGCCTTATTTGAATTAAAAAAAAAAAAAAGATTCAGGTGTTAATTTACATTATTTTTAGTATTTTACTCAATTTCTTTGTCTTTGATTTTTTAAAATAATTTTTGTTTTTAATATATTATTATATATTATTATTTTTGATATATTATAAGTATATAAAACATTATTAAGCGTGAAGTTTATTGTTACTTAAATAAAAATTATATTTTAAGTTTAGCCTTCATTTTTATATGTGTTTGTTAATAAATAAATGAAATTTGAATTGAAATAATCTAGTCTTTTTTTAGACCTTTTTCAAATTTGTTTAGCCTTTTCTAGCCTTTTTTAAAGCCCATTTCGGCTTTTTTTTCACTTCTGGTCCTGGCAACACTGATTACTACAATTAGCATTATTATTGGATAATGCTTTACTTTTTATGTCATCAAATAAGCTTTTTGTTTTTGTCTGAAATAACATTTTATTTAATTGTATTCTCTGCGCAACTTGATTTTCAATTCAAATAGAAAGCATTTCGATCATCAAAATACTCCTTGTACGGGTCGTCATCGTTGCAGATTTCACA
The DNA here is from genome assembly GCA_950370525.1 of Bellardia bayeri. Taxonomy (NCBI): domain Eukaryota; kingdom Metazoa; phylum Arthropoda; class Insecta; order Diptera; family Calliphoridae; genus Bellardia; species Bellardia bayeri. The sequence goes on along the minus strand of OX493268.1, from coordinate 39,977,958 downwards.
AAAATTAGAAAAAAAAATTAAAGACTCGAACCCAAAACAACGCAACCTCGAAAATCTAACGACGCACAGTGAAAATTAGTACTAATTAAGCAACGACGCAACTTTGAAAAAACGTAACGACGCAAAGCGAGGTATTGGTGTACTCGTATATTAAAACATTCCAGATACATATGTATGTATATAAACATAAACCCCATTAAGGAACAATGTTAGCTTTGACCAAGAAATAAAGATTATTTATCTTAAGAAATATGCTATACTTAAGGGACTAAGCCATTTTAGGAACTTTATAGGCAGACGTAAATAAAGAAAAGGCAATAATGTATATTCCCTATCCCAACAGACCCATCAACGCAATACATCACCAAGATATGTATGTTCATATACTTTAAATACATACACAGTAGTAGTAGCATGTTGCTTATTTGTAATTTGCTGGGTTTCATTATTTTTTGTTTATTTAAAAGCAAAACTTTATACGATGACCTAAAATAATTTATGGAAATACGCTAGGCAACGTTTAGCAAACAATAAACCAGGAAATGTTGTGGAAAAGTATTATACAAATACAAAAGATTGTAAAGAAACGATCAAAAAATGCTCGACAAAAAAAGAAAGAACACATTTAAGTAAACTGTTTACGTTTTTAATATTATTTCATTTATTTCAAGGAGTCATAAGTTAGGCCAAACGTCAGCACTTTATAGTAAACATTCTTTGCCTGTGTCTTCGCTACCTCTTTGCCGTTGTCCCCCTCTACAACTAAAAGAAGGCAAGTAAGAATATGCAGTACGTATGTTACCCTACACTTGTACGAATACGAGTAAATTAAATAAAATATTTTTTTTCTATATTAATGCATTTTGTTGAGAAGCAGGCTTCAATGATTATAGCGTTACCTTATCTTAACTAGTTATATAGTTATATAAATAAAATTAAATTTTAATGAAAGATTTTTTGTTGGAGATACAATTCAACTTATTGTTCTCACATTAAACGAAAAAATTCATTAAACTAAGTTCAAAATGATCTACAGATGCAATTTCGTGGCAATAACTAAACAAAGTGTTTACACACTTTAAGTTAAGAATTCATATAAATACATTTTATCAGTCATGTCGCAGAATTTAGTTAATTCCATTCGGAAGTGGAATTAATTCCGTATTTTGTTTTTATAGTAAAAGTAAAACGAATAGTTTTTTTGAAATGAAACCTAGAAATTACTTAAAATTACAATTTCACATAACACATTAAAAGTGGGTTCATTCCGAAAAAATGTACGTTTTACATTTTCTATAGAAGCAAAAAACGTAATATGAAAGTCGCTGTTTAAATCTTGACGGAACCAAATTAATTTCGACTAGGTAGCGGCGATTGTAAATAAACTTGATATATTGTATGTATATGGATATGGTTACCGAATGTAGAATGTAGACATAATATATTATTATTTTTAAAGAAATAAAAAGAGATTAATTGGTCTGAAATATTATGTATTCTGTATTATATGTATATCCTACATTATTTTACAAGTTCCATATCAATTTTCTATTAGACAGGCACAGCCATGCCCTGAAGATTATTTTTATGAAAGTAGCTGTACGTACGTAAAACACTTTCAAGACTTCAGCATAAGTATACCGATTGGTACATTTAAGAAACCCTTTTCAGAATCTACCTTGAAAAATATATCAATATATATATGGGGTCCAGTCCTCTAAATTTACTGATCGAGATATAATATTTGTAGCTAATAAGTATAACATAGGGAACCTCTCTTCTTTTAGTTACAAAAAACTTGTGTTTATTACCGCTGTTAACTAAATAGAATGAATATTTGAAATACTCCAGATAATATATAGTGCAATTACAACATTTCCTTTGGTATAATTTGTGTCATAAGTCCCGGTTTACATTATGAAATTTTTGTCGCTGCGATTCTTGCGAGAGAGGTTAGTCGTATAAAAAGGGGTACTCGTACTCGTGAGACACGCTTTGTTCCCTAATTCGTTGTTTTTTTTATTTTATCATTCTTGCATGGATGTATGTGCTAGCTACAAAATAAGCGTTGTCAACTTTAAAATTTCAAAACGCAAAAAAATGGTGCGAAACGCATCAAGTTGACAACGCTGTACAAAATATATAAAAACATGTATACATCCACAAAAAATCTCTGCAACAAAAATCTCACAATGTAGACGCAAATGCAATTTTAAAGAAGATACGACAAGAATCGCAGCGTCAACAATTTCATAATGTAAACCGGGACTCTCTTGTAGTAGCTCTTGATACCAATTAGATATTTAAACTATTTTGTCCTTGTACCAAGGCGAATTGTACAATGGTAAATAAACTCACAAAGTGATATCAAGTCAATTGATATATTTCAAAAACATTTTAAAATATCCTCTGAACTACGGTGGTTAAGGTCGAATATATAGCATAGATTAAAAGCTTTGCACATGACACCAACTTTGAAACACCTTTAGCGTTGTCACGTTTTGTGACAAATTAGTCGTAAAACTAAATGGATCGGTCTTAACCATGTTGGTGATTATAAAAAATGAGTCAAAAGGCGCGACTATCTTGAGGCGATATTTAAACACACATACAAACAAATAAAACAAAAAAACTGACAGACAGCCAGAAATTCTGAACGGACTGCAATTTTCACATATACATTAATAGAGCAGAAATAAACTGTGAAAAAATAAAAACCTAAGAATATGGAAGAGAATGATGATGAAAACGAATATGCTAACAGAATATTGAGGATTTCTGTGCCACTCAAGGCAGAGGCATTAAGAAAACGCACTTGAGGGCAAATAAACACTCGTCCATATTTATGTAAAGAAAATAGTAACAAACAAACAAAAAAAAATGCGAGAAAAATTATACTTAATACACCATAAACGACAGGACTTTTTGTACGCGAGACTAATAAAGTCTACATGGAATTTATTCATGCCGAAATATAAGAAGCACCACCAACCCCGAACATAAAAGTGGACAAAATGTGGTGGAGAACAGTGAAAAATTACAGCCCCAGTCAAAATATATGTATGTAATCAGATATTTCAAACTTTACTTTTTCCATCAACTTCCTAACCATTTTCGTATTTTTATTTGTGATTGGTTGTGTAGGTGTGTGATAGTGTGTGTGCATGTCTGTTTGTTCGAGTGTTGGAACAAAGTTCTATGCTAATTAGATGTTAGAAAAGTCGTCAGTCAGTCAGTCAGTCAGTGCTTTTAGAAAATTCTGATGCAGGAGGTATGGGATTTTTTCTTTTACTTGATGCTCGCACAAACACAAATTATGACCCACAAAAGATAAATGGTACAGCTTGTACAGCTCTTGCTAAATGGAAAATGGAATATAATCGTAGTTGCTACGAGTAAGTACATGTACTATAGAATGTGCTCTGGCGTTTTACATTCGCATTGCGAGTACTATGTGAACTGAAGTAAAAGCGAGTAACTAATATAAATTCATTACAAATGTACTTCACATTATTTATGTTTTTATTTAACATTCGAGTTCAACATTAAGTTTTAATGATTTTAACTTTTAATGAGCCGTGATAAATGTAAAAAATGTACAATTTTAATGGCACAGTCAGTGCATGCTCATGCATAACTGCACAAAAAGCCAACTCATATATAAACTGAATTACCTATATACTCCTAAAGGGGCTTTTTTCTGGTAAACATTATTAATTGAAATATATTTGAAACTGTTTTTTACAATTGAAATCCCTGGGTAATTGAATTATCTTGCTATATCGCTCATTTGTGAAAATCAGATTTGCCAATTTACAATTCCTAGTGCTAAATCAAGCTCTATTTTTATTTTCATATAAAGCTCACTTTGGAAAAATTTCATTTACGATAATGAAAACAATAGGTAGCTCTCACAATGCGCTTACTTCTGAAAAACAAATTTAAATGATACTAGCAAATTTCAAGGGATACTAGCAATGATACTAGCAAATTTCAAGTTCATATCATAAAAAATGTTCTAGACTGTTACTGTTACTCTATATCGGGACATGGTAACAGAGTTCTTACCAATATTTATTGATATTGTCATGGACAACATTTGATTTTAACAAGGCAGTATCATACAGACCATTAAACAAATCAATTGCTGATTGGAATATTTTCTGATTTTGAACTCACTCTTTTTGTTAATCAGAAGTGGCTCCCTAGATTGTATTTATTGTTTAGCCACATGTTTTTACATATTTCCACAAAAAAGGCCTATTTACCAACGAAGTCTTGGAGTCAGTTTGACCGGTGTAAGAAAGTATAGTAAACAAGTATAGTTGGTCTAGCCTAAAATATTCATAAATACGGTTCATTATATTCGTTAATATTTAAGTTTTTTTTTTTATCAATGTACATATACTTAATAAGAATATTAATAAAAATATTTCTTATTTAATAATTAAGCTATTCATAAAAAAACGTTAGATCCACTGCATAATGGTCTACTTTTTGGGAACCTCAATATCTAAATATTCTTAATAAAATCGTCTAATAAAATAAGAGAAGAGAAGAGAAAACACCTTGAATTTTTCTCCAGCTTTAATTTCATTAAAATACGTATCTTTGGGTATCTTTTTCATGCAGATCCGAACCTACGTCTTCTTCTTATAGTTCTTGAGGAAACGTCAAATTCGAATTTTGTTAAAAGACCTTTTTAAATTGCGGTGTAGCTCTTAAATGGGTCTGCGTGGTTCTACTGAAACTCTTAATTTAGTTATCATCAACATTACATCCTCAGTACACGTCACTGCAAACACTGGGATGTTGTTACAGTTCCGTAACAGTTCCGTTAGTCCAGAGAGGCTGTCGTATGAACGGTGACCCAGAAAAAGTTTCTTCCCTTTTATTACGACTATCGAATGTCTCGATAGTATATAGTATATAGTATATTATATAATCTCTATTATATAATCCAAAAGTTTCACACCCCTATAATTTATATCAGTACTATTCCAAATCAATAGTCCATCCTTGTTTCAGACTAATTAAGACTCTCTTGTGTTGGAGATCCAATCACCATATGAAAAACAGACGAAAGTAGTAATACATCTACATCATTTCCAATTGTATTTCAGAATTTTCCAATCGTACTTCAAAAGTTTCTAAATGTATATCAGACATTTCCAATTATACTTCAGAAACTTCCATGATTGCGCCTCTAGTTGTATCCTATGCCTTAAGGTTTTCTGATGTTGGCCATATAACAGTATTACAGCAGATAAACCTGTTGATCGGTACATCTGTTATTTTTATTTCAATATCGGTTTCGTTATTAGCATAAAATGTTCCGTGGCAATTTAAATTTGGTTCAGATTGAACCATGTAGGCTATTCAAATCTGAAATGTAAGATTACAAATTGTTTAATAATTTGTTTTACAGTCTACGATATGCAAACTTAACTATACCGTTAAATTTTGAAATGAATGATCAAATAAAAGTTTTCAGTATAACATTTGTTGGAAATACCAATCAATGCTAAATACGGGAAAAATCAAAATGTTGAAAAATGATCAGCGGTCATTAATAATGGTTTGGGGTGCTGTTGCTACTTCGAAAGTAGTAAATATTATTTTTATTGAAAAAACTATCAGTAAAAATCTATTTTGGAAGAAAATTTAAAATTTTTCACCAAGATAACGACCCGAAGCATATGGCTCAAATAATCAAATACTACTCCTCGACAGTTACAGACGACCCCAAAGTCCAGACTTAAATGTTATTCAGCACGTTTGGGAAATTCTTGAGCGGAAAATTAGTAGCGCGCCAATACTAAAAGGGAAGCTCCAAGAGGAATGGAGACATATTTCATCTTCTGAGTTGGAAAATTTAGTAGCATCAATGCCTGGACGACTTAAAGCTGTCATAGACGCCCGTGGTAGACACACCAAATATTAATTTTTATAAATATCTACAATTTTTTGTACATACTCGTAAATTAAGTTTTTAAGTTAATACCCGAGCGAATGTATCCTTTTGTCAACACTTTTTTTTAGTTTTTTCGAATAAAATTTTAAGTTTAATAAAAGCAAGTAAGAGTTATATACCCACCAACAAATCATTTATTATTAGGCGAACTTCATAAAATATTGTACCGTAATTTTTACTTTTTTTAGGTTTCTTTTAGTAAATTTCATCTCAATAACGATATTTATAAAAATTTTATGCATATTTCAAAAATCAAGAATTTACACTTCGTTTCTATTTTTGCAGCGTGTAACACAAAGCGATTTACTTTAACACACAATAAATTAAGTACCAACAAGATTTGATTTTGGCTTTTTGAAGCGTCAAAATTGTCACCTATGTATACTAAATTTCGGTTCGATTTATACATATGTATGTTTATGATGACTTGTGTATGGAACTATGACCTATTACGGCCAAACATCATGAAATTCTTTACGATCATTTATATGTACGAGTATATGCGAATTATTTGTGTGAATATCAAGGTAATAATGATTTTTATAAGAGATTTATGCGCATTTAAGTGATTTTTCGAAGTGAAATCTATATATAGAGACTACGGTCAAATACATATATGAATATTTTTATATATATTAATGGACGGTCGGGTATGGACCGATCATCATCATATTAAGAGTGACGATTTTTGTATATGTATTGACTATGTGTGTTGAATTTCGACTTATTAGTGATTTTTATAAGAGAGTGGACTTTATATGAGAAATACGGTCAAATATGGTCCGATTTTCATGAAATTTGGTACGACGATTTAAATGTGCATTTTTTTTATTTGTTCAATTTCAACTTGATAGTGATTTTTATAAAAGATTTATGCCCATTTAAGTGATTTTCGGAAGTGGTATTTGTATGGGGCACTGTCAAAACTATGGACCGATGCAAAGAAAACATCGTTTGAGATTTCACTCTGCATAAAATTTGTATGGATACGGCTTTTCTGTAGACATTTATGTACCACAAAGCCATATTCCGGGAAGACCTTTGTATGGGGGCTATGAGAATCCGTGAACCGATTCCTACCATTTTCAACAGGTCTTTTCGTTCTATAATAAAAATAAATTGTGCAAAATGTGATGCTATTATCTGCATTATATGAGGTCTGATCAAAAAATAACCGTTATTCTCATTTTTTTCAAAAAGTATTTATTTAATCATCAATAACTATCTTCTCCCTTTTAAAGTAATCGCCCTCAGATATAATACACTTATGCCAGCATTTTTTCCAATCCTCGAAACACTTCTGACACACTCTTTTTGGTATCGCCAACAGCTTCTGTTTCGATTTTTCTTTTATCTTCTCAGTCGCAAAAAGCTTTTCTTTCATTGGTATCTTTAGTTTTGGAAAAAGGAAAAAGTCAGCGGGGGCCAAGTCCGGTGAATACGGTGGTTGAGGCATGATAACAGTTTTGTTTTTGGCCAGAAACTCACACACAAGCATCGATGTGTGATCTGGTGCGTTATCATGGTCCAAAATGCATGATTGGTTTTTCCACAATTCTGTGCGTTTCTGAGGAATTGCTTCGCGCAAACGGCGCATAACTTCAAGGTAGTATTCCTTATTGACCGTACGACCTTGTGGCAAGAATTCATGATACACCACGCCATTGCAGTCGAGAAAACAGTGAGCAAAACCTTCACATTTGACCGAACTTGACATGCTTTTTGCTGTTTTGGCTCTTATGGGCGTTTCCATTGGGATGCTTGGGCCTTGGTTTCAAAGTCATAGCCATACACTCATGAGTCGTCACCAGTTATGACCGTTTTGACGAAATCTGGATTGTCGTTGAAGATGTTCAACAGCTCCTGAGCTATGTCCATGCGACGTTGTTTTATGAATAAAACATTCGTAAAAATTCCTTGGCATGAGTCGAACGATATGACAACATCATCAGCAACCTCTCTGATAGTGATTCGACAATTATCCAAAATCAATTTCTTGACTGCTTTAATGTTTTCATCGGTTGTGGTCGGGTGACCAGGACGAGCATTGCAATTGACATCTTCTCCGCCTTCCTTAAGCCGGTTATACCACAATTAAACTTGTGTTCTGCTCATGGTAGACTCTCAAAACGCCACCATCAATATTTCAAATGTGCTTGCGCATTTAATTGTATTTTTTACACAAAACTTAATACAGTTTCATTGATCCATTTTTTCGAATAGTAAAAAATCGAAGAGCACACCAAAACACGACTAACCTTTTTATCTGTCAAAAACATACTGACAATCCAAAATGGCTGATATTACCAACATATACATATAACAGACATGTGTACCAACATAACAGAAAAAAAATGCGAAAATCGAACATACGTAACTCACGAAATTTGAAAATAACGGTTATTTTGTGATCAGACCTCGTATTTGAAGAAAATACCAAAAAAAAAAAATACCTGAAAAATATAGAGGTAGTCTGAAACTTTGATCTATAACTCGGATCCTACTGGACGGATTTTTCCCATTTTCAATACCAAACATTTTGGTAGATCAGAGAATGTTTGGTACAAATTTCATTGTGATATGTTTCTATTCGAAGCTCTATCGTGATGTCAACAGACGGACGTACATGGCTTGGTTGTCTTATTAGAGCTCAGAATAAATAAACGTTTTGACTATACGACAAATTAATATACCCCCCATATTTTGGGTGGTGTGTATAAAAATAGTTTTTATAGTTAACATATAAATAAAAGTAATTTTTAATCATATCTGCATCATTACTTTTCATTATACACCTAATTCTGTTTTTACGCGATAGATACGTTCCTCGAAAACTCGCGTAAAAAAACCGCGTAAAAAAAATAGAGTATCCATATTAAATGAGGGAATTGGTTCCACGTACGAAATATCAGATTAAATTAAATCTAGTCGCATAAAAGCAGAATGAAATATTTATTTGGAAACGCGTTAAATCAAATGTTTTATCTGTGAATTGAAATGGATTTAAAAATAAGAATTTGGTTAACTTACATTTGAAGACTAATATTTGATGACACATATTGTTGACTTGCTGTCTGTCTACCTTTAAAGTGTGACCAGAGAACTTTAAAAGAAATATATGTTTTGCATGGTTGCAGTTAAAATAATAATATAATAAAATAATAATTGAAGTATTATTATTATTCTAATATAATTTAAAAATTGTAATATTTCTGAAGAAGCTTTCCATTGATCCGAAATAAATATATGTATGTATGTATGTATATAAATATATAGAACATTTTTATATAAAATTTAAGTGACCTTATTGCTTGTAAAACAAAATTATAGAATATTGGAAAATGTCGAATAAATGAACTAAATAACTATTGACTATTTTTAAAACGTCAGAAGGAAATTCTGACAAGTCAGTTCATTATCTAATACATATTTAGAATTAGCTCAGAAAATGTTGGCTTCGTCAAATAAAGTTTACTGGGTATTTACACTCATACATACATACACATACATACATACATATATGTGAATACTACACAGAAGCAGACAAGAACAAGGCTTTGTTGTGTTGGTGGCTAGCAATTTATTTAATGTTTTAAATTAAAACGAACTGTTAAAAGTTTTATCAACATTTGAAACTGTTTGACCTCGTGTACATGTTTTCCATTATTTAAAGTTGATGGAAGTTGAGAATTTGTTTGACCAGAAGTTTGCAGAAAAATCATTCATCTCTCTAAATATACTGCACACATCACTATAGGCAAACATACACACTCATACATATTAGAAAGACATGAGGACGATTCGCAGTAGGGTCTAACGCAAAAATGTGGTAATATATATGAATATTCTAAACTACTGGTCCGTATGCAAAATGAACGTTCCCACTAAAGGACCAATATGCTTTTATATTTTTGTACCCACCACCAAAAAGACACATACATTAAGTACATTAAGTTTGTCATTCCGTTTGTAACACATCGAAATAATGGTCGTAGAACACAAAAGTCTATAAACTCTGGGTCCTTATAGGATTTTAAGATGATTTAGCCATGTCTGTCCTTCTGTTGAAGGCACGATAGAGCTTCGAACAAAAATACATAGAGCAATAAAATTCTTACCAAACATTTTTTGATTTACCGAAATGTTTGTTATTGAAAATGAGCATAATCGGTCCAGTAGGATCCGGGTTATAAATCAAAGTTTCAGACTACCTCCATATTTGTCAGGTATTTTTTCAAATATAATATTTTAATATTATATATTAATATTATATACATAGTGTTTTCTTCAAATATAATGAAGATAATATCATTTTGCACACATCATTTTAGTTATAGAAGGACAAGTCCTGTTGAACATGGTAGGAATCGGTTCACGATTTCTCATAGCCCCCATACAAAAGTCTTCCGGGAATATGGCTTTCTGGTACATAAATGTCTATAGAAAATCCGTATCCATTTTGTTTTCATCGGTCCATAATTTTGACAGTGCCTCATGCAAAGACCAATTCCGAAAATAACTTAAATGCTCATAAATCTTTTATAAAAATCAATATCAAGTTGGAATTCAACACAAATAGTCCATACATACATATATGTACATTAGGGTGACAATGAAATGTATGGGCAATTTTTTCTGAATATTAAAGAATATAGCGCAGATTATTATGCCACTAGATATAAAAGTCATATGCTAAAAATTTGAGCCAAATCAGATAACTCGATCACGTGCACGTTTGAGGTCAAAGTTCAAATTTTGGGAAATTCAGTATATTCAGCTGTAATGGAGCTAAAATAATGCTTTTTATATTTGCATTATACCCAAATCTGAGCGGATTACTGTGTCACATAGTATAAAGCATGGTAAAATTAAATACCAGGTGACAGCATTGCTACAACAATTACAACAAGGCAAGAACAACAGGCATTTTTGTTTGTGTAATACTTTCGTTACTGTCATCTGGCATAAAATAAAGAAAACAAATATACAAACATGGATAAAAACAGAAAACAATTGTGGTTTTTTTGTTTCTTATATTTTCTCAAAGAATTTTTCTTTAAATTACGCATAATATTTATTTAAATATACAAGTAATACGTAATTTTGCAAAGTAAAACATTCAAAATTCTTTATTTTCAAAATTAATGTACATATGTATTGTATAACAACAACGCATTTTTCTGCAGCAAAAAAAAATCTCTTTAAAGAGGAATCTTAATATTTATCTTACAAAAAAAACTAACATTTTTAGCAAAACAACACAAAAAACAAACACACTATTTAATATAATATAGTTTTTAAGCTATTTTACGCAGATAAAACGGCGACAAAACTCAATTTTTCAAAAACAAAATAATTTTGTAACGTTTTTGTATAAACTTTGACTATTTGTAAACAACTTTTTGACATTTTCAATTTCACCATAAATAGAGCAAAAAATAATCAGCTGGCCATGGTGAAATAACTCTACAAGGTGATGGTAATATTACAACAATACAAAAGCAACAGAAACAACATGGTATTTTTGTTTTTGCTTTCATGTTTGTAATGTCAAAAACAACTGGTTATTGTTTACAAACATTTTTGCAGGAAAAATAAATACATACATCCATACATACATTTTTTTTAATTTCAAGATGAAAATAAAAATAATTTATAAATTTGTTAATTTATGAAACATTTAATTTATGGACAATTGTTTTTTTTTCACTTTTTTTGTATAACTTGGTACGTTTGCTATTTTTTTAACACAACTTGAGCATACATACATACATACATATGTATATAAAGGTTGATATAACGAACATGACTAAAAAAAAACAGCTGGCGTTTCAACACCAACTTGTAGAGTTATTTCACCATGCAGCTGGCGCTATGCTGTCATTTGGAATAATTTCACCATGGTCTAAAGCATAGGTAGCCAAAACTTCATTTTCTGTGCACAATTGTGCTACAAAAACAATAAAAAAACTCACACCGACGCTTGTTCTCTTCTATTTCAGTTTGATTTCAGTCGTTAATTGAGTGTTAACGAGTGCACATGGGCGGATGCTTACTGGTTTTTTCCAGCTTTAATTTCAAAATAAACCAGCAAACAAAATAGTATAATGGAAATAAATTAAGTTCTTCAAATTTAAAACATATTTTGTTAATAAGAAATTGTTACAAAATCTTAAATTTGGAAAACTTAATTTATAATGCCTAAATACACTTAATTTTTTAAGTTTTAATTGTAAATTACACTCGACCAATCAAATATGTATGAAAAAAATTGCCTAATTATGTAAAAACTGAGGTAAATTTTTTATTTAATTTTACTTTATGTCTAAAACTTTTTTTTAAACTTATTTTTCATTTTGTTTTTCAAAGTAAAATTCATTACATTTGTAATTCTTAGTTTTGTGTTTGCTGGGAAATATTCTCTTATCCAATACAGACACATTTCATTTATTGCGAGTTTTGGTTACCTCTGGTCTAAAGTATGCATGATGCAAAAATTAGGCAAATCGGATAACTCTAAGCCGTGCACCTTTGAGGGCAAAGTTCAAATTTTGGGAAATTCCTTATATTTTACTATATTTATTCTAAAATGATCGCTTTTTACATATGTTGATTAAAATTTTTCCCAAAATTGATGTCTTAAGTATTTTAAAAAATATTCAGAAATATTTTTAGTAAATTTAACCCTCTTGTGATACGGGAGTCAAAATTACCCTGTAGTTTTAGATAAACTAAAATTAAGCTCCAGAGATACTGTCTATATGCCCATTGCAGTTTTGGATGCAGTTGGAGTAAACTCATCAGAGTATGTTATTAATCGCACTTCTATTCAACAACAACGAGATGCCTTCAGAAAAGCATACACTGGCATACAAAACTTTTATCTGGCATATCAGGAAAAAACGAAGACCATCTTTCTATAATTGCAACCGGTCCTGATTTTGAGCAAATGTTCTGATATACCATATGGAACTGGTTTGGAAATAGCATTCACAGTTTATGATTCTTTAGAGGAGAATCAAATTTTGAATATAATCGAAGCATTTGTATTTGACACAACCGCCTCAAACACCGACAAATTTAAAGGGGCTTGCAATATTTTAGAAAAAATGATTAGAAGAGACATTCCGTTCCTAGGTTGCAGACACCATGTATTTTAAATAATTTTAGCAGCTGTTTTCAGTGAAACAAAAATATGTGATTCAAAAAGTAATGGTCAAACGTAAAAAAGGATGCGGGATTAACGATACCTCGAATAAAAGAGATATTAGGTGATGAATGCGCTAAAATTCTAGATTTCGCAAATAAAAAAATTAAAGAGGACTTTGTACGAAATGACTACAAAGTGTTCCTGGAACTAATAATTATATTTCTTGGTGGAAGTCCTCCTAGTGGCTAAGGGAATATATTGCCTTAAGATATTGATATTTCGCAATCAATTCCCAGAAATTGCAGAATTGGAAGTAAATGGTCTAATTGAAGTTGCAGGCTTTATTGTAAAGTGTTACGCGTTTTCCTGGTTCCATTCAGATAAAGCCGAGCAAGCTCTCTTAAACGACTTAGTATTTTTGAGAAATTTGGAAGACTATTCAAAAGTAAATATACAAATTGCAGATAGAGCCATATCTAAGTTTATTAATTATTCAGTTTATTCGATGATAGAATAGACCTAGAAACTAAAACCAAAATGACCGACAAAATGTTGATGTTAATGGAAGATGAAGAGTTGGAGAAAGGAGAAGAAATTTCGAAAAAGTTTTTAATTAAAAAAGAAAATCTTGAAACTTTTTTGCTAAAGATAATTCATCAATTTTGATAGAACTAGTCTCTAAAAATACGAAAAAACTTATGAAGAGATTCCAAATTTCAATGAATTTTTTACAACAAGACAGGAAAGACATTATTCAAAAACGAAAGATTGGAAATGACTGGCCAGAACGAGGTCTTAAGCTTGTTGAAGATTATCATAAAAAGATCACAAAAGACGAAGAACAGCGGCAATATTTATTCAAAGTAAGATATTTTTAAACTTAACTAATTTAAATAATGATTGTGTTTCTTTTCAGGTTATTCAAAACTATCGACAACAGTATACGAAGCATGTTAATTTACAAAATTTAAGAAATGAGTACATTTAATAAAACTTGTTGAAAAAGGACATTTACTTTATTAATATTAAAAACATAATTTGTTTTAAATAAAACTTAAGGACTTTTGCTTCTTAACGAAAAAACATTAACATATAACTTTTTTTCAATATTGGTTTTGAAGTTTTGTTTTTAGTGGGTCATTGTAACAACCGAAGCATAGTAAGGTAAACCTGTCTGTTAAAAATAATGTTTTTGTGTTTTAAAATTTATGTTGTACATTACATTTTATGGATTTAAGGCTAAGTATGGAAAATGGGTAATTTTAACCCCCGTATCACAAGAGGGTTAAATTTACTGAAAATATTTCTGAATATTTTTTAAAAAACTTAAGACTTCAATTTTGGTCAAAATTTTAATCACCATACGTAAAAAAGCGATCATTTTAGAACAATTATAGTAAAATATTTTTCAAAATTTAAACTTTGACCTCAAAGGTGCACGGCTTTGCCTAATTTTTGCATCATGCATACGTTAGATTATGTGACACAGTAATTCGCTCAGATTTGGGTATATTTCAAATATAAAAAGCATTATTTTAGCTCCATTACAGCTGAATATACTGAATTTCCCAAAACTTGAACTTTGACCTCAAAGGTCAAATTTTTAGCAAATGACTTTTAGATCTAGTGGCATAACAATCTGATTGATTTTTCATTGTCACTCTAATGTACAATGTACATATATAAATCATCACTCTCAACATGATGATGCAGGGTCCATATTTGACCATAGCCCCAATATAAATTCGACTTTCCGAAATCACTTCAATGCGCACAAATCTTCTATAAGCATAAGCAGCAAATTTAAGTCCGACAAAAATGGGTCATACATACATATAGAAACGAATTAAATTAAATTGAATGCAAAAGTGCCAATACTAAGAGATTTTAAGTTATAAGATGTAACTTGAAGAAATAAACCGAAATTATTTTATTTCCCTATTTGAATTACATATTTTAATTGGCTATTCTGTTCTATTTGCCATCTGTTAATATTTTACATGTTACGAGCTACACAATTTTTTACAAGCAAAGTATTGCTTGACATCCTGTTCGCAATTTGTGTTTGAACAAGGTGCCAATTCGATCCTGTATCATTTTGTAATCGCACTAATAGTTTATAAGATATAAATTCATCAATTTGTTTTATAGAGCCCATAGTGCTACGCTGATGTTCATGAAAAGAGATGAATATAAAGTCTCATGATGTTGCATCAGAATGTTTTGTGGAATATAAAACCAAAAATAGTTTGGTGAAAAATAATTTCACTTTTTTATTTTCGCAATCAATTTCTGCCAATTTTGGCCAGATGCACAAATAATGTAAGTATGTACACAGAAAAAAATTATGTGTTGCAGTTAGCAACAAGACAATTTGTTGATAATCGAATGTAGTTCAGTTTCGTTATACGCTTACCTTTTTATAAATTTGGTGCATAAATGCCAGATCTAGCATACTGTCTTCACAAAATGCTCCCTAAACCATCAAACAACTGCTTCCGAAAATTATTGTTGAGAAATATCGTGGTACCGTCCATAGGTCTTTCCAATAGCTGTTGAAACCATCTGGACCATTAAGAATAAATTACCTTAAACAAATATGTGTTTAAATAGTGCAACCATTAACAAATATTACCGGCTTACTTGTTTAAAGTTAGTTTTTAAATTTCTTTTAGCTAATTAAAGTGAAGCAGTTTTGTAGCGAAGTAATCGTCTTGGTACAAACAGCAGCTTTTATCAAGTAATAGTCTAAGATGTTTTACCAGTCTTCTTATGGTTGATTTGGACACATTTAATAATCTAACCAAGACTCTTCATTATGTTGTGGGCACGGTTTATAATTCTGCAATTGTCCCATTCAGATGTTTTTTTCCGCCAATACTTTTGTTTTTATCATAATTTCCAGATTATTTGCAGAATCTTTTACTACAAAATGTGACCGGCAATTGCTCGAAAACTTAAGTCACTTTTTATATAAACTGAGATTTTCACCTTTTCCAAAATCACTAATTAACGAATATTAATTATATTAATATAATATATTGAAAATTGCATAATAAGAATAAATAACAGTTATACTTTCTCTAGCTTTTCTAGTATTCTTCTTTTTGTATCATAAAATGTAATTATAGTTATGAAACGCTAATAAAATATTAGTGCACAATTACTCGCTTAAATTAATAGAAAGGTCTCCCAAATGTTCGATATAACAAGTAAAAAATATACCCTACACCCAGTATATGTGCAAAAACAGGTTTTCAGAAACGAACGCTATATAGAAGCAATGACCTATTATGGACCGATCATACACAAATATAGTAGCATGACGTTTGCGCATATAAATCTTTTGTATATTAAATTTTATCTCGAAAACACTTTTTAAAATATTTACATATGTAGGTTAAAGAGAATTACAGAGGGGTCTTATATGGGAGGTTCGACTAATACAGACCGTCCGTTATAAAATAAGGTGTCAAGATCTCTGTATAACTATGTGAAACTTGTTTGTTTTAAATTTTAATATATCTAAGAGATTTATGGTTATTAAAGTGATTTTCGGAATTGGGCCTTATATGGGAACAATGACTAATTATAGACCGATGATGATAAAATTGGACCGAATACTTTGTATACATATGAAACATTTTTTTTTGCTTGGACCAACACTCAGGGGATGACCGCTACTCATGCAATGCATTGTGTTGCAACTAGGAAAATAGGTTATCGGAGGGAGGATAGAGGAAGTAGTGTTTGTGAACATTATATTTGAATTTTCCTATATTTAAAGTGGCGGGAAATACTTCTGCTGGTAGTTTCTTCCACATACGGAAAGTACGGCTAAAGAACGAATTTTCCCTGTAGTGCGTTGTGCAATCCACTGTCCAGTCGACCATCAATTGAAGGCCCTAACTGAAGAACGTGTATTACTTACAAAACTAAGTGTTTCGGGAACAAGTTGCCTAATTTGAGCAGAACACATTCCATTATAGTATCGACAGAACAGTGAAACACAACCCACATTGTCACGATGCTCCAATAAATCAATAGAGTTAGATAAGATACTGTCATCGATAAGCATCTTCGCCGTCTCCTGTACGCGGTCGAGTAACTCCAAAATAAACTTCGAAGCACCGACCCATACATGAGATTGTATTCTATTTTCGGTCGAATATACATAGGTGGTGTAAATAGTATGAAGATCAGATGGAGTAAAGTATTTTCTACAACGTTTTAAAAAACCAAGGCACTTGCACGCTTCTTTTGTCACTTGAAAAACAAGTTTGGTCCAGCGGCCATCACACTGGATTCTCATGCCTAGAACATCAAGAGCGTCTGATTCCTTAATATTTACTCCGCCCACAAAACCAGATAAAGCAACATGTTGTTTGTTAATATACAAAATTGAGTCTTACGTGCATTAAAATCGACTCTATTCACACAACACTATTCTGAAATTGTCTTAAGGTTCTGGCTCAGTGTATCATTTATGTTTTGTCTCATTTCCCCAATCTCCAAAGGGTTTGGTCTATGGTTAAATGAGTATGAATTGCAAATGTTGCTATCATCTGCAAAATAATAGATAGGATTGGAAATTTGACATAGGTGGTCATTTATAAAGATAATAAATAGAGTGGGAGAAAGAACGGAGCCTGAATTAACGTTGAACTTGCCTGGTGAGATCCCATCTATAACAACACGTATAGTGCGACTTCTGAGGAAACTCGATATAAATCGAGAGAAGTTATCACCAACACCAAAAGCAATGAGTTTCGATAAGAGAGCACAATGCCAGACTCAGTCGAATGCTTTAGAAATCCCCAGAGCCATCACTTTACTTTCGCCAAAATTATGTATAGAACGACACCATTTTAATGATAGGAAGGCTAGTAAGTCCCCGTAGAGCGTCCTCTGCGGAAGCTGTACTGGCGGTCGCTAAGTAAATAGTTGAACTCTAGATATTTCACAAGATGATACTTTACTATACTTTCCATAACTTTCGAAAGTGCAGAAAAAATTGCTATTGGGCGATAATTATCAGGGTTGGTAGCCTCTCCGTTTTTAGGAATCTGCGTTACATTAGCAACCTTGGAACACATGGGAATATCACCGGCACGGTATAAGGTGCTGAAAAGTTTAGCTAATGGACGAGCTAGCGTCGAAGAACACTGCTTCAAGACCACTGCTGGTATACCATCTGGCCCAGGAGACTTATTAACGTTAAGATCCGCTAAAACCCTTTTACCTGCGCACGTGCCGAAGAATATATTTTGGCAAGTTACTGATACTCTTTCGAGCACGGGCAGTGGTTGACTTCTTTCGGGTAAGTTTGAATTATATGCAAGTAATTCAGCCAAAAGATCAGTTAATGGTTGGTCATTCTTTAAAAGAGTAGGAATTGAAGAACTAGCATTATCCTTTAATCTTTTAACGAATGACCAAAAGTGTTTACTGCACCCCGGACGCGTTGCTTGTGTAGAGATTTTTCACGCCTAAGCACTTTGGAACACGAAGTCCTCGCTCTTTTGCGTAGCGAATCAGTTTCACCGTTTTTCTTATTTCGCCAAATTCTGAATGTTTCCTCTCTGGATATGATTGCACTTCTGGTTAAACCAAGATGTTTCTTTAGATTTAATCGAAATTTTCTTTGATGGTATGAATTTTTTCATCCCTATTATAATTATATTTTCGACCATATTCGCCATGGCATTGACATTATTGTCTAAGAAACAAAGTTTCTAATTGAAATGCCGAAAGAATTCGTTGAGCCCAGCTCAACGAGCCTTTTCGTATACATAAGTTGAACATTACGTAGCTGGTTACGAAGTTCGGAGAGCGAAAAGGAGACGGAAGTGGTGCAATGATCAGAATTACCAAGAGGTGCAAGAACATCTACCTCATACTTATTAGGGTGTGAGGTTAGAAAAAAGTCGAAGGTGTTCTTTTGGTGCCCATTAACGCATGGAATATGCGTTGGTTCATTCACTAGTTGCGCAAGGTGAATGTGCGCCGCGAATAACTCAACATATTGGCCTTCTGCAGTTTTTATGTTGAATATTATTTCGATACCAACATTTTTAAGATAGTCATGCTTTTTAAAGTGATTTTCGGAAGTGGGACTTATATGGAAGCTATGGCCAATTATGGCCCGAACTGCACAAAATTTGTAGGTTTGTTAGGCTTCATGTACAACTGTGGCATTTGGGTACGTGCATAACACAAATATTTATAACCGATAAACCCCTATATCGGGATGACATTTGTATGAGGGCTTGGTGAAAAATGGTTCGGTTTCTAAATTTTATAGAAATATCTTCAAAAGTGCGACCAGTACTCTGCGCACAAGCTTTACATAGACATACAGCCAGCCATCTAAATCTAAAGTTTAATTTAATGAAAGTGATTCTGAGTCGATCGATATACTTTAAGGAGGGTGTTAGACTAATATTTTGTGGCGTTACAAACATCAGCACAAATCCAATATACCCTCCCTACTATAGTGGTGTAGGGTATAAATTTGCATATTTTAAAAAACTGTTTGTAACTTTACAACGAATAGCAAATATCAAGTGTAGTTATAGTAATGCAACACAGTGTACGAGTATTATTTTATTTCTATAAGATTTTTAGCTTTCCTTAAACCTCTGTTCTCAAATTGTGGAGTCTGCAAGTAATAGATTTCTTTTGTAGTTTAAATGATATATTAAGTGTCATTTTTATAAGAACTTGATTACTGTAAAATGTGCTAAAAAGTTCGAATGGAAGTTTTAAACAATGACTTGAAGTTATCCTTTTATAGGTGACTGAAACAAAACAAATATCTATACTCTTTCAATTAACAAATAATTTCTAATACCTGTTCAATTTACAATGTATTTTTGGTTTATTTATTATTCAAACCATTGTTTTTCTATGTGTATTCGCATTTATGTGGTAGAGTATAAATTATTTAACATTTAACAATGATAAACAATCATCGTTTTTAACATTTTGCTAATTTAAAAGAATTCAATCAAAACTATGTCCTATGTATGACACAGCAAAGGACTGTGGATAAGCCATAACTAATTTAATCATGTATAGTAACTATTGTATTTAATTTTATTTCATTTAGTGCCGTACTTTTTGTGAATGATTGAGGCAATGATTAAATGACGTTTCGTTTTATTTCCTTTCGGTTAATGTCTAATAAATAAAACACTTTTTTTATTTATTTATTTTAAGTCTTTCTTTCTCATACATATGTATATGTACCTCTGACTTTTGTATAGGGTCACTAAAAGTTATACATTTGTCACTCACTATTATGTATGTCTCATTGACCCAAATAAATGTGCTGGCAGTTGTTTGGAACTTGTGAACTTATTTCACTTTTTCACTCGATGGATGTAATACACCTTAATACAAGTAGTTAAAAAAAAGATAGTAAATAAATAAAATGCAAAAATAAAAGCTAACGAAACAACATAAAGACAGTGAATATATTTAGTATTATAATACAATTTTCTATTTCCGCCTCAGAGGTTTGAAATTTCCGATAAAACTGAACTACCAATACCCATGTTGCTGGTGTTGTTACCAGCGGATGATGTTATCCTGTGTGTATGTACACGTATGTATGATGATGATGATGGTTTCGTTTGGTTGTTGTGAGAACAGAAAACAAACCAAAAACTACAGCAGTAAAACCAATATAAAAAATCAAATGAACTGTATGCAACATCAGCGCGAGCATTTAGTTTTTGTATTCATATACACCTAATACTGTTTTTACGCGAGTTTTTTTACGCGAATTTTATTTAACGCGTTCCCAAATAAATATTTCATTCTGTTTTTATGCGACTAGATTTTTGAATTAGTTATGCTCTTTAAAGTGATTTTCGGAAGTGGGTCTTATATAGGAACTAAGACTAATTATGGACCTAAATTCTACCATATTATATGTATATGTACGGAACATACATGGATACCAATATTTTTAAGAGAGTTATGCTCTTTTAAGTAATTTTTGGAAGTGGACCCTATATGGGAGCTACGACTAATTATGGACCGCTCTGCACGAAATTTGTTGATGTGCTTTAGCTTCATTTACTACTCATCTGTGGTAAATTGTGTTTGCATACTTGCATAATTCAAATATTTATGACCGGTAAACCCAAATTTCGGGAGGACATTTCTATGGGGGATAGGTGAAATAATAGACCGATTTCCAACAGTTTCAATCCCATCCATCCTTGGACCGAAAAAATATCACTTACCAAATTTTATCGAAATATCTTCAAAATTGCGACCTGTACTCTGCACACATGCTTTACATGGACAGCCAGCCAGCCAGCCAGCCAGGCGTACGGACGGACGCACGGACATCGTTAAATCGACTCAGAAAGTGATTCTGAGCCGATCGGTATACTTTAAGGTGGGTTTTGGACCAATATTTATAGGCGTTACAAATATCAGCACTATTGTGGTGTAGGGTATAATTAGAATCTAAACCCTCATTTTATTACATTGTTACAATGTAAAATATAACTGTTTTGCTGAAAATATAATCCCCTATCGTGAATAAAAATTCCACGTGAAATTTGTTCACTTTTATTTTTTTAACATTGAATTTAAATAGGAAAAATGTGAAAAGTGAACAAATTTCACGTGGAACTTTTATTCACGATAAGGGTGAATAATAAGTGAATTTAAAGAAAACATAAAATATATACTTACAGTTTGCACTATATACTCAAACTTCTAACCCTGCCTTTACACATGCAAGTGCAAGTTCGAAAAAGTCAATACATTCACACTTTTTTACTAACACAATCACACATGCAGGCACTTGCAGGTCACTTGCAAGTGAATTTAGCTGGACAGTGATTTTTTGACACTTTCAGCAATAAAGTGACAGAAAGGTAAACAGAGTTGCCAAATAAAAAAATTCAGAATAAATGTAATGGATTGTGGTAAAATAATTAATAAATATTTAACTTATTTTATGTATATTTGTAAAAAAATATATTTTTTTTCAAATATGGAAAAAGAAGTGTATTGATGTCATTTTAGAGCATTAAATAATAATTAAAATAATAACAATAAATTGTAATAATTATTTCCCTACAATTATACTCATGTGAAGGCCATGGCAACTCTTGGTAAACAAATACAAACTTTGTGTGTCATTTGTTAATTTAAACTAATTTTTTGAAGTTTACGCTTTGACAACATTTTGAAAATGAACTTTCACTGTCCTGTGTAAACAGTAACGCTACTTGCAAATGATTCGAGATTTTTGAATAAGTTTTCGTATATAATACGTACACAGCACTCGCATGCAAGTATTTGCATGTGTAAAGGCAGGGTAAGACATGTTTTAACTTACATATATAGAATCCTGGTTATTTTTAATAAAGAGTTTTTTTATAAAGTCCACCATTTTAATAAATTTTATACATTTATAATTTGTTTGAACTTTATTTAAATTCCTTAAAAAATGGTGAAATGTTATGACATATAATCTTTCTTAGATTTTAATTAAATACTTTTGTGATGTAAGTACATATTACATATATAGATTTATGTATCTTTATATAGAAAAAATGGTTTCGACAATGTTTGCAGTAAATCCGCTTTCATACTCTTCAATTATGACTCGTCAAGGCAAGCATTTTTGGACGAGAAGGGTAAAGGGAATAAAAATACTTAACGGTACTTGTCAATTTTTTTATTTCCTTTTGTTTTTTCTTTCATGCATGTTGATTTGCATTAAATAGTACGAAAATTGAATTGGCATGTGTAAATGAAATGGCAAGTTCAAAAGAGAATTGAACAAAAACTGGTTAGCTAAAACCGAAGAGTGTGAAACAAGACTAAACAATAGCAAAAATAGCTACACATAATTATTTATGTATATATATAATTAATATTATATATACATAATGTATGTAAGTATCAGTATAATCTTATATCTAATAAACTTTAATTATTTAGTACAGTCAGTGCCGGATGAAAGTTGTTTGACCATTGCTGATTTCATGTATTAAGTTGGCATTCTTCCTTCTTGTCTTCGGCTCAGATTCGTTGTATCTCTTCTTGGTCTTGGTCGGATATAGCCACTATTATTTAATATATTGCGGGCTAATAGGTTTGGGTGTACTTAAAGCTTTTTTAAGTGTTTTTTATACCGAGGTATTTAACTTCTAAGTTTAACTTCTCCCGAATCTCAAAACGTACGGGCCCAAAATGGTGCACAACTAGTGGCAAGTCAATTTTTTAATTTAATTTTTTTTTTTTTGGTAAAAACTTTTTTCAAATAATTAACAAACAGATTCCCATATTCAGTGTCACTTGTTGCAAACCACTACTTAAATTTTGCAAAGGTGGCTTATATAACACAGGTCTTTTGAAATTTTTACTAGCTCGTCATAATGAGTATCTGATAACGTATTTGCGTCCAGACTTTCTAAATATTTATTTAGTGATTCAGTTTTCGGATATTCCAAGAGCTCTTTAAGCCCTTTTATGCAGTATTTCAGTTTAGATTTGAGTTGGGGCGATCTGCGCAATTACCACTCTCTTAACATTTAAGAATTCTTCTTTTTTTTCATTTAAGAGCCGTTCAGCATTTGCAAAATAAATTCTGTTATGTCTAATTAGTCGGGAGGTTTGGGCAGCCAGTTTAAGATCATTATCCAAATTGATAAGAGAGAAATCGATATTTTCTAGTGTTCTTAGTGGTAGATATGTTTTCAGAACAAGGTATAGAGAAGTATTTTCTATATTTAATCCAATTTATAATTGTGCCTGTAATCGCTAAATTACCAGTCTGTGATACACTTTCTCGGAGGCTCAATATAGTAACAACTATCGGTGAGTGATCTGATGATAATTCTAATGAGGATTCGACGTGAATCACTTCTCTCGGGATATTTTTTATCACTCCAAAATCAATAACATCTGGTATGTTATGTGGATCAGTAGGCCAGTAAGTAGGTTTTCCGCTCGAAATCATATTCAATCTCATTTTAGAAATTGTATAAAAAAAAACACAAACTTTTTTGGTAATCAGTCTTGAACCCCAGAATGTGTGCTTAGGCATTATAATCGCCAGCTGCCAGAAAACAGGGGCCTAGTGATTTAAAAAAAAATTTTTATTGACTTTCCGTTATTTGAAATCTACGGGGGAGAATATAGAGACGAAATCACTATATAACAATCTTCAATACAGATCGATGTGGCTTGAAGATTATCTTCACAAAGATCACTCATTAAGAAGTGTTTAATTCGAGTTTTTATTAAAATTGCTGTGCCTCCACATGCTCTGCCTCTTGGGTCCTTAGCATCATAAATGAGGTAAATAAATCAGCATCACATCTGTTTGGTGATTTTTTAGGAAATATTCGAGTTTGTTTTTATGTTGGCGAATGACGACTGCGTCCCAGAAACATATTTTCAAACAGTTCTTGGCCTATTAAGTACAGCTTGGAATAGCATGGATATCTTTTTAAGCAGTTTTTGAATCATGTTATTCATAGAATTCGTAAAATTATTAACCGCTTGGACAAGGGTTTCCACTGTAGCCTCTAACCGGGGTTTGATTGTTTAGCTCCATGTTGACATTATAATTGGATAACGGGTTCTGAACATTTTGGTTGCTTTTTAGTACATTAGCGTAGGATATATTTTTTGTTGTCGGCTCCTCATATTGTGGGCAATTTGCGTTTCGAAGGTTCGGTACTTGCACCATTGGTATTTTTTTTTACTAATTGTTAGAGAGCTCTTTACAATAGAATATGCTGGGCAATCTCAATAGTTAGCAGTATAATTTCCACCACATTTACTACATTTTTCCATGTTCGAATCCTTTATTGGTTCATCACACTGAGATGAACAATGTAGTTCACCAAATGCAACGCAAACTGGTGGCAACTTACAATATGATCTAGTATGACCATATTCTTAGCAGTTATAAAATTGGACGGGCCAGATCGTTTGTGTTGTTCTTCTACCTTTATTCCTAGGTGAAATAAATGCCGCAGGTCATAAATTGGATGTATTTCACCTTTCTTTAGTTTAACATCACCAGGTTCCAATTCTACTCGAAAAAGTGGTTGGGGAGTTGTTCACGATTTTTTATGTTTATCTCGTTCTTTGTCTTAAAGCTTTTAATTTCCAAGCTGCTCTTTATTTCCTGCGGCTCCACACAGGAGTCGATACCCTTAATAACAATTTTTAGTCTTTTACTGCTATTTATTTGACAGTGTGGGGAGATATTGACATGTTTTTTTATATTTTTGTCCCTCATATAGCCTTGATAAATTTCAAAGAGATGTTCTAAAAATTCTAAATTATGTTTAACAAAAACTTTAAAATGAATTTTCGAAACGGCCGTTAGAAAATCAAAAATTTTTTAACATACTAAATAAAAGATTAACGTATGCTACAGAGATAAAAACTCATATACAGGTAAATAATACATATGTACATATGTATATATAAGTAAAAATATGATTTTATTGTAACATTTCTTAAAATTTTTTAATTTTTTTTCTTAAATTTCTTATTCAAGTTGTCTGAACAAGTTAATGGCCCGCAGAATACCTAATAGCTTTATAATTTAACTGATTTGTATCTCTTATATTTTACTTTTATATTAATATGCAAAAAAAATGGTAAGAATTTGACGGAGTATAAAGAGCGGGAGTGATACCCCACATATAAAGTAAATTCTAAATTTAGTATATCTACAATATAATACAATAAGATTTCAAATTTCATATGAGTAACAATATTAAAACAATCTATATTTTAAGCATAAGTTGTTGTGTTTGTAAAAATGGAGGTGTATCCGCCTAAAATTCTGAAATTATTGTCGTATATCTTGGAAATTTAAATAGTAGAATCTCTCAATATCAACATCCATATCTGAAAAAGTAAACGGTTGAGTTTTGGAAAATAGACCTATACCGCCTATAATTCGTATATCACAAAGCATGCAATAGTTAAAATCTTAAAATAGTATATAGTACATCTATACCTGACACCTATTGTATATTAAAATGCGCTTATCGTCGTCAATACAATTAGTATAAATAGTCTTATATCTTCTAAATTTGTATTATGAATAAATTCGGAATCATAAATTGACGGTTTAGCGAAATATTTGATATGAACAAGTGATTAATAACATATAAATATTATTTATCACATATGTTGAAAAAACATGACCTGATGCAAAAAACTTTTTTCGCAGAGAGTGCGAGCAGGTTCGAACATCATCGAAAACTGCTAAAAGATCGCAATTAAAAGTTTTATCATCGGATTGCCTTTTACAAGATATAATAAAAACTAATCTGCAAGAAAAACCATGAATAATAACTACAAAATAATATATTTACTTATGTATGTGTATTTTAACTCTTCAATTTTATTTCATTACAAGGGGGTAGCGAAGCACACCGGGTTTTAGCTGGTATTAATATGTATAAGTTTATGTCTGCTTTTAATGGCGATGGTTTGGTTTTTATACCCTACACCACAATAGTGGGGAGAGTATATTGGATTTGTGCTGATGTTTGTAACGCCCATAAATATTGGTCTAAAACCAATATTTCTGTGATATACAGAATCACTTTCTGAGTCGATTTAACGATATCCGTCCGTCCGTCCGTCTGGCTGTCCATGTAAAGCTTGTGCGCAGAGTACAGGTCGTAATTATGAAGATATTTAGATAAAATTTGGTACGTGATATTTTTCGGCCCAAGGATGGATGGGATTGAAACTGGTGGAAATCGGTACATTATTTCACCTAGCCCCCATACAAATGTCCTCCCGAAATTGTGGTTTACTGGTCATAAATCTTTCAATTATACAAGTATGCAAACAAATTTCACAAAAAATGAGTAATAAAAGAAGCTAAATCACATCTAAAAATTTTGTGAAGATGGGTCCACAATTAGTCGTAGCTCCCATATAAAGCCTACTTCCGAAAATAACTTTAAAGAGCCTAACTCTCTTAAAAATGTTGGTATCCAATTAATATTGAACACAAATATGTTTCGTATATATACATATAATATGGTAGAATTTTATGACGATCGGTCCATAATTAGTCGTAGCTCCCATATAAGGCCCACTTCCGAAAATCACTTTAAGCTCCATAAATCGTTTAAAAGCATTTATATCGAGATAAAGTTTAACACATATAATATTTATATTCACAGACATTATGACACTAAATTTTTGGATGATCGGTCCACAATAGGTTATATCTCCCATACAACGCCCATTTCTGAAAACCCGTTTTATACATATACTGGGTGTAGGGTATTATATGGTTGGGCTTGACCGACTATACTTTCTTACTTGTTAATACAAAAGTTAACATAGTCTAACGCAGTATCTAGTAGATATCTATAAGTATAAATTTGTAGATGACTTTACTAAATAAATACATATGAACATCTGTGTATATGTACGTACTCTTATGTCAAATCTAAGTACATATATACACATGTACATAGTATTTTTTATCGTTTCGTTTATTTGTACGTGGATTTAGTGCAAAGAAAATTTGCTTTGTTACTTTTGTTGAGTCCCAAATTCCCACTTCAATTTCGTCTTTTGTTCGCAGGATAAGCAGGATAACGTTGAAAGTCGAAAGTAAACTACATATTGCACGGTTAATCACCGATTGATGCTACATATGTATTTACGTCGAATCATAAACTTAAATTAACTATTTCAATATTTGTTCTACAGTGCACTCGCGACAAACTTTTGGGATTGTCCATATTTACAAATGTCACAAAATTTTAATAAAACCAAGTCGTTAGTTACCACCTAAAGTTCTTTCCTGTATAAATAGTAGTTTAATTTAAAAACTTTAAATTTTTGTTTAATTTTAAAACATATTTAAAAACATATAAGTTTGTTTACAGCAAACAAAAATATACTTACATATATCTATACATAGTTATTCATATACATACATAAATACTAGAAATAGAAAGCTAAAGTTCAAAAAAGTCGGTTATCTTCTTTTACCGTTTCTTTTAGTCGAAAACTGTTAAAACTGCCTCCTCACGTATTTATCGAAAACTATTTTTTTTTCCTTGAAAGCTAGAATTTTATGTCGTTTTATATGCATATTATACAAATTATTAACTTTTAATTAATCCTCAAAAATCAAACATGCATTTGCGTCTGCGTACATGCAAAAACTAACTAAAAAGTGCACTTGTTTGTTTAACCATTGACATTTGGCTTGAATGAATATTAATAGCTCGGGGTTTACCCTAATTTTTATGCATACATATTATGTAACTTAAATGTAAAAATAAATGTTTATATTTTAAAGCTTTTGTACAAAGTTCATATTTTCGCGAGTGCACTGTATTTAAAGATACAGAAAAATAAATTCCAAATTATCCTAAAATTAAAAAAACTAAGCGCTAAATGTTCTACAGAAGAGAAAAAAGTGCTACATTTTTTCAATATAACTATGCAATTTCAAATGTTACAAATATAAATTATAGTCTAAATGCATTAACGAGTAACCTCAAATTCCAGTTTAAAAATCATTCAGCCTAATAAATATTTTTTTTATCTCGTTTCGCTTCTGATACTACTGTTGAACAAATTAACTTTTATGTAAAATTAAAATTGAATTTTTGAAGCTGATTTCAGTACGTATAAATTCTCTTATTCACAACCTAG
Source organism: Bellardia bayeri (assembly GCA_950370525.1). Lineage (NCBI taxonomy): Eukaryota > Metazoa > Arthropoda > Insecta > Diptera > Calliphoridae > Bellardia > Bellardia bayeri. The sequence continues at coordinate 39,949,132 of OX493268.1, read as the reverse complement.
AAGATTACATCTTTCACACTCAATGCTCCCTTCGATCTTTATGAACAAATAGTCAACCCTGATTTCTGTCCTGAAAATAGTTTAGTTCGTGAATATGAATTTAAAGAAAAACAAATTAAAATGCTATATTCAACTGTGCCGAATCTTAAATACTGCCACCTAAATATAATGAGAAATACGAAAACTACACTGCTATAGGACTAGAATATCCTTATTCTGCGTTTTTTATTTAGCCTTAGTGCAAATTTTATTAGTATTTTATACATTGTTTGAAAGCCAATTTTACGAACAACATAATTTATTTCAAATGTTTTCAAATTTTATCTAATTAGAAAAAATTTATTACTTCGGCTTCATTTCATTTTTATTAATAGTTCAAATAATACCATTGTAAAGTTATATTTTTCTAGACAATTGGCACACTGAAATGCATTTTCTACCCTGCCAAGGGCGTCATCAGCAATATTTGTTGTCCAAGATCTATTTGTAAACATCATCTATTTAACTCACCACTATTGAGAAAGTGTAATTTAACAACTTATAAAATTAAAAAAAAAAATAGAAAAATATTTTTCCATATTCACCACAAAGTAAAAGATTATAAGGTGAGGATTATTTTGGATGAATTTGATCTCAATAATTTTATTTACAAGAGATATATGGGTGGCATAGTAGAAACGGACCTATAAAGGACTAAAAACTTTTAAATCCAGTAACGTGATTTTTATGTATTTTAGGCTTATTTTGGTCGAATTTCGAATTTCAATAAAGTTATTTACAAGAGTTGTATGGTTTTTTGTTATATTCGGAAGTGGACTTACTTCGGGAGCTATAGCCAGTAATTGACTCACAGCTACAAAGTAGCATAATTTCCTTATAACCGATATTAGTATGATTTCTGTATTACAATTTCTAATCTGTATAAAATGTTGAATCGATATCGATATTTATTAGACATTATTGAGGTTTAACTTGTTTTTCGAAAGTGGTACATTATATGTGAGCAATGACGAAACATGGGCCGATCTTCTTAAATTTGGAAACAGGAAATTTTATGCATAGTATGATATCTCACGTTGCATTTTAACATGATAATAGTACATTTAAGATACATATTAGTATTAACGTATTCGGAAAAAGTATTCGGAAGTGGACCTTATATGGGGAATATATTTAAATATGTACCGATACTTTGAAAATCCAGCAGTTGGATTTTGGCATATATGCAAATGTTTCATATAAAATTTTGTGTCTGTACCATTATTTATAAGAGATTATTGAGCACTGAAGAGATTTTCGGAAGAGGATTTTACGGTCAACTTTTGTGTATATGTAAAGTTTTAAGTCGATACCAATATTTATAAGATATATACTAAGATAAATGACTTTTTCTGATATGGTCCTCAAATGATGACAATATTTATTTCAGATTTATACGTATTTAAATGAATTTTGGTGGTCTAAACAAAGTACCGTTTTGCGATTTCTTTTTAGATGATACTTATTTTTGCAGAACTTTGTATTGATATTGCAATTTTATAAGCATTTATTTATCATTGAGCCATATTTCGTGAGGATATTTGTATATGAGCTATGGGAAATCATGGATCGATTCTATTTTCATTACAATTTCTTCTTTTATCAGAGAAATAATGTGTTCAAAATTCCATGGTATTATCTTCAATATATTTAAAAAAATTGCAAACAAATTAATAAGAAATCTCACATTTTTATGGAGGTTGCCTCACATTTTGGCCCATAACTCTACCGATTTTGATAATTTTCAAAACCAAAGTTTCCTACAAAATAAACGATTATTTTTTTGGAATTTTCATTTAGTTAAGTTATGTAGATTGTTTTACACAGACGGATAATTCAATCGACTTAGAATTTCATAAGGATCAAAATAATATATACTTTGTTGGGTCTCAGATGAATATTAACAAAGTTTCACACGGCATGACAAACGTCATATACCATCATTCACCAATTGATTTCTATATTTAAGAGGCCTATTTAGATAGATTTTTAAGCGATAACTTTCAGAATTAAGTAAAACTAATTCGTCACACATGTTTTCCATGGTTAAAATGCAATTTCAAAAACAGACATCTACAGAACTTAAAAAATCGCACCCTGTAACGTACACTTACTACAAAGTGCTAATGTTAACCCTTTATTGTTACAAAAAGATTGAAATAATATGTACCTAATAAGAAATGATAAAAATATTCTTAATGTTACTGGTTCATATGTATTTTGAATCGGTGTATGCATCAAAAGATATTGACCCAAATAATAACTTGCAGGCACAGGTCAAGGACTATTTCCTTTCGTTTTTAGAATCCAAAAACACGTATTAGTCGGACAACAGCTGAGTTTATCCACTGCTCAGGACTATTTCATCACACGAAACGAGCTTTCATACATATTCTCAAAATTAAGGCCAAAATTATCGGCAGGTATACAGAAAAAAAATCATGTTTTTTTCAATTAAACCTTTAATTGATTTTAAAATAATTTTCAATTAAAATTTTAATTGATTCAATTACTTTTTCTGATATTTTCAATTAAATCTCATATTTTCTTTTAATTGATACTATCATTTTGTTTACAGGTTCGATTTCAATTAAATTTTTAATTGATTCCACAAATATTTTAATTGAAACTCATTTTTATTTTTTTCTGTGTATTGATAACATACCAAGTATAATTTTAAAAAATATCCCAAATATTTTAATTTCGGAGTATTTAATATTGTTTAATAACATGATCAATAACGTATATTTACCGGAAGTTTGGAAACTAGCAAAAATTGTCATAATTCCAAAAATGGGAAAGATAACACCGACCCAAAAATTTTTAGAGCCATTAACTTGCTTCCAAACATAAGCAAAGTCTTCTAAATTTGCACAAATAATATTTTAATGAAAAATTGTGAAAAGTTGAAAATATTATGTGAGAAACAATTTGGGTATAAGTTTAAACACTCTACTGTACACGCAGTAAATTTATTAGTTTCCAATGTTAATTGGAACTTAAACAAAAAATACTGCACTGGTGCTTGCCTTATAGATTTCGAAAATGCATTCGATAATATTTGGTTGCCTGCATTAATTTATAAGTTGTCGAATTACAACTTCCCCACACATTTAATCTTTCTATTATATAAAATGTTAATCGAAAGAAAATTTCTCGTGTGTAATAATCGTAAACAAAGTTCTAAAATATTCAAAATGGCAAATGGACTTCAACAAGGAACCGTGAATGCCCCAATCCCCTAATGCAAGTTGAAAAAACAATTGGTTTTGCGGACGATATTATAATTTATCATTCCCACAACAAGATAGAGCAAATCAATAAACAATTAATAGCCTGTTCAGCGATTTCGAAAGAAAATCTAAGCGAACGTATTCTATGCGCTCGAATTCGAATCAGATTGGGTTCAACAATGTCGACAGCTATCGATCGAATCCACTTACGTGTGTCAATATTTGCTACTTACGTATTCACGAATCTAAATATTGCCACATAAAATATGTTTGTTATTTTTAGTGGTTTTCTTTTTAAATTATCGAAAATACTACTAATTTGCTTGATAGTAAATACAGCATTGTTGAAATATTATCAGCTGCATACAAATTTGAAATACAAAAAAAAGTTGTTTTGGTATGTTTATGTTTTAAAATTTAAATGAATGTGTTTTAAAAATAACAATATTTTTATTTTACTATTAAATAAAATTAGGTATTAAATTAAAATTATGACTTCATTTCATCACATACATACATACATATGTATGTACTGGGTAAAAATATAAAAAAAATAATTTAAAAAAATAAAAATATACCCATTCAATAATTTTCTCCAAACGCAGCATGGTTTCTAATATAGTTTTTATATAATTCACTTGAGCCTCAGTAGTTTCAGTTGTTCTTTTTGCCGATTCTGCCAATATTTTAATGGCATCAGCCTGGTCCTGTGCTGTTGATGCATTTTTTTCTGCCACCCGCAGTTGACGACGAATTAGTGATAACTGTTCGTCAACAGCCGTCGTCCTTTTTTTTGATATAGAGTAAGTTGGCTCCTCTATGTCATTATGACTTTGGTGTTCGCTGTCACGTTTGGAAACAGTTCTGTTCTTAACCGGAGTTTGCTGCAAATTTTGTTTACAGTCAGCTGATTGTGAGTGACCCATCCCTTCAGTTGTGTTGACAATGCTATTTGACCTGGTTGGTGTAATAACTGCCACAGATTTGGCAACTCTTGGTGGTGACTCTACTAAAATCTGGAAGCATTCATCTACAGACGTAGTGTAGATACTTTATCACTAGGTGCTGCTGCTGACGACAACAACAGCATGCGATCAATTATCTGCTCCAGCGCAGTTAAATATTTGCACTTATAGAGACCACCACCAGTTTCTTGCAGACTGTTGTTGTTTTCCGCTATTTTATTTTTCGTCCTACATTTTAAATCTGCCCATGTCTGTAAAAAAAATTAAGAGTGCTATATTCGGCTATGCCGAATCTTATATACCCTTCACCTTTGTTGTGGATGCAATTCTTACCATAATTTACAGAGTTTGTCTGATTTTCATAATAATCTTGAGTGTAATTTAACAAACAGAGTATAAAAAAGGGGAACAATTCGGCTTTTAGAGGAGATGCCAGCAAAAAAAAATTTGTTGGCGGTCACGCCTATTTTCAAGCGGGCGGGCCCATAAAGTTGAAAATATATAGGAATATATCTCGGGAACTACTTACTGGGTGTCTGATAATTTGTAATACATTAAATAGAAGGTATTAAATACCTTTCCAACGATATATATCATGATTATAAAATATGGACCGAATATATGTTAAATCCGAAAAGAATATTTTTTGACCCGGATTTATTTGTTTCTTTGGAAATGGTTCTTATATGGCAGCTATGACAAATTATGGGCCGATCTTCTTAAATTTTGGAACAGTGATTTTCATGCATATGAGGATATTTCACGTCGAATTTCAACATAATAACGGTATATATAAGATATATATTAGTATTAACGTTGGCTGAAATTCAAGTGGAATTACATTTGAAATCCAGTCACAATTTCCAATTTCCAGAGTTGAATTACAGTTGAAACCAGGGCTGCCAGATGTGGGGCTTTGACCCCAAATTTAGGGTCTTTTTTGTTGCTGAAGCGCACAAAAATTTTGACTTGGGGTTTGGGGTTTTTTTTTTTTTTTTGGGTTACTAAAGAAATAATGAGGATATTTTGGGGAATTCAAAGAAATGTATTTATTTAATGTTTTTATAACACAAAAATAAGTTCCATGCGCATATTTACAAGATTATCTTATTTATTCATGTAAGTTTTTGTGTCAGTACTTAAAAAACTTTTGTTTTAAATGATAAATCGTTTACCTGAGAAACTTATCGTTTTTTAAACAATATAAATACATACTTTGGTTTCCCAAAATGTATTAACACAATAACGCAGTCAAAATTTACTACAGTCAAAGAAATTTTTCTTTAATTCATGAATGCAACTATTTCCTTAGATGTGGAATAAACTCCCTTTTACCAACTTTAATGAATATTTTGAGAATGATGTCCCACTTAATTTAATGGAATTTTGGCAGAAGTTTACAACTTTTAAGATGCAGCTGGAACAAGACACTACAAAGAATTGGCGTAGGCTGTGCTTAATATGCTTTCGATTCCAATAACCATGCGTGTCTGGAGCGTGTATTTTCAGTCATGAATTTTACAAAAACTAAACTTCGCAATAGTACGAGCAGTACGAGCTTTTGGAGGCGTTATTGAGAATACAAGTTTATCTTAATATCAATCAAATCTGCTGCAAACAATTTAAACCAACCAAAGATATGCTAAGTTTATTTAATTCAAAGAATATGTATGATGAAAGCTCTTCGGATTTACAAGATGGTGATTCTGAAGTTTTTGGAGTTATGGATTTTTAAAATATGTTAACTATGTACATGTGTATATACCTACTATGTATTTAAAATACAACTTATGTTAAAAATGATCTCTTTGTGAAACACAGTATAAAACTCTTTAAAAATTAAAAAAAAATTCTGTTAAAAAATGTGTATTTTTTACGAGGGTTTACTTTGGGGATTTTTCTTACACCAGAGGCTTTTTTGGGGAAATATTTTTTTTTAATTTGGGGAGGATGAAAAAAGTACCTGGCAGCCTTGGTTGAAACACAGTTGAATTTAATAGCGAATCCAGCAAAATTAACCATTGAATACAGTCGAACAAAACAGTACCTTTACAGTGCAATTCCAGCCTTGAAAAGCAGTGTGATTCAAGTTGAACCGAACCTGTTTTTACACTTGAATTCAAGCAACAACGTTCTTTAGGTGGAAGTGTATTCAGTCGCTGGAATAATGGATGTAATGTAACATAATTTAATATAAATAAATACTATTTTTTCGCAACACAACCACTGAATCTTATTTTTTCCAATCTCTTATTTGATGGGATTTTATGGTAAAAACTCCCCTAGATGTTTTTGGGGTTTTAACGCCTCTGTATAATCTAAGATCCCTAAGTAAAATTCTATTATTTTAAACCAATCACATTATGTAAGAATAAAAATAACTTATAGTTCCATAATAAACAATTCAAAATTTATTTTAGCCAAAAGTAATGAATAAAAAATTGTATACTCATATCCAAATAATTCAAAATGTGTTCATACTCTAATGGAATGATTTAGATAAATGGTAAAAAAAAACAAGATTAAATACTAATGATTTTTTTTAAACATAAAAAGCAAATTTTAATTCAATGGACTATTTTTTTCGCGACATGTTAAGAATATATAAAGCTGTGTTCACATTGTGTGTATTTGTCATGTGGACTGTCAATTTTTCGCATGTCAAATTTTTACATATAGTCTGAACAGCTGCAAACAATATCATGTGTTATTTCTCTGTGTGCAATACATATGACATTTTTGTATTTAGAACGAGTTCTATTTTCAAGTGACAAACCATCTGACATCAGCTGTTTTTTATAACCAAAACTTTGTGGCGGCAAAAATTAATTGAAATTTTAATAAATATAATTTATACCTAATAGTAAAACAAAAATACAAATAAAAAACTACACAAATTTATTATTGAAAAATTGAAAAGGAGTTAACAAAAGTAAGTACATATGTATGAAATACATTTGACATAACCTATAAAAAAATACATCCCGTCTGATAGCACCTTTAGTGGTGAATATGTAGTTTATGAATAAACGTAGTAAACGTAAAATATAAAAATAGTATAAGCGTAATTATTTTAGGCTTTTATGAGTATCATCATTTATATACAAGCAAAAAAATAATGAAGAACAAGAAGACAAAAAAAACTTATTTAACAACAGACATCCCTGGTTAATCAGGGTATGAAATTAGTGTGTGATCAAAATTTAGGTTAAAGTTATAAATGTTAAAAAATTAAATGCACATTTTTAGGGGTACTTGTATTATTATTAAGGACAATTTTAATTATAATTCCAAAACATTAATATGAAGAAAACCGGTAATAACTCATCAATTATAGAAATATATGTATCGGCAATTGCTGGATGAAGAGGCCTTTTCAAACTGTTGATGGTTGCTGGCTGACATAGGTTAAAACACGTATCTATGCTTTGCAATTATTAGGGTTTCCTTACAAATTACTATTTTTTTAAAGTGAAGTAACACCCAGGCAATTAATATGCCTATATATACTTGCGTTACTTTCTTTGGAAAGGGGATATGTTGAAGAAGTAAATGTGGTGAAAGAAGAATTGCGCATTATGTTTGTTTTTAGTGCCGTTAATGTGCCGAATTATCTCATCCTTTAGCTCTTGAATTGTTGCTGGCTTATCGACGTACACCTTTTCTTTCAAATAACCCCAAAGAAAAAAGTCCAACGGTGTCAAATCACATGATCTTGGCGGCCAATTGACATCGCCATTATGTGAGATAACACTGCCATTGAATTTGTTGCGCAAAAGAGCCATTGTTTCGTTAGCTGTGTGGCAAGTGGCACCGTCCTGCTGAAACCACATATCGTCCACATCCATATCTTCCAATTCGGGCCATAAAAAGTTCGTTCTCATCTCACGATAGCGAACACCATTCACAGGAACTGCCTGACCGGCCTCATTTTGGAAAAAATATGGCCCGATGATGCCGCCAGCCCATAAACCGCACCAAACAGTCACTCTTTGTGGGTGCATTGGTTTTTCGACAATCACTCTTGGATTCTCATTCGCCCAAATGCGGCAATTCTGTTTATTGACGAATCCACTGAGGTGAAAATGTGCCTCATCACTGAAGATGATTTTCTTCGATATGCACGATATGCATTTTGATTTGAACGCCCATTTTCATAATAAGTCTGGATAACTTTAACACGTTGTTGGATTGTGTATCTCTCCATGGTTCAAATTGAGTAAGTCTGAAATATAGAAATGTCAAATAAAATTCGGAAAAAAGCTTGGCGTTTAGGTGTGGTTGACATTCAACATCGGCGGTTACAATTTAACCACCCTTTAGATAAATTTACATTTAATATTTAAATTTCAATTATTTTAAAATACATTTTATAAGACACAACACATTTACATTTAGATTTAATCAAAAAAAGAATTTTGAAAGAATTCCCAATGGTACTTATGCCTTGTTTGGAAGCATTTTAAGTTTAAATTTAAGTATTTTTGCCGGGAACTAATAGTATTATTTGGCATTAGTGTTTTTAGTTAAACATCCGAGTACGAATAATAACTGCACAAAATAATGTATTTTAAATGAACTTATTTACGTTTACCAACAATACTAAAAATATAAAAATTAGCTTCTGTTGTTGATAGGAATGTCTGGAAACTTCTTACGGAGACTCAAGCAGCATGATATGGTAGCCGGATGCCGGAGAATATGTCGTTTGGACTTGGATGAGAGGTTATGTAGAATTTTGTTTTATATTTTTATTTTCTAATCTTTTATTTAGGCACTTTTGAATTTATTTGCGGTTTTAATTTCAGGATTTTTTCTTATGTAAATTTTTCTTTTTCAATTAAGTAATTGAGATCGCAAATCGATGAGCTTTATTGTAAGCTGATATCGTGGGAAAAAATACAGTGGTGGCTCATTACATGAGAAATTAAAAATCTGCCAATTCAGCAATTATTAGGAAAATACGTCTGTGAGAGAAATACGTATTTATTGAAATAAATATCAAAAGGAAAAATTATAATATTTTTACAACATTTTTTAAAGACAAACTATTAATTTTTGTGTGAGCACGTTTTTAAGTTGTAAGTTTTTAAGTTGTAAGTACAAATCTTATTTAGTTCAGAATTTAGTTTTATAATAGAAAAAATTGTGTAGTATAAGTAGTGAATTTACATTTTGTTAAAATTTAAATGTTTAAACATAATTAGTTTATAAAATTTTCAATTTCTCTTTATTTTAGCTTAAGTTGAGCAACATTTTGATTCTAAGGTGTTTTTTAAAGCAAATTTTTAAAATTTTAGTTGATTGAATCAATTTTGATCGTCACTGTACATTATAAATGAAACCGCTGTTAGGTTTATCACTTATCTGCTTTTTTTGTTTTATTACTTTGAAGAGTAAAAATATTTTATGTAATTAGCATATGCAAGTTGTGTTTTTTGTTAACAATTTTATTAATTTATTGACTGGTTTTAATTTGGTGCAGTAAAACCTTTGATAAACCTACATATGTCTATAAAAACAATTTGTTGTAAATTTGCTGTAATTTAAATTTATATTTTCTAAGACGCTTACCAGTCAATATTATAAACAAATTCAGATGAGGAATATCCCCATCATATATCCACATATAATGTAATTTACATATGTATTTTGCTTAAAGTTTTCTGCACAACTTCAACTCCTCTGGACTTTCCAGAAAAAATATGAAAAATCCTGATATTTTGGTGAGACTACAAATTGCATCTTCAGAATCCGTTTGTAATAAAATTGGACAATTTTTGGTAAGCAACCGATTTATCAAAAGACAAGATATTTCAATTTTAAACAAGAATAAATCTGCTGTTATAAATATGCCAAATGAATTTAGTTTTTTTTTTATATATTTTGAAAAGTTTCTTAAAAACAACATCAAAACTTTTGGTTAATTATTAAAATTACATAAAAACATGTAAACGATGTGTATAGTTGAAAAGCTCGTATGAAAAGAAAGTTTTGTCACGTTTTAAGAATGGTTTGAGATTGGGTTTTGATCTTAAGCACCGATTATTTAGATAAAGATTACTTAAGCCATGATGAATATTTAATTAAATAATGCATTGCTATACTTGCTGACTTTTTATACAAATGTATATATGTACGTATAAAATGAAAATACAATTTCTTTGAAACTAAAAGTATGTAACATCTCTATTTCTTTAAGTTTAATCAAAAGTACTTATTTTAACCTTCATTTATAGTCTTTTCAGACCTGCATACATTTAGGAGGAACGCATGGAAGATGTTGAAAATGTGAAACATGCATTCACACTTGCAACATCTAACATCTACCATAATTTAAGTTGACAAAATAAACAAAAGCAACGCCGCTTTTAAAAAGTAAAATGAATTTTGAAAAGGACTTAATAATAGGATTGATTATTCCTTTGCAAGAGCAAACCCAGATATTATTAAATTGTATAGAGTTATTAATAGAATGTATACTGGAGGAAGATGATGATGATTTGTAAAATTCAAATTTCATTTTGTTTGTTATTTTTTTTTGTTGTTGTTGATAAAAGTCACTTTTGTTAGTGATTTCATTTACATTTCATTTTCAATATCAGTTTTTTATTTTTTAATATTTATTTACCCCCTTATTCAAAAACGATTATTAAATTTAACAAACGTTTATTAAGACAGATTTACATATAAAAATTTGCTTAATAAACGTTTGTTAAATTTAATAATCGTTTTTGAATAAGGGGGGTTTTCATTTATTTGTAATATTAAGCCTTCTCGGCCAAAATAACAATATATTACATAGTAATAAAAAACTACCTGAAATGTTAATACATTTAATAATAGTATGTACAGTTAATAATAATTAATAATAAAAATAATATTATGTAATAATAAGTTACTACAGGTTCCCCAATCACAAATATTTGTAGGAAAAATAAAAAATATTTTATTTTATAAGGTCCCATTCAGGAACAACATATGTATATATGTACATATGTATATTAAATAACAAAAAAGGTATCTTGCAATTAACAACATTATATTACATTGACTCAGAAAAGTGGCGAACAAGTTTTAGGCGAAATACGTTGTTACAATGCGTAAAAAGGCGCACTGGCAGTGGTAATATGTTCCACCACCGAGCAATTCTAACAACAACATAAAAAAGGGGAACTAATTTTAGGTACAAAAATTTGAGGGTTTCTAGTAGATCGCATAAATAAAAAAGAATTATATAGAGAAAGTGGTTTGCTATCCTTAACAACATTGTAAAACAGTATGATATCCTATATTTCAAAAAATCATCAAATGTGCAACAAAGAAAACTATGAACGAAGTTTGAAATATGTTCACGCGCAGACCTGCCAGAAATTTTCAGCAAAAAATCTTAATTTCACCAAAAACAGTCTTATTTTTGAAGAAAAAATCTTATTTTTGGAAATAAGTCGTACAAAACAGGTTGTTTTTAATTGAACCTAACCTTTGTCTAGAAAAACAAAAAATCTTTTTTTTTTGGGGAAAAAATCTTAACCGCTGTCACGGCGCCTTACATTGTATACGAAACGAATAACTGAATTAACCAAACGATTAATCCTACGCAATTGAATAGAATAGGCCCCAGAAAAAACTTCTAGTCCATACAAAATCTGTGACATCAACAATGAATACGCCAATTTATATGCATAGGCAAATATAAGTTAAGAGAGTATATTCTACGTAAAATACCAAACACTCTAGATCTTAAAATGTCAATATGAGTACAAAACAAGTAAGAATAATACCCTACACCCAGTATATGTCTGTATAAAACAGTTCTTTAGAAATGGGCGTTATATGGGAGATATAACCTATTGGGGACCGATCATGCAAAAATTTAGTCTCTCTCGTTATAAATACTTTTAAACGATTTATGGAGCTTAAAGTGAATTACAGTGAAGGTCTTATATGGGAGCTGCGACTAATTATGGACCGACCATTATAAAATTAGGCGTCCTTATTTCTGTATATAAAAAACTTATTTGTGTCCAATTTTTATTGATTACCAACATTTTTAAAAAATTTATGCTCTTTAAAGTGATTTTCGGAAGTGGGCCTTTAATGGGAGCTACGACTAATTATGGACCGATCACAATAAAATTGTACCGTATTATTTATATATATATTAAATATATTTGTGTTAAATTTTCTTTGGATACCAACATTTTTGAGTGAGTTATGCTCTTTAAAGTGATTTTTGGTATGGGTCTTATATGAGAGCTACGACTAATTATGGACCGATCACAATAAAATTATACCGTAAAATTTGTATGTATAGGAAATATATTTGTATTCAATATTATTTTGATACCAACATTTTTAAAAGAGTTATGCTCTTTTAAGTGATTTTCGGAAGTGGGGGTTATATTGGAGCTACGACTATGGACCGATCACAATAAAATTTTTCCGTAAAATTTGTATGTATATTAAATATTTTTGTGTTAAATTTTCTTTAGATACCTACATTTTTTAGTCAGTTATGCTCTTTGAAGTGATTTTCGGAAGTGGGCCTTATATAGGAGCTACGACTAATTATAGACCGATCTTCACGAAATTTATAGATGTGCTTAAGCTTCATTTAGTACTTATCTGTGGTAAATTTTGTTTTTATACTTGCATAATTCAAAGATTTATGACCGGTAAACCCCGATTTCGGGAGGACATTTGTATGGGGGCTAGTTTAAATAATGGACCGATTTCCACCAGTTTCAATCCCATCCATTTTTGGGCTGAAAAAATATTATGTACCAAATTTTATAGAAATATCTTCAAAATTGCGACCTGTACTCTGCGCACAAGCTTTACATGGACAGCCAGCCAGCCAGACGGACGGACGGACATCGTTAGATCGACTCAGAAAATGATTCTGAGCCGATCCGGATGCTTTAAGGTGGGTGTTGGACCAATATTTATGGGCGTTACAAACATCAGCACAAATCCAATATACACTATTGTGGTGTAGGTATAAAGAAATCCTAGTATCTAAAATGACACCTAAACACTTGAGTTGCTCAATAATGTTGACACTCACATTGTCGAAGACAATATTTAATTTATAAAAAAAAACGAATGGTAGGGCCAAACATAATAGCATTAGTTTTTAATGGATTCATAGTCAAGATGCCCACTTAAAAACACGTTCCAGACAAAAATTAATATTGTTTTGTAACACATCAGAGAAATCAATATTGCTCCGAAAAAGCAAGAAAATGTCATCATCATACATATATAACAGATCTACATATCGGAGAGGCAATAAAATCTGGTAAGCTATTCATATACAAAATAAATAGAAGTGGGTCCAATACAGACCCCTGTTGAACGCCAGATAAAAGAGTACGCAAGGATGAACACTGTCCACAAAAAAAAAAACATATTGAGACCTACTACTAGTGAAATTAAATTCTAACCATAGTAGCAAAAGAAATTGAATTAAAAGCCTTAGAAAGATTAAAATATATAAGTACACTCAATTCACTAGCATTTACATTTTTCCTAATGTGATCCGTAATATCAAGAAGCATTTTAGTGGTGTTGAACCCTTTACGATAGGCATATTGGCCATCATAAATGCACACCAACGTGGATGAAAGTATTTGCTCCTTAATAACATGTTCAAAAACCTAGATACCACTGGTAGGATAGAGATAGATCGTAGGTCTTATGGGCCATGAATAACTTTAGCCTTAGCAATTGGCATAATACAAGCAGTCTTCCAAAGGCTAGGAAATGAAGATGTTGTTAAATAAATAAATTATATAATTAGAAACAAGTGGAAATATCATTTTAATAAAGCATATAGGAATGTTATCAACTCCAACAGAATTCGATCTAACTTTCTCTAAGGATTGACATAGCTCAAGCTCATTAATGCAGCGAAAAGAAAAAGTGTGTTAATACTGGCTGAGAAATTATCAAAATTGACAAGGTCAGAATCACTGGAGCCACTTCCAGAAACAAAAAAGTCATTTAGAATATTGGCATCCTCACAAAAACCAACTGTATCTCTCCCAATACATCCAGCACCTCTCAAAACTATCCACACCACAGCAGTATCTAAGCCTGAAAATAGTTTAAAAAAGTGTTTCCTTTTAGCCCTACGTAAAATATTTTTGTCTTATTCCAATACCTACAATATTTCTTCCAATTATCTTCAGAACAATGAAGTCGAAAATAACGGTACGCAAGGTCTTTAAGAGATCTTGCATAAACAACTTCCCTAGAAGTCATCCAACTATTATCTGTACAAGGGAGTTTTCTCCTGATCTCCAACTCCTCCACCTCTTGTATTTATGCGATCATTGCGGAAAAAGTTGTAACCAGGGGGCTAATTCTCGCATTCGTATGCGAGTAAATTTTCATTCGAACGTTCAAATTTTTTAACATTTGAGATTCTCTCATTCGATAGCGAATAAAATTTATCGACATTTCTAATGATGGCATTCGATAACGAATGATTATTCGAACGCAGCCTTGCGAGTTTTTACTCGTAAGCAAAGAAGCATTCGAAATACCGTTTTTTATAGCAAACAGAAGAAAACAGTTAGTAAAAAATTTGTTACTTAAGCATGGTACTCTGTTCATCATTTCGTGCGAAATACTATCAAAAGCCCATATAAAAAAATGATGCGAATTAATGCTGATGAAGTTGTACTCTGTTCTTATTGTGAAAAGTTACGAAATGTTTCTGGCAGCATGTTTTTTCAACAAAAAAATGTATATGGCAACATTTTTTTCCAACTGTGAAATAATGTAAGCGGCACTTATTTCGCACGAAATTGAAAAAAAACAGCCAAAAACATATGGTTTTTGTTTACATAAACGAAACAATGTTGCATACCTAAGGGCAATAAAAACGACAATTTGCTTCTAAATCGCGGCAATGTCACCACTTGCTAATTGTCAAAATTTTCAAACGAAATAATTGATGTTGCTCAACAAATTTCGCAAATTTGAACAGAGTACCATGCTTTACTTTAAAAATATCATAATATTAATATGTAATTTGATTACTTTTAGGTCAAAAATATCAAAAATAAATTTTACCTATGCTTGCTTTGTGAGCCTAAAACTTCTTTTAAGTCTAGAAAAACACATATGTACATACATACATACATACATATGTATGTCTTAATACTTATTTATACCCAGCATACCATTGTAGGAGCGCTCCGAAAAAGGAGTCAGAAAAGAGTCCAACAAAAGAGTATTTTCGGAGCGCTCCGAAAAAGGAGTCAGAAAAGAGTCCAACAAAAGAGCATTTTCGGAGCGCTCCGAAAAAGGAGTCAGAAAAGAGTCCAACAAAAGAGCATTTTCAGAGCGCTCCGAAAAAAGGAGTCAGAAAAGAGTCCAACAAAAGAGCATTTTCGGAGCGCTCCGAAAAAGGAGTCAGAAAAGAGTCCAACAAAAGAGCATTTTCGGAGCGCTCCGAAAAAAGGAGTCAGAAAAGAGTCCAACTAAAGAGCATGTTTGGAGCGAAATTGTTACTGTCCTGAGTCGGCACGCAGTATGACTCAGAAATTCCACTTAATTATGCATTGTTGTCCTGTTATTTGTGCTTTGAACAAAAAAAAAACATAGCTGTAACACACAAGAATGATAAAAACAAGATTACACAGCTCCCAAGAAAAACCTCATAAAAGACTCCTTTCTGACATTATCTAAGAGCTCTTTAAGAGCCCAAAAACCCCCTCATAAAAGACTCTTTTCTGACATTATCTAAGAGCTCTTTCTGATGGACCATTTTCGAACGTAATGACCCTCTTTTCTGAAGGTTTTCGGAGCAATTATGATTGTTTTTTGGGCTCATAAAAAGTGTTAACACTCCGAAAAAGGTGTCAGAAAAGACTCTTTTCGGACTCTTATGGTTTTCTGGGTACTTACACATTGTTTGTCAATCTTAAGGGGTCGGAGGTGTCTCTTATTTGTTTCCTTATGTCATTAATGTTTTCAATCTCGTCAGAATCAAAAGACGATAAGTAAAAAAACATAACTGGATCCATTTTTTAATTTAAAATAATTTATTTAAAAAATTTCGCTTTTACTTGAGTTATTTCTTTCAGAACCATATGTTTTTTGTTTACATTTTCTTTTATTTTATTCAGTGTTAAGTTATTTAAGTTTTTTACAACACTGAAGCAATGAATCGATTAGATTCGTGTCGAGTATCATCATTAGAAAATTTTGCAAATAAATTTCGATTAGAAAACAATTTCGATCACGACTGCCAGAAATAGCCCCCAGAAATTTTTACACAACGAGTTGAAATATAACGTTTGAGCCAAGTCTCAGTGACTCCAAACACATTCAAGACTGAATTACTTAATATGGTGTTTAGACATGCATTTTTAATTGAGTCAATTATTGGATAATTAAAAAGATTTCACATATGCTCAATATTGCTTATTTAATTAGCGTTTGACAGCAGCTGGCAAAAAAGAATCCATTTATGTATTTGGTTCTAATATTATAATTTTCAGCCTAAAACTATTCTTTATTAATTTAAAAGCGAAACAACTGCCATTTTAGTTATTACTAGTCACAGGGTTGTATTTTTAATTTTAACAATTATTAGAACAATTAACTCTTAATGAAGCAATTGAAATTTTGTATGGATAATTGAATTCAATTAGGCGTTAATTAAAAATATCAATTAAAAATGCATGTGTGAACACCATATTACTTGTTAAATCTAAATGATAAATGAATATGGGTAAATTAAAAAAAAACGCAATTTTTGTGTCCCCGCACTTTACACTCCTATTTTAGGTAAAAAAACAAAAACAAAAAAAAAAACAAAAATGTGAGAGCGGTCACCGAGGAATATGTAACAAAAAAATGTAATTCTCCAATTTGTATGTTTGTTTTTTTGTTTATTCAGAATGGTGTTTTGGTTCTCGCTCTGACTGCTTCCATACAAAAGCATGTGTCCACCGTTATAATTTCTAGTAAACAAAATAAAATAAAATCAAGAAAAAAATAAATATGCAACATTTAATAAAAGTATTAGAATTATTGTGTTTCTTTCTTGTGTTTTGATTTGTTATAGTTGTCAAAATTTAATTAGTGCTAATTTGGCATAGGTGTCCCCACAATTTGCATTGAGCGTCACTTTTTTATAAATCATGTAATATTACTAGTTTTCAATTTGCATTTAAATAAAGTAAATAACGTAAGGAAAGTACAAACTTTAATTATTACAAAAGGTTAAATCGTGGTATATTTGAGTTTCATTTTTATTGTTACTGACTGATTCTGTTTTTGCCACAAACTTAATTCGAAAGTGGTAAAAATGAATCAGAATGAAGTTTATACAGATTCAGAATAAGAATTCGAATATAAATTTATAAATTAAATTAAGTTAAGTTATAGTTTTGTGTCAATTATTTACATATGTGTATAAGTTTCTTCAAGAATTACTTCCTTTTTTCCATTTATGTTAAAGGCATCAAAGAATATGTACATGTTTAGTTTTGTTAAAAATGTTTGTTTTTTGAAGAATTTTTTTATTTACTTTTTGTAAAAGAATAAACTTTTTTTCGTTAAACTTTAGATTTGGCATTATTTCTTGTTTACGTGCAACAAAATCCCGTGATCGTTACAAAATATCTTGAGCGTCACAATTAGTTTTTTTCCTTAAAACGCTTATAATTGCAGTTTTTTTTAAGTACATTGTTACAACCCTATTACTTTGCAAGTAACCTCTAAGTTCAATTCTTTTTTTAACAAAAATTTACATATTTTCATTTTTAAATTATTTAGTTCTTTTATTTAATTTTAAAATAACTAGTTACTTTAAAAAAAATGAAAAATCAAGGTGAACCTTGATTTTGTGTTTATATTCGAAAGGGTGATTTTCGCAAAAGTCAATCTTGTGAAACATCGTAGTAAGCTTGAATTTTAAATAATTTTGCATTTTAATCCATTTTTTATACAAATTTGGTGTGTGACGCTCAAGATAGAAATCATAGAAAACCTAAAAAAAATCCAAAAATATTGATTTTTTGAGAGCCTAAGAGTACCACCGGATTCCTCATCAATTTCTACATAAATTCGCCACTCTTACAGGGGAATTGAAAAAACTTTAAAAATAAGCAAAACAAAACTCCTTGTGTAGTTAAATTATACCGACCGACTCCGTCCGTACGTCTGTCTGGCTGGTTGGCTGGCTGTCCATGTAAAGCTTGTGCGCAGAGTACAGGTCGCAATTTTGAAGATATTTCAATAAAATTTAGTATGTGATATGTTTCGGCCCAAGAACGGATGGGATTGAAGCTGCTGGAAATCGGTCCATTATTTCACCTATCCCCCATACAAATGTCCTCCCGAAATTTGGGTTTACCGGTCATAAATCTTTGAATTATGCAAGTATGCAAACAAAATTTACCACAGATGAGTAGTAAATGAAGATAAAGCACATCTACAAATTTCGTGAAGATCGGTCCATAATTAGTCGTAGCTACCATATAATGCCCACTTCCGAAAATCACTTTAAAGAGTATAACTCTCTTAAAAATGTAGGTATCCAAATAATATTGAATACAAATATGTTTCCTACATATATACATATAATATGGTAGACGTTTATGGTGATCGGTCCATAATTAGTCGTAGCTCCCATATAAGACCCACTTCCGAAAATCACTTAAAAGAGCATAACTGTCTTAAAAATGTTGGTATCCAAATAATGTTGAACGCAAATATGTTTCGTACATATATACATATAACATGGTAGAATTTTATGACGATCGGTACATAATTAGTCGTAGCTCCCATATAAGGCTCACTTCCGAAAATCACTTTAAAAAGCATAACTCACTCAAAAATTTTGGTATACAAATAATCTTTAGCACAAATATATCTTATATGTATACGAACAATACGATATAATTTCATTGTGATCGGTCCATAATTAGTCGTGGCTCCCTTATATCTCACTTCCGAAAATCACTTTAAAGAGCATAACTCTCTCAAAAATTTCGGTATCCAAATAATATTCGACACAAATAAGTTTCTTATATACAGAAATAATGGAACCTAATTTTATAATGGTCGGTTCATAATTAGTCGAATCTCCCATATAAGACCCTCTCCGTAATTCAATTTAAGCTCCGTAAATCGTTTAAAATATTTATATTGAAATAAAGTTTAACACATATAATATTTACATTCACAGACATTATTACACAAATTTCTTTCCGGAATATGGCTTTATGGCACATAAATGTCTACAGAAAATCCGTATCCATTCGAAATTCTGCAATAATAAGTTTAATGCAAAGTGAAATCTTAAAACGATATTTTGTTTGCATCGCTCCATATTTTGCCATAGCCCCATACAAAAACCACTTCTGAAAATCACTTAAATTCGCATAAAACTCTTATAAAAACCGCTAAGATTTCGAAATTTAACACAAGTAATCCGTATATACATTATTATTATTATTATTATTATGAAGTGAGGCCTTAAGCACTACGACCTGTAAGATCTTTTTTACAGCCTTCAAGTTTCATCATCTTAGATTTAGGATATGAATAAAGCCAATTATTCTATTAGATGAGAGATCAAATACATCTCCTGGGACCATAAAGGCCCTTCCGAGCCATCCTGTTCTGCGTATTGCCAGCATGGGCAGTCGCAAAGAATATGTTCAGAGGTTTCGGCTTCAAGTTCACAAAACCTACACTGTTCATTCGCAACATTACCTAAAGTATATTGGTGATACCTAAAACCACCGTGTCCTGTGAATAATCCAGTAAGTAATCTTAATTCACCCTTTCCGAGTGATAGCAACAATTAAGATCTTCGTTTGGACAGAGTAATAAACCTTTTGGACTGTCTGAGTCCTGGTAAGTTGTTCCAAAATCGGGAAAATTCCGATTCTACCCAAGAACTAATTCGTTCCATAGTGTATCCACGTGGAATGCCAAAGAATGGTTCCGGGCCAAAGAATGGGCGTCGAGCACCTCTATTGGCCAAGCAATCAGCACGTTCATTACCAGCATGGCCTTCATGACCAGATACCCAGCACAAGGTAAGTTCATTATACGTGCCGAGTTCATTCAATGATGTCCAGCAGTCCATAACTACCCTAGACCTTATTTCATATGAAGATAAGGCTCTGAGAGCAGCTTGGCTATCAGACATAACAAAAATCGTATTATACCTACCTCTACGTCTCATACATTCGTTAGAGCATATAAAGGTGGCGTAAATTTCCGCCTGAAATATAGATGGGAATGTACTCATTGGGATACCCCTTTGAAAATTGGGCCCATATATGCCAGCCCCAGTGTCAGCATTAGCCTGTTTGGAACCATCGGTAAACCACACTTGATCGGCATTAGTCTGCCACCATGTCTGATTTACCCATTCATTCCTTTTAGGTATAAGGACGTTAAACCTCCTATTTAACACCAGAGTCCAGATATAAATCCATATATACATATAAATCAACGTACTTGATTTTATTATAATCGGTCTATATTTGACACAGACGAATATAAACTCTTACCCCCTTATTCAAAAACGATTATTAAATTTAACAAACTTTATTAAGCAAATTTTTATATGCAAATCTGTCTTAATAAACGTTTCTTAAATTTAATAATCGTTTTTGAATAAGGGGGTTACTTGTTTATCTTTCCATTTCGAATATTAGTTTTGGTATAAACATCCTTTTCGTACAAGATTACTTCTATTTTTACAAGAAGACTTACATATTTATTTATAATTAATTACAAATCTTACTAAGTATTTTATTCAAAATTATATGTCAAAAACAATTAAAAAAGTTTAAACATTTAAATAACAACAAAAGGATCAAGAAATGTTTGCAAAAAAACTTTCATTAGTAATAAAACCAAAAAAATGTATGGGAGCAGATGATAAAGCTCCAAGGCTTTATCCAAACTAATGGAAATGTTTTGATTAAACTTTTTTTACAATATTAAGAATCTATATATGTTAATATAGTTTCTTTTAAAAAATATTGTTTAAAGTCCTCGCTTGTGATTTGGCAATTGTATTTTTCTTAGTGCTTCATGACTATAAACAGACTGTAATTGACATGGATGTTCAATTTTGTTGTTATTATTTTTTTAATTTGATTATTATCTCATAGAAATGGAAAAATACATTCTTTTAGCATATTTATTAAAAGTTTTAAGAAATAATAAGGTCGATCTTTTTTCAAAATTTTAAAAGTTTTAATGATGATATTAGCAGAATAAGTCTGGAAACTACAAACCGATATCGCGTGAATCAAATAAACGCAGTATTCTAATACTGCAAGCTATTTTATGACAAAAAAAAAAAACTACGAATATAATTTTTAAGTTTGTCATTAAAGTATGAAAGCTTATGAAAATTCCAAAATGACTTCTTCACATCCAACCTCCAACAATGGCCGTTGGATGTTTCAAAGAAAATTGTTCAAGTATTCTGGACAGACGTACATGTATGTATATATTAAATAACTTGATGTTTTTCCACTATATATTTTCATAATTTTTATAGTTTGATGAAAATAAATGTATTGCTTAGAATTAGAGAGATCTGCGTAAAATTTGCTTTAAGAGTAATTTTAATAGTTAAAATATATAATTAAAAGAGAAAGAGAAAAGTAACAAAACAAATTTAAATTTCCAATTTAAATTTCCAATTTATATTAAATAACAAAATCAACCATTATTCGAAAATGACTAGAAACCATTTTTACATCATTTTGATCCGATTTATTGGAAAAAGATTTTGTTTATTTGAAAAAGAAAGTGTTTTTCGATATGAACGCTTTAATGATGGCGATGTTGTTGAAGTTCTTTTTTGTCAACAATAATAATAAAAACATTGCTCTGTTCAAAAAATATGCAAACAAATGTATTTGTTTTTACGGAATACATTAATCGAGTGAAAAGTAACGACATGACAGAACAATGCATCCGTTTTAAATGTTGTCCGATATACAGTCATACAAAACCTAGTACGTTTTTAATGCACAAACAAATACAAGTGCACAGCGTTGCTCCTGATAAACACTTGGTGAACTGCAGTGGAAGAGATATGAACGAATTATGTGACAATCGTGCCAACATTTGCACAACAAATAATTGCATTTTGCAACACGACCACCATCACCAACAACCACCACAACGTTTAATGAAATATGAAATCCTTTTTATTTTCCAAGTTTTTTTTTTTAGCAGTTGTTGTAGAGTAAAATATATCTCTTGATTTTTTTTCTAAAATTTAACATTTTATATCATTTTTTTTAGCGTGGTCATGTGTCATGCATGTATGACTATAGGGCAACAAATAGTTGTCGGTCCAATTTTGCCCTATTCCTACAATGTGTGTGAGTGCATATGTGTGTGTATTTTTTAACTTTTAGGAATCTTGTGGTCCATTGAAGTGTGCGTTAATGAATTTGTTAATCATTGGTAGAGTATTCATAAACCGAATACCGGTTAACCGGTTTTTTTGTATTTGCAAAATATTTTATATTTTCGAATTATTTCACAATCCGGTTTTTTGTATCGGTTAACCGGTTTTTATAATAAGAAAATATTTTTAAATTTTGTAAAAGAAATAATAAATATTTCCAAATTTTTGCATTGCCACAAATAATACATACTCCACAATTGCCGTATTTGATACCGGCTGTTTAGAAGGTAAAATTTTTCGAATAACCCGAAGAACGGTTTTCTAAAAAAAGTAGGTTTTTTTTGAACTTAAGAAAGAATTTGAATAAAGTCGTAAATTTAACATATTTAAACAGATTAGATGGAAAGGGTTTCTCCTCCATGGTATACAAAACACTGGCTTCGCATAGTACAGTAAAATAAAATTGTTGACGAATATTTCACATTTTTTTTTTACTTTTTTTGGGCCTCATGACAGTTTTTCTTTTGGGCGTTATGACCTAGACTATAATTTGAAAAAAAAAACATTTCGATCAAATTCAATGTCGTTTAGCCCAAATTGCAAAACGCTAAAATTTTTGGGCGTTATGACAATTTTGGTTTTGGGCGTTACGACCTTTGGCGTTTTGACCTAACGCCTACTGGGATGTCACTTTATTTTATGAAAAATTCAGCACATTCGTATATTGAACTCACACACCTTATTAAATAATAAATATGGTTCTATAAATCAAGTCAAAAGTGTGACAACTTTTTCCACTCTAATATATGTGTATAAAAATTAGGGGGTTTTCACTTTCTTTGAATATAATATTCATTGGGATTGGAATTAGTATGACACTTGCCATAAAACTGCCATACTGATAATTTAAGAAAACGAAAAATTTAATATTTAATTTTTATATTTAGTGATATTAGTCATATTCCCCTTAGACATTATGTTACTTCAAATACAGTCGTAGAGTTCATGCCCAAGACAATAGTGTCTTGTTCCGAAAAATCGAATGTCAAACAATATCAATGGAAGTGGTTTAACTTTTAAATCTTTCACAACATCTGTAGACACTAATGTGGACCAGAATTACATTTCCGAATTACATTACGTTATATAAAATCCATGATAAGTTGGAGTATTGGATAAAACAGAACAAGTTTGTCTATTTTCCAATATTTGGAGATTCTCAAGAGCTTTAATATGAATTGCCTAACTACGATAATACGAAATTCCTAATTGTTTTTTAATTTAACTTTTCAAATTGTTTTAATAAATTTAAAACATTTAGGAATTTATCTTTAGTGTTTTATTAATGGTATGCATAAGAATCACATTCAAATCATGTTTTTAACGTTTATTTAACAAAATATTTTATAATGTAGCACCATAAATAAACAAATACTAGATAATATAACATAGTATACATTGCCCGTGTTCGAGCACTCTAGTATATTTACAATCGAAAAAATCCAAGTTCTTTTTAGGAATATTGATAAGTTAACTTACAAGTATTAAAAATACATATGTACATTGAATTTGCAAAATTTAATGTAGGAAAAACAATTGAAAAAAAGAAAAACACTTTAGTATTTAGAGTAAATAATATGAGAAAAGTTAAGGGGTAAAAGAAGCAAATTCAATTCATTGCACCTATGATTTGAACATTAAAGATTTAAGGAAAACTTAAGTTTATCGTATAATAATTTTGATAAAATGCAAAGAAAACCCTTTAAATTTTTAAATATTTTAAAGTTTGACATTGGAGTTTTTTAAATTTTTTATGAATTTTTGAAATGTGAATCGACAAATAATGATCAAAGTTATTTTAATTAAAATATTTTTTTTTTTACTTTTATATATGTACATTAATTTTTTTATTATAATAATTCCATATGTATGTATGTCGATATGACGAAATTTAATTTTATTAAAAATTGTTTCGCAAAAACTGAAAAAGATGTATATACTTGTATATCAAGTGTCTAAATAATTCAACCCGACTCGATATACAAATCGTTCCTGTATAGAACAAACTAGATAAAATTCATATTGCCTTCTGAATCAGTTAATCCCAGAAGATATTATTTAAAATGGTGTCATAAAATTAACTAAACTTTATGTTTAGGATCTTTTAATGAATTTGCTTAAAATACTCATTTCGAATTCAAACACTTTTCCTACTAAGTGTAGCGTAATCTGTGTGTGCATTTATATTGGATATTTTCTACATGTGGGAGACTACGAATCATAATGAAATATGATTACACCCCAGAACAATCCACAGTTTATGGTTCGTTGACAAGCCGCAAACAAAATGCAAAACTAGGGATAAAATCATTCTATTAAAATCGTATACATGTTACATAAAATACATTCATAAACACATAAACTCACATATAAACGTCTACAGTTTGACCTCGTTATAATGGACTCTATAATTTTATTTCAAATTGTTATTGGCTAAAATCAATACACTTATTAGTGTACAACTTCCTTTCCTAAGTACACAAATCACATAAGACCAACAATTTCCATATTAAATGAGGGAATTGGTTCCACGTATGAAATATCAGGTAAAATAAGATAAATAATTCAAATTCATGTTGCTTTATACACAAACATATCTTATTTAAACAAAAAACAATAGAAAAGAGAGTTCATTTAGAAAAGTACAAACATACATGCAATATCTTTTCGTCTTTAACACTTAAATTTGACTGAATTCTTACACTCTTACTTTCAACTAAATTTATTTGAAATAAACAAGGGAAATCCCCTGTTTCGATAGTTTTGTTTTTCGTACCAGTCGATTTTTAGTGCTGTGTTTAATTTAAATTTCTCCAAAACCAGTGCAAACAACGTTTTCTGGTAAAAATACAGACACTTTTAGATCGCGTTAAATCAAATCTAGTCGCATAAAAACAGAATGAAATATTTATTTGGAAATGCGTTAAATCGAATTCGCGTAAAAAAAAACTCGCGTAAACACAGAATTAGGTGTATATTATTATTATGAATTTGTGTCCAATTTGTATTGTATTATTTACCAACTTTTAATAAAAGTGACAATGTTGGAACCGGTACTTACCACTGAGGAATCCATAGCAGAAACATTTCTATGTCAGTTCAATTTTTCCTTGGATTGGAAGTATGCTATATTTCTTCTTCTGGTGTTCGAATTGTGTCGTCTGCCCAAATACTTTTTCGAAGCCCTTAATGACTTACGAACATTACTGATTCCGGTATGGTCTTGAAAATATTGCTAATCCCGAAAAATCGAATAAATAAATTTGTGAGTTTTTCAATATATCAATCAATAATTGTCAGAATAAAAAGTTTAAAATATGGCACAAACGAAAAATATATTAATTTCCTTTTTCATTTTTATATACATATTAACAATCTTATTCAGAAAAAATTAAAGTAGACTTCAAATGCTCTTTAGGAAAATTTTGTATGAAAATTTTGTCTAAAAGCACACTTCAAACCTACTTTAATTTTTTTATGAATAATGGGGTAAGTGTCTATATTTTCAGCAAATTTATCTGTTGAAATGATTTATAAAATCCATAATATGAATTTTTGTATAATAAGCGTAATGTTAACCCATTCCCATCAGCAGCAAAAATTTTAAATGTAGAACATTCTTTAGCATCTTATTAAGTCGATTTACGGAAGTGGGACTTATATGTTAAGGTCTAATATGGGAGCATTACGGATATTTTCTAACAATAATCTAATTTTTGGTGATATTTGTCTCATTACCTTTCAATTATATACCTCAGTATATTTGGTAATATGTTATATGGGAATTGTAGTGAAATTACGATCATATCTTCACAATAATCAATAATTACATTACATGGTGATTGAGGGTATATAAATTTGTCATAACGTGTGTAACACTGAGAAATAGTTATCTAATACAAAGTATAGTTGTATGTATACTAGTATGTATGTACATATATTATTGATCCTTATACAATTCTCAAACTATGTCTGTGCTATGTTCGTTTGTCTGTATAAAACACTCTCATGTCCAAAATATATAACCAAGATCTACAAAGTTAACAAAAGAACATTTAAAATTCTAATTAGCAGTTTGGTATTGCAAATCAGTAAACTCGGTCCAGTATAATCAGAGTTATGAATTAAGTTATTTTTATGGCAAACGAATAAAATACAATGAAAGCAACCTGTTGTATTTTGTGATTATAGGTCCATATTTGACCATATACTTAAATACATACTCATATTTCTCTTAAATATTCCGGTACTTTTTTTTTAAATTCGACATGATATACATAAAATTTTTTGTATCAAATTTTATGCAGTTTGGTCCATAATTGATCAAGCTCTCATATAAGGACCGATTCCGAAAAACAAGTAAACCCACAAAAATGTGTCATTTATACCTAATAGTAATTAAATCCAGAAATCATA
Organism: Bellardia bayeri; assembly: GCA_950370525.1. Lineage (NCBI taxonomy): Eukaryota > Metazoa > Arthropoda > Insecta > Diptera > Calliphoridae > Bellardia > Bellardia bayeri. Next base: position 39,921,998 of record OX493268.1, on the reverse strand, counting down.
CCAATATCGGTCATATGACAATCATACCACCGGATTTTTGTAGCTGTCGGTCCACATTTTGCAATAGCTCCAAAATAAAGTAAGATTCCGACTTTTAAATAACGACTATTAAACTTTTGTAAGCTACGTTATTGAGATGTAGTTCAACCTCAATAAGCCTCAAATACATAGATATCACGTTACTAGGTACTCGATTTTGTAGATATGACTTCCACTATAACACCTATACGTTGTTGTAAATTATGTTATTGAGATGAATTTCAGCTAAAATAAGCCTCATCTTATAATCTTACCATTTTTATATCTGGTGAATATGTTACATTACATATAAGGATGTTATGTTAAATATACAAATTGGTAATTATATCAATTATAAATAGTTAAAATTTTAAATAAATTATGTTGTGCGTAAACTTGTCTATAGAGGAATATACAAAATACTAATAAAATTTGCGCTAAAACTGAATAAAAAATACTGAACTGAGCATACTAACTTGTTGTTTACAAAACACTCTATTCTGTTGCTCGATTCCAGCACTTGCAATCGAAATATATTCTCTGGAGTTGGCCATATATGAGAAAAATTATCAAATATGGACCCATCACTACAAGATTTCGCAATGCGATTTCTATATGTATATATAAATCTTATTTATGGAAAATTGTATACATTATCTCTGTAAAATCGATTTTCGGAAGTGAGTAAAAGGCCTATTTTAATGCATTTTTAAGGGTAGAAATCTAGATTGACCACTGATTCAAAATTTTATTTATGAAAGCAAAAATCATAAACTGCCTGTAAATTGCCAATTTTGACAGACATTTACATTTATTTATGTAACGTACAAGTGACAAGTACTCGGCAAATGTTGTTGGTTGGTGGACGAAAAATTTGACATCCAAATGTTTGCTGGTTATGTATGTGTGTGAAAACATATGTATATAAATGACAGTTGTGTAGTATAGTTGTTTTTGTATGTCCTAAACATGGACTCATATCTAAAGGTGGTGTCATACTGTTTTATGACCCTGTTTGTTACAATTGCACAATGTGGGTTGGTTGGTAAAAAATATGTTGCTAATAAAACTAAAAATGTGTCAGAACACGGAAAGTTGTGAGATTTTTCAATATATAAATAAATAATACTACTCTACATTATTTTCATAAAAACGAAAAAATATGTACATACATACATACATATGTATGTATGTATAAGTACAAGTAATAATTTTTAATAAATTGAACTTTTCACAATTTTGTGGAATAAATGTTAAAAGATGTATTTTAAGTACAAAGATAGTTCCTTGTTAGAATTAATATTTAACAGGGTTATAGAATGTGGAAACAATTCATATGTACATATATAGTACTCGGAATCGGGTCTTGTTTGCAAGAAACGTAGGTATGTGTAGTTGTTAGAATTTTTTTTTATTTTCTTATATAGGCATTCCCGGCAAATATTGGTAACAACGTTTTTTAACGGTTCTATCAGTAATAACGTTTTATTTTGCTAAAATGTTTAATTTGTGACAGTTTATATGTAAAATAAATTAAATATAAATGTAATAAAAAAAGGTGTGAAAAAGAAGAACTTAATTAAAACAAGTAAGAGTGCTATATTCGGCTATGCCGAATCTTATAATGTGGATGCAATTCTTACCATAATTTACAGAGTTTGTCTGATGTTCATAATAATCTTGAGTGTAATTTAACAAACAGAGTACAAGGGAAACAATTCGGTTTTAGTGACTTTGCTCAAAAAAAAAAAAAAACTTCATCAAATAGGGATTTTAGAGGAGATGCCAGCAAAAAAAACTTGTTGGAGGTTACGCCTATTTTCGAGAGGGCGGGCCCGTAAAGTTGAAAATATATAGGCCTATATCTCGGGAACTACTGGGTGTCTGATAATTTGTAATATATTAAATAAAAGGTATTAAAAATACATTTCCAACGATATATATCATGATTATAAAATATGGACCGAATATGGGCTAAATCCCAAAATGATATTTTTTGACCCGAATTTATTTGTTTTTTTTTTTGGAAATGTTTCTTATATGGCAGCTATGACAAATTATGGGCCGATCTTCTTAAATTTTGGAACAGTGATTTTTATGCATATGAGGATATTTGACGTCGAATTTCAACATAATAACGGTATATTTAAGATATATATTAGTATTAACGTGGATTTCGGAAGTAGACCTTATATGGGGGACATAGTCAAATATGGACCGATATTCTCAAAATCCAGCAGTTAGATTTAGGCATGTATGTAAATGATCCGTTTTATTTTGGATTGGTACCCTTATTAATAAGAGATTTATGAGTATTAAAGTGATTTTCGGAAGAGGGCTTTATATGGGGCATACGGTTAAAAATAGACCGAAATTCACAAAATTTTGTGGAATGATTTTTGTATATATTCATTACAGATCTGTGCAACGTTTTGAGTCGGTACCGATATTTATACAATATATATAGGGATAAATGTCTTTTTCAAATGTGGTCCTTGTATGAGAGCTATGACCAATTCTGGGCCGACCTTTATGGTGGTCAGTACAACAATTTATTTGCATATAAAGATTATTCATGTCAAATTTTAGCTGTTTAACATTATTTATATCTGTTTTATACGTATTTAAGTGAATTTTGTAAGTGGACTTTATTTGGGGGCTATGGTCAAACATGGACCGAACTAAAAACAATTTCGTTTTGCGATTTATGTTTGCATAAAACTTATTTTTGCTGAATTTTGTCTTGATATTCCAATTTTATAGGCACTTATGTATATTTCGGGAAGATTTTTGTATTGGGGCTATGAGAAATCATGGACCGATTAATACTATTTTCCGCAGACTTTCTTCTTTTGTCATAAAAACAACATATACAAAATTTCATGGTATTATCTGCAATATATTTCAAAATATTGCAATAAAATGAACAAAAAATATCAAATTTTTAAGGAGGTTGTCTTACATATTGGTCCATAACTCTGGTTGGCTTAAACCGATTTTGCTGATTTTAAATAGCAAACTTCTCGAAAGGATGTCTGACTGAATTATTGAAGACTTGGATCCCGAAGATATCTGGGGACTTCAGAAAACTGATTTCAACAGACGGACATGGCTTAGTCGACTCCGCTATCTATAAGGATCCAGAATATATATACTTTATAGGGTCGGAAAATTATATTGTGGAAATTACAAACGGAATGACAAACTTATATATACCCTTCTCAAGATGGTGAAGGGTATGATAAAGTTGCATTAGTGTTGAATTAGTGTTATTTATAAATATTTACGATCAAATAACGTTAAATCCTAAAATATGGCAACAGAAGTAACATCAGGCATGCTCCCATTCAAACACAGAATTAACAAAAACCATTGCATACTTTTGGGGAACTATGATATTACGGAGATAGCCGGCGTTGCCACTGCGAAAACTTCTCAAATGAAACTTATTGCATTAAATCTTATTAAATCCTATTGAAAGAAGACTCTTTGTAACCCTCACCAGAGTCTTTTGCAGATCCTAAAATTGCTCTAATTTTATGAAAGACATTTGTTGAAGCTGAAAAAAATAAAATTATTGAGAATATAAATCTATTACATAAATCGTTTCCCCTTTATTCATTACAGGTATATAGTTACTATGTATTTATTTTAAAAGTATTTCTGATAAATAAATTCTAACATTTAAATTTATTCTTAATTATGTACACATACATGTGTATGTGTTTTTTTAGTTGAAATTTATACTATATATAATATTATCTTTTAGTACACGCATATGTGCATAATTCATTAAAAATATACCAACTATAAATTCCCAAATATGAATTGGAAATTGTGTTATTTTGCACTTATGAACTCTATATTGAAAATTTATATTGCCCCACTATTACCGCGTATCAACACAAGACAATTTTTATCGATTTAAAACAAAGTACATATACAAAACATGGCAAAAACTACAAATAGGATTATAAAAAACTTTGTTAATACAATAAAAAAAATACCCCTTTTAACAATTAATAATTTCTTCCTAAGACGACCCACGGTGGCTCAGAATTTAATTTCATCGGCCAAAGGTCGAACTTTATGTTGTCACTGATTTTTAAAAAATTAGGTCAAAATATTTGCAATTTTGGGCGTGATATGCTGTTAAAAGCAAATATTTTACGTTAGTTTAGAAAAAATTTAATTTTTGTAAATTTGATCACAAGGAAATTATGATTTTGCACAATCTATTATCGACAGTGGGTTGAATTTTTTTTTATAATATTGGCTTATTATATCACTGTACCCGTTATACCTGGAGTGTTATTAAATATTTTCTCAATTATAGTCAAAATGGAATTTCAGCGGAATAGAACTTTTGAAGATCAAAAGGGTTTAAAAACAATTCACTACCAGGAGAAAGCTAAAAGTGTCCGTCCTCTTTTGCACCTGTCTTGACCAGCCTGTAGAACACTATTTTCATTTGAACGAAGTTACTCAAATTATTTTGCCTATTCATAAGACTCAAATGCGCCATATATGTATAATTATAAACATTTTTAGAATTTTTAGCGAAGTTCTACATATTTTTAGCCCTTTTCAGTTTTTCAGGAATTTTTTATTCTATTTGTATTATTTTTATACGCACCACCAAAAAGATGGGGATTATAGATCAAAGTTTCAGACTACCTCTATATTTTTCAGATATTTTTTGCTGTTTTCTTCAAATATAATGCAGATAATATCATGAAATGTTGCACACTTTAATTTTATGGACATGTCGAAGTTATTCAAGAAGCTACTCATGAACAAGTTATACCCGATTTTAATTGAAAGCAATTGTGTTCCGAATCATCAATTTGGATTTAGAAGAAAACCAATTCTATCGAACAAACCCATAAACTTGTCAATATCGCAAAAACATATTTTAAGAAAAATAATATTGTTCTGCTCTTTTTATTGACATTTCTAACGCGTTTGATAAAGTGTGACATGGTGGTCTAATATGCAAGTTGTAACTAAATTTACCCATAAACACACATAAGCTATTGGAAAGCTACTTAACTGGTCAAACATTTAAGCCTGAAGAAGGAGATTTGCCAAGCTCCGCACAAGCTATTCAAGCAGGCGTACCTCAAGGAAGTATTGGTACCCTTCATAAACTTGATATATACATCTATATGCCAACAAACATTCGTACTCACACAACTACATTGCTAATGATGATGATGATAAAAAATCATATATGGAATTGAATTAGAACAATGGTTGGAGAAAATGGATAAAAGCCCAGCAGTCGGGATAAGTTGTGAATGAATTGTAATTTGACTACATACCAATAATCACCAGTACTTGCCGGCTATACCACTGGCAATGTTAATGAGTAACGAGTTTAACATGTGGATGTCATAGGATGTAGTCACTTGTTACCTATGTCATCACCTCTCATCAGGAATTTCGTTTGTGGCATAGCCGCAACTAGAATTTATGTGGGATAACGGCACATTTTTGCATTCTCTCTCTTAAGAGAGACTATAGTAACAACATGTTGTTGTACGCAACAAACACCTCAAAGCAAAGAAAGTAGTTTTTTGGATTCTCGCAATTATGTTCTTTTTTCATATAAAAGTGGAACTTTGACATTACCAGTCGTAGCAAAAGTAAGTACTCATGCTTTTCGTATACTATTTAAGTACTTACTTGCGATCACTGGTTACTGCCGCCGCTGCAGGGAGTTGATGAGCAGAAATACACACACACAACTTTTACACTGCGTAGAGAACCATGCTGTCCTATTTACATCAATTATCAAGCAATCAGAATGCAAAATTGATTCAAATGAAATTGAAATTAATCCAAATTAATTGGCTCATTGGCAGAAAGTTTAGTTTAGATTGCAAACTCCTGCTTTACAACTCAATCATAAAACCTATATGGTGTTATAGAATTCAACTATGGGGAATAGCCTCAGCATCAAATGTAGACAGAGTTCAAAGACGCCAAAATAAATTGCTACGAATGATCACAATTGCCCCCTGGTATATAAAAAAATCGAATAGCCATAAAGACCTAAACGTGCTTTTGGTACAAACTGAGATCCAAGAAAATGCAGAAAAACACTTAAATAATAGTGGCTATTTCCGAAAACAAGAAGAAAGATTTTCAACTTAAACAACAATGGATAAACTATTTTCATCCGGCACTGTCTGGACTAAATAATTCAAATTCATTAGATATAAGATTTGAAATACTTATTGTTAGTTCGTTTTTAACGAAGATACAATAAATAAACAAAAGTACAAAAAAAAACATGTTTAGAAATAAAATATATGTATCCAAGTATATATTTTCATCGGTTGGGCATTATTTAAATCTTTAGTATATATACTCGCAACTCATTGATTTAAAAATAAAGGCCAATCTGCCAATCTCATAACGCGATAGTTATGAAATAGGAAACAATATATTTTTTTGATTTCTTCATAAATGTTTTTAGTTTTTAAATAAATCTTTTAAAAGGATTTAAATTGCAAATTTTTAAGACTTTAAAAAATGTTTGTTATTGAACTAATTTAATAATTCAATCGGTTTCGTCGTCCGGCAAGCTTAAAATTCAGCATTGATTAGTTTTAAATGCTAAAGAAAAAAATCTTATTTTAAAGAGTTAGTAATGGACATACATTTAAAAACTTTCTTTAGATTTTCAAAAATCTGTAATTACAAATTGAAATTATAATTTGTTCATTCTGAGAAGAATAGGAATTAGGCTTAGCAAAAATACCACGAGAGGTTAGAAAATTTCAAAATCATGACAACATCGTTTTAAAGAACATCGAATATTTAATAATTCATTCGGCATTTGAACTTTAATTCGATTTCTTTATTTTGTGTTAAAAATTTATATATTACAAAATAAACTTTCTTTCTTCCGAAATTTACAGTAAGCATTCAAATCTCAATTCTACTTGTTGTTTATTAGTTGTTACCAATGTAACCACTAACTGCTGTATTCAAATTTTAAAAATGTCTTCTAGTTAGGCTCAAAGTATCGGTTCTTTTTAGCCTCTGATGACCTTCGAACTGAAGCAGACCCCGAGCGAGGTAGTTAGGGTGGGCCATTAGTTTATCGATTTAGCTGATTCAATCTTTTTTAATTTCCTCCTGGATTGTGGGGATGTTGAGATCTCTGTGGAATATCATTACTTATATAGCATGGGCCGCAGACAATTTGTCGTAATATTCTGGACTGTCTTCTTTGAAGCTTTTGGATGTTAAATACGCATGCAGTACCCCATAATTGGATGCCATATGTCCATATTGGTTTTATGATGGACTTGTATAAGAGAATTTTGTTGTCTAACGACAAGTTTGAGTTTCGACCGAGAAGCCAATGTATTTGAGCTGCTTTAAGTTTCATAGCCGTTAAGGTTAAGTGAGCACATTTAGCCGGGTTAACGTTTATTCTCCATTTTTCTAGCCAGATGTAGGACTGCAGATTTTGCGATGTGACTTTTGGGTCATGGTTGACGCTAATAAATGCTGTGTCGTCTGCAAATGTAAAGGTATGCGTGCTCAGGTTTGTTGGCATATCCGCTGTGTATATTATATATAGAAGCGGTCCTAATATGCTGCCTTAGTGGTCACCAGCAGTAATTTTCTTGAGGGGTGAGTATTTATCTTGCGTCCTTACTATTAATGTTCTGCCTGTTAGATAGCTCTTCAAAAGTTTGTGAAGGTATGTTTACCGTTGTAATCGTCAGCAGCAATGAATTTCTGGCCCAATGTGGAGAAGAAATTGAGAAATTTATCGTGTACAATTTTGTGCCTCGGGGGACAATAAACGGATGACAAGGTAAGTTTAAAATTCAGTAAGATTTATACAATCTTTTTCGAACTCTGGCAATGGTAAGTGTCTGATATGTTTGTGCACAATTATGGCTGTGCCACCACAAGCCCGTCCGCTGGGATGTTTTGTGTCATACGTAAGGTATCCATTTACCATAAAGCAGTTTTTATGAGTAAAGTGTGTTTCAGAGACGAGAAGTACGTCTATTTCATGCCTATGAAGAAAGTTTGCAACTTCGTGTTTATGTTGGGATAACCCATTGGCATTCCAGAAACATATTTTTAACTGGTTCATTTGTTGTTGAGTAGAACTTGCAAGAGCATGTTCTGGTTTCGCATCATTTCCTGAAACATGTTCTGCATAGTGGCCATGAAGTTATTCAAAGTTTGAATTAAATTTTCAATTGAGCTAGGCATATTTCCAGAAGGCATTTGTAGACCTTCCCTAGGAACATCAGCGTATGGAGGTTGCTTTGCGTTGGAAGTACTCGGGGAATTTTTCGCATTTGGGTTTCCTTTTAAGACTTGGGCATATGATTGGTTTTGTTTGTGTTGTACTAGAAATAGAGCCAGCGGCTTGGCTGGGCGCATATGACGGACCATATTGGGAGTAAGTATATTTTTGAACTAAAGCAGGTTTTTTTAAATGTAAGAAGACTTTACAACCTCTATAGTTTGCCGTGTGATTTTCGCCACAGTTGCTACATTTCGGCGGTTTTATGAGCGCCACATACGTGAGGCAATTTACAATACGATTTTGAATGCCCATATTCCTGACAGTTTGTGCTTTGGGAGGGACCCTTTCGTTTTAATGGCTCCTCAACAGTTATTCTTCTGTTGAGTAAGTAACGCAAGTTGTATATGTGATGAACTGAGTTTTTGGTTTTGAGAACCGATGAATCACATATATGTATGTAACTCCACCCAAAAGTCAAATTTGATTTTACGTTTGTCCTTTTATAATTTGAAATGTTTAGTCATTGAGCTTGAATCATGATTATTTCAAAGCTAAATTTTCCATTTTCAATTTGAGAGAATATATTTGGTTATCCTATCTTCAGTGAGTTATCAATGGATTATAAGTAATTTTTCAGCAGTGTTTTTCATTAGTTTCATTTAACAAATTGACACTTTTGGCGTATTATTTTTTTTTTTTTACAAATTTCACATATTATTCCGTTTTTTTAATTAATCTCTCATATATTGTACAAATTTATGTATGTGAAAACTGTGCCGATGACTTTAACAAATTTTCATTGAAGTTAACATCAATACTGATGATAAGAAAACTAAAAAGACCTCCAAAAGGCTACACTGGCAACACTGTTCGTGTATTAAAAATAAGGACTTTCGTAAAAGTACTATTCTACTCCATATTTTTATGACAACAGAACAATCATTGTTTAACAATAAAATAGAGTTAGGTTTAGATACTAAAGAACAAAAATAAAACCTATTCAAAGCAAATATATTTGTTTATCTTCGATAAGCAAGGATTACTTCCTAATAGGTCAATAGGATAACGATACGTTCAATAACTATTCTTGCCACATTCTATTTATACGAGCCTCTTCTAACTGAAAGGGACTTGTTTTGAAGCAGATGATACATTTTGTTGTCAATCTATCCTGAGATTTATTTTTCGAACAAAAGTCTATCATTATCTGGAATGGAAATTAGCTTATTAGTTTTAGGATTCTTAGAATGGCACTTATAATGATTTAGAGCACATTCAATTAAAGGCGTGAAATCATTGGCACATTTAGCTATGTACGATATACATACATATCAAAATCGTATGTAAGAATTATTAATATAATTTATTTTAATCAAAGTTTGTTTTCCTTTCTCTTCCAGCTTTTTTATGCGAAAGATATTTACATACCTACATACTCGTATGTATATTGCATAAGTTTTAGCAAATATGTTTCATTTTTCATACTTTAATAATTTTATAAAAAATTAAAATATGTAGGGATTTTGACAAGATCAATGTTTGTCAATATATTTAAGTACTAGTAGTTGCCTGGCCATCCGTTTTAAAAGAGTTTCGATTTATTTTAGTAATTTTATTTATCAAATGGTTGCCATCAACATGTGAAACCATCAATTTCGTTTCAAATATTAAATAGAAATAATCCTACACAACAGCCAACAATTATTTTGATACAAATGTTATTTAAACACAAGTTCATACAAACGTTCATACATGGATACATTTATAATATCTATGAGCGTACTACATTCATATATTGTATGTACAAGTATGAATGAATAAAACAGACAAAATGAAAAAGAGTAAATATGTATGTATGTATGTATGTATGTATGTATGTACACAACTATCTATTCATCTATAAAGTAATTGATGAGAATATTGTTTAAACTTTCATTGAATCTCTGATGATGTGCCAAATCGTCTGCCAATTTTAATGTTTTTCCATTTAGTGTTGGGGTATTTTGGGAGCGGTCCCTCGTTCTTCAGTTTGGTTTGTTTTCATTTGTATAAAACATACATAAATACGAGTACAAATCATACTTTCAACGTATTTGTGTGTATGTGCAAATGCCTTGCAGCTCTAAGAACCAGTGCATTTTTGTAGAAGATGTTGCCACAAATAACCATCGATTACGAGCATGCCATAACCAAGGGATAAATTGTCTGCATGTCTTTTGGCGGCATTCCGAAAAATATATTATAAATAAGTCGAGTGTATTGTTGCAAAAATAAGCTTTTACGGTACGTCTTAAATATTATTATTATAGCAGGCTTATCGCCAAACACTTTTGGCTTCATGTAACCCCCAAAAATCATCACACGATCTAGGTGGCCAGTTGATCGGTTTGAAGCTTTAATTTTCGTAATACGGCAGAATAATTTGGAGAATTTCTTGCGGTGTCAAACAATACTGAATACAAATAAGATGCAAGATCTGTGAACAAAACAAATGTTAATTGGTTTACATAACTTTGATTGTAAGTTACATATTTTTTCGATTTTTTCATATGTGACAAGCTAGTGTAAATGTCAATTGATAGTTTTAAAACTGTAGGGTATATCTATACGTTTATGTTTGGCGGTGTGGTAGTATCTTTGGCACGTGTATATGAGTGGTGTATTGTAACCAACATCTGTTTGTTTAAATCAGGAATTAGTTTAGTTTTTTTCATGTATGGTTTTCATCTATTATTTTTTGAGCAAGAACACAAAAACAAATAAATTAAAATCTAAAATTAAATAGGCGTCAAATAAATGAGTATAAATAGGCGGCAGAAGCATGTGATAAAAACGTGCTAAAATATTTTTGGTATTTATGTACAATGAAACAAATTTGGTTCGAATTTGTCTATAAACATAATAGAAATCATTGCTTAAATAATAGTGCAATTTTTTTATAATTGTTTTTTTTAAGTATACTCATAGTAAAAACGTGCTAAAATCAAGATTTTACGTCAAAAATCAAATCATTTCAATCTTAATAGTCTGTTAAATACGAAAATTCTTAATTCAAGAATAAAATCTTAATTTTTTAAGATCGCATTCAAGAACACAATCTTGAAAAAATTCTAATTTTAAGAACGCATTCAAGAACACAATCTTGAAAAATTTCTTATTTTAAGAACGCATTCAAGAATACAATCTTGAAAAATAAGAATATATTCTTAAAAATTTAAGAATATAATCTTAATGAAGTTCTTGATTTGAGATCGGTTTTAAGAATGTATTCTTGTTAAAAATGCTAATTTGATTTTGAAGAATTTGAATGTCGAAATAAAACGCAATGATTTATTTTTTATAGACTGTATTTACATACATACATAAATATATACATACTTAAAATTATATAAACTTAGGTCTAACATATGTCTTTCCATTATTGATTGGGTATAAATGTAAAGGAGGGCTAACAAAATCAGAAATTTTAATAATATGAATTTCATTCAGTAAAAAATCAACTTCATACGATTGGAAGTGTTTATCGAACTGTATTATTTGGATTGCGTTGCAAATAACATAAACTTCTTCGTTTTGAATTAATAAAATTTTGATTTTGTAATGCAGAAAATTGGTTGTGTGAAGAGCTAAATAATAGTTATTTTTATACAATGTTCCTTTAAATGTGACTTGATTACATATTTTACAATGTTCAAAATTAATATCGTTTCTTTTTTTTAGTTGAAAATAATAATCTTCATTAGTTAAATTTAAATATTTGAAAGACGTAATAGAAAATATTGGCTTCAGAGAATTCTCGTGTTCCAACAAAAAATGAGAAAATTTGACTCCCGTTTAATTGCTAAAATTAGATATGAGCAGAACTGGTGTACGAAATTTTTTAAGGCACCGAAAACACATGTACATCGTTATTAATTATTTCTTAAAAAATGGATAAGAGAAGTAATATTGGGTGATTTTACATCAAAAGTAGTATTAATATCATAAATGTAGTTTTGGATGAATTGCCAAGCTTGTTGGCATGCGTTTGGATGTTTTAACGAGATGACTTGGAACATTTTAAAACAAATGTCTACGCTTTCAATAAATGAGTTACATTTAAGCAAATTGTTATTAAAAACTATAAAAAAGCATTTTATGTCTACATCACTCATACCCTCAACTATTAAAAATGGTTGTACTGTTAATCCCGCTGAATAATACTTATCGATAACAATATCAATTTGTTTTCTGTAGTCATTAGTTGTCTGCACTCGAAGGACAAAACTTTCCTGTACATCTACTATGGTCACATTTTTCCTACGTTTTCCCGAGTTATTTTCAAATCTAGCTGATGATGGTAAAATTGTGTTGAGAAGTATGGTGAATATATAGTCCTGGGCATCTATAGAAAAAAGACGAGCAGGGTTAATAAAAATATGCTTTATATACAAACTTCTGTTTCCTACAAACCTTGGTTTGTCGATGATTTAGCATTGCAAAATAATTGTTTGCAAAAATCGTTGTGTATGTTTTTTTCATAATAAAGACCAATTTTAGTTTTAAATGTTTCCCATTTGGAAAACAGCAATTGATCTTTTCCTGGGTACATAGTTTGAAAGTCAATTTTAATCTGAAATTTGTAAGGGACAATGACTTAAACATAATTAGCAATCGAAAAATATCTTACCAATTCCGGCGCTCTTGAATGATTGAGTTTTGGCCACCTGCGTAGTAATTCAAGACTTCTCATTTTTTCCAAATCTTTCTGGCGCATACTGTATGTGAGTTTCTTTTCGCGAAACTCCATTCGAAGTCCCAGAGGAGGAATTGCTTTTTTTATGTCGTCCTTTTTCATGTATTTCAAACTTTTAAAAGTCACTTTGCAGTCTGAAACAAATAAATGCAATGTCCAATACAAGCTGATTAAATCATTATATGCAGGCAAGTATGTATCTGGATGTAAACAATATTGTATTAGCACGCATTTCTTTTAATATTCACGTTTTCTTAATTGTTTATAAATAAATGTATATGACGGAGTACTTACCTTTAAGATACCGACAACTCCGATTCAATTTCCTCCGGCGTGCTGCTCATATGATATTGTCCATCAGCCAGCATCAAAAAGTTTTCATTAGGTACACTTATAATAACTACTTTCCCTAAGTTCTGATCTTCAATTATGTCTTTCTCTAAGTTCTGGTTATCCATTATTTAATATTTATTTTTTCACTTTTATTAAACACGTGTTCTTCGGTCAGCGTATTGCAATTTATGACACAACACGCTTTAATTATTGTCAAATTCTAAAAAATCAAGAACTAAATCTAAACTTTAAGAATATGTTCTTAAATTCAAGAATACAATCTTAATTTTAAGTTTTCGTTCTTGAATTTAAGAATGTGTTCTAACAATTTAAGAACACGTTCTTAAATTGAAGAATACAATCTTAAAATTAAGATAACGTTCTTGATTTTTAGAATGCGTTCTATAAATCAAGAATTTATTCTTAAATTTGAGAACGTAAATCTTACTAAAAAATATTTTAAGATTGAAACTTGAAGATTTTTGCATTCTATGTTCAAGAATTTTTTTTTTTTAATTTTAGAATGTCATATTTCTACCAGTGTAGGTATAATAGTGCAAGTTCTTAACAGAAATTTTTTAATATACATACATATATATACATATGTATATAAAAGTTATTTAAATTGACGTTTCACAACTAAATTCAAAATTTTAGAAACAAATTTTGATTCTTCAGTTGGAGGTCCACACCTCGCTTTTTACCGTCAACGCGTTTATAGTTTTATAAACGTTATCAAGTTTAGATTGCAGACTCAAGTTATATTTTTGTATACATACATATGTTTTTTCAACTGTAATTTTTTCTAGTGACATCACCTTTAAAATAAATTTGCTTTTCATTTGTCATTGTTAGCTGTTCGACGTTTGCTTCGCGACGCACAGTGGCATACATTTCTTGGAAAAAAATAGAAGGAGTTGTCGTACAGCAATGAATCTTTACAGAAACATTTTTCTGGCCTAAATTAAGAAATTTTGAAAAAATCTTGGAAAAGCGACCACTGCTACGTAAGTAAAATAATGAAATTTAATATATTTTTAGCCTTTAAAACTATATGTTTTTATTTCGATTGAAATGTCATTCAATTTCTTTACGCCTACATATTCGTAAACAAAAATAATGTTTCTCTTATAAATCGTTCAAGCTTTAATTCCCGAAAGCCTGAAAGTATACCCAATATTTTGCCTTATTGACCATTTGTATGAAATATTGGAACTGACTTTTGAAATTAAAATCGATGTTAATAAAAGGGACGGTATTTGGCGGTTGTTTTTTTTTTCTTATTTGAAAGTACAGACTCGGACATTTAATTTTTTTATAGTTAGGCAAGGCAAAGCACATAAAGTTTTTTTCCTTCAAGAAGTTGATATTTTTTAGTATAATTCTTGATAAATTATAATAATTAGTTTACTTTTCAAATTTCAATATTTTTTCTTTTTTTTATCATAAAGTAAGTGCTATATTTTCACTAAAAAAATAAAACAAAAGCCAAAGCTATAAACTTACACACAAAAAAAGTTCTTTATTTGGACAATAATTTTAATCTAATTTCATTGAATAAATTTCCGTCGACCTCTGTTAGTTTTTTTAACTACAAAATTTCACTTTTCATAAAAAACCTTGTTGAATTTTTTCTATCCAAATATTTCTTTACAAAACTAAATCATTAAAATTTTGATATTGGAAAGTTGAAAAACCCTATTTTTTCCGCCGAAATGCCACTGTGCGACGAACTGTGAAACGAACTTTTCGCTTTTCAAGCGTCAACGCTTTCTATGCTTTTAAGTGTGCAACTTAAAACATACGACCACATTAATTCTACCTTTTTTAACAGTTGTTTAGAACGCGAGAAACGCGTAAACGCTTGGTGTGGACTTTCAGCTTTCTGAACAGAAGAAGTTTGTCAATTTGGAAAAACTGTTCACTTTAATATCACCGCGTTACACACATTCTGTCCTATGAACCAAATATACTTTTTCGAAAAGGGGTGAAAAAATAAAAATACACGCGTATCGGCGCTTTTCATGTACACGTCAGAAATTGTGTGAAAGACTTTGGATCGATTTTTAATTCTTTTCCCGTGATCCAATCGAGCTGAATTTTTTTAGGCAGATTCGTGGAAATGTCTGTATCACGTCAAATTTTTTTTTAACAAAAAGATTTTTATCAATTCTCAGATTTTCCTGAATTTTTTTCTCTTAGTGTATTTTTTAATTCACTGAATCAGTGTTATCCTGGTCTATTTTTTCTCGTCATGTTTATGTATTTGTAATGCTGTACAATTGTAATGCAAATACAATTGTGTTTGGTTGGTACTTTCGTGTGTAGTTGTATTTATTTAGTTTTGTCCTGTTTACAGTTTGTATGTAATTAAAAGTGGTTTATGGTCGTTCAAGTGGACGAATCTAAAACAATACCACATTAGCCAACAGTACTGTTTGTATCAGCTTATGTTAAGCAAAATACTTTAAAACTACCAATATTTGGCGGCATCGGTTGTGGCTATAGCTGCGTGTTTTAAATTATACAAAAGTATTTTGTGTTAATTTTTTCAATAGTTGAATCAAATATGTAAACATAAGCTTGGCATTACTGCTTTAATTATTCTCTGGACAGACATTGTTAGGAGTTTACTTGCTATAAGCTGATAATTTATGAAAGAACACGAAGTATATGTATGCAGAAAGAATGCTTTTGTGTATTTACCTCGAAGCAATAGATTATCAATACGGTAATATTTCAGATATTATTGTACTCTGTCATCTTGCTGCTATCCAGTTGAGTATGTAAAGATATCAACTCTTAGCGGCTTTCTTAGTTTTTAAAAAGTTGTACTGCTGAATAATTGTAACAAAATCATTAAGTGTAACGTATAAAGTGCGTCGTACGTGCGTGAACATGCAACTTATACAAATACTTCAAGTGTTTTCCCTTTTAATTTTTGGCTCATGTTTCCCATGTAATTGGGTCGCGTAGACAAATGCACATTTTTTTTTAATTGTTTTCAACACGTTTGTACTCGTAGTTCTGAATTACGTGCGACAATTTGTTGAAAGGTACAATCTACATGCGATATGATTGGTTTGTTGTGCGATGTGGTTTGATGTGTGTGCGTAACGTGCTCGTTCTTCGTACAAACTGTTATGTGTCTTTCTATTGAATGTATTTGCATACACAGGCTTGCCAGTGCCAAAAGATGGGGATTTTGGTGTATGTAGTGATAATTAAGTTTTTCGAGAGGGAATTTTCTTGGATATTTTGAATAAGATTGAAAATACTTGGCATATAAACTTTCTATTTCACTTATACTTTATATAGATCCTCAACAAACATTATTCTAATTGTTGGGTTACATGCCCAAAAATAATTTTATTTCATTATGGAATGTTTAAACATAATGAAGGAAATATATTGTATGAAGTCGATATGAAGTTTTAGTTAGATTTCTTCAAATCTGCTGTTTAATCAAAATTATTTGTTATAAATTGAATAACCTTAAAGTTATAAATTGGAGATGCAGTGGTATTCTTTTCACTTTCTTGAACAAAGTTAACAAAATTCAAGCCAATTTATAAACATTTATAAACAACAAATTTGTATATTCTTGGAAAATAAATTTAATACAGTTTTATTATTATTTTTGTAAATCAAAACAATGTTAGTGTCTTTTGGGGATATTTTTTTTATTCCGTTTTCCAATAATACTACGTGGAAACCCTGTGTAAATTGTATGTTAATACGTTTTTTAGAAGCATATGTTGTATATTTATGAAAGTTTGTGATGCATCTTTAAATCACTTTCATTTGAAAGGTTTCCAAAAAATAATGAAAACTTATTTACATGTTGATATTCATTTACCTTTTTAATTTACTTTTTCATGAAGTTATAGATAGTTACTATGTTTGTACTTAGTAGATTCATAAATAACTACATATACTGCTTCATTTTGTATTTTTCTTTAAGAACGATTGAAAGTGTTATACAACTACATATAGTATATTATGCAGTGTTGCCATTCTAGAAATAAAGAAAAGCGTCAAGTGTATAGTAAAAACGGGTAAAAAGGGTAAAAAATTACAAAAAAAAGGGTAAAAAGCGCCAAAAAAAAATTTTAACAAAAATTTTGGTATCGTTTTGTTTTGCTTTGCAAATAACACATAAAAAAAAGAAACTTATAATATCAAAAAACAAAAAATTAAAATAAAATAACAATTCATAAAAAACAAAATATAAATAAAGTTTTATAGAAAAACAATTTCATTTTAAAATATTTCCATCTGTTTCATAATCATCATCATCGGGCCACAAAACAGATTTAATGAAACATTCAGACCTTTTATAAGTTTGATTTGAATTAATTTTTAAGTAAACACTTGAAGGTAATTTGTAATTGCAACAACAAACTTTTGGCTGAGTTGGCTGAGTTTAAAGAAAGTCGGTTCCTGATCTTTGGTTTAAAAAAATTCATTAAACTACACGTTCTTTCGACTTCGGTATTTAAGTAAGGAAAAAAAGTATACGATAAACAAAGTCAGCTAGTTCATGAAAAGGGTCTTAGTTCGAGTACGTGATATTTTTTAAATTCTATTAAATTGCATAGTATTTCTTGTTTCTCCTGATCAATTATTTTATAATCTCTGCAAGACTCTTCGAAATGATAGCCAAGATAACAAAATTCGTTAACGCTTTCATCTAAATTACCTTCTAGATAATCAAAGTTTTCTAAAGGAACGATAATTCTATTTGCAATACTTTTAATCAGGTAATACAAATCACTGTAAAGCTTGACATGGTCCGCATTGGTTGACTTGAAAGCTAGATTTACTTTTTGGATTTCTTCCAAAACTGCACCAAAAAATAGCAAAAGCGTAAAAAATACCCTTTTTTAAAAAAGGGTATTATCTGCTTCTTCTTTTTTAACAAAAAAAAAAAAACAAACACAGCTGTACATGAAAAAAGGGGTACACTGTTGTGATTTTATGTTCTATTCTGACCATTAAAAATGCGACATCTATAAATGTGGGGTAAACATTATAAAAATGTACATAATAAAGGTGTAACATTTTATTTCAGAAAAGAAAACACCATTAAACACTTATGATCTTAAATAAGAGAATTTATCTGTATGGTGAATTTATTTATCAACATATCAGGCGAATCTGTTTGGATCTATGGGACTGTATTTTAATTATTTAGAATTTTCCGGCGGTAGCACACTGCTTACAAGCCAAAAATGCCAAGATGGTCAGATAAGTAGAAAGTAAAATACTGATAGCATAAATTATAATTTGGTCAAAAACAGGCATTGATTGCCACCCAGTATTCAATCATATAAATAATTAAGATGATTGTGCTTCCAAATGCTATGGAAATTTATCTTCAAATTTAGTGCTTGCCCACTGGTAAAAATTAATTATGCATAAAAAGAATTGTGAACGTAATTCCCGATTACCAAGGAGTATCTTAAAGTGCCCCAGTTAGAACTGCAGAACATTATTATAAAATCTTAATATTTTTCATTTGTATATAGCAAATCTTACTTGTCTACTCATTTATAGGAAAAATTTGTTTTTCGTTCATACATAAAATTGTAAAAATCAAGTAAAAAATAGTTATACCCTACACTACCATAGTGGGGAGGGTATATTAGATTTGTGCATATGTTTGTAACGCCCAGAAATATTGGTCCAATATCCACCCTAAAGTATACCGATTGACTCAGAATCACTTTCTGAGTCGATTTAACGATGTCCGTCCGTCCGTCTGGCTGGCTGGATGTCCATGTAAAGCTTTTGCGCAGAGTACAGGTCGCAATTTTGAAGATATTTCGATAAAATTTGGTAAGTGATATTTTTTCGGCTCAAGGACGGATGGGATTGAAACTGGTGGAAATCGGTCCATTTTTTCACCTGGCCCCCATACAAAAGTCCTCCCGAAATTGGGGTTTACTGATCATAAATGTTTGAATTATGGAAGGAACCAAACAAATTTCATCACAAAGGAGTGGTAAATGAAGCCAAATCACATCTACAAATTTTGTGCAGATCGGTCCATAATTAGTCGTAGCTCCTATATAAGGCCCACTTCCGAAAATCACTTTAACGATCATAAATTTCTTAAGAATATTGGTAATCAAATAAAATTCGACATAAATAATATACAGAAATGATGACATCTTATAATGGTCGATCCGTAATTAGTCGAAACTCCCATATAAGACCCTCTCCGTAATTCACTTTAACCTCCATTATTCTTTTAAAAGTATTTATATCGAGATAAACTTTAACATGTATAATATTTATATTCACAGAAATCATGACACTAAATTTTTGGATGATCTCCCATATAGCGCACATTTCTGAAAAACTATTTTAAACATATACTGGGTATAGGGTATTATATGGTCGAGCTTGACCAACTATACTTTCTTACTTGTTTTTTTTTTGAAATTAATGATTGACAATATGTAGAATAGGAAACTTTAATGAAATTAACTTTCATTTAGTTATTGTTGCATTTTAATAATTTGAATCATAATTTGAAGGTCGCAAAAGTATTTTCCTTTTTTTCAATTCCTGTTAATTTTTATAGTTTTTTAGTCTTTTTTTTAATTTTTCATGGAATTGTTTTATTTATTTTGTTAAAAAGATATTAGTTATACGTTTTGAAATTGGTATTAGTAATAATTTATTACTTATTGCCCTATGAAATATGCCGAAAGGAAAAGTATTAAACATGTCCGAGAAAAAAATATATCAGGACCGTGCATTGAGAAGGTGTTATTTCTTTGTAGATCCGTCTTTCTGCTCTGGTGCTACGATTTGCTTTCGGAATGGGCCAATAGTGGTCAATAATATCATCAGTATATTCAAGATTACCCGCTCCATTGGTAGAAGTGCAGCCCCATATCACCATATAACCGTATCATGAATAACCGTGGATTTTGTATTGTTATACTTAAGGCCTTATTTAGCTTCCACTAGACTACACTACATCGACCCAAAATTTTATCCAAAAAATTTGCATTTCGTCATAGAACATAACATATTGCTGATACGCAAAATTTTTATTTTTGTTAATCTCAGTAAATAGGAACATCATTATAGTGGTGGCAAATTCTACTACTTTCCATTACTCAGTAATATTCAATACTTTTCATTTGGGTACTCAATACTACTCGATACTTTTAACGGATTTTTTGAAATTTTATCTGCAAATTGAAGTAGTTTCTTAAAAAAATAAAAATAGATCTTCAACTATTATTGGTTTTGTATGTCTTTTATTATTAAATAAAAAATAAATGTTAAGCTAACTTTTAATTCAACGTTAACAACAACTTAAGAAATAATAGACAACTTTATTTCGGCGGTTAGTTTAATTTTGTAGCTTACACATTGTTGTCTTTTTATACAGTGATGTATTTTTATGCACTACTTTACCCACTCATTTTGCTTAAAAATACAACTCAGAAAGTATCGAGTAACTACTTTTGAGTATTGAGTATCCAAAAAAAGGGCAAATACTCGATACCCATTACTCAATACTTTGCCAGTACTACATCATTAATCTGTTAATTTTCAAAACAAATGTTTTTTCTTATGGCTCTCAGAACCCTGTGGATTTTTCGTTGTTTACATTGGTATATAGTGTTCTATAGTGTTGTTGGTCGTTAAAATCTGTATGAACTAAATGTAGGTTTAGGCGGGTTTCCTTGGGTATTAGACTTTCCTCCCCTGCATTCAACGTTTTTGGACAACCATTCTGTGGTAATTTTTAAAAGATTCCGCGCCTATAGACCAATTTATTAAATTGTAGTTCACTTGACAACATCTACTAAACATATCACAATTGGAAAAAGTTAAGTTGTTTTTCCCCCGCTCTTTCTAACTCAAAGATCTTCATACCTGCGCACTATAAGGACAAAATTGTTATTAATAACAATTACAAAATACATGGCACGTATCCTTTTGACAAAAAAAAAAAAAAAAAACATTAAAAAATATATATGAAGACTACATTGACAACAACAGGCAACACCATGCTGCAGGGTGTTGTCCATGCTGATTTTTTCTCTTGCTGTCAAATTAAACTAATTCCTATTTTTGTTGGCGACAAAACAAAAACAGTGTTGACCATATAGCAAAATGTGTAAAGCAAATTAAAGAAAATAAAAATCGAAATACAAACTGTTATGATCATTTATGCATCAAGAGTTGTTAAATGTATTAATAATATTATATTATATTTTATATTAATAAAAATGAGTGAAGTTTATTAGCATGTCTGGAATCATGTATATATGTTTTTATTGTTTTATAAATAAAACGCTACTTTGAAAAATAACATTTATTTGAACCCAATTATTTATTTAAAATAACTGTTCTTATTAAGGCTAAAGCACAACAAATATTTAATTTTAATTTATTTGATGGTGTTTGATCTTGCAAAACTATTGTAAGAGTAAACAACGTCAAACAAATTTGTGCAAAAACAAGTAAATATTTGCCAAATGTAACCGTACCTTTACTACAACAGTTGTTTATATTTCCATTGTTTTGTTTGATTGAAGTTTGTAAGTGTTTTATGATTTAAGATTTATTATTTTTAATGTTTTTATTTAATTTTTTTGTTGTATTTTAGTAATAGCATCTTTAAAATCAACAAAACACTCTTCAGTCATTATGTTATTTAAAAAATTCGAAGAACAAATTTATTTTTTTTTATTAAAACGTCAGATTTCGGGATCAGCTGCTAACTATGTAGCTGTCGTTTTCAAAATTTTTTAATTAAGTAGCTGTCGCCTGCTGTCTCGAATGTGTTTAAAGCTTTTCATGCAAAACTTTTAAAGATTCCTATAATCTTACATTATTTAACACAAAAAAGTGTGGCCAACAAAATAAAAACTAACTAGAAGTACACGTATACTTACCACATCGAACCTTTTATCTGTCTCTAATTCCATTTAAATTTTTTAATCCTTTTTTCGACTCTATTGGAAACGTTGTAAAATTGGTAAGACAATAAATTTTTCTTTACATACATCATTTTGAACTTTATAGTATTAATATTGAATTGAAATTCATTATTATCCACTAAACTTTCAACTACTGCAATTCCTAATTGCCTAATTTTCTAGCAACATACATACATATATAGATTCTCTAAATATCTACTTTTCAATTGTATACCTAAATTTTGCTTTTCAGTAACATTATGTTCAAAAATATTTTCATTTAATGGAACAATATATGCATGTATGTAAATCAATGGGACTTTCATTCTCATCAATAATATGTTTAGACTCTGAACATGGCCTATAGATTATTTTTAAAAATTCCTGTCATTTGCTTGATCTTTCCCTACGTAATGATTATTAGGCATTTTTAGTTAGTTATTATTAAGTACTTATATGTATGTAGGTACTTAGAAGTTTTAATATATGTATTGCTTCTGTTAATTGGAAAAACACTACAAAATAATTTTACATTCCTTCTTACGTGTGTACATTTTTAAGACATTGTCGCTCATCTGGTCGTCTATATAATTTGAAAAACGATAAATTGCATGCAATTGTCGTTAAATTTTTACTCAAAATAGTTCTCCTAACGATAACTTGTAGAGATTGTGGCTCATCTTGTCGCAGATATGGCTTAAAACCGGACAAATTTCATGCAATTTCAACTCACATTTTCCCAATATTGTCTTATTCAAGACAAGTTCATGTGTTTATTATTATTTTTATCCTCAACACCATTGTATAGGCGATAAATTATAAAATTTCCTGAAGACAACATCAGTGGAATATGTCGTCAATAACTGCCTTCTGTCTGCATAAGACCTAGAAATACGCAAATGTACTTTTTTCAGCCTCTGTACTTCTTTTTGTACTTTTTTCATTTTTTTAAGGAACAATTTCTTATTTGATAGCAAATACTTTGCTTAGTGTACAAAAGAAGCAACTTCAGAAGATGGTAAAAATGGAATAGTTAACCAAGTCCAAAAAAAGCGATAAATATTTATAATTTTTTCAAGTTGCCAAAAAACAAGTTGTATTAAAACATTTAATATAGAATAGAAAAAAATTATTTTATTTTTAAAAATAAAATCTAATACACCTGACTAATTTGTTATTGTTAATACTGAATTTCTTAGTTCTTAGTTACATCAATTATTTCTTTTATATACTGAATTTTATGATTTTTTTTTAATAAAAAGTGTGCTTTTTTTTCTTATTTGTACTGCTGTTTTTACTTCGATTTGATATCTGTACTTTTTTTTTGTCGATTTTATATATGGCAACCCTAGGGGTTTTGAAGTTTCCAATTTCAAAATTTTAATGATTTGGTTTTGTAAAGAAATATTTGGATAAGAAAAATTCAGCAAGGTTTTTTATGAAAAGTGAAATTTTGAAGTTAAAAAAACTAACAGAGGTCGACGGAAATTTATTCAATGAAATTAGATTAAAATTATTGTCCAAATAAAGAACTTTTTTTGTGTGTATATTTTTTAGTGAAAATATAGCACTTATAAAAAAAATTATTGAAATTTGAAAAGTAAACTAATTATTATAATTTATCAAAAATTATACTAAAAAATATCAACTTTTTGATGGAAAAAAACTTTATGTGCTTTGCCTTGCTTAGCCCTCTAACTATAAAAAAATTAAATGTCCGAGTCTGTACTTTCAAATAAGAAAAAAAAACAGCCGCCAAATACCGTCCCTTTTAGTAACATCTATTTTAATTTCAAAAGTCAGTTCCAATATTTCATACAAATGGTCAATAAGGCAAAATATTGGGTATACTTTCAGGCTTTCGGGAATTAAAGCTTGAACGATTTATAACTGAAACATTATTTTTGTTTACGAATATGTAGGCGTTAAGAAATTGAATGACATTTCAATCGAAATAAAAACATATAGTTTTAACGGCTTAAAATATATTAAATTTCATTCATATACTTACGTATAGTTCATATTAATATGACAAAATTAAATTATATGCTTCGGATACTGCGAAACTGTTCGTACAAAAATATATGTAGTTGGTTTTATATGCCTGTTACTGTGCACAAAGTACTAATTCATGGTAAGTATATAATGGATGCTGCCGTATTACCAATAGGAATGCTTTCAGAGGAAGCCAGAAACAAAAATTATAAGAAGTATCGATTGATGTTTTCAAGAAGTGTGATCAAATTTCCACAAATACTGATGTATTCAACAGACTTCTTATAACTTCGGATCCTTACATAAGTAGCATAAGGCGTCATTCGAACAAAATTTTCTTAGAACTAGATCCTATTGTTAAAGATATGGTGCTTGAATTATATTACACATAAAAACTAACACAATTTATCGCCTGTTACATATTCAATTAAAACATTGTAGATACATATATCATATTGGATTTTTATCAAGCTGAAAGGTATAATTAAGCCCATTTGGCATCTCAATATAGGCAACACCATTTTTTTTTATTAAAAAGCATTAAAAAGGGTTCATAACTGCATTTTATATCAATTTGTTTCATGCATTTGTGCGATATTTTCGGTGTATTTGAAGGCTAATATCTTTCTTCTTTTGTATGGAGACAACACATGTTTAACTTTTGAATAAAAATTACCAGTTTTTAACTTTAACTTAAATTTTCATATGATTCTAGGGAAGAAAAACACTTAAAATCTACAACTTTCAATGGGCGTAAAATCTAAAGTAGGCGTGGCATCCACTATATGTTTAATTTTTTTTTCATAAGGAGAACTCAATTAAGAAGTCTCCCGAATTTCAAGTCCCTAAGTCCAAAAATAAAAATTTTGCCAAGTGCAGTTATATGGGAGGTGGGTGTGGCAGTGGGCGGTTTCCCAAGATTTTTTCAAAATTTCTTAATTTAGACCAGAGAAATGTGTCTGCAAAGTTTCATTGCTGTACAACAACTCCTTCTATTTTTTTCCAAGAAATGTATGGGGCGGTGCCACTGTGCGACGTAGAGTATTTTAGGCAATACCAAAATAGATACATAAGCTTTTTAAGGATATCTGATGAAAAATGAGTAAATATGGCATAGAATCATATCTATTCATCCAACATACATATCTGTATTGATTCAATGTGAAAAGGGAGTTATGCATTGTAGTGTAAAGTTTATTTTATATAGATTTATTAAATTATACACTCGTTTTCGTTTTCGATTTCCATCACATACCTGATTATAGAGTATCTACAATGTAGATTCTACATATATTATTAACAACTACATACATATATCTCAAGCATAAATGGTTCAGTTTAGAAAAAGGGGCGATAGAAAATAAATTCTGAAGTTCGTATATCTTGCAAAAATTTTAATAGTAGAATCTTTTAATTTTGTAGGAATACCTGCATATGTATGTATGTATATATATTATCAACATCCATATAAAAAATAAAATAGACGTGACGAAGTAAGTACAGTGCACTCGGGAAAACGTCAACGCTCGTTTACGTCAACATCCCAAAACGTCAACCCTTTTTTTACATTACCTACTCTAAAATTTTATGAAATTAATAGAGAGAAGGCTCTCTTCCAAGTGTTGAAAAGAAAAAAACAGCAGAAAAAAATAACAGATTTTTTTAAATGCATATGATATAAAAATATTATCTTATTTAAAATGTATTCTTTTGGTTCTAGTTGTCTTCTATGGTTCTAGTCAGGTTGAATGCCTTTTTTGTTTCCTTTTTGAAATTGTTTATGTATGATTTTAGTTTATAATCAATAAAAACGTTTAAAAGCACATTATCGATATGTTTTTAATTTAAAAATTTTACATTCGTAAACGTCAACACCCACGGTTTTAATTAGTTGACGTTTTCCCGAGTGCACTGTACTAAAATTCGTATATCATATAAAATACAAGAGTCTTAAAATTTTATATAGCTCATTGAAACCTGACATACGAGTATATTAATATCTTAAGTTTCATTTCATTACATTGGGGGTAGCGAAGCACACCGGGTTTTAGCTAGTAAATTATACATTTGAATGGGTTTACATACATACGAACAAAACTAAGTAGATATGTAAGTAAAAACTACATATTTTGACATGATTCATTTGAATTTCACTTTTTATCACCGTTCTGTCTATACATACATATGTACATGTTACTAAATATTTTTGTTGTGGTTCGTGGTTGTAACTACATACATATTAACATAATTAGTCACGTATAAATTATATATGTATATAATTTCTTTTTATTGTTGTAGTTGTTGTTTTGCGCTTAATGTTGCTGTGGTAAATGTTATAATAATACCACGTAAAATATAGACGAGCTTTAAAAGTATTATGTTTACACGTTTATTTTGTATCTATGTATATTAATTTATATACATACATACAATTTATGAATAGTACAGTGTCCCAGCTGGCCACCTCTTTAAGATATTAGCAATGAGAAATGCAATATTATACAAATATATACAATATAAAGATGGATTTCCGGGAATCGGACATTTTGAACTTTACATATTTTTATATTACTTTTGTGCAGATTTGGTGAAAAGTTTGAATATAAATCGATAAATTGTCTTGGTTTTTATCAGAAGAGCCCATTAGTGTTTACCATCCTATTAATGAATGTAAAAATAAAATAAATAAATAAATAGGAATATATTTGAGTTGAGAAATTGAAATTTCTTGATTATAAACATCATGCAATTTAACCCAAATGGTTTTTCCCGTTTTTTTAAATTCTAGCTATTTCAATTTTTATTAATTTTTTTTTAAAACCTAAATTCTTCCCTATCTGGCAATCACTGTTAACTCAATTCGTTAATGTTATGGGTATCAAAATAACGTAAATTTTATAAGCTAAAAAACGGGAAAAACCATTTGGGTTAAATTGCATGATGTTTATAATCAAGAAATTTCAACTATTTCTTTAAGTAAATTCTATGAAAAAATAAAAAAAAATAAAATTTTGTCTGAAATTTTCAAAATTTTTAAATTTAAACATTTTTTTTTTAATTTTTGGTAACCCATGGAATGCGCCTCTCAAAGACCTTTCATATGAAACCAAATTTACATATAGTTCCTTTGGAAGAAATGTGACAAAATCAAAAAACCTCTAAAAAGGACATTTTTATCCTTTGATCCAGCTCACCAAATATTGACTCCAGGATAAAAAAAATTAAAAAACGTAGTCTTATATGGTGTTCACACATGCATTTTTAATTGACATTTTTTAATTAACGCCTAATTGAATTCAATTATCCATACAAAATTTCAATTAAGATAATTGCTTCATTAAGAGTTAATTGTTCTAATAATTGTGAAAATTTAAAATACAACCCTGTAACTAGTAATTAATAAAGAATATTTTTAAGCTGAAAATTATAATATTAGAACCAAATACAGTGAACTCGGGAAAACGTCAACTAATTAAAACCGCGGGTGTTGACGTTGAACAAATTGTTGACGTTTCAACAAAAATCTGTTTTTTTCTTTCCAACATTTGGAAGAGAGACTTCTCTCTATTTATTTCATAAAATTTTAGAGTAGGTAATGTACAAAAGGGTTGAGGTTTTGGGTTGTTGACGTAAACGAGCGTTGACGTTTTCCCGAGTGCACCGTAAATGTATTCTTTTTTGTCAGCTGCTGTCAAACGCTAATTAAATTAGCAATATTGAGCATATGTGAAAATTTTTTAATTAACCAATAATTGACTCAATTAAAAATGCATGTCCGAACACCATATTAAAATGAATCAAATTTTCATATTAGTCGGGAACAGCCGCAACTTTATTTTGGGGCCACCCTAATGTACATATATCTATTTGAAAAATAACTTGATTTAACTTCAACAACATTTACAAAAATTCGTTCTTCTTATATATAAAGCAAGATATTATTAATTTCCTCTAGGTTTAGAATTTATTTTGTTATGCCTAACTGTAATCTAGAGATGTCAAACAGTTTTTTTTCAAATCCCGGTATTTTTCGGTATTTTTGTTAAAAAAAACTTCTTAAAAATATTAGGGTATCACTAGTAAAGAGAATCTTGATTTAATTTTGGTACCAATATAAGAAGCTGAAGAAAAACATATTTCACATTGTTTGTAAGCAAAATTGTTAGCAAATTGTTATATGCTGATTGCATAACAATACTTTCTCACTCTCCGAAACAAATAATTATATTTCGTGTTCAATACTTGATTCCATATCTTAACAGACATTTGTAGTTGTGTTTACATATTTCAATTTCAATTAATATTTTTAAAGAAAACTGTTACTGGTCATAGTCTCGGTGTAGGATATTGTAAGTAGGGATGCCAAACGGGGCTGGTTTTTCAAATCCCGGGTTTTCCGGGATTTTTGTTTCATATTAAAAAAATCACAATATTAATGAAAAAACTATTTATTTAATTCATAAATTTAATAAAAATATAACAAAAAAAAATAGTTCATTGAATTAAAGTAATAAAGAAACACAAAAGTAACATATATTTAATATTAATTTGTTTAAAAACAAAAACTTGTCTCAAAGCTATAGTTTTTATACCCTACACCACAATAGTGGGGAGGGTATATTGGATGT
This sequence comes from Bellardia bayeri, assembly GCA_950370525.1. NCBI lineage: Eukaryota > Metazoa > Arthropoda > Insecta > Diptera > Calliphoridae > Bellardia > Bellardia bayeri. The sequence continues at coordinate 39,893,045 of OX493268.1, read as the reverse complement.
GTGCTGATGTTTGTAACGCCCAAAAATATTGGTCCAACCGATCGGCTTAGAATCACATCCTGAGTCGATTTAACGATGTCCGTCCGTCCGTCTGGCTGGCTGGCTGGATGTCCATGTAAAGCTTGTGCGCAGAGTACAGGTCGCAATTTTAAAGATATTTCGATAAAATTTGGTACGTGATATTTTTTTGGCCCAAGGATGGATGGGATTGAAACTGGTGGATATCGGTCCATTATTTTACCTGGCCCTTATACAAATGTTCTCCCGAAATTGGGGTTTGCCGATCATAACTCTTTCAATTATGCAAGTATGCAAACAAATTTCACCAAAAATGAGTAATATATGAGGATAAATCACATCTAAAAATTTCGTGAAAATCGGTCCATAATTAGTCGTAGCTCCCATATAAAGCCTACTTCCGAAAATAACTTTAAAAAGCATAACTCTTTTAAAAATGTTGGTATCCAAATAATATTGAACACCGATATGTTTCGTACATATACATATAAAATGGTTGAATTTGATGATGAGCGGTCCATAACTAGGCGTAGCTTCCATATAAGGCCCACTTCCCGAAATCACTTTAAGGACCATAAATCTCTTAAAAATGTTGTTATCCGAATAAAATTTAACAAAAATGAGTTTCTTATGTACAAATAGGACGACACCTAATTTTATAATAGTCAGTTCATACATAGTCAAAACTCCCATATAAGACCCTCTACGTAATTTACTTTAACTTACATAATTCTTTTAAAAGTATTTATATCGAGATAAAGTTTAATACATATAATATTTATATTCACAGAAATCATGACACTGAATTTTGGTCCAAAATAGGTGATATCTCCCATATAACGCCAATTTCTGGAAAACTGTTTTATATTTACATATATTTGGTGTAGGGTATTATATGGTCTGGCTTGACCGACTATACTTTCTTACTTGTTTCATTTATTAAAAGTTTATAAACCTTTAATAATTTTAAAAACAAAATTACATTAGATAGTTTTTTACACTATACATACATACATACATACATATATGTATGTATAAATTATTAGGTTGACAAAATTATATGTCATTTGGCTTTTAATTTCTATACATATGTAAAAAGCTTCTTAAAAATATTAAGGCATCTAAAGTATCATCAGATAATCTTGATCTAATTTTGCTGACGAAAAACATCGTTCACAATCAACGCTTGTCGGCAAAATTGTTAGCAGATTGTTGTATGCTGATTGCAAAAACAGTCCTCTCTCACTCCCGGAAATAAATAATTAAATTTCTTTTTCAATGTCTGATTCCATACCATTACGGACGTTATTAGGTGTTTTGTTTGGACTTCTGCACATTTCAATTGCAGTATTTAATTTTTTTATGATTAAAATATTAGAATCATCATTTGTTTCCTCAATCATTGATAAATCCGGTGAGCCACAGATCTCATTTCCTTTAAAATGAGCAATCAACGCTTTTAACTCATTTCTAATAACAAACATTTCTACGTTGTTGTCAAATTCTGATTTCAAATTTGGGTTTTTCAAAAAATTTAAGAGTGTTGAGTAAATCGTTCTTCTTTCTTGGATTCTTTTAAGGAGAGCTTTCACCAGTTCATAGCTTAATATACAATCACTTTTTGATATCTCTTTTAGCATAAATGAAAGTGCAACATCGGCTTTACAGTGATACATATCTTAAACTGTTACTTTAATCGGATTTAAAATTACAACTGTTTGTTTAAGTAAAGCAAATTCATCATCTGTCATCTGTTGAGTTTTTAAATCAATTAAATCTTTTTTTATTGGAATTTCCAGTTCCAAAAACCGTTGACATATATCAAATAGTGTGTTCCAGCGGGTTTGGCAATCCAAAATTAATTTTAATCGCAAAAATATTTATTTATTGAATAGCAACCATTCTGTTCACATTGATTTATGGTAAGTGTAGATGTTTTGTATTTGTGTATCCCAAAAAGTAAGTAAAAAGAATTGTCTGGATCTTTTACACAAATAAAAATTTTCGGGATTCAAAAATTCCAGGATTTTTATAAGGTTAGGCGTGATGTTTTGAGTAGTGCGCAAAGACAATTAATTGAAATGGATCGATAATAATACCATGCATCAAAATAATTTTTACACTCACTCTAAGGGCTCGGCATGTTGATCATTATTAATGCACTACTTCTATCGCCGAAATGTTCGCGAATGATTAAATTCAAAATTATTTTTGTACGCGTCTTCGAGGATGTTTTGAAGTCATGGCCAACTGGGTATTACAGCACATACATACATTCTCCACATATTAATAAAGCTAAAAGTAAAAACCAATATAAAATTACGTTTAAATGAAACTTATAACTAAAATTGTCTAGAATTTTTAATTTATTTGATGAAGTTTTTAAAATGATTTGTTAGGCGTAGAAAAATTTTTTCTTATACTTAAGGAATAAGGAATCCACCATTTTTTAATTACAGTCAAGAAATTTTATAAAAAATTTAAATCGTTAAATTTTATAACATATTACGCTAAATATCTTTTAATTTTAATCAGCCATTATTTGATTTATTTAAACACTTTGGAGCTCGTGAACGATTGGAGATAATGAAACTGTGCAATGTATAGAATTTTTATATTTAAACATCTATTTCTTAGCTATTTCCACTTTGTCCCAAAACTCAAACTTTATGTATCACATTAGGGTTTTAGAGAGTGTTGCCAGGAGCTGGAGAAAAAGAAGCTAAATGGGCTTTACAAAAAAACAGGAAAATGTTAAATTTCTTTAAAAAGGGCTAAAAAAAAAAACACAATTTGACTTCAAATTTTATGTTTTTTCGAATTAAAAATAAAACATAAGTAATAAAATTAAAAAGTACTTCCAGTATTAAAACATGAAACAGTATTACTATTAATGATTACTTGCAGATAAATAAGAATTTTGTTAGTAAATATATATTTTAATGTGCTTATGTATAGAAATATAATATATGAATCCAAGTTTATATTTCCAACGGTGTGGTTTGATTTTATTCTTTAGCATAGCAGGATTTTCATTTTTAGTGAATTATTAATGGATAAAAAGTAAATTTCTCGAAGTTTATCCATATTCGCTGGTAATATTTGCCTCAATTGTCTATTAGTTTCAAAAAAATTTGAAATTTGTTGTCTTACAATATATATTCAAATCTTATACTTTAAACTTAAAAACTATTCGCTCTTAGTTGAGAGTGCCATAATGGACAAATGGGCATTAAATTAGAAGGGGTTGTTTGAGTTCTAGTAAGTAATCTTGAAATCAGGAATATTTCTGAATCCATCTTTAACCAATGGTACTTCTAAATCTTAATGGATATTTTCATTCCTTATATACGATGGCGCTGTCGTCATGGTCCCATGGTTTTCGATTAGGCCCTCTGTATAAGACCAGTACTGAGGTTTTACTTGCAGTTTCCCATATTGGAATTCCATATGTGCAAATTGATTTTAAAACAACATGCCTTTACAATCAAGGCTTAATTTAGACTGGTCGTTAATTAGCCAGTGCAGATTAGAAGATTTTAGTCTCATATGAACCTTCTTGGCTTTTATGTGGCGACGACATATCCATATGTATGCCAAGGTATGTAACATGATCAGACATGAAACAGGTGGACAATTTCCTCTCATAAGCGTAAATGTACATGTTTACTTTTCATTTCATTTACACGTATACTCCACTTTTTAACCACGTCTCCACACGTCTAAAATATTTATCCAGTTCTCTAGATGCCACACTTGAATCCACATGTAAGCTAAGAATGTCAGTGTCGTCTGCAAATGTAGAAATGGTTAAATTTTCACTTGTTGGCAAATCAGAGGTGTATCTCAAGTAAAGTGTTGGTCTGAGAACACTCCCCTGTCGAACTCCAGCACTGATTTCGTAGTCACTTGTCACAAAATCACAGCATTTAAAACTAAAGTAAGACTGTGAGTACTAGGAGGTATTAGACCTTTATGCCAAACTTTATCATTTTCTTATCTCTAATGACCATCCAAGAAGTTTGTAATTTTCTTTTGAAATACTTTCTCAAATAGTTTCGATAAACACGATAGTAAGCTAATGGGTCTATAAATCAAATTCTTTCCTGGCTTTGATATCATTATAATTTGGAAAATTTTCCAATCTTTTGGAAATACGCATAGCTTTAAGATCGCATTAAATAATACTGTTAGCACAACGATAGCTAGATTAGGTAGGTTTTTTTTATCATGGATGGTGTTATTTGATCATATCGCGGAGACTCTCTTTGGATAATATCATCATTTTATAGTTTTGTGAATAATTCCAGAATTTAATTAATGAATAGGTGGTTCCTCTAGTTCAACTTCGTTAATGGGGGATTGGATTGAAATACATTACTTAAATGTTCTGCGAATACCAAGGCTTTATCCTCGTGCCCAAGTGCTGTGAGATTTTCGTAATGAACTTTGGGCCTCATTTTATATTTTTGCTGCCTTCCAAAGGAAGACATTTTTGTGCTTGGTATTTGTTAAATTTTTAATGAAATTTGCATTTCTGCGACCCTCTTCTGAAAGAAGGGTGGACGCCTCTGTTTTGCAGCATTCTGGTCTAAGTTTCCTCTTTTCGAAACGAAGCTTTTCAATATCTGAGATAGAAATAACGGGTGGCTAAATTTCAAGGGCCGATGTTGATTTTGAATAAAACACAAACTATTTAGGAAATTATTGTAATTTTATTTTATTATGATATATTGGTATTACTCAATTATGCATGGAACAAAATATCGCCAAATGGGCGCCGTGACCACGGCGGCACACCTCCATCCGATGGTCCAAATTTTCGATGACCTGGAGGCATAATGGAGGTTCTATGCCGTTAATGTGCCGAATTATCTCATCCTTTAGCTCTTGAATTGTTGCTGGCTTATCGACGTACACCTTTTCTTTCAAATAACCCCAAAGAAAAAAGTCCAACGGTGTCAAATCACATGATCTTGGCGGCCAATTGACATCGCCATTACGTGAGATAACACGGCCATTGAATTTGTTGCGCAAAAGAGCCACTGTTTCGTTAGCTGTGTTGCAAGTGGCACCGTCCTGCTGAAGCCACATATCGTCCACATCCATATCTTCCAATTCGGGCCATAAAAAGTTCGTTATCATCTCACGATAGCGAACACCATTCACAGTAACTGCCTGACCGGCCTCATTTTGGGAAAAATACGGCCCGATGATGCCGCCAGCCCATAAACCGCACCAAACAGTCACTCTTTGTGGGTGCATTGGTTTTTCGGCAATCACTCTTGGATTTTTATTCGCCCAAATGCGGCAATTCTGTTTATTGACGAATCCACTGAGGTGAAAATGTGCCTCATCTCTGAAGATGATTTTCTTCGAAAATTGATCATCCACTGTTGCCATTTCTTGCCACCATTCTGCCCATTCACGACGTTTGGAATGGTCAAGAGGCTTTAGTTCTTGAGCCAATTGCACCTTGTAAGCGTGTAAATGCAAGACTTTATGCATAATGTTCATCAACGACGAGCGTGAGTGGTGCAATTGTTGGGCACGACGAAGAGTTGAGCAATATTTTCTGCAGTACGAGCTGTACGAGCATGCACTGTTGTTCTCACATCTTCTACAGACCCGGTTTGCTCGAATTTTTCCACGATTTTTGCGATTGTACGCACATTTGGACGATCAAATTGACCAAAAAAATCACGAAGTGCACGATATGCATTTTGATTTGAACGCCCATTTTCATAATAAGTCTGGATAACTTTAACACGTTGTTGGATTGTGTATCTCTCCATGGTTCAAATTGAGTAAGTCTGAAATAGAGAAATGTCAAATAAAATTCGGAAAAAAGCTTGGCGTTTAGGTGTGGTTCACATTCAACATCGGCCCTTACAATTTAACCACCCTTTACATACATATGTACACTTAGTTTTGATTGAAATTGGCATTGGTCATTAGTTAACCATTGGTAAACTAAAATACTAACTATTGTTTAACTATTACTTGGTATTCTTATCGCAAACTAAACATTGCGAATAAAGAATCATTAGTTAAGCCTTTGTCGTTAGCCAACTAAAGACTGTGAAGTTAGCCATTAGAGTTTCTGACATAAGTCATTATCGATTTCTTTTTCACATGGTACGTAGGGATTAGTGTGGAATTTTGAGTGTTATTTTTCACGTAATAGCTTAAAATTTCGGGAGAATGGTGAGAAGATAGATCTTATGATAATTCCGTAGAAATACATTTTCTATTTATATTTTTCGATATGGCAAAATCGATAAGGAATTTTGCTAGGATCAGAGGGCCAGTAAGTAGGTTGCCCAGGGGATGTGCAATCCAAGCAGTTCTTTCGATCAACTAGATTCATGTAAAGCTGTCTTCCTTTGAGATTAATTAATCGAGATATCAGAAGGCAGTCAACAATCTCCTAGTGTACCAAACAAAACCTCGAATTTTTTCTTGTTCACAGTAAATTATGGAGGACAATATACTGAGCTAAGAGTTAATTCACCAACTCCGCATTCAAGTAAAATGGATGTTGCCTGTATATATTCTTTAGAACGATTTTTTAGGGCACAATGTCTTATTCTATTTCTAGTTAGAATACCAGTACTACCATGTGCTATACCATCAGGATGGTTTGTGAAAGGGAAAATGAATCCTGAAATAGAAATTATATATATTGGTTAAACAACAATACTTAGTGCGATAAGTTTCAATATTGCTGACCGTTTAGAGAGAGTTTGAAAATAATATCTACCATGGTCCTCGAAGTAATATGAATCTTAAAATTATTTTTCATTTATAATTTTACCTTTCAGAGAAATATTAATATGTACTACATGTATAGGGTGTTTTTTAGATATATAGAATTTTAAGTTGGCAACACTTTTTTAACTGAAGTCTATAACGAACTTGACAGCTGACAAAATGGCTGTCAGTTAAAAAAGTGCTGCCAACTTGCAGTTTTATACATCTAAAAAACGCCCTATAAATATATATTTTTTAAAGTTTTATAAAGGGTGGTTAAATTGTAAAGGCCGATGTTGAATGTGAACCACACCTAAACGCCAAGCTTTTTTCCGAATTTTATTTGACATTTCTCTACTTCAGACTTACTCAATTTGAACCATGGAGAGATACACAATCCAACAACGTGTTAAATTTATCCAGACTTATTATAAAAATGGGCGGGAAAATGGCAACAGTGGATGATCAATTTTCGAAGAAAATCATCTTCAGTGATGAGGCACATTTTCACCTCAGTGGATTCGTCAATAAACAGAATTGCCGCATTTGGGCGAATGAGAATCCAAGAGTGATTGTCGAAAAACCAATGCACCCACAAAGAGTGACTGTTTGGTGCGGTTTATGGACTGGCGGCATCATCGGGCCGTATTTTTTCCAAAATGAGGCCGGTCAGGCAGTTACTGTGAATTGTGTTCGCTATCGTGAGATGATAACGTACTTTTTATGGCCCGAATTGGAAGATATGGATGTGGACGATATGTGGTTTCAGCAGGACGGCGCCACTTGCCACACAGCTAACGAAACAATGGCTCTTTTGCGCAACAAATTCAATGGCCGTGTTATCTCACGTAATGGCGATGTCAATCGGCCGCCAAGATCATGTGATTTGACACCGTTGGACTTTTTTCTTTGGGGTTATTTGAAAGAAAAGGTGTACGTCGATAAGCCAGCAATAATTCAAGAGCTAAAGGATGAGATAATTCGGCACATTAACGGCATAGAACCTCCATTATGCCTCGGGGTCATCGAAAATTTGGACCATCGGATGGAGATGTGGCGCCGAGGTCGCGGCGCCCACTTGGCCGATATTTTGTTCCATACATAATTAAGTAATACCAGTATATCATAATAAAATAAAATTACAATAATTTCCTAAATAGTTTGTGTTTTATTCAAAATCAACATCGGCCCTTGAAATTTAACCACCCGTTATAACTAAAAATTCATGTAAGTATTTTAAGTAATGAATAATATTTAAAAAATTAAGGCCCATTATTACAACTTGGCAATAGTTAAAGGTATGATGTTATCGGACAGATAAGAAGTATTTGGTTATTATAAGTTTACTTTAATCTAAAACCGACCGATAAGCTAAATGGAAGATCATCTTGCCTTTAAATTTTATAGTGAGGTTTATGTATTTGAAGTTGTCATATGTTCTGCAAAAAATGTCAACTTCATGAAAAATAAATTAATATCAATTTTGTTTTGCCAATAAATAATTTGATAAACAAAAATGGAAAGCAGACGTTTGATTTATATTAATAACCTGGAGAATATTTTTGTATACAGTCAGCCTTAAAGTAGACTATTGAATTTGAATTTCTTTTCACAAACAAATATTGCCATATTTTAGAAAAAAAAATATTTTATTTTACAAGGAAGTTGTAGTAACGAAAAATTTGAAAGGTCACTTTATTCCTCACTTTAGTTAAAGTTACCTTTTACTATTAAGAACATTAGAGTTGTAATAATGACACTAAATCTTGTATAATTATTTATAATTTTTGTTGTTAAAATAAGAAAAAAAATTACCGTAGGTACCAACGAACGTGACAGCTGGCAAATTGGCTGTCAGTTAAAAAAGTGCTGCCAACTTACAGTTTTATACATCTAAAAAACATCCTATAAATATATATTTTTTAACGTTTTATATAACTAAAAATTCATGTAAGTATTTTGAGTAATGAATAATATTTAAAAAATTAAATCTTGTATAAATATTTATAATTTTTGTTGTTAAATTAAGAAAAAAAATTACCGTAGGTACAAAAATCAATAACACAAAACTATAACGGGGTTTTTCTAGAGACCGTATATATTAAAAACTTTCGAAAAATAGGACCATTTGTTTGTAATTACAGATTAATTCCCAATTATTTTTAAATTCACACGCTGTACATAAATGGCATCAGTAATAAATAGTTCATGAATGATGTACTGATTATTTTTATGCTTAATAAATATCAAAACTCTTAAAGCCTATGCAACAGATTCTCTCATTTAATTTTTTTTTTTTGATATTTAAAGAATATAACATTGAATTTGAATTTGAATTTGATCTGTTATTAGTCTAAGAGAATAAAAAAGTCTATAAATATATCACAACACTATCTCAGTTAAGAAATGCAGCAACTGTGGCGAAAATCACACGGCAAACTATAGGGGTTGTAAAGTCTTCATACATTTAAAAAAACCTGCTTTAGTTCAAAAATATACTTACTCCCAATATGGTCCGTCATATGCGCCCAGCCAAGCCGCTGGCTCTATTTCTAGTACAACATAAACAAACAAACAAAACCAATCATATGCCCAAGTCTTAAAAGGAAACCCAAATGCGAAAAATTCCCCGAGTACTTCCAACGCAAAGCAACCTCCATACGCCAATGTTCCTAGGGAAGGTCTACAAATGCCTTCTGGAAATATGCCTAGCTCAATTGAAAATTTAATTCAAACTTTGAATTACTTCATGGCCACTATGCAGAACATGTTTCAGGAAATGATGCGAAACCAGAGCATGCTCTTGCAAGTTCTACTCAACAACAAATGAACCAGTTAAAAATAAGTTTCTGGAATGCAAACGGGTTATCCCAACATAAACACGAAGTTGCAAACTTTCTTCATAGGCATGAAATAGACGTACTTCTCGTCTCTGAAACACACTTTACTCATAAAAATTGCTTTAGGGTAAATGGATACCTTACGTATGACACATTCCAGCGGACGGGCTTGTGGTGGCACAGCCATAATTGTGCACAAACATATCAGACACTTACCATTGCCAGAGTTCGAAAAAGATTGTATTCAGGCAGCATCTATAAATCTTACTGAATTTTAAACTTACCTTGTCATCCGTTTATTGTCCCCCGAGGCACAAAATTGTACACGATAAATTTCACAATTTCTTCTCCACATTGGGCCAGAAATTCATTGCTGCTGACGATTACAACGCTAAACATACTTATTGGGGCTCCAGACTTATTAGTCCTAGAGGTACTCAGTTATACAATACCGTAACTGCAAATAATTTTGATGTCGTATCGAGTGGTCAGCCTACCTATTGGCCAACCGACTTCAACAATATACCAGACCTCATTAACTTTGCTGTAATTAAAAATAGCAAGCGCGATCAGGTACTAGTTAGTTCCTCCTATGATCTATCGTCTGATCATTCACCTTCAAACAGAAACGCAAATTGGTTAAAGTATAAAATGTATGTGAGCTCTCACCTATCACAGTGCATTCCCCTAAAAAATGCATCTGACATCCAAATAGCTGTCGACCGACTTACAGAAGTCTTGGATTCTGCAGCAAGAAATGCAACCCCAATCAAGCCGACAATTAAACGTGCTCCTTACAATACATCCACGGATATAGAGACCCTGATCAGAGAAAAAAGGAAGGTAAGAAGACAGTGGCAAAACAGTCGTTCCCCAATCACTACGGCCCAACTACAATTATGCAACAAATTGAGACAGAACCACGAGTCTGCAATAGAAGGCTATCTAAACAGCCTAGATGCCACAAACAACTCCAATTACAGCTTATGGAAGGCTGTACGGCATATGAAACGCCCTATATCCCAAGAATCTCCATTAAGACTTGAAAACCACACTTGGGCCAAAAACACAAATGAAAAATTAAACGCTTTCGTGGCCCGAAAAAGTTTTCACGCCACATGATGCACATACATGTTCCTGTCGTCCAATCATTCCTGATAAAATAAACCATTCAATAAAATTTAACATAACTCAAGTAAAATCTGCAATAGAAATTTACCATCGTCTGCTTCTAGAATCTTGCTGCTCATTTTTAACGCGATATTAAGAGTCGGATACTTCCCATCCTCATGGAAGAGGTCTATAATTGTTATGATTCCCAAACCAGGAAAAGATGCTAGCCAGGTTGCGTCGTACAGATCGATAAGCTTATTATCAATCCTATCGAAGCTTTTCGAAAAAATATTCGTTTTAAGTAAAACTCCTTATATAAATGAACATGACATCATCCCGGATCACCAGTTCGGATTCAGAGAATTTTCACCCTAATTAGATCGGCGTTTGAGAAAAAGCAATACTCCTCAGCCCAAGCATTAGACAAAGTTTGGCATGATTACCTACTCATCAAAATAACACGAATGCTTCCTCAATACACTCACAAGCTTTTGGAGAGCTATCTAACAGGCGGAACATTCATAGTAAGGTCGCAAGATAAATACTCCCCCTCAAGAAAATGACTGCTGGTGTCCACTAAGGCAGCATATTAGGACCGCTCTATATATAATATACACAGCGGATATGCCAACAAACCTGAGAACGCATACCTTTACATTTGCAGACGACACAGCATTTATTAGCGTCAACCAAAAGTCGCATCGGAAAATCTGCAGTCCTACATCAATGAACTAGAGGCCTGGCTAGAAAAATAGAGAATAAAGGTTAACCCGGCTAAATGTGCTCACTTAACCTTCACGCTCAGAAGACAAACGTGCCCAGCTGTAAAAATAAATAACATCACTGTTCCGGTAGAAAACCATGTTAAGTACTTGGGAATTCATATAGATAGACGCGTGACCTAGTCTTGAAACTTAAAGCAGCTCAACTGCTTCTCGGTCGAAACTCAAACTTGTCGTTAGACAACAAAATTCTCTTATACAAGTCCATCATAAAACCAATATGGGCATATGGCATCCAATTATGGGGTACTGCATGCGCATCTAACATCCAAAAGCTTCAAAGAAGACAGTCTAGAATATTACGACAAATTGTCTGCGGCCCATGCTATATAAGTAATGATATTCCACAGAGATCTCAACATCCCCACTATCCAGGAGGAAATTAAAAAATATTGAATCAGCTAAATCGATAAACTAATGGCCCACCCTAACTACCTCGCTCGGGGTCTGCTTCAGTTCGAAGGTCACCAGAGGCTAAAAAGAACCGATACTTTGAGCCTAACTAGAAGACATTTTTAAAATTTGAATACAGCAGTTAGTGGTTACATTGGTAACAACTAATAAACAACATGTAGAATTAAGATTTGAATACTTATTGTAAATTTCGATAAGAAAGATTCAATAATAAAAATAAATTTAAAAAAAAAACTATCTCAGTTATAATAAGAAAACCGACCTTACACTTTTCTCTATATCATGAAGTTTTTATTCTTTTAAAAGATTAAATTTTTTAAAAATGAAGAACATTTTCATAAGTTGTTACTTAAATTATTATCACCTTTTTAGAAAACAATACTTTTTTCAACAAATACAAATTTAAGTTGCACTTTTGGATATGTTTTCCCAATTAAATTTTATTTTGTTGTAAAAAACTCAAAAATTTAATTTTTAAATCATTTTTATAATAATATCTAACATTTAACATAAATATCTTAAATCAATAAAATTCAACATCAGCTTCAAAAGATACGAATATTTAAAAATACACAATAACTCAGTTTTTAGTTTGAATTTATGTTTTCTTTTTACTGAAAAATAAAAATTTAATGCTGTTGTAATTCAATTGCGTAATACTAAATTCAAGGCTGAAATTACAGAAAAATACTTGTTGTGTAATATTTCAAAATATTAATGACAAAATATTGCACAAATTCTAAAATATTCATGGGTTTCCAATACAAGAGCAGATTTAACAGAACAGATTTAATAAAAATCTGTTTACTAAAATGTCAACAGTTTCTTAATTTTTTTCAGCCTTTTTACAAAAATGGTAAATATGTTGTACAGGTTCTATGAACCCAAAAATTGACATATCGCTCATTTGCTGCAATAACGTCATAACTCAAAATCCGTGTTTTTTGAACTGAGTAATAGAAAATATGCGCCGTTATATAGTCTTTCATATAGTCTTATCAGTTATCAAAAAAGTTAATTATTTTTTTGTGTGAGAGTGTTTTTTGTTGTAAACATCAAAATAAAAATGCATGTTTTCTCGTACATATATTTGACAAGTAAAAATTTGGTAAATACAGATTCGAAAGATATTAACATCTACTATTTAAATCAGGTTTTATTTCTGAAATCGCATGATTTGTTAAAAATTTATTTATGAAATAGTCAAATGTCATAAAACATTCAAAGCTGTTTTTCTCGAAACGACTTTTTTTGAATTACTACGTTGTTGCAGCAAATGAGCGATATGTAGATAACATACATATGTATGTATATGTATGTAATCATATTTATTCATTCACTAAAATGTAAAATAAATAAAATTTATATTTATTTGTATAAAATGCAAAGCGTAACATAAAATTATAATTATTAAGTGCAACGTTATTAACTTAAATTTGTAGTTGGAATTACATTTCCAACACATACTTAAAATGAGGGGGGGAAAACGTGTTACCTTCACAAACATGAATCCAAAAATATCTACATAAATAAATATAATGAATTACTTAGAAAGAACTTGATTCGTTGGTTCCGGCCTGTTACAAATTATTACATACAATCTAAAGTTAATGTGTTAAAGAAAACTTTATTTTAAAGTTTAAATTTATAATCTACCAATAATAAAGGTGGAAACATACCAACATATGTTTGTAAACAAACACTAGGTCAACATAAAAAGAAGTACATACATATAGATCAACAAACATAAATTCATAAATATTTTATTTTTAAATAGAAACACACATAACTCACACAATGACTACTAATGGCCACATGAAACACATACGAGTACGTTTTTTTCTTCTTGTTTTATTTTTTTTAATTCGATTTTACTTTCAAAACTAGATAAACATGCGTGTCACGTTGTTGGTCGTTTTGTTATTGCCAGGCACTGTGTTTTGGTTTTTTTTTTCGAGATATTTTAATGTTGGCGTATTTTTTTATTTTTATTTTGTTTTGTTCATAATGTGAAAGTTCTTTTAATCGAGTTTCTTTATCATAGTATTTTAACATAAATTTAACATCTAAACTATAAACGTATATATGTATGTATCTCGTAGTAATATTCTCACAAACACAGCTTTCGCAGAGATACATTTTATTCTTCACATGCAAACTTTTTTTAATTTTCAAAAAAAAAAAAATTAAAATGTTTAACACATTTCGTTATATTCATACCCACCATCAAAAAGATGGGGCTATATTGATTTTGTCATTTCATTTGTAACATATTGAAATAGTAGGGCATAGTGGGATTCACAAAAGGGGGTGAACTGTTTAACAAATATTATCGGTCCAATTTATTTTCGAAAAAAAAAAAAAAAAACGAGGAGACCTAGAAAATCCAAATATAATATAATAATAGCTAACTTATTTATGTGCTTCCTTGTTATGTTTTGAATTAAAATATATGGAAAACTTTGTTTGAATTTAACACCATACATATTTTACTTCCGATAACATTTAAATGCATGTTCATACATACATACATATGTATCTAGTAAGTTGGAAATATAAAATTAACCAAACCTTCCGAGTCAGATAACAGTTTTTCTGTAAAATACACAAATATCGGCTCAGTACAGCGTATACATACTTAGGCTTTAAGTAAAGCAATTTAAAGAAAAAAGGCTAAAACAAACACAATTTTAATTCTAATTTTCTGGTTTTTCGAATTAAAAGTAAAGTAACTTAAAGTAGGTACATAATAAAATTAGAAAGAACTTCAAGTATAAAACATGTGACAGTGTTACTATTAGCGACTACTTGCATACACAGAGCCAAATAATTCTTATAGATTTAATAAGATTGTCTTATTATAAAGTTTTTAGGCAGGTGAAAACAAAGAAAAAAATAAGGCTGGTTTTTTATTTTCATGTAGAAAATCTTATTAAATTAAATAATAAGAATATCTCCGTAAAATAATAAGATATCTTATTGTTTGCTCATTTTTTTTTTTAATTATTATTAAATTTTCTGTGTGTGTAAAAATTTACAGTTTTATGAGAAAATCTCCATATTTTCATATAAAAAGTCTTATTGAATTTATTAATAAGAAAATCTTATTGATTATAGGTATTAGATGTCTTATATATGCGAAATTTGTTGTTGCTTTACATTAAATCGAATACGCATCAGCCTACTCGCCAACAAACTTCGTCTGTCTGCCATAGTTGCCAGATAAATAAGGGTTCAAATCGTCAAATCTTGAATGAAAAATCGTCAAATCGTCAAAATGCATCAAATAAAATAAAGCTTTTTATCAATTCAATATTTTATTTATTTTTTCAAATTAATTTTTTTTAATACATAAACAAAAAGTAGAAATAAAAAAAAAAATTAAATAAGTTTACGAGATCGATAAAAGTTTAAAAAATAGTTATAAATATCAATATTAAAATAAAAAAGCGTAACAAAACAAAACACAAAAATTAATGTAAAAGGAACACAAAAATAAGTAATAAATTACTTTTCAAAATATAGTTTTTAAAATCAATTTGTTAACCCTTTCCCTGTCCTGTGCATCACATATGATGCACAGCAAGATACTTTCATACGCTTGTGCATCACATATGATTCACACTTTTTTTTTAAAGAAAAACAGTTTCTTTATTACTAAAATTACATATAATAAAAATTTTGTACGTACGGTATAAATTTTTTTTATATGGGGACGAAAGGGTTAAGAAATTTTTATCAGTGTTTCTTAAAAAATTTAAATAATTTTTAATATAAAAGAAACAAAACAATTTCTTCATAGTAACAATGTAAAACATAAAAAATTCTACTTCTAAATACAAATTATCACCTTTTTACAACACTATGCGTTTTAGAATTTTTCAATTATATTTCAGGATTTTCTATTTAATTTTATATTTAAAAAAATTTCAATTGCTTTTCTGTAGTTTCTAGTTGGTTTTTAGAATATTCTTGTCATATTTCATAAGAATTAAAATTAAAAATATGTTTGGATTCTGAAATACAATTAAAAATTTCTCAAATGCATTTGAAAATTTCTGAAATACAATTTGAAAATTCTATAATATTATTAGAAATTTCTAAAATATAATTGAAAATTTTTAGAATATAATTGGAAATTGTGAAGTTTAGTACATTTAATTTTGTAGGTACATTTCCCTATAAAACTTTTTAATAAGCTCAGGTACAACATTCATATTAAAACAACATTTATTTAGTTTTAAAAAATCTTTAGTGAATAAAATCCCTTCCAAAGAAGGCGTTCCTAGCCTATTCCTAATTTTTGTTTTGTTTAAATTTACCTGACTAAATACTCGTTTGACATTTGCCGAAGAATGAGGTAAAACTAAAATTTTTTGTATAAATTTGGTTAGGATGGGAAACAAGAGATTTGAATATTTCCTTTGAATTTCCGAAATGTGTTTCCAAAATTCCAATAAACTCTTTTCTCTTTCCGAAACTAAATTATAAATTTTATATGAGAAAAAAGTGTTGCAAATCATTTATACTGAAAAATCGTCAAAATAGGGCAAAGATCGTCAAATCGTCAAAGGGTCATTTTTGACACCAAAATTTGTCAAAATGACGACAAATCGTCAAATATGGCAACAGTGCTGTCTGCCTTTCAATTTCTACTTTCCCACTTTGTTTATTTCACTATGCATTATATTCATCGTTTTAGAGATGCGTCATCGGCGTCGTTCTGAAGTATCGTGCGTATACTCGTGCCGTTCTGTTCGGTGTCATTGCGTCTACAAGTGATTGATTTCTGAACAATTTGAATTATAATTTAAAATAAAATAAAACAATTAAATTAAAAAAAAAAAGGAAACTTCATGGCAGAAAAAACACTCATCAATTTAAATATACATACTAATATGTATGTATGTGCATTTTCACAGAATAAACCATTTATGTACATAGTTGCGATGAGGAATCGCAACCAACAAACAGTCGCAGACTAAAACATTTGGAAAATATAAGCGATCAGTTAAGTAGTGTAAAATCCAGCGAATTGCTACCAAGTTCTTCATCATCAAACAATATGGTTTCAGAGAGCAAAAATTTAAAGAAAAATACTAAGTTGAACAGTGAAAGGCCAACTGGTACTGTCATATCATGATAAACATAGCTCTCTCGATAGCAAATGCCAAGAATATTTAACACACTGTATTGTCGATTTGTATACTGGAACTAAAATGAGCAGCAAAGAAATCAGGGAATGGGCTTGTGAGATTCCTAAAATATTTCCAAAACATTTTATGTACCCAAGTTAAGTAAATATATTTTTTTTTGTTTTTAGGAAACATATTTCTTGGATAGAAAAAAAGGAATGAAAAATCCCAGCGGAAATCTGTTCTGGCGCTGGATTAATTTGCCAAAAGAAAAAATTTTTGAAAAAATCAATTATGTTCATTCGGAAAAGATTTCGATAGATATGGGTAAATAAATTATTATATAGATATATTAAAGATAAGGGCCTGTTCGGAAATCCATCACTGCACTGCATTTGATGCGCATATGTGATTAGTTTGCGATGCTGATGCGAATTAGCTGATGCTGATGCGCAGACGAACAGTTATTGAATTGTTTACAATTACGAACGCGTGTGAAAAAATAGCTGGCTGTGACAGAATTGCGTTCCTTGGGACACAGTAAAACAATTTTGGAAGGAAACGTCAGGTCTTCGGATGAATAATGTCGGCATATTAGCAGATTTTTTTAAAAGAGTGGCCACGATACAATGATTCAAATGGTTACTTTTTTTAAAAGTATTTTCTAATAAAAAAATTATTATCTTGTTAGATTGAAATAGATTTTGAAAACATGCATCCTGGAAAGGGGCATATATTTTTTACGAATCTTGACCATTTTTTAATGAAAATTATACCAATTTTGAAGTCAGATGTAAAGGACGTAGCTTGCAGACAAAATTATTTATCAAAGCTTTCCGAGGAAAAAATCACAAACGGTACTTCGACAGCTGAATTCCAAAACATGCTAAGTCGAAAAAATTAGTTTTGCAGGAAAAGCTCCTAAAGTTTACAGGCGATATCTAAAAAACCATATGAGGTAGAACTTTGTTGTTTATAACTATTGATTGGACTAGCCAATTACAACCAAAATTTGACAGAATTTAAGTTTAGAAAATCTAAATTCAAAAACGCAAAAAAAATAAAAACATGCTAAGTCGACATAGCATGGTTTGAAATTGAACTGTCGACTTATTAAAATATTTTTATATACGCTAGCTTAGAGAGAAATGGTGCCAAGTGCTATTTTATTTATCACGAAGAACCACTTCATTTATCGCTTTATCGTTTACAGTTTACATATTTTAATTCCTAATATTTTTCATGCAATTCTGCAACCACAGCGTCGTAATAAGACACAGAAGCCAACTATAGTTCATGCACAGACTGACTTTATCACGCGTGTAACTTCGATAAATGACTTTCAACCAAAAATTTGGAAACTTAAAGAGGAGTACGCGGCCAAAATAGAAACTCTGCAGCCCAAAATAATAGTTGTTGGGTCAGATTATTCCAATATATCACAATTTTTCATCTTTTGCGATGAAATTAAATGAAAGTGCTGCACATAAGTATGTATATGAAGTGCATCGAGCATATCATTCAGCTAAGTTATGTATTTAATATTAAGTATTCACACAACAGCAAGCAAAATATTGGAAAAATAAGCACAATAATATAATTAATATATTTTATACTGTAATGAAATAAATATTATAATAAAATTGAAGCGTTTTTTTCTTATTATTTTCATAAGATATCTTATTGATTTTATTGATAAGAATTTCTTTTTAAAATAATAAGGGTTTCTTATTGGCGAAAAGCCATAAGGAAATCTTATTAACTTTGTTCTATTTTATAAAGCATTTTATCTAGACATTTGGCTGTGTGTATAAAATCCAAATGGCCGTAACTACAAAAAATCGATTTTTTAATTGTGTATTATGTAATTAACCAAAAAACATCTTTCTTTAAAATTTTACTCTCATATGCCGAAAAACGTCGATTTTTTTAATACGAAAACGAAATATATTGAAACATATATTAAAAAAGTAAATTTTTTTCATATTAGTAACAAGGACGCTGTGGATATTTTTGTCGAACCAGTTCGGTTACATAAAGAAAAAAAATCCAAAAAGAAATGGAGCCATTTTCGAGAACTTAAATGTTTACTTCCGGCTGATTGCAAAAGTTTTTATGATCATTTTAGTAAAAAATGTTTAATAAGAGAAAAACGCGGAATTTTTTTAGCCTAATTTTAACTTTTATTAAAAAAATTTTTCTTGTTACGGCTTTTTGGTTTCAGAAAAAATTATTCCAAAAGGCCTTAAGTACAATTACTAAAGAAGTATTATTATTTTATATATATATTTTTCCGCTAATATTTAAAGCTAATTCTGAAAGTTAGTCAATAAGAATGAAATGTCTTAAAATTATAAAGATTTTGCTTCTCCTGTAAAAAAGTAAAATGTGTAGTTACGGCCTTTTTGGATTTTCGGTGACGATACGTATATAAAAAAAATATATGAATCCATATTTATATTTTCATCGGTTGGCTTTTATTTTATTCTTTGTCTGTAAATTTAAGTCAAATTAAATAACGCGATAATTATAAAATAGGGAAATAATATACTTCTCTAGATTTCTTATAAAAACTGTAATTTTTTAATTTGCAAAAATTCGACTTTGTGCGACCTTAAACCTTTTCCGAAAAATCTAAAAAAATCCCAAAAATACTTTACTATATAAGCTTTCAAATTATGGTTGAGCCTCAAAAAAATTTTTTGGGACAACCTAATGCACGTAAGGCAAAAGCTATAGAGTTCCTCACTATTCTCATAAAGCCGATATGCCTATCCAAAAGGGTCGCTCAACGGAAACTGCTCTACATGAGGTAGTAAGGGCGATCGAGAGATTTCTGGAATTCAAACGATACAGGTTGGCAGCGTTCTTAGACATAGAGGGTCCTTCAACGATGTGACAATCTCTGCAATTCATCGTGCTCTAGAAGATCCAGATGTTGAAATGTATATCAGCAGCTGGATAGTGAAAATACTTAAATCGAGAGTCATTACCGCATGACTTGGTAACAACGTAAAGTCGAAGCAAGTTGAACGAGAAAAACCTCAAGGTGGGGTAATCTCTCCTACACTCTGGCTGATTGTTGTAAACACTCTTCTTGTCAAATTTGAAGATAGGAGTATTAAGGCTGTGGCTTATGCGGACGATGTGGTACTGCTAATATCCAGCACGTTCTTGGACGTGATTAGAAATATCATGACTAACGCTCAGCATCTGGGCCAAAGTAAAAGGACTAGGAGTAGACCCAAGCAAAACAGAGCTGGTGTTGTTTACCACAAAGACCAAGATACCAAGCTTCAGAATACCACGGCTACTTGACTGTGCGCTACCCCTATGCGAAAAATGGGGCTTGAGCCCACTGCTCGTTAAATGGATGTATACAGCCATAATAAGTCCAATACTGACTTATGAATCGCTAGTGGGGTGGACCGCAACAAAAAGCAAATATGTCGTATATTACAGATGCATTACTCACTAGTCCTTCAGAAGCTCTGAATACTATTCTGCACTTAACACCAATATACATACACTTATGGCGTTTTATTTTCTGGCAAAAATGTTACATATATGTCAGACTTTTTACCCATTTCCCATATAAAAAAGGAAAAAAGTGTAACATTTTTGCCAGAAAAGAAAACGCCATTAATGGCCATTTCTACAAATAGTGCGGTGAGACTATCTGTCTCTGATTGCTGGAGATCAAGAACGTATAAACATGAAAAGATTCTAAATTTGCTTCCCCCTTCATTAAAAATCACCAAAAATCTGACTATACAACACCCCTCATAAAAGTATGTGATGATGGTTCAATGATGGAATGTGGCATTGTTTACGACGTATTCTGCGATGTATTTCAGGCTGAGATGCTAGCGATTAGGGAATCATGTGGAATTTTATGTGAAAAAAATATTCGCGGCAGCACAGCCATTATTGTCGACAGTCAGGCGGCACTCGTGTCACTCAAATCTCATAGTACAACATCTATTCTAGTCAAACAATGCAAAGTAGAGCTGTCAAGTCAAGTCGTCGTTTTTCCCCTCTCACCCAACAACTCAAAAGTTGAATAGAAAAAGTTGAATTATGTGATCCGGGACTAATATTACTGCAGTTTGGGTTCCTGCGCATAGGAACTACTACGGTAATGAAAGGGCGGACGAACTGGCCGGTCTCAGCTGGTGTATCAGTCTCAATACTACATGGGACTCCTAAAAGTGAAATATTCAGACACTATTTTCAAAAGGCTGGAATTAGGTGGCGTAATCTGTACTCCTGCAGCACCACTAGAAAGATTTGGCCAGCATATACTGAGAAGCGCAACCACGCAAACCAACCTACATTTAAATAATTTTTATGATTTTCAAACATCTATAATTATTAAATAGGTATAATAATTTGTTCATCCTCCTAAAAAAGGGCTAAGAAAAGCCAGAAGCTAAAACTTAAATTTCGAGGCTAAAAGGCAAATACAAAGGCTAAATCTAGCCTCAAAATACCTGATACTTGCATATTACTACTGATACTTATGCTCTGTAGAAAAGAGATGTCACACTTATTTACTGAAGTTGACGGCTATAATCAGGACAAGTTTTTAAAAGCAATTTGTTTAAGGTTTTGCATATTGCACACATTTTACAATAAACTTTGTGTAAATGTGAATTATTTCGCCCCTAAGAAATAAATGACCTTGGGATAGTTTTTCTTTTTTCTTCAGTATCTGAAACTAATTGGAGTAACCGGAGCCAGATAACTAGTTTTGCTATTAAAGAACAAAATAAGAGACAACTAAAGAAAATTATTTTTTTAAGCAGATCTATTAACCGCTTCATCTATAATCTGTTTAAATAAAATATTACTATTGAGTCTTTATCGTATCATACATCGATATATTGGTTGAGTTCTTATGAGTCTTGTGGCCAAGCAAAAACCCCTTTATGATTATGTTATCAGGGACAAAGTTTACTTTAACATTTTAAGTAAATAGATATTATAATGCGACTGTCAAAAAATGGATTTATAGTTTAAATTAACAAGCCGAGTTAATAAAATAAAATGATTTTTAATTTTAAATTAACAAAAAATTCAGCGTATTTATCCTAATCACAAAATAAATTTTAATTTTAATTGTTGTTTTTGTCTATTTTTGCAGACCAGCCACCTAAAATGACAGTTATTTCTTATTAATGTAACTGAAAACGTACAAGATATTTCTAAAAACGTGGCATTTTCATTGCTACATTTGGCCCTTACGTTTTTTTTTATCACTTTAGTCAGTTATGATTAATGTAAAAGCTATAGCCCACATCAGGTATTTTCTACAATTTAGAAAACTTTCAAAATATCCTAATCATTTATAATACACATACTAGATTTGGTTCTAATTGGTCACTACTAAACCAGAAAATATAATCATTCCTCACATATTGCATAATACCTCTAATTTAGCAGTTTGGATAACTTCTTGTGTTGAATTCATTGGTGTTTCACCCAAAATGGAACTATGTATATCCGGTTATGTTGCAGCAATGATTTTACTAATGATTGGTATATATAAGATCGTAATATGTTTTAAAGATTTCAGATGAGATGGTCAGATTAAAAGTAGTTTAAAAATTTGTATTAAATATTTATTAACTCTTTTCTTTTTTGAGATAGGTCTGACTCTGCAGCTGATATAAAAGTTTTATTCTCACCAAGGTTAAAAATTTGTCTTAAAACCCAGACAATGCTGATCTCTTCGAACACGTTTCAGAGAATGAGAATCAATATTACAACTTTTTTTATTTTATCTAAGAATATCGAAGAGTATTTCTTAAGTAATGTACCTAATATATTCATGCACATACATACATATGTACATATACGAGTACATCATTTGATTCTCGTTTAAACATTTTTAATTTCACACCCTCATTCTTGTAAACGCAAAATACAGTGACTACAATATTCGCTCTGAATTTGGTTTAAATAAATAAAATATTTTTCGTTTATTCTTATTTATTTTCTATCTCGTATTATTGTAGAAATGTGTGTTAGTGCTTCTATTTTATTTTACTTTTTAAATCGTAACTTTTTTCTAGGTCATATTCCCAAAAAAAAAAAAAAGAAAAAAACAAAAAAAAACGAAATATAAAAAAAGAAATAAAGAAAAGTATGTAGACCAAATTAAAACTAGAATTTAATGTGATGGCTGGCAACAACTTAAACTAAACAAAAACACTACATCATCTCCAACCAATTTTAAACGCTTTTGAATTCTTGTTCTTCTCATACACATTGAAGATTTAGATCGTTTATGATGATACCAACACCTGAATGTTGATGTTGACGATCACGACGAGCTTATCCCCAACTGATGTTGTATTGTCATTTCTATCCTACGTATGTATTTACATACATATCTACTAACATTTATGAAATATGAATTATGAGTGCATACATACATATATACGAGTACATAGTATGTATGTGTTACATACATTTGTAAATACATACATACGAGTACATATACATACATATGTTTAGTATGTATTTTTGTACATTTTATGTCACTTTAGCGGTAATTATACTACTTTCTTCTTCTTAGTTTAATTTATTATTATTGTATTTTTCGGTTGAGTTTTAATGAAAAGTATTTTCTAAATTTATTTCCCTTCTTTCATTTGTAATAATATTCATAAAGAGCAGTTCTTAGAATCTGCCTCATCTGCAAACTCATCATCACTTCTGTTCTCATGATAAAAATTAAACCAAATTTTAATATACATACTCGTATGTACATTATAACCTACATACATACAATTTGTTAATTTTATGTGTATGTATGTATGTATATATTTATATGTATGTACATGCATTGATATTAGAGCTTCCCAGCAAAAATTTTACTTACAGTCATAATTTTAATTCTGCAAATTAGTCATTTCGTAGCTTTATTCGCCATTATTTGTTTTCCTAATTATATATTAAAGAATTAATTCACATCTGTTTTAGAAAAAATTCATAATTATAAAATTAAAAAAATGCACTTCAAATAACTAGATTTAGAAGTTATTATACGATTACAAATTATTAGTATTAATTATCAGCCTACAACTACATACATACATATGTATGTATTTGTAAAAATCGTTTAAGTATAAAAATAAGTTCTACATTTTTTGGTTGAAAGTGATAAAGTTATAATGGATGTCTTTTGCAACATCGCGAATAAAACAAGTAAGAAAGTATAGTCGGTCAAGCCCGACCATATAATACTCTACACCCAAATGAATAATGAAGCTAAATCACATCTACAAATTTTGTGAAGACCAGTTCATATTTAGTCGTAGCTCCCATATAAGGTCCACTTCCGAAAATCACTTTAAAGAGCATAACTCTCTCAAAAATGTTGATATCCAAATAATATTGAACGCAAATATATTTCATATGAATACAAATAATACTGTACAATTTTATTATGATCGGTCCATAATTAGTCGAAACTACCATATAAGATCCTCCCCGTAATCAATTTTAACCTCCATAAATCGCTTAAAAGTATCTCGATAAAGTTTAACATACACAATATATATATTTACAAAAATCATGACACTAAATTTTTGGATGATCGGTCCATAATAGGTCATATCTCTAATATAGCGCACATTTCTGAAAAACTGTTTTATAAATATACTGGGTGTAGGGTATTATATGGTCGGGCTTGACCGATTATACTTTCTTACTTGATTAAATACAAACATTTACAATGGTTTCGAATGTGATTTTATTTATCAAATG
Source organism: Bellardia bayeri (assembly GCA_950370525.1). NCBI lineage: Eukaryota > Metazoa > Arthropoda > Insecta > Diptera > Calliphoridae > Bellardia > Bellardia bayeri. The sequence goes on along the minus strand of OX493268.1, from coordinate 39,868,214 downwards.
AAATTCTTACCTTCTTTTACAATAATATAACATGAATACCAGAAAAACAGGGAACACACGCTAATTGGAGAAAAACTCGCGGTTTTATTTATGATTTATTAATAAATATTAAACTGAAAACAAAAACAAAATTCTGCACAACTATCAATATCTTTAATGTTGAAATCAATACCTTAAAATTCATAATAATAATAAAAACCAAGAATGAGAAGACAAGAGCGCTAGTCTATGAAAGCAACAAATTATAAAATCATTAATTTTATATTTGTTATAATTTATTTGTTAACATATATAAATTATATTCAAGTATTACATTTGGCATATCGCTTATAACTAATTTTATATTTTGTATTCAAAATATTCAAAAAAAAAGAAGATTAAATATGTACATTAGACCTGTGCCCATGTTCTGTAACTTTAGTGAAAATTTCTCGCGTCGTAAAGATGTGAAAATTCAGAAAAAAAGTGTCTGTAACTCAAGTCGAAAGCTATAAAAAGGGATTACATCTTTACGTTAGAAATGCTATAGTATAGAACTAAAGGTGCTACTAGACGGGATGTATTTTACATATGTAATGTTAAATTTTCCATCTGTAAAAGTTGTACACATCGTGTGATACATATGAAACTTTGCATGTGTAAAATACATGTGGAAATACATACATACATATGTAATTTTTTCGATTAGAACACGCTCTATTTTCCTGTGACAAACATAAACAAAACAGCTGGTTTGTTTTGAAACTAAATTGTTTGAAAAAATATATTGTGAAAAAAAATTAAAGAAAATTGATAATGAACATGGAAAAGTAAGTATTTTTCGATTTTTAATAAATTATTATGTTTATTGCAGTTAGATTGACCAAAATAAGTAATTCTTGAAATTTATACACGTTAAAAAGACAGCTTTTGTTTACATTTATAGGTTATGTCATACGGAAAAACATAAGCAGGTGTGATAGCAAAAATTTTGAATCGTATGTAAAATGGAAATTTTGACATACATACAGAATTACATATGGGTAAGAAAAGTGACAGTACATACATATGTAAATACATCCCGTCTGATAGCACCTTAAAAGCCAATGTGAAATTTCAGTGTTTGAAACCGCTAATCACAAATATCGTTTACGGCGAACAACACTTACTAGAATTAAAAAATGTTAAAGAAATAAATGTGTAGAACGACTTTAAATATTTTTTATTTTTAAAATATTCAGCCTTATTATGAGTGTCGTTTTCTTTTTACGACAACGACTGTTTCGTAATAGATTAAAGAAACAAATTTAATTTTATCTTTAATCTATTACGAAAGAGTCGTTGTCGTAAAAAGAAAACAACACTCATAATAAGGCTGAATATCTCGCCGCGTTTTTATTTGAGAGTATATTTGACAGTTCAAAGCGGGAATCTTTCTCACAAACATTTTACAGACGCACATTTTCTGTAAACTGTCGACTAATTTTCTGACGTCACAGCGATTACTCGCCAAAAAAGTTACAGACACAGTTTTGTGAAAAAAGTTGTGAAATTCTATTGAAAGATTGGGTAAATGTACATACTGTATGTAAGCTTACTATTTCTTTTATATTTGCCTCTACATTAAGGATAAATTTATATATATTCTAGATCCTTATATATAGATAAGTTGATAGAGCGGAGGCCACACATCAAATGGACACCCTATCCGGATCAATATATTAGATATATTTTTGGAGAATAAAGCAAAAACCGGTCCACAAGCCACTCACAACGTTATCGTATTTAAGTGATTTTCGAAATTGGAATTTGTATTAGGCTATGGTGAAATATGAACCGATTGACAGAAAAATAATACGGTTTTACAATTTCTTTTTTTTTTATTCCGGGAAGATATTTGTATGGAAGGCTATGAAAAAAAACAGAACTTGGTATTTTATACCAAATTAACCATTTGAAATATATTTAAAAAGTCCTACTAAGCCGCTTAGGTCAATTTTAAATACTAGATTAACAGCGAAGTTAACTCTTAATTTCCTAATATTGCATGTCTAAGAACCCTCAAAGGTGGACTTAATAATATATTTTCTTTCTGCTAATACTAATTTTTATATTTTAACCCACATGTAGTACGAAGACACTTTTTTCTTAAATTTTCTTTTCTCGACTTTTGTTTTGATTTTCTATATAAATGAACCCTACTTCAGAGTTCAGTGAGTAAGAGGATGGAAGTGATAAAGAGTTACACAAAAAACCTATTAATTTTCAAATTGCACCTTTTTCAAACTTGATGAATCTAAAAATATTTAAATTATTGTTGCTGAAATTAAACTTAATTTTCTACCTTTTGAGCGAATTCATTTAAGCTGTGTTCACATTATGTGTATTTGTCATGTGCACTGTCACTTTTTCGCATGTCAAATTTGTGCATATAGTCTGAACACCTTCAAACAATAGCATGTGTTATTTCTCTGTGTGCAATACATATGACATTTTTGTATTTAGAACGAGTTCTATTTTCAAGTGACAAACCATCTGACATCAGCTGTTTTTTATAACCAAAATTTTGTGGTGGCAAAAATTAATTGAAATTTTAATAAATATCATTTATACCTAATAGTAAAAGAAAAATACAAAAAAAACTACACAAATTTATTATTGAAAATGGAAGGAAAACTTGAAAAGGAGTTAACAAAAGTAAGTACATATGTATGTGACATAACCAACATATGAACATGTAATTTATACACCATATGTAAAACTCAAGTTTTGACATACATATGAAATCACATATGGGTAGAAAAGTGACATTCCACATGAAAAATACACATAATGTGAACACAGCTTTACATTGATTATTTAAGCTACCAGAAATAAAATCAGTTTAAACAAATGTTATTGTTTAACACATTTTAAAAACTATGAATTAATAAATATAACTTATGAGTTTGTTTAAAATGCGTAATATTGGCAGTTTGCGCTTTAAGACGACATTTCTGAAAAGTTAAATCCATCTTTAAGGAACTTTTTTCTAGAGTAAAATGAATGGCGTTCTGTGACTTAAACTTTCCAAAAATATTTCTAATTTGTCCCATTGTACAGCATTGCTACAAAAGAAATTCAATAATTTAATTCTTTATCATTTCTTTAGTAGATAATTAAATTAAAGTAGTATGAAATTTGTGATAGTTTCCTATCTGTTGTAGTAATAAAAAGTCAACAATTGTGAGAATTTTCACATTTTAATCACAGACTTAAATTAAAAGTCAAGGTGGAAAAATACAAAGCATGAGCTAAGTGAGTGTTTAGCTACGGAAATCATCATTATTGAAGAAAAATATTTTTTTATTATGTGTATTAAAAATTTTAATTTCTTTCATATTAGTTTTGAACTTGATAGCGTACCGACTACAATTATTGGCACTACAAAATATTGCCCTAATTATTGGCACCTCCTACTTGCATAGCATTTATGAGACATCGTTAAAGTCCCGTTGTTTCTAAGTTCATTTTATCCCACTCTAGGATCTCTTTCCATCATTTTTTCTGAACTGATGCAAATTATTAAAGCGCTCAGTTGCTTGTAATCTTCCAAATAAAAAGGGTCTTTTGAAAGAGAGTTTGTGCGCTGTTTTTAGTGTGGATTTCGAGAGCGAGTAGAAGGTTGGTAAGTACCATTATTTTTTATTTATAGGTTTTTTAATTAAGCCATTTGATTCATTGGCATAATAAAACATTAAATAATCTAGTGTTACCTTTATAAACACAATATTTGCAAAGTATTGTAATAAAACATCAGTGCCAACAAAAGGTTCCAAAAAACTATAATTTCTATTATTGGCAGGTCGTGCCAATAATTGAATTTGTAATTACTACAATAATTGGCACTGCCACTAATTGTACCTTTTTTGAGTGACAATAACTGAAGTTTGTGTATTTTCAGAATTTTTTAAATGCTTAAAAAAACAATTTATATGAAGAAAGTCTTCTCCAGAAAGCTCTGACCGAAATTAAAGATGGAAAAATTTCAAAAAAAGCTGCATCAAAAACGTATGGGATACCACGCTACAATTGCGTTTAGGCCCTAAATTTTCTAAAATTCGACCAGGTCCACCAACTATTTAAACAGAAGCAGAAGAAGAAGCCATTGTCGATTGGGTGAAAGTGTCTCACCGGAAAGGTTTTCCCATGCCGGTAAAGGCTTTCTCGATGTAAATACGAGGCAACACCCTTTTAGTGAAGAAAATTTGCCGGGTAAAGGATGGTTTACTTTATTTTTAAAGCGGCATCGAACATTAGCCTTTAGATCCACCGATCATCCGCCAGCGCCAATGTAGCTGCTTCTGACATTTTTGGTTGGTTTGACAAGATAGAGAACTACTTGGTTGAAAACAACTACTTTGCTATACTATCCGACCCTACCAGAATTTTTAATGGAGATGAAACCAACTTCATGCTATGTCCCAAGGCTAAAAGTGTACTAGCAGCAAAGAGAGCTACGAATATATATATTTTTTATGTAATATGAATTAATGTAAATAAAATTTGTTTTCCTTATTTCTCTTGTTAAACAGAGAAAGAATTATCACAATCCTCTACCTAGCTAACTAGTTAAGTTTTTTGAGTTACCATGCTGCCAATAATTCAACTTTTAGGGGTGTTAATAATTATGGTAATGTGCCAAGATTTATAGTTTTTAAAGGGCCAATAATTGTGGTCAAGTGCCAATGACTATATAATTTAATGTGCCAATAGTTGTACTTGAGTGCCAATAATTATATTTTTTTAAAGGTTATTTTTATTTTAATTACTAAAAATCGCACAAAAACTGTATCTAATAGAAAACATAACAAAAAATTAAACAAAAATAACACAAGATAGGTTCTCATAAAACCAGACGGTATATCCCATGAAACAAGTCGAAAATTCCTTATGGGTGCCAATAATTGTGGTCGGTACGCTAGCAAGTGATTTATATAATTCCTATTATATCTTATAATACAGTAAATATTCATTAATAACTTTAATGAAAGTTAGATATGGTACATATGTTTCACGTTAAGAATCCCAAATATTGTTATCAATGATTTCAAGAGTGACTATTTTTTTTTTCTTCAATTATTAATGGAATTTGTAGAGAATGTTGAGCTGGGACAGTTCTAAAAGGAATATGAACATTATGCGCTAGCGACCTATGAATTGTAGTTGTAACCTTGTGCATGTTATCAATTTTTTTCGGCACCTCAAAAGCATAATCATTTCCATCTTCCAGAACATAAGCATTGTCATCATCATTGCAGTATCGAAAAGGTTTATGTTCATAAAAACTTGAATTCATTCACACTGAAGTGTGTATCAATGTCTGTACATAATGATCACCTTTATTTAATTTTCTGTCCTAAAGAAAAAATATTGAACTCCAAAGTCAGATTTATTATATGATTAATAAACCTACATAGGATATATTATCCCGACACTAAACAATAATTGTGCTTAATGTAGGATCTATGATCAATTGTGTTCTAATATTATAAGAATAGACTTAAACAAAATATTTTATTAAAAAATATAAAAGATTGGTTTAGAATATTATATAACTATTTTTAAAAAATTCGACAAGCCGTTTTATGGCAAATGTTAACCGAGTTTACAATAATACATTTTTTATAATTTTAATATAACAAAATTGTTTACTTTTTGACAATGCATACCAAAATATTTAACAAATTTATATTAGTTAAAGTGTCTGAGCCTTTAACATGCTATTGAAGTGATATACAGTACATAATAATCGGATGAATTTGCAAAGTCTTGAACAATATTTTAAAAATATAAGTAATTTATAGACAAATTATTTAGCTTCTTTCCAGGGCTCTATTTAAAAAGAAATCATTTATTGTGGATTTAATTCATGATCGAATTCTTTAAGTCTTTGATTAGTTTAATATCTTGTAATTCAAATACATACAATAAAAATTTAATGACAACATTTTTAATTATTCAATAATGAACTAATTCAATTAAGAAGAATTAATTATTTTAAACTTCTGATTCTGACCATATTTAAGTGTTGTTTTTTTCATGGCCTAATTCCCTTCAAAAGACGATTTTCAAACACATTCGGTATTCGTGATCGAGAAGTGAGATATAATTTCTATTGAATTGTTAATGCATATTTAATATTTTCATGCCACTTATGGCCGAATTCCTAGTTTTTAGTTGGCTAATGACAAAGGCTTAACTAATGATTCTTTATTCGCAATGCTTAGTTTGCCATAAGAATATCAAGTAATAGTTAAACAATAGTTAGTATTTTAGTTTACCAATGGTTAACTAACGACCGAGAATTCGGCCATTACTCGTATGTACAAGTAAATTTATGATGATACTATGTATATTAATTTGTTCTTCATTTCATATAGTTTTGTTAAAAATTAAATAAATAAATTACAACCGCAAATATTTGGCATAAGTTTCTGTATTCAATTTGATTGTCGTAGACGAATTGGTGACACACACATTTGCAATTGTTATTAGTTTAATTCGATTGAAATTATGTTTTTAAATTTCTTAACAACGTATTTTAATAATATCGATGAATTAAACATTGATTCATTACCAACCGAACTTTTTCTATGTGTATTTCTTCAAATAATGTCCAATACAAACATAGTTTGGCGCTTAAATTTTAAAAATGATAGACAAAACCGATTAGAAAATTTGTGAATTAGTATGTGTTAAATTCGAGTAGTTACAAAATAATATTTTAACGTTTTTAAATTGTCTTATTGATTTGTTTTTCGCTGTAGCACCGTATATATCATTGACATCGACTAAGAGGTCAGTTGTTAGTGACACAGTTTGCAAAATTAAAATTACAGGTATTCAATAGCATTCATTCAAGCATATCTAAAACATTCATATACGAGTATTGTTTAAAACATAAATAATTCTTGGTTTTCCATCAATGGATTACGTTAGACATAATATAAGTAAAACAAGCCCGACCATATAATACCCTACACCCAGTATGTCAATAAAACAGTTTTTCAGAATTGGGCGTTATATGGGAGATATAACCTATTGTGGACCGATCATCCAAAAATTAAGTGCCATGATGTCTGTGAATATAAGTATTGTATGTGTTAAACTTTATCTCAATATAAATACTTTTAAACAATTAATGGAGCTTAAATTGCTTACGGAGAGGGTCTTATATGGGATCTACGACTAATTATTGACCGATCATTATAAAATTGTACCGTATTATTTTTATACATATGAAATATATTTTCGTTCAATATTATTTGGACACCAACATTTTTGAGAGAGTTATGCTCTTTAAAGTGATTTTCGGAAATGAGCCTTATATGGGAGCTACGAGTAATTATGTTTATATCTTTAAAATTGCGACCTGTACTCTGCGCACAATCTTTACATGGACAGCCAGCCAGACGGACGGACATTGTTAAATCGGCTCAGGAAATGATTCTGAATCGGTCGGTATACTTTATGGTGGGTGTTGGACCAATATTTCCGGACGTTACAAAAATCAGCACAAATCCAATATACCCTCCCCACTATTGTGGTGTAGGGTATAATTAAGGCAATTATTTACATTATTAAAAACGCACATACGAGTACATACGATACATAATAAAGCTAAGTTAAAAAATTATGGTAAACATACAATTTAAATGTCATCCCATAATTAATTAAGTCTATTTATTTCTAATCAATTATTTCACAATTTATTAAATTTTCATCGGAATTCGTCAGAGCTAAATCTAATGCAAATTAAAAGTCGAATAAAAATAATATTTATAGTCATAACTAGAGGAAGGAGTTTTAAGCATTTATAATTGGACAATATGTGCCTAAAATAAGCTTAACAACATACATGAACTAATAATTTTTAAAAATATGCATCTATTTAACCTTGTTATCTATGTTAAGTGCTACAATCCTGATATAGCACTACTAACGTTACCTATTAAATTCAGTTTTAAAAACAAGCAAGAGTTAATATTCGGCTGAGCTGAATCTTATATACCCACCACCAAATCACCTATTATAGGGCGAACTTCATAATACGTATATTGTACCATAATTTCTATCTATTTTAGGTTTAGTTCAGTTGAATTTCATCTCAATAACAATATTTATAAATTCTATGCATATTCCAATTATATTTCAGAATTTATATTTCAGAACTGCACTTTTTTTATATTTTTTATATTTTTTATATTTTATTATTAATTTTATATTATTTATGTCATAATTTAATATTTATATAAATATATGAATATATAGTTATAAATATATATATATATATATATATATATATGCACAGAGCATCATTTGCGGTCATTTTTTTGATTTAAGGCATTGTTTGAAGACATTTGCATTCTTTGGAGACAGTCTTCAAACTGTTTTATGGTCTTGCGTGTAGTTTGGCGTCTTGATACTTTGAGGACTTTTTTTCCGATTTTTTTTTTATTACATAAAAACATTCCGCGATGTTTAAAATATTATATAAACCAGTTCTTGAAGCTATATATACGCTTTAAGTATAAAAATTTTAAGTTTTAAAGTTATAAAATTTTGTTTGAAGTTGCCACTCTTCAGCAATAAATTCTGTATTTATCGCCGTTCAAAAATTAACAGCTGAATGACTTTGGTATAAGTATTTTTTGGCGCCATTTCATATTTGCTCTACCGCCGTTCGGAAAATGTATACAGTGATGTCTTTGATGTTTAAACTACTCGCGCCCAGGGCTACCAGATGAATAATAAAATAAAAATCGTCATTTCAAATTATAAAAATAGGAAAAATAAAAAGTCAAAATTTCTATTATTTAATTTTCTCAAAAATTTATTAGGTATTATTAAAATATAACAACACATTTTGTGGTTAAATATTTCGAATATCACCACTGCCACCAAATGTAGTTAACAACCTAATAGACCAAATTGTTTTGGCATTGTAATTTAACCTGAATTAATAAATATGATAAATTCAGATACACATTTATTTGTAAAATTCTGTAAGATATAAAAATAGTACACAAATTGTGTTTTCAATTTCTTATTTAAAATGTCAAAATTTATGTATTTTCATACGTATTGTACAAGAGACAATATAAATTTAAATTTTGAAATGATGCATTTATGTTTCATATTTCGGCAAGACATATATTAGGGCCAAGTGAAATCATGAACTGATTCTTAACATTTTCAAAATTAACAAATATTTTAGGTAAAAAAAATATGTGCAAAATTTCATAATATTATCTGCAATATATTTGAAGTAAATAGATATATGTATATTCTTTGAAAATATTGAAATTTCATATAATGCATATACATTCCACCTTGTAAAATTAACTATGAATTATAATTCATGCCAGATTGATCATAACTTCTATTGTAGTATAAACACTGCCTTGTATAAATTTGTTTTTTATATGTAGAGAATTTATACAAGGTGATGACAGTTAAACAGCTGATTTGTTTCTTGGCCTGTAAGATTAGCTCTTGTTGTTGTAGTATCAACACTATCCTCTATTTTTCTCGTTTGTTCAAAGCTTGTTGTTGTAGAATCAACACCACCTTGTTTAAACTTGTATTGAGCGCGTTCATTTGTTAAGAGTTGCCATATTTTCACGAGGCTGGGTTGTTTGTGTTGAAGGTTGCCACAGTTATATATTACATAGACTACAATAAATCATTTTCTGATCATAATATCTATAAATTATATTAAATTAAATTTCTGTTTCTCTTAGGAGTTTAAGTCTTATAACTTTGTAGACAAAAGCTCATAGCTGTTCTTTATTACAGCATTTGTGGTTATTTTTTACTAGAAAATTTCCGAAAATGTATACTTTTAGCAAAAGTCAACTTTATAACTATTAAAGTACAATTTTTTACACTCCTTTTGGCCCATTATATTATTTACGTATGCATACATATAATAGAAAGTACATATCATATCATTCATTGAATTTATTCTGAAATATATAATCTATAAATTTTTCCAATTAAAGAATTTAAACTTTTAAGATGTTTTTGTTTAAATAAAAAAATAATACGATTCTAATCAATACTTACAATAAATATGTTTTTTTTATTATAAGTATTTAAATAGTAGTTATTAATAACATGAAGTGTTAAAATTGCTGTATTAATATAGATATTTTTGTTATGTTGTCTTAACAATAAGACATCAGTGTTGTATTACAATAGTAAATCGCAGAAAATATCCTAGTCAAATTGTTGTCATAGTGGCAACATTTGAAGTGTGATTTTGTTGTCCGGTAACATTAATAATAACGGTTAAATAAAATAGCTTCTCATTCCACAAAAAATTTGCAACAGGTGCAGTTGGTTGGTAAGTAAAAATAATTTGAACGCACAATTTTTTTTTAAAGGTTCGTGGTTTTAATTTTTATTAATAATAATTTCAATTCTTTGGAATAAAAAACTCAGGGTTGCTGTTGAAAAAATTGTTAAACTAACAAGGCGAAAAAATGGACTCAAGAGGAGAGGGATGCCATTTTTTTCATATTTGGCAATTTAAAAGAAATGGAAAAACTACCTAGTGGGCTTCAGTGTTTGGAAGCCGTAAGAAACAATCCTGCTTTAAGGAATAGATCACCTCAACAATTAAAGACTTGGATAGACAATCAGAGGCGATATAAGTAGATCAAGGAGTAAACATTAAATGGTATTTATTTTCATTTAACTAAACAAAAACAAAAAATTTTTATAATCTCATTGATTTTTCTCTATTTACAGGTACCACCCAAGCTAATATCATTTCCTTATCCACTACCAGATCCCAAAAATAATAATTCGCTACATCTTTTTTACTTAACTACAATAAGAATAAAATTTCATAGTTTTAATTAACTACAATTTTATTATTTATTTTGTTTTTTGATCTTTTTATTATTATACCCTACACCACCATAGTGGGGAGGGTATATTGGATTTGTGATGATGTTTGTAATGCCCAGAAATATTAATCCAACACCCACCTTAAAGTATACCGATCGGCTCAGAATCACTTTCTGAGTCGATTTAACGATGTCCGTCCGTCTGGTTGTGCATGTAAAGCTAGTGCGCAGAGTACAGGTTGCATTTTTGCAGATATTTCGATAAAATTTGGTAGATGATATTGCTATGGCCCAAGGATGGATGGAATTGAAACTGGTGGAAATCGGTCCATTATTTCACCTGGCCCTCATACAAATGTACTCTCGAAATTGGGGTTTACCGATCTTAAATGTTTGAATTATGCAAGTATTCAAACAAATTTTACCACAAATTAGTAGTACATGGAGCTAAATCACGTCTAAAAATTCTGTGAAGATCGGTCTATAATTAGTCGTAGCTCCCATATAAGGCCCACTTCAGAAAATCACTTTAAAGAGCATAACTCATTTACAAATATTGGTATCCAAATAATATTTAATAGATATATATTTCATATATATATTTATATAAATAATACGGTACAATTTTATTCTGATCGGTCCATAATTAGTCGTAGCTCCCATATAAGGCACACTTCCGAAAATCACTTTTAAGAGCATAACTCACTCAAATATGTTGGTATCTAAACAATATTTAACACAAATATATTTCATATATATACAAATAGTACAGTACAATTTTATTGTGATCGGTCCATAATTAGTTCTAGCTCCAATATAAGGCTCACTTCCAAAAATTACTATAAAGAGCAAAACTTATTCAAAAATGTTGGTCTCCAAATAATATTTAACACAAATTTATTTTATATGAATACAAATAATACCCTGCAATTTTATTGTGATCGGTCCATAATTAGTCGTAGCTCCCATATAAGGCCCAGTTTCGAAAATCTCTTTTACGGTCATAAATTTCTTAAAAATGTTGGTAAGTATTTATATCGAGATAAAGTTTAACGCTTATTACTTATATTCATAGAAATCATGACACTAAATTTTGGTCCAAAATAGGTGATATCTCCCATATAACGCCAATTTCTTGAATACTGTTTTATACATATACTGGGTGTAGAGTATTATATGGTCGGGCTTGACCGACTATTCATTTTTACTCGTTTTATAATATTCTTCTTTAATAAGCAATGATGTCAGTTTTATATAAACAAATTTTTTTAGGTTTTTTTAATCCGATATTTCGCTATGTCAATTTAAAGTTAAGTTAAAATATATTGTTTAGAAAAATTGTAATCTTGCAGGCATGTGAAATTATAATATTAATTGAAATATAAAAAACAAAAATGCAATTTTTTAACATTTTTGTTTTTCATATTTGAATTGTTATTATAATTTCACATGCCTGCAAGATTACAATTTTTCTAAAAAATATTTTAACTTAACTTTAAGTTTGATTTATCAGGCATGTGATGGAAATCGAAAACGAAAACGAACGAGTTTTAGAAGTCATTTTTTTCGTAATATTTCTGTATTGAAAAACTCCTATCACATAAAATATAAAGATATTGTGCTGCTAAAGAGAATATTAAAGAAAAATTTTAAAAATTATATTAGAAATGCATTAAAATGTACTTCCAAAACTCATTCGTTTTCGATTTCCATCACATGCCTGATTATATTGATATTACTTATTCTCGATATTTTGCTACTTTGTTGTGTAGCATCTTTAAGAAACATTTCTTTTATAAATTTCAAATTATTATTCGGCCCTATTATCGTTGGCGTTGTAGTTTTAAAACGACAAAAAACGACAATTTGGCATCACCGTTAGCGTTATCGACAATTATCGAAATTGAAACGTTATTACCTAATTAGAAACGATAATAAAAACGACAAAGGAACATTTATTTTTTATCGTCGCCATTTTAAGTGACGAGATTAAAACGACTGTAATTTAAATAAATTAACAATAAAAATAACAACAGTGCAACAGTTTAAAACTTTAGTTTCCGAAATCACTGTAATAGTGCTGCCAAATCTTTTTGGTTCTTTTCGATAACTTCTCGTCTTCGTTTCAATATGTTTCAAGAATGCCAGAATAGAAACGAAGCGACGATAAAACGACAACGACATAGAAACGACAATAAAAACTACAACGCCAACGATAATAGGGCCGATTATAATTTCCTTTTTTTATATAAGCTTTGAGGTTAGTTATTTTTATATGATCTATTTTTTTATTTTAATCCAATATTTCGCTATCTTAATCAATAATAAAATTATGAAATAATAACAATTGTTTTCTATAATACTTAATGCAAGATCTATAGGGATACTGGGAAATAAAGAAATGATGATTTATATGCTTTGCGTGTACTTAAACATATAAAATTTCGAAGACTGTCCCCAAAGTATCCAAATGTATTTAAACAATGCATTACCTCTAAAAGAATGTAATCAAATTATGCGATGTTCATATATGTATATATTTTTTTTTATTAAATTATAAATTAATGGATTGGAAAATTATTGTAATTATTATAAGACTATCTCCAAAGTATCCAAATGTCATCAAACAATGCCTTACATCAAAAAGAATGAACCCAAATTATGCAATGTGCATATATATATTTTTTTTTATTTAATTATAAATTAATGGATTGGAAAATTATTTTAAGACTGTCTCCAAAGTATCCAAATGTCATCAAACAATGCCTTACATAAAAAAAATGAACCCAAATTATGCGATGAGCATATATATATATATATTTTTTTATTAAATTATAAATTAATGGATTGGAAAATTATTATAAGACTGTCTCCAAAGTATCCAAATGTCTTCAAACAATGCCTTACCTCTAAAAGAATGTACCCAAATTATGCGATGAGCATATATATATATATTTTTTTTATTAAATTATAAATTAATGGATTGGAAAATTATTATAAGACTGTCTCCAAAGTATCCAAATGTCATCAAACAATGCCTTACATCAAAAAGAATGAACCCAAATTATGCGATGAGCATATATATATATATTTTTTTATTAAATTATAAATTAATGGATTGGAAAATTATTATAAGACTGTCTCCAAAGTATCCAAATGTCTTCAAACAATGCCTTACCTCTAAAAGAATGTACCCAAATTATGCGATGTTCATATATATATGTTTTTTTTTATTAAATTATAAATTAATGGATTGGAAAATTATTGTAATTTTAATAAGACTATCTCCAAATGTCTTACATCTAAAAGAATGTACCCAAATTATGCGCTGTTCATATATATATTGTTTTACTAAATTTATACATTAATGAATTGGAAAAATATTGTCCTCTAATATATTCCGTATCTTTTCTTTATTTTTCTTGTGAAATTCTCTTTCACCTTTATTATTTAATATTAATATAATTATTATTATCTATAATTTTCTATTTTTCATCATTTTCCATTTTTATTTGTTTAATTCTATTTTTAAATTGTAATGAGTCTTCTTTTATATGACATATTCACCCCATACAATTTCATTATTTCCCAGTATCCCTATAGATCTTGCATTAAGTATTATAGAAAACAATTGTTATTATTTTAAAATTTTATTATTGATTAAGATAGCGAAATATTGGATTAAAATAAAAAAATTGATCATATAAAAATAACTAACCTCAAAGCTTATATAAAAAAAGGAAATTATAAAATTATAATTTGAAATTTATAAAAGAAATGTTTCTTCAAGATGCTACACAACAAAGTAGCAAAATATCGAGAATAAGTAATATCAATATAATCGAAAACGAATGAGTTTTGGAAGTACATTTTAATGCATTTCTAATATAATTTTTAAAATTTTTCTTTAATATTCTCTTTAGCAGCACAATATCTTTATATTTTATGTGATAAGAGTTTTTCAATACAGAAATATTACGAAAAAATTGACTTCTAAAACTCGTTCGTTTTCGTTTTCGATTTCCATCACATGCCTGAATATAAAAGATTTTTAATTTTAACAATTAATAATATAATAATAAAAATATATATACTAGGTATATAAAATTGTTTTAAAGTACAATTTCTATTACAAAACTTAAATACTAAACATACAGGCATGTGATGGATATCGACAACAAAAACGAATCAGTTTTGGAAGTGTTGTACATTTTCATGCATTTCTAATATAATTTTTGAAATTTTTCTTTTAAGATTCTCTTTAGCAGCACAATATCTTTATATTTTATGTGATAAGAGTTTTTCAATACAGAAATATTACGAAAAAATTGACTTCTAAAACTCGTTCGTTTTCGTTTTCGATTTCCATCACATGCCTGAATATAAAAGATTTTTAATTTTAACAATTAATAATATAATAATAAAAATATATATACTAGGTATATAAAATTGTTTTAAAGTACAATTTCTATTACAAAACTTAAATACTAAACATACAGGCATGTGATGGATATCGACAACAAAAACGAATCAGTTTTGGAAGTGTTGTACATTTTCATGCATTTCTAATATAATTTTTGAAATTTTTCTTTTAAGATTCTCTTTAGCAGCACAATATCTTTATATTTTATGTGATAAGAGTTTTTCAATACAGAAATATTACGAAAAAATTGACTTCTAAAACTCGTTCGTTTTCGTTTTCGATTCCCATCACATGCCTGAATATAAAAGATTTTTAATTTTAACAATTAATAATATAATAATAAAAATATATATACTAGGTATATAAAATTGTTTTAAAGTACAATTTCTATTACAAAACTTAAATACTAAACATACAGGCATGTGATGGATATCGACAACAAAAACGAATCAGTTTTGGAAGTGTTGTACATTTTCATGCATTTCTAATATAATTTTTGAAATTTTTCTTTTAATATTCTCTTTAGCAGCACAATATCTTTATATTTTATGTGATAAGAGTTTTTCAATACAGAAATATTACGAAAAAATTGACTTCTAAAACTCGTTCGTTTTCGATTTCCATCACATGCCTGAATATAAAAGATTTTTAATTTTAACAATTAATAATATAATAATAAAAATATATATACTAGGTATATAAAATTGTTTTAAAGTACAATTTCTATTACAAAACTTAAATACTAAACATACAGGCATGTGATGGATATCGACAACAAAAACGAATCAGTTTTGGAAGTGTTGTACATTTTCATGCATTTCTAATATAATTTTTGAAATTTTTCTTTTAAGATTCTCTTTAGCAGCACAATATCTTTATATTTTATGTGATAAGAGTTTTTCAATACAGAAATATTACGAAAAAATTGACTTCTAAAACTCGTTCGTTTTCGTTTTCGATTCCCATCACATGCCTGAATATAAAAGATTTTTAATTTTAACAATTAATAATATAATAATAAAAATATATATACTAGGTATATAAAATTGTTTTAAAGTACAATTTCTATTACAAAACTTAAATACTAAACATACAGGCATGTGATGGATATCGACAACAAAAACGAATCAGTTTTGGAAGTGTTGTACATTTTCATGCATTTCTAATATAATTTTTGAAATTTTTCTTTTAATATTCTCTTTAGCAGCACAATATCTTTATATTTTATGTGATAAGAGTTTTTCAATACAGAAATATTACGAAAAAATTGACTTCTAAAACTCGTTCGTTTTCGTTTTCGATTTCCATCACATGCCTGAATATAAAAGATTTTTAATTTTAACAATTAATAATATAATAATAAAAATATATATACTAGGTATATAAAATTGTTTTAAAGTACAATTTCTATTACAAAACTTAAATACTAAACATATAGGCATGTGATGGATATCGACAACAAAAACGAATCAGTTTTGGAAGTGTTGTACATTTTCATGCATTTCTAATATAATTTTTGAAATTTTTCTTTTAATATTCTCTTTAGCAGCACAATATCTTTATATTTTATGTGATAGGAGTTTTTCAATACAGAAATATTACGAAAAAATTGACTTCTAAAACTCGTTCGTTTTCGTTTTCGATTTCCATCACATGCCTGATAAATCAAACTTAAAGTTAAGTTAAAATATATTGTTTAGAAAAATTGTAGTCTTACAGGCATGTAAAATTATAATAACAATTCAAATATGAAAAACAAAAATGTTAAAAATTTTAATTTTAATATCCCTGAAGAAGCTTTCCATTGAGATAGCGAAATATCGGATTAAAAAAAGCTAAATATATAAAAATTTGTTTATATAAAACTGACATTGCTTATTAAAGAAGAATATTTTAAAATAATAAAAAAGATCGACAAAACAAAATAAATAATAAAATTGTAGTTAATTAAAGCTATGAAAATAAAATTCTTATTGCAGTTAAGTAAAAAAGATGTAGCGAAAGGGTTAAGAAACGCCATTTTTTGTCATTTTCAAACAAATTAAATATTATTATTTTTGGGATCTGGTAGTGGATGAGGAAATGATATTAGCTTGGGTGGTACCTGTAAATAGAGAAAAATCAATGAGATTATAAAAATTTTTTGTTTTTGTTTAGTTAAATGAAAATAAATACCATTTAATGTTTACTCCTTGATCTACTTATATCGCCTCTGATTGTCTATCCAAGTCTTTAATTGTTGAGGTGTTCTATTCCGTAAAGCAGGATTGTTTCTTACGGCTTCCAAACACTGAAGCCCACTAGGTAGTTTTTCCATTTCTTTTAAATTACCAAATATGGAAAAAATGGCATCCCTCTCCTCTTGAGACCATTTTTTTCGCGTTGTTTTTCCAAAGGGAGAAGCTTTTATAGATAAAAATTTAAGTATTAATGTTTAGGAAAACGTAAACTAAGTCATTAGCTGTTTAGTTTCTATATGTTATCTGTTACATGCATATTTGCTAGTCATCTGCAGGAGTGAATTATAGTGTTTACTACTAAATAGTTATTTAACTACTTTTAGCAATACTAAAGTGATGATTTAATTATAAGCTGTTAAAAAGCAATGATAATTTGTAATAGAAGTATTATTTAAATTATAGGTGGCAAACACATTCGAGTCTTTGGTGCAATACCGTAGTAGTTCAAAAAATCGTGAACTAAGAAAAATGAATTTGAAGTTTTCAGCCACATTTTTATAGTATTTTCGTCTATTAAAGTAATTTTTTAATTATTATTATTGCTTTATTATTTTTTTTTCGTAATTTGTTTTCTTTTTCTAAATTTCTTGTCATAAAGGAAATATAAATATTGTTGGAAATAGTTAGAGGAAATAAATAAATACATTTTTAGCTGTAGATTCTGAGCAGTTAGAGATAGAACCATAATATTTTTTTCTTTAGATAGATATTTCTCCAAAGATCATTTCTGCGTACCCATCTCAAAAAATTCAAATTTTGAGTTACGACGTATTGCACCAAAGGCTCGATATAATTAGGTTTTATTTGTGTAGGTTAGAAATTAAGAGAGAAGTTCATAAAAATTATGTCATTCGAATTACCGATTAATTTATGCAGATAGAAATTATGGGACAAACCCGAATATTTTATTTACTAAATAAAGCTTAATTTGTTACTGTAGGTAAAATTAGTAATAATAATGAGTGTCATTTTCGTTTTACGAGATCGACTGTTTCGTAATAGAATAAAGAAACAGATTTAATTTTATCTTTAGTAAAACTATAACGACACTCATAATAAGGCTGAATATATAATTAATTAACTTACTGCTTCGCTTTTTTTTCTTTGACGTTGTTGAACTTAAATTTATACCTGGCTTCTTTGTTGATGTTGAACTTAGATTTCCACCGTAATTTTCATCAGAATGCGAATCACATGGTTCCATATCATTATTATCTTCATCCTCCTTATCTTCATCATCCATATCATCATCTTCCCCTATTGCCGACATTAGTAGTTTAGACACACAGGTTATTTCTGCCACTGGAACTGAAACCCTGTAAACACTTTTATGGATATCTTTGTGATGGCCCATGAAATTCGCCAGCTGATCTACCGAAGCCTCCTCTATATTAAGCAATGCCGTATACGTTGCGATGTGCTTTCTAAGAGTCGTGCCTCTTAAGCTTTGTGGAATTTCTGCTCCACATTCGAAGGAAAATTGTTTAAGTAAAGGACAAGCTCTATAATATTGTTTGGCAAATTTTGAATTTACATTTTTGGAAAAGATGTATCCATTATCTGTTGTTATCCCTGCTTTGACCCTATGTTTAATAATTAAATCAATAGCCTTTGCGCTTAGTGGACTTAAAAGTACACTTACAGTCCGTCCCAATTTTCCACGTAATGTCAAACGAACAAATTGCTTTGCAAAATTCACTGACTCTTTGGACATGTTTTCTAAAATTTCTGTTTCAATATTATCTGTGATTACCTCTTTGTTTAAATAGTTGTCTATTGTGAGGCGCTCAATTTCTCCTGCGCGTCTTCTATTGAATATCTGAATAAATATTAATGTCGATTTAACAAGTTCATGCCAGGCAACCATACTAAATGTTTTATCCAATATAGCAATTGATTCAATCATTTTGTTTTTTAAAAACAAGTATAACTTTTTTATGTCGTCTTTGGAGGGTAGTATTACTTTTTTTATGCGTTTTTGATTGCACTGATCATCAAGAGCCTTTTTGTTAATCAAAACCGGTATCTCCTCCTCCCACAGAAGCAAAAAATCTTCAAGGTCTTTTTTTAACTCTTCCGACTGAGTCTTAATAAATTCAGTTCTTTGTTTTGAACCACATTTTTTTATTATAGATGTCATATTTTGTGCAACGGCAGGAGTTTTGAACCACATTAAGGAATTGTCCCAATTTGCGACTATTCGCAGAGCTGTTATACAAGTATCAAATAATCCAGGTTTAAAAATATCTTTAAGTTGTGTAATACTTCCGTTCAGTTTTTTTACTTCAATTATAAATCGTCCCAATAATCTTAATTGTGATCTGATCATATCATATTGGTGGGTTAGTGTGTATTTTTCGGCCAATTTATTCCCATATTTTATAATTAATTCATCATATCGAATGGCTTTAGTAACATCATCATTTCTTAAAACGGGAAAAATTTTGGTTCTAAGAGTAAAATTTGCCGAAGCATGAATGTATTGGGTTAATTTTCTGCCAGATATTAAATTATCCCTCGCATTATTGGTTCTTTGGCCACATTTTCGTAAGTGAATTCGCAATGTATTTTTTGAAAAAAACCCTTTGCAATTTTTGCAGCAAGCATAATCATCTGCTTTATTTTTACGGTTACGTTGCTGTTGTCTGGTGACTATCAGAATACCGCTGTTATATTCCTCACTAGTATTATGAAGAAAATCTCCTTTTTTCCTTAACTCTTCAATAATTCTTAGTCTGTCTTTTGATTTAGGTGGTAAGTTTAGTGCTTCTTTAATTTCTTTTTCAGATTTATGTTTAAGAAAGAAATGTCGTGGTAATTTAGTTTGCAGGGTTTTACAAAATACGCAGAAGTGTTTTTTTGAAATACTACCTCTATGCGGCACATTTACGGTGGACAAGTTTATAGGATTTTGTATCAGCTCTATACTCTTATTTTGTTCTTCTATGTTATTATTCCTGGAAGTCAAATTTTCTTCTAATATATCGAATGTAGAGTCTGGAAAATATTCTGAAACTGATTTTGAAAGATTGGTATTATTAGTACTATTGAAGCCACTTTTAGAATAAGAAGCCGTCAAAATCGAACTTAAGTTATGATTGTTGAAAGGAGTTAAAGAATTTTTCTTCTGGCTTACCGATGGTAATATTATAAGATCTGAGTCGTTAGGTGATAATAAAACGGAGGCCGATACTTCAGGTGTGCTCTCAGTACTGGAAGATGTATTTTCTGGTATTAATACAGTTTGTACTTTATTTTTGCTGTTTAACGGTGTTGATACCGTAGAGGACGAAGAGGAACTTATGTCAACAGTGTAAGTTCGGCATTTGGTTTCTAATAATCTTTTAGGAGATACGTCAGGTGTTATGTGTTTAGTTTGAATTTTGTTTTTACAGCTCAACGGTGATGATATTGCAGAGGATGATGTAGAACGGACACTGTTGCCGGAAAATATAAGTTTTTGCGGTTTAGGGTATATGTCAGGTGTTATACTTTTGGAATTGTTAGGAGGTGTAAAATGTTTTGGTGGAGATTGATTGTCATTTACATCTATTATAGAAGATGTTGAAATCAAAGTTGTATTTATATCACGATCGTTATGTGTTGCAATTAGGGACGACGTAGTAGAAATGTTGTGAGCAGCGACAGTTGGTAATGTTACTACCGAGGACGAAGTCTGATATATTTTGTTAGGTGTTGCCACAATGGTATTGCTAGCAGGATTTTGTACCTGTATTGGCGAAGACCTACATTCATTATTCTTATACTCGATAAGACTTAACTTATCATCTGTAATGTTGAAATTGACCACATTTTTAATTTTTTAAATGCCTGTATTTATGGTTTTTAATATTAATACCTAAGAGTTAATCATGGCAGTTCTGCATAGATTTCATTGACTCTCAATAGAAAAGATATTAGACTAGGTATAAGTTTTAGATACCATACATATGTACATTATACCGACTCACCAAAAAAAGTGCTCGATGTACACTCCTAAAAATTAACCTTGGAGTTTTTTAAGATGACATTTACATACAAAGATTATTTACATACAAAGACGATGTACTTGACAAAAGAAAAATTTTGATACTATTGCCCTATTTAACACGAAGAGTTACCACCGCATTATATTTTTGTAAAAACGCGAACGAGCATGAATTTTAAAAAAAGCTGAGACCCGTATTTAATTAAACCGGCTAAAAATTAAAATATGTTAATTTGGCATTATTATTACAAACAACCCCTAAAAAAATTCAAATACGGTTTTTTTTTACAGAATATTCTTAAACAAGAACATGGATGATCGTCCTTGGACAAATTGTATATACAGTTTATTGCGCCTTAAAAAAACTTTCTTATGATACCAATATTGTATATTTTGATAAAGAAACAGATTTTCAAATTGACTAAATATTCAAAAATAGACCCTTTTTAAAAATAGTCCAGCTCACGAGAGGTCAAAGCTAGAACCGAAATATTGTAAGTGTCATCTTAAAAAAGTCCAAGGTTCATTTTTAGGGGGATACATCAAACACGAATTTCGCTTCCATATAAATTGAGTCGCTTTAATGTACATAACCTTATAAAGGGTGGTTAAATTTTAAGGCCCGATATTAAATGTGAACCACACCTAAACGTCAAGTTTTTTCTACATTCCTTTTGACATTTCTCAATTTTAGACTAACTCAATTTGTTTTTTGTACTTTTGCAACACCCTGTGCGTACAATCGGAAAAATCATGCAAAAAAAAAATTAGCAAATCGGGTCTTTAGGTGTACGAACTGTACGCATGTACTGATGTTTTCACATCTCCTACATACCCGGTTTGTTCAAATTTTCATAATAAGCCTGAATAACTTTAACGGATTGCTCAATTGTGTATCTTTACATTGTTCAAATTGAGTTAGTCTGAAATTGAGAAATGTCAAATGAAATGCAGAAAAAAACTTGACGTTTAAGTGTGGTTCACATTCAACATCGGCCCTTAAAATTTAACCACCCTTTACTTACAATGAAAATGTTCTGGAAATTTAGGACCTCCTTTAGTTAAGTTCAAAAAAAAAATCTAACTAATGAAGGTTGATTTATTTAAATGTTTTTTGAACTTACCATCTGCCAAAATTAATGTTGCTGAATACCAAGCACCTTTATATTTTACTGAACAATTTCCGTCTTCATTTTTTTTAACCCTTTTAGATACGATTACATCATAATCGTGACTCTCATATTTAATTAATGAATACATCCTGTATAAAAATATAACAGTATAGGTATATACAAAATTTAGTAAAAATAAGTTTTAACAGGCTATATTTTTCACCTTGTTACAATTAGAAAACACGAATAATTTTTAAAATATACGTTTTGGAAAATTGTTGAATTTTATTCATTTCAAACAATTATTCATTTTTTTAGTTCTTTAATTATTTTTCTTAGGGCTCTTTATAAGCAAAAGTATTATATATATATTTCAAATTTGTATTTTGTAAAAATGCCCAAGTCTTAAGGCCCAACCATAATGTGCATAAACTAGCTTAAGCCAACTTAAGCAACTGTGCGAATACATGTAAAACGTATGTGACAAACCATAATGTACTTAATGAAACTTTTCGTCAAGTTTTATTTGCTTAAGCAAAGTGCCAAACTGAACGCACTTTCCGTACGGAATCATCTGTTTTTTGATTTCATAAAAAAATTAGTATGCTAAATCAAGAAATAGATGATAGTACTCATATCTTATCACTTTTTTATTATTTATTCAACAATTAGCAGTTTTTACTGGTTGCAAATTAATAATAAAATAAAACAAACTCGCAAAAACATAAAATACTGCACAAATATGCAACGAGGGTTACATGCGTCTTAAATTCATCTTAAGTACATTATGACCACCTAAAAGTCTTCTTTAATTTACTTATGCATTTGACAGACTTCGTTCATTTTTGACAGTTGCATAAGCTAGCTTATGCACATTATGGTTGGGCCTTTAATCTGAACCTGGTTCCATTATACAGTACGCAAAGTAAAATAAAACAAGTAAGAATTTATATTCGGTTGTGCCGAATCTTATATAGCCACCACGAAATCACCTATTATTATTATTATTCCTATATTCCAAGAATTTATACTTTGTATTTCTTGTAGTTTATTTGACGTTTTTTTTTTTAATATTTTAATAATTGTTTAGGCGTTAGGTCTTTTTTTAATAAAAACTTTATTTTCGATATGTCGCTACTTCTTTGTGCAGTATCTTCAGGAAAATGTTTTTTATATTATAAATTTAAAATTATTTGTCACAGGAAAAACTATATGAAAACAATTTTTTTAACATAATATATTAAAATAATTTATAACATACATATGTATTAATGTTTTTCCTATGACAAATATTTTTTGAAATTTATAAAATTTTTATCCCGAAGAAGCTACTCAAAGAGTAGCGAAATATTGAAATAATATTTAAATATTTTATAAAAAAGACCTTAAGCTTTAATAATTACCAGAAATCTTAATAAAAAAAGGTCAAATAAACAATAATAAGAAATTTGTAAGTTATTTTAATATAATTAATTTATATTAATTTGTAAGTTGTGTTATTTTTAATATACAAATGTCTGTAGAGTTGTGCTACATTCAAAGCATGTTTTGTAAGAATTTAATTCAACAGACCCAGAATTTATAGACTTTTTGGTTCTAGGACCATTATTTCGATGTGTTACAAACGGTATGAAAAACTTAATATACCCCCGTCTTTTCGGTGGTGGGTACAAAAGTACACATTAAAAGAAAACCCTTATTATATTAATATTCAGGTATGTGATGAAAAACGATATTGAAAACAAAATTTAAAAATTGAGTTTTTCTTTTTTTCTGTTTTCTTCTTCTTTCTTCTATTTGACGGTCTTTATTTTTTTAAATATATTATTTAGAACAAAAAGTTAAGAATATAATTCCGAAATTGGTTTTAAAATCGGTCGAAATTCATCACACCTGATAAACACGATAATTTCAAAAACAATTGTTTTTCATTCCATACCTGATTAACAACATATTAAAAAATTATGTTGCATTTTATGTAGTTATTTAACTAGAATTGAATTAAAAAAAAAACAAAAATAAATGCGGTTTTATTTTCCATAAGGATGAATATATACTAACAATAAATTTGTATACGCTTTTGTGTTTGTATTGTTTTTTTTAATTCAATTCTACTTAACTAAATATTTAAAAGTAAAATAACTTTCTAATATAATATTATTTATATTAATATAATTAAGCTTTTCTTTTAATAATATGTGGTGTATACATATGTATCAGAGCTGTTAATGAATCATTCTTTTTTGATTTCAGTTCGTTATGAATTAGCTAAATTTTGATTAAGTCTTTTCATAAAAACAATAATTTAATGAAATTTGAATCAATTCATTTGAATTTAGCAAACATGAATTGCAATTAATTTTTAATTCAAATGAATTGGTAAAATGAATTGCAATTTATTTCCAATTCATTTGAATTAAAGTAACTTTAAATTAATTCAAATGAGTTAGAAAAAATGAATTGCAATTCATTTCCAATTCATTTGAACTAATTATGAATTGGAAATGAATTAATTCAATTTTAATTAATTCAAAGTTATTTCAATTCAAATGAACCTGAAAAGTTAATTTGTAATTAATTGCCAATTTATTTGAATTGAATTGATTTTAAAAAAAACTACTATGTATAAGTAAAAGTAAAAAAGCATTACTCCCGTTTTGTTATTCAATTAATTTTTATTTATTTAAATATAAACTAATGATACAAATTCAAGTCATATTCTGCTGTTAACTGCTAATTACAGTACATCATTGGAATTTATATTCTTATTATTTTCTATCAGCCCAATCATGAATAAAAATTCCGCGGGAGTTTTTCCCTTTTCCTATTCAAATTTAATGTTAAAACAAAGGGGGGAAACTCCCACCGATTTTTTATTCATGACTGGGCCGTATGTCTTTCGACGATTATTTAGCTACTAGGTGATATCCGAAATAAGAGTAATGGTGTCTTTGATATAAAAAAAAGGAGTTGGATAACAAAACGGGAGTAAAGGGTCTTTACATTTACTGATAGTAGTGGAAATGAATTGCAATTCATTTTTCAACTTCATTTGCTTTAAAAATGAATTGTAATTCATCTTTGCTAAATTCATATGAATTGATGCAAATTTCATTCAATTCGTTTTTTGGTGAACAGAATTAACTAAAAATTCTACTAGTTCAATAATGCATTCATTATTAGTATATTAATTTATTTCACTTACATACATATGCAGCCTTGATGCCAAACACCAACTTGATAAAAAATGCCAGATTTGAACCTGCGTGTCTTACCTATCATAAAAATAAAATATTATATTAAAAATCAAAATATAAAAAAAATTGTAAAACAAATTTATATTACCACTTATTTATAACTTTTGCAATCTCCTAACTTGAACTCCAATTTGGCCTCTTTACATACCTGAAATATAACATTAAATAAAAGTTTAACAATTCCAAAGAACTGAAATTATTCAGCCCAATCATGAATAAAAATTCCGCGGGAGTTTTTTACTTTTTCCCATTTTACCTATTCAAATTCAATGTTAAAAAAAAGGAAAAAAACTCCCGCGAATTTTTTATTCATGATTGGGCCGATTAATAAAAAAAAAAAAACACGAGGTTCTTTTAAACAAAATGGTGAATTCGTTTTTTGGTGAAAAGAATTAACTAAAAATTCTACTAATTCAATAATGCATTCATTATTAGTATATTAATTTATTTTACTTACATACATATGCAGCCTTGATGCCAAACACCAACTTGATAAAAAATGCCAGATTTGAACCTGCGTGTCTTACCTATCATAAAAATAAAATATTATATTAAAAATCAAAATATAAAAAAAATTGTAAAACAAATTTATATTACCACTTATTTATAACTTTTGCAATCTCCTAACTTGAACTCCAATTTGGCCTCTTTACATACCTGAAATATAACATTAAATAAAAGTTTAACAATTCCAAAGAACTGAAATTATTCAGCCCAATCATGAATAAAAATTCCGCGGAGTTTTTTACTTTTTCCCATTTTACCTATTCAAATTCAATGTTAAAAAAAAGGAAAAAAACTCCCGCGAATTTTTTAATCATGATTGGGCCGATTAATAAAAAAAAAAAACACGAGGTTCTTTTAAACAAAATGGTGAATTCGTTTTTTGGTGAAAAGAATTAACTAAAAATTCTACTAATTCAATAATGCATTCATTATTAGTATATTAATTTATTTCACTTACATACATATGCAGCCTTGATGCCAAACACCAACTTGATAAAAAAAATGCCAGATTTGAACCTGCGTGTCTTACCTATCATAAAAATAAAATATTATATTAAAAATCAAAATATAAAAAAAATTGTAAAACAAATTTATATTACCACTTATTTATAACTTTTGCAATCTCCTAACTTGAACTCCAATTTGGCCTCTTTACATACCTGAAATATAAAATTAAATGAAAGTTTAACAATTCCAAAGAACTGAAATTATTCAGCCCAATCATGAATAAAAATTCCGCGGGAGTTTTTTTACTTTTTCCCATTTTACCTATTCAAATTCAATGTTAAAAGAATAAAAAGGAAAATAACTCCTGCGAATTTTTTATTCATGATTGGGGCGATTAATAAAAAAGACACGAGGTTCCTTTAAACAAAATGGTGAATTCGTTTTTTGGTGAAAAGAATTAACTAAAAATTCTACTAATTCAATAATGCATTCATTATTAGTATATTAATTTATTTCACTTACATACATATGCAGCCTTGATGCCAAACACCAACTTGATAAAAAAAATGCCAGATTTGAACCTGCGTGTCTTACCTATCATAAAAATAAAATATTATATTAAAAATCAAAATATAAAAAAAATTGTAAAACAAATTTATATTACCACTTATTTATAACTTTTGCAATCTCCTAACTTGAACTCCAATTTGGCCTCTTTACATACCTGAAATATAAAATTAAATGAAAGTTTAACAATTCCAAAGAACTAAAATTATTCAGCCCAATCATGAATAAAAATTCCGCGGGAGTTTTTTTACTTTTTCCCATTTTACCTATTCAAACAATGTTAAAAGAATAAAAAGGAAACCAACTCCCGCGAATTTTTTATTCATGATTGGGCCGATTAATAAAAAACACGAGGTTCCTTTAAACAAAATGGTGAATTAAGTTTTTTTTTTGAATTTTGCAACCTGTTGCAAACTTTTTTTTCTATTATAATTAATTCAAGAGGAACACTGAGTTTTTTTTAAATAATAAAATTATTAATAATTATTTCAATTCCGAAGAATTGAAATTAATTTTTACTAAACTAACTTTTAAAAAATCAAAATATGTATGTATATATTAAAAAATTTGTTGTACTTACCACTTATTAAGTTCTGCCAACTCTGAATTTGGCTTGGCATCTTTTACCTACCTGAAAAAAAGTGAAATATTAAATAAAAGTTTAACAATTTTTTCAACAGGAACCCTGAGGTTTTTTATTCCAAAGAATTGAAATTATTATTAATAAAAATTAAAACCACGAGGTTCCTGTTAAAAAAATTGTGCTTTCAAATTATTTTTACTTACCAACCAACTGCACCTGTTGCAAATTTTTTGTGGAATGAGAAGCTATTTCATTTAACCGTTATTATTAATGTTACCGGACAACAAAATCACACTTCAAATGTTGCCACTATGACAAAAATTTGACTAGGATATTTTCTGCGATTTACTATTGTAATACAACACTGATGTCTTATTGTTAAGACAACATAACAAAAATATCTATATTAATACAGCAATTTTAACACTTCATGTTATTAATAACTACTATTTAAATACTTATAATAAAAAAAACATATTTATTGTAAGTATTGATTAGAATCGTATTATTTTTTTATTTAAACAAAAACATCTTATAAGTTTAAATTCTTTAATTAGAAAAATTTATAGATTATATAATTCAGAATAAATTCAATGAAATATGATTTTGAACTTTCTATTATATGTATGTATACGTAAATGCAAATAATGGGCCAAAAAGTGTACTTTAATTAACTATTAAAGTTGACTTTTGCTAAAAGTACACATTTCTCAGAAATTTTCTAGTAAAAAATAACCACAAATGCTGTAATAAAGAACAGCTATGAGCTTTTGTCTACAAAGTTATAAGACTTAAATTCCTAAGAGAAACAGAAATTTAATATAATTTATAGTTATTATGATTTATTGTAGTCTATGGAATATATAACTCTGGTAACTTTCAACACAAACAACTCCGCCTCGTGAAAATATGGCAACTCTTAACAAACGAACGCGCTCAATACAAGTTGAAACAAGGTTGTGTTGATTCTACAACAACAAGCTTTGAACAAATGAGAAAATAGAAGGTAGTGTTGATACTACAACAACAAGACATAATCTTACAGGCGGAGAAATAAATCAGCTGTTTGACTGTCATCACCTTGTATAAATTCGCTACATACAAAAAAACAAATTTATACAAGGTAGTGTTTATACCATGGTGAAATAACTCTACAAGGTGATGGCAATATTACAACAATACAAAAGCAACAGAAACAACATGATATTTTTGTTTTTGCTTTCATGTTTGTAATGTCAAAAACAACTGGTTATTGTTTACAAACATTTTTGCAGGAAAAATAAATACATACATACATACATACAATTTTTTTAATTTCAAGATGAAAATAAAAATAATTTATAAATTTGTTAATTTATGAAACATTTAATTTATGGACAATTGTTTTTTTCATTTTTTTTGTATAACTTGATACGTTTGCTATTTTTTTAACACAACTTGAGCATACATACATACATATGTATATAAAGTTTGACATAACGAACATGACTAAAAAAAAAAAACAGCTGGCGTTTCAACACCACCTTGTAGAGTTATTTCACCATGGTTTATACTAAAATAGAAGTTGTGATCAATCTGGCGTGATATATAATTCATAGTAAATTTTACAATGTGGAATAATGTATATGCATATTATGAAATTTCAATATTTTTAAAGAATATATGTCTATTTTCTTTAAATATATTACTAATACTATGACATTTTGCACATATTTTTTTTTACCAAAAATTAACAAATCCTGTTGAAAATATTGGGAATCAGTTCATGATTTCAGATGGCCCTAATAAATGTCGTGCCGGAATATGAAACATAAATGCGTCATTTCAAATTTTAAAAATCGCCAAAGAAAAAAAAAACGGAAAAATAAAAAGTCAATATTTCTTTAAAGTATTTTTCAAGGCATATTTTTCAATTTTTATTTAAACGAAAACATAAAAATTTAAATTATTTAAGGTATATGTGTCTAGGTA
The DNA here is from genome assembly GCA_950370525.1 of Bellardia bayeri. NCBI lineage: Eukaryota > Metazoa > Arthropoda > Insecta > Diptera > Calliphoridae > Bellardia > Bellardia bayeri. Next base: position 39,838,242 of record OX493268.1, on the reverse strand, counting down.
TCATTATTGGAAAGGACGAGCGAAAAGGATTTTCACCTCTCTGATATACAGAACACCGGCTTCGCATAATATAGATTTCTTCTATTTTTTGTGAAGATTTCACTGAGAAATACAAAAATGGACATAAATTAATTTTGAAACAACTTCTATTTATAAAAATAAAAACACAATTACACAACCACAAAGCTTTAGATGTTGTAACATAAATTAATATTAATATATAAGGTCGCCATTAATCAGTATTCTAAAAAAAATAATTTTAATTATATTTTTGTGATAAAAAAATATGTATAAAATCATTTTTGGAAGGGTTGTTATATTTTCTATTTCAATGTTGCACATTCTTAGTAATGGCTGAATAAAAACGTTATAAGTATCAAGTATTTACTCTTAGCAGCACTGACACAATCGTACACTACACATCATAGCTAATAGAGAAAACACGACGCCGTTAAAAAAAATTCTAAAAAATATTAAACAATCTGGCAATAATAAATTTCGTATACACAGACTTTACTATGCGGACAGGTCTCTTCACTAAACGCACCGTATAAAGCTGACTTCAAAATATTCAATCTATAATAAAACGTATTTTCGTGGCACTTCCAGAAGTCCAAAGAGAAATTCTCGGAAATTATATTAATAATTTCTTGCAAAGATTCGAAACCAATAGGTAAAAGTTCAAAATTTTTCTGACCCTAAACCACTCGCTATGCATATATATATATATATATATATATATATATATGCAAAAATTAATTATCTAATTTATATAATATATTAAATAAATAATTTTTATAAAATACAATATAGGAATAAATATAAAACTTTTTAAATTTATTATTTAAAATTTATTTTATTATAAAATATTTTAAAATAATAGATTTAATTTAAATACTTTTAAATTTTTAAATAAAGTTGAAAAAATTCGTACATACATTTTCATTTTATTCAAATTTCTATTTTATGTAAAATTTTTAAAAAATTAATTTTTGTTATAATAGAAATTATATAATAATTTATACCGACCTAAATTTTATATTACAGCGTGCAGAAATTTATTTTCAGTCTATATACCAATAAGGATTAATAGATCATCTATTAATATATAAATATTTAATTAATTAATAGATATCTATTAATTTAGATTAAAAACAAATTTCAAATTCAATTAAGGAAATCATAAATTAAATCTTTATTAATCATTATTTATATAATTATTATGAAGAAATTAATTTATGAAGAAAATAATTTATGAAGAAATTAATTTACCACATATCATTGACGTAGGTCAAAAAATGGCCAAAATATGGCGATTTAAATTTTTGGGTTATATGGGCGGTGCCACCCCCGTTTGTACAATCAAAACTTCATATAGCCTATTATTCCTTCCAGAGTCACAGTAACATGCTGTGAAAATTTCATCAAAATCGGCTCAGCCATTTTGGAGTCGATACGTTACATACATACATACATCATATTTTATATATATAGAAGATTATGCGCATTTGACTGATTTTTCAAAGGGAACTTTATATGGAGACTACGGTAAGATATGGACCAATTATCATAAAATTAGGTATAGATATATTTCTATATACATATATATTGACTTTTTATGGCGGCTACGGTCAAATATGGACCGATCATCATGAAATTTGATATAATGATTGAAATTTATTTCAATTTGGAATTTTGCATGGATACGGCTTTTATAGAGACATTTAACTGGCATAAAGACATATTCCGGGAAGACATTTGTATAAGGGGTATGAGAAATCGTGGACCGATGTCTACCATTTTCAACGATAATTGTCCTTCTATAATAAAAACAAATTGTACAAAATATCAAAAAATATCTGGAAAATATCAAGGAAGTCTGAAATTTTGATCTATGACCCGGATCCTACTTAACCGATTTTGCCCATTTTTAAAATCAAACATTTCGATGGATCAAAGAATTGTTGGTAAAAATTTAATTGTGCTACGTCTTTTTTTCGAAGCTCAATCGCGCCTTCAGCAGACGGACAGATGGACGGGCATGGTTAGGTCGTCTTGGAATCTTACAAGGACGCAGAATATATAGAATTTTCTGTTCTACGACCATTATATCGATGTGTTACAAATGGAATGACAAACGCAATCTGTTTGGTGGTAGCTGTAATATGTAGCTACCGTTACGTTTTTCATAACGTTTTTAAATTTAATATGAACTAAGAAATAAACTAAAATATTAATGCGGGCCTGTTGGTTAATTTAAGCTTAGTCATCGTTTTGGTACATTTACATACAGGAAATTTGATATTTCTTTAAATTTATTTTTATTTTAAATAAAGAATGGTTACGAATATGGACGTTTTCCAAAACAACATTTTTATGTGCAAGTTAGTTCCAAGTTAGAGCTGATGTTTGTAACACCCAAAAGTAGTTGTCTAATCCACGTTAAAGCCCGTCGATCTGTTTGTCAGGTCGCGATTAGTAAGATTTATATATCTTCAGTAGATTGGTTGAAATCAGTTCTTTATTTTTACCTTAGATACCGACATTGTTAAAAGATTTATGGTCTTTAAAATAATTTTGGGTAGATTGTTTCTGCGGGAGCTATGACTACTTATAGAGCAAACATCTTAAAATTAGGCCAAATGATTTAGATACCATCATTATAGAACATTTATGCTCTTTAAAGTATTTTATGTAGTCTAAAATATCTGCTATATTTGTGATGAAATTCTAAATAAAACTAAAAAAAACTTGCAGGCAGTTATCTCTTCCCTATAAATAGTTACAAGCATCCGAAGTTGGAACATGTAAAAAGATCCATATTTTTACGTTTTTCCCCCGAAAAAAGTTTCTATATTTTTTCTTTTGCAGAAAAAATGTTTCTCGGGACTATATATAGTTTTTGTATGATCCAAACGCAAACCACCGATCCATGTTTCTACTTAAATACGCAGACATTTTTTTACTATCACACGGTAAATAATGGCAAAAATAATAATGTCGTTGATTTGAGGATATTTGCATTTATATTAGTTCTAAATTTTGTTATGATTTTACATTAACTGACATTTTTACCAAAATTAATATGTTATGTTCAACTGGAAAGTTACTAACTGCCAGTTTGGCTAACGGCCATTTTTTTAACATCCAGTTAAAAAGTCCAACTTTTGGTTATATACACATACATATGTAACTTAAAAACAATTAGTTTATGTTGGGAACTCTTTCTATTTATTTCGAGAAATAAAATGTCATACAATTATTGTGAATAATTATTTATGTATACAAATTTTAATGTAAAACAAGCAATATAAAACAAAATTATTCAACTATAATATGCTGTAAGCCGTCCGGCATGACAAAAATTACAATACCTATGAGCTGAACTAATTTCAAATTTCAGTGGTAAATGACCCAGCCATGCCAGTGAATTTTTAAACGTAATAGGTGGGAAAAATATTCCGAAAGCAGTTTTATATTATTAGCTGTGACCTACTAAGCGGACGCATAATGCTGACTTTTTACAAAGCTATGTTGCAGTTGTAAAGTTTGTATGCAATAAACAATTATTAAATATCTTTAAACACTTTGGTTTTTAATAATTTCCGGGAAGTTGCAAGTCAATATTATCGATTAATAAGATGGTTTCCATTGAAATAATTCATATTACATACTAGTATTATTTTTAGTAAATTACTTATTTGTTACCTCCAGGACAATCAGCATATTATAATTTTTATAGTTTTAAGGGTAATTTCACTAAGTTATGAATCTACAAGTCCGTAGCTTTTCACCAATACAAGAAAATGTACCCACAATGGGGCAGATTCAACATTTTTTTTGTTCATTTCTAAACCGCTGCTCCGATCGAGATACAATTTTGTAAGAGAGTAGAAAAGTAGTATTCGTTTTTAAATTTCTATGATGGACCCAACAAACCCTCCACCGGAGGAACTATGGGCGCTAAAAAAAACATCTTTTACATGTAATTTGTTTAAAAGTATGTAATTCTTTTAGTTTTCATACAATTCTTAAGATTTTTATATATTTTAAAAGTCCTCGACTAGATCGTGATCGAGTGTGCTATTTATCTTTCACAGATTTCCAGTTATAAGCATTTTAAAATTTAAATTTCAAAAGTTTGGCCAATGCAGGCTCGATTTTTGTAAAATATCGGCCAGAATTTTTAAAATTTATTTGGTTAGTTAAACAATAAAATGTAAAAAACTTTCTGCGTATTTAAGTATAATATAGGGCTTCTTAGAGGATAAATGCTTTGATATTTTAGAATTTTTTACTTAAAGCTAATTTTTTCAAGCGAGAGCTATATCCTCTAAAATGAGTGAAATTTATTTCACACGCTTATGCTTGGTTTTCACTATGCCATTTTTGTTGTCAAATTGTCCAAATTGTTGGCAATTGTATGAAAATGGGTTGTCATATGGCGTCATCTATGTTTGCAATCATGATTGCAATCCCATTAGACAACCCGTTTTCATACAATTGCCAACAATTTGACAAAAAAATGACATAGTGTAAACCAAGCATTATGAGATAAGTTTTCTTCCCGAATTATATAAAAAATATATCTGTATATCTTTGGATGCTTTTAACTTTTTGTGGGAAAGAGACTGCCTTAATTTAGAATTTTACCACAAATATAGCTGATATTTTAGAAAAAAAAATTGTTTGCCATATTTAAAAACTGAAAAAAGAGATAACAAACACAAGTAAGCGCATATTTTGTATATCTACTAGAGGACATAGTATATTTTCAGCTCATTCATTTATATAGTTCAGCTCATTCGGATCATAAATAAATATTTGGCGATTTTTTTTTAATGTAAGATCCTCTGACGAACTTTGAGGGGACGCTCACTGGCCCTCCTTCCGCATATGATGTTTTCAACTCGAAAACACCTCAGCTCCTGCCTGGAGAATTTAGCTCCCGATATGACGAATTATTTACAAAATAAAACGTTTCTAAACATCGCACATGTTTCTAATCAGAGGTGATCAAAATTAAGAAGCTTATGTATTGGTGAGAAAATGAGACAAATTTAAAGGTACAGTAAAACGAAAAAGTAAACGAAAGATTTTTATAAAATTGTAATCATAAAAAATTGTTTCGGTTGAAAAAATATGTTTAATAATTCAGTTCATAATTATTTTGTTACTTGGTAAAACAGAGAAACAGTTAAAAAATTAAAAATTATTCTTTTTACTTTTTTACTATATTTACATAGAAATTTTTTTTCAAGTCTCTATCAAATTTTTCATCAATATTTTCTTCCTCTTCTATCCTTTTCATTTCGGCAAAAAGCTCATTTTTATCATCTCCATTATATTTCTGAAAATCGCCTTCCGATAATCGAATCCCAGTGACCTTTAAATGATTTATAACACAAAAGGCATTGAGAATTACCAAATGCATTTTTTTATAAATAATGATACCATAATTTTTTTACGTACTGTATATTAAAAACAAAAGCAATTTGCCATGTGAAAGACAACTGAATTAAAAGAGCATAACAAAGTAGTGGGTTGGGCAAATAAGCAGTTGCACTATGAAATGATCATCTCTGTTCTAAATGCATCGCACAGTGGGAGAATTTGGAATAAAGGAAAACTTTTTTTTTCTAGACGGTAAGTTCGTGCACATAGTCTAATCTAAAAAATAAATTTAAACTGTTTCAGCCGTCAGCAAACAAGTTATAAACATTTAACTTGAAAAGTTACAAAAGTTAAATCACCCTTTCCCAAAGATAAAGTTAAACTGTCGATTCGAACCAATAATCTTATATATGCCTCATATGGTAGGATCAATATATTATTTTATATTTGGCAAACTTATTCATTATTCCATATACTCCTCATCGATGTGTCATTTGTTGACATTGTTGTTGTTGTTATTGCTACTTTATTGAAGAAAAAAAATGTCCATTTTTAAAATTATAAAAATAAGTTTGATGATAATTGAAATCATATTTTGTTCGCATCAGTCCATATTTGACCATAGTCCCCATATAAATTCTATTTCCGAAAATAGCTTAAATGCTTATAAAAATTACTGTCAACTGGAAATTTGACATAAATAAATATTAATGATGACCGGTCCACATTTGACCATAGCCTTCATATAAAGTCCACTTCCGAAAATCACTTAAATCTCTAATAAACATCATTATCATAAATAAAAACATCAAATCATATACAGCGGTACATAGTAACGATATTTATGGTAATCGGCCCATAATTGGTCATAGCTTCCATACAGGGACCACTTACGCTGTTATTGAGATGAAAATTTCGTTATTGAGCTGAAATTCACCATTAGACTCAGTAAAATATTTTATGACGATCGTCCCATACAATGTAATCGACAAATAATATAACTCGTAAATCATCATTATCGATACAAATTTGTTTAAAGTATATGTACATTGATCACACTACTGCTATATGTACTATATATGTACATAGGTGGTGGGTATATAAGATTCGGCACTGTCGAATATAAACTCTTACTTGTTTTTAATTAAATTAAATACCCATGAATTCCTGTATTCTAGTACATTTTAAAGAAAATGTTGGTCAATATGTTTTTAATGAATTTTTATATCCAAACGAGTATGTACATATACAAGTATGTATACTTGTTGTTTTAGTAGTAAACTAGACACGATAATATCTCTCGAAGATTTTCATCTGGAGAGAATGATGAACAAGTCAAGGTTCTTATATTTTTCTTGAGTTAAATGATTTTTTATAAATGAAGTTGAATAGTTTACTGACGTTATATAATGTAATATGCAATTTTATTTTGAATAATGTGACATTAATATCACTAGAGTTTCAAGTTATTGAATACTGTTAAATTTTGATGATTCTTATTGAATTTCAGGACTTTTTCAGTCGATTTTGCTGCTGACAGATGCACAGAAAACCACAGACATTATTAAAAGTCTACCAATAACATTTATTTTTGATCTTTTTTCCAATAACCGATATTTTCATTCAAAATTTTTAAATTCCATTTCTTTTTATCAGATTATATAATTAAAAGTTGAATTCAATACAAGAAAATAAAGCGATGTTGTATGTGCATGTTGAGAATAAATATTGTAAATAAATAAAAATTTTAATAATTACAATATTCATAAAAAAAAAATATATAACACTTTTAATTGATATATTACTGTCATAAGTAATTATAGATACGATAAAGTATATAGATAAAGTATGACCATGAAACTGTCTATAATATATTTGTAATATATGTATTTGTTTTTTAGATCATCACTTGAGTTAAAACATTTACATAAACATACGTAATAGAATATTATGTATATACATACATACATACAAATGTGCTACAATTATCATCATTATTTAGCTGGTTGTACAAGTTTACGTTGATATAAATTGATAGAATCCTCATTTTCTTGACACAATTCTCAGTATATCATTTGCTTTCTATCATTTCTTCAGTACACAGTTCTCAACACACATTTGACGGTCTGTGTCTGCGTCTGTCATACAGCATTTTATCACCTTTCAGAAGAAAATAAACGTTGTGAACAACAATTTACAGTTCACACTATTTATTTGTATTTGATGGATAGCTTGTTGTTGTCGGTGTTGGTGTTGCACACAGGCACATACTTTAATCGTTAAACAGCGCACAACACAAATGCATAAATAATTAAAGTTTAAAAATTGTATGATTAATTTTTAAGATTTTTTTCTCTTTTGTACAATTATTTTTCTATTCATTTCTTTTGTACGAACAATTCATAATCACACACTGAAAAACCAACCGTGTAAAGACTCCAACATATTTCTTGATTCTTCTTTTTCCAGATAAAATGTGGATGGGACAGATGGATGGTTGATCGTTGTGTGCAACACAGAAAGCCGTATTGGGCACCAACATATTGTTTTTATGTTTCAAGCCGCTTCTTATTTATGTATGTGTGTTTCTTTTCTTCTTCTTTCAATTTAAAGTACAGCACTTGTCAACTTGTGAGACATGTATATGTATATGTATAATTTTTCTTCATAACACAATAAAAAAACAAACCCATCCATACACATGCCTAATAGGGTGGCAGAGAAATTCTTGAAGAACAATTTTTTTCTTTTCAACTTTAATTGTGCAGATTATTTTGCCACTTTGCTTTAATAACATGATGGAAATTTCAACCAAATCATAATAAATAAGTCTAAGCCGTAATAAATCTAATCTAAGTTTTATTCCTAGGTATTAGAATGTGAATCAATAATAGCAGCGGATTTTAATGAAATGTCAATAAATAAATCAGATTTATGAATAAAGAAATATTAAAAGATGAATGTGAAAATATTTTGGGATTTTGCAAATAAAAAGTAATGAATTATTATACATATTATTATTGGGTGGAATGCGCGTCTTGAAATTGAGATACCAGAAGCTCTATAATTAGCCGAAGGAATTTAAAATTAAATCCTAGAAGTCACAAAAAGCATAATATTCTAATTGAAGCTATCGATTAAAACAAGTGTTTTTTTTTTATTAAATTCAAGAGTACGCAGTTCAAAATCTTTGTAAAGAATCTATATCTATGTAAATACATATATAAAATTGAATGTGTGTTTATTTGTTTGTAGGAGACCAAACCTCTGGACCGATATTTTTGAAATTTTCACAGCATTTAACTGGGACTCTGATATGATTATTAGGGTATTTTTTTTTTGCCCACGCCCACAGGCTAGGTAGAAATAAACATTTCTTACGTCCCTTTTCACGCCAAATTTTGTTTGAAAGTTTTAAACTTTTTGTTCTCTAGGCAAATTTGTTCCCTCCAACGTATTTTTTTTATTTAGTAGTATATTGCTCTTAATGCTGTTAACGTCGCCATATTACTATGAACCATGCCCACTTCACCGCCTCCTTTTTTAATTCAGATACTTACATATACCACTAACAATATTTGCTATACAAAATACTTTTTTTGTAATATGTATTTACCTAAAGTTTTATATACTTTTTGTCTACTACCAAATCCCCCTTTTTCGCCCCATTTTACCTTAAATTATAATTAATCTAATCAAGTTATATATATATATATATATATATATATAAATGAATGTGTGTCTGTATGTTTGTGCTTAATAGGAGGCCAAACCCTTGGACCGATCTGCCTGAAATTTTCACAACATGTTACTGTGACTCTGGAAAGAATAATAGGCTATATGAGGATTTGTTTGTACAAACGGGGGTGGCACCGCCCATGCAACCCAAAAATTGAAATCGCCATATTTTGGGCATTTTTTTGACCTACGTCAATGATATGTGGTAAATATGGTATTGGCATAATTAGGAATACGTACCAGGAGAAAAGTGGATGGGACCACGCCCCTTTTTAGGAAAATTAAAAATCTTAATATAGTCTAAACTACTGAACCGATCGTCATTAAATTTTCACAATAGGATATTCTTACGAAATAATAAATTCTTGACTATGTAAGTGGACAACGGGGCATGGCCCGCCCACTGAAATGCGTTGCTCATATGACACGCTTCAGTATCCTATTATTTTTCCATATGGAGAAGATGGATATCACTTTGAAATGCGTCAAATCAATTAAGCAACCCGTAAGGCCGTTAATTATCCTGTTGAGTTCTTAAATTCACTCGATGTGCCAGGCTTTTCACCACATGTGCTACAACTTAAAATTGGAGTGGCAATTATTTTACTGCTTAATATCGATCACCACGGCTTTGCAGTGGTACTCGTCTTGCAGTAAAAAACTGCGAAATAATTAAATAGAAGCGACCATTATAACAGGAAAATATAAACGTATAATTGTACTTTTGACATGCATTCCAATGCTACCAAAAGATTTACCATTCAATTTTAAACAATTGCAGTCTCCTGTTCGGTTAGCGTTTGCGATGACTATTAACAAAGCTCAAGGTTAATATCCCGTGTAGGAAAACCCATCGATTTATATGTGTATGCTCCTGATGGACAAACTAAAAATATTGTATATCCTAAAGCATTGCAATAAATAAATTATTATTTTTAGTTAAACTTTTAATTTTTTGATATTTTTATTTAGTCAGGCTTGAGTTCATTAAATTTAATTTTCATTAAATTATTTTTACTGGAGGTAGGAATTGGTTATTACAACATGAAATTTTATTAAAATTTTTTGATAATTTTCTTGGCTGAGCTGGGGATCGAACCTGGGTTGAATTTACATGTTTCAAGAATCACCACATTCTTTCATCAGAATTCTTTAAGTTCTGACCTCTGCACCACTGCGGTGACTTCTTAGCCAACAGTCAAACATCAATCTTTAACCAGTGGTACTGGCGGTTCGAAATTTGCTGTAATTATCATTTTTCAATTTATTTACATGTTGCCTCCTTTTCTTTAGTTTTTTTCCTCCTTTTCTTCTGTCAAGACTTTCTAGCGAAGCACAGCGGGTTTAGCTAGTCATAAATAAAACTGAATGCTAAATATAGTTTTTACTAGAGAGATAGTCTCTCTCTCTCTATCTTAAGAGAGATGTTGAATTGATTAAAGAAGATTAAAAAGGATTTGCGAAAACAACTTGGCACCAGTCACCTCCGCAAGATATAATCAAGTTATAAAAGCGTTCCTGCAGAATGGCCATTGTATCATTCGTTAATAATGATGCCACCAGTAAAATATACACCAAACTGTAACTTTTTGTGGACGCACTAGCACCTAGCGAACCTATTGTTGGTTAGCAATTTCACTTATTAAAGTGGCTAACTAATTTAGATAATTATGTTTCATCCCTTGCACAGTATTTGTCTATCAAACAATTTTCTTGCAAAAATTCTTTATCGCTCCTCAAATTTGTTTGAAATTATCAGTTTTTCAGGCTCCCTGATTTTAAATGTGAACACAAATTTTCGAATGAGCTTTCAATAATTTTTAAATTTTACATTAGACTGTCAATTATGGATTGCATTTTAGGGACTACCTTAGTGCACATGTACCTTCATAAAATCATATATGTATTCATGACTTGTTTTGGTGGTATGTATGTGGTCGTATATACTTACAAGTATTACGAACAATAAGTAAGTGCTTCGAGGAGTAGTAAATCCGATTTATGTGGTGTGCAACACTATGCACTTGACAAAACATTTGTGTTCGTTTTTGTAGTTGTAGTCTAATGACTGTTGTTATACCCTATACCACCATATCTAGTGGGCGGGGTATATTGGATTTGTTCTGATGTTTGTTACGCCAATAACCAAACTTAAAATATGTTGAATGCCCGTCCGTCTGGCTACTGTCCATGAAAACCTCGTGCGCAGAGTACACGTCGCAATATTGAAGATATTTTCATAAAATTTGAAATTGGTCTATTATTGTACATATGTAGCCCCAATACATATATCCTCCCGAAATAGGAGTTTATTGGTCACAAATATATGATTTATGCACATAACTAAACAAATTTCATTACAAATAAGTTGTATATAAAGCCTAGTCATATTTACAAATTTTGTGCAGATCGTTCAATAATTGAGCTTGGCTCCCATATAAGGCCCACTGCCGAAAATCACCTTAGAGAGCATAACTCTCTTAAAAATGTTGCTATACAAATAAAATTCTAAAATTTTATAACAGTCATTCCATAATAATTCGAAGATCTCATATAAGATCCTCTTCGAAAATCGCTTTATTATATATTAATCTTTTATAAATGTTTATATCGAGATAAAATTTAACACAAAAAATATTTATATGGATGATCGGTCTATCCCATATAGAACATATTTCTTAAAAACTATTTTTACACATATATTGGGTGTAGAGTATTTATAGTCGGGTTTGACCGACTATACTTTCTAACTTTTTTTTTTTTTTTTTTTTGTTATTTTCTGTATATTCTTTATGTTGTTATTTCTTAGTTTGATTCTATTGTTCATTGTTTAGCTTTGCTGCTTCATTAATGTGATGAAAACTATAGTTTGCGTGATGCTGCATATTTCTCATTTCTGAATATCACAAACATGAAAAACAGAACTTTAAAATAGTTTATTCGCAACTGTTATTAAAAAGTTCTTTACAATATTTATAATTAGATTTATAAAATTATTTATGTATTTTAAATTTCCAGAAAAAAAATATTTATATGAATTTTATAAAATGTTTATATAATTTTAAGGGGCATTAAAGTACCAACACTAAATTGCGCACTCCATAAATCTTGTTTTTTCATCTTGAACGGAGAAATTTAAAATATAAGTGCTTGTATCTTATTAATTACATTAAAACCTTAAAAATTCCCATTGCTCAATACCGAATATTAGCATTTGGCAAATTTTTTCCTAAACCAAGACTGAATTCTCGGTCGGACTGTATAGAACACACATATCTACAGTATAGGTCGAATTTTACTTTAATTGTTTAATACTCCGATTATTAAACTATGAAATTGCAAAAATCTTTTACACAGTTACTGATGCTGACGCAGCTGTGTGTATTCATTGTTTATAAAATAATTCTTATTATAAAACATTCAACTACAGATGAATAGAATTGTATTATTTAATTGATTTGTTTAGATAGAAATAGAAGAAAACATAGACAACTAAAGGTATGTTTGCGCATTGTGTTACTGACACATTCGAAAAGCTAACAATATCTACATTAGGGGATTTCTTAAATTTTTTTTATCACCCCTATCGTGAATAAAAATTCGACATGTAATTTGTTCCCTTTTCACATTTTTCCTATGTAAATTCAATGTTAAAAAATAAAAGGGAACAAATTTCATGTGGAATTTTTATTCACGATAGGGGTGTTTATTTTTTTTTTGGGGAATTTTAAAATGTGTTTGAAATAAATTGTTTTTAAAGTTTTGAGTTATTATAAATTCCTTTGATAAAGCTAAGTTTAGACGATATGTTGAATCAGCATATATATGCTGACAGTCATATGATTAAAACTAGCAGCAAATTCCTATGTCATATGTTAAACGTTTACACGATATGTTGAAAGTAGCAAATTTTTTGATGTCAGTATATGTCAGCAAATGAAATGTCAACATAAGAGTTATCATACGATTTTTGTGTTTATACGATATGTTGAATTGTATATGGTGCTACATATGCTTTGTTTGTGAAATTATTCAGTTTGACAACATTTTTTAATTATTATTCAACGTCTGTATTTTATGTATAATTTTTGAAATAAAATTAAATAATAAAAATAATATCAATAAAAAAAAAATCATAAATGATGACGTGGAAGGAAATTGGTCTAGCTATTGCTTGTACAGTGCTGATTTTGGATGACGATGAAGTGGAATTAAAAGCAAAAAGACGCAGAGTTTGGCAAAAGAAATGGGTAGAACGACGAGAGGAAGAAAGTTATTGTGTAAAATTATACAAGGAATTGGTATAAAAAATAGAGCATATTTTATTGTAAAAAACAGCAATAATAATAAAATATTGCAGAACTTACCAACAAAATAGAGCTAAATTATACAGTAAATATGCAAATAATGCACGAAACAACAAGAAGTGTATTTACATAAAAAAAAAACTATCGGCGGCTGGGCTTAAAGGTCGTGATACACTATCCTACACAATCGTACGATTCATTCACTGGAAAATCTGACCGATTTCTATCACACTCAAAAAAAAATCTCGCAACAAAGTATGTCATAGGTGCCACACTAGTACTCAAAAAAGATGCAAAAACATATGTTTTTGTTAATGTAAACAAACGCAGTTTTCCACCATTCAAATAAATATTTGTGTTCAATTATTGTGTTGATATATGTGAATATAATAAATTATATAAACTATACAAACAATTAAAAAATTTTAAACGTCTGTTCTTTAGATTATAATTTGCGATTTAAATCAATGAAGCCGACATTGTTGTTTTCTTATCAGCTTTATTAGAAAATACAACTCTGATCGCATAGACACTATCGCATATGCATATGAATTTGCCATATGCTGAAAAGCTTGCATACGCTTTTCAACAAATAACATATCTGTCAACATACGCAGGAAATTTGTCAAACACTAATAATATGCTGTGTACACGATATGCTAAAATTACCAACATACGTTTGTTGGCATTGTTAAAAAAGTGTTAGCAAATGTTGTTAAACATACATATGCTGAAAAAATTTTGCGTTTACACGATATGTAAGCACTTGTAACAAATTTTTCAGCATAAATATGCTGATTCAACATATCGTCTATACTTAGCTTAATATTTATACGAAAACTTTTACTTTTTGAATTATTTGAAAATTCTTAGAGTTATAATCCAATAATGAAAGGTAAAATTCTAATTATTTTTACTTTTTGTACTTGTATATCTCCCTAATAAAAGACTAGAAGCAGTTCTTACATTTTTCGAATTAATGTAAACAAATTTATAAAAGATTAAACTTTTGGAGATATCTATGTCCCTTTGTTAATACTGGAGGTATCAATAAATTTGATAAGTTTGGATGTTGAAAAAGTGTTCTTGAATTTTCATTTCCATGTGGTTTAAATAACATTATTTTTTCGAGCTAACATTATCCGATTTGACTCAAGTTTTCAACGATGCAGTTTTAAACAATGAATTGTTAAACAAATTGAATTTTGAAAAAATAAAAGGAGCACCTTAATACAATACATATAAGTATGTAATTTGTACTCACAGTATGTATGCAGACTTTAGTGGTTATATAAAATCCATACGTATAATGAAATACAAATGTGCTCGTACTCGTATCTGCCCATTAAACATTTTTTTTTTCAAATTCAGTCAGAATTCATACCGACACAAGTTGCCGGTTTCTTATGTACATATGTAGTTGTAGGCTGATTACAACAACATTGTATAGAATATTTAATCTATTTCTTTAGACAAACATTACAAATACTAAGGACTCTTATTGCACAGTGATCCTAAATGATCTCTAAAATGATAATCGTATAATGAAATTATTAAATCTATTTAGTTGAAGTAAATTTTTTTATTTTATAGTTATGACCTTTTAGTAAGTAAAGTTTTTGCTAAGGGAAAGTTCTGAATGAATTTTAGACAAGTCTAATTGAGTAATATAGCTACGACAAATATGCATTTCAAATAAATAATTTTCAAATCGTGTTTCATAATTCCAATAAATTATACATTAAATTTGCAACAAAAAAATAATATTATTTTATCTTTTTCTGTGTTAAAAACGGTTTTACAGCAATAAAAAAAATTATAATTATTATAATTTTTTAAGATTAAATTAGTAATAATAATAAAAAATTTAGCAAACATTAGAAAATTATATGAACATTCTGACCATTATTAGAATTTTATAAATAAAATCTACGTACTAAAATTCTAGTGTTAAATCGTTTTTATTTATTTTCAATTTAATTTCTTTTTCAATTACATACTTATGTGGTCTTTAACTTAAATCTATAGAATATTGTAGGAAAACTAGGTTTTTGTGGGTTCCTGATAATAAACCTGAGAAACTGCAGAATATTTTGTTAAAGATAAATTTTTTTTTTTGAATAATCCCTTTGCTTTGAAGCGTCTTCTTTCAAAACTTGTACCAGTTCGGGAAATAAAGAGGAATAACCGGTAATCATAAACGGCAAAACTTTTTCAACACTAGGACCAGATCGCGAAAAAAAATTGGAAAAACTGGTAATCACAAACAACATAGAAGCGCCATATTTTTTCTAGACTTGGAACAGGTAGGGATAAAATGGGTAAAATCTGGAAAAATTTGTATAATTATTTCTTAAACAATCAAGCCCAAACGACCGATTTTATTTAAATGTTGAAAATAGAATAGTTCTGGATCGTTTTTAGTATCTTTAATATTAAATTTCTTTAAAATGATAGAAGTTGTGTTTTAGCTTTGTACTATTAAGAGCTTTACGTATATTAAAATGTATGCCATTCGACGATGAGTTTTGATAAACTGAATACGAAGGCAATCGGAATACAGTACTTTTCGCTTATGCCACATCGGTTAGTTGCACGCAATGTTGTGACTATATCGCTAATGTGATTATAAGACTAATTTTTTATATGGCATATAAACAAAATCGGGTATAAACAATTTATGTGATTATAAAAAAGAAAACAGAGTTATTTCATTTATATATTATGTACATATGTATTGTATATGTTATAAACAAATACATAAATACTTTTTTTCGGTTTGTATGCCTTATATAATTTACATGCAAAGTAAGCTTTAAATAACCACACATAGGTGGCATATATGTCAAATATGATTATATCGGTCATGGATTATATCGTTAATATTTTGTATGAATTTGACTTATAGAGGGCTGTAATAACGTGTATTTTGGACTATATCGCTAAATAAGCGACATGACTATAAGCGAAAAGTACTGTAATATATATTAAGCACAGTTTTCAGAGATGCTGACGTTGGTCATATTTATATAAAGGGTAGTCTTACAGTAGATACATACATTGAAAACCTATTAATCGGGACATCTTTTAATTTAACCTTGAATATCGATTTATTTATTAGCACAACATTTTCAGCGGCAGCTGTACTCGTATATAGACTATTAAAATTTTAAATCTAAGTCTAACAGTCTACGATTTGCAAACTTTATTGTTTTCCAAAGAGTGTTCAGCATAACAAAATTTTTCAGGAATAGCAATCAGTGCTAAATACCGGAAAATTCAAATTTTATGATCAGCGGTTCTAAATAAAAGATAGCAAAACCACGGACAACGCCGAGTTGAAAAAGCTAGTTTTCTAATAAATTTAAAAAATCAGATAATAAAATAATCTTTAGTGGGTGTGTTTACAGATTTAGAGAGACGTATGCTTTGACGTTTTACAAAAAGATTGTTGGGTGCATGGTGAAATTAAATACCAGGTGACAGCATTGCTACAACAATTACAACAAGGCGAGAACAACAGGCATTTTTGTTTGTGTAATACTTTCGTTACTGTCAAAAACATCTGGCATAAATTAAAGAAAACAAACATACAAACATGGATTTGTGATTTTTTTTGTTTCTTTTATTTTCTCAAAGAATTTTTCTTTAAGTTACGCATAATATTTATTTAAATATACAAGTAATACGTAATTTTGCAAAGTAAAACATGCAAAATTCTTTATTTTCAAAATTAATGTATGTATATATGTATGTATAGGTATTGTATAACAACAACGCATTTTTCTGCAGCAAAAAAAATCACTTTAAAGAGGAATCTTAATACATATTTATCTTACAAAAAAAAACTATCATTTTTAGCAAAACAACTCAAAAAACAAACACAGTATTTAATATAATAGTTTTTTTTAACACTTTTAAGCTATTGCACGCAAATAAAACGGCGACAAAAACTCATTTTTACAAAAACAAAATAATTTTGTAACGTTTTTATATAAACTTTGACTATTTGTAAACAACTTTTTGACATTTTCAATTTCACCATGAACAGAGCAAAAAATAATCAGCTGGCGGTATGCTGTCACCTGGTATAATTTCACCATGGTTGGGTGCATGTTTATTCCATATGTTGTTTCTTAGACTTTTGCTTATTTAACAGTTACTCCGTTCTATGAACTTAAACTGTATGCATGTGAGATTTCTTGTTTTACAGAGTTAATATGATAAATAAATGCAAGCTTTCTCTGTGATTTTTCTATTACAGTCGAACATAATTACAACGAACTACAATCAATATCGTGCTACTCTCACTAGCACGATATTGATATTTCTCACTTGCGGAAAATAACAAAAACAAAAATAAAAAATATTACCAAGGACCCAAAAATAAAGTTTTCGGGCAACTTCTTTAGCCAAGACAAAGATTGTACAATAATTACTACTAATAATACGTAACATTCATATTGAAAATGGCCAAATCGGTACAGTAGGATTCGAGTTGTAGATCATAGTTTCAGACAACTTAGATATTTTGCACATATTTTTTTTGCTATTTTCTTTAAATATAATATATGTGACCCGGCCTATGAAGAGGTAGCTTATAAGGAGTGTTCTGAAAATCACTTTTGGTCAAAGTGATTTCAAATCACGCAAAAGGTGTTTTGCGCACAAAAAATATTGAAATCACGTGATTTAAAACCGGTCAGCTAAATGACTGACGATTTGAAATCACTGGCCTATTTTGTATTTTGTATGATGTGTTTTTTATTGATTTTTGTAATAAAATTAAGGTTTATATACACAAAAACTTAAATATTTACAAACTTTTAAAGACACTGCTTGTTTTGTAAGAATTTTTTTTGCTTTGTTTACCAATGTTCGTGATTCACTTTTTCTTAGTAGGAGTCAGCTGGTTTGTTTTTTCGAAGATACTTTTAAGGTTGCCAAATTAACACAGTCGTAAAATGTCATGTAAGATTTATTGACTTTATACCATCCTGTTCCTTAATTAGGACAACATTTAATTACTCTTGATAAAAAATTTAAAAATATTTAATAATTTAGTAGTTTGTGTGCATTTTTAGAAATAAGTAAGTGCAAAATGTAAGCAAGTTTCATCGATAAAAACAGTGGCAACTTTGTTATTTTTATATTATTTTTTGCTTTGCTAGCATTTATTTTTGTTTATGCCGCACTCCAATAAAAACAATGTAAGTACATAGATCTCGTAATGCTCCTTTCTGCTAAAATATACAGAATGGTTGGTCGGCGGCTTCATTATTTTAATTAGTGTTCCATCAACACATTTAATTACGCCGGGAATGCCAAATTTTCTATAGAAATATGTTTTTGATGCCATTTGTATTTGCTTATCTAAAGAAATCCATGATGGACACAAATTTTTCTCCATTGCGTTCATGACATTCCACAATATCTTATAAAAAGTGGGCCGCCCCATACTAATGACCGCTTGGTAAGATCCTACAGCTAGGAATATAAGCACAGCCGCTAGCTGAATATTTTTAGGAATGCTGCTCTGAGGTAATTTCGGTTCTAGATCTTCCAGTACGATTTGGAAAGCTCTTTTGTTAAGGCGGTAAAACGAGATGAAACTGAAAAGCAATAGAACTAGAACTTTCCTATCAATTAAATTGTGCTTACTTTCAAGGTTTCACTTGTATCCCTAGGATTTGCTAAGTCCCGTAAATGACGTTTTTTAACACGTTCATTTTTTAAATGTAAAAAATATATTTTTTTTTAAATATTTACATACTTCTTCTTTATTAGAAACCATCCACTATAAATAATAACACACATTTTTAGACTTGCCAGTTATAAATAAAATCCCCTAAAATTGATGTCATCCCCAACAAATCCCCAGATCCCCAAGAGGAAATTTTATCCCAAATCACAAAAAAAAATCTTCAATTTGGGGATAAATCCCCTAAACTGACAACGCTGCTTTGTATTAAAAAAAAACATCGCTCTTTATATACACACACGAACTTATCTCATTTATGCTCTTTTGTCTTTTGGGCATGACTGTTCATAATACAAACGAAAATATACTAAGAAACTGACGAAATGCATTGTTTATCTTTAACAGCTGTGTCTCGCAATTTCTTTTTTGAGTCATAAGCCACCTTTTCATAGGCCGGGTCACATATATAAATTTTGCACACTTTTTAATATAGAAGAATATGTTCTTCCCGGAATATCGCTTTATGGTACATAAATGTCTACAGAAAAGCTGTATCCATACAAAATTCTGAAAAAAGAAGTTTAAGCAACGAGAAATTTCAACACCATATTTTGACATATCTTGAAAACTACTATTCTTTCTTGGACGATATATGTATATCAGGTTAGGTTAGGTAAGCATGCGGCCGTAAAGTACACAGCTCACTTAGATTCAATATCACTAGTCCTTTTGTGCTGCCTGAAAAGATAGAAAGAGAAGAAAATGGATATAGATAGGCAGAAAGTAGATGTATACCGGAGAAGGTGTCGGGTCCATAAGTATGTATAGAAATAGATGTACATAGTAATCACTCCGAGTCATTTAACGACTAAATACTTTTACCAGAAAGGTGGTAGCCAATTACTTCTTCTAATAAAGGCATCAATTCTCTCTAATTTCATATCGGATATTTCAGATAGACGTTAAAAGATGGTGGTACCAGAAAATTGTTACGTGAAGTACCCATTGCTGGGCAATGACACAGAAGACGAGAGACAACACAGAAGATGAGAGATATTTTATATGCCTTTCCAACGATATATAACATGACCTTTTTATATGGACCATCTATAGGATAATTTCGGAAAACTAGTTTTTGATCCGATATTTTTTAAAAAATCTAAAAAATCCAGGAAAAAAGTCCATATGAGTAAGTATATAAATTATTTTAATTTAGTGCATAATATGACCGTCTTTGTAATATATATCCAAAGATATTAAAGAAAGATTATGGCATTTAACCATCAAAAATACAATTACAAAATATTTACTATGCGAAGCTGGTCTGTATACCATAGAGGATAAAATCCTTTAGCCAGGCCATAGGCCGGCAATTTAGCTTGGTATTTGCGGTCTTTATGGCCTGGGTTCGATTCCCAACCGCTGCCACTCAAACAACATCAGTTTCTGGTAATTATTAGTTTTCTATCCTATTAAAGTTATAAGGGTCATTGACATTCACCTGAGAATGACTCTTCCTACTGAGCTAATTTCATCGAATCAGCATGACTATACCAAAGGTAAGTCTGTGGAAACTGCTCTACACTCACTAGTGGGCTCAATTGAGGAGTCACTGGGACATAAGGAATACTCTCTGGTCGCCTTTCTGGATATAGAAGGGGCCTTCAATAACGTCAGACCATCATCTATTCTTTCTGAGATGGAGAGACTGGGTTCTGGATTCAGTATCTGCCAATTTATAAGTAAACTACTTGGTAATAGGGTCATATGTGCCACGCTTGGTATCTCTACTGTGAACACAGTGGCCAATCGCCGTACGCCTCAAGGAGGAGTCCTATCACCTCTATTGTGGAACTTGGCTATGAACTCCCTGCTGGTTGAAATTGACAATAGCAGAATAAAGACAGTTGCATATGCGGACTATGTTGCGGTTCTAATATCTGGTAAATATCTTGATACAATATCTAGATGTACGGAGGCAGCACTTAGTGCAAAGAGCAGCTGGAGCATATCATGTAGACTAAGTGTGAACCCTCTTAAAACGGAACTAGTACTTTTCACAAGGAGGTATAGACTAAAGATTGTGGAAAATGCCAAATACTTGGGCATCATAGTAGATAGAAAATTATCCAGGACGTTAAACACACAGAATAGGATGAATAAGGCCAATGTGGCTATATACTCATGCAAAAAGGCAATTGGGTCCAACTGGGGAATCAGCTCTAAAGGTATCAATTGGATCGTAAATGCTTTTATAAAGCCCATAGATATGCAGTTGAACGTGTACTGAGGAATTGTACCATACTGATTACAGGCGCGGTAAGAACAACGCCAACAAAGGAACTGTTTACTATGCTGAACTGGTTACCAGTGGATTTGATGGCAACTCAACTGGCTCTTAACTCTGCTGTGAGGCTTAAATCTGGCTACTCATAGATTCAAAGAGACCATGGTCACTATGTTATAACGAGACACTGTGAGAATGCTGATAGCAACGTCGACTACTGCATACCGAAACCATCTTTCGATCTGCTATTCTCCACATGTATCCCGAATAGGATCTCATGGGTAGATGGGCTCTATACCCCCAATGAAGCAATACGGATTTTTACTGACGGCTCCAAAAGGGGAAATAGGGTTGGTGGTGGATTCTACATTGAAGAATTGGGGATCAAATCCTATTTTAGGCTTCCGCATTTCTGTTCTGTCCTTCAAGCACAGATCTCTGCCATAAAGCGGGCTGCTAACTGGCTGAAGTATTGTCCAGTATCTGGAGATATATGTATATTTACCGACAGCAAAGCCGCCGTAAAAAATATAGCAGGTGTCTACCTGACATCTAGGTTAACCACAGAATGCCGGTATCTCTGAACGAGATATCGAAACATTCTAGTATAACGCTAATATGGGTCCCTGGATACAGTTTAATTCAGGGTAACTATATTGCTGATGATCTAGCCAAGAAAGATACAACGCTGACTGATGAGGAGATTGACCCCTTCATTGGCATTAACATTAAAAGTCTGAAATTACTTGTTCGGAATGAAATGTTCAGACTTGCTCAGGTAAGGTGGTCGAACGAGATCACCTGCTTTATTGCAAGGTCCACATGGCCCTTATTTGATATGGGAAGGACGAATTCACTACTCAGTTTTCATCGCGATCTGATTAGGCTTATTGTCTCTCTCCTTTTGGGACACACGCCAAAAGACTCGGTCTACAACATAATGACTTTTGTAGAAGATGTCACAACGCGAAGAAAGAGGAAACAGTCATCCACTTCCTCTGCGAATGCCCGGCCCTATCGATTGAAAGTAACGGATACTCGGAGCACCCTTTCGTTCATGTTTTGGTGAACTATCAGGGATAAATCCAAGGAATCTGGATGGTTCGACAGGGAAGCAACGAATGCGGAGTAAAGCGACAGGTTGTCCACCAACGGGTAACACAATGGGATCAACACGATGGACCCAAGTGAGCTGTTTTCAAGAACGGCTGCCCATGGAACCTACCTACCTACCGATTATAACTAATATTTATCACAGCGCCCTCCTTCGGTAGTATAGCATTGGAACGCTACCGAACTAAAATAATTAAATAATGGCTATAAATAAAGCCTACTCACCACCAGAGGCGCTGCAATGCTCCACTACTATTAAATATAACGCGCAATTACAGTTTTGTCATATGAAAAGCTTTGCTCTCCTTTCACCACCTATATTTTAAATAAAAAATAGCTATATTTTGAACGCTGGTCCCTTCGGTAATAAAGTTTTTAATATTTTTGCATTTAAAATATTTCTGAACATATTACACGCCAACGTCCACTTTGAATCGACTATTAGATTTTCAATATTTTTAGCTGGCTTACAAACGAAGAGCAAAATATGTGTAAAGTGCAACTTTTGAAAAAAAAAAAAATAACTAGTTCTGTTAACTCTAAACAACTAAATTGTATATTCCTAAACGAACGGAGAAAGCTAGATCGTCTTAGAATTTTATATGGACCCAGAATATATATAATTTTTGTTTCTACGACCAGTATTTCGATGTAATACAAACAGAATGTCAAACTCAATATGCCCCACATCTTATTGGTGGTGGGTATAAACTATGATACATTTTTAGAAACATTTGGGAACTTTCTCTATCTAATAAATATTGCGGCACATGGCTTGTGATATAGTTAGTATTAGGTAGTTGAATAGATTAATTAATAGATTAAGATTAGCTCTCTCTACGAAAACGTAATTCTTAGTTATAATAAATATTTCATATAAAAAATATATACATACACTTGTGGTCTTTTCCAAAAACATACTTTTCAAAGATAAATTAAACTAATTATAAAAATTAAAAAATTTGCAAAATATTGGTTGTCGGTTAAATGGTTCTAAAGTTAATAAAATTTTCCTTTAAATTCCGCTTATCTAGTGAATAATTTTTTCAAAACTGTAAACATCGCGTTTTAGTTGATATTTTAATTAAATACATATTAATTTTTGAATTCAATCAAACTATTTTAATGTAGTGCCAAAGTCACTAAAATCTAGATTTCATTCTATAATAAGTAACATAAAAAGATTTCATAATTTTATTTTTTTAAACCTTTTTTTTTAGTGCAATTTCGAATTTCAAACAAAACCAAACGATTTGTAATTAATGTACATAAAATACTTTTTTAATTTTTTTTTTTTTGTTAAGTTCGGGAAAATTATTAGAACAAAAATTAAATAAAAAAACGTCAAAATTGAAAGTAACTTGAGAATTACAAAATTGAACTATATGTAGTTCATTGATAAACTAATCAAGTCTACAAAAGAGTTTTTATTCACTTTATTATAATATGGAGTAACTCCAATTAGCGTTGTCTGCGCATTGTTATAAGTAGGTAAATTTTTCCTGATTCCGCAATGGTAATTTAAATAAAATAAAGCGAAACTAGTAATTTTTTAAGACCGAATATCAGAGCTTATTTTTCAGTTGTTCTTTAATAAAGATCAGAAAGATTTTTCATGCTTTTTAATTTAAAGATATCTGTAGATATATAAAGTTATTATAACAAGGTTAATATAATTAGACTGATTTACTAACATATCGCAATTGTTCCTCAAAAGCGTAACAACTCAAAATTTTCAAATTTTCACTTTTTGCAAAAAACCAAACCACAGGGGTCATATCTATCTACCCACTGTAAAAATCTTCCTTTGATTTGTCTTCTTTATGACTCTCTTTGTGATTTTAGAATAACTACCATAGCTGCCAGATTTGACGATTTATCGTCATTTGGACGATTTTTTGTTTCAAAAGTAGCAAATGACGATTTTGTGAGTTATTGCTTTTAATACCCAAATCTCTCTTTTTTTGAGACAAAAACTATTTTTCCCATTTAATATCATAAATATTAAGAAGAACATGACATATAACAAAAACAAAACTAAATAAATGATAGTAATTGTTAAGTTTAAGTATAATAATTCTAAATAATATTGAGTCAGGATAGTAGTAATTACTTATTTATTGGCAAACATAAAACATTTTAAATGCTGAATTTAATGGACTAAAATTTGTAAAGAAAACAATTTTTGAATTTCAACGGGGGAATTCTACAGAAGCATTTAACGTCGAAAGATTATTTAGCCAAATAAATTTAAATAAAACAAAATACAGAATTCTTTGAAAATAAGTACCAGTAGGTACAATATGTTGGATGAATTGGATTTTTTACTCAAAATGTTATTTAAAACTTAATAAACTATGTAAATTGTTTTGTCATTATAGTTAAATCTAAATTATTAAAATATGTTAAATTCAGATCGTTAACTTAATACGAAAAGGCCCTAATTCATGTTTTTCATAGTTTACAGGAAGAGAAAAAAACTAAATAAAAAAGATGCAATATTAATACAAAATTTCAGTTAGGGCTTTTCTTTTTTAGGCTATAACTTCGGTATTTTTTTCCGAATTCATCTGATTTTTTTTGGAGGAAGTGTATCTAGTAATAGTCTATCGAAATATGTAAAAATATCGATTTCGAAAAATTATGAGTTGGGGCCTTTTCGTATTCAGTTAACGAGATATTTATTTGTAAAATACTGTAACTAAGATGTTAAAAAAATATTACACAAGTTGTGTTTAAAATTATATTTTTTGTATTTTGTTTATCTCTTTAGTTATTTGATTATTCATTTGTATGTTTATTTAGGTTAATTTATTTATATTTTGATTTATTTATTTAAATAAAATTATATTTTTTGTGATTTCTTATTTAAAAAGTTAAAATTTATGTATTTTGATATGTATTGTACAAGAGACTATACATATTATCGGAATCACTATTTGATAATGCATATAATCTTTATTTAGAATATTTTGATCTGTTTTAAAAAAAAAATGTCATTAATTTTTGAGTTGTATTTCTTTTTAACTGATTGTGTGGAATGTTTATGCTTTGACGTTGGGCGCTATTTTTAATTCATGGAATTTTCTGTCAATGTACCCTTGCTTCCTTTTTGGTGGAAATGGCACTTAAATGATAAGGCTTGAATTCGTCGGGAATGGGGGGTTCGTCCACCATGGGTACGCATAAATACAAAAAAAAAATTCGTGCCAATTGGATTTTAATGAAAGCAATATAACACACGGAACAATTAACAAGTAACGCTGGAAAAGCAGTTGGATAAGCAGACGGACGTTTGTTGACAGAAACTTACCTTGACCATATGATATAAGGATTCATTCAGGACTAGATGATGTTGTCCTGGCAGGCTGCCCTCCCCATATGACATATTTCAGTCATCCATGACAACACATTGTGCCAGTATTCATATGTGTTGTCGGTAAGAAAAATTTTACTTAATACAATTTAATTTTTACTTAACTATTTTTCCAACCAAAAATAATAACTTTTTAGAACATGTTTCCAATTCGAAAATATACAAGTCTTTTTATTTCTAAGACAACAAAGGGGTTTATACTACAATAATTAATAATATAATAAACAAAGCCTTAATAAATATATACAGTTCATAATATTAGGGTATTATAAAATTTAATCAATAAAGAAACAATTCATAGTATTAGATAACAATGGCTAAAATTAGGAATAGGAAAAGAAATGAAAAAAATCTTTTAGCTATAATTTAATTTATCAAAAATAAATTCTTTTTATTCTTTTATTTTTAATCCTTTAAATCTCTAGGTTTACTTGTGCGTTTATGGTAATCTATTTATTTAGTCATATTGTATTATTTATTTATTTGTATTATTTTATTCATTTATTTATATTATTTTATTCATTTATTTATATTATTTTATTTTATTTATATCATTTTTGATTTGTTCATATTATCTTTATTTATTCGTTTATGTATTCATTTATATTAATTCATCTATTTATTTAGGTTAATTTATTTATATTTATTTATATTTTTATTTCTTTATATATTCATATTACTTTTCTATATTATTTTGATTTATTTATATTATTTTTTTTATCTTTATTTATATTATTTTTATATATGTATTTATATTAATTCATTTGTTTATCTCTTTAGTTATTTGATTATTCATTTGTGTGTTCATTTAGGCTAATTTATTTATATTTTGATTTATTTATTTAATCATATTATTATTTATTTATATTATTTTTATTTATATTATTTATTTTCATAATTCTTTTATTTATTTTATTTATTTATATTATTTTTATGCATTTGGATATTTATTTATGCTAATTTGTTTATACTTATTTATTTATTTTACTGGCCATGATAATTATGTATTTTGTTACTATTACTATTAATATTTGTTTATTTTCATATTTTTATTAATCAAATTTATTATATCTTGCTGTTATTAGTTCCTGAACTGAATGTAATTACGTTGAGTTAAACATCTTCAACTATTCGGCATCTAACTCATCGCCATTACATTTAGTTATAAATTATTAGATCTGTGTTATTTTTATTTGTAGGTTTTATTTAGTTTTTTTTTTTTTTTTTATTAGATAATTATCATTGTTAGTTTTTTTTTTCGTGGACCAGCACTCAGGGGATGACCCCTACTTATGCAATGCATTGTGTTGGAACTAGGAAAATAGGTTATGGGAGGGAGGATAGAGGGATTAGTGTTTGTGAACATTTGACTTGAATTTTCCTAAATTGAAAGTGTCAGGGAATACTTCTGCTGGTAGTTTGTTCCACATACGGACAGTACGGCTAAAGAACGAATTTTCCCTGTAGTGTGTTGTGCGTTCCACTGTCCAGTCGATCACAAATGGATAAGCCTTGACTGAAGAAAGTGCATTACGTAAAAAACTGCATGTTTCAGGAACAAGTTCCCTGATTTCAGCAGAACACATACCATTATAGTATCGATATAACAGTGAAACACAACCCTCATTGCGACGATGCTCCAATGAATCAATAGAGTTGGATACCCTACTGTCACCGATAAGCATCTTCGCCCTCTCCTGTACGCGGTCGAGTAACTCCAAAATTGACTTCGAAGCACCGGCCCATACATGAGAGTTGTATTCTATTTTCGGTCGAATATAGGTGGTGTAAATAGTAAGAAGATCAGATGGAGTGAAGTATTTTCTACACCGTTTTAAAAAACCAAGGCACTTGAGCGCTTCTTTCGACACTTGAAAAATGTGTTTGGTCCAGCGGACATCACACTGGATTCTCATGCCTAGAACGTCAAGAGCGTCTGATTCCTTAATATTTACACCGCCCATAAAAACAGATGAAGCAACATGATCTGTTGTGCGTTTGTGCGTTAATAAACAACACTGAGTCTTACGTGCGTTAAAATCGACTCTATTCGCACAACCCCATTCCGAGATTGTTTCAAGATCTCGGTTCAGCGTATCATTCATAATTTGTCTCTTTTCCCCAATCTCCAAAGGGTTTGGTCTATGGTTAAATGAGTATGAATGGCAAATGTTGCTATCATCTGCATAAGAGTAGATAGGGTTTGAAGTTTGACAAAGAAGGTCATTTATAAAGATGAGAAATAAAGTGGGAGAAAGAGCGGAGCCTTGTGGTACCCCTGAATTAATCTTGAACTCGTCTGATGAGATCCCATCTATAACAACTCGTATAGTGCGATTTCTGAGGAAACTCGATATAAATCGAGGGAAGTTATAACCGACACCAAAAGCAATGAGTTTCGATAAGAGAGCACCATGTCAGATTCTGTCGAACGCCTTAGAAATATCTAGAGCCACCACTTTACTTTCGCCAAAACGATGTATAGTACGACACCATTTTTCCGATAGGAAGGCCAGTACGTCACCCGTAGGGCGTCCTCTACGGAAGCCGTACTGGCGGTCGCTAAGTAAATTGTTGGACTCTAGATATTTCACAAGATGGTAATTTACCATACTTTCCATGACTTTGGAAAGTGCAGAACAGATTGCAATTGGGCGATAATTTTCAGGGTTTGTAGCCTCTCCCTTTTTAGGAATTGGTGTTACATTAGCAACCTTCCAACACATGGGAAATTCACCGGCACGGTATAAAGTGCTGAAAAGGTTAGCTAATGGACGAGCTAGCGTCGAAGAACACTGCTTCAAGACCAGTGCTGGTATACCATCTGGCCCAGGAGACTTATTTATGTTAAGATCCGCTAAAATCCTTTTAACTGCTCGCGTTCGAAAGAATATATTTGGCATAGTTACTGATACTCTTTCGAGCACGGGCAGTGGTTGATTGCTTTCCGGTAAGTTTGAATTATTTGCAAATAATTCAGCCAAAATGTTAGCTTTGTCAACCGGGTATGTGAATGGTTGGTCATTCTTTAAAAGAGTAGGAATTGAAGAACTAGCATTATCCTTTATTCTTTTAACGAATGACCAAAAGCTTTTACTGCCCCGGGGAGCAGTAAGAACCTTTGCACGGAGGCGTTGTTCGTGTAGACATTTTTCACGCCTCAGCACTTTGGCACACGAGGACGAGGCACTCGTTTGCGTAGCGAATCAGTTTCGGCGTTTTTATTATTTCCTTGATATTAGTTTAGTTAATATTTAGTCATTATGTAATTTAGTTATCTATTTAAAATTATAAAATAGTTTTATTCGATAAAAAATTCTATTTATATTACGTTAATAAAATATGTTAAATATAATTAATTAATTAAACTGAATATTTATTCATTAGTAAAAAAAAAATATTAAAACGAACAATATTTATATAGGTTTTTGTTTATAATTATGTTTTTCTTTTCATTACAACGATTTTAAAACCTTTGTTGTTTCATTTTCTTTCTGATAAAATTTAAATTATTAAATTTTCATATAGAATGATCCTGTAGGAGAACTTTTTAGTTTTTAACTTCTACCGTAAAATCGTTAGGTAAAAAAATTATAAAAAAAGGGATGTTTTTTTTTTAAATCTCTTCATATATGTATATGTATATAATATATAATTTTGTATATAAAAACGGCCTTCTGTTTGTTGTTATATATTTTTTTTGTAACTACATTTAAAAAGTGTAGCGTGTAAAACGATGTAGAATATAATAATTTACAATAAAAGTAGTAATAGTTGTAGTAGTTATAATCGATGAGGAGTTAAAAAAAAATGTGATCTTTTTGTTTCTCTTTGCTTTTGGCGGCGTAGATTCAAAATTTCGTCGTATCTTTCTTTGGAGGCGTTATAATTATGTTCTGGTTTTACTTGTTTTTTTTTAGTTTTATAATAGAAATAATTATAATATAAATATAATATAAAAAAAATAATGAAAATTTTATTGCCTTAGATTTCACTCATAATCTATTAAATGTGATTTGCTTTGTTCAATATTAGCGCCATTTTCATTATGCTGTTTGTTTATTAAAGACGAATTTGCATTCTTTATTGCTAAATTTTAATTAACCAACCTGGTTGGCTTATTTGAAATATTGAAATAAAAAAAAATATACAGTCACTTTGAAATTCGCTAGAGTGTCAGCGCTGATTTGTATGTGGGCCAGAAACTTCTATGGCGTCACGCATTTGCCATTTTGTAATTATTAATGATGGCGCCGGTTTCACTTCTAATTTTTTTGGCGTTGTCGGTTGTTGTAGTGCGGGTTGGCTTACCAGGTAGTGATAGCGTTTCTAATTGGAGCTGGTGGTGATGCTATCTTTGGCTTTCCAATTAGAGCTGGTGACACTGTTGGGATCTTACAATTCTTAAATTGTACCGTCTCAATGGCAAAATTGTACCAAATTGCCATAAACTGTATCTAAATTTCGCTATTAAATAAAAAAGCATATAGTAAGAATGCATAACACTTTTTATTCAATAAAAACGAAATAACAGAAAGAAAACTTAAAAACGTAAAACAATTTTTCAAATTTTGTTTGTTGCTTTCGTTGGTCGATATGTCAAAAACACAAGCAATTTTTGACATTTCTCTCTCTAAAAGTGAATTCGCCTTCAAAAATTGTACCAAAAAGAGATGAACTGTACTAGCGTACCAATAAAGTTTTGTTTATACCAAATTTAGTACAATTGTACCACAAATCCCATCAGTGGCTGGTGATGCTATCTTTGGTTTTCCGATTGGAGCTGCTGGTGATGGTTTCCTAATTGGAGCTGGTATTGATGTCTTCCTAATTGGAGCTGGTATTGATGGATATTTTGGCTTTCCAATTAGTGCTGGTGGTGATGGCTGTTACTGCTTCACTGGGTGACCAAGTTTTTTTCAACGGTCTTTTTATTTTTTTTAAAGGACGACTTAACTAAACTTTATATTTTATTTTAATTTTTCTTTTCTTCACTTTTGTTTTCTGCTCTGGCTTCCGTTCACGCTGCCGACTAAATTATTAATGACCGCAAAAATGTCGTTGCACATGCATTTGGCAGTTTTGTGAACTCGTTACTAACTTGTCAACCAGCCTAGTGTAAAACAAGGTAGCGATTTCGGTATGCTCATTTTAGCGATTTTGCATGACAATTGATTTACCAACTACATATTTTGAAAACAAGTTAAATGCACTAACAGAACTTCAATATCACTCGTCACATGTGTTGTTCGCAATATCCTGACTTTTCCAGTATCTGGTTCGTTCAGAAGAATTTGATTTTGTAACTCATTAGCTGTATGAAGAATTTTTGCAACCGTTTGAACATTGAGTGGTGCGCTAATGTCTTCGTCACAAATACTTTCTGGATTTTCATCATTTTCTTTCAAATTTTGAAAATTACTATGCAGTAGTGATGCCAACGTTGAAAACGTTTAAAACGACAAAATAATAATGAAAACTCAATGAAAACATAAAAAAACCGCATAATTTGAAATCCGCATAAAAATAAACCGCATAAAAACAGACCTAAGTGTAATTGACTTTATACCTAATTATTTTTACTTTCTTTAATTTGCACGCATTTAATATCTCTTCTTAAGTGATTATGTATTTTATTCAGTATTAACATTTTTTTTTAATTTTCTCCTATTTTATACATATGTACATAATAACGCGAAATTAAAACTTAAATACATATGTATATTGATGAAAAATTGCAGTTGCAAATATGTATAATAAAAAGGTACAGATAATTTATTGTGCTAACAAATACATAAATTTTTTAAACCTTTAACACTATTTAACATTAATCGTCTCTTTTTGTAGCAGCCATTACGAAACACTTGTTCAACATTACCGCAGTAAAACATGCCAAAGATCACTGTGTTCGTCTAAAGTTACTTATGTATTTATGTGTGTAAAAAATGAATAAATAAAACGTCATAGAAAAGTTTCGCAACTTGGCGTGTTTATTTCGATTACAAAAGGTTAAAATCAATTAAGAAGCAACATTATTTATAATGTTATCACTTCACTCTTAATGCTGTAACTTAATCACAATTTGTAAACATTTCAAACATTTTTTGTTTTGTTTGATAAATCAACAATGAAATTCTTGTTAACAATGAACTCGCTTACAACGACTTCAGTTTCAGCAACATCATTATCACCGCCATCATCATTTTCATCCGTAAGCTAAGAGCTAATCGAACACCCTCAAAAATTAATGCGACATTCCGAACACTACATGTTGCTACTATTAATACTGGCTGCCTCCTTCACTACTGTCGTACATTTTCGTTGTTTTTTCTTCTATTTTTGTTGTTGTTAAAAATGGTCAACACGATTGTATTGACAAATGAAAATGTCAATTTGAAAAATTAACAGTACATTAACTTTACGTACGTACCAGGGTATCCACTCGAATAATGATCGTGCGAATAATCGAACAATTTCTAACGAATAATTATTCGACTAATTTCAAAATGACCATTTTCGAATACCGAATTATTCGCTTAATTGTAAGAAGAATATTCGAATAAAGCGAATAAATATTTTTGTGTTAATTTATTGTTTCTTTTTAGAATTTTTCATAATTTTATATGTATGTAATTAAAAATAGTTGCAATTTTCTTTACAAAATAAAACATGTTTAATAAACAGATATATGTGTATTTTTCAGAAATCTAAAAATCTGTTTAGTAAAAAACTACAATATGAAATTGTATTGACGTTTAATATTTATAAAGAAAAGTTAAATAATGTTTTTCAATCACTATTTGATTTGATTAGATATTTAATAAGAAAACAAATAGTAAACGAATTTGGAAATTGTATGTTGGCGAAATATAGGCAAAATCGAAATTTTGTATTTATGTATGTATGTACATATATGTATTTCGCTATAATTTGCCCCTTATTGATATTTTTAAAGAAAGTATTTAAAATATTGTCAAATATAGTTAGAAACTTTTGGGAACACATATTAATTCATCGAATTGAAATAACTAGAATATACAGGAAAACACAGTAAATAATAGAATTGGAATCAGAAATGACCACTTTGCATTCTATGTATGTAGGTACATACATATGTACTCGTATATACATACATAGTCAAGTCATAAATACTGGTACACAACTGAACACACTTATTGCAAAACTGGGATTTGACAGTTGACATTTATTCTCCATTTTTGCGAGAAAGGAGTAAAAGCATCGGGCATAGTCTATCTATCAACGGCCTTGGTAGCCATTGTGGAACCTGTCAATCAATTAATATTCGCCAACAGCCATTAACTTTCCAGCAAGACTGCTTCAGTCCACAAAGCAGAAACGAATCAAGTGTGGCTCAAACACAACTTTCCGGACTTCATTTCAACAAAGGATTGGCCAGCTGCTAGTCCATAACTCAAGCCGTTGAATTCCAAGTTAGGGCCGTATTAGAGAACAAAGCTTGATCTATTCAACAGCTAAATATAAAGTCGTCGAAGCGGGCCTTTGTCCTTACAGTGGACAATTTCCCTATATGAAGTGCGTCTCGCGATCGATGAGTGGTAACATCGTCTCATGTCATGTTGGAAGGCAAAAGGCAGTTATTTCGAATAAATTGTTCTTAGATTTGTAGACATTTAATAAACCAATAAAAACAAAATGTTTTAAAATATTAATTTGTTTTCATTTGGCATCGATTTTTCTGTGTACCAACCAGTATTTAAGAATTGACTAGGTACTTAATTGTTCTTAATTAAACTAGTGTCATCTTTATAACTTAACCTAAAATGGTGGCGAATGAGATGTTGAATGTTTTGAAGATGGCTATTGCGGATAACATTGATGATGATAACGTTGAAATAGACATAGAAAATACGACTTGATGAATGAAAATTTGCATGCTAGTTTACTTAAAAATTTTAAATTATTCGAGTTTAAAAATGTGATCGAATAAAGAAAAAATATTCGAATTATTCGTTTTATTCCAACAAAAGAAAAATAGAATAATTTGGATACCCTAGCATGAACGTAGTAGGGCTCTTACTGGGAAAAAAACTACTTAGGAATCACAGAGAATATTTTGTTGGGAATGGTTATACTCAATTGCAAAAAGAGTTGGTATCTTCATGTTCGGATAATTATTTATCTACTTATACACTGTCCGTCACAACTATAACCGCACTATATTGTCCGTTTTCCTCAACGTAAAAAAAAATTTCATGAATGGTTTACGGTGTATGTTAAGTATTATAACGGTAGTTTTATTCAAACAAAAAATTTGTGAGTTACTCTTTGAATTGGCAAATCCACAACAATTAATGTAGATATTTCTTAGTGCTGCATAACTATAACCGCATTACATTTAAAAATAATAATAAAATAAAACTGTGTACAAATTTAAAATTTTTTGTTTGCAAATTAACGTTTTATTTCAATTAAAATGAAATGCCAAGGGGAACAGATCGGCGCAGAATTGTTAAAGCCTTTTGCAGATTTCTGCCGATTGTGGCATAAAAGTGTCAAATTCCACAATAAGTAGAGTACTAAATGAATCTGGAACAATAACCAGATAATCTCTGATGACTATGCTCAGATTACTCATGCGCGACAAGAAAGCCCGCATGGAATTCGTAAAGAAAAATTTGCAAACAAACTGGAGTCAGGTAAGTAAATATTTTTATTTTTTTCCGAGCACTCGAATGAATTCCGGAGAATACATAGGCATTATTAATGAAAAACTGTTGCCTTTCTTGGAAGCCCAGACTGAAAAAACTTTCATTTTTCAGCAAGACAACGCGTCAGTGCACAAGAGTCGTCAAACGATTGAATGGCTTAAATCAAAAAACATATTTTTAAAAATTTTTTATACTTCAAGTTAAATATACAAATTGTTTGAAAACAATTGTATACACTACAATTTATTTTTGTATATTTCTTCTATATATTTCACATAGCTTTCCGTTGGAAAACATAAATGTAAAATCATTCAAAAATATACAAAGAGACACTAGCAAAATGTAATGCATTTTCTGGCCTGCTAAAGCCGTCATCAGCATTCTTTGTGTCTAATAGTGTTTATTTTCAAATCTTGTATATTTAACTTTTTATACCCTACACCACCATAGTGGGGTGGGTATATTGGATTTGTTATACCCTACATCACCATATTGGGGAGGGTATATTGGATTTGTGCTGATGTTTGTACCGATCGGCTCAGAATCACTTTCTAAGTCGATTTAACGATGTATGTCCGTTCGTCCATCCGTCTGGCTGGCTGGCTGTCCATGTAAAGCTTGTGCGCAGAGTACAGGTCGCAATTTTGAAGGTATTTTTTTCTATAAAATCTTGTACGTGATATTTTTCGGCCCAACGATGGATGGGATTGAAACTGGTGGAAATCGGTCCATTATTTCACCTAGCCCCCATACAAATGTCCTCCCGAAATTAGGGTTTACCGGTCTTAAATCTTTGAATTATGCAAGTATGCAAACAAAATTTACCACAGATGAGTAGTAAATAAAGCTAAAGCACATCTCCAACTTTCGTGACGATCGGTCCATAATTAGTCGTAGCTCCCATATAAGGCCCACTTCCGAAAATCACTTCAAAGAGCATAACTCCAAAATCGCATTTGGGGCACAGAAAACCGCACGAATACATTAATAAGCCGATGCACGTAAAGCTAGTCGTTGTTTGGTGCGGATTTTGGTCCAGAGGCATATTTGGGCCATTTTTCTTCGAAAATGAGCAATGAGTGGCGGTTTCAGTCAATGGCGATCGTTATCGGGCCATATTGAACGAATTTTTGTTCACAAAAATTGAAGAGAACTATTATTTGTGTTGTGCCGGCAAAGATAAGTGTTACGCCGACAAGCCAGAGGCAATTGACGCTTTAAAGGACAATATTCGTGAATCCATTGGTGAAATACAGCTGCACACAATCGATAATGTGCTTAAAAATTGGACCGATCATGTAGGCATAGCCAGCCGAGGCAGCCATTTGAATGAAATTATTTTCCATTATTAACCGGAAGGATTGTACTTTCAAATAAAAAAAGAAATTTGAGAAAATATTCAGTAGTTTTTTTTATAACATTTTCAAAAAAAAAAAGTTATTTGGCGGACCCTTTACAATACAGTAGAATTAATTATTTAAATTTAACGGCTTGTTTTGTGTACATTTAAATAAATAAAGATTGTATATATTAAAAGTAATCCGGATTATTTAAAGCAACTAAACCAAAGTTTTTAAAAGGTAAAAAGTGAGAATGCAAAATAAAAGTCATGAAGGTTGACGATTTGAAAGTGGAGCAACTCAAGCGAGAATTGAGTAAATTGGTGTTACCGACCATAGATAATAAAGCAGAATTACAAAAGAGGCTGGTAGATTAATTCATGTGGTGTGACGTACGTATTTGAGGACAAAGAAGAAATGGAGATTTGTACCTTTGCAACTGCAAGCAACATGGATTTAAGCACCATGTTTGCCGCTATGATGCACAAAATGAAAATGAAATTCCAAGCAGTTCTAGCTAGAAACTTCCAAAGTCAACAACAAGATACTTAGAGAATGTTTTAAAGTCAACAACGAGATGCTGTTAGCTCAAGAAAAGAGACTAATCACCATCGAGCATCAGAATTTACCACCACGGTCTAAAACTATAGTTTGGACCCGTATGGAGGGAGAATGTGGTAGGTGCTAGCACCATCAGAAAAAGTGATCGCAATAGTTCCTGTAAGAGCGCTCAACATGTCCAGATACGAAAAAGTCGTCAGGTTGATTTCCGATTGGTGAATGTGCTTTAGCAGAGGCGGTGTGGAAAATTCCGAATCTGCAATTAACATGCCAGGATTTCTGCTGGAATCCAGATCAGCTGTTCACAACTCCACCTCTCTAACGCCTGCAAAGGTCGTCGTGGGAACTGAGCTCAGGTTGTCTGGTGATTTGGAGTGTGGTGTTGGGCCTTCATGAGCAGATAAGGGCAGTGAAGGCGTTTTGTGCGGAGACGTATTGAAATGACGGGCAATAGTGTGGCCCTCACTTGATGTGATCAAGCGGCGAATTATGAAGATGTCAACGATGGCCAACTAGTATTACTAGGATAGGAGGGAAGGATTTGTCTCCCAAACTTCAACCTGGTGAGTTGGGAATCGAACAGAAATACAAGAGCACGAGGTGTAAAATGAAAGTTGTACATTCAGAACGATTAGCTGCCTATGGGAAAGATAAATATGTATCTATTCGGCACGACACTGCGGGGGATAGTGTTACGAAATTATATGTCAATTTAAATTCAACGGTTTGTAACATCTATTTACAAACATTGTTGATAACACTCTGTTATAAACATAGTTGAGCAGTGTGTCAACATTAAGTTTTAATGGCTTTGGCTGAACATTCCAGCCATTTCCGACCCTTGAGATTATGTATGGTTGGCTTGTTTTTTTTCCAACTAGTTATTTTTAGTCTCTTAATAAAATATGTAATCTCCTTGTTTCTAAGGACATATAGACTTCAGGGGCATACAAAATTGATTTCTATGAAAAGACCGAAAATTTTACTCAAATCCATCAACTCTGAAATTTATTGGGACGGAAAGGGCTATACAAGAACTATCTAGTATCTTAGCTCCGAACCATCCAGAAATGGTGTTAGTGTATAAATAAAATAAATATAAATAAATATGCCACTTAAGCAGTAAGTTTATTGTGAATCATCGTTGAATGCACATACAGCGTTCTCAAACTGTAATGTAATGTAATACAAATGTGTTAATTTAAATAGTTTTTATGTATTATTTATTTTCGTTATGTTTTCTTTACACTTCTTGACACTTTCGTTTTGCATTAAAAGGAATCTGATTTATTTAAATGAAATAAACAATCGTTTTTAGAAGGTAAAAACGTAACAATGTTTATTAAGTTGGTTGGCATTCTTCCTTTTTGTCTTTGTCTCAAACCCTCTGTATTCCTTGTTCTTAGTCGAATATGGCCACTATTAATTAATATGTTGCGGGCTAATGGGTTTGGGTGTAGCTCAAGCTTTTTTAAATATTTTTTTGCATGTTGTTGAATCTCAGTTTTTACTTAAGGTGCGTTTAGATACTTATGAACATTCCAACTTTTAATATACCTGGAGACAATTATGATCATTCGTAGCAATTCTCTGTCTACATTTGAAGCTGAGGCCGATCCCGTAGCTGTGTTCTACGACACCATATAGGTTTTATGATTCAGTTGTAAAGTAAGAGTTTACAATCTAAACTAAGCTTAGAGTTTCTGCCAATGAGCCAATTAATTTGGATTAATTTCAATTTCATTTGAGTCAGTTTTGCTCTATATGGGATTTCCATGTAAGGCGGTGATCGAGTTGTAAACCAAGGTATTTAACTTTGGATGGTTGTCTTATTGCTTGTTTATTGATAAAGCAATAATTTTGATAATACTCCTGATTCAGTCGGTTGTGCAAAACTTAAAAAGTTTCCTTCTTTAAACTTAATTGTTCGATCAGTTTCCATCATGCCACACTTTAACAAACGCTAATTTTAATAAATTTTCAATTTTACGTTACTGAAATTTATGAATATGTCACTAATTAAGACATATATATTCAAGTCGAAAATAGTTTTAATTTGTGGAAAAAAGTATGCTAAAAACATTATAACATTAAACATTGTAATTTTCCTAAACATAATGTCGAAGACCTTATTTTTATACCCACCACCAAAAACAGAACCAAAATGTTTATATATTCTGGGTTCTTATAAGATTCTGAGACGATCTAGACATGTCCGTCCATCTGTCCGTCTGTTGAAGGCATGATAGAGCATCGAAAAAAAACATAGAACAATGGAATTTTTATCAAACATTCTTTGATCCACTGAAATGTTTAATATTGAAAATGGGCAAAATCGGTTCAGTAGGATTCGACTTATAGACCAAAGTTTCAGACAACCTCGATATTTGTTAGACATTTTTTTGCTATTTTCTTCAAATATAATGTAAATAATATCATGAAATTTTGCAGATTTTGTTTTTATTATGAAGGACGAGCCCCGTTTATAATGGTAGACATCGGTTCACGGTTTCTTATAGTCTCCATACAAATGTCTTCCGGCAATATGGCTTAATGGTACACAAATGTCTGTAGAAAAGACTTATCCATACAAAATTTTGCAAAATTTTATAATAATGGTTTTATGTTAAACGAAATCTCAAAACGATATTTTATTTTCATCGGTCCATATTTGGACATAGCTCCATGCGAATAAATCTTTTATAAAAATCACTATCAAGTTTGAATCCAACACAAATAGTCAGTACATACATAAATATGTATCTTAAAATAGTCATACAAAATTTTATAAATATCGGTTGTGATGGTTTCATTATTATTGATATTTTATAGATTTGGATTAAGTACTTATTGTTTTAGTTTCATCCCTGATTGTGATGTTTTCTATCATTTATTATTCGCAATTTGTTTCAATTCCATTTTATCCTCTTTTAATTATGAATGAGTTAAGCTCATCAATGAATTTATAATATCCCCTTACATTTTTTTTCTTTTGAGATTGTTAATAATATTTACGAACATCAATGGAATTTAATATTCTGAACTTATGAATGAAAAAAACAAGATAGGTATATACATATGTATATCAATTGTCTTTAAGTTGTTCTTGACTTGATAAAACGATGAACGAGATGGGACCACTTTCTGTCAATGTAAACTCTCTAAACAAGGTACATATCGCAATTTTAAATAAAAATATTTACTACAAATATTCTTTTTCATAGCTCCCATACAACTCGTCCTCTCTAAAATTATAAAATATAATTTAAAATTTGTAACAAGCAAGTTTCTTATCAACAATAATCTATTTTCAAAGTACTGTGAGCATCGGTCCGTAATTGTTTAAAGCAAATTTTGTTACTAGATCAAAGACGGTGTGGGAATATGAAAAAAATGGAAAAATTTCGCACGCCTAGAGAGTTCAAGTGTTAAATTTCTACCTCATAAATCCACCCAATGTGGGCACCTCCCAATTGTTCCTTTGTTATCCGGTTTTAAAGATTATATTATCTCCTAGTCGAATACGAAATAAAATTTCGTCGTTGTTATACCTTTTATAGTTTAGGAGATAAGGTTTATTGCTAACAGCGACGACAAATATTTCCAGATTTTCTCTAAGTATTTTGTTGTTGTTGAACCTAGTACATCAAAAAAATAATTGTACAAAATTTATCGCGTCAAATTCTGAGGTCAAAAGTTTTAAAATTAAAAAATATGAGATTTTTGACCATTTTTTGTTATAAAAAGTTACTTTAATTTTTACGATATATTTTTCGTAAAGGAAATATGTTTTATGAAAATAAAATTAAAGGACTTGTTACCGACGGGAACAGAGTAATTCAATTTAAAGCTATTTTTTATGTAAAATTTAACTTAAGGATATATGTTCTTAAATGGCATAGTCGATATCCAGAAAGAATAACCGAGTTTCGATAACCCCGCCTCTGGTATAGACAATATGGCAAAAAATCTAAAAAAAAAAATTCATTTTCGGGATTTTTCAAAACTTTTTTGGGAATTCTGGTATATCTTATGTTTTGTTAAATCTAGAATTTTGTTGTAATTGAACTTACCCTTTAGAAATTAAAGATTTATTTCCTTTTTTTCCAAATTTCCCTACTGTGTGACGCATGTCAGTATTAGAAAGTCCCGGTTTACATTATGAAATTTTTGTCGCTGCGATTCTTGTCGTATCTTCTTTAAAATTGTATTTGCGTCTACATTGTGAGATTTTTGTTGCAGAGATTTTTTGTGGATGTATACATGTTTTTATATATTTTTTGACAATTCCTTTTCAAAATAAACAAAAAAATTTCAAATAAACACATGTATTTGATTGTAGCTAGCACATACATACATACATGTATGAAAATAAAAAACAACGAATGAGGGAACAAAACGTGTTTCACGAGTACATGCTTATGTGTACTCCTTTTAATACGACTCACCGCTCTCGCCTACGAAGCAAGAATCGCAGCGACAAAAATTTCATAATGTAAACCGGGACAAATTATTATATATTATGAATTTATAGTAAGGGCATCTATAATTTTTATGTTAGAAATCTTTCCACTATAATTTAATATAAATGTTATAGATAAATATTATAGCAACAAAAATTCGTCGCAATTGATAAAAATAAGTTTTCTAATAAAAACGATACGAACAAGTATAAATCGTGAACTTGCAAATGAAAAATTTTAATCGATTGGAAATAGTTTTATTTACAAACCAGCTGAATAGAAAATATTTACATTTTGAAATTTTAGATGTAGCTATTCCGTCCACCAATTTTTCGAATATTAACATTACTTATTTATAATACATTAAATGCATTTTATAAACGGTTCTAAAGAAGGAATACAATAAATTTATGATAAAAATTCAAATATATTATTTTAAGGTATCGAGTAAATTAACTCCATTTCAATTACAAATACGACCAAAAACGCACAGAACTGCACATTAAAAACTCGTATCGTTTTGTTGACAAGTTTCTGCTGGTTGATAAACAAATTTCAACATAGTACATATTTACATAAAATGCGGAATTATGCAATTGCATTTAAATGTTAATATACTCTATTTTAGAGCTGTCTGTAAACTTTTTCTATCGATTATCGTAAACACAGTCGAAACATAAAAAGGAGGACATAACAAACACTCATACTTTTAGGCTTTTAGATACATAACCAAAAACTCCACCAAAAAGATGGGGGGTATATTGCGTTTGTCATTTCGTTTGTAACACATCGAAATAATGTTCGTAGAGCTAAAAAGTCTATAAACTTATAAGATTCCAAGACGATCTAGTTATGTCCGTCCGTCTATTTAGAACAATAAATTTTTTACCAAACATTCTTTGATCCACCGAAATGTTTGGTATTGCAAATAGGTAAAATCAATCCAGTAGGCTGCAGACTACCTCGATATTTTTTACTATTTTCTTCAAATATAATTATAGATAATACCATGAAATTCTGCACTCTTAATTTTTATTATATAACGAGAAGAAAATGGTAAGAATCGGTCCACGACTTTTCATAGCCCCCATACAAATGTCTTCCCGGAAAATGGCTTTATGATACATAAATGTCTATAGAAAAGCCGTAGCCATACAAAATTCTGCAATAATAAGATTCATGCAAAGAGAAAACTCAAAACAATATTTTATTTGCATCGGCCCATATTTTGACATAGCGCTTACAAAGACTACTTCCGAAGATCACTTAAATGCGCATAAATCTCTTATAAAAATCATTAACAAGTCGAAATTCAACACAAGTACTCCATATACACATCTAAACTGCCGTACCAAATTTCATGATGATCGTTACATATTTGACCATAGCCCCCATAAAAAGTTCACTTCGAAACATCTCTTAAATGCGCATAAATCTCTTTTAAAAACCATTATTACGTTGAAATCCAACACAAATAATTCGCATATACATATATATATATATATATAGGTCATAGTTCCCTTATATGGACTACTACCGAAATCGAACCGAAATTTTATATAAATTATACTATTTAAAGTTGGTCCACAATTGGGCATAGCTCCCGTTCCAGATCAACTTTCGAGAATAACTACACGGACAATTTTAACGTTTCAAAAAAACAAAATCAGTTGCCTATGGCTTTTTCGTACTCAATTTATTGTGTATTAAAATAAATCGCTGTATGTTAGACGCTGCAAAAATATTAATATATATTTATTATATATGTATATGAGGAGATGAGAAGCAAAACTCGTTCGTTCCATGTTTACAAAATTTTGGTAAAAAGCTAAAAATTTGCTACAGCTTAGTAAATGAGCCAAATAAGTTGAAAGCTACTAGTTCTTAAATATTAGGATATTTTTTATTAAAACCTTAACATTTACAAAATCAATACTCCTTAACTAATGAAAAACAAGTAAGAAAGTATAGTCGGTCACGACCGACCATATAATACTCTACACCCAGTATATGCATAAAACAGTTTTTCAGAAATGTGCGCTAAATGGGAGATATGACCTATTATGGACCGATCCAAAAATTTAGTGTCATGATTTTTGTGAAAATAAATATTGTGTATGTTAAACTTTATCTCGATCTAAATACTTTTAAACGATTTATGGTGGTTCAAGTTGATTACGGGGAGGGTCTTACATGGGAGTTTCGACTAATTACAGACCGACCATCATAAAATTAGGTGTCATTATTTCTGTTTATAAGAAACTTATTTGTGTCGAATTTT
This sequence comes from Bellardia bayeri, assembly GCA_950370525.1. NCBI lineage: Eukaryota > Metazoa > Arthropoda > Insecta > Diptera > Calliphoridae > Bellardia > Bellardia bayeri. The sequence continues at coordinate 39,794,991 of OX493268.1, read as the reverse complement.
ATTTGATTACCAACATTCTTAAGAAATTTATGATCGTAAAGTGATTTTCGGAAGTGGGCCATCACAATGAAATTGTATCGTATTGTTTGTATACATATAAGATATATTTGCATTGAATTTTATTTGGATACCAACATTTTTGAGTGAGTTATGCTTTTTAAAGACTGGCTGGCTGGATGGCTGTCCATGTAAAGCTTGTGCGCAGAGTACAGGTCGCAATTTTGAAGATATTTCGATAAAATTTGATGCGCGATATTTTTTTGGCCCAAGGATGGATGGGATTGAAACTGGCCCCCATACCATACACCTAATTTTATAATAGTCAGTTCATAAATAGTCAAAACTCCCATATAAGACCCTCTTCGTAATTCACTTTAACCTACATAAATCTTTTAAACGTATTTATATCGAGATAAGGTTTAACACACATAATATTTATATTCACGGAAGTCATGGCACTAAATTTTTGGATGATCGGTCCATAATAGATAATATCTCCCATTAGCGCCCATATCTGAAAAACTGTTTTGTTGATATACTGGGTGTAGGGTATTATATGGTCGGGCTTGACCGACTATACTTTCTTACTTGTATTGGTGAAATTTGTGTGGATACTTTCATAATTCAAACATTTCTGATCGTTAAACTCCTATTTCGGGAGGACATTTGTATGGGGGCCAGGTGAAATAATGGACCGATTTCCACCAGTTGCAATCCCATCCGCCCGAAAAAAAATCACGTACTAAATTTTATTGAAATAACTTCAAAATTGCGACCTGTACTCTGCGCACAAGCTTGGACAGCCAACCAGACGGACGGACGGACGGACATCGTTAAATCGACTCAGTCGATCTTTATACTTTAAGGTGGGTGTTGGACCAATATTAATGGGCGTTACAAACATCATCACAAATCCAATATACCCTCCCCGCTATTGTGGTGTAGAGTATAATAAATTCATAAAAATATTTGGAATTTCAAAACACCGATGGTACTTTGGCTCACTTTAAACAGGGAACCAACGAGTTTTGCTACGAAATATGCAACGAGACAGTTTTGACAATGATTGTTAGTTGGAACGAAACAGTTTTGCTACGAACTGCAATTTTGAAATATATTAAAAACATAAGAAAACATATGAATTGATATAATCAGTATATTTATCCATATAAAGTAGCAAACGAAATATCAGCATCCATTGTTCTCTCATTTTTTAAATTTTTGGAACGAACGAGCTTTGCTTCTCACCTCATCATAAATAAACAAAGAGTAAATTGTTGATTATAACTGGAGTTTGATTCTTATAAATATCGCTATCGAGATGAAATTCAATTAAAAAAAAAACTAAAATAAATAATAATACTGTACAATATTTTATGAAGTTCGCCCTAAAATAGGTGACTTGGCGGTGGATGTATAAGATTCGGTACAGCCGAATATAAACTCTTACTTGTTTTTCTTCAATCAATGTAACACTGCAAGTGCTTCATTTTTTAATTTTGCGGCAAAGTGAAAATTGTTATGACAGAAATGCAAAGACGATTATATGCTTTTCGGAACACTTTGCACACTCACTTTGCAGGAGAGCGCAATGACATTACAAAGAGTGCAATGACATTACAAAAAATGCAAAGTCTTTGCAAAAATTAGCTTAGTACAAAGCGTGATAATATTCTTTATAAAACAAAAAAGTAGACGCAGCAAGAAAAGCAAAACCAAATTTGTAATAATACAAGATTTATTAATAATAATAAAGAATACACAAAAATTCGTTCTAACTCACAACACGTAAAAAAGAGATAATTCTATTTCTCAAGAAACGGTGAGTTAAATAGATATGTTTACAGATTGATCATAGACAATGAAGATTGCTGATGACGCCTTTGGCAGGGTAGTAAATGCATTCCAATTTGCCAATTGTTCCAGTACTTTACAATAGTATTCTTGATTATTTGAACTATTAGCCTGAATAAAAAACTTTTCTCTTAATGAAACACTTATAACTTTGGCAAAAAATTCAATTTGATATGTGCAAAATGAAAAGTTGATAAGTTGTTTCTTTGTTTAATAGTACCCAGGCATAGTGGAACATACCGTGAAAATTGCACAAAGCATTACGCCTTTTAATTAAAAGGCACAAATAAACACAGATATAATTATCAGCTTTGTCAACTTTGAAATTTAAAAACGCACCAACATAGAGAAAAAGACGCGCCCTTTGAAAAAGATCGCACCAAATTTAGATTTTCTTTTTTATTTAATAAAATGTTTATTGAAATAATTTCACATAAAAATATAATATTTTTGTATTATAAATATAACAGTCTTCAACAGTTCAGTGTTTTTATAAAAAAATAAAACTTAAGACCTGTTTCATAGTTATCAGTTCTGACTGTTAAGTCAAGTATTTTTCAATGAGAAGGAAAAAGATAAAAGATAATTTTCTCTTTCTTCTCATTGAAAAATAACTTGACTTGACAGTCAGAACTGATGAGTGTGAAACAGGACTAACAAAAGTAAAAAATAAACTAAACAAATTTGTTTGTATTCCTTTGTACCAGATAGATATGTACATAATTAATTTCTTCTTTTTTAACTTTTTAAAAAGAGATCAACGATTAATAGTAAAAATATTCATATATGCTATTCGGTATTAATTGGTAGAAATATTTTTGTTTTCTATTTAAGGTACTTTTAGTACTTCGTTGACCCTATTCAGCAATAACCTTCATGTGACGAATGTTTGTTCTATTCGTAAAATACATTCAATTGCGGTACTTTTTCATCGTTTAGATTTCATGATATTGAATTATTAAAAAACTGCAATTAAAAATTAGTAAAAATAAAGATTTCATCACATTTTCGGAAAAAATAAAAAACGCGCCGAAATTTAACAAAAAAGCGAACCGCGCACCAACTAAGAAATGTATACATTTCTTTTAATATTTAAGAGATCTTATTTTCACATATTTTTAAGTCTTTGAAATTTGTTAATATTGGAAATTGTTTAACTATCACTTTTGAAGTGGACACCCTAGTTGTGACTCAAGGACATTTAACAAACATATAACTCCACAAATGTGTGTTAAATATTTATTAAATTTTTGTTTTTCTTTTGCTATAATGTTAAAAAATTTGTTTAGACATTGTAGTATTACAAGTATTTACAGACACCACCAACAACAACTGTTTAATTAGAATTTTGCAAGTTGGCGTTCGCTTCTACCAGTGTCCCGTCACTATGAGTATTATTAGGCACTTCCCAAAAAGCAGTTTTCCTTAGCCGACATTGAGATTCAGTTATTTTTTATGTTAATGACGTTTAACAAGCAAAATACACAAATAAATTACAACCATGTAAATGTTATTCGTTTGTCTCCTAAAAATTCAGATTGATAATACATGTTGCAAAATTATTCTCAAACTATCACTGTCACTTTTCTTACCCATATGTAATTCTGTATGTATGTCAAAATTTTCATTTTACATACGATTCATAATTTTTGCTATCACACCTGCTTATGTTTGTCCGTATGACATAACCTATAAATTAAAAAAAAAAGCTGTCTTTTTAACGTGTATAAATTTCAAGAATTGCTTCTTTTGGCCAATCTAACTGCAATAAACTAAATATAATTTAATTTATTGAAAATCGAAAAATACTTATTTTTCCATGTTTATTATCCATTTTCTTTAATTTTTCTTTACAATATATTTTTTCAAACAATTTTGTTACAAAACAAACCAGCTGTTTTGTTTATGTTTGTCACAGGAAAATAGAGCGTGTTCTAATCGAAAAAATTACATATGTATGTATGTATTTCCACATGTATTTTATACATGCAAAGTTTCATATGTGTCACACGATGTGTACAACTTTTACAGATGGAAAATTTGACAGCCGTAGGGAATCGACCGAGCTCCGAAGTATTTAGCTCATCGGGTTATACCGATAATTATACCAAGTAGTTAGCCGACCGAGCTCAACAGCATTTATCTCATCGGGTTGTAGTCATAGCTAGCCGAACGAGATCCGAAGAATTTATCTCGTTGGATTATAGTCATAGCTAGCTGACCGAACGCATTAGATTGCGTCCATTGTTCTATTATTGTTTCTTGTTTCCTAACTGTTGAGCACTCATGGTGATGGACCCCATTAATGAATTAGTAAAGGTTTAAGAGAGGTAGTGTTTGTGGACATTTGATTTAAATTATCGCATATTGGTAAAGTGTTGTATGATCCACGACCCAGTTGAAAAGAAAAATAAAAATAAATAAATATATTTGTTTAAATTTTTAATTTTTTGGCAAATTTTCACAATTCGACTTTTTTATTTTGAACAGAAATGAGTAAACGACTCGAATATTCGAGTTTTTAACACGCGTAGTAACTTTACTAAGATGAACCGACATTTTACCTTTAGTATCGCTTCCACGATTTAGAAGAAGCTGTGAATATAATTACAGAGGATAGCAACGATGGCTTAGAGAATGATTTGACTATACTTCCAGCATAGCCTAGTGTTGTTACTGATGAAGGAGAGGGGTTTGGCGACAATATAAAATTATCAATCTTGCCAATGACGTTCCTGGGGAAGTTGAGGTTTTTGTTCGCAATGCTGACACTCTTTTGGTTGCTGAAGATTGCAGTGATGATGAGCCATTAGCTGCTAAAAGGGCTCGGATTAGAAAAAAAACGGCACGGTGCGGAGAGCATGAAATTTCATCAACATTTAAAGTACCATGTTGGCGAAAATCAGCTCCAATTTATTCGAAGATTTATGTGGGCCAAATTACCGCATTCGCGATCGAACAAGCTATCGTATCGAAATTATGATAAAATGTACTAAATTTCTTGCTCGATATCGAATGCCATAATCTCAAATAAGAAAATTACGATCAATTTTACTCGATATCGAATGCGGTAATTTGGTCCCAGTTCAAATATTTGAAATGTTTTCGACTTAGAAGTTTTTGAAATGATCGCTAATCTTAGTCGGTTGTACGCGAGTTTAAATAATCGTCACAACTTTACAGTCACCGTTGCAGATCTGAAAGTTTTCTTTGGAATACTAATTTTATCTGCATACCACACACTTTCAAGGGAAAGCATGTATTGGTCTTTAGATGAAGATATAGGAGTAGAAGTTGTGTCAAATGCTATGTCCAGAAATAGGTTTAAAGAAATAAAGGGAAATTTGCACCTTGTTGATAATAATGAAGATTCAAACACCACTGACAAAATGTTCAAGTTACGTAAACTTTCAGATGTTCTTATCAAAAACTTCAACCAATTTGGCGTTTCCCACGAAAATATTTCTATCGACGAATCTATGGTTAAATATTATATTGCATGGACCAGTTATTATTTCGACGAACTATAACCAGATTTTACCCAAAGCAATTACCAAAAAAAAAACGCACTACGGCACGTCCTTCGTCTTCAAATATTGAAGGCTTACAGCTAGACGGCACCGATCACATTCCGGAAAAGCTTCAAAATCGTGTACGTTGTGTCGTCTGGCACAACAGACGCCGTTGGGGTTGCAAAACAATGCAAGAAAACACTTTGCATCGATAAAGGATGTTTTTCAAATTTTTACTCATAAGTGGCCACTGTGCCAATTTGGATACACCCCTTTTATATCCTGAAACTAATTTTTTTTAAACTTTTTTTTACTTTCCTGTTTTTTTAATACTAATTTTATGTAAATAAATTTTGGTTTGGCTTTAAATGGGTTAATAAGAAGATACTTTCATTATTACCTGCATATTTGTAAATATACATTGTAAAAGTCTAAAAATCCAGTCTGGTGATTGCTTTAGAAATCGGACAAATAATTGAAGTAGAAAGAAAATGTATATCACTATAGATTAGAGACCCAATAGTTCATTTTACAAATACACAAGAATGCGCTCCAAGAAGTTATAATTTTAAAAATATCTTTTCTATTTTGCAAGAAAAGACTGAACGATTTTGAAAGCGATTTCGACACATAAATTGTGGGGTCGACATACTCGTATGACGAAATGGCGATATATTGGCATAATCTTAATTATATGTATATATACCACGCTATGAACTGGTCATTATTGACACCGTTTGTGTTTAAAGAAATTGTACTAAAAATTGTACTACTACTACTAAATAGATCGTTTCTTAAAATTTACATATGTATGTATATTATATTATTTGAATAATTCGCTTATTTTTGAAAATGTAATCTTAGTTTTATTCGAACAATCGAATAATTTGGATTTCATTATTCATAGTGTTCCCAGCTAAAAACTTTCATTACCCAGTAAACAGGTAAAGTGTTAAATTGTGTCAATTTTATACTTAGGGAATATCAATTTAACTAATTATTTTAACACGGTGATATCATTAAGGGCAAATAATTACCGCAATCGATATAAGTATGTAACTACAACTAGTTACAAGTAATGACTTATGTAACTCATTAATAATTAGGTCACACTAACCTGAACGTGCTCATACAGAGGATTAGAAAATAAGTTGTTATATAACAAATTATAAATATTGCATTATATGACCAATTCTAAGAAATTCAGACGAAATGTTTTAGACTTTAAAAAACAGGTTATTAGCAAGTTTTTTTTTCAGGTTATTTTCGAATATTATATTTTTTTTGTATATTTGGAGGACATGAAAGATTTTGCAATAATAATCTATATAATTATTTTTTTAGCGGTGATAAGTATTTATTTATATAAAGTAACAACAACATACGTACATACATACATAAGTATAATAAATACTGTCAACAAAAATCAAACTAACATTTAAGAGATTTTCTGTTATAACTCATGAATTTCTGGATTCATTTCTGGAATCTTCAGATGAAAAGTAATTAACGTTTTTACAACAGCACAAAACGTATGTGATCAACTAAAACCTTTAATAAATATTTGTCCGAAACTTTAATTTACAATTCAAACTCATATCAAACCTGTAGTTACAACCAACTTCAAATGCTCCTCCAACCTCATAAATCAATATTAAAGTATTATTTATTGTTATTTACGGAAAAAGCCGGTCTTCTTGAATCCACAACTAAGTTAAGTCAACAGACCATAATACAAACCACCTCTCTCTCTCTCTCTATCTCTTGCTAATAAAACTTACCATTTCTCAGAGTCCGTTGCTTTTTGGACTCTGAGATTTGCTCTGGGGACAGTGTGACCATTTTAGAATTTTTGCGGCTAAATTTAGCTTATTTTATTTTGATTAAGCTGCAAAATTTACAATTAGCATTTCGCAATTTATTTAAGTATTTTTTAATATATGTTTAGCAATTTTTAGCTTTTTAAAATTTAAAAATATTAATTTATTTACTGTTGAAAATAGTTTGAAAATAAAAAAGGAAAATTATATAAACAATTTAAAGAATAAATGACAAATATATACATATATCAACAGATAAGATTACAACTATTGACATTAAAGTCATCTTTCGTTATTTTTTTGGTAATTTTTAATTAAATTTTGGCATATTTTAGCATTATTTCTAAACTGATTTAGTTGCTGAACTTTTTGGGATTTGGTAACACTGTCTGGGGGTCTTAATGAATGAGTACAACAACTGGCGTCAGGTCTGTTACGTCTGCGCAACTTTCATTCAAACATTTGTGTTTTATTCTCGTGTACATATTTGTTGTTCTAACTCTTTGTTTGCTTTTGTTTGTACATTTCTTTTTTGTTTGTTTTTTTTTTTTTGGGTTGCTGATCTTGGTCTTTAGGTGTGTGTTTTTGTGTGTGAGTATATGTGAGTGTGTTTTAGCCATTTAAAGCTGCTCTTAACCATGCACTTTCTTGTTTTAATGTCTGCTTAAAGTCTATAAATTTATACTGTTGACTGGCTGACTGACTGACTGACTGAATGACTTCGGGACTATTTGCTTGTTCGGCTCTTTGACTGTTGTAATTGTTGTTTACAATAGAGACCGAGATAGTGGAGCTAAGAAGAACAACGGTGACAAGCAACAAAACGACAACATCAACACATACATACCTACAGTAACAGTAGCATTTTTAAAGACTTCTTTTTCGTATATTTGGTCTGATGTAGACAGTGAAGAATGGTTAAAAATCTTTTAGACCACAAACTAGGCGAACCAGTACGTTACACACTCTTAAACCGTTTACTTCGTATCACCGGATAAATTAAGAAAAAGCTAAAAAAGAACATAAAACTAAATGCTGATTTTATATAAAATGTAAGCACAGCTTCCCAAATGATGCTAATAATACGAAAGGATTTTATTTTATTTTTCGATTTTAAAAAATAAAATACAAAAGTAAAGTGTAGATTATGTTCAATGCCATTTAAGTGCTAATGCAAACAAAACTCATAGTTACAAAATTCAAATACATACAAAAATATTTTACAAACACACAAAAAAAAAAAAAAAAATAAAACGGAAATTATAAAATCTCTAAAATGTCATATTTAATGCATGAATTGATTGATAAATAAATGTTAATGTCAATATTTGATTTATAACAAATACAAGAAAAACAGAAATAACTTAATAAATATTACAACGACAAATACACTCCCATAGACAGAATAAATTATAAAATCTGCAAAAAGCAGGATTCGCACCACAGGATATAAAATGTATGTATGTATTAATGTCCATTTATACAATATACCTACCTATGTATATAAATAAATTTAAGTGTATTCGATCCTAAAAAATTACAATAACAATAAAATCGTGAACTAACTCAACATGCCTATATACATACATATGTACATAAATTAAACAAATAAATAAAAAAAGCACTTTGAAAAATCAACTCAATTTTCAGTAGGCAATTCAGTTGCATGTGTTTTTGTGTATTTCAAAACAAAAAAATATTATTAATTGAAAAAGGATTAAAATGTTGCTTCTTTTTCTGGCAGAGTTTAGTGTAGTGAATTAAAATATATACCTACACTTAATTTACAAAATTTTACTAAATATTTGCTAACTTATTTATTATTATATTAAAGCTCAAAGCTACTCAGAAACCTCTGTGTTTGTTAATTTAAAGGAAATTTCATTTATAGTTACAGACATTAAATACAAAAATTTTTTAACATTTATTTTACACTACATTTTTATCCCATTAAAACACAATGAAATATTTAAATAAAATGAAAAACAAACCAGCACTAGGTCAGGTATTTATATTAATTTATGAATGCACATTTAATCGACTTTTTAGGGAAAGGTAGAATTTTATAAAGACTATATACATACATATTTCGACATGAGGAAATCAAGATCGTAACTATGATCGATTGACAGATCATTAATTAATGATTTAATTTATAAAACAAACGATTTTAACGAGTTCACAGCATACTCAAATCTAAACTAGTCGTAGCAAGCCATATGAGTCCTAAAAGAGTCTTTTCTGACAAAAAACAATCATAATTGCTCCGAAAACCTTCAGAAAAGAGGGTCATTACATTCGAAAATGGTCCGTCAGAAAGAGCTCTTAGATAATGTCAGAAAGGAGTCTTTTATGAGTTTTTTTTTTGGGCTCTTAAAGAGCTCTTAGATAATGTCAGAAAAGAGTCTTTTATGAGGATTTTTTGGGCTCTGTGTAATCTTGTTTTTATCATTCTTGTGTGGTACAGCTTTTTTTTTTTTGTTCAAAACACAAATAACAGGACAACAACGCTTTGGTACACACATAATTAGTTGTAATTTCTGAGTCATACTGCGTGCCGACTCAGGACAGTAACAAGCAAATTTTTCTTTCGCTCCGAAAATGCTCTTTTGTTAGACTCTTTTCTGACTCCTTTTTCGGAGCGCTCCTAGAATGGTATGCTGGGGTGCGATCTAAACTAGTAATCGCTAATAATTAACATTTGTTAACATTTGGCATATAATTTGTTTCATTTTTATTTGAAAATATTAAAATGGCCATAAGTCATGTTTAATCGAGAACACAATAAATATTCGTTTGTATTTATTAATAGATAGAATCTTTTGATTGGATTGAATTTTAAAAAGCCCGATTTTGTGCTTTTGTGTTGAGTATAAAATATTAGCATATGTATTCCAATATTGTAACTTAATGCAAATATGTCACAATAACAGCCCAACTTTTTCTTCTAAAAGTATAAAAGTTTATTTTTTAAGGGCATTGCATCTGCTAAAAATATTTAACAAAAGTAAATCAAATCTTCATAAGTAATATTTTTTTCTTGTGTTTTGTTTATTTAAACTTTCTTTTTGGAAGTTTACAAAAAGTATGAATAGTATTAAAACATGTAATGAATCTAAAGTTGTTATTGCCACTGCAATATTCAACAACGGGTGTTCACGAGGAAGATTATCTGGCTAGGCCAAGTATTCTCTTACGACGAAATTTGGATGACCTCTTAGTTTAACCTTATGGTGGGAACAATTACATATAGTTTAATCCTATCGTGAAGTAGATATTAAAGCATATAACTTCGAAGTCACTTTGTGATTTCTTTGTACATATTCCGTATTGGATTTGAAGACTGTCCCCAATATGAGCCGATATAGATTCCAAAGTCCATTACATGGTTGTGTACGATATTGTTTATCTGTATGTATGGTAGCAATTACTTTTGCTCACTCATTGATGTGAGACCGGAGTTGTTCAGAAGCAATCAACCGATTTTCTTTAGATCTTTTAATAAAGCATTACAATTGTTTTTGGTATAACTCCAAAATATAGTTTAAAAAGCAATTTAAGCCACAACATTAAAATCTGAACCATAACACACATAAACATACTCGTATGTATGTATGTATGTGGTATGATTTTAAAGAACAAATTGTGTTAAACATTATTTTTTACACAACTCGTTTATTTTAATGTTTGAAAGTTTCACTTTGCAAAATTCAACTAAACGTTAATGTACATTATAATAAGTGTTAATTATACCCTACAGCACCATAGTGGGGAGGATATATTTTGTTTGTGCTGACGTTTGTAACTGCAATAAATATTATTCCAACACCAACTTAAAAGTCTATCCATTAACTCAGAATCACTTCCTGAGACGATTTAACGATGTCTGTCTGTCTGGCTGTCCATGTAAAGCTTGTGCGCAGAGTAAATTTCGCAATTTTTAAGATATTTTCATTAAATTTGGTAAATGATATTTTTCAGCCCAAGACCGGTGAAATTGATTGAAATCGGTCCAACAAATTTTCTTCACACATAAGTTGTACATGAAGCCCAATCACATTTACAAATTTTGTGTAGATCGTTCCATTGCTCCCATATAAGGCCATCTGCTGAAAATCCCTTTAACGAGCACAACTCTCTTAAAAATTTTGGTATCCAAATAAAATTCAACACAAATAAGTTTCACATACATATACAGATACCATGACATCTTATTTTATAACGTTCGGTCAAAGCTTTCATATATGCACAGAAGTCACACTATTAAATTATAGCGTCCATTTAAAAAAAAACTGTTTTTACACATAGGGTAGTATATGGTCGGGCTTGACCGACTATACTTTTTTACTTGTTTTGATCTAAGTACAAAACGTATATGTATTAGGTATATATTTGTATGTACGTAACTTTGAAATCCCACTATGAGATGCTCTAATTATTATTTCGTTTAATGTATATTCTATTTAATTATTTATCACATATAAAGTGTTTTTTTTTTGAAATAATAAAAATATTAAATACACATGTTATATTAAGTTATCCACGTCTTCATTATTGCTTAAATTGGATGTGTTAATCCAAGAGATTAATTAATACATAATTTCACTCATTTATTATTACACAGATGAATAACTATTATTTGGCATATAAAATACTTCTTAATTGATGTTATTATTCATAACTACAAGTAACTTTGTATGTACGAGTACATATTGTACTTAATCGTATTTTTATAGAATTTTGTAGCCTTGAAAAAGTTAAAATCAAATTTTACAAATATTAGAATTATCTAGGAACACATGAGTTAAAGTATTTCCTTATGTAAAAAAGTTGTTTTGAATTATTTGTCTAACAAATAATTATTATGCATTTAAAAACCATTCTGTTTTAAGTTTTATATATACATATGTTTAACTTTACACGAAAATACTTTTGGAACTTACTGTACCTGGTTAAAGACAAAGAATTGTATTTTTTTTTTAATTTATTTGCAGCTAATATAAATTCTCAATACTTATTGTAAAAGTAGATCGTGTAAAACAAAGCCAATTTTCAATTTACTTTAGCAAATAATTCTGGTTACATTGTTATTTGGTCTCTTAAAGCTTTAAATGGAACAAAACGGTTTATAACACTTGCACGAGTTTTTATTTCAAATAGGTACATTTTATAATAAACTCACTCACTACACACTGTAAGATTTCTCTACATATGTATGTACATAAGTATGTATGTATATATGTCTGTATTTATTTATATAATTTAAATGACTGTATATCACAATAAATGTGATTTTCATCAGTTTCTTAAAGAACGAATTAATTGAAATTATTATATAATGAGCCTTATTATGAGAGTCGGTTTCTTTTTACGACAACGACTGTTTAGTAATAGATTAAAGAAACAAATTTAATTTTATCTTTAATCTATTACGAAACAGTCGTTGTCGTAAAAAGAAAACGACTCTCATAATAAGGCTCATTATCTAGGAATTGTATATAATAGTGTACGTAGTTTTCTTTTCTGAAATAAAATGTTACACCTTTATTATGTACATTTTTATAATGTTTACCCCACATTTTAAAGATGTCGCATTTTGAATGATCAGAATAGAACATAAAATCACAACAGTGTAACACTTTTTTTTCATGTACAGCTGTTTTTGTTTTTTTTTTTTTTGTTAAAAAAGAAGAAGCAGATAGCTCCCTGGTAAGATCGCTTGAAATAAGACAATGAATATCTCTCAAAAAGACCAATGGCACCTTCCCGACTAATACGCAAATTCTTCTTAAACTATAAAAATTATATACTATATAAACATACATTACATAAATATATTAGAAGTAGGAGATATTTGACATATATAAACTTTAGAGTATTCATTAATTACGTTCTCTACAAAGCCTTTCACTCGCGGTTGTGGATTTCTTTCCATAATCATATCAAATATTTCATCATCATTAGATGATGAAGATGAATCCAACAAGTCATCCAAAATTTTTTCAGCACATAAAAAAGTAGTAATATTTTCCATTTTGTATATTTTTGTGTTTCTTAGCACAAATACACATTGATAAACAAAACAAATGTCAGCTGTTTTATCGTGCGATTCTCCCCCTCTAAAAATACAGAGTGTGAAAGGTGTAACATTTTTTAAATTTATATTTAGACATTTATAGCAGTGTTGACATTTTAAAACTATGTAAAGGGTCCGCCAAATCACTTTTTTTTTTTGAAAATGCTATAAAAAAACTACTGAATATTTTCTCAAATTTCTTTTTTTATTTAAAAGTACAATCCCTCCGGTTAATAATGGAAAATAATTTCATTCAAATGGCTGCCTCGGCTGGCCATGCAGTAGCCTACACGATCGGTCCAACTTTTAAGCACATTATCGATTGTGTGCAGCTGTATTTCACCAATGGCTTCACGAATATTGTCCTTTAAAGCGTCAATTGCCTCTGGCTTGTCAGCGTAACACTTATCTTTGACGGTACCCCACAAATAATAGTCCAACGGTGACAAATCGCAGCTCCGAGGTGGCCAAGCGACATCAGCTCTGCAGATGATAATGCGATCTTCAAAAACAGGGCGCAAAACATTGAGTGTAGCTTCGGCTGTGTGACACGTAGCGCCGTCCTGTTGAAAACAAATGTTGCCAATATCCTCCTCTTCAATTTTTGGGAACAAAAATTCGTTCAACATGGCCCGATAACGATCGTCATTGACTGTAACGGCCACTCCTTGCTCATTTTCGAAGAAAAAATGGTCCAATTAAGCCTCTGGACCAAAATCCGCACCAAACAGTTACTCGTTTTGGGTGCATCGGCTCTTCAATGTATGCGTGCGAGTTTTCTGTGCCCCAAATGCTACAATTTTGCTTGTTTACATACCCGCCAAGATCATCTGAAAAGATGATTTTTTTTTGGCAAAATCGGCATCTGCTGAAAGTCGATCGCAGGCCCACTTAGCGAAGCGAAAACGCATTGGATGGTCAGTTGGCTTCAACTCCTGAACCATATTCGTTCAGCGGAAGGATAAAACTAATTATCTGTCAAATCAGTCATGAGCTAAGTGTTACCATTCCCGAAATAAGCACTAGTTGAAAATAAAACGTTAGATGGCGGACCCGTTATATGCAATTATTATTTGACATATGTATACTCGTATTGTTTTAAACTGAAAGTTCTAAATTAATAAACATTTATTGGTCAATATATGATGATATATTTTTATAATTTGTGAAATCTTAACTACAACGCTAAACTAAACACTTATGGTTGAGTGAGTCCAATTTCTTATATATTTTGAATATTTTTAACCTAAATTTTAAGTATTTATTACACGAATTGAGTCTTAAAAAGCTCTGGTTATGAATGATCCATTGGTATAGAATAACTAAATGAATCGCTCAGGTGCACATACATACATAGTACATATGTATCTATAATGATGCAAACGTTTTTAGTAGCGGCGCTTACAAACAACAAAACAAAACATAGACTTATGATTTCCTTCTGTGATGACTTTAGTGTCATTAGAGTCTATTAGAATACAAGTACATACATACATACATGCATATCTCTCTCTATCTATAGAATCACTGCTTTGTTGTTGTCTTTATTTATACATACATATGTATATGTGTATATTTTTATTTATAAAACACATACATACATATGTTTCTATGTGTACTTGTACTTATAGAAATACCCAGATATGAATCCAGAGAATCTAAGAATAATCTGTAGTCTTCTATTCTAACTATATAAATGTCTGAACACAGAGATTGCATTGTCTGTATGTACATATAATTGTTGTAGTGATTTTTTTTTATGAAAATAGAGAGTTTTACTAATGTGAGTATGTATTTAATAATCTATAAACAGTAGCTGACATAAAAAACCGCATTGACTTTGTACTTTTTATTTTTTGTAAATGTTAAAGTCGTGCTTATTTATAAATTCAATAATTACGGAAATATGTCTGGTCAGTTGGCCTGAGAGCAGGATCGCAGAGTTGAACCAATATAAATTGAGTTTCCCCATATCTTACACAAATACTTAAATATTTAAAGACTAAAGGATCCGTTTCAAAGAGTAAAAGTGTTTATTAAAAAAAATGCTTAGTTATACTGGTTTCTCCTAAATATTTTTGTGCTCTGTGATTGCTGTAGTCATAAATGTCCACATTATCACATATGTATGTAATATGAGCCATCTCGTTTGTTTCAATTTACTAACTTATCATTTTAAAGTCCAACTTTTTATTAGTTTTTGAAGAAAATCCATCCGAAATCGAACAAAAAAGAAAGTATAGTCGGTAAAACCCCACCATATAATATCCTACACTGAGTATATGAGAAAAACTAGTTTTTAAGAAATGAGAGCTATGACTACTTATAAATCGATTGTTATTTATTGTGTTGAATTTCATTTGGATACCAAAATTTTTGAGATTTATAAGGCTATTAGCTACGACTAATTATGGACCGATCAGCGTAAAATTAGATCGAATAAGTCATGTATATGCGTCACATATTCAAGTTGAATTTTATTTGGATATTTAATAATTATATCAAATGGTTGACTATGACCACACAATCAATGTGGTTGAAAACTACATAGCAAAGCGTTGGATTTTTAATACCCGACACTGTGTATAACCATAAATATATGTAGGTATGTATGTACACAATACATATGTATGTATACAATATATGTACATGTTAGTATGTGTACAGATCATAATTGTAGAATACTAGTGTTACCAGGTGTAACAAAAAACTAGTATATTTAAATATTAGAGATGCCACACATCATACACATAGTCACCCAAGTTCCACTGTATAATCCTATTATAATACGAAAATATATGTAAGAAATATATGCCCTTTAAATGGATTTTTGTAAGTGAACCTTCGTCTCGGAATTTGACATTTTGATTTCCGCATACTTACATACTCGTATGTACATATAAGAAACTTATCAGGATTTAGTTTAGTCAAATTATTATTTCCTGAGTTATCTTCAATTGTTTTTAATTGCCATTATAATTCAAGGTTAATTTGAGACTATCATGTATTTGATCGTTACAAATATCAGCAGAAACGCATAATACATTTCCAATATTTCCAACATTTTAAATTCTTCTTGCAAGCTTGATTGTAAATTATATCCTGCAAAAATATTAAATAAAATTAAAGAAATCTAAAAACCGTAAATCAATTGGCAATATTCAATATTCCAATTTAAAATGCAAAAATTGTATAATAAACCTTTAACAGTGTTATCCTACATGGATTCAAAATGAGGTATTTGTTCCGTATCAAAATAATATTAAATTTCAGAGTACTTTTTTCACACACATCATACTAAAATGTATATGGGCAACTTTAAAAATTTACGGCACTTAGAATTTTTTTTTGTCTGACATCAATGTCGATTTGCGTGTGTATAAACCGATATTTGAGCATGTGAAATCCGTAGGCGTTAATCATTTTTAAAAGTTAAAAATTAAAAAAAAATATAAAAATTACAGTTTTTGAGGTTAGAGACATTTTTTTTCCTCCATAAAATTTTAAATCTTTAAAATTTTTTCGTGCATTTTCAATTTTAGTATCAAGCTCAGTAAAGTCTTCTATTCGATGTACGTTTCAGCGCTTTAGTTGTCACAAAGGGAAATGTGTTTGGGAAAAACTGCCGCTACACGCGCCCGCGTTGAAAAAAATTGTTTTGCACTTTATCAGTTTAGTCCGTCGCGAAGAATGTATTTAGATACCTAAACATGTTCCCATGCCATGTTTTGATATAAAAAAAGCTTAAAAAAATGTTTTTTTTTGCAAAAATTTTCAAAAGTTCATAAAATTTTTGCGTTTAAAAATTTTAAAATACGTTGTCGCCCCGGAGGTACCAAATCAGATTGCCAGACGCAAAAAAAATACATTTTTACAAAATTTACGCTAATTTCTTTTAAGTTTGTTATCTCCGTGATACGTTATTGGTGCGCTGACACCAACTTGATATACCTCAAACTTTATAAAATTACGCAGTTTTTTTTAATTCTGCGCTTAAAACTCATTTTATTAAACGGCGCAAAAACCCTATATATAATCTTCAAAAAGTTAAAAATTCGGAATATTTTCGTTTCACTTGTAAACCACATGCAACTTTTCACCCAGCAGCAATATATTTTGTATTGGTTTGAATCTGAAAGCTAAAAACTATTACAAAAAAAAACGGAATTGATGAAAAAACTCTTGCAAGTTTCAAGTCGTTTTTTTAATTTTTCGAATTTTAGATGACCACCAATTTTTAAGGTGAAGACTTTTCAACTTAAAACTTTGCACGTCATATCCTTCAAGTATAGCCATCCAAACCCTGTGCAACGTTTTTTTTTCAATTCATAAAACTTAACGGAATAAGAGACACAGTATGTCGGTTTCTGCAGGTGCTCAAACAATTTTGAAATACCCCATATACCTATGTACTCGTATATGTATGTATAGGCCTAATATAAATAATATACTCGTATCAAACAGAAAATCACTCTGAGAGCCTAATTTTATTTTTACATAAAATACTGCAAATTGTTTGAAAGCATCCTACATATAAGGCTCTATGGAGGTGTTATCAAAAATCCAGCAGTTTTTTTTTATATTTTATGAAATTTTAAAAGCCACGAAACTTAAAAATAAATTTTCAATGATAGAAGTCCAACAATGGCAGCACTGTAATATTATACCAAAGAACCAACCTACAGGCTAAGCGATATTAAAACTTCTTTTTGTTTTTTTTCGTTCGTTATTGTCGCTTTTTCTGTGAAATAATTTTCTTGTTGATTTTTTTATTGCAGTTTTGAACTTGTTTTCTTCTTTTACTTGTTCTACTTGTTACTTTTTTCATTCTTATGCATAGTTTTTCTCCTTTTGTATTTGTTGTGTTAGTTGATGTAGTTTTTGTTATGTTTGTGCCAAGCCAACACTTACTTGTTTGTAAGTTAAGCTTTTTTACAGCAGCACTTGTTCTTTTAGTTGTTTTGTATTCTTTTCCAAACTTACTTTTTTACTATTAACCACATACTCGTACATACAAATAAACATACACACATATGTACATACCCTGCCAACATTTTCTATTGCGGAAGTGACTCAGAAGTGACGCTAAGAAGTTGAAACTCATCTTCTGCGATACCATTTTCTCATCGTAGAAGCGTCTTCCGTATTGAGAAGTTGTACCCCCCGGAAGTGACTTCTTGAAGTCACTTTAGCGTAACTTCAAGAAGTCGCCTCTCTTTTGTTTTTGATTTTTTTTTTGCCTTTACAGATAATACACTCATATTGACTATGGGTCCCATAGTATGGGATAACAAATATGTAAAAACTACAACAATAACAAAATAAAACCACACTTTACCACTGAACGACCACAGCAAATGACAAAATAAAACTAATTTCGATGATGTCGAAAACTTCTTTTTTGCATTTTTTTCATTTCTTTTATAACGGGACATGTCATTTTCGGCTGGTGTTGTAAACAACAAACAATCTTCCAAACGTCGTCTGGATGATTAAAAGACAACTGCAATGTAAATTGTTATTGTTATCTTCCAATTAACGTCTGGAAGTGAGTAAGACGTAACGCCTTTGACGATGGACGATTAAAGAATCTTCCAATTGCTGGCAGGGTATGTACATATGTATGCATACATATTTGCTTTATTTTTTTATTTAAAAATACACTTGTGCTGATATAAATAATTCATTAAACACGATTTTGGCAAACCATTGGCCACAAGTTCACACTAATGAGAAATTGAACGAAATGAAATATTCAAATGTGGATTTCTGCTCAATTTAAGGCAAACACCTACATATGTACAAAATATTCTGAAAGAAATGTTATTGATGAGTATTTTAAGATAATATTATTTTGCTAGAGAATATATATGCTCGATATTATTGAACAGGCTTGCTAAATAAAAAATTCAATAAGGAAATTTGTATTAAAAAATAACTCAATTAATTAATGCTCGTATATAATCATTTATATGTATATGTATGTACATATGTATGTTTATATAACTTCACTTGATATCAAGGAATGTATTCTACGTATCATAAATTTATTTTTTAGAATGTAAAACTCTGTCATAATCGCATTAATGAAATTACAAACCTTTTTTTTTTTTTTTTTTTGTTATATTTTGAGAACAGCTGTGATAATAAAAATTTTAGAATTCTGGCCTGGAATGGTTTCTGAAGAGCAGATGTGTATTAGAAACTTTTTTCAGGAATTTCAACTTCTGAAGTTTTGGGACTAAAGCTATATTTACACGATTGAAATTTTCTTCAAAATGCTTCAAACTCGCGTAAAAGGCAAAAATTAATAACTATTATACATAATTTTTGAAGAATTTTTGCTGTTTACACGAGTTTAAAACATTTTGAAGAGCGATTTTGAAGAAAATTTCAATCGTGTAAATCTAGCTTAACTAATGTGTTTTTTCATACAAAATCGTAAAACAAATCCTGTCTGTGCTTCTGAATGAAATTTACAATATCGAAAAACAATTAATATTTGACATTGAAAACGAAAACAAAATTATTTCAAAAAACTTTAGTAAGAAATTTTATTATTTATAGTTGAAAATTGTTTTTAAATGTTGTTTGGAAACCCGCCTCAAACTTACAAACAGTCACACAATTTTCCGTAGCGTATTACTTCCTAGTTGTTTTGTTTCAAATAAAACGCCTTTAATTGTGAGTCTTTCTTTTAATTAATGACAACTTTTATGTATGAATGTCGGTATATTTTTTTAAAACATTTAGTTTTTGTTGTTTTTTTTAACTTAACATTCACTAAAAGAACATTTTCAAAAGTATAAAAAGAAACAATAAAAACATATATAATTACTAGGTAATGTTGCCAATAGAACATTAGAAAATGTGAAATTAATTACTAAATATTTATACCCTACACCATCTTAGTGGGAAGGGTAAATTGGCTTTGTGCTAATGTTTGTAACGCCCATAAATATTGAGTCGATTTAACGATGTCTGTCCGTCCGTCTGGCTGGCTGGTGTAGAGTACAGGACGAAATTTTGAAGATATGTATTTTTTTAAATTTGGTATGTTAATATTTTTTTCGGCCCAAGGACGGTTGGGATGGAAATTTGTTGAAATCGGTTCATTATTTCACTTAGCCCCCCTACAAATGTCCTCCCGAAATATGAGTATAATTTATGTACATATCCAAACAAATTTCGCCACAAATAAGTTGTATGGGAAGCCTAATCACATTTACAAATTTTGTGTAGATCGGTCCATAATCCACCATAGCTCCCATATAAGGTTCACATTAAAAAATCGCTTTAACGAGCATTAATCGCTCAAAAACGTTGATATCCAAATAAACTTCAACACAAATAAGTTTCACATATACTGATATCATGACACCTTACTTTATATCAGACCCTCTTCGAAAATCACTTTAACATCTACAAATCCTTTTTAAGTGTTTATATCGAGGTAAATTTTAACACAAAGAATATTTATATAGAATATATAGAAATGATGTCACTATATTTTTGGCTGATCGGTGATTACATATATGGAGGCCATATATGTATGAAAATCTGTTTTTACACTTATACTAACTGTAGGGTATTATATGGTCGGGCTTGACCGACTATACTTTGTTACTTGTTTTCCGTTAAAACTAAAAAATGTTAATGCTTTAAGTATTTTATTGAAAATGTCAAAAGAATTTTCTAAAACTAAATTTTTGCAAAGAGTAAGTAACCTGTACAAAATTACGTTTCTTATCAGCATTTTTTAATTACTCCAATTTTTTCCTTACATCCCTACAAATCAAACAAAAGTAAAATACTTCTCCCTGTTACAGCACTAAAAATCTTGATACAAATTCTACGAAATGAGAATTTTCTGTTCGTTTGTTAACACTTTTTCTTGGTCTATTGCAGTTATTTTAAAATTTAAATCATTAGAATGTAGTTTTTGTATTTTTTTTTGTCGCAACTAAGTTTTCTCTTTAACGTTTTTCAGTCAGAACAAAATAAAAAAAAAAAAATTCTATTACATGATTAAATATTTTAGAAATACATACGTATTTCATTTGCTTATGTTCAGATATTCAAAAGAGTGATTTCATATCAAAATTATATTTAATATACTTATATTTAGATTGCAAATTCGATAATCCATTCGCATATACAAAAAATAAAAGTGATTAATTTGGTTGAACTAAATCTATAAATGCACTTTTTGTGAATAAAATATACAACTACAAAATATATAGAAATTTATTGCTTCAAAACTAATTTAGGGAGATCAAAATATAAACGATTATTGCAGATCTAAATTTCAAAGTAGCTGTAATTGCTGTTGATGAACCTTCAATTTGTTTGTACATAGACAATGTCTACATCATAATTTTTTTTTTTTTTTGCTTATATCTCAGCTTTCTATGAACGGTTTTTGTGGTTTTTCAATACCAAAATTATTAGGAATATATACTTACATATGATATATTAATACCATATTTGTAATTATTAATACAATACATCAGTATTTGCGAAATATCAAGGGAAAACGTAATTCAACGCATTTTTTTTATCATATGATAACTCAGGTTTAAACGTTAATCGTTAATTTATATATTCAGCCTTATTATTATCGTAATAGATTAAAGAAACAAATTTAATTTTATCTTTAATCTATTACGAAGGAGTCGTTGTCGTAAAAAGAAAACGACACTCATAATAAGGCTGATTATTATTATCGCAACATTGTATTTTAATAACAAACTTTCTTCTTACGTGGGTGATCTGTTTTTAGTCTCAATGATTCCAATCAGTGTTGCCAGAAGCTGATAATAAGAAGCTAAATAGGCTTTTAAAAAAAGTCAGAAAAATTCAAATCCCTTTAAAACGGACTAAAAATTTTTAATTATAATTTTCTGGTTCTTCGAGTTAAAAGTAAAAGTAACAAAGTAATAAAATTAAAAAAAAAGTACTTCAAGCATAAAACATGTAAATGTTTTTTTTTATTTATTTATTTATTGTATCTTCATTAAAAAAGAACTAACAATAAGTTTTTCAAATCTTATATTTAAAAAAAATTATCAATTATTATTCCAGCCTGCGCCAGAAAATTGTCTGACCATTATATATTTTATTTATTAAGTTGGCATTCTTTCTTCTTGTCTTTGGCTCAGATCCGCTGTATCCCTTCTTCTTAGTCGAATATAGCCACTATTATTTAATATGTTGCGGACTAATGGGTTTGGGTGTACTTCAAGCTTTTTTAAGTGTTTTTCTGCATTTTTTTGGATCTCAGTTTTTACCAAAAGTATGTTTAGGTCTTTATGGATATTCGAATTTTTTATATACCTACCTATATGTCTACATTTGAAGCTGAGGCTGTTCCCCATAGTTGTATTCTATAACACCATATAGGTTTTATGATTGAGTTGTAAAGCAAGAGTTTGCAATCTAAACTTAGCTTAGAGTTTCTGCCAATGAGCCAATTAATTTGGGTCAATTTTAATGTAAGGCGACGATCGAGAAGTATACCAAGGTATTTAACTTCGGATTGTTGTGTTATTGCTTGAAGATCACGATTCTCTAGGCAATGTAAAAGTTATGTGTGTGCATTTCTGCTCATTAACTTTTATTCTGCTTCCTTATCCTTTAACCAGTTTTCTAATTCAGATATATGATATTGTAGGATTTTCATAGAATAGCAGCAAATGTAGATGTGTAAGTACGATTGTTTGTTGCCATATCAGATGTGTATATCAAGTATAAGAAGGAACCCAGGATGCTTCCTTAAGGTACTGCTGCTTCAATTGGTTCTACAGAGCTTAACAAATCGCCTTCTTCAGGCTTAAATGTTTGACCAGTTAAGTAGCTTTCCAATAGCTTATGTGTGTTTACAGGTAAATTTAGTTTCAACTTGTATATTAGACCATCATGCCACACTTTATCAAAAGCTTGAAAAATATCAATAAAAACAGCGGAACAATATTTTTTTTATTCAGTAAGTAGGTTTTCCGCTCGAAATCACATTCAATCCCATTTTAGAAATTCTATTAAATAAAACACGACCTTTTGGAGTAATCAGTCTTGATCCCCAGAATGTGTGCTTAGCGTTATATCGCAAGCTGTCAGAAAACAGGGGCCTAGTGATTTAAAAAAATTGTGAAATTGACTTTTCGTTATTTGAAATCTAGATCACGCACTCATTAAGTAGTGTTTAATTCGAGTTTTTATTAAAATTGCTGTGCCTCCACATGCTCTGCCTCTGGGGTCCTTAGTATCATACATGATATAACCATTTATGCGAAATAAACTTGTGTTTCTGAAATCAGCATCACATCGATTTGGTGATTTTTTTATTCAAGCTCGTTCTTATGTTAGCGAATGCCGTTCGCGTTCCAGAAACATATTTTCAAACAGTTCATGACCTATTAAGTACAGCTTGCAATAGCATGGATTGCATTTTAAGCATTTTCTGCGCCATGTTACTCATAGAATTATTAACCGATTGATCAAGTAGCCTCTAGCCGGCTAGAGTTAAAAGATGAGGTTTAATTGTTTGGCTCCATGTTGACATTGTGTAACGGGTTCTGAGCATTTTGGTTGCTTTTTAGTACATTAGCGTAGGATATACATATTTTTGTTCTGGGCAAGTTACGTTCCGAATGTTCGGTACTTGCATCGTGGGTATTTTTTTTTTACTAATTGTTAGAGAGCTCTTTACAATAGAATATACTGGGCAACCTCTATAGTTAGCAGTATGATTTCTTCCACAATTACTACATTTTTTTATGTTCGAATCATTTCTGGGTTTATCACACTAAGATGAATAATGCAGTTCACCACATGCAACTCAAACTGGTGGCAACTTACACTATGATCTAGTATGACCATATTCTTGGCATTTTACACATCGGACGGGGCCAAATCGTTTGTATGGTTCTTCTACCGTTATTTTTCGGTGCAGTAAATATCTCAGATCATAAATTGGGTGTGTTTCACCTTTTTTTAGTTTAACATCACCAGGATCCAATTCTACTCGAAAAAGTGGTTGTGGGATTTTTTCACGATTTTTAATATTTATCACGTTCTTTATCTTAAAGCCTTTAGTTTCTACGCAGGAGTCGATACCCTTAATAACAACTTGAAGTCCTTTATTGCTCTTTAGCTGATAGTTATAGAAACTTTTTTTACGGGATTCAAAATCAGTTACAATTTTGCGATAATCATTTTCATGATTAACCTGAATTTTGGTTTCATTAACATTACTTCTCTTGAAAAGGACCACAAAAAATTAACTTTCGCCAATTAACGAAATTAAATCATTTACTAGTTTGCTAAAGTTCTGTTCTCTCAAATATATTGGTGGGGGTCTAACTGATTTTGTTATTGGTGTGTCACTTATTTCGTTATCCAATATAGCAAAACCATTTTCAAAGTTCGGCCTATCATTACCATTATCCTTCGCTACTTTCGGACTAGAAGCCACTTTGGAGGAGTTGGGGCTTAGTTCTCTTTTCAATACAGCAATATATCTGTCAATTCCCATTTATACTTGGGATTTTTGGGTAATATCTTCCATAATAAAGTATTTAATATACATACATTTATAAAATAATTAACAATTGCGGAGTAAAATTAAACACGTCCTTAAAAACCCGATTTCATGTAAAAGTGATTCTAATTTTATTAACGCATACATAGAGATAAATAAGTATTTTGTTAGAAAAAATACATACATATATATTTATATGCGCATATGTATAAAAATAAAATATATGAATATATCAAAGTTTATATTTTCATCGTTTGGGTCTTATTTAATTTTCTAATATCTATAACGTACTGACCTTAAATTTTAGATCGACCTGATGACGATATAGTTATGCTTAGGAGTATATAGAAACAATATACTTTTTTTGAATTTTTTAAAGGATTTAAATTGAAAATTTTGATGTTGGCAAAAAAAAATTTATTGTTTTTCAATTGATTCCAATGTGTTAAAATTCAAGTTGACAGGATCAATGTTCAAAGCAAAATGGTTCTGTTGGTTGTTCTAGACATGGTTTACTATTTTAACAATCGAACGATGACAGATTAATGAGAGCATACACAATTGTACGTATAATATTGTTTAACTTAAATTAAAAAATAGCCTTTAAAAAGCTGTTTTGAAAACGAAACAAAGGCTAAAAGAAGTCAGAAGCTAAAACATAAACGGCAAATAAAAAGGCTAAATCTAGCCTCAAAAAAACTTAACTGGCAACACTGACCCCAATGTAGAAAGAAAGTAGACTAGCGCACAAACAAAACCACAGCTGAATTTTAAAATTTTTTTTCTAAAATTTTGTATATTTATCGGTTTTTTTTATTATGAAAGAAAATAAAATAAAAATTTCATTAAATGATCAGTAATCGCAAGCCGTTTTAAGGTTTTTTGCTGGCATCTATTTTATCACGCATTTTATTTCCGTGTATCAACTATTCGTGGGATATTCGATAATGGGTGGTGTTAGCCTTAAATAATTTATTTGTGCAGAATTTTGTCTCGCAAGATATTTATGCATGTTAAAGTGATTTCCGGGATTCAACTCACACCATTTATGGCATTTGAATTTATTTTATGATTTTATTTTTTACCATGCAGTTTCTTTTTACAGGAAATTAAAATTAATTTTAATTGAAAACAAAAAAGAGAAAACTTAATGGAAATGTTTTGTTAAATTTTGTTGTTAGTAACCATGCGGTTACCAAAATTTAATTTAAAACAATAATTACAGACCTGAAAACTGTAACCATCTACCAAATCTCTGGATCAATATGATGGTAGTGTATGTGTGAGTTTAAAAAGAGGAAAATTCATATTTATTGTATACGAGTATGTTGTACATATTTTGAAAATATTCTTAACAATATTTTCCCACAATTATCCAATACAATGTATTTAGCACAATGGTAGATGCCACTATAATGTTGCTGTTGTATACACACATACATATATATATATAATTTTTTTTACTGTTGTGATTATTCTTTTTTCTGGAAACTGTTTGTACATACATACTTACATATTTTAGAAAGTAGCCACTATACTATACATACATACATCCAATAAACCTATAATATGTATGTATGTGCTAGTATGGTTGTATTTATTTATTTTGTTGTTGTTGTTTTTTTGTTTCTTTTTTCATTGATCCATCTTAACAATATATCAACACATTTTACGCTTAAATTGAAAGTCAATAGAATATTTCTTATGTTGAATTTTTGCTATTTTCTTTACATTTTTACTTAAATTTATCGATATATCATGCTTCTTGGATTATTATAAATAGTTGTGTGTACGAGTATGTATGTTTGCCTTATGTTCGTGTTGAAATTTTATTTTTCACACAAAATAAAAGCCAGTGATGTTGATAAGATCATTAAATCAAGAAACATTTTGCTAAAGACCGAAATGGTACTTCCACCAAATATTTTGTGTTTAGAAACAATTGTTTAGTACTTATCGAAATTTAGCCACCTCTTTAATTGCAATGTAATTGTTGATGTAATCACACATACTACTTAGAGGATTTGTAATTATTGTGCGTAGACACAATAATGTGTCTGTCACATCGCATACCTACTGCCAGATCTGTCAGGACTTCAGACCTGTAATACTGTAGGAACTGGGGCCAAATTACCGCATTCGATATCGAGTAAAATTGATCGTAATTTTCTTATTTGAGGTTATGGCATTCGATATCGAGCAAGAAATTTAGTACATTTTATCATAATTTCGATATCGAAATCATTTTTCGATACGATAGCTAATTCGATCACGAATGCAGTAATTTGGCCCCTGTTTAGGGGTTACATTACCGGTAAACGGTTAACCGGTTTTCCGGTTTTACCGGTCGTATTGATTACCGAATTTACCGGAGAAAAATACCGGCAATTTCGGTAATTGTTGATAAATATTTCATTCCAATTGAAGTTAAATTTATATATAAAATGTTATATTTTAAGAAATAAATTTTTTTTATTATTAGGTTAAAATTAAATCACATTTAGTTAATCGTCATTAAATTATAAATTTTCAGGCATAAATAATATATTACTTTATTTTGTTCAAAGAACGAAACGTTATATAATCGTTATATAATAAAGATTTAATAATAATAATATAATGTTTAAATCTTCTTATATATTTTTTGTTATAAAGTAATAATAAATGTCCAGCTCTGTTGCTCAGTTGTCGCTCTTAAGTACTACGGTTATTCTGATTTAAGCCATTACTAAATTACACAAGTCTGAAATAAAATATGGGTATTCCCCTTGTTGTCGAGTGCCGAGTATACACACTTCATCTAGTGGTTGTAATTCTAGTTTGCAGTTACCAGCTACATATATGACATAGATACTTTTAAATTGTAATTTTAATTGAAAGTAAAGGTTTGTTTTAAATTGTTTGATTTGATACAGAAGCATTTAAGCTGCATTCAATTATTTTTTCAGTTATTGTTACAGTTATATTTATATAGTAAGTATTTAGTGTACTAAATAGTTATTATATTTTATTTATAAAAAATGTTTCCCATTTAAGTTATGAATACTGAAAAAACAAAGAAGACGGTATGGGACTACTATAGACGAAATGGAAAAGATACGGCCACATGCAACAACTGCAATAAGATATTAAAAACAGCAGGAGGTTCAACTAGTGGTTTACATTCCCACCTTAAAAGTCAGCATCAAATAAATGTTTTAAAACGGATGAAACAAGATCCTTCCACTTCTTCCACATCTGTTGAATCTTCTCATCAAAGAGAGAATTTTTCAAGTGTGTGTTCATCTAATAATACCCTACAACATTACTTCAAAAGGACAGTTGATGACTCCTTTTCTGCAGTAATTGCCAGAATGGTTGCAAGAGACGGATTGGCATTTACAAAATTTTCCACGTCTTTCGACTTAAGAAGTCTTTTAACCGCTAAAGGCTATGTGGTGCCGAAATCTGCAATGTCAATAAAAAAGATGTTCATGGAGTACGGATCTAAAATTCGGAATGAAATCCGTGCAAATGTTTCAGATAAAATAAAGAAAGGTGCTAAATTTAGCCTTACATTTGATGAGTGGACATCGCTTAAAAATCGAAGGTATATGAACATAAATGTTCATACGGCCGGAAACATGTTTTGGAACCTAGGTCTTACAAGGGCACGTGGGTGCATGAATGCTGATAAATGTATACAGCTAGTTGAAACTAAATTGGAAGAATTCGGGCTAAATTTAAAGAATATAGTTTCTATAACCACAGACGGTGCGGCTGTGATGAAAAAGTTGGGTTCAACGTTAGACACACATCATCAGCTATGTTTAGCACATGGAATACAGCTAGCTGTTATAGAAGTTTTATATAAAACTAACAGAATGCATTTACAAGCTAGTAATGAGTATGAGGATGCAGATGATGATACGGATGCCGATGAAGATGACCTGACTGACGGGTTCAGCTTAGAAGTTCACTCGGAGATTCAAACTGATGTTTCATACGAATCAATTGTACCAATTTTAACTAAAATTCGACGTACAGTAAAACTCTTTCGACGCTCACCCACAAAAAATGAAGTTCTACAAAGGCACGTCAAAAATGATTTTGGAAAAGAAATCCCTTTGATTTTGGATACTAAAACTAGATGGAACAGCTTACTGGCTATGGTGGAACGGTTCAATCAATTAAAATCGTGTACCAGAAAGAGTCTGATTGACTTAAATATTGAAATTTCGTTTTCAGAAGATGAAATTAACTTAATTAGCATGATAATAAATGCACTGCTTCCTGTAAAATTGGCTGTAGAAGCTTTGGGTGCAGCTGACTGCACATTGCTGACAAGCGATGCCACTCTAAAGTTCATGCTTGATGAATTATCTGCACAAAATAATGCTCTCAGTCGGGAATTAAAATGTCAATTAATTTTACGCATCCAAGAGCGACGCACAAGTTATTCGGACGTTATGCAGTTCTTACATAATCCGATAGAATTTAGAAATATTCATCTAGAGGATAATTATAATTTATTTAAACTACATAAACTTTCATTGATACAAACTATTGTGACGCTTATAGAACGATTGAACATGAGAAATGAATGTAACTCGACAAATGATTCAAACGAGTCTTCTGATGATGTAGAAGAAATCCCTGAATCAACCCAGTTAACAATGAAAGACAGGCTACAATTGGCCATTAAAAATCAAAATAAAATAAAATTGAATAAAATTTCCAACGTAACCAATACCACGATTTTAACAAAAGTAATAAAAAAAGAAATCGCACTCCTTGAAGAAGAACAAAAGCGTGGAAAGTATCTGACGATAGCGTTCAACCACCTCTTGACAGTAAAGCCGACGAGTGTGGAATCAGAAAGAGCTTTTTCTGCAGCAGGGTTAATTTGCACAAAAATTAGAAACAGCCTTAATGACAATACAATTGACACCATTTGCCTATTGCGAGCATATTTTAATACACACGCAGATCTATTCAAAAATTAAAATTTTCTCTTAATATATTTTAACATTCTTATTTTGTTTTATTAATGAATTACATTTATTTTAAATAACTTTGTTGAACAATGCATTAAACGTTTTATTACTTTAATATATAACAATATATATTTCTCTTTACATAATTTTAAGCATTTATTTTACTCGTTACTGATAAACTTAAAATTAAACAGAATTACCGGTAAATTACCGATAAACCGGTTTTTAAATAAAAAATTTACCGTTTACCGGTAAAAGCAAATTCCGGTAATTTTATATGCCCTACCCCTGTTTAACGTAACTGAAACTTATTTTTTAAAGTTTATTTGTGGCATAATTTTTGGTTTAACATAATGAAATTAATATGCATGCGGTCGAATATTTGGATAATGGAAAAATGGAGGTAAAATATGAAAATAGTTCAGATATTAGTAATACTAATGTAAACCTTGCAATCAAACAACAGATAGCATTTTTTAAAGAATTCGGTGAATATTTATAATTGAGTTGGGAGCCTTATTGAAAACAGTCGATTATTTCACCTATTCCCCATGTAAACGTCATCCCGAAAAAGGATCATACATGTGTGAATTATATAGTCAATCCAAATAAACCACCTTGTCTTATAACTGTATGAATTCTCAAAAATCTTTTATACAAATGCATATTGTGAGTTAAGTTCTGTATACAAATATTGGAGTACATATAAAATTATACAGAATTAGGGTTCATATATTAGGAAATTATATCTGCAGATTTTATAATTGAAATTATTGATATCGAAAACAAATTAAACAACAATAAGTTTCATGTACACAAAAATCATGTTACGAAATTCTCTGCATGGATCATAGATACAACAATCTCTACTAGTTAGAACTACTGCATGAATTTAATTTATCGAATTCAAAAAAAAAAACTTTTTAATTTCGACAGTGGACCAATTTGTTTAAATATATTTTTTTTAATCCTACTTTGATTCAAATCCTTCAAGCAAAACATTTTTTTTACAAATTCTGGTTATTATGAAGTGTATAACCCCCCTTATTCAAAAACGATTATTAAATTTAACAAACGTTTATTAAGCATATTTTAAATTGCAAATCTGTCTTAATAAACCTAAGACACTTTGACTTCATATTTATTTGCAATTTAAATGTTAAAACTGCTCTAAAAATCGACTTAGGTTCAAATTTTAGTTTATAGAACCTTCAAAAAATATTTGAATTCAGTAAATTTCACAACCTAAAAGTTGGTACATATTTCAGACTTAAAGTACTAAAGCGCACAAATTTAAAACGAAAAGAAAACCCATACAACATAAACAAACAAATACACCAAATAGTGTATAGTTTTAAAGTAGCTTGAGATACAAACAAACAACACAAAAAATAAATGTATGTAGAACCAAAACCATATTGCAGTCAGTTGTAAAATGTTAAAAGTCTTTTAGAATTTGTGTTAATGCATGTGTGTGTGTATGTTTATATG
Source organism: Bellardia bayeri (assembly GCA_950370525.1). Taxonomy (NCBI): domain Eukaryota; kingdom Metazoa; phylum Arthropoda; class Insecta; order Diptera; family Calliphoridae; genus Bellardia; species Bellardia bayeri. The sequence continues at coordinate 39,763,723 of OX493268.1, read as the reverse complement.
TATGTATGTATGTGTATGTACGTATGATTGTGTGTTGATCGTTAATACGTAAGTTTTGGATTCTGGATTCTACATACTATGTACATATATTTATTGTGTGTATGCGAATTTATTTATTTTTTTTTGTTGGTTGCATGGTTGCTCTTGCTTGGTGCAAGTGCAACTTACAATACGACAACATGGGACCAGCAACAGAAGCAACAACAATAACAAAGGCAAGGCAACAACAGTTGCTGAGGCAACAACATGTGCTCTGCAATACCACCACCACCACCAGCAGCAGCAGCAGTACCACTATGTTGTTTATTTAATAAATTCAATTTAAACATTGACCCAATAATGCAAAAAAGGCTTTACTTCTTTCTGTTTGTATTGGTTTATGAAAGTACCAATCTGTATTTTAGTGTTCACGAGTCCGTGTGTCTGTCTGTCTGTCTGTCGGTTTGTATGAAAAAGTATTTGTTTGCAAGAATGTTTGTGTTTTATATTAAACAATGTTTTCAATACAATAAGAAAAGAGAAAAAAAGGAGCGAAAAGCCAAAATGAAAAAAGACAAGTGGGAATATATTCCAATGTTATTTTTTTCATCATGTTTATATTTTATTATTTTTTTTTGTTTGTTTTGTAAGTTTTTCTTTAAAAAGTATGTCAGTAAATGTTTATTTTATTAAATCAAAAAGATAAAGAGAGGATTTGAAATGGTCCCACAAAGGAAGATGATATTAACCTCTATATTTTATGTTGGTTAAAGATAAAATACAAAAGATAGTCAAACAAGAACATACGAAATAATATTTGTATGTATCTACATACTGTCCTTTAAATTCAAAGTATAATTTACACACACACACAATAGATAAATTATATCGAATATATGTACCTATTATACATAGTTCAAACATACATAGTCATACATACATACATACATATGGATCTTTTAATAAAAAATTCCAAAATAATTTCATATGTTATTTGCAAATTTATTAGAAACTTTTAGTTGTTTAACTGACTCTTTACTGGTAAATGCTTCATGAAAATGTTTTTTTTGTTTGTTTGTTTTTGTATTAAAATATTCTTTGTTCATACCAGTGTGAAGTTCCACACAATTGCGTGTAAGTGTGTGTATGTATGAATGTACTATGTATTAATATATATATTAATAGACGTATGTAGATACATATGTAATTACAAACATACGAACAAAGAAACATTCACAGACGTCCGCATACATACACAATTTGATGTTTGTTGCACTTACTTAATTTGCACAAAATTAACTGTTTGTGCTGTACATATGTATGGAAGAGTATTAAAACAAATAATATTGCATTGTATTTCCCAAGATTTGCTAACGTTGTTGCTCTACGGCTGGATTTCATAAAAACAATAAGAAAATTAAAGAAGAAAATTGCAAAATTCTTTTTGTTGTGGTATTTTTGTTTTTAATCAATTCAAACAGCAATTTTCACACTAAACAATGTAGGCATGAACTCTTGAATAGTTTGTGATGAATAATAATAAAAATAAATTTATTTAATTTCAAGTCATTGAAGTTTAATAGTTTTCTTGATTCTTCAGCTTAAAAAATACTGAAACATTTAAAGTGAAGCTTAGGTGTGTATATATAAGGGAGGCCAAACGGGACTGGTTTTTCAAATCCCGGGACTTGGGATTTGCTTTCGCCAAATTACTTTTTGACATCTCTTTGAGCATAAATAAAATTGCAACATCATCAGAGATTCATATCACTGCAACAAAGGGTTTAATCTCTTACTTAAGCCGGATTTAAAATGACAACTATTTGTTTAAGTAAAACAAATTCTTCACCTGTTGAGCTTTTACATCAATTAGAGCTTTTTATACAGGAATTTTAAAATTCCAAAAACCGTAGGCACATCAAATAGTGCGTTCGAGTTTGGCAATTCAAAATTAATTTTAAATCTATCATCTTTTTTCTTTGACATACTTTTGTAAAATTTAAATTTTTGTTGGTGAGTTTGTAAAAGAATTCTATACTTGCAATGCAAATACTAGGGATTTATTAATACCGAAAAGTCCTGGGATTTGAGATTTGAAATGAGCGGCATTTTCGGGATTGGCGTCCCTGGTGTAAGTGCACTGGTACAATGTTAAAAGCATTCAAAGTCTATTGGACATGAAAAATGAATATGTACGAATATGCTGGTATAAACAGGTAAGAACGTATAGTCGGTCAAGGTTGACCATATAATACCCTACACCCAGTATATGTGTAAAAGTAGTTTATCAGAAATGGGCTCTATATGGGAGCTATGATCTATTATGGACCGATCATCTAAAAGTATAGTGGAATGACTTCTATGCATATAAATATTCTTTGTGTTGAATTTTATCTCGATATAAACACTATTAAAAGATTTATACATGTTAAAGTGATTTTCGAAGAGAATATTATATGAGAGCTTTGAATAATTATGGACTAGCCGTTATAAAATTAGGTGCCATGATATCAGTAGATGTGAAACTTATTTGTGTTGAATTTTATTTGGATATCATCATTTTTGAGCGATAAGGTGATATTCAGCAGTGGCCCTTATATGGCAGGTAATGTCAATTGTGGGCCGGTGTACTCAAAATTTGTAGATATGACTAGGCTTCATATACAACTTATTTGTAATGAAATTTGTTTCGATATGTGCATAAATCATACATTTGTGACCGATTAACTCCTATTTTAGCCGAAAAATATCAAGTAACAAACTTTTATAAAAAAAGAAACCATTAACCTGCGTCGACTCAGGAAATGATTTTGAATCGATCTATATATTTCAAGGTGGGTTTTGGGCTAATATTTATTAGCGTTACAAACAGCATAGCACAAATCATATATACCCTTCACACTATGGTGGTGTAGGGTATAAAAACAATGTACATTTTAAGAATATTTTATATAAAATTATTAAATTATCTGTTTTCAATAGAGTTTCTATTAACGTAAGGTGCAGTTTAATTTAATTTTATTTTATTATGCGTTTATGGTAACGTTTGTTTTGGCAGTCGGATCAGAATTATTTCAATAAGTTGTTTTAGAGATGTCCTTGCTTCTAAACGCTCATGTAAATTTGCCCCCATATAAATGTTTTCCCGAAATAGTAGTTGTGCATTTAAATATTTCTTAAATGCACCGAAAGCTATATAGCATTAAATATAAAGTAGTTTTAGGTAGACAAAATTCTTATCGATTCATAATTAACATGCATACATTTATAAAAGAAATATAATATTCAGAACGAATGACTTTTCTGCATGAACAATTCACATTAACAAATTTAGCTTAGGTCTCATATACATATGTACATACATACGATATTATAATTTTATTTATTGTTATAAATGTTTATACTTTTTGTTATACAGTGCACTCGGGAAAACGTCAACGCTCGTTTACGTCAACATCCCAAAACGTCAACCCTTTTTTTACATTACCTACTCTAAAATTTTATGAAATTAATAGAGAGAAGGCTCTCTTCCAAGTGTTGAAAAGAAAAAAACAGCAGAAAAAAATAACAGATTTTTTTAAATGCATATGATATAAAAATATTATCTTATTTAAAATGTATTCTTTTGGTTCTAGTTGTCTTCTATGGTTCTAGTCAGGTTGAATGCCTTTTTTGTTTTCTTTTTGAAATTGTTTATGTTTGATTTTATTTTATAATCAATAAAAACGTTTAAAAGCACATTATCGATATGTTTTTTATTTAAAAATTTCACATTCGTAAACGTCAACAATTTGTTAAACGTCAACACCCGCGATTTTAATTAGTTGACGTTTTCCCGAGTGCACTGTACTTTTTATTATTTATTTATGTTATAAAATCCTTGATAGAAAAAAATAGTTACATTTTGTGAAAAATTATTATTTTAATTAAAATACCTACATATATGGATCAATTAAAAAAAAAACGTACACAACGAGTTTTGTTTTGCTTATTTTTAAAGTTTTTTCAATTCGCCTGTAAGAGTGGCCAATTTATGTAGAAATTGATGAAGAATTCGGTGGTACTTTTAGGCTCTCAAAAAAATCAATATTTTTGGATTTTTTTTAGGTTTTCTATGATTTCTATCTTGAGCGTCACACACCAAATATTTGAAATTCAAGCTTACTACGATGTTCTTTTGTTTCTTAATATTGACTTTTGCAAAAATCACCCTTTCGATTATAAACACAAAATCACGATTCACCTTGATTTTTAATTATTTATGAAAATATGTAAATTTTTGTTAAAAAAAGACTTGAACTTAGAGATTACTTGCAAAGTAATATGCTTGTAACAATGTATTAAAGAAACTGCAATTATAAGCGTTTTAAGGAAAAAAAAACTAAGTGTGAGGCTCAAGATATTTTGTGACGAACAAGAGATTTTGTTGCACGTAAACAAGAAATTATGCCAAATCTAAAGTTTAACGAAAAAAAGTTTATTCTTTTACATAAGTAAATAAAAAAAAAACAAAAATTCTTGAAAATTAAAAAGTAAAATCAAAATTAAGCAATTTAAGCTATGAAGCAATATATTTCAAAAGTGATGCTCATGAAATATTTGCCTATTTTGGTTTTTTTTCGTAAGCAATTTATTTCTCAAATTGACAAATTATAAAAAAAATCAGTTGAAACCATGTAAACAATGATTGTCAACTTCAATTTTTTACATTTACTATATTAACTTTTAAAAAAATTAGCGTAACGCTCAAGAAATTTTAACACGCCCTTACCATGGTGTTCACAAAAACTACGCAAATGCACACTTTTTTAATAGATTTTTTCACTTTTGTAATAATTAAGGTTTGTACTTTCCTTACGTTATTTACTTTATTTAAACTGGAAATTGAAAACTAGTAATATTACTTGATTAATAAAAAAGTGACGCTCAATGAAAATTGTGGTGACAACCTTTCTTAACAACGCCAAATTCGCACTAATTAAGTTTTGACGACTTTAACAAATGAAAACGCAAGAAAGAAACGCAATAATTCGAAAACTGTTATTAAATGTTGCATATTTACTTTTTTCTTGATTTTATTTTATTTTGTTTACTAAAAATTCTAACGGGGGACACATGCTTTTGTATGGAAGCAGCCAGAGGGAGAAACAAAACACCATTCTTAATAAACAAAAAAACAAACATACAAATTTGAGAATTACGTTTTTTTGTTACATCCCTGCAGGAAATAGTAAACTTATACTGATTACCTATTGACCATGTCACCATTACTATTGACGAATTATACCCTTACTAATGCTATCTACTATTGACATTTAGCACAGGCTTTTCCTACGATATTTACCAGTAGACTAAGTCAATACTGACTAAGTAATTCTTTTGGGACCACTTTTGTCTACACTTTTGGTACTTTTTAAAAAAAAAAAATACTAAAAAATACCTAATTAAAAATAAATTCGAAAACACCCAGAGTCTTTGGCGGGTATCGAACCCGCAACTCTCTGAATGATAGTCTATCGGGGCTCACAATTGAAAAAAAATAATTGTATAATAATAACCATTGTGACAATGCTGTTGACAATGTCACCAAACCAACACCAAAATAGTAGACAAAAGTGGTAACTTGGAGACACTTGTACCCAGGTTTCCTTCAGGAATATTCCTCGCTGATCACTCTCACATTTTTATTTTTTTTATGTTCTTGTTTTTTTTTACCTAAAATAGTAATATAGAGTGCGGGGACACAAAAATTGCGTTTTTTTTGAAATTGAATAGATATACCAGTTACAAATTATTATATTTAAAAAGTTATTAATAAAACAAGAAAAAATCGTAAAATATAAAATAAGGAAAATACAAGAAATATGACCAAAGCTTCAATTTTGATGTAGAATTTAAAATGTTTAAATTTAAAAACTGGCGACGTCCAAAAAAATTTAGAAACAAAATATTTTTTTTAGATAAAATATAAAATATTATAAATATTTTCTTATTTAGTTCGTTTATTTGACCTTTTTCAATATTTTCATTTAGAAGCAAATTATAAAATAAATATTTTCTACTAAAATTTTGGATAAAAATTATTGGATAAAAGTAATATTGGAAAAATATAATCCATTACATTTGAAGCTTAAACTTCTTTACAATTGCTAGCAAATATCACATTTTTGTACATAATTATTTATCTACAAGGATATTTGTAAAAAATACTAATATTTAATATTTAGTACTAATATTTAGTATACCTTAACCTATATATTTATAAATTTATAATTTGGATATTTGTATAAATTTATGCTTAAATGTTTAGCTAGTTTATCCCCGATTAAATTGTCCACACAAAAAAACACAATTAAAGTCAAGTAATAGATAAGTAATAGAAATGTTTATTAAAAAGTTAATAATTTATTTCAGTTCACATCTGAAGCAAATTTAATGAAGCGGTGTGGTTTTCATTTCTTCAAAATAATATCTTATTTATATTGTTGGGTGTATAACTTAAAAATGCAGGATGTTTTTACAATTTCAACTTTAATTTTGAAACAATTGTGCCCATCATTCTGACAACATATGGATTCCGCGCCAAAAGAACTGCTCATCTTTTGAGGCCAAGAACGAATTAAGTCAATTTCGGATACTCTGTTCAGAAATGAAGCGTATCAAAGCGTTCAATGGAAGGCGTTCTGCATTGATCGAAGCAAATAGTAGTCGGACGTAGCAAGGTCAGGACTATAAGGAGTGTGAAGCAAAACTTCTCAACCACTTCTTTTTAAATATTTAGTTTTTAATAGTCGTTTGCAATATGTGGCCGGGCGTTGTCATGATGAAATATTACGCTTTCATGTCTGGGCGTTTTTTGGTCAACACTTGCTTCAAAAGAACCAATGCATTTAATTGATTTCAACCAGAGCATTACTTTAGCGCTATGGATATTTGGCTTTGGTGTTATTTATACTATAATGTTCAATAAGAGAATAAATGACTGATATGTTTCCAAAAAGACGTTAAAAATACGGAATTTGTCCATAAAATGTAAGAAACAAATCGCAATTAAAATAAAATAGCTTTTAGTTTGTTGTGTGTTTCTTCTGTCAAAACTTCAAGCTTGTGTTTCGACACTTAGTTGGAGAATCGACCTTGTCACTTGCATACTTTTCTGCTATTAAATTCCTTTTTTAAAGCCAGTCATGCAAATGCTAAATGCCACATTGTTCAAACACAGTTTCCTTCTTAAAGATATACTCGTATGTACGAGTATGTACATGAAAACACACAACAGGCAAGTATAAATCTATTATTAACAAGTAAGAAAGTATAGTCGGTCAAGCCCGACCATATAATACCCTACACCCAGTATATCAATAAAAGAGTTTTTCAGATATGGGCGTTATATGGGATATATAACCTATTGTGGACCGATCATCCAAAAATTCAGTGTCATGACTTCCGTGAATATAAATATTATGTGTGTTAAACTTTATCTCGATATAAATACGTTGAAAAGATTTATGGAGGTTAAAGTGAATTACGGGGAGGGTCTTATATGGGAGTTTTGACTAATTATGAACTGACCATTATAAAATTAGGTGTCATCAATTATGTACATAAGAAACTCATTTTTGTTAAATTTTATTCGGATAACAACATTTTTAAGAGATTTATGGTCCTTAAAGACCGATCTTCACCAAATTTGTAAATCTCATTTGGCTTCATTTACTATTTATTTGTGGTGAAATATGTTTGGATACTTTCACAATTCCAACATTTATGATCGTTAAACCTCTATTTCGGAAGGATATTTGTATGGGGGCCAGGTGAAATAATGGACAGATTTCAAGCAAATTTAATCTCATGCGTCCTTTGGCCAGAAAATTATCACGTACCAAATTTTATTGAAATGTCTTCAAAATTGCGACCTGTCAGACGGACGGATGGACGGACATCGTTAAATCGACTCAGGAAGTGATTCTAAGTCGATCGGTATACTTTCAGGTGGGTGTTGGACCATTATTTATGGGCGTTGCAAACATCAGCACAAATCCAATGTTGTGGTGTAGGGTATAAAAAAAAAAATCAAGTATGACATATATATAAGAATAAAGTTATAGCCTCTGCATTATTATCGGTGCGTTATAATTTGTTTTTTATTTGAGTTTGTGCTCAACAACAACGATGTAATTGTACGAGTATATGCATAAGTACTTTGTTGTTGATCGTGATTATCACATTGCTGCAAATGTTGTTGATGATAATGATGTTTGATAATGCAAAAAGATTAAACAATTGTGTTGTATGGCATGCAGTAGAGTTTTTTGTAGGATGGTATTTGTACCAACCATTGCTACAAATTCACCTTTCATTGCATTTTTATTGCTGTTGTTGAGATGAACATGATGACGGTGGCAACAATGGTAGCGAATAGAAGTAAAAAACTAAATTTAAACAAAAAACCAAATACCATACAACTTAAAAAGTATTGCAGAGTAATCTTGGCATTTTAATTAATTATCAAATTACAGCAAAACAACAAAGAAATACACAAATTTTGGGAACATCTGAAAAGCACAAAAGAACTGACTGCTCTGTACTTTGAACAACTAAAATAATACAAACAAAAGTTGATGGAAACTGGCATAAAAAAGTTTTAACAAAAACTAACGAACACAGTTTTTGTTTATCTCTAAAACTTTAAGTAGATTTTTAATTTATTATTGCGCTAAACAAATTATTCAAAAAAAAACAGCTCCAGAAGAATGACTGCATCTTTACGGCGTATACACTTTGAAATAAAAACTATTTACCTGTGTAATTACAAAATACATAAACACCTTTGCATTGGGTTTTCATAATCATATTAGCTTAAAAGAAATCATTTTCAATAAACTAACGTGTTTAGGCTTTTGCTAATAAAGTTATATACCTACATACATATATGTATATCTTTACTAGGAAATATGTACTTGCATATTTCGTTGTTATTAGAAATGACTTTAAAAATATATTATTTCAGACATGCGGATAGCACTATGTATCCTGAAGTCCACTTTAACACACTCTCTGTAGTATATCAGACTTTATTGCGAACTTGCATACATATAGCAATAGGAAATAATTTAAATCTCATGACGAAATACTTGTTTCCCAAATGCTTCTTTTAGAAAATTAATTGTAACCCGCGCTATCTGCAACATTAATACCTTTCAATTGATAACTTCAACACACAAACAATTGTGAAAAAAAAACATTTGGCCCATTAGTCTGTTCAGTGTTGCCAGAAAATGAATTTAAAAAAATGCTAAAACTTGAAAAACTAAGTGCTAAAATGTTCTACAGAAGAAAAACAAAGTGCTAAATTTTTTCAATGTAACAATACAATTTTTATTTCAAATGTTACAATTATAAATTATAGTTTTTTATTGTTGACTTGTTTTAATAGATTACATTTCATATATTAATTCAAAAATCTCCATGTTCATTTACTTACCACACCAAAAGAAATTTAGTTGAAATATTAATAAAAGTTATTTTTTATTTCTCCAAAAGTATTTTTTGGAGTAAAATAGTAAAAAATTTTTCGAGAAAAAAATAGTTTTTTATCAAGCAAATTATGCTAAAAGGCATTTAGCATAATTTTTAAAAATTTCATTGCATTTTCGAGAAACAAAATGCTAAATCTAGCACTGAAAGTGCTAAAATGGCAACACTGAATCTGTTAATTGTACGTTACAATTGTTTTTTTATTTTTTTTTTTTTAATTTAGATTGAAAAAAATTAATATTATTAAAATGAATTTATTAAACCCCATCTTAATTCATTTTGAAATGTCAATGTGAACTTTTCCATGTAGCGAAATTTATATGTATTTATCGAATAATATTTTATAGAATTTGTTTATTTTGTTAAATTTTTGTTACCATTTTGATAAAAACTAGCGAATCAAATGTAACTCAAACCGTTTTTGGAACTCACTTATGATTAAGACATAAATCTTAACAATTCGATAACGCTCAATTGCAGAATTTTAAAGAGTCCTCTCTGAAAATGATAATATATTTAGATTTCCATGTTTTTGTAAAAATAGCTACTAAAGAATATCTAAATAAAAGTATTTTTAGAAAAATATCAAGTTCCTTACTTGATATTTAAAGAAAGTACCAGAACTCTAAGTACCTATAAGTAGTACCAAGTAAGTCTTTTCTTTTTTTTTAAGAGAAGTAACACTCAGGCAATTAATATGCCTATATTACTTTCTTTGGAAAGGGGATAGTTTGGAGAAGTAAAGGTGGTGAAAGAAGAAAGCTTTTTTATATCACAACTCTGCAATTGCGCATTATGTTTGTTTTTAGTGCAGAACTGCAGCGCCTCTGGTGGCGAGTTAAAGCTTGATTTTTTTTAGCTTTTATTTAATTATTTTACTTCGGTGGCGTTTTCATATGCTACCACCGCTGTGATAAATATAAGTTATGATTGATAGAAAAGAAAACTAATAATTATCAGAAATTGATGTTGTTTGAGTGGCAGCGGCTGGGAATCGAACCGAGGCTACAAATACCAACTCATGCTTAATAATCAAATGCGCTAATCAATTAAGCTACAGCACATTTTGGATGAATTTTTAAGAAATTATAGCAGTTTCGTTATAATAATCAAACTGTAAACATAATTATTAATTAAATTTAAAGCTTATTTACAAAATATGTTGGGTTATTAAGAACTATCTTTATGATTTTCGAGTATGCATAACAAGTGATATATTTTCTTTTCATATATTTTTATGCACTTGGTGTTCGTAAGTTACCTGTTTAACTATAATACAAGTTTAAATTTTGGAGTAAATAATTTAAAAATTCTAAAATAAGATAATAAAACCAGCCTGCACTGGTCAGTTAGCGTATAATATTGCTGTAGCACGGTGTTATTTATTTTCTATAAATGTATAAATATATACTCGTATGTAGGTCAAAGAAAATACCGAGTATGAATTGTTAATGAAATATAGAAATTTGCACTCGACAGTTAAAGTACCTGTCAAAATATGGTTTTTCTCAAATACAAATATCTTTGAAATTTATAGAGAAATCCATTAAACTGACGCACACAGTTAAGCTTCAAAATATATTAAACTCTACAATAAGAAATTAAAATTTATGAGAACATCTCATCCGACTTTGTTTAAATACACAATATGCATGAATAATGGCGGGAAAAACGCCAACAATCCAAAAGAAAAAGTTACCTACTTGTAAGTATTCTTTTTGACTGACAGGCAGGCAAACCAGTAAGACAATGCGGCAGGCAGTCTTAAAGAAATATAATATGCATTAAAGCGAAAGTATTATTTATTTACTTTATACAAATGAAAAAAAAAGTTTAAAAAATAAAGGCGAAAAGAATTTTAAACTTGAGGGAAGAATGTGAATCAAAAAGAAGGTGGTGCTTATTAAACAATTCATTAAAAGAAAACAATAACAGAAACCAAATATAGGAAAACAAAAAACTACAAAAGAAAAAAATCTAAGAGAAGGTGGTTTAGAGAACGCCTCAAAAAATAATGATAAATTATGAGATAAATAAGTAATAATAAATCACAAATGTTTCAAATAATTATAATACAGAGTTAAAACAGAACCACCATTCAGACCCACAACTACACAGATACCATTTACATTTACATTTACATAAATTCTTATTTACAAGTTAATTCAGTTAATCAAAGAAACTAAATTTATGTTGAATTCATTTGGCACATTCCATAGTTCAATTTTAACGATTTGAATACATAAGTATGTATACTGATTTTGTTGAAAACTATGGGTCTCTTTTCATTTGATTTATTACACTTTTTGATTAAAGCTTTTCTTTTGTAATTTTACTTAAATTAGTTCGTAGCATTAAACCATTTATTATTTAGTGCAGCATACATTTACATACATAGTACATGTTTGTATCCGCTCTACTTCTTTTATTACACAGTTTAATTGTTGTCCACAATTTCCGCTGTGTGTTACTTTGTCTCTTTGAAATAATCAAAAAATTAAATAGATTCTCTTAAATATACATACATAAATACATTTGGGTGTTTTCACAATATTCTAAAGTCGATTCAGAATTTGGAGCGAAAAAAAGGTATTAGTTCCACAACTAGTTCTAGAACGCATGCATAAAGTTAGTAATCGTTCTTGTTTGGTGTTGATAAAAAGTTGACTGTTGTAAAGAAGCCTTGCGAAGCTAGCTCACGTTATTTAGAACGGTTCTTTAAACAGTGATTTTTTATCAACCACGGAATTAGTTCTTGAGAAGCTTATCAAAACGAATTAATATTCTAGAAATAATAGAGCTTAATAACTTAGAAACCCCAAAAAGGTATTTTAAAATCAAAAAACACTTTCCCAGAACTGATTCCGGAACAAACAAAAATTGCATATAGTCTTTTTTTATTTTACTCGTATGTAGTACAAAACGGCATAAATATCAGCAGTCTAATTTATAATGGAAATCTTCATGTTAATTAAAATGCTGCTACGAGTAAATACGCCGCATTGAAAAAGTTTACACACACATTTTTATTATGCAAAGCGCCGCAAGTGTATTAAAGTTTAAAATCTACGCGATATTTGATTAAATGTTGAAGGTTGCATTTCCTCGAGTTGCTGCACACAACAAATAGTACTTACACTTACGATTTAAAATATTTATTGGGTATTGCCAAAAGATTATTAGAATTTTATACAGGATGTGGTCGGTTCATTTGATTTAGATACTCGTTTAGTGTAAATAGTTCGATTGGGTTAGTTCGGAAACAGAATGTTTCATTAAATATTTCTGTGCCAGAATATTCAAGTTATGGGAAGTGCTAATTTTTTACCATTGGATGTTTTGGGTTTTCTCCTAATTTGCAAATAAATATTTACTTACCAATAATTCAGAATAATTTGGTCGCCAACTGTTCGAAATGAAACAAATTGTGTACAGTAGGATTTTATACGCATGGTTACATATTCATTGTACAAAGTCGTCTTGATACACATACATATGTACATCATGAATGTTTAAATGAACAAAACGTATGTACATACATACATAAATATTTTATGAATTAATGTGTGGCTATGTTTGTTTGTACATGTTTTTGTTAAAGATCATTAAAATTGTATGTGGTATCGTTTTAATTAGTATAAGTAATCATTAATTGTCTCTGGTGCTGATACTAATGCTAATGACGACGGCAATGACAATTATTGATGATTGACAATAATTGTAGTAATGGTGAGGCTGACTTGACACTCGCACCATTATTTGTTGTGCTTGTATACTGCCATAAAACAAAAAATCAGATATTTAACAACAATTTATAAACATGAGAAAAAAAATGATAATTCATTTCATTAAATTACATTACATTACAAAATAAAGTCCCAATTTACAGGAAGCAATTCTTTAAGCTAAGCTGATTACCTTTTAGACATTGCGGTGAGGGGAAGAGAAGAAGAGTACACACTTGATTGTACTAGCAATTCGTGTTACTTTCTTATTCGTACTAGATATGTGTATATAGGTACTCTCAAATAAAAATACCAGCAAACAATAAGAATCGTGCTGTGTAAACACCGAAGAAATTTCAAGAAAAAATTGTATTATCCATTTCAATAAAAACTGCTTCGTGTAAATTGGGACGAACAATTAATTACTGATTAAAAATGACTGCAGCTATTTACGATCTGTGTATATTTGTACAAATATACAAGTACAAATATACGAGTACATATGTACATATGTATATTAACATGTATAATTGTGGAATGGAAATTAATATTAAAAAAAGTGTGTCATAATAAAGAAACCTTTCTTGTGGAAGACAACAATTCAGCAACTGCTCGTATTATATTGCAATTTTCTTTGACCTCAAAAGTAATGACCAATATTTTATTATTGTTATTATTGTTTTCCTTTCTTTACTGCTAATAACTTACCACGTTTTGCTTTTATTTTATTTCATTTTATGTAGTCTTTACAACTTGTGAAAGTGAAATAAATCCCAGCATAATTATGGCTTAAACAAAAGAATTAAAAACAGTAATAATAATAATAAAATTATCAACCTCACAATACACTCGTAATTCATGCACGAAAATCGGTTAAAGTGTCAGTAGGTTCTTCTTTGGTAAATAATTATATAGGTGAAATGGCCTTTATATACATACATACATTCATATAAACTTCTGCTAATTTACATACTTATGTATATACGTATTTATGTACTTAAAAATATAATCGCTATAATAAATAATCATTCACAAAGATGTCAAATAAATATCTGTACTTATGTACATTAGGGTGACCCCGTTTGTATGGAGAAAAAATAAGGTATCGATGTTCCTGACTAATATGAAAATTTGATTAATTTTAATGAATAATTTCTCAATTTTTTTGTCCTGGGGTCAATATTTGGTGATCTGGATCAAAAGATAAAAATGTCCTTTTAGAGGGTTTTTGATTTTTTTTTCACATTTTTTCCAAAGGAACTATGTATATGTAAATTTGGTATCATATGAAAGGTCTTTGAGATGTTATCAAAAATTAAAAAAAACAATTTTTTAAATTCAAAAATTTTGAAAATTTCAGACAAAATTTTATTTTTTTTTGTATTTACTTAAATAAATATTTAGTTAAAATTTCTAGAGTATAAACATCATGCAATTTAACCCAAATGCTTTTTCCGGTAATGTGTATTAAAATAACGTAAATTTTATAAGCTAAAAGTGAAAAGTTTACTTCGATATACCGACGAAATAATGCTAAAAATTCTAATGTCATCGTTTATTGTGTGACGTTTTTCTATTATTTACTCTTCATTTATTCTTTGTACGATGAACATTTAATTAATTTTTGGCTTGAGGTGTGTGAGTTTCCGTGCCTCGCAGTATGGATACATATGTATGTACATTAGGGTGGCCCTAAATTAAAGTTGCGGATGTTCCCAACTAATATGAAAATTTGATTCATTTTAAGACTACTGTTCTCAATTTTTTTGTCCTGGGGCCAATACACATGTGTTTGTTGATTTGCATCATGTTAAAGAATTCAATTGATAGTTCGTTCCACTATCCATTTCGGAGCTAAATTTTATATAAGTTTGCATATTAATTAATTTTTCTTTCGAGATAAGAAATCCAAAGTAATTATTATTTATATTCTCTATGTCAGTATCATCTATGTATGTCAGTACGATTGTTTGTTGCTATATGATAATTATATATCAGAAATACTTCCATTATATTAACTTGTGTGACTCCGGTTTTGGGAATCTTAAAAAGGATTGTTATTCAAGCTTAAATTTACGTGCAGTTAAATAACCTGCAATAGCCTAATGGCCAGTTTTTAACTTAAAAATTAAAGTGTTTTTAAACTTAAGTTCTGTTTAAATACCAAATTCATTTTTATAGATCATATTTAAATACAACTTAAATCACTGGCAACGTCAATTTAAATACAACTTAAGTTTTTCATACTACTAGTTCTGCAAATTATGAAAATTGCGCATTGAAATTTGTTTATTATTTGATAAAAAATATTCAATAAATAAACTCGCCGCGAATAAAAACATTGTGCTACTGTGTTATCAATATCAACTAAAATAATGAATTTAGATGAAGAGGATATGAATGATGCAGCTTTTGTGCATTTAGTTTGCAACAATTTGTAAACTAAATAGCAAATCAGCTGTTAAATAAAGAAGTTGTTTATATATTTTTTTTGACATTTAATAGTGCTACCATACTTTTATCATAATTAAATACCAAACGCAATTTGAGACTGAAAAAAAAAATTAAACCATATTTAAAAAAAACTTAAGTTTAAGGAAAAATTAACTAATTTCGTATTTAAATATCAAGTTAAAAACTGGTCATAAGTGTGTTGCTAAAATTTGTTTTAATTTGCAAATTCATATCACACTTTATCAAGTGCTTGAGTTACGGCCATGAATAGAGCAGAACAATATTTCTTTCTTCTAATTTTTTGTTCAGATACCAATTTTGAAGAAATTTAGATAAAATTCTTATAAATAAATATAAATTAAAAATATAACGACGGGTAAAAAAATAATAAACTAACGTAAAATTCATTGTTTTTTTGTAAAATTTGTGTTCTTGCTCTATGCAATCAGAAAAATATTTATTAGGAAAGTACTTTATCGATAGTCAACCTTCAAGGATTAGAAAGTGCTTAAGCTTTAAAGTATATATTTATTTAAGGGATCAAAGTTTAAGTTCAAACGAGTAAAAAACTTTTATTAACAAATTGTACTTAAATTACTTAAATTGTATAATCTCTAAAATTTTGTAAGCTCTAAAAATATTATTTTTTTCTTATGTTGGTCATATTTACATATGTAAGGGGTAGACATCTTTTAATTTAATCTTGGATATCGATTTCTTTATTAACACAACATTTTCAGCGACAATTAGGAAAATACCGTTCGGTAAGTTTTAAAATTTCTGATTCACCCCTCGTGTTTGATAGAACAACATTTTTTAGGAATACCAATCAATGTCAAATAGAAGAAAATTCAAAATTTAAAATGTTCAGAGGTCAGGAATAAATGATAAGAAATCACCGGGTAACGTCAGGTTCAAAAAGCTGGTAATAAATACAATTTTTTTTTTTTATAAATAAATATATCAATACATATTTACACAATGGGCACAGGCTAGAGGTACGGTCAAAGACGTAACCACTAAATAACATATATTTGAACTGGTTTATTTATTTAAAAAAAAACTTTGGTAACGTCACTAATTATTATACAACACTTTGCGTTCTATTAGTGAGGTTATACGTTTCAAAATGGATTTGAACATTTGTTAGGAAACAGTTGTTATTGTTCCTTGACCATAACCCACCCCATTGGTACCTTGATTAATTTAAGTCACTTTTAACAATCAATCCCAATTTACCACAAATACATTGTTCCAAAAACAATTCCTATACGATTTAAAAAATTTGTATGAACAAGTGAAGCTACAAATTTTCAAAAATCTTAAAATTTTCAAACAATTTACCTTCGCAAAACAAAGTCTAAATAATTTTCCAAAACGAAACTTTATTCAAATGTTCAATATGTTTAATTTAAAATTTTCAAACAATATACCTAAAAAAAAATCCATCATTAATATTCCAACAACCTAAGCCAACTCAATTAAAAAAAAAATATGATACAATTTGAATAGAATATTTTAACAAGTTTTCAGTTAAACAAGTATAAATTGTAAATCAACATTTTCTTGTTTAGAGCAAAGCATAACAAATCTTTAGTTTTAATTTATTTGATGCTGTTTGATCTTGCAAAACTCTTGTAAGAGTAGACAACGTCAAACAAATTTGTGCTAAAACAAGTGGCTACGCTTTTTTGATTAAATATTTACTAAATGTGACCGTACCTTAACAGTCTGTCCAAAATTTATATGAAAATTGATATCATCAATTGAGTTCTGTACATGCTCATGAACATGCGTTTAAAAGATTTTAGATTTATACGTTTTCTCTCACTGTAATGTATTGAATATGGTTATTTTGATTTTAGCTTATTTAAACAATTGGTTTTGAATGATTTAATTTAATAATTTAATTCACACAAGTACCTCGTAAAATCTCGCATCATGTCCCCTCATATGAAAATTACGATTTTTTTCTGAGGCTATAAAAATGTTCTGTTTTATGTTTTTGTTATTACGCATTTTCATTTTAGCTGACTTCATGTAAATAACAACAACTGTACGACATTAATCTGATTGCTATTATTTCAGTAGTGTGTTTTTTTTTGTGGTTAAAGTTATTGTAAATCAACCACAACTAAAAAGGAATATACTTCAGGCATATTTAAACTTTCATTTTCGAAAAAAAGCCATACAAGTGGCACACGATTCGCGTCAAAATAGCAACACAATAAATCTTTTTGGCTCTTTGTTGATCATGACAGTTAGAGCCATCCCTAAATACTGGTGGTAAGCGGCACGTTCTTTTACGCTGAACGTTAACGCTGATACCCCATCACTAAACAAAAGCGGCAACGTTATGTCAAAACGATAAAAACAGGGTTATCAAACAAATTAATTAAACTATCCTGTTTATTGTTACAGCTGGACATTGTTGTGTGATTTATCTTTTTTTGTTTTCTTTTACAACTAACCCTGCCTTTACACATGCAAGTACTTGCATGCAAGTGCTGTTTACGTATTATATACGAAAACTTATTCGAAAAACTCGAGTAGCTCTGCAAGTGAAAAAAATGTGAGTGTATTAGTAAAAACTGTGAGTGTATTGAGTTTTTCGAACTTGCACTTGCATGTGTAAATACCGGGTAACTTCACTGTGAAACGCCTTGTCTAAATTGCTGCCGCGTTGTTTCGGTATGCTCCATAAAAAATGTATGAGCATGAGAAATTTTGACAGTTAAAAAACGCTTGCCGCCTGTATTTAGGGATGGCTCTTAGACAAAAATTAAATATCTAATATTTTTTGTATAATGAAATGACTAGGTAGATACGAGTACATACTCGTATGTAAATAACACTGTTATTCACTGAATGTTTCGCTTTGAATTTTTCATAGCTTTATACATTTATTTGTTTTTTCATATTTTTACAAGAAATTAAATAAAAAAATTAATTTAGCGATAATTGTTTTTCTAGAATTTATTGATCAATAATAAATATTATTGTATTATTAATATTATACCGAACACTCCGATTTGTACACACAAAATATGGTTTGGAATTATAATCTAAAACTATCATTATATGAATCAATGTATAATGAACTTTACAAATAAATTACAATAACCAAGAATATGAACCAATAAAATAATATTCCTAATTTTGATATTTTGTTGCTCGTAACTAACCAAGAGATATTCCGTATTGATTTGCAATCACTGAACAATTTTTCAATGACAAATTCATATTATCTGCATTACTTAGAAGTAGTTTAGTAATGGCTGACATATAACCATATACATATGTTTAAGAAATTCAGCACTAATACTTAATAAAATTCATTAAATTCTTGTAAAAACAAAACTAATCAAAATTCATTTAACGTTTTTTTTCTCTATTTCATTATTCAAGTCCCTATTTGTAACCAAATGTAGCTTTTACAGATCCACCACTGAGCTTTTGAATAATTAAAGAAGTTTCTAATCAACATTTCATGAAAAATGGTATGTCCCGATTAAGAGCATTACATACAAAAATTAGGATTACTTGGATATTATATAATTTAGAAAACAAATAGGGGTCTTACCAGCGGCTAAAAATCTAAATTTCTGTACAATTTTAAAAAAATTGTATTCCAAAAATTTTGAAATTGTATTGCGAATGCAGCTGAAACTTTCGTGACTTTGTTTTTATTGTGTTGAAAAAATCTATAAATTTGTTTCGGAAAAAATTCAAAATAATTTAAAATTATACATTTTAAATTTCTTTTGAACAAAATGTCAAAAATAGAAAAAATTTAAATTCTAGCCATATTTTCCACAAAAACTCAACTTAAAATGTGTCTATTCTACTTTGTTTGTACTAATGTTTTTAATTATTAAAGGAAAGAAATACCTAAAACACGTTTAATAACACTGCCAATGCCTTTCTATTATAAATTAACTTTTTTTAATTGTTATCCAATTGATATTTATTTGATGTGTATACACACATATATATAACGCTCATTTGTTGCAAGACCGGCATAAGTCAAAAAAATCGATTTTGCAGAAAACGCGTTTAAAGTTTTCACCTTATACTTATAAAAGCAGTCTTTTGAACTTTAAATATTAAGGAACTCTTCAATATCTTTTCATTTTAAGATATAATTAACAAACGAAAAATGTTAATTTTCTACTTTAAGTAATTAAAGAATAATAACTAAATACCAAAATATATTGGTAACGAAACTCTGACTATGAAATTTTTACAAATTATCATAAAATGGTTTATAAAAATTTGGAATAAGGTTTTTTTTTTTAATCAGGTCATTAATATCGGCTCTCTTATTTGCTGGTATGGTTTGGTATGAAAAGCTTTGTTTAAAGAAATCGGTTTTGCTTGCATCTTTTTTATTTAATAACAATCGCCTCTTTGAAGTTTTCGTCAGCGTAAGCGGTCTTATAAAAAAAAGAATTTGGAGATTCTCGTTGACCTCGAATTGTTTTTACTAACGACAGTTTCAAATCTGCCATATTTAATGGACCGATGTCATTTGCAAATACATATTTTTAAATATAAGAAATCCTCAAAACATATGTAGCTTGTTAACATTAAATGGCTCTCCTCTTTTCTTTGCCGATGGGATTATTGATACAAATCCTTCAGTTGTATAAATGGGACAACTTTTAAGCATACGCTTGGTTTCTCTCTCGATTAAGGAATGATCTGAATCGCGTTCATTTTGTGTATCACCTTTGATAAGGTACTTGTGGTTGATTGATTTTATACCTAAAAAGCGCACGGCGTCTAAGTACATGGCAATCATGAATTTGTTTTTTTTTTTGCTGTTATCCGAATAAAATATTATTTCAGCATCTTCTGTGGTCGATACATTTTTAATATATTGTAGAACACACATACCTAATTCATTAACTCCACGGCGTTCATTGGCTTCGTCCCATACAACAAAGCATTGCCATATAGTGAAGGTGAAAACATTTAGTTTTGACTTGTAATAAAATGCGGAGACATCGCCCTTAGGTACATAATTGCATGACAGCTTGTAAATCATACACTGCTACAAATACGTTCATATCTTCTTTGTCTTTTCTTTTTTCAACTCTCGATGAAATGAAATAACGGTATATTCTCTTCTCAAGCGGACTGTATAAGAGATATTCATATGAATCTTTTACACAACATGAATTATGATATAACGAGCAATTCTGCATCATTAACTCAAAAACAAGGTTTTTGATTTATGCCGGTCTTGCAGCAAATGAGCGATATGTACTATAGATACAGTATCTACAATTCTAGTAACTGTGTATGTATGCGTATGTATGTTATTGGCACATATGTGTGTGTGTAACAAATTTCATTTATTTTATAGCAAGTAATTTATTTTAATGTCACATGCAAATTTTCTCATAGTATCATTTGACTGTTAATTCAGATTTTCTCAAAAAAAAAAAAATAAACATAACACAACAAAAACTTTCGAATTGAAAAATAAAACATTTATACCAACACATTCATTGCAATAAAAAAATCTTAAGCTATGCGCTTGAAATTTGAAAAAAAAACGAATTAAAAATCACTAGAATGCAAAAATCTCCTGCACATACATACATGGATATAATAAAAAAAAAACAACAAACTCTTACAGTGTGTGCGAGAGGTATATTGTAAATTGAATCCATTAAAAATAATTGAACATACAATACGTGCGTATGTATACCCTGAAGGAAACCTAGGGACAAGTGTCTCCAAGTCACCACTTTTGTCTACTATTTTGGTAACGGTTTGGCGACATTGTCAACAGCATTGTCACAATGGTTATTATTATACAATTATTTTTTTTTTCAATTGTGAGCAGTGTTGCCAGGACCAGAAGTGAAAAAAAGGCTAAATGGGCTTTAAAAAAAGGCTAGAAAAGGCTAAAAAAATTCAAAAAGGGATAAGAAAAAGGCTAGATTATTTCAATTCAAATTTCATTTATTTATTAACAAATATGTACATATAAAAATAAAGGCTAAACTTAAAATATAACTTTTATTTAAGTAACAATAAACTTCACCGTTAATTATGTTTTATAAGAAAAAACATTTTTTATTAAAAACAAAAATTATTTTAAAAAAATAATGTAAATGTTTATGAACTGTAATAGCTGCCGGTATTGACCCTGCATTTGAACTACCTACGATTGTTGGTGATAGTTCTTATTCCAACAGCTATTGGATTTCATTAACACCTGAATCTTTTTTTTTTAATTTAAATAAGGCTAAATATATACATATAGAGCAAACTATATATATGTACATTTTTTTAATGTAAAAAATTCAAGTTTTTTGAATGACTTAAAATATATATAGAAAATAATATAATTAGGATTGATATTGAAATAACTATGCCCATTTCCTCGGTATCTGAATCAGAAATATCATTACAATATATATCGCGAGAGTCTAAAAGTTTTAGGAGATCGTCTTTAATTTCATAGTCATGATAACATTTTTGTAATTTTTTCATTGAGCAACGAATACACAACAAAGAATTAAGCATTTTTATGTTAATTTTATTTCTTTGTTTATTTTTAATTAACTTCATGGTGCTAAAAAGCCTCTCAACATCAGCATTGCTGAAAGGTAATATCAAATATGAGAAAACTAAATTCACTAAATCATTAAACGGATTTTCTTGCAGAGCGTCTTTAAAGTGCCGAACCTCAATCCAAAACTCAACAGTGGATTCTACGTTTGTCCAACTATAATTGAGGAGTTTTCGCCATTGCATTTCAATACGCGTTATTTCATCGGCCGTATATTTAATTTTTTCATTGCCGATATGGGAAAAAATATCGGGTTTCACAATTTTTAAAGAATTATCCACAGATAAAAATTCAATTCTTTGTAAAGTATCTATATTCATAGGTAACCGCTGACGCAACTGTTCTATTAGTCTTACAATGAACTTTCTGCAATTTTGTCTTATTATATTTTCTGTTGATTTAGTAATATTGTCATTTCTTATTTTATCTTTTAAGTATTCCTCAAATCTATAGGAAAATGTTGGAGTTTCTATTATAAATGGTTCAATAGGAGTTGAAAGCGGATTAAACTCTTCACTTTTTATAACAATTTAAAAGCTTAAGTTATACAAAAGGGACTTTAAGTCTGAAAATAATTTTGTTGGGTCTGCTGTACTGCTTTCAAACGATTTATTTATTTTCTGAACATCCTCAAGAACTGTTTTTAGAAAAAGGAGGTATGCTAAATTTATATCAGTAAATAATTCGTTCAAAAGTTTTGCTTTGTGACACTGATGTTTTGAGGAAACCAAACTAAAGTGTGCCTTTAATTCAAACCACTGGTCAGCAATGCGTTTAACGGCGAATTCTATCGATAACCACCGCGTATCGCAAGATCTTACTAGTTTCAGCGGTTCTTCCCCACCATTAATTGAGCAATATAACTTATAATAACTATTCTGTCTTGAAGCTGATTTCGAAAACCAATTATAGCTCTCGGAAACTAGATATTCAACTTCACTTGGCAAACATTTTGATGCGCTGAATACAGCCAATTGTATGGAGTGGCACACACATGGCACTAAAATAATACTTGGGTTTTTTTGTCTTAATAAAGAAATAACACCTTTATTAATACCCACCATTGCATTTGCATTGTCAGTTCCAAGGCCTTTACAATTTTTTATATTTAATTTATATTTGTCAAGTGTAAATAATATTGCATCGGCAATGGCTTTTGCAGTGGAATCCTCTAACTGAACTAACTTTAAAAAAGTACTTGTAATGCGACTGCAACTTTCGCTATAAAACAGATATATCCGTCGCTTCATTTATTATTAGGCTAAAAAAAATCATTTCCTATATCCGTAACTAGTTTCCTCTGAAAATATGGATAAAAAACGTTTCGAATAAGCTTGCTACATTTGGTACTACCCAGTTGCATATTTTTAGCAATTTCACTATCAGAAAACGTATTTTTTTGTAAAAGAGTCAAATGATCAATTGCTAAAATTGATGTATGACAAGCCACATAAATTGCATTCTGTAAGCAGGCTCGTTTTGTATTATTTTGTAGGGACGATTGACAAAAATGTATCGTCTTCTGCATACCTGTATTAAATGGCGCTATAGCTTCAATATGTTTCTTTGTTTTCTTATGGGCTAAAAGCCCAGATAATTTTGTCTGCAATCTGCAACGACAATATTTACAGCTGAGCTTCTCTTCTTCCATAATGAGCCATTGTTTAAATCTTTTATCGGTAAGCCAGTTTTGACGGATTTTTTGTCGGTATAATCTAAATTTGCCGAATTTTATTATAACAACCTATAATAAAATTTTCAATATTTACATTTTTTTGCCGGTGTTTAATTCCCTCTCTAAATCGGAATCTGTATCACTTGAACTACTGCAGGTATCTATTTCATATAATCCACTTTGCTTTTGGTTCCTGAAAACATATGTATGTATTCGTTATTATTTGTAAAATAGTTTAAAATGAAGTTATTTTTATAATTACCTAGGCTTTTGAGTTGTTGTTGGCCCCTCTTCGTCTAATTTCCCATCATGTGTTGTTGTACAAATTCTTTTTAAATACCTTGAAAGATTTCCTCACCTTTTTTAAATGCAATTATATGTATCCACAAATGTTTTCTTACCTTTCCATATTTATATCAAATCAAGTCACTTATTTAAACACAAAAATACATTAATTAGCACTTTTTAATCGCCTTTTTGTTGGTTTTTACTTCTGCTTGCAAAAAAAGCCGGTATTCGTTTTTGTTTTAAAATGTCATTTACAAGCAGAGATCAAGGTCGGTCGGAACAAAGTCGGCTTACAGCCGCCGCTGAAAATTTTAAAAACACTTATATTTATAAAACTACTTTTACTTCGAGTCGCCACCAAAAGCTTTTCGTCAGGCGTAGCCAAAATTTTCAATCGACTTGTTTAAAAGCTTGTAAGTAATCAATTTACACTGAACATCCTACTTCTGTAGTTATTAAAGAAAATAAAATATGATGCCAGATTATGGTTTTTATATACTAATGTGTCAAACTTGGGAATTTGAGGGCAATAAAAGTACGTATTGTAATTTTTTTTAGCCTTAAAAAGGCTAAAATGAAATTGAAAAAAGGCTAAAAAAAAGGCTAGAGGCTAAAAAGAAAAATTTGAGGCTAAGTGACGAAAAAAAAGGCTAGATTTAGCCTCAAAAAGGCTAAAATGACAACACTGATTGTGAGCCACGATAGACTAGGTGATAGTGTGCCGGACTATCATTCAGAGGGTTGCGGGTTCGATTCCCGCCAGAGACTGGGTGTTTTCGAATTTATTTTTAATTAGATATTTTTTAGTATTTTATTTTTTTTAATAAAACGCCAAAAATTAGCAAAAAAAAAAAATGCATTTTTATTTTCTATTTCAGAAAAGTGCCAAAAGTGTAGACAATGTGGTCCCAAAAGAACTACCTTGTCAATAGTACCTATGTCTGTAGTGGATTTTCATTGTCTGGGGTATACTAAGTCACTAGTACTGGTGACTGTGTCAATAGTAAATCAGTACAGTTTGACTATTGACATTTCCTGCAGGGTACACACACACACACACACACACACGGATACACAATGTACCTGTAGCCAGTAGTACACTAAACGTATCTAAACGTATGGTATGTACGTGTCCCTGTAAACACAAAATCTGTGTATGTGTTGTTCGTTCATTTGATGTGAATTGTGAATGAAGGTTTATGAATACATATTTTTTATTAAAAGTTTATTAAATTCCGTGTGAAAGTGAATTTCAATAATAAAATAATAGAAATTTAAGAAACAAAAAAATAAATGCAAAAGAAGAAAAAAATCAGTGAAAACTGTCATCGTGCCAAAATGTTGAATGGAATAAAGCGATGAGTAGTTTTTTTTTTAATGTCATTTATAAAATTAATTTATTTCAATTTTCTTTATTTTTATTTTTTGCCATGAACATGAAAAAATTTCTTTTGTACTTCATATTAATAGTCTTTTTATTTGAACATACATACATACATACTTTTTTATTTGAATGTACGAGTATATATCGTCGTCGAAAATCCAAAAGTACGTAACATCACTTTTCCCATTTTTACATTCTTCTGTATTTGTGTTTTCTGAAATAAAATGACGCATCATCATAAATTTGCTTTGTGATTTAAAAATTCAAATATTTTATTTTCATTTCTTACCCCAAGTTTGATGATACGTTCAGTTGGCTTGAGAAAATAATGCACATGTTGATGCGTTATTTTGAATTGTGAAAATAAAAGGGTTATTTTTGATCGCAAAAACCTAAGAATTAATAGAAACACGTTAGATAACCTAACAAATAAAATAAAAAAATAAAAATAAATAAAAATCAATCAAGAACGAGTACTGTACTTTTAGCTTTTCAACGACGATATACATACATATGTAAATATGTATATGTTTGAATAAGTATATGTTTTTGTTGTTGACTTTTTACACAAATAGTCTTCATTTAATACTGAATAATGTAATTAAAATGATTTTATTAAGTTTTTAAATAAAAAAATAAATAAATAAATTTTTTTCATAAAATCTAATTTTTACCAAGAATGTGAGAAATTGTACAATTGGACGTTGCATATGGTAATAAATATGAAACTTATAAACTACTGGTCAGATATCTTTAAAAATTGACACTTCAATAGGTGAAGTTGTATTTTCAGATTATTGGCTTTTGTTGTATAATTTCAGACGTTCTTCATTGTGCAATGTTTATAGGTCTACTAATCATGTTACATGGTTTTGCTGCATTGTGCTTGTTGATGAATAAACCCCTAAAATACCTGAATCGAAGTATATCAACAAATGTGAAACCTCAGTGGGAACTTTCGCTGTTACAAATGTTTAACACCACTGTACTATGAAAATAAAATCAGTCAAAATAAAAACGATAATATAGACCATTTTGTTTTCGAAAAATACCTACATACATACATACATGTGTATGTATGTATGTATGTATGTATATGTTTTTTATATATGTAATTAAAAATTGAATATTTAACATAATGAAAGTAAGAAAGTAGAACGTCTTAAGTAGAAATTGTGGGAAGTAAATAAATCATCCAATAAATGACAGTAAACGGTGTTATACGGCAATTAAATTATATTTAAATTTTTAATTCATCGCAAGATAAGTCGTTTTAGAAATATGTACATACAATACATTTAGAGAGAAATTTTATTGCCCATTTGACTGCTTGACCGTTTATTTGGCCGTCTGTCTGGTATTTAGTTGGTTGGTTATTTATTTTATTACCTTTTGTTCGACTAATAATACTACATATTTATAAATGACAAAAATAAGCAAAATAAAACAAACAAAAATATGAACCAACCGCAAAAAAACGCTTATGGCGCTTTACTAAAACCGATTTTTTTTCATTTTCATTTTCGTTTTTATTTTATTATTGTTTGACTTTTTTTTTTGTTTAAATACAAAATAACATGGCAATATACAAACATATTGACGTGAAACCAAGGCATTCCTCAAAATATCACAAAAAATATGAAATACAAATAATTGCCAAAAATGAAAAAGCAACAAAACAGTAAATTTAACATGGTACCAAATAAAATCGAAAATAAATCACACATTCATTTAGTGACAAGCGATACTTAAACGTTTTTTCACGACCCTAATATAGGTATGTAGGTAGAAAAAAAAAATAATTTTCCATAAGTTTCTAGATATTGAACTTTTAGCTTATACAAAATTGAATCATAGTTAGGTCGGTCTAACCACAATTACAATTTAGTTTTTGAATAAAAGACAAACAATAAACAAAACGAGACTTTGGTAGGTTCATTACGATATAAATTAAACTTAATTTATTATTTTTGAAAATTTCGTATTTTTAAGATGAGTTACAATTTAAAGTAACATAATCGCGGCATCGGCTTACAATCACTTAAGTATCGCTGATTCATTCATTCATATACAGTCTGTCGTCTACATTGTACAAATACCATACATAAAATATATGTACATATGTATGTATGAAGTACAAGTAGATATGTACGAGTATGTATGTAAGTTGTATGTACATTTATGTAGGCATGTTTGCTGAATGTGTGTACGTACGTTAACGTGTGTACAAAACGTTAATTTGATTTTTAGTTATCATCATACATAATTCTAAGCATGACTGTAAAGAAAGCCGATGAAAACATGCCAAAACACTCACATACAAACCATAAACAAAGAATACGAGTATATGTACGATTAGCTACATACATACATACATACATAAAGAGGAGAGAAAAGTTAAACCTAAAAAGACTAGTTAACTACCACAACAAACTGTGAAAAAAATCAAATGATAACTCATACAGCAAAATCTTATACATAATTGGCAAACTTTTCGTTTCATTTGTTCTTTTTTATTTTTTATTTTTGTGGAACTGCCTGCTCTTGATTTTCTGTTATCGACCAATTTCAATTTTTATTGGTTTAACAGAAACCAAATCAAAATGAATAAACACAATTACAAAAAACAAAAAAAAAAAACACACAACTGAAAGTGTGCATCTGTTTGTGTGTGTAAGAGCCAAGCAAGCCATATGAGTCCGAAAAGAGTCTTTTCTGACACATTTTTCGGGGCGTTAACGCTCTTTGTGAGTCCAAAAAACAATCATAATTGCTCCGAAAACCTTCAGAAAAGAGGGTCATTACATTAGAAAATGGTCCGTCAGAAAGAGCTCTTAGATAATGTCAGAAAAGAGTCTTTCATGAGGATTTTTTGGGCTCTGTTTTTATCATTCTTGTGTGGTACAGCTATGTTTTTTTTTTTTTTTTGTTCAAAGCACAAATAACAGGACAACAACGCTTTGGTACACACATAATTAAGAGGAATTTCTGAGTCATACTGCGTGCCGATTCAGGACAGTAACAAGCAAATTTTTCTTTCGCTCCAAAAATGCTCCTTAGTTGGACTCTTTTCTGACTCCTTTTTCGGAGCGCTCCTAGAACGGTATGCTGGGATATGTATGTATGTATTTTATTGCAAATGTTTTGAGTGGATTCGTTAAGGAAGTGGGTCACCTAAATATTCATACAGTGCACTCGAGAAAACGTCAACTAATTAAAACCGCGGGTGTTGGCGTTTAACAAATTGTTGACGTTTACGAATGTAAAATTTTTTCAATTCAATTCAATTCTTTATTTATATAACATTAGCTCCAAATAATTAATTAATAACATGATTCATAAAGAGTTTAGGTTTTTAGACACTTTTTACTTAAATATTAAATAACAATTTTTTGTATTCATTATATTTTACAATAAATTTAATGGTAAGGAGAAAATTTTCAAAAAACCTTAATGATTTTTTTTTTTATGTAAAATTTTTAAATAAAAAACATATCGATAATGTGCTTTTAAGCGTTTTTATTGATTATAAACTAAAACCAAACATAAACAAATTCAAAAAAGGAAACAAAAAAGGCATTCAACCTGAATAGAACCATAGAAGACAACTGGAACCAAAAGAATACTTTTTAAATGAGATCATATTTTTATATTATTTCCATTAAAAAAAATCTGTTATTTTTTCTGCTATTTTTTTCTTTTCAACACTTGGAAGAGAGCCTTCTCTCTATTTATTTCATAAAATAAATGTGGTTGTATACAACTGCTGCTATATTCAAAATTTTCTTTTATTCAGAGTTGACGTTTAAGAGCTTTGTAGTTGGGTTGACGTTTTAGAGTAGCAATGTAAAAAAAGGGTTGACGGTTTGTTGACGTAAACGATCGTTGACGTTTTCCCGAGTGCACTGTATATTGCATTCTTTTATAAATCTGATATTCAGTCAACATGTTAGTAAGTTAAAGCGTAGACAAACGACACAAATAATTTGCATTAGCAGTCTTAGTTCAAATTAACTCCTGAATTATCCCCATCCTAATGCGCATTAGGTTAGACGTAAATGCACAAAATCAGAGTGATTTTATACTGCATTTAGCTATTTCAATATGGCAGCATCGTCGAAAATCAATCATATGTTATCAAATTGTTTACTTTTGTAAAAGAAGAAAAATACACTTGTAAATTTAAAATAATAAAAACAAAAATCCACAATTGCATTTCTCTTATTTCAGAATGTCCTACTGCGGTCCCCACTTGTAGCAACACGTTCAGGTTGATGGTTGCTAGTGCATGAACAATTTTTGCATTATGGAGCAGTTTCAGCAAAAGTAATTTCAGCTTTTTTTTTTTCAAATAAATACTGATTTTTCACCAAATGCCAAAAAATTTTTTTCACAATTAACATTTGTTTAAAAACAAACAGCTGTGTACTAAATGCAGAAGCTGTCGTCTGTCAGGGTAAAATCTTAATTCACATTAGTGAGTTTTTAATGCAAATTAATGCTGTCGTCTGTCTACGCTATTAGTCTGTCATTAGTTTGTTCTTTTTTTCGTTGTCGGTTTGGTTGAGTTTCTAACCATTTAACCATCTATCATCCATCTGAGCCTTTTGATTTTATAAGATCGCTTAACAATATTGCCATGTGTCTCAATTAATAACTTAAGAGGGATTATTTTAAACATTTTACGGCATATACTTTTTCACTGAACGAAAAGGTATATGTACTTAATTTGAGTTCGTCATAATTATTATTTATTTTTTAGTTATTTTATTTATTTAATTTCTAATTCGAAACGTAACTTGCCCACAATATGAGGAGCCGACAACAAAAAAATATCCTACGCTAATGTACTAAAAAGCAACCAAAATGCTCAGAACCCGTTACCCACCCAATAACAATGTTAACATGGAGCCAAACAATCAAATCCCATCTTTTAACTTTAGCCGGTTAGAGGCTACAGTGGAAAC
Source organism: Bellardia bayeri (assembly GCA_950370525.1). NCBI lineage: Eukaryota > Metazoa > Arthropoda > Insecta > Diptera > Calliphoridae > Bellardia > Bellardia bayeri. The sequence goes on along the minus strand of OX493268.1, from coordinate 39,733,125 downwards.
CCTTGTTCAATCGGTTAATAATTTTACGAATTCTATGAGTAACATGATGCAGGAAATGCTCAAAATGCAATCCATGCTATTGCAAGCTGTACTTAATAGGCCATGAACTGTTTGAAAATATGTTTCTGGAACGCGAGCGGCATTCGCTAACATAAGAACGAGCTTGAATATTTCCTAAAAAAATCACCAAATCGATGTAATGCTGATTTGGGAATCACATTTGACATCTAGGAGTTTATTTTGCTTAAATGGTTATATCATGTATAATACTAAGGACCCCAGAGGCAGACAGAGCACGTTCTTGCTATTGTAAAAAGTTTAAGTACAGGAACATAAATTTACATTTCTTTACTTTACACATGATTCAGGATCGTTAAATTTAATTAATTTACTTATGATAGACTACCTTCATATACGAATGTTATGATTTTTATTATTATTGTGATGATCGCTAGACAACGTACTTATATTCACAACGTTTCTTAATCTACCCCTGTCCAAACTAAAATGCATGGCCTCATCCAATAGGTTACTTATTGATCTAGATCTAATTTACTTAGAAATTACTATTTGTGGTCAAGTGTTTCGTGGATAGTATCGAATACGTTATGCAGGGCTCTGTGCCTTACAGGGGTTACTCGGTGTGAGAATATTCACAATTGGCACATCAGCCAGCTTTAAAAAAAATGTGATAGAATCAATATATCCCGGTGCCAAGCTACAGAAGATTACAAGATTAAATTATATTTTAAGAAATCACTAAGGATTATCTTTAAATCAAATAACCAAAAATAAATTATTTGAAAAAGTTTTGTGCTAAAATAGATTAAGGCTTTTAAATTCTTAACATGTTAGTTATATGTTTAGTGTTATATGGTTAGTTCGCAGGACCATTTCTTTGGGTTTGTCCGTATTTCTATGTATATGTTTTTTTTTGCAATCTGACCGGTTTTACAACGCTACATTCAGAAATGCTGCGGTAGTTGGATCTTGAGTAGTAAAAAGAACCTCGAGATGCTACTTGACACGCAACTTATAATAACAATGCTATACGATGGGCGATAAACAGCTTCAGTCTGTGTAAATCACCAGGACCTGACGGTATTATTCTAGCAGATCTTCAGAAAAATAAAGACATTTTCATCCTTTGGCTCATTAATATATATAACGTTTGTATTAGGAGGACCGTTTTGTTAAGCAGCCTGGAAATTGTTATTAATAAACACTTTTGAACGACTCTTCCAACGGAGCTTATCTCCAGCAGTCAGCATGCTTAAACTAAGAGCAAGTCTGTTACAAATGCTAACCATTAGCTAGTAATCGTTATTGCGAAGTCGCTAACACATAAGGAGTATTCTCTTGTCGAAACTGAAGCATATCTTGTTTCGCCGAAATTGAATGGTATAAGACTAAAGATCACAGATGGTGCTAAATTTTTGGGCATTATTCTAAACGGAAAATTATCCTGGAATCTAAATATTCAGAACAATAAGGTCAGCAATATACTCGTGCAAAAAGGCAAATGGAACTAACTGGGGTATAACTGGAGTACGGGTATGGTCTCATGCACTAAAGAATCCCATACATATGTAGAAATACCGTTGAACGTGTACTAAGGAACTCAGATATTCTGATTACAGGTGCGATGTTAAACTAGCTGATGGATTTGATGGCAATTTATTCTTACAGTCTCAGCTCAACTGTAAGAATAAATCCTGGTCACTCATGGTCTCATAGGGGCTATGGTCACTCTACTAAATTCTAGAAGCTACTGCGATAACATTCATAGTAATGTTGATTACTGCACCGATATGCAATTCTACATATTTATGTATGTCTCCCGAATAGGAACTTATGGTTACTAGGACTCTATCTCCCGGAAGGAGTTATAAGGGTATACACGAGGGTGTCCGCAAAAAAACAATATCGGAGTTTTGTTCGTCTGGATTTTAACAAAACGCTGCCTTATTCCAGATACTAATATAGCCGATATTTGAGCTCAATTAAACAACGTTAACGTTTGGTGGTGCATTTACCGGGGGAAAATATGCCTGTTAACAGTATTTGAAAAGATTTTGCCATTAAATAATTCTTTTTGCTCTATAATGTAAAATAATCGAAATATGTACGAAATTAGCGTTCTAATAAGATATAAAAGATAAAAAGCGGTTAAAAAATTTTAAAGTTGTTAAGTATTCCCCAGCCCATTAACGTGTTTCAAACAACTTGACTAAGAAATGTAAGAAACAAATTACCAAATATTTAAAAATATTCGAATTAAATCATATTTTTACTTTAAATATATACTTATTTATTTGTATGTGACTTTTTATCTTCGTAGCATAACGTATTGTATGATCAAAAAAATCATTGATATTTTAACGGCCGTTTCAAACTCATTTTTAATTTCTTAAAAATGTCGTTAAACAACATTTAGAATTTGCATAACATCTCTTTGGGATGTCATATTTTGGTGAATAAGCAAAATTTCTTTAGTATTACGAATTTTAAATAAAATCCTTTCTTAATAATGTGGTCCAGATACTCTTAAATACTTACAACATTACCCGTTAGATCGTGAAGGTCAAAGATCAAATTTTACTGCATGTAGGATTTCCAATGAAAAGACAGAGAAATGTTATAAATTTTTGAGTCTTCTCTTATTAGAGGAACTTGAAAAAATATATCTTAAGGTCCAAAATTTAATACAACAGCACAAAAATCTATATTAACTCTTACACGCGCTTCAGTAAGGATTTTGGGACAAAATCCTATTTTTAGGCTTCTCGGTTTCTAGTCCATTCTGCAAGCAGAGATCTCTGCCATAAAACGTGCTGCACACTAGCTAAGTTATTATCGAATATCTGGGGGATATATGTATGTATATGTATTTATTTATATGCAGTATAGCAGGTGTCTGCTCGACGTCTAGGTCAACCACAGAATGCCGGGTGTCTCAAAATGAGACAGCGAAACATTATAGGATAACGCTTATATGGGTCCCTGGGTATAGTATAATACAGGAAAACTATATATGTAGCTGACGCCAGAATGGACCTTAGGTACAATAATTACTGTAGGAGCTGTCACAATTAAGATTAGGAAGAGGCAATTATTAATTTACTTTGTCATGCTTGGAGGAACTACCAAGTATAAACTTAAGACTTATCTATACTTTCGCCAAGAAATCAGGATGGTTCGAAATTTAAACAATTTTGATTGATTGATCGACCAGATCTTTATCAAACGGATGGGAACGGCTGCCTTTGGAATTTAAAATTCCTTAATTGGGAAAACAAATGCTGGTAACTCTGAGACCCCACCCTACCTTTCTTTTTAAGGCGGAAGACGATTTTATAATAAAACCATACAAACATACTTCTTCAGACAGTCGTCATTATCTTCTTTGTTATTAACCAATATTTTCAATTGACCGAAATACAAATTCATACAAACAAACAATTGCACACACATACATACGAGTATTTATATGTATTCTGAGTTTCTCAATCTTTACCTTTTCTTTCTTCATCATCATTTTCCGTTTTTGGTACATACGAGTATATTTTTTATACATATTTTGTTATTTATCAAGATTATAGCCGCTTTTGTTTTTGTTTTTAAACGATTAATGATTTAAAATGTTTAAAATTATTTTTTAATGCCTGAAGTGGAATACACAGATTTTTGTATTTCGTTGTTTAAATGTTGAACTGAACTCTGCTGCAGTTTGTTTCATTTACCACGAAGATGCCTTTTTTATTCACTTAATAACCCTGAAGTACGTAGTTAAGTTTTTGCTGTTGCTCTGTTAAATTTCTAGCCATAATTTTTATTATTAACTATGGTTAAGATGTACAACGAAAACAACAACAACAACAACAACAACAAAATCTACTACAAGTACAACAGGAGCAGCAACAATAACAACGGCGACCACAAAAGTTAATAGCATTATTTCTTAAATCGTTCTTCATGGGATTCAACGCCAAAAGACATGCAGCAACCAACCCATTAGTTATTGGTAGATAAATGAATGAATGGATGGATGAGTGCTTGAATGAGAATACTTTTTCCACTGCTGATGTAGATGATGACTGCTTCGACCGCTGTTTCTGCTGCTACAAATGATAATTTGCTGCAATGCGCTGCCTGATGATGGTAGCTGCTTGATTCTTTCCACTGTCTGGTCCGTTTAACTGCACATTGCTTTTCCGTTTGTTGCGGTCACAACCAACCGTATTTCCTATTTAACATTTACTGGTCGAAATCGTGTCTTGCTGTAAAATTTTGCCCGAAATACATTTTTTTCGCTTCCAAAAGAAACAAAAACAAACATAATAACAGTAACAATTTTAAATAAACTGATGTTTGTGTGTGTATAAAGTATCTGAATGTAAAGTATGTTTATATGTGTGAATCTATCTGTAAGTATGACTACGAACTCGTAATTCTTATGGGGTCTTTCGTGGTGCTTAATTTTGTAATTTAATGTAGTCTTAACATTTAACAACCCGTTATTTTCAGTTTTTTCTTTTTTTTTTAACTTAATTACGAATAAGCCAAACAATCATGTATTTTGGCGGTAAGAATTAAGGTATTGTATTTATTAATACATGTACAGTATGTATGTATGTACGTTAGGGTGGAGCGTTAATGTACCAATAAATTCTTATCATATTTTTTAATTTTTTTTAATCGCATAGCGATGTAAAGTTGCCTAACAATAAGTTGAGGTACCCCAACACCTGATGCGTTATAAACTTTAGTTTATGTTGAATATAAATATTTTTCTGCATTGTTAGGTCTACTATAAGGTGAAATAAACAATAGGAACCCAATTTTTTTATCTATTATATGTATATGTAACATTTTTTCATATACAAAATAAATGATCCATATACATACATACATGTATATGTATATATTATACATACATACTTATGTATATGTTTTTGTAAGTTTGTATGTTCCGCAATCACGCCTAAACGGCTGAACCGATTTTAATGAAATTTATAACGTATGTAGATACATAGATATTGAAATTTGAAACGTAAATATATTCATACTTGAAAGCATCAACAGGCTATATATTTTGTCAAAACTTGGACCAGGTCAGGATAAAAAGGGGAAACCCTGTAAAGCCCAACGTCTAAAATAATTTTATTGAAATGCAGAACGCAGATAGATCTATTTGCAAGACTTGAATTAGGAAGTGATAAATAGGGTAAAATTTAATTACTATAACATTGATACTGGGAAGGGACAAAAAGAGGAAAATTTTGAAAATTTGTCTTTGAAATAATGATTGTCTTTGTTTTGAAGAAACAACATTTTTATTTTACATTTCTGTTGACACAAAGTTGTGTATTAGAAGAGTAGTTCTTTGTAAGTCTATCTTCAAGGGAATAAAATCGAGTAAGAAGTGGAATTGTGTGCTTAATCGTAATAAGTGATTCGAACCTTTAAATATTGATATATTAAAAGACAAAAAACTTATTAAAAACATACAAACTGAAGGGATAAAAAAGGGTAAAGATTTGTGTTTTTGTACTTTTTTGGTACCATTTGTATTTGTTGTTTTCAACGAAATTTTTGAGAATTTAGTCGCTTTTTTTTTGTGAAACTTAAATTACAGTTTGAGAACGCTTTGATGTTCATTCAACGATGTCCTGTTTGTTCTATTTGTACAATAGCGCCATCTTCTTTTAATATCCGGCAGCATCTAGAGAAAACAATCGAAAGTTGCAAATGTTGATAAATATTTTGTATGTTGATATACATGCTGCATGGTGATACCAGCCATTAAATTTTATTTGAAATACAATTTCGCAAAAATATATATAAAATATAAGACAAATTAATGTAAAAAAATCAAAGTGAAATATGGCAATTGCTTGTTTAATGTATGAATAGAATTTTTGTATTTTTGGTATAACTTTTAAGCTACAGAAGGAAATGGTAGCACTAATTTGAAAAACTAAATGTGAATATTTATTTTGAATATTTAGTCCAAAGTCCATTACATATTTCGTAAAACACTTTATAGAAGTTTTGGCATACATACTACCTATTTTCAATTAATTAAGCTCGTCCAAATAGGTGGGAATATATCGGTATTGTCCCAACTGTCTCTTTTAATTTTACTATTGAGATGTAACTAATATCGCGAAGGTCTCATCTAGCTATCCATCGTCTAAAGGGCTTACCTAGCCTAGCGTCTGCATCCATTAATAGATTTTGTGGTTTGGAAACAATAGAACGTCTTTTTTTGGACTCTTATTGACTTACTGATTGACTTACTTTAAACTGTTCAGCTATTACTCGCGTAGAATATCCACTTTTTGTCATTGCTAAAATATTATTCACTTGACAGTTTCTTAATTATTTATAGTAATTTGTATTATAATTTGATTTGTGTTTAAACTTAATAACATTTAAAGTATGTATGTATATGAGATAACTTGGTGAAATTAAGGTGCCTATTATGAGCAAAATTCGATTTTCGACTGTGGTCGAAAATGCTTATCGAACGAATTTTCATTTGGTATTATGGTGCACATTCGATGAAAAAACGCTATTGTGAAAATCACTCTTTTTGGGTTATTCACAATAGTATCTATGTACATTTCTATCAGCTGGCGCTATATTCGTTTACAAATTCTTAAAGAAAAATAAATAAAATAGAATTAAGCTTTTGTGTAATGTCCTACCATTTTTTTGGCTGCCTGAACTTTAGAAATGCCTATTGCCAACAGTGGATCTTCTTTCATGAGAGAAACGAGCTTCTCCAATTGCTGTTTTCTACTTCCGACCTGCAGGATATTAACAAAAGTAATTTACAAGTAGTATTTGGTTGACCAAAACCAAAAAACAAACTAATTCTTACATTTTAAATATGTAGATTTTTTACAATTTTATACAGCGTAGACAGCAAATTTGTGTTCGATAAAAAAATTCGTTGAACAACAAAATTTTCGACAGCGATGCCAACTCATAATACAAATTTTACATCCGATAGTCAATTTTCGATAGCCAGCGAATATCGATTGTCGAATGCAACTCATAATAGGGGCCAAATATGATTTCTTTTAACTTTCTACATGCTTTATAACAAAAAAGCAATCATTGAACTGTGTACAGACATATTTTTGCAAGTTAAGAACTATACAAAGTTTTGCGTATTCATTCATGTTATATATTGCAACTTACATACATATATATACATACATATTTACATACGTAAGTGAGGGAAGTGCCTTAAACAGATATAAAAAGGATATCCGTAGAACTTTTTAAGACATACTTATTTATATTAATCAATTATGTATTTTTTTCAATAATAATATTACAGTATTAATATTAGAATAATAACTTATTTAGATACTTTTTCAAATTACTATTACTTACCGAATTTAAAATTTGTTAAAAAAATTTTTTTCTAATTTCAGAATTGGCTTCATATATTTTGATGTGTACAGAACGATTTAATAATTAAGGTGAGTTATAAAAAATAAATAAGCATGTAAATTTTAAAATGATTAAGGTAGAATCCCCACATTTATTTTCAATTAAAAATGTTTGCTGAAGTTACAGAAATAAATAAAGAAAAGTAAAAAAGTATATTCGGTATATGTGTAAAAACATATTTTCAGAAATTGATCTATTATGGACCGATCATACAAAAATGTAGATATAAATATCATTTGTGTTAAATATTATCTCGATATAAGCACTTATTAAATATTAATGTTTGTTAAAGTGATCTTGGGAAGTGAGGATTATAAGGGAGTTATTTATGACTAATTATGGACCGATCGTCACAAAATTTGTTGATGAGATTAGGCTTCATGTCCAACTTATTTCTGGAGAAATTTGTTGGGAAACGTGTATTTTTGGCAGGAAATTTGTACGGGATCTAGGTGAAATAATCTACTGATTTCCACCAGTTTCAATTCCATCCGACCTTCGGCAAAAAAAAATCATATAACAAATTTTATCGCAATATCTTAAATCGACTCAGAAAATGATTCTGAGTCGATCGGTGGGTGTTGGACTAATATTTTCGCACATTATAAACATCAGCACAAATCCAATATACCCTCCCTACTATAGTAGTGTAGGGTACAATTAAATAACAGAATAAGCATACCTATAAATATCAACAGCCATTGCTTTCGAAAATATTACTCAAAATAGTCAAAATATTTAAGTACAAATACAAGGTGGCGCAGAAGTAAACTTCCGATGTTTTTTGGCTGCAATTAAAACAAAAGTGAAAAACTTTGATTCTTCTTGTGGATTATTTTTATTTGGTCTTTTAGTTTTTTTTACATCAAGTCGAGAATATGATGTCATGTAAATGGCCGCCGCCACAGTTGATTGTCATTTGAGCCCTTTTTATGACATTTTCTATCACTTTGACCAAAACTTCCGGCGATAGGTCCTCACATTCTTGACGGATATTGTCTTTAAGAGCTGCAAGAGTCTGAGGCTTGTTGACATAAACTCGCGACTTCAAAAAGCCCCACTAAAAGAAGTCTGGAGCGGTCAAATCAGGCGATCTTGGTGGCCAGTGCAAATCGCCAAAATGGGAGATTAGGCGCCAGGGAAATGCATCCTTCAGCATATCGGTTGTGGCACGTGCAGTGTGTGCCGTTGCACCGTCCTGTTGGAACTTCATGTTTTTCAATCCCAATTCGTATTCTTAAATTTTGCTTATTTACGTACCCGCTAAGATGGAAATGGGCCTCATCACTGCCCATCAGCGAAATTCACTTTGTGCCAAAGTCACCGACCGATTATTGGTCAAATAAATAGTCAGAAATATTCCGCGTTCTGGAGCAGTGTAGCGTAACATTGTTTATTAACGTGTATTTCGCATGTGTTTACTACACAAATGGCAAAACAGAACTGACAGTAGGGGCCAATCGCAAAATTTATAGCATTTTCTGATAGGAGGATTACTTTTGCGCCACCTTGTACAAGCGAACAAATATTTAGTTATAAATGAAAATTTTAAATTATTCATTTTAAGTAGAACTTAAAATGGTTGATCCGTACATAAATATTTGAACAAGTAGATTTTAATATTGAAAAAGAATTTTCCGTGCATCAGCTAACCGCACCACATTTTAAGCCAAAACTATTTTAGAAATTTCAATTACATTAAACGGCAAAAGAATGAATTTGATCAACTGCCAAACTGTGAAGCAAATAACAAAATACAGAACATACTCGTATGCAGCCATGTTATTACTGCTATTAAATACACTGAAAACAATTAATATTATTATTAGCAAATAGTTTATTACGCCTAAAATATACTATGGGACTCAAAATATATTTTTAAATCCGTCCGTTTAGTACTTTTAATCAAATTAAGTAATACGTGCAACGAAATTTGCGATATTACATTTTATTAGACCCAGTTTAAAATGGTTAAAATTTATTCACCTAGACGCAATAGAAATATCCTCACGAATCAGGACACGTGATTATCCTCACAATTATTCACAAATGTGTTCTTTTGTAAGAAATAATAACGTAGACATAAGTAGTTCTCATACAAGTTCTATTTACGAAAATCAGGCCAACACTCCTAAATAGCTTAAAAATACAGGTATTGTGGTAAGTTTTATATATCGCGCTAATTCACGATTGGAAAGTGGTCAATATTGTTGATTAGATGTTTGATGTTAGATGTTAGATGTTGATGTTTGGCAATTATTTCCATTATTTCGTTTGTGAAGAAATAAGACAATATGTCCATTGGGGTTTGTAGTTCTTTCAACTTTGGTGTAAGCGATGAATCTTCTCGAAAAGCTACTTCGTTTACATAGTTTCATTGATCGCTACCTTCAATTGATTTGCGAAAATTCTTTCGAATCCTTTTTTATCGATTCAATTCCTGTAAAACAACAAATCACATATTTTAAATCCAACTGTTAACTATCAATTCTTTCCTGCAGCAATGAAACCACCATTAGACCATTAATGGAAACGCAGAGCGGGGTCTTTTCGCTGGTTTTGTTGCAGCTGTTGGTGTAACATGGTGCTGTTGTTGTTACTATTGATTCAATATTTTCGACAAAATGTTTGGATTCAATGGAGATGATCCCGAAGGTATGTCAAATGCACTTATGTTTAGTGCCTTAGTGAAAAATAAAGTACTATTTTGCATTTCACTGATATATTGCAAAATGCATTGCTCGTCTTCTTGGCAAATTTCATCCGGGGCGTAATTTGGTTCATTTTCTTCATCATCGCTATATAAATCGTCTTCTTCGTCTGTTACTATAGCATCCATGAACTCTACCAATTGATCATCAGTCTAGGCAGATAATTTAATCCGTCTGCGGTCTCTATCTGCCATTCCTATCACTTTTTCTTGATAAAAAAAGATGAAGGAATATCTTACCTTAAAAAAAATTATTTCGAATAGATCGGGCAACTAAAAGTTAATAATTTAGAGTGAAAAAAAATTACACACACAATTTCACGTGCTAAAATTATGACTTTTCTCACAAAACAGCTGACAAAATGAAAACCAAATGTCAGCATGCATTTCAACCTTCGAGAGTAATGTCAACAGATCTGTTACTAAAGTCACCGTTAGACTTTAACAACAAAATAATAATTACTTCGTCAGTTACTTGGTGTTTTGTAATGCGTGCCTTGAGGCACTCTTGCAGGTTAGAAGGTTAATCGAATTTTGTGAACAGTGTTGTAATACTCAATGGTTTTATAATAATTATTTAAATTTATATACGGGTAAGTAGTTTAATAAATTACAATATGAATTGCTATTTTATATTTCAGTGTATTTGTCCATGTGATATTATTATATGTATATAGTACGACAAATACAATGTGGTGTATTCTTAATTTTTTTCAACAGATTTCACATGTTGTACGTACATGAACGTGAATGTGGTAAAAACATTTATACATGCATACTCACATAAATTTGTACTGAACATGAATTCTTGGAAGGACAGTCTATGTAGTGTCTATGCCTTTCGAAAGGCCTTATTTTGCAGCCAACAGCACAAAGCCAACAGCCAAAATCACTGTAAAATTACTTTCTACACTCTCAAAAATTATCGGAAAACTTAGTGATTTTCATAAACATCTTTCAATTGCTGAACCGGGTCCGATGATAGCAGTATTGCCAAAACTTAATTAGGAGAAAGTGAATTTTTTTTTTAACAATTAATAACAAAAAAGTTGTTGTTTATTGCTCAAATCAGTTTTTTATTTATTTTGAAATTTATTGTTTAAATTAAAAATTACATAAGTAAACACCATTCAAAACCAATTAAAACAAGTAAGTCAGTCAAGCCCGACTATATAATACCCTACACCCAGTTTATGTGTAAAAACAAGTATTCAGAAATGGGTTTTATATAGGATCCAAAAATGTGGTGGCATATTAATATTATTTGTGATATATACATTTCTAAAAGATTAATAGCTATTAAAGTGATTTTCGAAGGAGATCTTATATGGAAGCTATGTCTAATTATGGACCGACCATTATAAAATTAGTTGTCATGATTTTTGTATATATGAAACTTCTTTGTGTTCAATTTTATTTGGATACAATCTGTATATTTTAAGATAGGTGTTGGACTTAGAATTTTGTGGATTACAAACATCAGCCCAAATCCAATATACCCTCCCCAATATGGTGGTGTAGGTAAAAAACTTTATTTTGTATAAATTGAATTTTAAAAATTCCGATTTTATTCCACTTTTTCAATTTATGTTCTTAAGTTTTGGTATTACAGAAATATATTGTTTAATTTATAAAATTAAACTGTGTTTACAAGCAAAAAGTGTATTCACCATTTCAGTATATCCAATAAGTTTGAGATCAATTTTCAGGATATCATATTGCTAGCAGCACTTTCCGTTACGTTTTAATTAGAGTTTTTCACGGGAATTCCCGGAGAACAGCTAAAAAATAAATTAAGATTTTCGCTAATAATGGATGATTGGACCAGTCTTAAAAATAGAAGATACTTAAATATCTGCCTATATGGTAAAGAAAAAACAATGTACAATTTGGGGTTGGTTTATATACCTGGAAAGAGTGGTGCCATAGAAATTCGTAACCTCATGGCAACTAGATTAAAAGAGTACAATATAAATTTTGAAAATCACATAGTTTCCACAACAACTGATGGACCAAATGTTATGAAAAAATTTGTAAAAGAAAGTCCAGTTGATGGAATATTTTGTCTCAACCATGCAGTACATTTAGCAGTGGTTGACGTTTTATATAAAAAACCTTTAATTAAAACTGAAAGTATATGCATAGAAGATAGCGACAACGAAAACTTTGATGGCGAATTTCAAAACGAACACCAGGGACAGGTGTTGCAAAAATACGTAATGGGTGAATACAATAAAGAAATAAGCCTGGAATTAGACATTGTTACCAGATGGAACTCTTTGGTTCCAATGATTGAGAAAATTTTGTTATTGAAAAATTCAATAAAGACAAGTTTAATCGATTTAGAAATGGATGAACTCTGGGTTAAGTCTAATGTCAATGTGTTAGAAAATATGTTGAAGATCTTAAAACCAATATAATTAGCGGCCGAAGCTTTATGTCGTAGAGATGTTAATATCTTAACTGCGGACGCTATAAAAAGGCAAAAACAATGCATGACTCCCTAAGAGATCGTATTACTGAAAGGACAAATTCAAAATTGTACACACTATTCAAGTATTTAAATAACCCAAATATATTTGACGAGAATTGCAACTTCTTTCCTAATGCTTCCTATGCAAAACAAATTTATAAAGGCCTTTTTGGTGAGAATGGAATTGATGAAATTCTAGATATTGACTACAGCAGCAGCATTTTAGAAGAACAAACTTTTGAGGCAATTTTAAATGCTGCTATAAACAACGTTACCGATAAATCTAAAATAAACACAAAAACTCATTTAAATTCTATAAGAAAAGATTTACAGAATAATTATTATTTCATAATCGAACTGTTAATTTTTACTTTTTGATAATTTTAGTTAGGCTCGAGTTCATTAAATTTAATTTTCATTAAATTATTTTTACTGAAGTTAGGTTCGATCCCCAGTCAAGAAAAATTATCAAACATTTTTTAATAATAAATTTTTCAAGTTGTAATTCCTAACTTCAGTAAAAATAATTTAATGAAAATTAAATTTAATGAACTCGAGCCTAACTAAAATTATCAAAAAGAAAAGATTTACGTTTTTTCGAAAGTTCTGTTAAAAAAAAACAGAAAATGTCGAAGAATTATTTCAGACCCTGTTAACCATAAAAACTTCCTCTGTAGAAAGCGAAAGGATATTTTCACTAGCAGGACTATGTGTAACCAAAATAAGAAATCTACTTTCTGACGAATCGATAAACGCACTATCAGCTTTCAAAACCCATTTTAATTGAAATATGATTTCTAATCCTTTATCTACTATTCCATTTTAATGATCTCATTACAAATAAATCCTTTTATACTCTTGAGTTAAAAATGATACAAAATTATAATTTTTGTTATTAGTATTATATCCAATATATCTTTATAAAAAAGTGAGTGAGTATAATTTTCTGTTTTTGTTTTAAATACGGTTTTATTAATTTTCAATAAAATTTTCTTTTATTTATAAAAAAAATATTTAGTTTGAATTATGTTTATTATGAAGCGGGAATTCCCGGAATCCCGGGAAATTCAGAAGTCAATCTCGATTTCCCGGAAAAAGAAAACCCCTAGTTTTAATGCATATCTAAAGATTTATTATATTATATTATAAAAATAGTTTTTCAAAAAAAAAAACTAAAGAATGGAATTATCAGGCATGTCACAGAATTTGATCGGAATAGTTTGAATTCCGTATCCGCAAATCGATGGTTTTTACTTTGCATTCTCTAGATTCCTATAGATTTTGTTTGTTCCCAACAAATTTTTAAATCTCGGTTTTTAACTAAAATATGGTAACGTTGTGTAACCAAAACAAAAAATTATATGATTTTTGTAATAAAAAGTATAACAAAAGCGATCTTTCTGTTCGCTAACAAAGTAATTTTAAATAAAAGTGAAAAAAAATTTTCAAAAATTCTCGGAATTTAAATTGTTGCTGTTTTAAATGAACAAAGACATCAAAACGCAGTTGAAAAGCTACGAAGAAGAAATTTAAGGGATGCATCTGAAAACGATACCACCATTGAAATTTTGAACATTTTATTTAAATATCAATGAGATAACTAAAACAATAATGAAATAATAAAATTAATTGTTTAATTGTTATTATAAATTAGTAGTATGAGTTTTTTTTTTTTCAAATAATAAAAAATAACAATTTTACTTTAGAAATCTATGGTTTCATTCCGAAAAAAAAAGAAATTCGTTTTTCGTTTTCTAAAGACTCAATTTACGGAATCAAAACCACTTTCGATCGGAATTGAGTTCTGTGACATTATTTGTCATTTCTAGTTCTTTAGTTTTTCGTAGTTTACGTTTTCGAATTCATGGTTACAGGTATAAAAATTATATCTTCGTAATTATGAAATATTACATCTTTATTATGCTTTGAAACAATTTATAGACAGTTTGTATTTCGTATAGAATCGAATTTAAAAAAAATAAATATAGATGAATTGCTTCATCCTTGTATATTTTGAAGATGTTTGTTTTGTGGAACTGGGCGTAATGGTTTGTGCGGTTCGGAGATGATGGTTTTGGAAGGTAAATATTGCCCAGACCAGCCATATGAATTGAAGCCGAGAGCCGAAGTTGCAATACCTGTTCAAAACTATTAAGAAATAAGAAGCCCTCACTCTCTTTGGATACTTTTGAAAATTATTATTATGTTTCATGAACAATAAAATAAATTTAACTTAATACAAATTTAAAACAAACTATATAATTTCTCTAACTTTTTGTACGTGTTTTGCTTGCTTTTTAGACATTTTAACAATATTTTCTTATTTTGGGGCCGAATCGAATCTTACGGTGATCAAAATTTGTTTAAAAAACTGAGCAGAGGTATTCGTAAAAAATATATGTTTCAAGATCGATTTCAACGGCTTTTATTACGACGTTTTTTTACAACTCTATTTTATTAAAAAGTTTAGATTTTATATTTTTGGAAATATTTGGTAATACTTTTGATACATTTTATTATTATGCTAGGAAAACAACTGGACGAACGACACATTTTTGGTCGTGATTATTATTTATTTTTCATACGCCAGCATTTTAGTTTTAATGTTTAATGAAAAGTAAAAAATGTAAATTTTTACTTAATTTATTGTTTTAGTTTTTACTTTGTATAATATAAAATAAATATACAAAAAGAGTTAACTTTTTATATTGTTTTTGTCTATGGTTTTGTTAATGTTTTATATATTTGTTTTAATACTTCATACGACGAATTTACACAGGGAATTGTCACCGACTAATTCGATGGTCGTCCCAGTTGTGTTCCTAGCATTATGTAGTAGAGCTGTGTCGTTCATGAACGAACGGGTTAAAATGAACGGATCACTTCATTGAACGGAATGAGCCGATCATTTAACTGAACGATGTGTACGGATCAATTTCGTTCAGCTGCTGTTTATCAAAAGACAAGAAGAAAATCACATTCAATAAGGGTTGATTTATTCGTTCAAAGTGAACGATTGAACGAATTGAATGAACGAATCAGTCTTGGATAAATGAACGAAAATGACCGGTCACTGAAATGAACGACCGGGCACAACTCTATTATGTTGTAGATCTAACGCTCTTTTATGAAGAGTTTAATAATTTGACAAATTTTGATTAATATGTATTTTTTGTTTGGTTTCTTTTAAATTGTTCATTATATATTTGTATGTAAAAACATATCACGAACGCAAACATATAATAAAGAGAAACTTAAATATTGCTGCATATGATGAAAAACCGATTATCGGTTAAACGGTTTTTTGACTAAAACCGTATTTTTAAAAAAGACATTTTTTCGAAACCGAAACCCGGACTTTTAAATATTATATATTAATGAATCCCTAATTAATATATAAACCCTGGAAAGCAGTGTGTTAATAGTTATAAGATATATTGGTAGGAATATTTATCGAATATGTATATAGGACTCCATGAAGGCCTACAAAGTGAAGAGCTTGTAATTTTTATAAGTTTTATCCAAATATATATATATATGTATATATATATGTGTATGTATAGGGGTACATGTACCTATATATTTATTGTTTTTTTAACTGCATGTATTTTTAATCGCAATAAAACATTTTATATAAAAATATTCCAATTGTTTAAGTTGAAATCACACACAAATAATAGATATATATTTATATTTACAGTGGCCTGCAGTGCATTAGAAATATTAAAATGTTCATTTGTTTCGTTAATCTGAAAATACCAAATATCCAATAAAATTCTAAAAGCTCAATAAATTTAAATAACTATCAGAAAAATAAGGACAAAAATGTATGGAATAGATAAATTAATATGAGGATATGAATAAACAACTAGGTGTTGTACTCGGCTATTATCCGTTGAAGACAAGATAGAAGGCATTGTGCGATGTTTTAATATATTTATAATTAACTGATTATGTATATTTAAACAAAATCCCCCATTGCTTATCAATCAAGTTAGAAAGCAGAGAAGTAGTGCATATTAGATCAATATAAAATAAATAACTTATTAGTTTTTAACTACCTTCCCACCCACTGTATATAGTATGTGCATTTGTGAGTGTGCAGTCGTAGTACAAAATATGAGAACATGTTTGAATTTCTAAAATACATTTTTGTTTTTGTTACTTATTTCCATGATTTTCCATGGTTTTTCTCATATCATTTTATATTTTTTCTCTCTTTTCCTAAACAAATACATATGTATGTATAATCAGAAATAAACCAATGTTTATAGTTACTTACTCGCAAATATAGTACATATACGATAGAATAGATATTTTACAATATACACACATGCACACATACATATGTATATATATATATATATATATTTATGCACATTTATTATCCTTGCATTTTGTGTACTGATAAGTATAAAAATACATAATATTTAAACTAAACATAAGTGCATACATGTACCGATGTCCACTGAATTGAAAATTTTAAGTTGAATAATGAAAGTTAAATATTAGCCGAAACATTTGAAATTTTGAATTGCTACTGCCTTTATCTAAGCAATAGTCATACCTGAATGAAACATACATACATATGTACATATGTAGATGGTAAAATTATCCAAGTAGTTATGTAATGTATGATGGATTTTGAAATACACATGTACTCGTATTTAAATGTATGCGAGTAAGTGAGTGTGTGAGTATTAAAAGTGACTTAATTTCAGAAGCACGAGTGTATAGTTTGTTAAAGACGGATTAAATTGTTTGCATTTTTTGAAAAACAATTAAATATTTAAGCGCAAATATAAACTTCTATGCCAAAATTTAATCCTCAGAAATTCATTTTTATATTATACTTTCATATGTACATCATAAGTATGTACATATGTATTTATACATATAAAGAGGTAATAATTCTTATGTGTCTGTCTGGCTAATTCTGAATTAATCTAAACACACATTTGTTTTAGAAATTACAAACCAATTGTTGTTTAATAAATAATTTAAAAAAAAAATTATCTAAGCCTTCAGGAAATAACTACATATTACGTTACACGTTCAACTAACCTTAACTGAATATGTACATCTACTACATATACATATGTATAGAAATTTGATAGCACATTTTTAAACTTCATGTTTAACGGTATAAGTTAGAGTATAAAAAAAGTATTCAAAATCTTTAATTGTCCACAATAAATTTATTACATTTAGACAAACTTCCAATTAATAATATTAACAATTTATTTAAAAATACTGATCATATCCCTTGTCAATTAAACTTCAAATTGAGTTATGAATTCCAAAAAATCCATCCTTTATGAGTTTTTTTTAATATTTTTGTATATGATCAAATGTTACTTGTTTTTATGATATGATAATAATACAGTGGGCGGATTTTCTTCATATTTAAAAAACAGCATTTAATAGATGTTATATGTTTTGCTAAAAATAAACATTCTAGTTACAAATTTACAGAAGATATGGCATTTTTGAAATATCATTTGTATGGGAGGTGGGCGTAAAAATGGGCGGATTAAGTTCATATTTTCAGGAGCTCATTCTACAATTATAGTATTAATGTTTTATGAAAATTGAGTTGATATATTTAAAATCATTGAAGTTATGCCACATTTTCTATTTAAGTTGTCTGGGAGGTGGGCGTAAAAGTGGGCGTATTTTTGTAAAAAAAAAAAAAATTTAATTTTTAAAAAATTTAAAATAAATGTGTGCAAAATTAAATGAAGCTCCGCAACCTCCTTGATATATAGCCATTAAATACACAACACGGCCACTGTGTGCGCCGTGCTCATTGAGTTTTAGAACCGACTAAGCAGGGTTGAATTTTATGTAGATATCAAGATGAGGTATGTCCAGCATAGTGGTCCAAGGAGTGGAGCTCATGGAGCCATTAATACCAAGGTAAGAATTTATAGAGCCCTATAAATTATAAATTATTATATTTGTGTAATGTTTGAGACAAAATCTTATTTAAATGTTTGTAAAAGCTCGTATTTATATTCCTTAAGATAAAAATACTAATCCTTTGTCATAACTTCGGAATATTGCGACATAATGGGTAAAAATTATTTTGAATTTAATTTATGGCGAATATGACACATGTTTTCTTTAAAAAGGTGTCGAAAACTAATGACAAATAATATAAAAATTCGAACACAAATTTAAAGATATAATTTAAAAACTATAATTGTAAGTTATACAGAATTTCAAA
The DNA here is from genome assembly GCA_950370525.1 of Bellardia bayeri. Classification (NCBI taxonomy): domain Eukaryota; kingdom Metazoa; phylum Arthropoda; class Insecta; order Diptera; family Calliphoridae; genus Bellardia; species Bellardia bayeri. Next base: position 39,714,243 of record OX493268.1, on the reverse strand, counting down.
ACCGCTAAACAATTTTGATTGATATATTTTAATCAAGGTAAATCCCAGCAAGCCATGTGAGTCCGAAAAGAGTATTTTCTGATACCTTTTTCGGAGCGTTAACGCTCTTTATGAGCCCAAAAAGCAAGCATAATTGCTCCGAAAACCTTCAGAAAAGAGGGTCATTACATTCGAAAATGGTCCGCCAGAAAGAGCTCTTAGATAATGTCAGAAAAGAGTCTTTTATGAGGGTTTTTTTTGGGCTTTGTGTAATCTTGTTTTGATCATTCTTGTGTGGTACAGCTATGTTTTTTTTTGTTCAAAGCACAAATAACAGGACAAGAACGTACACACATAATTAAGTGAAATTTCTGAGTCATACTGCGTGCCGACTCAGAACAGGAACAAGCAAATTTTTCTTTCGCTCCGAAAATGCTTTTGAGTTGGACTCTTTTCTGATTCCTTTTTCGGAGCGCTCCGAAAATGCTGTTTTGTTGGACTCTTTTCTGACTCCTTTTTCGGAGCACTCCGAAAATGCTCTCTAGTTGGACTCTTTTCTGGTTCCTCTTTCGGAGCGCTCCGAAAATGCTCTTTTGTTGGACTCTTTTCTGAAAATGCTCTTTTGTTGGACTCTTTTCTGACTCCTTTTTCGGAGCGCTCCTAGAATGGTATGCTGGGTATATACGAATATGAATGTTTACAAGAAATCTCGAAATTAACACTAATGGCTCATCTAGTAGGAACTACTGTGTCCCAAATTACGATTCACGTAAGAATTACTAAACAATAGTTTCTTTTTACTTAATAGTTTCTTTTTACAAGCAATAAGGTCACTTGAATTTTATATAAAAATATTTAATTTATTTATATATATTTGTTTACAATATTTCGCTATCACAATGGATACCTTCTTCAGGGATATTATCCATTGTAATAGCGAAATATTGGAAATAAATATATATAAATAAATTAAATATTTTTATATAAAATTCAGGTGACCTTATTGCTTGTAAAAAGAAACATACAAATGAAATTAATAATAAAAGTCAAAAATTTAACTCGTTTTTTGTAACAATTTACATATTTATGGACATGAAAAAATTTGAAAGCAAGACAATAAAAAAAATTGTGACAATATTCTCTAAATATGCATAAACGCCTGATTTATAAAAACCTAATGAAAGGGAACCAAATATAACAACAACAAAAGAAAAACAAATACATATAAAATTTTTAGGAAAATAAAAATCTTGAAAAAATAATGAATTTATAAATAATTTGTATCTGGGGAAATGTTCCCAAAACATGAAAGAATACAAAGTCTGATTGGATGTTGATGTTCTTTTTTGTATATTTAGCTCAAATAAATACATACAATGCATATTAACATTTCGATCAAATAAATTCTTTAGCACATTGATGTGTCTAAATACATACATACATATGTTGAAGATAACTATCTATCTGTGTATGTGCAATGTAGATACTCGTATGTGTGAGTAAATGAGCGGGGTAATTTTTTGTTAAGATTTTGAACAGTATTTGCCACGTCGTTCTTCAATTCTCTGATCGGCATCCATAAAAGGCCGTGTAACAAGTGACAGCTGTATTATTAAATAAAACAAGTTAACATTTCTATTGCAAAATTATACAATATTATGCCAAATGTATACAAATACATACACACTTTCTTTCACACAAAAACACACATAGATATTTGTTTATTTATTTATTTATTTATTTATGTATTTATAGAGATACGCATTTGTTCTTATCAAAGTGTAAATTTCTAGTCCCATTGTATTTTGTATTTGTTCTTAAGTTTTTGTATTGTTTTGTATTTTTGTAATTTCTCGTGGGAGAGCTTGAAAAAGGATAATTTGGTCGCACATACAGGCATGTATTGGTGTTTGTGTTTCTTCACTTTTCAATTCATTTCAACTCATTCTATATTCATAATATTCTCCACGGTGTGTGCAAGTGTTTTCAAAAATAAACAAACACACAATTTTCTTCACTTTTTTCTTTCATCGAAAACCATCACCAAATGCATATGTTCGAGTATGTATTTATGTATTGAATATCAACTGAATTTTTTGATATTTGACAAATTTAACGACAATCGAATCAGTAAAAAAAATATTTCTAACAATAAAAAATGTGAGTGAATGAATTTACACTCGAATAAATGTAAATAATATTGTTATTTTCTTTGCTATAACCTCTGAAAATCAAAACTTTTAGTTGATTTCATTAAACAGAACAATCAGTAATATTTTCATAAGACAAATCGAAAAATTTTAGAGCAACAAATGTTTGTTAAAACTTTTAATGCTTCATAAAAGTATTACAAGAGATACATTAGATACAAAGTTTTTCTCATATGAATATTTTTTCTCTCTTAAAAAGAGAGACGTCAAACTTCGTATGAAAAAAACTTTGTCCGAACAGATATTTTGTTCAGAACATTCGAGTTTAAGTTTGTAAAAAATCACAAAACAATAATCAAAATTAAAGTATAAAGTCGAATCTTGATTGAAACATGTCAGTACTCAATACCGAAGAACGTGTGATACATATGTAAGTATGTACAATCCTAAATAAATATATTTGAAAATTTTTAAAAATGTAGAACCTTTTTGAAACCGAAAAGGGTGATGAATTTTTTACTTTCATTTAAAAATACAATTTAATACTTCTTCATTTATTTGTACATATTGCAATTTCCTTTTAAGTAAATAATAATATTTTAACATTTAATGTAAGCGAAATGGGGCTTCGTTACGACTTGGCAAATATTTACTCAAAAAAGCGTAACCTCTTATTTTAGCAGAAATTTGTTTGACGTTGTTTATACTTACAAGAGTTTTGCAAGATCAACAAACGAAGTTTTTTTTAAATAAATAAACGAGTTCAAATATATATCCGAGTGTGACCGTACTTTTACATACATACTCGTATGTATATGTATTATATTACATGTATGTCAATATGATTTTGATAATGACATTTTTAAAAATTGTTATCAGAGAAATTGACTTTTAAAATAAATTCATTATTAAAATAAATTCATTATTTCTTTAATCGAATTAGGATGCCATTAAATATATTGTCAATACCTCTTAAAATTTAATGTTAAATACTATGAAGCTAATAAACATTACTTACTTTTTAGTTCAAAAAGTTTAAATTTGACCAAATTGGATTTCATTTGTGACTTAAAACCACTTTTCCATTTGATATCGTCCACATTGATGAAAGATTGGAACACAATCGATCATTTGCACCTACATACATACATCTAATTTTAAATGTTAGTTATCTAATGGCAAAGGCTGAACTAATGATTCTTTATTCGCAATGCTTAGTTTGCCATAAGAATACCAAGTAATAGTTAAACAATAGTTAGTATTTTAGTTTACCAATGGTTAACTAATGACCGAGAATTCGGCCATAAAAGTAGAAGAGTGTAGATTAACACATCCTTTCCCTTCTATATGGGAGTTATGATCCATTATGGACCGATCTCACAAAAATTTAGTGCCATAACTTCCATGAATATAAATATTATATATATAAATATATATATATATAAATACTCGATATAAATACTCTTAAAAATTTTATAGAAATAAAAGTGAATTACGGAGGAGGTCTTATATTGGAGTTTGAACTAATTATGAACCGACCATTATAAAATTAGGTGTCATTATTTCTGTTTATAAGAAACGTATTTGTGTCGAATTTTATTTGATTACCAACATTTTTAAGAAATTTATGACTGTTAAAGAGATTTTCAGAAGTGGGCCTTATATGGGAGCTACGACTAATTATAGACCGATCATCATAAAATTGTACCATATTATTTGTATATATATAGGAAACATATTTGTGTTCAATATTATTTGGATACCGGCATTTTTAAGAGAGTAATGCTCTTTAAAGTGATTTTTGGAAGTGGGGCTTCTTTGGGAGTTATGATCAATTATGGACCGATCTTCACATAATTTGTAGATGTGATCTAGTCTCATTTACTACTCATTTGTGGTGAAATTTGTTTGGATACTTGCACAATTCATACATTTATGATCGTTAAACTCCTATTTCGGGAGGACATCGTATGGAGGTCAGCTAAAATAATGGATCGATTTCTACCAGTTTCAATTCCGTCTGTCCTTGGGTCGAAAAATATCACGTACCAAATTTTATTGAAATATCTTCAAAATCCTGCGACGGACGGACATCGTTAAATGCAAAACAAATCCACTATTGTGGTGTAGGGTATAAAAACAATGGGCACAATGGGCCATCTTTATGAAAAAAATTAAAAGAGTCTTAGTTTGTAATGAACACTTTAAGGCAGTTGATATAAAAGGAGATATGAAATTGAAAATGGGTAACTGAAAAGTTTTGCGTTTAAGATACTTACTGACGATTTCAAATTAAAATTAAAAATCTGGGAGCTGTATTCAAATCATTGAATGGTGAAAATCTCTTGATTAGCAAAGAGTATTTAAAATAGCATATATGTGTGTAAATAAGTCAATAATATTAAATCTTAAACACTTTTTTTGATCGAGAATGTTTTTTCAAATTAGAAAACTAAATCAACTCCTAGCAGATGAGACGTCATGCGCAGAGAGAGGAAATTTTGTTTACATTCTTTGCACAATCTTTATTATTTGATTCATGGTGCGATATGGTAAAGGATCTGATGACAGCTAGTTTTATACTTTGGAAAATATGTATGTATGTATTTAAGTTTAGGATGATTATGGTATAAAATTAAGGTTCCGAGGGCAGGTCTACTGAACGCACAACATATTTAGATATACATATGTATGTATGTGTACTATATACGAATAGGCTATGTGAATATGTATATGTATCTATAAAGTACTCTAGACGAAAATCTACAACCAAAGTAATGGCCATACAAATCTTAGTGCTTTAGTTTGATAGGAAAACTCTAGACACTTTTAAGTACTAATGTATATTTTTGCTAGTACATTTATTCTTTGTACTCCTATAGTCGTCTTGGTAGAATGTATTGGAGGAAAGTATTTGTAGTGGTAGTTTTACATCAGCACCGCTTAAAAATTCAATATATGTGCAATAATATACGAGTACATATATATAGGTGGTACATGTTGGTATAAGTTTACATTAGACCAGGCCTTTAAAGTGTATTTGCATTGTTGTGTAAACAATTATTTGTACATTATTTTTAATTACACGATTTCTCAACTTTTAATCGATTTCCGGCAAGGGTATTCGCTGTCCGATTTATCATCAGTAAAAAACAAAAACTGACACTTCCAGACTTATTAAGCGCAAGTCTATTGTACATACTATATGATTTACTTTTACTACTATATATATATATATATATATATGTGTATGTATGTGTATATACACATGTATGGACACAGTGTTCGTAAATAAACTTAGGAAAATCTAAAAAGAAAATAAATTTATTGTTGCAAAACTAACGAAGACACAGTTATAATGTGTGTATGGGGTTTCTTAGATAAGGTACTTTGGAATATGTATGATTGTGTATAGATTTGTCGTTGACAAATACCTTTTGGGACACATGTTGTAGTAAAATGTGTAAAAAGAAACCAGAAATACAATAAAACCCGTTGGCTGGTTTTGTGGATATGTATAAAAATATGTTTATAGAAACACACATACGCGTACTTAAAATATTTTAGTAACTTTCGTAAAAAGTACATTATCAATTGAACGTTGAAAGTATGTGACTTATAATTCCATTTTACATTGTGTGTATCAAACATTTTAAATCACTTCGTTGTTATCTAACACTTTGTTTGGTACGCGACTGATATACATACATATTAGTCATTCCACCATACATCACACAAAACATTGGATCTTCAGACTTTTTCAATTAATTTTTAACATTTTCCATTTAAATTCAAGAATATTGAAAACTTCCAATTTTATTAACCAATTTAGATTTTTGAAAAGTATTTTTCACTAAACAAATTGTATAAGGTTATTTATTTTTTTTTTTGCTTGGACCAGCACTCAGGGTTATGGGAGGTTGGATAGAGGAAGTAGTGTTTGTGAACATTTGATTTGTTTTTGATTCGGACAGTATGGCTAAAGAATGAATTTTCCCTGTAATGTCTTGTGCGATGCACTCTCCAATCGACCATGAATGGATGAACCCTGACTAAAGAACGTATCTTGTAAAGCTGTGATCGGATTTTGTTGGTTCAGCAACCATATGAAAAGTTATTACGGAAAGTTTAAATTTATAATACTTAACTTTTTTTCTGATGCATTTTTAGTAAACTTTTTATAAACATTGAATTCTTACTAGTTTGTAATAAAAATATTAAAATGAGAAATGTTTAGTAATGCAATTTTATTTACATTTTGCACCAAAATTTTAAAAAATCAGAAAACCCAGGGTAAAAAAATTTAATTTTTATTAAATCTCCTATTTAGTTTAAAATTTTTAAATGGATCCTAAACGTTCATAGGCATTGTTATTTATGAAACTAACAATTTCATATTGCGCATTTGAAAGTTGTTAAATAATTATGTTTGTTTGCGTTGTATGAATTGCATAAAAGACATTTTTGAATTTTTTTTTATTATTAAAATTAAATACGATTCCTATCGGTTAACCCCGATCATATGATTATGATTACAGGGTGTTAATAACGAGACTTAAGCATTGTCCAAATTTCAAGCAAAAAGTTTCGAAGAAATTTATGCATTATAAAATAAATGGCATGATTAGCGTATGTATATTAGGGGCGGGATGGTGAAAGACTTTTTGATTTCGATATGCTAGAGTGCCGTAACGAGGAAGAAAAAATGGTTTTGCTTCAAATTGTCGCTGGAAATATGAAAAAATATCCTTCGCATAATATATTATTTAATTACAAAAATATATAAAAAAAAAATTTATATGGGGGCCACCCTAATGACTGAAGATGGAGAATAGGTATGTTCTAAAAAAATGTTGAGGTAACAAAAATATTGAACTCGGTCATACATTATACTCCTCTAGGAGCAATCTGGGGCTAGTTAGGGCGATGAGAGCTAATTTTATAAAAAATAATATTTTGTATGGGAACGCCCTTAAGGAGGGCAAATAGGGGGTAGGTGTGTCCATAAAAAATGTAGGAGGGGAAACATTAGTGAGGGTCAGTCAGTCAGTCAGGTTTGACCCCGATGTGGGGCCTTTTACCCCCATTCCACCCTCCTTATTTTTTGGCTCATGCATTTTTTTTTGCCATACCCCACAAAATTAAGGGTTCTAGCGTATCCAAATCTTGTTACTAAGAATTTCCATATAACATTATTCCACCCCTAATGTATATACGATTATTTATCCAAATCGTAACAGAATTTATGATCACTTAACTGATTCTTAGAAATAGGGTATATGTATATAGGAGCTGTCATCAGTTATTGACTGATTCATATGTTGTCAAAATGTTGAGGTTTGATTTTTTCTGACATAAATCTCATTTGTGCTGAATTGTGCACATTGTATATGAGGATGCCTATGCATATATGTATGTATGTATATACGAGTATGTGAATGATAAAGACGTCAAAATATCAATACAAATAAGTAATTTATACCCTTGTCAACACTTTTAAAATGAAAATTTTGTATTAAACTTTAGAACGTAATTTATAGTTAGACTGACAGCGTAAGTACAATATGATAATGTTAAAAATATTCCAATATTCCAGTTCAGTGCGATGTCCTCTATATTTGAAATACCATTACCAAAATAACTAAATACTATTACTAGGGTATTCATTCACAATCTCTTACGAACAATTATTCGAAGAATCTAAAAATTACCATATTCGAATAACGAATAATTCAATTAATTTTATGTAAAATAATCGATTAGATCGATTAAATATTATTATGTTAATTTTTTATAATTTTTTAATTAAAATAGAAATAATTTAACACCATCATCCCGTTTCAATTTTATTTACAACTAGCTAACCGCCCCGGCTTCGCTCGGAATTTTTTAATTTTTTTTCTTTACAAACCATCTCCTGAAAATTTAGAATAGAATAAAAAAATCAACCAAATCGCTCCAGCCGTTCTCACGTAATGTCATTACATACATGACCATTTTTTATATACATATATAGATATAAGACGTGTTTAATATTTGTGTATAATTAATTTAATTATTTTTTTTTTTTTGATAAAGGAATTTTTGAATTTGAAAAATCTAAAAATCTGTACAGTGAAAAACTACGATATGAAATTATCTTAACAATTTTTAATATAAATGAAAGTTAAATAATGTTTTGCAGTAACTATAAATGAGTTCTGTAAAAGTTCCTTATACAAAAATATATAAATGTACTACAATAAGTTGTAATTACAAAAAGAAATAATTGATATTTAGTAAAAAAAAAACTAGTGAAAGAGTTTGGAAATTGTAGAGTCAACATATGGTGGCGAAATATTGGACAAATCTAAATTATGGACTAATTACGCCATATATTTGACCCTTATTAATAGCTTAAAAGAAAGTGTTGAAAGTAATTGCAAAGAAAACACTTAGGGAAGAAAGAAAGAAACTTTTCGAAACGCGATAATATTACTAAAACATATAAATATTAATTCATCGAATTGAAACACAGAATATACAGGAAAATACAATAAATAATTTCTATTTCCACGGTTCTTAGAATGTAATCTAAAATAATGGTGAATAAGATGTTGAAGAAAGTTATATTGCGGATAACATTGATGATTGATGCTGAAATTTTGAAATATACATACATATGTAAGCGATATTATTAAATATTAATATTTCATTTGACCTTATTAAACAAATTTTATTAATTATTCGAATAGTTCAATTAATTTTAAATTTTAAATTCGAACAACTTAAAATCTCTTATTCGAATTATTCGTTTTTTTTCGAACAAAAGAAAATGAAATAATTTGGATACCCTAACTATTACCGTTATAGATAAATAATTCCATATTTTGGAAATGTTTGTTTTCCATAATTTATTTTAATCTAAGAATGAACATTTAATACACAAGTTGATTTGATGTCATAATTTCTATTCCGATCAACTTTCTTTTATAATCATCAGATATTCATACTCAAAATATATCAGTTCCAGAATAATGACGGAAATATGGTAAAAAAAAACATAGTTTTTCAATTCACATGATTTCATAGGTTTCTTCAATGTATTGCCTATTTTTATTGACAAACTGGTCTAAGCAAATACATTTTTGCAATAATAAACTGAATCGTTCTGAATTGTTCCTTCACAAAACATTTTACTGAATGGTGAATGGTAAAGAAGATGCAACACTGCCTATGATAACAAATTCAAATTAGATTTGTTTAAAGCCAATAATGTATTGAAAATAATAAAATATGTTTAGAAATATACTATGCAGGACTCGGCATTGATATTTAAGTTTATTGAAAGTCTCTATACTCGATCCTATTTGACGACACACTTTTAGGATACATAGCATAAAATACATTTGCATAATGATGTATTTTAGAATTAAAAAAGGATACCTACCTCCTTTGTATGACAGTTACAAATATTCATGTTAGTGAAACACGAGGTGGTACCGTAAATGGTTAAGTATGTAATTGTAAGACAGAATATTCAGAATATGTATAAGAATGTAGAAATCATTAAAAAGTATTATATTCATTAATTTCAAGTCATTACAGCGAAAGCAAAAAAATCATAAAATTATAAATTTAAAACCTTATTTTTCAATAATTATATTTCAATTAAAATGGTTTGTTGCGACTAAATTGTTGGCACCATTTGTTGGTTTTTGTTTGTGCATACAACAGACAGATATTATGTTAAAACATAAATATGTATGTACATATTTTCCTTGCTACATCTGTGTATGTATTGTCGGCACGAAGATACTTAGATAGTTGTTTTGCTTTTTTGGTTTGCTGACCCTAATTGAAGTTTTGTTGCAAAAATTATGCTTTACTCCTGCTGTGTTGCTGCTAATAACTTAAATGCAGACGCATTATATGATCTACGAAATTTATTTCTAAGTGTTTTTTAATGCACTTTGAACTTTTTTTTTTTTTTTTTTGCTACAACAAATCTCTACCGAATTTTATATTCAAATTTTACTTTTTGTTTCTTTTTCTCTTTTAAATTTGGTTTTATTTTCTAAATATAAAAAATGCATTTAGTGCCATATTTCGTTGAATGAATGTAACATCAAAATAAAAAATGAAGCCACACTCTTTGCACAAGGCTTATATTTATATTTTTTTCTTTAACCTTCTTTTGACCACTTGAGTAAGCGTTACAGTATGACAAATCCTCTTTTAGTAAATTTTATTTGCGTTAGTTTTGTTTAATTTCTTATTCTTTAAATTCTTTTGTATATTGACTGGCTGATTTGTTGGCCGTACATCTTCTTTGCCATATTAGAGGCAATTCTACGTTCATGCATCTGCAAGAAATGAACGTATTATATTTTCTTAAATGCCTGACCACTTTTCTCTGTCCTTTTGTTGCAATTTGCCTCAAAAATATATATTTTTCTGCAGTTTTCTATAACCGGCTGATAAAAGCTACAATATATTGCGGAAACTGTTAGTCCTTGAGTCTTTGCAGATGTGAAAACGTTAGTGTTTGCGTATATTTATGTATGTGCATCTATTGTGGCAACTGTTAACTAAGAATAACATTTTTTTTAGACTCCTTAAGAACTTTACATTTATTATGTGGTCTTAGTTGGGTGCATTAATTTTCTAACCAAAAATAAATAAAAATGAAATCTTAAAACAGATTTCTTCACGAAAGTTAATGTTGCAATAAAGTGTGGAGTATTTTTCACAAAAGGTTTTTAAAAGTTCAAGGTAAATTTATTTTTTTCACTCACATATGAAATGAAAATGAAAAATGAATTGCCACAACATTCGCCTGGATTTTACTCTAAATACATTTATATTTTTCAATCTGTGCATTGTTGCGAGCATGTGTTGTTCTGTTAAAATTTTAAATATGCATGGAAATAAAACCTCAATTCATATGACAAGTAATAAACTACATATTTATGTTGGAAACATTTGTAATAAATTTCGATAGGTCAGGCTGAATGTCATAAGCTATTTATAGTCCTGGCTGCCATATAAAACGATTGAATTAGATAATAGACAAAACATATCGCAAGTCAAAAACGTTTTTAAAGTTTCTACCTTCAATGAATTCGTTTTTTAAGAGAATACAAGCAAAGTAAAATAAACTATAATAACTTATAAATTCAAATTAAAAATATTTTTGTAAACCAGATTTTTTATTATGCAACATTATGGAAGTATCGAAAAATTATCCAATGAAAATATATTTTCGAATTTATCTTTAGGAACATTTTGAAACGTTACTGTAATTTCCTTTGTTATAAATCAATCAATATGCATTATCCATGTATCTTCTATTGAACATTTCAATTCATTTTTCAATTTAACAATTTTGCGGAGATTTACCTTGTAATCCATCATTTGAAGGGATAGATAATGCTCCAAAAAGGAAACAAAATAAATAATAAGATTGTATATTTAACTTCAAATTGATTTAACAAAATCTAAATCGATTTTACGCAATCAATTTAAATTTTTATATTTTTAACTTATATGTATATAAAAAAATTAATTTTATAAAACAGGACTGAAAACATTATAGAAGTTATTTTATTTTTTCTAAAAATAAATAAATTTATTCCACAGAGATTGAGAACAAAATCAATGTTTTAAAACTTGCGCTCATCTAACGATTCATTTTATAAAAAATACAATGTTATATGTTTTAAAATTTCATAAAATAACATTTAAAAAATCACATTGAAAATATATTAGGGAATATTTAGCAAAATGGAATAAAAATGTTTGTTACATGTTTCTATTTTCTCAAATTCTAATAGCAATCGGCGCAAAAAGTATTATAATACGAATAATTATTATAAATAAAAAAAAAAAAAAAAAATTCCTTTATTTCAAGCTCGAGGTCAGTTAAATTTTATTTTATTTTATCTGCCGATAGTTCGATGCTCTTTGAGTATCATCATCTGGGCTTGTTAAATAAATAATAATTTATATGGACCACGTAAAATTAATGTACATTTCTTTTTATCGTCTGTTGTTCAACAGTTGAAAATAAAATAAAATTTAACTGACCTCGAGCTTGAAATAAAGGAATTTTTATTTATTATACATAAAAAGGTCGAACAAAAACTACTTGAACGAATAATTATTATTCGTACATTTAAAATTTAATTTAGAATTATCTTTCAAGTTATGTACATATATAATGATTTCTGAATTGATAGTATTTACACATGTTTTAAATATGTATATGGGTGTTTCCATGGTTATGCACGCGACATTTGTACACGTTTAATTGTCTTTGAATATTGTGAAAATGGAAATGGATTGGAATTTTAGAATGGAATTATAGAATCGTTTATTGTATATGATGGGACTTTTCAAAAAGTATATATATTGGAAAATTGAGCACTGGGTACCCAAGTTCCATGCAATCAAAGTTGACTTACGCACGTGACAAAAAATGGAAGTGCCTTTTAGAGCCGTAAGAAAAAGTGCGAAATTAAGCGAATTGTAGGAAATTTTTATTTCGGAAAAAATGTTTTTATAAAGGTTAATAATGGACCTTTATAATCATGCTTTGTTCAAAAACAACTATGCATAAATTTGCTAAGAAAAAAATAATTTGTTGATTACGCACTTTACATTAAGCACGTGACACTTTTTACTTTCATACATATTTTAGTAATTTTATATACATATATGTATGTATATATATTTTTTTTACCAAAAAATTAAACTTTTATTCAAAAAATGAAAAATAAAAATATACTACAATTAATCTAATTTAATTTTTTCCTTAAAAAAAATTATGCGAGCGTTGTGATTTTTTAAGTCACGGTGGACCATTTCATGGAAATACCCATATGTATGTACATTCATACTCGTATTAACAATTGCACACAAAATGTGATGTTTGGAACTCATTAAAATAGCATTACTTATTGTAGTATTTATTTGTTTATTGTCTAAGGATGTTATTCCTTGCAGACATTTACAAAAATTTTTGAAGAATAACAAACTTAAAACATATTAACCAGAATACTATGAGTTTAAATACATTATTTAATAAAGTTTTATAAGACTGGGATCTAATGAAAAATCTATAAATCTATACAAGTAAGAGTGCTATATTCGGCTATGCCGAATCTTATATACCCTTCACCTTTGTTTTGGATACATACATATATATTATATTGTTACGTTTTTACCTTTTAACCCTGGATGGTTACTGTTCGTCAAATCGACGAAGCTCATTTACTCTTTATCATATAACTCTGTTATGTTTGCTCAAATTTTGATCTTTTTGCCAACAACGGATGTTGAGGACGAAAGCTTGGAGTGAGCGGACGTACGCTGGCTTATAAATTTTTTACTTTAAGTTAATATTCGCAAGTTTGTATTAGTCGCAACGACGAAGAATAACTTTAGTGTAACTTTTTACGTTTCTAGTGTAATAGATAGTAGTTTTATTTTGTTATGTTGTTTAATAGTTTTGAATAAATTGCGTTATTTTTGTTATAAAACATTTTTTTATTGTTTATTGTAAAAATGTTAAGGTTTTTTAGAATAGAAAATGGAATCTAAAAGGGTACTTTATGATGCTGACATCGAGAGATTCTTGCAAAGTTGTGGCAGATTAGATGTATGATCTTAGATGTTTCAGAGAAAGAAGATCCACATCCACGAAAGTAGCGAAAGTAGTAATTCAGAAGCAGAGAATATATGTATATGCGTTACTGTAGATAATGTACCACTGTCGGCTCAGATTTTCAGATGAAGATAATATACCACTCAATGTGCTTCACTCAAAAGCGAATATTATTGGGTTTTCCAAAACAAATCTGCGCGAAAATGTTCATAAATAGCCCACATAAAAAGGAATATCACATCGCCGAGCTATGACCTATGCCCATAAGGTTAGGGGTCCGTCACAAGATTGCAAAGGAGTGGAAGACCCTCTTGAATGCTTTAAATTCTTCATCACTTCTGAAATTATTTATGAGAATATTAAAATGTTGATAGAGGACCAAAAAAGCGTAAAATTTGTCATCTATGTTCGTGTAACAAGCGTAGAGTGATGAAAACTACATGCAATATACATCCATATGTAAGAAAAGTATCTGTCGTGAACACAAAGTTGAACTTTGTGCCTCATGTATAAAATAAGTATAAAAATAAAGATTGTGTATAAAATAAGTCATTTTTGTTTTTATGTTTTAAGTTTTTGTTGTGTTAAAAAAATAACTAATTTTAAAAACCAAAAAAAAGAGCTCAAATTCATATTGAGTTTTAAGACAGAAACAAGAATTAATAAGGGACATTCTGTTTTTTTTTTAATATTTCTTGAACAAAATGCTTAAGTAAAACTATTTTTGTTTATTTTTAACTTTAAAAATGTTTCCGCTAAAATTATTTTTAGAAATTTTTCGTCGATTCAACGAAGAGTATCCTTAATGTACAAAAATGAAGAGTAACCATCTATGGTTAAAAACGGTGGTTTGTTTCCTTTAAATAAACCGGATTCTTTTTAATTGTAAAATTAGAGCGTCAAGTAGTTTGAAGAAAATATAACGAGGCTTTATTTATTTAAATGTACACAAACCCAATTAAAAAAAGGGTATAATGAATACACTGTCTTTTTACACACTTATATTACGGTATAAGAACACACTGAAACACTTTGTGTGATCAGCGCCATCTGTTTATGAAATTATTCGTAACAATATTAATACACTTAGCTTCTTTGATAAAATTTTCAGAGGTTGTCTCGGATTTTTCCTCATATCTCCGTTACTTATGGACGGATTTTGCTGATTTTAAACAGCAAACTTCTTGAAAGCATGTCTGACAGAATTATTGAAGATTTGGATCCCGAAGATGTCTGGGGACTTCAGAAATATATACTTTATAGGGTCGGAAAATTATATTGTGGAAATTACAAACGGAATGACAAACTTATATATACCCTTCTCATCCTTCTACGTGGGCCAACATCACCATAGTTTGATCTTAAAAGTCTTATTGACAATGGATAAAAATTGAATTGAATTGAAAAATTAAAAGAATTTCATTTATTAGAGAATTGGAGCATGTAATACGTAAGGCAAAACAAGAGAAATTGTTTTTGCAGCGATTCAATAGCATTGGAAGGTGTTTGATAAATTGGATCCCAAATTACTGAGCCACACTCAAGAATCGTACGCACAAGTGACATGTATAATGTTTTTGCAATATACGGATCATTATATTCTTTATACCAACGTTTTATATAATTTCTATATTATAGAATTTATATGTGGATCAAAGTTTAATTTAGGATGATATAATATACTCAAGTCCAGAACGCCTTCAACCAAATCCAGTTTATGATTTCCCAAAAAGTAATTTGCAGTTATTTGCTTACATCATGCAAAGCGCATAGTTTTACATTTTTTTAAAAAAGTTACATTGAGTTCATAAAATAAGTTCAATCCTTTCGCAGAATCGGAGAAGTGTATAATCTATTAACTGATTGTCGCTTAAGAATAACTTTACATCATCCGCGTAAATTAAGATATTCGAAAATTGTATTACGTTCGGTAAGTCATTAATAACAAGTAAGAAAGTATAGTCGCAAGCCCGACCATATAATACCCTACACCCAGTATATGTATAAAACAGTTTTTCAGAAATGTGCGCTATATGGGAGATATAACCTATTATGGACCGATCATCCAAAAATTTAGTGACATGATTTCTGTGAATATAAATATTGTGTGTGTTAAACTTTATCTCGATATAAATACTTTTAAAAGATTTATGGAGGTTAAAGTTGATTACGGTGAGAATCTTATATGGGAGTTTAGACTAATTACGGACGGACTATTATAAAATTAGGTATCATCATTTCTGTAAATTATTTGTGTCGAATATAATTTGATTACCAACATTCTTAAGAAATTTATGATCGTTAAAGTTATATTCGGAAGTGGGCCATTTATGGGAGCTACGACTAATTATGAACCGATCATAATAAAATTGTACCGTATTATTTGTATGCATATGAAATATATTTGCTTTAAATATTCTATGGATAACAACATTTTTGAGATGAGTTATGTTCTTTAAAGTGATTTTCAGAAGTGAACCTTACATGGGAGCTACTACTAATTATAGACCAATCTGCACAAAATTTGTAGATGGTATTTGGCTTCATTTCGGGAGGACTTTTGGACGGGGCCCAGGTGAAATAATGAACCGATTTCCACCAGTTTCAATCCCATCCATCCTTGGGGCAAACAAATATCACGTACCAAATTCTATCGAAATATCTTCAAAATTGCGACCTGTACTCTGCGCACAAGCTTTACATGGACAGCCAGCCAGCCAGCCAGACGGACGGACATCGTTAAATCGACTCAGAAAGTGATTCTGAGTCGATCGGTATACTGGGTGGGTGTTGGACCAATATTTCTGGGCGTTACAAACATATGCACAAATCCAATATACACTCCCCACTATGGTGGTGTAGGCTATAAAAAGTGAAAACAGTAGAGGCCCCAGATAGCTGTCCTGCGGTACTATTGTCAAGATGAATCTGCCAGCAAGCAAAGAAAAAACGGTATACATACATATGTGCTTTCTTTTGCTAAAATCAAGGCACTTGAAGGATATAAGTAATTATTTATTCTTCCTGTTTTACACTCTAAAAATTAATTTAACTAAAGTCTAAATTAAAGCTTTAGTACAATTAAAAAAAACATTCCAGACTCGTTAGCAATGTTGATGCACAATAATAAGAAAAAATTAAACTTTAGAACTCTGAAAAACTGAACAAGAAAAATTGGATAAACAAACACTAGACTGAATTGAATAATTCCAAAGGCTGCAACAATTCAGCTAAAATAAATCCACTTCCGGGCGAGTATGTATTGTTAGTATGAGTAAGATTCCATGTTTGTTTCAGCACAAGTATACGAAAATAAAAAAAAAAACTCAAGCTTAAGAGAAAAGTAAACATGGCAAAGGAATAAAGAAAGAAAGGATAATAAATTTTGGGAAACAAAAATAAAAAAAGGATTTTAAAATCGGTCAAGGAGAAAAACGCATTCAACCATTTTTTCACACACTCATGAATAAGAGGATATCAACGTTATCATACGTTTCCTATATGTATGTTCTCGCAATGCTTCTACAATTATTTGTTTGCTTGAGTACGAGTGTTGTTGTGTACACCGGCGTGAATGCAGTTGCGGCCAAAAATATAGTATGCGTATATGCGAAAAGAACTTTTCATAAACAATGAAAATCGTGTTTTAAAATTTTGGTAATGACAACTACTATAGTTTTTCAAATCAGGGTTTTGTATTGAGTGGTCGTTACAAACTACAACAATTTTATTTGCAGAGTTGGTTCTTTTATGTACCACAGTTTTATAGTGCATCAGATAACCCAGAATTTAGAAATAACTCGTACGTGGAGAATAGACTTAAATAATTGAGCACGCCTGATCCAAATCTCACCGAAGTCCAATTTTTGCACACCAACAACTTATGTATATTTTAGAGTCTGATATTTATTGTTTTTTCTGAATAAATTTACAAGTTCTTTCATACGCAATAACATATTCAATTCTGTCCAATATTTTTCTAATGTAAACGTACTAATATTACCATGAATGTTTAATATTTTAGCAAAGTGGGTATCGAATAAAAAAAATACTGCAAGGCACACAGATTCTTTCCAAGACAAATACGTTAAGATATCGTAAAATTATACGTTTTGTTAGATATATAAGTCTAGTTTAATCAACAAAATATTCGTTAAAAGGGAAGAAAGTTAAAAATTATTATATTCGAAAGAGGGCGATATTGATTAAGCCCATCAAAAATGTGAACAGTAAGTCTATTATTGTGTTCACAGCTGTATTTTTATACTTCCAGTTCGAAACATATTTTCAGAACATAATAAGAAGATCAGTAAAAACAACTAAATAAATCACCAAACTTCAATACATTTCACATTCCCTTGGACTTTTAAACGGACTACTTGACACCCTACACAGAAGGATAAGTAAAATAAAAAATATAGTATTCTTTCATTTCCCTTATGATATCGTTCTTAAATGAAGTTTTGATCTCGTCATAACAATATACATATAAATATGTATATATATAATATTATTGCATTTTTTTCTAATTTTGTGGATTTTTTCATGCTCTTACCTGACATTTTATCAAATACATATTTAACAAACGAAAACTTTAAATGGTTTTTAAAGAGCTAGACTTCAATAAATACTAGCCTGTGTTTTGTTTCTCAAAGATCATAAACTTTAATCAATAAATGTTTTTAGTTTTAAAATTCATTTTAACGTTTTGTAATACAAAAATTAACATCCAACAATATACATACATACAGGGTGGGCCAAGTTTGACTGACTGATTTGATATTGTAGCCGTTGTGGTGCATCCCTCGGCAATAATTCTTGGGCCAATTAAATTTTATATGGAAACATCTTCAGATCAACTTTTAGAATACGTCGTAGCGATGTTCTGGAGATGTTCAATTGAGTACCTCGTCGCGGAGTAGACACAGTTGCATCCGTGTGAACACTTTCTCGAACAGCTTCTAAGCTTGTTCAGTGCGAACAACATTTCTTCGTGGTTCATTACCCACTGAACCCAAATTCTCAAAACGGGTCATTAAGCTTCTTATCATGTTTACACTGGGAGCCTCTGCAGTATTAAAATGCTGACGGTATTTTCTTTGTGTTGTAACAATTGATCGTCCGGAAGCATAATAAAATTCAACAATTTTTACACGTTCTTCCACTGAGTATGACATTATGAAATTTTATAAAATTCTGTATTATCTGCAAAAAACAAATTAAAAAAAATTAAAAATGCAAAAGTTATAAGCATTTCAAATCAGTCAGTCCAAGTTGGCCCACCCTGTACATACATTCATACATATGTATGTATTTCAATATTACGTGTAAGAATTATAAATCTAAAATTTATTATAATTTTTTTTAATTTGCATTTTTTACATTTCAATTAGTTTTTTCTCAATATCAATTTGCGTTTCTTATATTCAATTTACATTTTCTCAACATTAATTTGGATTTCTTAAATTCAATTGTTTTTTCTCGATATTAATTTGCTTCTCTGAATTACAGTTTGTATTTTCTTAATTTCAACTAGAAATGGTGTAGTTGAAAACAATTTATGTTTAATATACAACACATTAGATATGTCTAAAAAATAAAAAAAAATATTCACACTTCTGCTTTTACACGGTAATTGATTCCAGGAAAAATCGTGTAAGTATGAAACTCGTATGAAAAATGGGTGATTGATTGAAATTAGTGAAAAGCAAGGATTTTTTATGGACAACTATTCAGGTTTATAATATTAAATCACATATACACAAGCATTTTAGTTAATTTTCATAAAATCTTAAATTGCATTTAAAAACAGATTCAGTTTTTCGATCATACTTAATTGATGTTATGATTTTGTGGTAAAAATATGGTAACACTTTGAAATGTCAACAATATTATCGATATATTTCAGAAAACAGCTGATTTTTTGAATAAAATTTGCCAACAATTTTGTGTTTCGGTTTTCATGTATTGTTTTTTGTGTTTTATATATTAAATTTGGGGGCATAAATATGGATAATAGAGATTGACTTCTTGTTGGACGCTGTTAAGAAATACAGCAGCGTGATTGAAAAAAAAAACAAAAACAAATGTTCAATGTTTACAACTTAATTTGTACTTAAAAAACATCATTGCATTCAATTTTTCAGTGAAAAACAAAATTTTGTACTTAAATGCACTTTAAAAATAAATGGCACTTAATGTTTTGAAATTTTATAGAATTTTGACCATTTATAATTGATGTAATTATCGGATTCTTATATGACAAGTTCATTTGATTGTATCCACAAAAAGGGAATTCCCCTAATTTGTGTTACGAACAAAAATTTAATTTAACCAAGAAAAATTTAAGCCCAAAAGATTTTGAATCGTATTAAATCAATGTAAAAACAGAATTAGGTGTATATGTATGCTTTGGGTGTGTCTTAATCTGGTCTTTAGTAGGCATTAGTAAGACAATTAGGATCCATGCAGGAAATCGATTGAAAGTTATGAAATTCGATAAACAATGTTTATATTTATAATTTCTGACAACATTTTATTATTTAAATATTTGTAAAGTTTTATAATTTTAACCGCGTGTCTATAAGTTATTTTTATATACTAAAAACCATTCATAGCAAATCTATTTTTTAAGTGCAGATCTCATGTATAGGTACATATGTACATATTTATACTTAAGTTTCAATAAGCAGAACAAAAATGTCACCAAATTCATTCATTCATGAAATTAAATAATTTATCTATTTTTAGTCTGTTAACCCTAGAAGGGTACGGTTAAATTGTAGGCGCTTATAGGTACCGATAAGTAAATTTTACTAACTTCAGAATTTTTACGCTATTATCTGATTTATTTTGTAAAGTAGTACATAGTTTTAAATGAATAAAAATTTAAAGCCAGCATATAATATAAGTGTCATTTTTTATTACAATATACTTATAAAATAAGCAAAAATAATACCTTATTGTTGATTTTTGACGATTATGAATACATAAAAATTTTTTTCAAGCACGGTCAGGGCACTTTTTTTGTGCATGTTCACCGCAAATAGGATAAATTTGAATCTTCTCTCAGACATGGTTGCCTTGTACCTTTCCCCACATTAGATAGTGTCAAACATCATATGTGTTGCCAACTGAGTATCTTTGAGAGCAGCGGACAAGACTAACAAACCAAGAAATTCTTCAAGTTCGTCCATTTCGAAATTTGACAAAACCGCGTGAGATTTATCGTTATAGTTATCTCTTTGAATGTTTATTTCTTTATTTGTATAAACCAAAATCTCTTCCAATATGTCTGCGGTAAAAAAACAGTTTGAAGCAGCTGGCAGGACACAAATAATTTTTTGCATTTGCTGTTGGGCCAGGGCGAATGTGAACAATATTTTTTGAGGGAGTTTTTTGAACTAGCGCAGCACCAGGTTCCTTACTTCATATAAAATGTCCATCTTTTCCGATGAGATTGTTGGTAGTGTAATAATTGTAATTACCTCTTCTGTTTAACGAATTTCTTGAGCAGCTGATCTTTCATTTCTTCTCCTCCCAGCAAGTTTCTGTTTTTTACGTTTGCCAGGTGTTGCTTCCCTTTCTTCCTTTTTATCTTCTTCTGCATTTATGACTCCGTGTATCAAATTTTCTTCGACATCTTTTAATTCTTCCGTTTCTGGTTGATATTCCGGATTTGCGACACTGTCCCAAGAATCCTCATCTAAGTTACTAAGCTACAACTCCAAATTGTCTTCTTCCTCAGATTCTAGTTCAAGTATTGCATCCAAAATATTTTGTTGTGATAACCCACTTCCTGCCATTTGTATGCTCTACATAATTGTCCTAATTCAGCACAAAATATATTTTTTAGACACGTAGTAAGTTACTGATAAGTAAATATGACTCACGTAAAGGGTAGTGATGAGTAAATTTGACTCACACAATTTAGTAAATTTTACTCACTAACTTTTTTTAAATTGTCCACAAGCGTGATAAATCAAACAACACCATTTTATGCTTGCGGCAGCCGACTATTGACAGAGTGGGCCAAGTACTGCTAGTGGCTTGACTCTATTCCTTATGTGAGTAAATTTTACTCACAGTACCCTTCTAGGGTTAAAGGATTTCTTTATTAAATATTTTAGTTTACTCTATTCATAGAATACACAATATGTCAAAGTTTTTAAGTTATCATGCTAGTGTTCAAGAAAAACTTTTCAACGTAAATAGTTTCTACACAATACAAATAAATCAGAATGCACATCTTACTGTCGAATTACTATCAAGTATTATGTTGAAAGTATGTTGAAGGTCATCGCTTTTTTTTTAAACTTTCAACCATGTTACAGAGTTTAGCATCAATGTTTTTTATAATAATTAAATATAAAAATATAAATTATACTTTTTTCAAACTTTCTTTTCCAATCTATCTACAACCTATGGAAAAATATATTTTAAGTCAAGAAGGAATCAAGCCAATTTCGGATATCCTGTTCTAAAGTGAAGCGTATTCAAAAGTGAGCGTTCTGTATCGATTGAAACAAATAGTAGCAAAATTTCTCAATCAATTCTTTCTAGATAGTTTTTAACAGTCGTTTGCAACATGTGGCCGAGCCGTGCCATGGTAGAATATTACGCTTTCATGTCTGGCCGCATATTCTGGGCGTTTTGGCATTGATGCCGATTTGGGTGTTTTGTCGATCTTCACGTACGCTTAGTGATCCATTTTTATTCACAAGTAATGATTCGGTGAGTTTCTTTTTATTTGATTTAAGCAGCATTTTGGACATGCATCATCACCGTTCGAAGTCTCTCGACTTTAATTTATATGGTACACAATTTGCCTAATGATATTGCAAGGTCTTGTTGAGTTGCCTCATGGAGGAATGCCTCCAATTCTTGTTCTTCAATCTTTTTTATTTTGCAAGGCCTGGGGCCAAATTACCGCATTCGTGATCGAATAAGCTATCGTATCGAAAAATGATTTCGATATCGAAATTATGATGAAATGCACAAAATTTCTTGCTCGATATCGAATGCCATAATCTTAAATAAGAAAATGACGATCAATTTTACTCGATATAGAATGCGGTAATTTGGCCCCTGTCTGTCGTCTGAAAATCACTACTTCTGAACTGCACAAACCATTTCGAAGTAAAAAAAAAACTTTTTATTTTAATATTTTAAATTGTTTAAATAACTAACTGAGAATAAATGAAAGATTTTTAAACTTCAAAATGACAAATAAGGTACGAAAGACAAAAATCCCATTCAAAAAATACGCCACCTATTATGAATCCCACATTTTTAAGTTATACACTAGGCTAATCAAATTATTCGTGTTTTCCTTTGTTCGAGTAAAACGAATAATTCGAATAATATCTTGTTCGATTAAATCGATTACACATTTAAAATTAATCTAATTATTCGAATAATTTTTATGTTTTAAATAAAGTAAAATGAAAAGCTTTTTCAAAAATATTCTCAACATCTCATTCAACATTAGATTAGCTTAGGTTAGCTTAAAAGTATATAGTAGATCTTCAATTAAGAAAACGATCCATTACGATTCCAATTCAGCTTTTTCCAAGTTAATATTTATATTAGTATTGCTTATTTTAACATGATGTTAACACATAATTGCGATTTTGCCAGTACATATTTCTTCACCATATTTTCACATTCTAAAATCTTTCAATCTTTTTTCACTAAATATGTAACCAAGATTTCGTTATTAGAAAAATACGTTATTGCAGTAACATTTATATTTCTGTAGTAAGAGCTACATATCTTTAGGAATATAAAAACTTTATTTAACTTTCATATTGTAGTTTCAGTAGAGACAAAATTTTTAGACTTCTGAAATTTAAAAATCTCATAAAAACTATTTAAAAACACGGCAAGTTAAAATAAATACATATGTACATATATTTATTCGTTTTATGCGATTATTATTCCCAAAATTATTGGAATTAATCGTTATTCGAAAACAGCCATTAAAAAATTCTTCGAATAATTATTCATAAGAAATTGTTTCAATAATCTAACGATAATAATTCGAATGGATAACCTATTATACATATACATATACATATACTATATTATTTAATTTATATTATTTTGAAAAATAAAACAAGACCAGAATAGGATACCTTCTCAATTATACAACTCCTTTAACGTGAAATAAAAGTAAATTTGAAAAAATCTAAATGAAATCAAATAGAAAGGACTATGAACAAGAAGGAGGATACTGACAATATAAATACAAGCTATAGAGTTGCAATATAACTTCAAACTGTGATATTAATTTTTAAGCTGTGGTTTAATTTATTAATTTATTGCTTGTGTTTAATATGTTCTTTGGTTTTTGTAAAATTTATTTAATTTTAATTTAATGTGAAAATTACTGTTAAATTTGTAAGTCTAAAAGGAAAAAATATTTGGTGTATTTACTTTTTATTAATGTATTATAATTTTTAATTAAATAGACGTAACCCTGATGAAGTCAACAAAAAATTGACGAAACGTTGGAAAACATGTAAAGAAGTTTTTTATTTACATTAAATAATATAGGCCCAATTAGCTGACTTGATACAATTCAAACATAAAATAAATGAAATCAAGTTTTCTTGAAAAGAACAAAAAATTATTTTTAAATATTTTATTTTTTAATTGTTAAGGAAAAGTTATAGTTTTTAATTTAAATTTGTTTTCACATTAAAATAAAAGTCTTAATACTATTAAATTTCGCGAGAACAAAATATGAATAATATAAAAATAGACAACTCAATCAATCATTAGGATTCTACCTTGTTTCATTCATTGTATTATGAACATGACAATATTTTATTTTACTAGTTTTTACTCGGAAAACTACACCATTTTGAGTGGAAATAAGGAAAATACAATTTGAAACGTAGAAAAGAAAATTAATAATGAGACAAAAAAAAATTCAGAAATCCAGATTAAGGTTGAGAAAATAAAAATGTAAATTCAGAATTGCAAATTAATATAGTAAATTCTTTTTTAACTTTTTTATTATTTATTTTTTGAATCTGCCTTTACTTCATAGGCCTATTTGCTCTCAGTTGGGAGAGCCATAATGGACAAATGGGCCCGAAATTACTTGGGTGGTAAATCAGCTCTACGAAGCCTTGTATCTGCTTGAGGTCTAGTAAGCAGTCTCGCAAGCGTGTTCGGATGATTTTGCAACTTCAAGATATATCTCTTATGAATTTTTCTGAATCCATCTTTAACCAATGGTACTTCTTAATCTCTATGGATGTTTTCATTCTTTACTTAGAATATTTAAGTAATATACATTTTTGTAAAGCTAACAAAGTACCTTAAATAGATTCGTAAGTAGAATTTATGATCTCTTCTTTTTGTTAACAGTAGAGGGCGCTAAAGTCAGAAAACGTTTGAGGTAAAACTGTTGAACGGAAAAACGATTTTTACTGTGTTACAAAAAAAAAATTCTCAACATTTAATTTTTTATTCTATTGCTTTGAAACTTAACAGTTTTGTTTATTTCTATAGGTAAAAAAAAAAACCAAAAATAATTTTTGGTAAATATTTTTTATGGAAAAGTTGTTTGTGCCATCGAAAACTTTTGCGATTTTTTATTTGGAATTACCAAAATGCAAAAGTTTGATAGAGTGAAATAATTTTTTTTTAAGAATAGGTAATTTTCTATTTATGATTTTCGTACATTTTAAATGGCTTAAATATAATATGTAACGAAGTTTTAGGTTTTTCACCCGGAAAGGTAAAAGTGATATGAATTTTTTAACACATGTTTCCTAAGTTTCAGAAAAAGCTACAAAGACCTAAGCTTATGGTACTGCCAAAATTAAAAAAAAAAATAGTTTATACAATTTTTTTTTATTACTATAAAATATTAATCAAATTTTGATGTAGTGTAACTTTTTTTAAATAGTGACAAAAACTTACCAAAAATTTAAAGAGCTACAACTAGCAGTGTCGTCTGCAAATGTAGATGGCAAATCAGAGGTGTATATCAAGTAAAGTGTTGTTCTGAGAACACTTCCCAGTGGAACTCCAGCTCTGATTTCGTAGTCACTTGTCACATAATGCCTGTATTTAACCCTAAATAAGTGATCCGATAGGTAAGACTCTAGTAATCTGTGAGTACTAGGAGGCAATAGGCATTTAATCTTAAGTATTAGACCTTTATGCCTAAGATTATTAAAGGCCTGTGCAACATCTAAAAAGATGGGCCAACAATATTGTTTAAGCTCAAAAGATTTTCTTATCTCTCCAGTTAAACGATTAACTTGCTGTATAGTTCCATGTTGGTCACGGAAACCAAATTGGTGAACTGGTTCAATGTTTTGATCATTTAGAAAGTTTAAAATTTTCTTTTGAAATGCTTTCTCAAATAGTTTCGACAAACCGGATACTAAGCTAATTGTTCTATAAGAGGATGGTACGGTCAAATCCTTTCCTGGCTTTCGTATTATTATAATATAGGAAATTTTCCAATCTTTTGGAAAAACGCCTAGTTTTAAGATCGCATTAAATAATACATTAGGTAGGCTTTTTGTAATGGATGGTGTTATTTGATCATAACACGGTGACTTTATTGGGTTAATATTATCTTTTATAGTTTTGTAAATATCTTCTGGACTGAATCTGATAATTCCAGAGTATAATGAGGCAAGTAATGATTCCACGAATTCGTTTACAGGGAGGTTTGATTGAAATATATTACTTAAATGTTCTGAGAATACCAACGCCTTATCCTTTGCACTTCCTGCCCAGGTGCCATCAGATTTTCGTAATGGACTTTCGCCCTCTACCGGTAGTTTAATAATTTTAGCTGCCTTCCAAGGGAAGAAATTTGTGTGGTTAGTATGTAGTTGTTAAATTTTTAATGAAATTTACATTTCTACTAAAAGAAGAGCCATTCTTAATTTTTTACTTGCAGCGTGCAGCTTTTGTTTTGCAGCAGGTTATCTGCTTTGTTGCGCTTCTCGTCTAAGTTTCTTCTTTTCGAAAAGAAGCTTCTCAATGTCTGAGTTGGAAATATGTATACTTGGTTTTGAAGGAAATTGGCACCTAAAGTTATCCATGACCGAAATATATTATGATATATTTTTTATATTTCAAACAGTGTTGCCACCAACAACATTCAAAATTACACCTAAGATGAAGAAAAATTACCCGATTTGAATAAAATTACGTTAGATTTTATTGATCACTTTAAAAAAGCACAAAAATTCAATCAAAGGAGATCAAATTATTCGTATCTATTAAAATTATAGGCTTAAAGTCGGTTTTAGTGACTTTTTTCAAATCACTACCAAAATTTTATCACTAATAGAATTTTAAATTCTGATTAAAATAAAAAAAAATTGGGGCGGTCACGCTCATTTTCGAGTGGGTGGGGCTCCAAAGTTTGTAATATATTTAGCTATATCTTAAAAACTACATTTGTATTCGACGATATATATATATATTAAATGATAGGTATTTTAAAGACCTTTCCAACGATATGTAACATGACCTATTTATATGGAATTTTTTTTAAAAAATCTAAAAAATCCGGGAAAAAGGTCTATATGAGTATGTAAGTAGATAAATTACAATATTTTCAAGTCAAGAAATTAAGCTTTAATTTAAGGTATAACATGTAGGTAATATAAATGCGAAGATTTAAAGAAAGATTATGACATTTCACCATAAAAAAATACAATATGTACTATGCGAAGCCGGTGTTCTGTATATCACGGAGAAAAAATCCTATCCTGCATACAACATTTTGAAGAAATGTGTTTTTTAAATTTTTCAGATCATTATAGTACCTAGAGACACATATGATACCTTAAATTAAAGCCTAATGTCTTGGCTATTTACTATATATTAATCAAAAAAATAACACTTATATAGACTTTATTTAATTTTTTTTAGATATTAAAAAAAAATCTGGTCTTTTCGGATTTAAGCCATAGTCGGTCCATAATTTATAATCATGATATATATCGCTGGAAAGGCATTTTTAATACCTTTAATTTAATGTATTACAACTTATCAGACACCCAGTAGTTCCTGAGATTAGGGCCAGCCCCCTCGAAAATAGGCGTGACCGCCAAACAAATTTTTTTTTGCTGTCATCTTCTCTAAAAGCCCTATTTGATGAAATTTTTTTTTTTGAGCAGTCACTAAAACCGACTTGTTCCAAAAGCTCTCCTGCCACATTTGGTTCCATATACATACATACATATTTATAGAATGTTCAAAATGTTCATTGCATTGGTATACATTCAATGTGTGCATATCTTCTTTGGTAAATAAAATTCCTGCAATGGTTTCGGACAACAACAGTCAGTTTCTGAAATTAGTTTTACAAATGTTAAGGAAATTGTAATATAGTCAGCCAGAAAAAGATGGATATACATATGTATGTATGTATAGCTTAAGTGTTAGAAACTAAAAATTTTAAAAAAATTTCAACACCTAGAAGAAATTACCCACACTCAACCCACGACATTAAAAATTAAACCTAATTCGGGTAATTACCCACGAAGTGGCAGCACTGATTTCATCCAATTAGTTTTGAAATTTTATTTTATTCCATTACAATTATGAGTGTTAGTGTTCCCGTAATAGCTTAAAATTACGGGAGAATGGTCAGTAGTAGAATTTCTTTTTATATTTTTTGATATGGGAAAATCTCTAAGGTCAGGAATTTTCCTAGGTTAATATGCAATCCAAGCAGTTCTTTGATCGAACCAAATTTAAATAAAGAAATGTAAATTAATATTAAGAATATAGGTAAAAATATTTCAAAAAGGCCATACAAAATTTAAATTTCTCAATTACAATTTTTATTTTCTAAATATCAATTTCGATTTCTCAATTTCAATTTGTACATACATATGTATGTATGTATACATATTCTCAATAATTATTTACATTTCTTAATTTGAATTTGTTTTGTTCTCAATATTATTTGCTATCCTGAATTTCAATGGAAGTTTTTGACAAAAATATTCCAATTTTATGTGACTGTTACCTAACAATAAATCGGATGTAAGATGAGTTATGAAAAGCATTATGTAGTTATTTTATAAATAATATTAATATAATAAATAAAATAATATATTTTTTATTTTGCAAAAAGAAATTAAATTGTATTATATTCATGTTAATACAATTGCACTGGAATTCTTTTACTAAAATTATACAATTTTATAAAATATCACTTTTTTGCTTCTTATATTAGTTTTAATTAATTAAATTAATTGAAAAATTTTATTTTTCGGAATTCTCAGAATATGTAGTTCGTTCAATCCACTTATCACTTATCGGTATTTTAGAAAATGTATAGTCGATCGGAATAATTTTATTTTTAAACGATCGAGGATTGTTCGTCTTTCCAAATACAAGCGGCCTTATTTACTTTGAACCACTTGCATTGGAGCAGGCAAGGAACGTGAGCCGCTATTTACGTAATTTTCTGCCTGGGGCACTTGTCTCACCAGCGTGCACGTAAGTACTGTTCGGTAACATTTTCCAAAATAGCCCGCATTCTTCTGCGTTGAAAAATGCATCCAAGCTAAGGTTATTTTCCTGTATTAGTCCTGATAACTTTTTCTTAAATGGCTCAACAAGCTCAACTCGTGAGGAAAGTTTTTCGCCTGATTCCTCTAGAAGTCGAATTCCAAAGCTTTTTTGGAATTTCGTTAAGCAACCATTACTTGACAGAAAGCCACGGTTGCCATAAATCTTTTTTTCGATTTCAACAGCTTTCATTTTCAGTATGTTGCCATTAATTGGAACGTGGCTTTCACATTGTGTAACATTGACTGATTTAACGTACATATGTATTCTTTAACACGACCAGTTGTCAATAAATCTCGTTCCCTTTGTATAAGTGCACAAAGCAAACAAACAAAACAAACAAAGAATAAAATAAAGCATAGAAAAAGAAAGCATCCGTTATATAGAATACTTAATTTTTCAACCGTTCGTTATTTAGAGTCATCAATGGACAGCGTTGTCAACTTTGAAATTTCAAAACGCACTAAAATGGAGAAAAAAGCGCACCAAGTTTAGAATTTTGTTTTTGTTTTAAATATTTATTGAATTAATTTGAAATTTTTTAATATCATAATTTTTTTTTAATAAATGAGCTAATAAAGATAAAATAAGCATTTAACCACTCAAAATTTAACTCACAATATGATATTCGGAACTAAAGTACTAATTGGTAAAAAAAAATGTAATTTCATTTTTTATTTTATTTTCTAGTTAAAGTACTTTCTATTTGATTTTTTTCAATAAAATTTGTTAGGATTCCCTGGTTGTTCGTCTACAGTTCAGTAGACCAAACCATCAGGCTATACATGAATTTTTATTTACATGTTTAAAATGTTAATTTGATTTTCAAACAAAGAATTTGATTTCATTTATCATACATTCGTATTTAAAATACATTTTTTCACCGTATAGATTTCATGAGTTATGAATTATTAAAAAACTGCAATTAAAAATTAGTAAAAATAAAGATTTCATCACATTTTCAAAAAAATTGAAAAACGAACACAAATACACAAATAAAATTTTGCAGTGTTGAATGAAATGGTACTCAAACAGGTGTATTTTATTGTAGAAAGATTTTTTCTCATGCTGAAACAAAAAGTTGTGTTGAATTTGCTTTGGTGCCACCAAAAATTAAAAAGCGCACCAAAAATTTAAAAAAACACCAAAAATGGTGCGAAACGCACCAAGTTGACAACGCAGTCAATGGACTAGAAAAAAACGTTTGTTATACTGGGCATTCGTTATACTGAACCACCACTGTATGTATGTTAAGTATTCTTTGCAAAGTATTTTCCACGAAACGAACTATTTTATTTAATTTATTTTCTCTGCTACTTTTCACTCAGTTTTCTACAGTTTTGTGCAAAATATATGTGTAATTAGGGTGGCCCTTATACTCGATATTTGTGATTTTGGGCGATCCCAATGTATTAATTGCTTAAAAAAAATCATATTATTGTTTTGATAGTCAAGAATCAATAATAGTTATATAAAAATTGTTCTTTATGAAAAATATTCATGGATTTTTAATTTTTAATGATTTATATATGTAGCCCCTGGTATAAAAGCTTAACGATATCCAAACCAAAAAAAGAACATGAAATGCAATTTGTCACAGAAAGTGGTAAAAGTCCAATATAAGGGCCACCCTAGTCTACGATATTTATAGAGTTTTATGAATGTTAATAATGAAGAGTATAAATATCAAGTTATCGAACAATTGTACTATTTAAACACAAATATACATTTTAATTTATGTATGTATTGGGGAAATCCTGTTTGCACTTTGGCAACAAACCTTTATCTGACATATTTTAAATGGATTTTTCTACCTTAACAGCTTCAAATTAACACCAGACCATATGCACTGATAAAAATTAATATTAAATAGCATCTAGATATGTCGTGAAAAAAGTGTGATTATTTGACTGATTTCATCCAATGAATCTAATGCAAGTTATGCTGTCTATTAATTTTAATGTTTTTAAAATGTGTTTACTTAAGTAATTTATTTATTACATAGTCAATGTTAAATTAAAATTCTGAAATTTGTTTAGGTTCTTAATACAAAGAAATTTAATTTTAAAAACCAATATTTCCTATAATCAAGTATCATCTGTCAACAAGTTCGATTGATAAAAACAACAAACATTGAATGGCTCAAATACGAGTACGTCACTCGGCAACCAAAGGTTTAGGTAGATTGCAGCTTTTATATTTAAGATTCCCATAGCTACATAAATTCTGATCCGCAATGTGGCTTTTGTCTGCAAAATGGTTATCATCCTTATCTTGAATAAAAATTCCACATGAAATTTGTTCTCTTATTTTTTTTAACACTGAATTTTAATAGGAAAAATGTGAAAAGGGAACAAATTTCATGTGGAATTTTTATTCACGATAGGGGTAAATATGTAATTAAGTATAATTTTTCTTATTGTGCAGCTTTTTTAACGTCTCGTTACATTATAAATTTCAATATTATTGTGTAAAGGAAAATATAAATATAATTATTTACGATATATCTGCTAGTGTCATCAATGTAAAATTTTAATGCAATGTTATCAATATTGTAATATATAGCCATACATAGTACATACATATGTATATATACATATGTATATATGTATGTACGAGTATGTGTGTGTAGATTTGTAGACATATGTATACTCGTATGTGCAAAGTTCACATTTTCTTCAAAAATAAAATCAATAAATTATGATTGCATAAATTGTAAAAAATTTTAATTACGCCAACATTTTTAAAAATTTAATGAAAATACCACGCATTTTTCTATTTGCATTGAAAAGATACCCGCTAAGTGATTAAATGTAGGAGATAGCGTTGCATGAGTACATTATTAACCTATTTTTAAATCATTCGGAGTTATAGTCGTAATTTGATTTGCTTTAAATTCGAGCACTTGAAGAATGCTTTTTAATGATAGATGTTTGAATAAAATTTGTCATTTTGCCCAATGCAAAAATATATTGCCATTGCTTTAAATTGGTCCTATTATTTCTCCAAGTCCCCATAAAAAGGTCCAAATGAAATAAACGCTTTAAAAGTATCCAAACAAATTTCGTCACAAATAATATGTATTGTACATATATAAAATCAATTCACATCTTGTGCACTTTTACAAGTGTTTATGTTGACATTATGTTGTGCATGCACAGAAGTAATTCTAATACTACGTTTCCACGGTACATGCTTCGCTCTCTATTCATGCTTCACAACCCAATCATGCGCGAAACAACTTGCTTCACCATACAAAATCAAGTAGATTCATATCGAATCTACTTGCGAAGCACGAAAAATTGCACTCTTCTCTAATTTTTATCGCAAGTTTATCTGCCCTAGCTGTAAAAATTTAATATATTTGTAAACAAAGCAAATTATTTTCTTGTTGCTGGAAGTAAAGAAAGTAAATACGTACGAATGTATGCTTTTTTTCAAATAAGCTAACTAATTTCCACTCACTTTTTTTGTCCATTAAAAAAATTATTTTCCACAAATTGTAAATTCGGTTTTTTTTATTCTGTTTATTAAAAACAACTGTCAAATCGAATCAAGTTTATTATGGCGTTTTCTTTTCTGGCAAAAATGTTACATATATGTTACACTTTTTACCCATTTCCCATATAAAAAAGGAAAAAAGTGTAACATTTTTGCCAGAAAAGAAAACGCCATTAGTCATGTAAATAGCATGATTCATAGCGAAGCAGGTGATTCAAGTCGTCGTGGAAACATAGTATAATAGTTTTAATGTTGATCTCTGAAACTGAATTTTTACCATAAATTAATTCAGAGTACACATCTCTAACTACTGTAAAAATTTCTTTCACATCACTATCTTCTTTAACTAAAAAAATATAATTATGTATGTCTATTTTTATACCCTACACCACAATCGTGGGGAGGGTATATTGGATTTGTGCTGATGTTTGTAACGCCCATAAATATTTGTCCAACACCCACCTTAAAGTATACCGATCGGCTTAGAATCACTTTCTGAGTCGATTTAACGATGTCCGTCTGGCTGGCTGGCTGTCCATGTAAAGCTTGTGCGCAGAGTACAGGTCGCAATTTTGAAGATATTTTGATAAAATTTGGTACGTGATATTTTTTAGGCCCAAGAACGGACGGGATTGAAAGTGGTGGAAATCGGTCCTTTATTTCACCTGGCCCCCATACAAAAGTCCTCCCGAAATTGGGGTTTACCGCTTATAAATATTTGAATTATGCAAGGAACCAAACAAATTTCTTCACAAATGAGTAGTAAATGGAGCCAAATCACGTCTACAAATTTTTTGAAGATCGGTCCATAATTAATGGTAGCTCCCATATAAGGCCCACTTCCGAAAATCACTTTAAACAGCATAAATTTCTTAAAAATGTTGGTAAGCAAATAAAATTCGACACAAATAAGTTTCTTATATTAAGAAATAATGACACCTAATTTTGTAATGGTCGGTCCATAATTAGTCGAAACTCCCTATAAGACCCTCTCCGTAATTCACTATAATTTCCATAAATTTTTTAAAAGTATTTAGATTGAGATAAAGTTTAACACATATAATATTTATATCACGACACTGAATTTTGGTCCGAAATAGGTGATATCTCGCAAATAAAGCCCATTTCTGAAATTTTTTTTATATTTACAAACACTGGGTGTAGGGTATTATATGGTCGGGCTTACCCGACTACACTTTTTAGTATTTTGAGTTGTGACTCTTTTGTATTTAGGGTGGGTGCGATATTTTTGTTATAAGATTAAAGCTCTAATTCATTCTGCAATTTTTATGTTATCAAACATTTATATAACAAAAATTCCACTAAATATTTCAATATCACACAATATAAGATAGATTTAAAATAGAATTAACTTGTTAAATATTAAGCAATTATAAATTCTATCTGTCTAATTGGATTTCCTATAAAACATATAATTTTAATGAAACTTTCAAGAATTAAAAGATTCAATGGCATTTTTCTGATTCACATTATAAACTTTTTCTGCTTTCAGGAAAAAACGACAGACTGCTCTTTTCTTAAAAAAGGTGTAAAAATATAAATATGTGAGTATAGGTATAAATATTAAATATTTCTATTTTTTTTTTATCAAAGAATTATATATGTATAACTAAATGCGTGTTTCTTACTAATGGCCAGTTTTTAACTTGATATTTAAATACGAAATTAGTTAATTTTTCCTTAAACTTAAGTTTTATTTAAATATGGTTTCATTTTTTTCAGCCTCAAATTGCGTTTGGTATTTAATTATGATAAAAGTATGGTAGCACTATTAAATGTCAAAAAAAATATATAAACAACTTCTTCATTTAACAGCTGATTTGCTATTTAGTTTACAAATTGTTGCAAACTAAATGCACAAAAGCTGCATCATTCATATCCTCTTCATCTAAATTCATTATTTTAGTTGATATTAATAACATGGTAGCACAATGTTTTTATTCGCGGCGAGTTTATTTATAAAATATTTTTTATCAAAAATAAAAAAAATTTCAATGCGCAATTTTCATAATTTGCAGAACTGTTAAAATCATATGGTAGTATGAAAAACTTAAGTTGTATTTAAATGGACGTTGCCAGTGATTTAATTTATATTTAAATATGATTTATAAAAATGAATTTGGTATTTAAACAGAACTTAACTTTAAATTTTAAGTTAAAAACTGGCCATAAGCAAAAGAGTTTTCAATTAAATTCTGAAAGAGATATAAAAACAGAAAATCTGGTTATGTCAAATTTTAAAAGAAAGCTCGTAGTAGTACTTTTATAAATTTTAGATTTTTATTGACTAAAAATACTTTCCATCATTATACCCTACACCACCATTGTGGGGAGGGTTAATTAGATTTGTGCTGATGTTTATAACGCCCAGAAATATTGGTCCAACACCCACCTTAAATTATACCGATCGACTCAGAATCACTTTCTGAGTCAATTTAACGATGTCCGTCCGTCCGTCTGGCTGGCTGGCTGTCCATATAAAGCTTGTGCGTAGAGTACAGGTCGCAATTTTGAAGGTATTTTTATAAAATTTGGTATGTGATATTTTTACGGCCTAAGGATGGATGCGATTGAAACTGATGGAAATCGGTCCATTATTTCACCTATCCCCCATACAAATGTCCTCCCGAAATTGGGATTTACCGGTCTTTAATATTTGAATTATGCAAGTATGCAAACAAAATTCGCCACAGATGAGTAGTAAATGAAGCTAAAACACATCTACAAATTTCGTAAAGATCGGTCCGTAATTAGTCGTAGCTCCCATATAAGGACAACTTTCAAAAATCACTAAAAAGAACATAACTCTTTTAAAAATGTTGGCATCCAAATAAAATTGAACACAAATATGTTTTTTATATATACATATAATATAGTAGAAGTTTATTATGATCGGTCCATAATTAGTCGTAGCTCCCATATAAGGCCCACTTCCGAAAATCACTTTAACGATCAAAAATTTCTTAAGAATGTTGGTAATCAAATAAAATTCGACACAAATAATATACAGAAATGATGACACCTAATTGTATAATGGTCTGTCCGTAATTAGTCGAAACCCCCAAATAAGACCCTCCCCGTAATCAACTTTAACCTCCATAAATCTTTTATAAGTATTTATAAGTATACACAATATTTATATTCATAGAAGTCATGACACTAAATTTTTGGATGATCTCCCAATTAGCGCACATGTCTGAAAAACTGGGTGTAGGGTATTATATGGTCGGGCTTGACCGACTATACTTTCTTACTTGTTTTTTATTGTGTTAAACTATGATAATTGTAGCCTTTCATTCAAAATAATGTAAATGCTCTAAAGTAACGCGTTAAAATCTGTGTATGCATTAAAAAATTTATTTTAAATATTAATTTCTAATCTAAATTTATGAATCCATAGATTCTTCAAATATCATAATGTAAAATATTTCTAGCAGATTTCAATCTCTAGACGTTTATTTGTTAAGGAAAAAATCAGTTTGCTTAAAGTATTACGTATTGCAGATGTGAGATCACATACTGACATACAACTACATACCTGCATACCCAATGATTTTTATTTTCAAATTCTGAAATTTATAACGTCTTTATTTATTATCCCTTGTCATCTTTAACACAAATTCAAAACCCATCCAACATTTTATCAATTCACATGAGGGTTTTTTGGGCTCTGTGTAACCTTGCTTTTATCATTCTTGTGTGGTACACGTATGTTTTTTTTTTTTTTTTTTGTTCAAAGCACAAATAACAGGACAACAACACTTTGGTACACACATAATTAAGTAACAAGCAAATTTTTTTTCGATCCGAAAATGCTCTTTTTTTGGACTCTTCTCCGAATCTTTTTTCGGAGCTATCATAGAATGGTATGCTGGGTATGTACTCGTATGTACATATGTATTAGTTTGGGTATCCATTCGAATATTTGGACAATATTTTAAGAATAATTATTCGAATAATTTTAAAACTGCCATTTTTTAATAAGGAATATTTCGAATAATAATTGGTGTAGAATAATATAATAAAGCAAATATGTGGATTTAAATTTTCCATAATTCTAAAAATGGAGAAATACTAATGTCCTTCAGTGCTAAGTTATAATTTTACTTTGCTGGTACACAGCAAAATCTTAGTCAATAACTATTTTTTTAATGACTACTACATACTGTCTGCATTGCTTAGAATTATCGAATAATGACTTATTTTGTATCTGTTTTATAATTGATTACTTCTAGTAATTTGCTTGAGAATATTCTGTTTTCCCAATAATGATTTCTGTGAGGACTAACTATCACTGTGTTACTCAAATATGTAATTACTTGTAACTAGTTTTAATGATATATTTCTTAGGAGTGGCATTAAGTCAAACGAATGAGTTAAAATTCGATTGCGTCAGTAGAGTTTCTGTAATGTGATGTTAAAAATTTCAATGAAACTGATATAAAAACATTAATCATCATGTTCAGCAATGATAATAATTTGTTTGAAATATGTAAAGATGATGACTACTTTGAAATAGGTGAAAGAATTTCATCTTAAAATTTAAAAAGGATATATTACTAAAGGTTACTTAAGACGATAAGGTTTGAAAAAGAGAAAAACATAATTTCTTACATTATTTTAAAATGCTCAATTATTCGAATTATTATTCATCAATTTTAAATGTATGAATTATACGAATTATTCTAAAATCCCTTATTCGAACAAAAAAAAATATAACAATTTGGACAGCCTATGTATACATATATGTATGTATGTATGCACAAGGTGGCGCAAAAGTAATCCTCCTATCAGAAAATGCTATAAATTTTGCGATTGGCCCCTACTGTCAGTTCTGTTTTGACATTTGTGTAGTAAACACATGCGAAATACACGTTAATAAACAATGCTACGCTACACTGCTCCAGAACGCGGAATATTGCTGACTATTTATTTGACCAATAATCGGTCGGTGACTTTGGCACAAAGTGAATTTCGTTGCAGATTTCCTGGCCGTCCAACTCCTACTGGTGAAACACTGCGACGTTTAGCCGTTCGCCTCGAAGAGACTGGCACAACACGAGATGCTGCAAGACGTGGCAGACCCCGGAGTAGCCGTTCTGCAGAGAATATTGCTGTTGTAGCCGAGGATGTCATGGAAGCGCCGTCGACATCGACCAGACGACGTGCCACGCAAATGGGTATCAGCTCCAGACTTCCTTTAGTGGGGCTTTTTGAAGTCGCGGGTTTATATCAACAAGCCTCAGACTCTTGCAGCTCTTAAAGACAATATCCGTCAAGAATGTGAGACATGAATGCTCAAATGACAACAACTATGGCGGCGGCCATTTACATGACATCATATTCTCGACTTGATGTAAAAAAAATTAAAAGACCAAATGAAAATAATCCACAAGAATCAAAGTTTTTAATTTTTTTTTAATTACAGCCAACAAACATCGAAAGCTTACTTTTGCGCCACCTTGTATATGTATATATATACATTTATGTGTGTAGACAGATTTTAATATAAAATATAAACCTTTCCGTTTTAAAACTATACGTTCATTTAAATACAACTTGACAACGAAAAACGTTTAGCACTTAGTAACTCGTACACTCTTCCTGTGTATTTAACATCTGAAAAGTTTCATGATTTTAATTTGATGCTTTTATTTGTCAATCGACATTGTTCAGAAACACACAGACGCACTCTTGTACTTTTCTAAAGAAAAAAAAAACAACTGACATTTTTCCACAAGATGTTAAAGACGACGACTGACTATCTTCAGTCTGTTTTTCAGCTGAAAAATTTGTATACCAAGTTAAGTTTTCCAGGAAATATAATTTTCTCAAAAGTGCAAAACCTTTTGAGATGTGTACTTTTACGAGAAATTTAATCAAAACTTGCAGTAGCAGGAAATAATTACTATAATTACTGTTTAATATTCTGATATAAGTTTTCTTTTAAAATGTTGTATCAATAACTTTCTAGTAAAATTTATAGCGAATCTATCATCCAAAATTATGCTCTAGTATGTGAATGCAACGTACGTATTTTATATGTACTCGTACATTGTACGTTTTAATATTGTCACACCGGCTACAACAACTAACTATACGAGTATTTATAATGAAATTCAAACATGAAATGCAAAAGTTTAAATTACAATTTAAATGAAACATTTGCGGGGTGTGAAAAGTTTTTTAATTTTTGTTAATTAAATGTGACACATGCCTCACGAATACCAGCATGCATAAGCCTCAACCTGCAATTGCATGGTAGGGAGGCACATTTAGAATTATTTCGTGTAAAAGTCATTACGAAATAACTATTATTGTAAATCTAGGAAAATCTAAAATGTTTTTAATCGGATACAATTTCTTTGTCCATTTCCACTATTATACAATATATATGAAGTTTACAATTATCACATTATGCATTGTTGTTTTTTTTTTAGATAACGCACTTTTTTGTTACAGATAGCTAAATAAATTATTGAAATTATTAACATATTTATATGTACTCGTATGTATGTACCAACCAATTCCACTTGAATTCATATTTAAATGCTGTAAAAATTGTTCGTCGCAGGTGTATCATTTTTATAAGAATGCAAACAAGTAAACAGGAAAACTAAAACACAGGTCGCAGAACTATTTATTTTGGAGATCATTATGAAAGAAGACTCTGATATTTGTCAAGTGACTCCTTTTAAGTAACACAAGTAAGAAAGTATAGCCGGTGAAGCCCGACCATCTAATACCCTACAACCAGCGCTTTATGGGAGTTATGACCTATTATGGACCGATTTAGTGGCATGACTTCTATGCATATAATTATTTTTTGTGTTCAATTTTCTCTCGATATAAACACTTATAAAATATTTATACACGTTAAGGTGATTTTCGAATACGGCCTTATATGGCAGTTTTGACAAATTTGAACCGACCGTTATAAAAATAGGTGTCATGATTTCTGTATATATGAAACTTATTTGTATTAGGTAAATTGTATTTAGATACCAAAAATTTTAGTAGATTTACGGTTGATTAAGTGATTTTCGGAATTAGGCCTCACTTATATCGAAGCTATGACTAATTATAGACCGATCGTCAAAAAATTGGACCGAATAATTTATGTATATATAAAACATATTTGTGTTGAATACTAATATATATACTATAATATATGGAAGCTATGGTCAATTACAAAATTTGTAAGCGTGATTGGGCTTCATGTACAACTTATTTGTGGACAAATTTGTCTGGATATGTGCATACTCGTACATCAAATATTTATGACCAATAAACCACTATTTCGGCAGAACATTCGAATGGAGCCGAGGTGAAATAATCAACTGAAATCAATCAATTTCAATCTTAACCGTCCTTGGGCTGACAAAATATCATATACCAAATTCAAATGAAATATCTTGAAAATTACGACCTGTATTTTGCGCACAAGGTTTATATGGACAGCCAGCCAGACGGACGGACGGAAATCGATAAATCGACTCAGAAAATGATTCTGAATCGATCGGTATACATTTAGATGGGTGTTGGACTAATATTTATGGGCGTTACAAACATCAGCACAAATCCAATATACCCTCCCCACTATTGTAAACGCCATATAAATTATTTTCTATGGTTACAGCCTTAATGTCAAGGGGGTATCTATTTTGTTTATATGTGGCGATTATTTCAGTATATTTGTTTGTATGTACATTAAAATGGCCCAAAAAAATTGTCCAATTCGAAAACTATTGCGTAGTTGTATATTACATGAAATTCGTTTAAACTGTCATATTTATAAACAGTAGGTTGTAAATTGAAAAAATATGAAATTAATCTTCTATTTTGAAAGAATTATATGAAAAACTTATATTGAATGAAAATATCGAACTAATAGTTATTACCCATTTAAAAGAGTTTACAACAAGAACTTTGTTTCTCATAACAAAATAAAATAAAGAATTTGTATGAAAATCTAAAAGGTTGTTATTGTATTGAAAATAGAATAGTTTGACAATTATAAACGCATACAGATGTCCATTATTTTATCAATCGCATTTTGGCAAATTGGCGGGTCTATTTTGTTAATCATGTCACGGATTTTGTGTTTTATGGCTCTAATCGACTCTATCCAGTGCTGTTAAATAACATGATCAGGCAGACAATTAATAGCAAAATTTCGTTAAATTGTGAGATCGGTAAATTTGGTTTGTAATAAATTCATTGTTTCGGTGGCACCGTCCTGTTTAACCCACAGCTCACATCATCAATAATAGGTCAAAATTACTTGTCAACAATTTCTCTTGGATGCGGCAAGTTTGCTCGTTGACATATTCAGGAAATGAAAAGTGGTATTCGACAGAAAAAATATTTTTCTAGAAAAACCAACTGGTTATTTTTTAATAGAACGAAACTGAATTCAGTGTAATAAATCAGTTGAAAGTAAGCACTTGTACAATACATAATAAACAGATGTAATGTAGTAGTCATTAAAAAGTAAATATTTTAATAAATTAATAATAATTACCAGTCATTACAAGTGTTTGATGAGATTTTTTCTTGCACGTAAAATCCATTATAATGAACATTGTGTAAGTGACGCCGTTATAGGTTTGATGAGTGAATATTTTATAGTTATAAAGATTTTTGTGGTCATGAATATTTCCACACAATCTTAATAAAAATAGGAATATTTTTATTGAAGCAATATTTTTAACAATATCCATATAAAGATGGGCAGCATTACTGTGCATTAATGTCAGTATGTACGATAATGTGCAATTGCATGAGGACAACATGCAGGTTTGTTTTTATTACAACAGGATTTAAAATTGTCTAATGTGAAAAAGTTTAACTTGCACAACTGTTTTTATTGTTCCTGCAAACAATATTAAAAAAAAAACAAAAACAATGTTGTTATCAAGTTGTCAAAATATATATAAACAAATAACTTTTTTGTTTGAAAACACTATAAAAAAAAACTACTGAATATTTTCTCAAATTTCTTTTTTTATTTGAAAGTAAAATCCTTCCGGTTAATAATGAAAAATGATTTTATTCAAATGGCTGCCGCGGCTGGCCATGAAGTAGCCTACACGATCGGTCCAATGGCTTCACGAATATTGTCCTTCAAAGCGTCGATTGTCTCTGGCTTGTCGGCGTAACACTTATCTTTGACGGCACCTAACAAATAATACTCTAACGGTGTCAAATCGCAGCTCCGAGGTTTCCAAACGACATCAACTATGCGGCTGATAATACGATCTTGAAAAACAGGGCGCAAAACATCGAGTGCAGCTTTCGCTGTGTGACACGTAGCGCCGTCCTGTTGAAACCAAATGTTGCCAATATCCTCCTCTTCAATTTTTGTGAACCAAAATTCGTTCAACATGGCCCGATAATGATCGCCATTGACTGCAACCGCCACTCCTTGCTCATTTTCGAAGAAAAATGGCCCAATTATGCCTCTAGACCAAAATCCGCACCAAACAGTGACTCGTTTTTCGCACACATTCTGCAACATTACCATAATTTTCAAAGTAATGTCGCAATATTTCCCATCTTGTTCAAGCGTGTATACAACCATATCCGTTCAGCGGAAGGATAAAACTAATTATATGTCAAATCAGACATAAGCTAAGTGTTACCATTCACGAAATAAGCACTAGTTGAAAAAAAAAACGTTAGATGGCGGACCCTTTAGTTAGATTATTATTTACCAACATATACATATGTGCTCGTATGTATGTATGTAGGTACAATATAATACAGGATACACATATGTATAAAAACAGGAATCTCAGTTTGACGTGTGTATCAAGGATGGTAATTCTGTTTAGAACTAAAACAAAAATTGAAAAAATAATGTTTATCTATCTGTTGTATTAGAAATATTCCATATTTGTTACTTTTTGAGAATATAATATGGCACATTTAATGCTTCTAGTAACAAACAAAAAATACTTCAATTAATAAGTTTGTTTGTATTTAGTCTCGTACTTATGTATGTATGAATGTATTTGGAGTGACAACAACAACAGCAACAACAAATTAACAATAT
Organism: Bellardia bayeri; assembly: GCA_950370525.1. Classification (NCBI taxonomy): domain Eukaryota; kingdom Metazoa; phylum Arthropoda; class Insecta; order Diptera; family Calliphoridae; genus Bellardia; species Bellardia bayeri. The sequence goes on along the minus strand of OX493268.1, from coordinate 39,671,318 downwards.
TTACAAATACATATGTAGTTAGAACTACAATCTAAATGTCAAACTTTTAAGTTCCAGGGATTATTGACGAATTAACATGTGTACATGCTGGACCTAACATTTATACGTGTAACAAAATATGCACACAGAGACGGTGTCAAAACTAAAGGAACGATTAGAAATTGGAAAAGCTGGTATATCCCTGCATAAATCTGTGGAGTACGTGGTCCATTGTAGCTAAAATGTAGTGACTACATCATGGTCCTATGTAATGCACTTGTGGACCATTTCATTTTCAAATCAGAACTTCTTGTTACACGACAATTATTCGTGCTTTAACGACAATAATCGTTGTTTACAAACATTTGATGTAGTTACAAAGAGTAGTTTTGGGACTAGTCCCGTGTTATGCAAAGCAGAAATATATGGTCCAGTCCTAGGACATCGTAATGTTAAATGGACTAGTTTTTTTTTCAAACAAATGGATTATGTTTGGAGTACTCCTGGTCCATTGTGGAGTAGTCCATACATGCGTGTATGGAGTACTCGCGTTTTTTGCAGGAATGTACATATGAATGTGTATTTGTAAATTCATATGCACACACATACATATACATATATGAGGAGTTTAGAAGCAAAACTCGTTCGTTCTATGTTTACAAAATTTTGGTAAAAAGCTAAAAACTTGCTACAGCTTAGTAAATGAGCCAAATAGACTGAAAGCTACTAATTCTTAAATATTAGGATATTTTTTATTAAAATCTTAAAATTTACGAAATCAATACTCCTTAACTAAAGAAAAATTAAGTTTTGAAGTTTGGAACGAACAAGTTTTGCTACGAATTTTCGAAACAAATGAGTTTTACTACATTCCATATTGGAACGAACGAGTTTTGCAACTTACAATAACCCACCAGTAAAATAAATTATTTAGCTTCACTATATGTTAATTTATTAAAACTAAGGAAACTTGTTAAAAAAAATTAAAATAAAACATATGAACTTTTAAACAGACAAAGAAAGTACTTCATCTTCAGTTTACTCCTCGTTCCACGTCATGACCAGCATTGTCGTTGTCGAAAATCGAAACATAAAATTCCAAGGTTTTGTTTTGTCTCCAATTTTCTCCAAAAATATTGGACAAAAGGGCTCCAACACCTTTTTTTTTCTTGCAGGTTTAATCGAATAATTCTTTGATTTTCTTTCCTCACCTCAAAAATGCTTCAGGGTCGCAGGAATTCATTCTATAATTAATCTCCCCTTGCAAAGTTATCTGACGATTTTAATGGTTGTTGTATTTCCAACAAATCACATTAATGATCTTAATAATTGCGATTAATAATCTTAACAATTACAGGAATACATATGTATGTATGTATAAAGAAAAACTAATACATAAAACAGTTGGAATTCCATTGATTATGACCTTAATGGTTTCTGATGTTACCCATATTTATTTTTATGTATAAACAGTAATCTTACATATATAAAAATAATTAAAAAAAAGGGGAATCGGGTCATCTGTTCCTTTAATGATGAAAAAATTTATTACCACACAATTTTCAATAGCAATTAAGATCTTATACATTATGGCCAAAGACGTGAACATAACGAAGGCTATTCAAATTTTAAATGTAAGTTTATTGATTTTCAAAAATATGTACGATTAACAAGCTCAAATATACGTTTAGAAAGGGAAAATTAAGAAAAAAAAAAAAAATTTAATAGTTATCATCAACCAGAGCTTTAAAATCTGAATGTAAACATTGCGTTGTTGAACGATTTATTTTTCGAAATAGTTAATGAATTTGTTTCGAAAAAATTGCTGTCCCATAAAAGAATTTGAGTTGTATGAATGTTTTGTTTTTTCTCCTACAAAATAATCTGACACTTTCACACAAAACATGCTTCATTTGTGTGCTATTCTTAAAACAGATTACCAAAATGTTAAATGATCAGCGGCCAGGAATAAAAGATTAATAATATCCCGGGCAGCGCCGGGTACAAAAAGCTAGTAATGTTATAAGTTAAAATGTCAGGTTACGAGACTACATTCAAAAATATAATCATGTTTTAAATTAATCATAACATTGATTAACATTCTCAAAAAGTGTTACTAAATTAAACTAAATTAAAGCAAAATATTGCACCACAAACTCACACTCACTCATTTTGAGGAAAACTGAACACAAATATGTACATATGTAGATGTTCCCACGTTAATTATCATCCTTTCATCGGGATAATGTTCATATGTATATTAGATCTTCTGCTGAATGACAAGGCTGCACAAGTTTAAAGCATAATTAATAATGGTCTTGTTTTACTTGTCAAGCAGACTGAATTAAAACTTATAAGAAAGCTATTCTGGTAAGTTGTAAATGTTACTTCAATTTTCAAGGTTTCGTAAAATTTTAGATATAATTAATCAATATTATACATACGCTTGCATAGTTCATGAAATAAATACAATTGTATCCGAGTTAGTACAGATTCAATTTTAATAATAGCTTTTTACTCAGTTACATTTGTATTTTCAAAACGCTTGCATTTCTGATTCGAAAACTGACTGTGAAAACAGTGGCTTTTTCAAAATTCATTTAATTTTCAATTCTTTGTATAAATTTCAGACGGAATTTCTTTTTGAAAAACCTTAACGAACCCCATTTGAGGAGATAGTAAACAAAATATTTTTTAAAGGAATGCCTTTTACAATCTTCGACGTCATTCCGTCTTAAAATTTGATCAAGCGCGTCCCAATCGACCAACACTTTCAGCATAATAGTTTTACGCCCATGAAATAACAACAACCTTAAAGCACATACACGCGTGTTTTCTAAAGTCATTTGTTATTATCAGAACATAGAAAAACAAAAACCTTTCAGATAAAGAATTACATAACATATTCTTTGAGCATTTTATCTGTTGTACATCGATAAATAAATTTATAATAAAGACTGCAACTCAAGATGGGTCATCGAAATTATCGAAAACGAATCAGTTTTGGAAATACATACATCTTAATGCATTTATAATCTAATCTTTAGTAGCCCAATATTACGAATATTACGAAAAAATTGCCTTCTAAAACTCATTCGTTTTTGATTTCCATCATATGCCTGTATATCGGATTTAACTGATTGAGATGAACTTTTCGCTTTCAATATCATTTCTAAGTTTTATCAAAATATCGATTTGCGTGTATATAAACTGATATTTAAGCATGTGAAATCCGTTCTAGTTAATCATTTTTACTGCGGTTTTAAGTTAAAACAAAATATAAAAATTACAGTTTTTGAGGTTAGAAAAATTTTTTTTTCCTCCATAAAATTTAAAATTCTTAAAATTTTTTCGTGCGTTTTCAATTTTAGTATCAAGCTCAGTAAAGTCTTCTATTCGATGTACGTTTCAGCGCTTTAGTTGTCACAAAGGGAAATGTGTTTGGGAAAAACTGCCGCTCCACGCGCCCGCGTTGAAAAAAATTCTTTTTTTTTTTTTTGCACTTCATCAGTTTAGTCCGTCGCAAAGAATCTATTTAGATACCTACATGTTCCCGTGCCATGTTTTGATAGAAAAAAATTAAAAGTTCAAACAATTTTCATAAGTTCATAAAATTTTTGCGTTTAAAAATTTTAAAGTGTGTTTTCGCCTCGGAGGTACCGTTTATGAAGTTACTCACATCACGCAATACACTACCCAACTTAAAAAACAAATCAGATTGTCAGACGCAAAAACGATACATTTTTACAAAATTTAAGCTAATTTCTTTTAAATTTGTAATCTCCGTGATACGTTATTGGTGCGCTGACACCAACTTGATATACCTTAAACTTTATAAAATTCTGCTCTCAAAACTCATTTTTATTAAACGGCGCAAAAACCCTATATAAAATCTTCAAAAAGTTCAAAATTCGGATAATGTTCGTTTCACTTGTAAACCACATGCAACTTTTCACCCAGCAGCGATACCAATTTTTTTTGGGGGTATATCCTCCAAGTCTAGTGACTATATTTTGTATTGGTTTGAATCTGAAAGCTAAAAATTATTGCAAAGAAAACGGAATGGATGAAAAAACTCTTTCAAGTTTCAAGTCGTTTTTTTAATTTTTCGAATTTTAGATGACCACCAATTCTTAAGGTGAAGACTTTTCAACGTAAAACTTTGCACGTCATATCCTTCAAGTATAGTCATCCAAACCCTGTACAAAGTTTTTTTTTCAATTCATAAAACTTAACGGAATAAGAGCCATAGTATGTCGGTTTCAGCAGGTGCTCAAAAAATTTGAATTAGCCCATATACATATGTATATAAAACTTCGCTGTAATGAAAATGTATTTTATTTAAGTGTAATATCCATATTTAAACTGAGAAACAGTATAAAATTTACTAATTTCAGAGATTACAGTTCTTTAACAAGTGATGACACTTCTCGAAATTTCCAAAAAAAAAAAAAATTATAAATTATCTTATAAATTTTATTAATTTTAACGATAAACAATTGTTTTTCATCTAAAGTCTGTGTTATTTTTTTATATAAAATAGTTACAATTTCTTAATCTCTTAATCTACTGCACACGAGTATATGTACATATGTATTTAACACTTTCGGTATGATTTGTTTCACGAAATCCAATGAATAATGTAAGACATGAAGTGTTTGAGGATTAATATATGTATGTATGTATGTATATCCTGAATGTATAAAATTCGGCAAGAATAGAAATACAAAAATACTAAATAGCTTTGAGGGATGAAAAAATGTTATCTAAGTTTTATGTTAATTCACTGGTATAAGCAAAACAATAAAGTCTGACTATCACAACAAAAGAATCTAAATCAATGTTCTAAAAATGCTGTTAATACAACAAAGTCACAAATTTCGAGCACTAACAGCGAAAAAAGCTTATCCAACAATATTATTAGATTTTCAGTTTCTGATCATTTACATCATATGACAATAGTTCGTTGGTATACGAATTTGCTTAATTGTTTACATCAAAATAAATATATTGACCTTAAATACCCTACACGCAGTATATGTGTAAAACGAGATTTTTGGAAATGGGCTATGATATTTTATGTGCCGATCATCCAAAAATGTGGTTGCATATAAATATGATGTTTGTAACGATCAAAAATATTAGTCCAACACCCACCTTAAAGTATACAGATTTAACGAGGTCCGTCCGTCCGCCCGTTTGGCTGGCTGTCCATGTAAACCGTCCATGTAAATTTGTTGATGAGATTATGCATCATGTACAACTTATTGCTGGAAAAATTTGTTGGGATACGTGCATAAATCAAACATTTATGACCGATAAACCCCTATTTCGGGAGGACATTTATATTGGGGCTAGGTGAAATAATGTACCGATTTCAACCAATTTCAATCCTAACCGTCCTTGGGCTGACAAAATATCATATTCAAATGAAATATCTTAAAAATTGCGATCTGTACTCTGCGCACAAGCTTTACATGGACAGCCAACTATCGGGACAGACGGACGGACATCGTTAAATCGACTCAGAAAATCATTCTGAATCGATCGGAATACCTTAATATAGGTGTTGGATGAATATATATGGGCGTTAGAAACATCAGCACAAATCAATATGCCCTCCCCAAATTATATTTTTTATGAACTCACTTAACTTTTTTTAAGGCATTATTCTTTATGTATGTACTTATATATACTGGAGCTAATGGCTGGAAGGTTTTAATGTAGCTAATTTAGCTTTATGTGGAATGCATTTTTTAGCTGGGGTTTATTCCATGGATTTATTTTTAGAAACAGTTTCTTTATCTTACATTATTATTTTATTTTTTTTTTTACTGGATTAACAGTATTTTATTCCTTTCGATTAGTATATTATACAATAAGTGGGGAAACAAATTTTTCTTTAAACATATTAAATTGTGAAGATTGAAGAGTATAATTAAATTATTAATTTAATTTAATTTAATTTAATATTTTCTACTACATTAGTAGGAGTACTTCCTTTTTTATTTAAAGTTATTGCCTTTATTTGTTAATTTCTAATGTATCTTTATGTTTTTAATGGGGGCTTTAAATAATAATAATTCTTCTTATTTTTATACCCTTCACTTTCATGAGAAGCTTGTGCGCAGAGTACAGGTCGCAATTTTGAAGATTTTTCGATAAAATTTGGTACATGCTATTTTTTCGGCACAAGGACGGATGGGATTGAAACTGGTGGAAATCGGTCGATTATTTCACCTGGGCCCTATACAAAAGTCCTACCGAAATTGGGGTTTACCGATCATAAATGTTTGAATTATATAAGTATCCACACAAATTTCATCAAAAATTAGTGGTAAATGAAGCCAAATCACATCTACAAATTTTGTGCAGATTGGTCCATAATTACTCGTAGCTCGCATATAAAAATACTTCCGAAAATCACTTTAAAGACCATAACTCTCTCAAAAATGTTGGTATCCAATTAATATTGAACGCAAATATATTTCATATGTATACAAATAATATGGTACAATTTTATAATGGTCGGTCCATAATTAGGCGAAACTCCCATATTTCCGTAACTCACTTTAAGCTCCATAAATCGTTTAAAAGTATTTATATCGAGATAAAGTTTATCTCATATAATATTTATTTTCACAGTCATCATGACACTAAATTTTTCGATGATCGGTCCACAATAGGTTATACCCATTAAACGCCCATTTCTGAAAAACTGTTTTATACATATACTGGGTATTATATGGTCGGGCTTAACCGACTATAATTTCTTACTTGTTTTTAGTTGTGTTTGTGTACATTTAAATAAATAAAGACTCGTTATATTTTCTTCAAACTACTTGACGCTTTTATTTTGCAATTAAAAAGAATCCGGTTTATTTAAAGGGAATAAACCACTGTTTTTAAAAGGTAAAAATGTAACAATATATATAATATATAATTATGCATCCACAACAAAGGTGAAGGGTATGTAAAATTCGGCATAGCCGAATATAGCACTCTTACTTGTTTAAGATCAATATGATTTATTCCTTATATTTCTACTTATCTTATTATTAATTATTCTTTAATTGTTGGTAGAATAGTGGTTAAGTCTTTTGATCAGGGATGGTCAGAATATTTTGGAGGACAACAAGTTTATTAAAATTTAGTTAAAAATTCTGAATTAAATCAAATATTAAAAAATTTATCTCTAGATTCCTTTTGAAATATAATAGTGGAATATGACATATACATACATAAAATGTTTAGATGTAACAAATGTCGACTTCAATTTATAATACCGTGTAGCCCAATCTTTGGGTATGATCTAATAGAACAATACATTGTAATGCCATTTTATGTAGTGGTTATGAATGGAAAAAAATATTGAATTGAAGATGACATGGACATGAGAGCAGAATATGACATGAAAGTTCTACTGATACCAGGGATGCAAAATAAGATTATACAAATTGTACTAAATTTCAAGAAAAAGTGTACTTTTTTCAGCCCAATTGTACTAAATTGTTTCTTATTTTTATTAATTTGATATTAACTAAAAACGTACATAACAATTCATATTTAAATACATATATACATATGTATGTGTGGAAAAAACTTCACAATTAATAAAAAAAAAATCACATTAAAATTCATTCGTACTAAGTACTCACATATATGTGGAAGAAATATACTTATGCCCTTATTCATAGAACTTACAACAGGTTTATAAGAGGTTTATAAAATAAATTTTGTATGGAATATTGCTTTATCAACCTGTTGTAAGTTTTTATGAATAATATTTCTTCCACAAAAAAAAAACAAACAGAAAAAAAAAACAAACAAAACAATTTCAAATTAATATCAATGTTTTAATTTCAAAAGGTACATTAAGACCAATAGTTGTATTATTTATAACATACTTCTTGCTAATAAATTCTTACTCATTTCTAAATTTCAGCAGCACGAATTAGATGACTTCAGCAAATCCTTTGTTTGGATTAGATTGGAGACAGTCGAAACAAACAGTCTGTTCCTCTCTTTGGTTTTTATTATATTTCCACATTTGCAGATGAATGTGGAATTGATAATATTCCTTTAGTCCCCGTTTACACAGTCGAACATTTGGAAGAAAAACATCTGGAATTCTCTTTTGTTTTTTTTTCATTCGCGGTCACAATGTCGAACAATGTTGTCAGACACATTTCATTATTATTTGGTTTTTTGACATTTCTCTTATTCGTGCTGTGTAATAATTTGTAGTAAATTCCAGCAAAGAAATTGTCAACAAAGCATATTCACCGAGTACCGAATACAAAATTTATTCTCTTTTCCCCACCCGTATTTTCTTCCAAGCTAAATGTTTTTCTTCCAAATGTTCGACTGTGTTAACGGGCACTTAGCAATTCTTGAAATATCAGTAAACATTAGTTCATTTAGTTCATTTTTCAATTCTGATACTTTCGACCAAAAAGTACATATGTATAGGATGATGAATTTTTTAAAATACATTTGTGCAATGTAATAATATAGGGAAACAATTTAAATAGTGCTAAATTAGTCATTGGGTTGCTATTGTACTTTTTATTCTCAAATAGTGCTACAAAAAAAGGACAATTGTACCAGCTTTTGCATCCCTGACTGATACATAAACAGATACTACGAAAACGTGTCATGCATAGTAAATACATCAAAAGAAAGTATGAAATAAAATTTAGGAAAAAAGCTAAAGAAAAATATCAGTAAAAATCATTCAAACAGTTCCAACAAAAAATAATAAATAACAAAATAAAAAAAAAAAACAACCATCAAATTCACAACAGAATAAACGAAAAGAAATAGACTCTAATCTCAATTGCATAACTTTCTAGGTTTAGATGCTTTTTATTTATAACTTTTTTTTTGACAGATTTGACCTTTAAGTATAAAAATAAATTGCATTTTATATCAACTAAAAAACTCTACAAAACGGTTTAAATTGCACAAAAGCCAAAAGACAAAGTCCATGTAATGTATTCCCGGATGTACATGTGTTTATAATAAAGTCTTACAGCTCGTAGAATCACATCTCTATACACTTACATATGTATGTATGTATGTACGAGTATGTGAATACTAATGGACCACAATCAATAAGAATTGCAATCGATATGGCCAGAATGTAGGTATGAGAAATTCTTTCACACTTTCGCCTACATTGAACGGCAAATACTTACGTTGAACTATTCACACACGTACAAATGAAATATTATATTTTAACACCTTGAGGTTGCGATTGACAGAACTTAACACCACCGTACATACATACATATTGTGTCAGTGCAAATATAAAGATTCCTTCATTTACAAAAGTTATTTATAGTTGAGCAATTTGAAGGATCACAGCTTAAACCTGAAATTGCCTTTAAGACTAAATGGGGTATTATATACGTGTTAACACAAAATCATAACAATTTTTTTCTTTTTTCATTTCTTATCTTGTATAAATTCTTTGGAGTTATTTGAACTGATTGTTTTGTTCTTATACTCACAAACTCACTCACTTACTCACAAAATTCACTTCCTAAAACTATTATTTACTTTATTTAGCTGATGTTTTCCTAAAATGAATGTGTCAAACAAATGTTTTTTTAAGTAACTTTTTTATCTTACATAAATGTTAAATAATTTGTTTATGCACGTTCATGTACAGAAGTTCAAATTTGAATTTTCTATCGAAAAAAAAAAACAATTTATTCTGGTGTGTCCTATTTTAAAGTTTAGCAGCCTTATGCAGAAAAAAATTATTTGAGGATTGAAGTTCAAGTTAGTTAATAAGGCTAAGACATCTATGTTAAAAAATCATATGCAACAACAAAACTCTCCTTTGTCTCTTTACAGTTAATAATGCAAAACAACGACTATTAGTTCATTCGGATAGTCGGATTTCTTAAAATTTCTTAAATACTGCATAAAAACATAAACTAACCACATTTACACCTATTTACTCTTATGCAGATGATAGCAACATTTGCCATTCATACTCATTTAACCATAGACCAAACCCTTTGGAGATTGGGGAAATGAGACAAATTATGAATGATACACTGAACCGAGATTTTGAAACAATCTCGGTGCTTATCGGTGACAGTAGGGTATCCAACTCTATTGATTCATTGGAGCATCGTCGCATTGTGGGTTGTGTTTCACTGTTCTATCGATACTATAATGGTATGTGTTCTGCTGAAATCAGGGAACTTGTTCCTGAAACACGCAGTTTTTTACGTAATACACGTTCTTCAGTCAGGGCTCATCCATTTGTGGTCGACTGGACAGTGGATCGCACAACACACTACAGGGAAAATTCGTACGGCTAGTACTGTCCGTATGTGGAACAAACTACAAGCAGAAGTATTCCCTGCCACTTTCAATTTAGGAAAATTCAAGTCAAATGTTCACAAACACTACTCCCTCTATCCTCCCTCCCATAACCTATTTTCCTAGTTCCAACACAATGCATTGCATAAGTAGGGGTCATCCCCTGAGTGCTGGTTCACGAAAAAAAAAATTATAATAATTTCAAATAATAAATACGCTTATTTGTTCCTACGTTTAAAGCAATTATTTTAAAAACGAGCTTTATTTACTTTGGTTGATTGTATGTATGTACAGCAATATAATGTTTCGTATGTATGTTTTATACAAATCCATACAAATTGGAAAAAGTCGGTTTCAGTGATTTTGCTCAAAAAAATTGATATAAGTAATATAAAGATTGTTTGTCGGTCATGCCTATTTTACAAAGTTAAACTGACAAGGTACACGGGGTATCTTTTGGGTTTTGAAATTATTATTTTTTTGTAGAAATTGGTAACCATTATACTTAAGACTTCTTGAATGCTCCCAACTTTTGATATTTTATTGTATTTAAACGTTTGTAAAGGTAGAATTAGCCGAACGTTCACGTGTGCTTATAACGGGTGGTTAAATTTCAAGGGCCGATGTTGATTTTGAATAAAACACAAACTATTTAGGAAATTATTGTAATTTTATTTTATTATGATATATTGGTATTACTCAATTATGCATGGAATAAAATATCGGCCAAATGGGCGCCGCGACCACGGCGGCACACCTCCATCCGATGGTCCAAATTTTCGATGACCCTGAGGCATAATTGAGGTTCTATGCCGTTAATGTGCCGAATTATCTCATCCTTTAGCTCTTGAATTGTTGCTGGCTTATCGACGTACACCTTTTCTTTCAAATAACCCCAAAGAAAAAAGTCCAACGGTCTCAAATATCATGATCTTGGCGGCCAATTGACATCGCCATTACGTGAGATAACACGGCCATTGAATTTGTTGCGCAAAAGAGCCATTGTTTCGTTAGCTGTGTGGCACCGTCCTGCTGAAACCACATATCGTCCACATCCATATCTTCCAATTCGGGCCATAAAAAGTTTGTTATCATCTCACGATAGCGAACATCATTCACAGTAACTGCCTGACCGGCCTCATTTTGGAAAAAATACGGCCCGATGATGCCTCCAGCCCATAAACCGCACCAAACAGTCACTCTTTGTGGGTGCATTGGTTTTTCGATAATCACTCTTGGATTCTCATTCGCCCAAATGCGGCAATTCTGTTTATTGACGAATCCACTGAGGTGAAAATGTGCCTCATGTGTTGGGCACGACGACGAGTTGAGGTGGACGGCTCTTCAGCCACACTATCGCGAACAGCAGCAATATTTTCTACAGTACGAGGTGTACGAGCATGCACTGGTGTTCTCACATCTTCTAAAGACCCGGTTTGCTCGAATTTTTCCACGATTTTTGCGATTGTACGCACATTTGGACGATCAAATTGACCAAAAAAATCACGAAGTGCACGATATGCATTTTGAATTGAACGCCCATTTTCATAATAAGTCTGGATAACTTTAACACGTTGTTGGATTGTGTATCTCTCCATAGTTCAAATTGTGTAAGTCTGAAATAGAGAAATGTCAAATAAAATTTGGAAAAAAACTTGGCGTTTAGGTGTGGTTCACATTCAACATCGGCCCTTACAATTTAACCACCCTTTAGATTGATTGATTTGCCTTCACCATCCATTTGTGGTGAAATTTGTTTTGCAATGTACGGCAAACAGTACAACATAGTATTTTTTGTTGTCGCACACTGAAGAATGGTATTCAAATACATTTGCGCAGGCCTCTAATACAGAGCTAACCGAATCGATTACAGCCTTATAACTTAAAATCCGTGACGTGATTACGGAATAGAGCCAGTTTGGCCAAGTTGTGATAAGAATTTTTGGTAGTGGTGGACATAATATGTCTATAATTATTTTTTATACCCTCCACCACCATAACTGGTGAATGAGGGTATGTAACACTGAGGACTATTCTGCTGAGACCGAAGAAAGTATGTATACTCGTATTCTTGATCCTTATGGAATTCTAAGTCGATTGAGCTATGTCTGTCTGTCTGCCTGTCCGTGTAAAACACTGTCACTTCCAAAAGACACAACCAAAATCAATAGAGTTTGCAAAACCCGTTTATATTTTTTCCAAGCAGTTTGGTATTGAAAATCAGCAAAATCGGTATGGTAGAAGAGTTATGGACCAAAATGTGAGACAACCTCCATATTCCAATACCAATTTTTTTAAACATATTGCAGATATTGCCATGAAATTTGGTACACGTTATTTTATGATAAAAGAAGAAAATCTGAGAAAAATAGTAAAAATCGGTCCATGTTTTCTAATAGCCACCATACAAATATATTCCCGAAATATGACTTACTGCCTGTAAAATGGGAATATTAATTCAAAATTCGGCATAAATAAGTGTCACATGAAAAGAAATCGCAAAACAAAATGTTGTTTTGTTCGGTGCATATTTGACCATAGACCTCATATAAAGTCCACATTTAAAATTTACTTAAGTACTTATAAATCTGGTACAAATATAGTTACTAGGTTGACATTCGACACCAATATTTCTTATACATATATAAATTGTTGTACTAAATTGTATGGTGGTCGGCCTATAATTGGTCATATAACGACCACATTCGAATATATATATGTTGGCAGTCTTGTTCTGGCTATTGCTTATTCTAGACGTGTTTTTCTTCGAAGTCGCCGTTGTAAAATCTACAAAAATTACCAAACGTACGCTGGTTTTTACAGATGCAGATCCTATGTCTTCAGCTAAAGTTAAAAAAATCGAAATTCTTTCTGGACCCCGTTGCAAGTTTTTGATACAGATGATGATGAAGTTACTGAAATGGACAGTGAAAAAATCGAAAAAATCCAATCTATCAAAATATCACCAATTAAAGTGTTAACACAAAATACTGAAGATATATTAAAACTACGAAACAGTAAAGGTATTACTAAATCCCTAATTAAAAAAATATCGATTGGTTTAAAAATCTTATGTGAAACTATTGAAACTTGTAATTTAATATTAATAATTTTGCGAGAAAATAATTGTCAATTTTACACTAATGAAAGCAAAAACAAGAAGCCATTCAAAGTTGTTCTTCATGAAACGCAAGTAAAGAATGAACTAGTTTCTCTTGGTTTTGAGTGTGTCGAAGTTAAACTTATTAAGAGAACATTCCACAATTATGTAATTTATGTAAAAGTAAAAATGACTGATCTCAGAAAAAATGTAAGATCTCTTTTCCGCACTATTATTTCTTGGGAATATCAACGCAAATTAAAAAACAAACCGGTCCAATGTAGGAAGTGCCAAATGTTCGGGCATGGGGAAAAGGGGTGCAACGTTAAGGCTAGATGTGCATATTGTGCAGAAAAACATAAAACGATCGATTGTAAATCCGAAGAGAAGATTCAATGCGCTAACTGCGGTAATAATCACAAAGCTACAGATTCCACATACCCTAGTCGCTCTGCATATATTCAAATGAGAGAAAATATTTCTAATCGACAAAATTATTTAAAGAGACAAAATAACCAAATTAAGCCAAATATTGACAACAATCTATTTAATTTTCCGCATCTTCAACTTTACCTATTCAGCAATCTCAACAAAATATAAGACCATACAATGGTTACAGTAATGTTACAAAAACAAATTACTCTAATTTAAATAATAATAATAATACCGTTAATAAATCTCAGAGAGATCTATTCTCTGAGCAGGAATTTATTGATCTCACAATGAAATTGATCACAAAACTAAGCGAATGTAATAATAAACAAGAACAATTTGGTGTTATAACTCAATTAGCTTTTAAGTTTGTTTATAAAAATGTATAAATCATGGCCTTGACTAATATAAAAATTATTTTTTGGAACTGTAGAAGTATCCGTAACAAAATAGCTGAATTTATTAATTTTTTAAATACTCATGATATAGATATTTGTCTCTTAAGTGAGACTTGGCTCACTGAGTCAAATAATCTATATCATCCAAATTATTCATGTATAAGAGAGGATCGTATATGTCAAAACGGTGGTGGGGTTGCCATACTTGTGAAAAAAAAGAATTACTTTCACAGTAATTCCCAAAATTATAACTCATGTTATTGAAAATGTAGATATTAGGATAAATGTGCCGAATGGTTTTTCTATAAATATTCACAGTGTTTATTTTCCTGGAGGACAGAATAACAGCGTCTTAGGTCCAAATTTAAAAGTGATTTACGTAAACTTCTGAGCACAAAAAATAAGTATTTGATTTGTGGTGATTTTAACTCCAGACATAAAAATTAGAACTGTTTGCGAGCAAAATTCTTAACGAATTCACATATTTCTTACCCGTATCAATATTGTTTCCAAATTCTCCCACTTATATTCAGTCTAATACAAACATTAATCCTTCTACTCTTGACTTAATTCTTACCAATATACCACAATTTATTTCTAACCCTCTTACCATAAATGACTTAAGTTCTGATCACTTACCAGTTTCCTTCTATATCTCTTCAACTATACCTGTAATTGAAAATATGATTTACAATTTTGGACGTGCAAATTGGGGGAATTACAAACGTTTTATAAAGAACTCTCTACACAATACTTTAATGGATTCTAATTCTAAAACTCTTCTGAGGCTATAAATAGTAACGTTAAATATTTTACAAATATTTTATTAGATTCTGTTAAGCAATTAGTTCCAAAATCTCCCCCAAAAACTAATTTCGTTCAGTTTCCTAAATATATATTACAATTAATTAAACTCAGAAATCATTTCCGTAGGGACTGGGTAAGGTATAGGCAGATTTCTGATTATCTAGCAATTAACAGATATTCTGCACTCATTCGTAGTGAGATTTTTGCATACATAAATCGCCAATGGAATACTAAATTATCTACAATGGACAAGGGATCTAAGCCTTTCTGGAATGTTGTAAAAATCCTGAAGAGAAAGATAAATAATAATTGTCATTCTCTTCTGACAAATGATGGCACTTTAATTTGTGACGAAAACAAAGCAAATGCATTTGCTAAGGTTTTCGAACTCAATCATAGAGTTTCAGAAAATCTGGGGTCGGATGGCCACATAAATATTGTTAATCAAGCTGTTGACTTTTTGGAATCATTAGATATATCTACTCCTTCTTCAGAGCAGGTCACTATTACTGATGTTGAGAATATTATAAATAACCTTAGAACTAGAAAATCTTGTGGATTGTATGACATAAACAATATGATGTTAAAAAACCTGCTGAAAATTGCGCTGAGTTTTCTTACAAATATAATCAATACTTTCAATACTTTGAGTAATCAATACTTTCCTAAAACATGGAAAACGGCGAAAATTGTTCCAATACATAAACCTGGTAAAGCACTTAATAAACTAGAAAACTATAGACCAATCAGTTTGTTAAGTGGTCTAGGAAAAATTTTGGAAATTATATTAAATGTTAAGATTCAGAAATTTCTCAACAATAACCACATACTACCAGATGAACAATTCGGCTTCAGAAGATCCCACTCTACTATACATCAGGTAAAAAGAATTTGCAATGCTATAAAATCTGGCTTTCTATCAGGTCAATCCACAGCTCTTGTGCTACTCGATGTTGAAAAGGCTTTCGACTCGGTGTGGCATTACGACATAGTATACAAACTCACAAATTTTTATTATATTTGGTAAAACTAATTACTAATTTTCTTAAAGACAGGTATTTTTGTGTTTCTGTTGGGAATTGCTTCTCGGATCTGATCAATATCCCTGCGGGGGTTCCTAATTCCAATTTAATTCTCTTGGGCAGCAGTATTAATTGGACAGATAATATTAGATATCTAGGTATCAACTTGGACTCAAAGTTAACTTTTAACTCTCATATAAGCCATGTTATTAATAAAGTTTATATTATTATATCCATTCATAAATAAAAAGTCTCTTCTTAGTAACTCAAATAAAATTCTAATCGTGAAAACAATTTTTCAGGCAATAATCCTTTATGGATGTCCAGCTAAGACTCATGTAAAGCGCTTGCAAATACCCCAAAATAAAATTTTGAAAATGGCTCTTAAATTACCATGGCATTTCTCCACTATAAGATTACATGTAATCAGTAATACTAAAACTGTTTCACAAGCTATTGAAATTTCCACCAACCGTTTTAGATTAAACTGTACTTTTTCTGATAACCCTCTTATATCTGCATTATATTAATCTTAAGTATTAAAACTATCTTTCTTATTGTAATTATATCATTACTTTAATGTATTTTTCATTTGTTTTTTTTTTTGTATATTTGTTACTTGTTTTCTTTATTTCATTTTAAACTTTTGTTATATATATATATATATATATATGTTATAAATATCGGTACCGACTCTACCCTTTATATATATAATTTTAATATACACGCAAATAATTCCACAAAGTTTTGTGAATTTCGGTCCATATTTGACCGTATTCCCCATATAAAGCCCTCTTCCGAAAATCACTTCAATACTCATAAATCTTTATAAATAATGGTACCGATACAAAATTGTACACGGATCATTTACATATAGGACAAAATCAAACTGCTGGATTTTAAGAATATCGGTCTATATCACCCATATAAGATCTACTTTCGAAATTCATTATGTATAATAAATAATATGCATTAAATTCACTGTTCCAATATTTAAGAAGTTCGGCCCATGAATTGTCATAGCTGTCATATAAGAACCATTTCCGAAAAACAATTTAACACACAAAATTTTCTAATAAACATTGATATCGATCCAACTTTTACACAGATCAGAAATTTTTATTTAGAAATCATATTAATATCGGTTATATTCTATTGGATTGTGTAGCTGTCAGTCAATAATAGTTCCTGAATTAAGTCCACTTCCGAGCATAACAACCACACATACAACTCTTTTAAATAACGTTATTGAAATGAAATTCAACCAAAAGAAGCTTCACCTTGTAAACTTATCTTTTTTATACCCTGTTATTGTTAAATTACACTCAAGATTATTATGATAAACAGACAAATTCTATAAATTATGGTAAAAATTGGTAATTAAATCAATTAAAAATGGTGAAAATTAGACAAAATTTCGAAATATATAACATAAATTATGTTGGTCGTAAAATTGTCTTTCAAACAATGTAAAAAATAATAATAAAATTTGCACTAAGACTGAATAGAAAACACAGAATAAGGACATTCTAGTCCTATAACAAGTGTATACTTTGTATTTCTTATTACGTTTAGGTGGCGGGTAGTAAATATCAAAGCTTAAACTTTCCAATAAAAAAACAATTTTATTGATTTTGTTGTTTAAGTTTATATTTAAAAACACAGTTCCTGTTGAAAACCTATTATATGTATACATACCTACATATGTAGATAAGTATGTTTATATGAATACTCTAAATGAATTACATAATATGTATTAAGTTGTGCAAAGTACACACAGAAAAAAAAATCATGTTCTTTTCAATTAAACGTTTAATTGATTTTAAAATAATTTTCAATAACAATTTTAATTGATTCAATTACTTTTTCTGATTTTTCTGACATTTTCAATTAAATCTTATTTTTTTTTTTAATTGATACTATCATTTTGTTTACAGGTCCGATTTCAATTAAATTTTTAATTGATTGCACAAATATTTTAATTGAAACTCATTTTTATTTTTTTTCTGTGTATTAAAGTCAACTGAATATTCTTTATCAATGTTTAACTTAGAAAATATTTCCATAACATCTGCTTATTATAATTACGGTCATTCTCCTACCAAATTTTAAGAATTTTTGGCTACTTTTCTTCCAAATCCATTGTTATGATTATCCAACAATCACCAAAAGAAAAAACAGAGTAAATATAACTGAAATACATAGTTAAATATTGTATTTATGTACATATGTGCAATACATACATATGTGAATATGAATGTAAGTACATCCAGTTACTATGACCCTATTTTTATTCCATATAAATTGTTTGTTAAATCTTTTCGTTTCTAATTTGATACCACATTCACACACATACACATACATATATAAAGATACAACAAACACACAAATGTGTATTTTAATCTTTTTTATTAACTGGTATTAATGTATAATACAATAGCCACATTCACACACAACAAACAATATATTTTTTTAACCTAAAAAAGCAACCTCTACATAAATGTTGGTACATATGTGTATATACGAGTACATGTACATATTGTATAATGTGGTTATGAATGTGTGCATTAGTTTTATAAAGTGTATATACATATGTATGTAAGTATATCTAAGGACACAATAAGTGGCAACTAATAGACACATTCACTGAACGAACAAACGAGCATTCGAATATGTAGTTGGACTATAATGGGGTTTCTAATGCCACAATAGAATCGCACATTGTCGAGTACGTGACAGTTGTTGTGAAAGAAGAAAATCTTGTTGCAAAAGTTTCTTGCAAAATAGAGTTACCCACACATTACTTAAGAAAACTTTTAACATTTAATGTACAATACAACACAAAAGTGGATGTGTTTTGTGTACTCGTGCTTTTGTCTCTAACATGTCTTTGTCTTGCAATATAAAATATGTATATAACTTCATATGTACATATGTGCGTATGAGAATAAAACTATATAACCAGGATCTAAGCACATATGTATGTACATATATTTGTACTGTAGTATTATTATACCCTACATTACAAATGTGCAGTGTATTAAGAGTTCTTCCTTCCAGGATTTGTATTTTTAAAAATCGTTATTTCCTGTTGCGTATAGACAGCTGCTAACAGATTAGAACTTACATATACATATGCAAATAATGACAGATGTCGAACTGTTAACGTTTTAAAGCCATTTTTAACAATGGTTTAAATATGTCTAAATGCCATTTTTAATAGAAAACTTGTGTTACATATATTAGGCCGTCTTTAGAAACCAAGACAGATCAACTGCTTCATACCATACATATGTATGTCTGTAAGTATTTATCTGTGATTCTACTGAATAAATTGTAAGTTTAATAAATTTATTTTGTAATCAATCCAACACAATATTTTTAATGGCAAAAGATATCACCGGTGTTCACGTTTGTGAATTGTTCACCTTTTCGAACACTCAAATATAAAGATAAAAAATGCAGTGCGTACATTTACATACAGTGTCTCTCAGTTTAATTTAACCAACTTGAATTTAAATATTTAACTGCCTGTAACTTCTATGCAAAAAAAAAAGATCTGAACTTTTTCACTTTTAATTTTTAGAGACTACTGTTTTTCTTAATGAAAAAGATTGAACTTTTTATATTAATTATTAGAGAAAATTTCTTATTATTTCGGATCATTTAATAAATAACTCAAAGAATACCATTGTAAAGTTATATTTTTCTAGACAATTGGCACACTAGAATGCATTTTCTACCCTGCCAAGGGCATCATCAGCAATGTTTATTGTCCACGATCTACTTGTAAACATCATCTATTAACTCACCATTATTGAGAAATAGACTTCGGGAATTAAACATATTTCTTATTACATGTTATGAGTTAAGGTGCATATACACTACTTTTTTTTTACATTGTATATGTCAAAGTTTACATATGGGAGTAAAAACATGTAGTTGGTGACCTCAAAAACTTTACTTGTGTAAAATACATGTGGAAATACATATGTATTTTTCAATTAGAACACGCTCTATTTTCTTATGTTCAAATACATGTTTTCAAATGTATATGCCAGGCGAAAAGATTTGTCGACGGCTAAATCTGCGCTATCATTAACCGGCCGTATGAAGAATTTGCATAAGTGATAAATTAAATATTTTTTTTTATCCCATTTTGATAATTTAATAACAAGCCACATCTTGTATATTAAAAAACGAAAAACCTTAAATCAATATTTTTGACGCCGGCAATTTAGTGACGCTCTGTAGCGGCTTTAACGCATTTTTTAAAGAAACGACATGGAAATTTATGTGTAAAAAAAGAATAATATTTAAGCGTATCAGCTGTTTTAATCATGGCGATGTCACGTGTAATTGTACATACAAGTTGGTGACCAAAAATTAAACCCCATATGTAAAATAACCAATTTTGACAGACATAAAGAAAAACATGTGAGTTGTAAACTTAAAAATACATAAGCAAAAACACGTAGTGTATAGCCACCTTTAGAACGAAATTTACTTACGTTTACAATGTGTGTGTATTCTTCTTTATTATTATTATTACAAATTTTGTATTACTACAAATTTGTTGTTACTTTTTGCTGCGTCTACCGTTGGTTGACAATATCAGCAAAGTAAATACAAGGTAGCGCAAAAGTAATCCTATCAGAAAATGCTATAAATTTTGCTATTATCCCCTAATGTCAGTTCTGTTTTGACATTTGTGTTGTAAACACATGCGAAATACACGTTAATAAACAATGTTACGCTACACTGCTCCAGAACGCGGAATATTGCTGACTATTTATTTGACCAATAATCGGTCGGTGACTTTGGCATAACGTGAATTTCGTCACAGATTTCCTGGCCGTCCAACGCCTACTGGTGAAACACTGCGGCGTTTAGCCGCTCGCCTCGAAGAGACTGGCACAACACGAGATGCTGCCAGGCGTGGCAGATCCCGGAGTAGCCGTCAATTAATCTTAATTCTGCAAACTTGGCAAAAGAGTGGAAAATGTGGTACACAATTTACAATTTTTATGATGGCCTCAAATTTGGAAATGCAAACAGATCGACGCAAAGTGGCTTTATTGTTACACCACCTTGGTGGTGAATTTTTAGAGATTTTTTATTCTTTTAACGAAAACGTTGATAAAGTGAAGTATGCAGACCTGGGTGAAAAATTTGATGGATATTTCACACCAAAAGTAAATATTGCTATGGAACGCCACAATTTTTCATTTGCAGACAACAACCAAACCAATCAATCGATGAGTATGTCACAATATTAAAAAAATTAAGTCTGAATTGTGAGTTTGGTAACCTGCGTGAAGACTTGGTCAGAGACATATATACCTGCGGGTTATCTCCAAAAATTGGAAAGGTACGAGAAAGGTTATTGGCATTGGAGAAGGCTATTGGTATAGCAAAATCTTTAGTCATGTTCAAGGAAAATGTTTTAAAACTCTAAGATACGTACGAGACACACGAAGAACCAGCTATTAATATATTGCATAAAAAGTCAAGAGATGTATTCATTAACAAACAACAGATGGCCAGTTGCAGTCGTTGTGGGCAGAAACATAAAACCAGATGTCCAGCAAAGGGAGCTAGGTGTCACAATTGTGGTAAAATGGGCCATTATTCTAAAATGTGCTTTACGAAGAAGCGTTTTGTGAGAAATGTCAACGTAGTAGAGAATGGCGATTATGATGATCGTGCGGATGATGATGATGATTTGTTTATTGGAGCGCTATTTAAAGGAAAAAACTGCAACTGAATGGAGTATTACAGTGGAGTTACAGTCAATAAAATGAAAACGGTATGTCAAATAGACACTGGTGCACAGGCAAACATTATTTCGATAGAATCACTAAAAAATATTATACCTAATTATTTATTAAAAAAGACCTTTGTAAATATTTTTACTTTTAGTGGTGAAAAATTGTCAGTATTAGGGACTGTTAATGTGGAAATTAAGTATGATATGCATACATACCTATTGAAATTTTTTGTTGTAGAACTAAGATGTAGAAATATCATAGGACTTCAGTCTGCAGTTGAAATGAATTTAATTAAAAATATAAACTTTATATCGGCAAATAATATGATTGAAAGGTATTCTGATGTTTTTTCTAGTCTTGGTCTTTTACATGAAAAATGTCATTTGAAGATAAAAAGAAGAAGTTTTTGCGGTAGTGGAACCGGTATGTAAAATTCCGTATAAGCAATAAGATAAATTGAGGTTAGAATTAAATAGAATGGTGAATTTGAATGTAATAAAAAGTGTTAGCGAACCAACAGAATGGGTCAACTCTATAGTACTTGTATCAAAGCCAAATGGTAGCTTGAGACTCTGTTTAGACCCGAGAAATCTAAACAAAGCAATTTTAAGGCCACATTTCCTTTTTCCTAATCTTGAAGATTGCAAGGCGAAACTTAATGGTTCTAAATATTTTTCATCTCTTGATGCCAACAGCGGATTTTGGATGATTCCTCTAGATGAGCAATCTTCAAAATTATGTACTTTTAACACACCATTTGCGCGCTACCGATTTTTGAGATTGCCATTTGGAATTAATGCAGCACCCGAAATTGTTCATGGGTTTAGTACTATATATAGATGATTTTTTAATTCATTCATCTTCTAAAAAGGAACATTTTAGAATTTTGGAAACTGTTTTTCGGAAATGTAAAATTTTACAAACAGAGATTAAATTCTTGGGTCATGTATTTAGCAATTTAGGAATTAGGGCAGATAGGCAAAAATTAAAATATATAGTTGAAATACCTAAACCAAAAAATGTGAAGGAACTACAAAGATTTCTTGGCATAATTAATTATTTGGGCTCATTCATTGCAAATTTAGCTTCAAAAAACAAAAATTTTAGAGAACTATTGAAGAATGACATTGCATGGCATTGGTTTGAAGCACTTGAAAGAGAGTTTAAAAACCTCAAAGTTGAAATAACAGAATCGCCTGTGCTGACATATTTAGATCCAAATAAGCAACTAACGCTATCAGTTGATGCATCGCAGTTTGCACTTGGTTCAGCTATCATGCATGACAAGCAACCAATTGCATATGCTTCTGTTTCATTAACAGAATCCCAGAAAAATTATGCTCAAATCGAAAAGGAACTATGTGCAATTTTATTTGGTTGTACAAGGTTTCATTAATTTGTTTATGGGTCAAATGTTGTTGTTGAGACAGATCACAAGCCACTAGTCAGTTTGTTTGACAAACCACTGTATAAAATTCCAGCCAGACTACAAAGATTTATGTTACGGTTGCAATTATACAATTTGTCAGTATTGTACAAGCCGGGAAAAGATTTACTACTAGCGGATACTTTATCTAGAGCTCCTTTATTAGAAACAACATCTGAGATTGATGACGAACTTGCACTCCATTGTACTTTTTTATCTTCTTGCTTAGAGATTCCGTTTGCAAAGATTGAGTTACTTAAAGAGCACTCAAAAAATTATAAAATTTTTAGAAAGATATCTGAATATGTTATAAAGGGATGGCCTAAAAATAAAAAATCTGTTGATCCAGAAGTTATGTCTTATTTTAAAATAAAGGATGAGATATCACTATTGGATGACATTTTGTTAAAAAAATCATCAAACTTTGGTACCAAAAAGTTTAAGTAGCTCACTTCTATCTAAAATTCATGACTGACATTTAGGTATACAGAGATGCAAGGACTTTGCTAGACAATCAATTTACTGGCAAAATTTGTACAATGATATTGAAAATATGGTCTCAAATTGCGAGGTTTGTATGCGGCATCAAAATTCTAAAACCCAATCGGAAATGATCTCCAATGAAGTCGTGGAAGTGCCTTGGTTCAAATTAGGATGTGATCTCTTTGAGTTAAAAAAAACATATTTACTGGTTCTCGATTATTATTACCCCTTAATTCAAAAACGATTATTAAATTTAACAACCGTTTATTGAGACAGATTTGCATATAAAATTTTGATTAATAAACGTTTGTTAAATTTAAGAATCGTTTTTAAATAAGGGTGTTAGTCTTTTATAAAAGTTAGTGGAGAAAAGTACGCGTGAAGCAGGCCTCCTTACAGTGTCTTTTGCCCGCTAGGTAGATTGTACAAAAGAGATTTCTGGTTTATAATGATTCTATTAAGAATCTTTTTGGAATGTCTTAAATTTCTAATTAATTCGATGAAAACAAACATCTTTATATTGCTACAAAATTGTATTTCAATTTAAATTTAACGGCCGGTATCAACATACAACTTGTTTAGCAACATTTACATTTGTAGAAGTTTCAATTTGTAAACATTATTGAGAACACCCTGTTATAAACATAACTGCGCAATATGGCAACATTAAGTTTTTACGGCTGTGGCTGAATATTCTAGACACGAACATTCTAGACTCCAAACCTTCCAGAAATTATGATTGCTGCATAAATAGACTGACAGGGCCAATCAAGGGAATCAAATCATCGTTAAGTAAACATCAAAGTGTTCTCAAACAGTAATTTAGGTGTATTCTTAAACCGTAATACAAGTGTGTAAATGACACTGTTCATTTACAATTGTTTTTGTGTACAATTAAATTAATAAACTTCAAACTACTTGACGCGTTTATTTTGCAATCCGGTTTATTTAAAGTAAATAAACCAACGTTTTTAAAATGTAAAAACGTAACAATATATTATTGAAATGCTATGTATTACTCATATATTTAGACTGTTCAGCAGTACGCTACTTGTTTCAGAAATTATTTTTTTTATATCTATGAATGAAAATTCAGGAGTTTGTGTGTATTTAAACGAGCATAAGATTAAATCAAGATATCGGGTTGTACGTTGATTTCTGTTAAAAAGTGAATTTTTCTCCTCATTTGTAACCAAAACTATTTGCACGAATTTAACAGATTTAATGACTAAACAAAACTCACTCTAAAATGCACTCACATGCACAAATTTTTTAAATTCGCATATTGTATTTTTTGTTGTAGATAAATATGTTGTAGAATTTAACTGATTTTTGTTTTTAGTTTTCTATTTCTTAGTTTAATATTCTATTCCTTTTATTGGCATTTTATTATTAATGGTAGACAGAACATTACTGCTTTTAATTTGTCCTGTTTGCAATAAAACAATTACCTTTGTCAAATTGTCAACATTCTTTTTATATCTATAGTTTTTCCTCTATTGGGTGCATTCAGCCAAATATTCACAATGTCTTTGTAGATGAATAAATATGCCTTCGAAGATAAACCCACAAATCAACATTAGACAAGCCCTTAAATATAAAAACATCAAATGTACAATTATTTATTTATTGTATCTTCATGAAAAATTAACTAACAATAAGTTTTTCAAATCTTATATTTAAAAAATTTTTCAATTATTATTCCAGCCAGTGCCGGACGAAAATTGTTTGACCATTATATATTTTATTTATTAAGTTGGCATTCTTGTTGTGATGCAATAAATAAAAGCCGGTTGATTTCGGAACAATATATACAACGTGAGTATTTATTCAAGAATTAAGAAAGACACTACCAACATTTTCCATATCTACTATAGTCGTATCATTCTCGCTTTCTTGGAAATATTCCGGTTCATAATAATCACTGGATCCATCGCTTCCATATTCAGTATCACCTCCGAAATCATCATATGACTCCACTTCAGGAGTGTCAATTGTAACATTAGTGGCCTCCACTGAAGGGATATCATCTGACTCAATGTCAGTAAAATGCAACAATTTTCTTTGGGATTTTGTTTAAGGTCGTTTTCAAAGAATACAACATCACGACTTTTTACCACACGCCAACCATCTGGATTTAACAATCGATATGACTTAGTATCTTCACAATAACCGACGAAAATCAACTCTTGTGATTTAGGATCCCATTTCTTTCTTTTTTCCTTTGCAATATAAGAAATAGCTCGGGAACCAAAAACACGTAAGTGGCTCAAATTAGGTCTGACGCCTGTCCAGGTTTCTTGTGGCGTAACTCCTTCAGCCCAAAATTTCTTTGGCAAACCTGCGTGTATCAGTATACAACGTGCACGTTCAACGATGGTGCGATTCATCCTCTCAGCAACGCCGTTCTGTTGAGGGCTATACGGTACTGAAGTTTGGTGTTGTATGCCACTTTCAATAAGGACCCTTGAAAGCCGTTGGTTGCAAAACTCTGTGCCGTTGTCCGTACGTAGACACTTTATTTTTCGGCCAGTTTCATTTTCAACTTTTGCTTTGAACTGCTCGAAAAGAACCGGTGCCTCCGTTTTGCCTGCAGAATGTAAACAAAAACTTTACGCGAAAAATCATCTATAAATGATAAAAAATACTGAGCTCCGCCAATGGAAACTTCCTCCATCGGATCATAAAGATCCGAATGTATGAGCTGTAACAAATCAGAAGTGTGTGTCTCGGACGATTTAAATGGTTTTCGGGCCATTTTTCCTTTGATGCATGGAACGCAGCTGTCATTTGATTTTGGCTTAAATTCCATCCCTGTGACGAAATGTTTTGTTTTGGTCAGATCAGCATAATTAAGATGGCCCATACGAAAATGCCAAACAATTGTTTTCTGCATTGATCTAGTTTAAACATGTTGTCTTGGAGTCGGGCTGTGGCAACAATCTTCCCATTTTTTGTTATTATACATTTGTCGTTTTTAAATTGAATAGCGTGACCACTTAGTATAATTTGACTTACTGACAAAAGATTTACAGTCAAGTCAGGAATGTAAAGAACGTTGTGTACCGAAATGTTCATTGTTTTACCAGCACCATCTTCAACGTGCACCGTAACTTTGCCCACGCCTTCAATTTATCTTTGTTTGCAACAAATATTTCCTTCACTTTTCATTCTTTTATTTCTTCAAACCAATCCTTTCGCATGGTCATATGCATACTTGCACCGGAGTCAATAAACCAATCATTTCCGTTTATAGCGCCTGCCCAAAAACTGTACAAAAACCAACTTCTTCGTCATGCTTTTCTTTGTTTACATTGTTTATACGACAGTCAGCTGCTTTGTGACCGTATTTATTACAATTAAAGCAACGAAATCCTTTCTTTTTGGTTTTTGAAAATAGTGCTCTGGCTTCTTTTGGCTTTTTGATATCTTCCAATAATTCAGTTTTTATAGAATCGCAAGTTATTTTAACGCCGGAACTTTCGATTCCCATTATCATAGGTGCATATTCTTCAGGAAGTCCAGCTAAAAGGAGTGTGTGCCAATCCACTCGTCATTAACGGGCATGCCAATTGAAGCTTGTGCGCCGTTGAAACAATTTGACTCATGTATTCTTCAACGTTTTCTGATGTGGAAAAACGGGTTATAATTAGCTGACGTAATAGGACAACTCTACGTGTAAGGCCAGAGTCCTGAAACGCTGCCTTCAATTTGTCCCAAACTTCTTTAGATGTAAGAGCATCCTCGATGTGGACATAATTGACTTTATCAATCAACAAAATAATTTTTGTTTTATCTTTGGTGTCGACTTTAGTGTCCCTTCCTTCTTTCGGATATACTCCCTGCACTGTGTCCCACAGTTCTTCGTGTTGCAAATAATTTTTCATTGCAAATGACCATGAAGCGTAATTTTCACGTCCAATTAGCTTCTCCACACTATAACTTGTTGCAATCGACGACATATTCAAAATCACTTTAGAGACCTTTATGTATTATTGTTTAATCAATAACTGGGCCCATAACCTGTTGTGATGCAATAAATAAAAGCCGGTTGATTTCGGAACAATATATACAACGTGAGTATTTATTCAAGAATTAAGAACGATGGAAGTAAAAAAGAGAGTTGCATAAAGATGCAATATTTTAATAGTAGTACAAAAGCGCAGTAGCGAACGAGTTGCCAGATTTTCATAACCAACAATTCTTCCTTCTTGTCTTTGGCTCAGATCCGCTGTATTATTTCTTCTTAGTCGAATATAGTTACTATTATTTAATATGTTGCGGGCTAATGGGTTTGGGTGTACTTCAAGCTTTTGTAAGTGTTTTTCTGCATTTTTTTGGATCTCAGTTTTTACCAAAAGCATGTTTAGGTCTTTATGGATATTCGCATTTTTTATATACCAGAGGGCAAATGTGAACATTCATATCAATTTATTTTGGCGTCTTTGAACTCTGTCTACATTTAAAGCTGAGGCTGTTCCCCATAGTTGTATTCTATAACACCATATGATTGAGTTGTAAAGCAAGAGTTTGCAATCTAAACTTAACTTAGAATTTCTGCCAATGAGCCAATTAATTTGGGTCAATTTTAATGTAAGGCGACGATCGGGGTGTATACCAAGGTATTTAACTTCGGATTGTTGTGTTATTGCTTGATTATTTATATAAATAGGAGATCATTATTCTCTAGGCAATATAAAAGTTATGTGTGTGCATTTCTGCTCATTAACTTTTATTCTACTTCCTTATCCTTTAACTAGTTTTCTAATTCATAATATGATATTGTAGGATTTTCATAGAATAGCAGCAAATGTAGATGTGTAAGTACGATTGTTTGTTGGCATATCAGATATGTGTATCAAGTATAAGAAGGAACCAAAGATGCTTCCTTCAGGTACTCCTGCTTGAATAGGTTGTGCGGAGCTTAACAAATCTCCTTCTTCAAGCTTAAATGTTTGACCAGTTAAGTAGCTTTCCAATAGCTTATGTGTGTTTACAGGTAAATTTAATTTCAACTTGTATATTAGACCACCAAAAGCTTGAAAAATGTCAATAAAAACAGCGGAACAGTATTTTTTTCTTCAAATGTTTTTTTGATGATATTGACAAGTCTATGGATTTGCTCGATAGTACTGTGTTTTCTTCTAATCCAAATTGATGATTTGGAATACAATTGTTTTCACTTAAAATCGAGTATCGAGTGAACGAGCTTCGATATATTTGACAAAAGGGTAAAAACATACGAAATCAATCAATGACTTGACCGCACCGATTTCGAATTGGATGAATTTTGGTACGAAGGGAAAGTCAAACGTTTGCCAACTTTCAGTGTCTTAGCTCTCCTACTTTCAGAATTATGGCCATTCCAAGTTGGAAGAAATCAATAAAAATGCACTCAGATGCCTTAACGCAATTTTTAATATCTCGAAAAGTATTTATTGTACGTTAATAATAAAGGGCTCATTTTACAGACAAAAACATGCGCCATTCAAAAAAAAACTTTTTTTAATTTTCGATCAAGGATAATGTAAATAAAAAAAGGACTAAAATTTTCAAAGGATATATCTCGAGAATCAATAATTTTAAAAATTTCAAAAAAATATATGTTAATTCTTATTATGTTTTCTACATGTCTGCCAAATTTCAATGTGGAGTCTTTATTACAACATGAGTTCTTAAGAAAAAAGCAGGCGAAGGTTTATGTATTTCATGAAATGTACCAAAATACAAAAAGGTGACAAATTACAAAAAGAAGGACAAATCAAATGTAACGGAACTTTTTCGACTTTATAACCTAGGCGAAATATTTATTGCCTGTTCACACAAAAAATGTACAAATATTTTATGACTTGTGGCCGGCTTATTGGCAGTAGCAAATTCAGTCCCTATTTAAAAAACATTTTATGACCCGTAGTTCACGCAAAAAAAAGTTTAAAACATTACCAAAAAATAGTGAGAAAATCCAACTGCTAACAATTTTACCAAAAAGCTGGACAATACATAAAATTGAGGAAGAATTCCTAGTTACAAACTATATCGCGCGATAAGTTAAGCATTTGGTTGAAACAAAGGGTGTGATGAGTACGCCTAACGCAAAACTGGGAAGTCAAATTTCACCAGTGACAAGCAGTTTAGTAAAATCATTTTATGAATCCGATGACGTCAGCAGGTGTATGCCCGGACAGAAAGATTTCGTGTCTGTTTTTTAAAATGGTACAAAAGTCAGGAAAAATAAAAGACTTCTGCTTGGAAACTTAAGAGAAATGTAGGCCTTATTCAATAAATAAAAATAGGTATTTCCAAGTTTTGTCAACTTCGTCCGAGGAATATAATTCTAGCAAATGCGAGTGGATCTTATAACGTGTGTGTTTGTACAAAGCATCAAAATGTAAAGCTGATGATTGATGCTATAAATTTAAAAAATTAACTGCTGGTGTTCCGAATTATCAGCTTGAATGTAACAAAGATTGTTTGAAATAAAAATCTTCTTCAAAGTGTCACCTACGTAAATGTAACAAGTGTCCAGGAATTGAAAATTTGAAAGCAAAACTAAATCAATTACTAGAGCAAAATGATATAGATGAAATAACATATAAACAATGGGTTAGTGTAGATAGGGATAATTTGGAGACCATGATTGACCAAGCCGACGTTTTTGTGGATTCCCTGTGTGAAAAGCTTCAAATTCTATTACCTCATTCATTTATTGCAAAACAGCAGGCAGCATATCTGAGCGAAAGAAAATCAAATTTGGTACATTTCATGAAATACATAAACCTTCGCTTGCTTTTTTCTTAATAACTCTTGTTGTAATTAAGACTCCATATTGAAATTTGGCAGACTTGTACAAAACATAATAAAAATTAACATACATTTTTTTGAAATTTTTAAAATTATTGATTCTTGAGATATATCCTTTGGAAATTTTAGTCCTTTTTGTATTTACATTATCCTTGATCGAAAATTAAAAAAAAAATTTTTTGGAATGGCGCATGTTTTTATCTGTAAAATGAGCCCTTTATTATTAACGTAAAATGAATACTTTTCGAGATATTAAAAATTGTGTTAAGGCATCTGAGTGCATTTTTATTGATTTCTTCCAACTTGGAATGGCCATAATTCTGAAAGTTGGCAAATATTATTGTGCCGATCCATAGATCACGTGTACAAAATCTTATCGAATTTGGAGGTGCTGAGGTCAGAAATGTTAACATTTTCGGTTGATTCATATGTTTTTACCCAAAAGGCTGATGGATCTATATGATTCTACTTTTGTGTGATATTTTCCCAATGTAAAGAAAATCGATTAACTTAACCCCTTTATATTAGCATATGCATACTTTAAACAAAAAAAAAGCCACGGAAAAGTTCTTGTAAAAAACAAGTGTTGATAAAAAAAAGTTGTCACTAAAACTTGTTTTTCCCAAAATCCGCCAAATTAAAATCGCCGGTACAGGGAAACTATGGAGGGTATTCACATAATTTTTTTTAAATTTCCCTCGTATATCTTTAACAAATTCAGAGAGATTTTCTAAAAATGATTTTTGACTTTTAAACGGTTGTTAAAACACTCAAATATTTTTTATCATCTTTGATAATAGGTTAATATCAGTAAAAATAATTTCCTTATAAATAACTCTTTTTTGAATTGGGTACAATGCGACTACTTCCATTAAATAAAAAAATTAAATTGTATCCATTCAAGTTTAAAGAAATTCAAAATTAATATCTGAATATGTTTCTAACTAAAAAAAAAAATGGCAAAATAATATTTTGAAAATATACTTTTGTATTTGAAAAAAAAAAATAAAAAAATTCTAGTTTATTAAATTGACAAACTTGCTTACAACTGATGGCGAAGCGCATAAAAAGATAAAAAGGACCGGTCTAATGCTCACACATCCTTAGGATTCCTGACGGTAAGACACTTACAAACACTGTTAAACAATGCTTTATAAACATACTTGTACATATCTATACAAGCATACATCCACACATATACTACATACATATACATACAACATTCATTTGATTTATAACTTATTAAATTGTAATATTAAACACTCGATTCTACCTTTTGTTGAATATGAATATTTCAGGTTGTAATTTGAAATTCTATTTTAAAATACTTCTTACTCGTATATGTATGTATTTATTTTGATTTTATTTGCAAATGACATCTTTATTTTTCTATTTCATGTCCTTCAAAAAAATTTTCTTGTTTATTTTGGGCACATTATGAGCTAAATTAGTGTCTGCATGTTTAAATGCACTAAATTCTGGTCTAATTAGTTTTTCTAGAATGAATTAATAAAACTGTCCTCGAAATTTGTAAAATAATTTACTAATGAAAATAAATAAATAAATAGTAGAATGTATAAGGGTGTACTTAAACACATTGTTGTCACTGTATTAATGCAATATGTAAACTATCATTTCTGGGGATAAATTCCATTGAAATACTTTCATTTGTAATTTAATTTTAAGCAAATAAAGCAAAAACCTAGACATTTTCCTAAAGGGTTTCTATTGAGTTGTTGTTTGTTTGTTGGTTTGTTTTTCTAATGATCTATTGAGTTTTGTTTGAAATTTAAAAATAATAAAATTATTAAATTATCTATTGTTACCATTGACACATTGAACAATTTAAAAGACATTCTTTATTTAAAACTAAAGGACAAATACCCAGGGGTATTCCGACAGTAAACAATACAAAATATAGACATGGATGCTAAATATTGTGTATAGATATCTCAAAAATCGTGGGTTTTTTTGGGTTTAGCAAAACTCGAATTTTTTTATTGACGTAATGAAGACATATGTAATTACTCTTTAATATACATAAATATCACATGTTATAATATATAAAGTATAAATAACACCATGCTAAAATAATATGATGGCTTTCCATTTTTGGTATTTCGCATGACCTTAATATTCCGCGGCTTTAAAGTTCCAAAACCAAATGAAATAATTTTTTCAAAATTTATTTACGAAATTGTAAATACAAAATGAACGAACAAAATGGGCAAAATTTAAGCCGTAATAGTAATTTTCTCCTAACGTTTGGCAAATGACCATAACATTTTCTAAATATAAAAGGTAGGGTAACACATGGAAAATATTTACTTAAAACTGAATATTTATTGTAAAAACTAAATAAAAGTTTTTGAAAATAATAAAAGATTTTAAATATATTTTATTAAGTGGTCACGTCCTTTCCGTCAAATAATTGACATATCTCCTACAGACAGTGATGCATCGATTGTGCGGGTGGTTTTCGGTTTCAATATTGAGAATTTCTTCAGTCACATTTCAGTCACATGGGTCGTCAAAGTAAGTAAGTGTCTTTAATTACAAAAGTATCAATCGTTTACAAATAAAAAAATTTTAATATTTCAAACTAATTGAAATCGTTTCATGTAATAAAAATGTGTTTTATTTAAAAATATTCATGAAAATCGACCGAGATGCATCAACTGTGTGTCCTTAAAATCCTTGAGGGATATAAATTGATAAAACCTAATCATTAATAATATTTTTTATTATTTTTAATAATATCATTAATGATTAATAATAAAAAACATAATCATTGATACACTGTAGAGATCACATATACCAAAAATTATTAAAAAAAAATGCTGGTAGTTTTGCGTCAAGTCTGAAAGAGAAATGTGACACTACCTTAAGAAGCGAAAATAATTTGTCTGCGCATAAAATTTACATTTTTTTGTAAGAGTAACCAAAAATTATCTAATTGATAAGATTGCACATTAAATGCACATTTGCAATGGTATACCCGAAATTATGAACTGACTTTTACCCTCTTCAATAACCTTCGTCTCTGTAAATAGAAAGATTTCGTTTCATTAACTCAAAAATAGATTTTGATTCATCTGGTATATTTAAAGGAGAGTTGGGCAGTTATTTTAAAAAGCGTTTAAAGCCTTCTTCACCAGCTGTAGTGTTGGATATAAATTATGTTTTATTTTTAGTTATGGAATAAATTAACAATGCAATAAACGTCTTTAAAAAAAATAATATTAAAATCTTGGGCGTATCATCAGTTACACAAGTATCATAACATTCATATGTTGCAGCCCATGTTTACAATCTTTGATTCGCTCTATAATCAGTTATTCAGGGAAATCTTATAATAAAATGTATTTTGAAAATTAAATTATTTTGACATATAAATTTTAAATCGCAGGGAATTTTTTTTTTATTTAATTTTAAAAAATATTCTTGTGTAATTAAAATGTACCTAGAGTTTTTCTTGGCTACTCCCTTCTAAATTCTATCACGATCGGGCGAGTCATTTAGATATGGCAGATTTATTTCTAAAAAATGTCGATTATGACCCAATGTAGGTTGTCGGGAACAAGTTACATAATTCTGATACAACTGTAGAACTGTAGACCGTAGCATATAAATCCAATTGCAACAACAATGAACGACTGCTGCTACATTAGAGTTATTGTTTTAAATTTTCCATTTTCCGTTTACAATATAGTATTTGCGTATTCTAGAAATAGTAGTAGTATCGCTAATGTGATCGGTGAAACTTCTAAATTTCAATATATTTATTTATAAATATTGAAAGATAATTTTGTATATGCACAGACTTCAATCTGAATGTAACAGCTTTTATAAGTAAGCAATGCCCCATATGTTAACTATCTTGGTACGTTATTGAGAAAGTTACAGATAGTAGCACACAGTAGAATATGAAAACTGGAGATCTTGTCTGAGTTCCAACGCAAATTTTTATTACTACGCAGAAAATTCTTGAAGAAACCAATAGAAAGAACACTTCTAGTTGCAGGTTATGTGAAGCTTAATTTAAATATAAAAGCTAATTATAAAATAAATATTTTAAAATGCGATATTAATTGGATTAAACACTCTGAGAAAAAAAATTGCATTACATTAAATTGATAATACCCAAGACGCCAATTGTCGGGAATCGTGTTGGTTACATAACTTCAATATCAACATAAAAGTGTAAGTAGATTTGATCCATAATGGCTTAATATAGATAATTGATGTTAAATAAACCCAATCTATTAGTTGTGTTATTAGAGTGGATCTCCTAAATATGATTGATGCTGACGTAATCACTCCGGCTATCACACCCTCAAGTATAGGGCTAATGTTGGTGGTTACTTATGCCGATGCCAAGTTATTACCTTAAATTCGTTACCAGGAAGTCCACCTACCCAACATGATGAGCCAATCTTCATCCAATATATTTATAAAATAGTGTCAACCTACACATGTTTTGACAATTATTATATAATCACCTAAGCTTGACCACAATATCCAATTAAGCTAATCAAATTAATTTACAACCTAATTTCCAAATAATGATGATTTCTAATTCATTATCATATATATTTGTAGTTAATTTCATATTTTTCATTTAACCTAATTAAAATCAACTATACTAACTAATTACCCTAATAATACGTCTAACTACATACATACGTATACATTTTCTTTTATCAAATTTTATATAAAGTCTATAAAATATCAACCTTTAAAAGTTACAAAATTGAATCTTTTCTAAACATTATGCAAAAATTAAACTCTAACCGAACAGCTTAGGGTATGTACAGAGTGGCAGCTTGTTGCCGAGCCGAGCTGGTTGACGCTTATTGCGAGAATTGTTAATGCGGAAAACAAGTTTGAGTGTTCATAGTGGATGCGAGAATCCGCGCTGATATTTTATCTATTATTTGTGTTTTATGTACATTTATTTTATTTTATTTTCTTTTTAATGTTTATTACTTTTGTAATTTTTTGATTGCATGTTTTATTTACTTTTTCTTAAATTTTTGCTTTTAATATTTTTTTATGTTTTCCAAACAAGTTGAAATGATAACAACAAAACATAAACAATGTTATCGGCGCTGAAAAACGCTTTGAAACAGTTTTCTCGCATCAAATTAGCTTTGGGATCTGACCAGCTCGGCGCCCACTATGACCGCTTCGCGCTTGTTTGTACTAATTTGTATAGAACCAGTTTTCTCGCATTGGTTCTCGCAATAACCGTCAATCAGCTCGGTTCGGCAACAAGCTGCCACTCTGTACATACCCTTAATCAAGAATGATAAAATAAAGATTACGCCATGCGCATGAATTCCCGTTATGTGACGTAGAGTTCCATTCTAAGGGTTACCAAGAATGTTTCATGTTTTAGAATTAAAATTGCTTGCGAAAAATGTATGTTTTATGTGATAGTTGGCAACCTTGCAATTGAAATCTCTCTGAGAGTTCTAAAATAAAAGCCGTTTAAAAAAGAAAAACAAACAAAAAAAAACAACAAAATATATAAACTTGATGTCATGGTGAAATAACTCTACAAGGTGATGGCAATATTACAACAATACAAAAGCAACAGAAACAAAATGGTATTTTTGTTTTTGCTTTCATGTTTGTAATGTCAAAAACAACTGGTTACAAACATTTTTGCAGGAAAAAAAATACATACAATTTTTTTAATTTCAAGATGAAAATAAAAATAATTTATAAATTTCAACACCACCTTGCAGAGTTATTTCACCATGCTTGATGTGTTCAGTTAGCAAATGCAAGCAAAACAATAGTAAAAAAACAAGTGAGAAAAAATTAGCCAATAGAAACACAGAACGTGTGACGTCACAGTTCCAAAATGCGCAGAACATATTAAAATTTTACGAGCGTTGGCGTAATCTTTATTTTATCATTCTTGCCCTTAATTATAAAACACACAAAAGCACAAACATATGTATGTATGCAACGAATCAACAGGCCTGCTGACTACGATGGACAAAAGAATATATAAGTCTCCAAATTTAATATTATTTTTTTTTTCTACATACTTATATATGTATGTAGTATATTCTTTTTACTGCTAAAATAAATTAATTGGAATATTAAAAGAAACAAAATACTGAATGAATAACAGAAAAGAATGATAAATTAAGATCTCTTAAAAAATTGTATAGTCTAATTTCCAGTTATAATGTGCTTTCCATTTGCTCTTAATTGCAATTATGTTGTTCTTGCATTATGTTTTGTCACTTTGCATTAACCCTCTTTTTCAAAAACGATTATTAAATTTAACAAACGTTTATTAAGCAAATATTTATATTGCAAATCTGTCATAATAAACGTTTTTTAAATTTAATAATCGTTTTTGAATAAGGGGGTAAGGCTCTGATCGAAGTGTTCACTATTCCCTTTCTATGATATTATTTTTTTTCTTTTTACTTTGTATTTTCATTTGTATGGGAACGAACCCATCTTATATAAGTTAGCATCCTCCTAGCATGTCATGCTAAATCCCAATTGGGAACTTGTAAATAACAAAACTTCTAATTATTCATATTGTCTAACATTGCCAATTAGTAACAAGAAAGAAAGTATGGTCGATCAAGCCTGACCATATCATACCCTACACCCAGTAAATGTATAAAACAGTTTTTCAGAAATGTGCGCTATATAGGAGATCATCCAAAAATTTAGTGTCATGACTTCCGTGAATATAAATATTATGTGTGTGAAACAAAGTAAAAAGAAAAAAAATAATATCACAGAAAGAGAATAGTGAACACTTCGTTCAGAGACTTACCCCCTTAAAAAAAAATTTTTTTAAAAATTTTCAAATACTCGCAAGAGGAATAATTCTCATTTAATGTGTGTGAAACTTTATCTCGATATAAATACTTTTAAAAGATTTATGGAGGTTAAAGTGAATTACGGAGAGTGTCTTATATGGGAGTTTCGACTAATTATGGACCGTCCATTATAAAATTAGGTGTCATCATTTCTGTATATTATTTATGTCGAAGTTTATTTTATTACCAACATTCTTAAGAAATTTATGATCGTTAAAGTGATTTTCGGCAAAATTGGACCGTATTATTTGTATGCATATGAAATATATTTGCGTTCAATATTATTTGGGTACCGACATTTTTGAGTGAGTTATGAATAATAAAGTGAGTCACATTTTGACAATCAACCACGTAGTTTCGTAGTTTGGTCAGAATGAATGAAACGTTGTACGATATTTCAGAAGGTCGTTTACCAACGTGTAATAACTTATACATACATACATACATACATACATACGTGTATAATAATGAATAATGATTTATATAATGCTTATTTATTGTTTTTTTTTTGTACTATCCTACTTAATACAAATTATATAATAGATATCAATAGAATTTTTCTGGTTTGATAAAATATTACGAATATGTTTTGGTAAACATATTTTGTCTGTCTGACGAAATGTAAACTAAATGGGCTGAAATAAAATGATGGTCATCAGCACGGTAGGGTGGGAAAACTGACAATGGGGATAAGTAACAACTGTATTTCCCCTCATCTTTACTATAATTTTTAAACTCTATACTGCACACAAATTAAAGTTTTAAATTAACGTAACCTAAACCAGTTGTTATCACATCCTACGTCCGTTTTCCTAAGCTAGAACCGAAGCAAAGATAGGTGTGCAGATCCGTGATAACTACATATGCAAAATTGATTCGTTACACTAATAATCATATAATACTATAAGATCAAATCAAAATAATGGACATTTTCTCCATTCCGTTCAACAATGATCAAAGATGTTATAGATGATTCTATTAAACTGTTTAACATCGGTTATACAGTATGAATATTATTGTATTAAAGTTTCAGTAGATTGATAGATATTTGCAAATATATTATATATTAAATTTCTACAACAATTGTTTTTTTTAAAGGCTCGATTAGGGTATCCAAATTATATGATTTTTCTTTTGGTTGAACAAAAAGAATAATTCGTAGAAGAGATGCTAACTTGTTCGAAAAATTCGGTCACATATTTTTAAATAATTGCGTTATTCGAATAATTAAAAATTCTAAAATTAAAGTAAAATTAAAATGTTATTTCTTCATCAAGTGGTATATGAAGTAAAGACAACTTTAATAATTATATTATCTGTCTATTTCAATATTATCATTATCAATGATATCCTCAATATAACTTTTTTCAACATCTCATTCACCTCCATTTTAAGTTACCTTATAAGGATGATACTGGTACAATTAAGAACCTGTATATTCTAGATATTTAAAGTCCATTAATTAATATGTTTTAGTAATATCATCATGTTTCCAACATTTTTCATAAGTATATTTTTTTTCCAAATATGAAAT
The DNA here is from genome assembly GCA_950370525.1 of Bellardia bayeri. Taxonomy (NCBI): domain Eukaryota; kingdom Metazoa; phylum Arthropoda; class Insecta; order Diptera; family Calliphoridae; genus Bellardia; species Bellardia bayeri. The sequence continues at coordinate 39,632,364 of OX493268.1, read as the reverse complement.
ATTTTTTTTCGAATAATAACTTATTGTAGTATATTAGCATATTTGTAAAGCAATTGACAAACATTTAACTAATTTAACTTTCGTATATATTAAAAATTGTTAATATAATTTCATATTGTAGTTTTTCACTACATAGACGGATTTTTAGATTTTTGAAAAATGCATTAGACTTGGTAAAATATTGACAAAATCCAAATTATGTATTAATTAAGTTATTTATTGGTTTTCTATTTGGAAACACCATTTCGATTTGATTGACTTTATTTACAAATTTTTAATCATTCGAATAATTCGAACAAAAGAAAAATCGAATAATTTGGGTATCCCAATCAGTACACTCAGGACAATGTTAAAGTAATTTGTTTTCTTATCTTGTTTGCTTTAATCTAGATGCTAAATTTAATCAAAATCTTTTTGAGACATATTTTATTTCAAACGTTTAGAAATTATTAATATTTTATAAAAATTACCAATCTTACAACATTTAGTTGATTACGGTTATCTAATAACCGATTTATAAAAATCATTTTGAATACAAAAGCTTGTACATGCTGTTATGATTTTAAATTAACTTTTCATAAAATGCTGTTGATTTTATTAGTTTTTGTCTTAAATCAAAAAAAAAAAAAAAATCAGGCCCTTACAACTATTCTGCAAATTTTTAGAGGTTTATTGTAAAACTTTTTTGGCCAAAACTCATCGAGTGTATTGATATGTTTGTAAATCTCACAATAACATAAGACATTGTATTTAAAAAGAAATTCTGTTTGTGAAGGAAAGCAATTGTTTTCATGAAAAAATTTCATTCTAAATTGAATGTCGATATTAATGTGACACGAGAAAAAGAATTTAAATGTGAATGAAAACAGTTTACAAACGTTTGACTTGATAAACGAGAGTTACACAAAGAAAAGATATCCTAAAATAACAAAACTAATGGATAAACTGCAAAGGAAAAACTAAATGTAGGAATAGAATTGATCAGTATGAATATAAAAACAGTATGAAACATTTTAAAATTTACTGTTATAAACGGAATATATGAATAATTTCATATTTAAAACAAATATTCTACAATTTCAATATAATCCGCCTAAAGGTGAATAAAGCTTATATGCTAAGATTATCGACATATCTTTAAAATTGAGATGTTTTTCTTTTGTTTTTCACGAGTCAAATAAATAACTGGTAAATAAAATATAATCTTAACGCTTTCTCTAATCACTTTTACGTGATTAGCTTCATATTGCGTCCATTTATTTGAATTTTAGAAAGTGACCAACATTGATTGGTACACTGCCTCATAACTCATAATTTCATAAATGTATGCATAATATTCTGAAAGTTCCAAGTTTCAAAGAAATCATAACATGAATTCAGATGTTACATACATATTTATTACAATTTATTTCGCTACCGACTCCACTTCATATTTAAACACAGTAGTAGGTTTAATTTGTGAGTATGTTGATGATATGAAACAATCGAAAAATGAATGGAATTATACGCGTGATTATTTTACAAACAAAAAAATATGTATGTAACTGTTACAAAAGGATCGGAAATACTTTTACACACACAGACATAATAAAAAGATATACATGTGTATGTATATGCTAGCATACACTTTGATAATAACTAGAGCTTAAATTTGTTATTATTGGAATACATATTCTATAAATTTATATTTATGAAATTCACTTTAACTAGGAGTTAAAGCAAAAGGTAAACTGGCCATTTAAAAGGCCTTAGTAGTAATAATGATCAAATATTCTTTCAAGCTCTCTAGAAAACGCACTTTCAATCGTCCATTAGATCCAGCAAACATATTCTTTTTTAGAAATAGTACTTAAGGAGAAACATAGAAGGGTGGAAAGTATAACGTTAGCGGCTGCATATTTGTAGCCTTGCTTTACCACTAGCAATACTATTTAAAGTAACATCACAAACTATTCGCTTTGTCTGAATATTTGTTTCTAAAGCCTATTGTTACATTTAGTTTGCATGTCGTTCTGATAGACCAAGGATTTAAAACATTCATCCTTTTATGCGAAAACTCAAATAAATAATACCAACAGAATGAAATGAAATTATTATAGATTGTCTAAAGCGTTTCTAGCTTGACAGTTATAATGCATATTTTTTTATATATGCACACATCCAAACGTGTATACACGATTATGTTTGATTGTATTGCATGTATCGAATTCATTTAAAATCACATGGATTTAAACTCACACACTATTACCATGTTTGAGAATATTCGAATGCTGGCATTATGTATGAGACTTTGTGATAAAAAAAATATAAACTATAAATGTTGAAAAACACTTTACAACTACATTTCTTGTAGCACTTTAACTAAAATACCCTGAGTACTTACTAAATATGTATGTTCTATGTTCTAAATATGTACTAACGTTTAGTTAAAAACCAATTTTCGCATATAGAGCGAAAAAAAACTTGTTGTTCCTTTTCTTGTGCAGTCAGTGATGTATGTGTGTATTTGTTAGTAAGTACCGTAACAACTTGCAAAATAATTCCATTGGAGATGCGTAAAATTGCATACTTTTAGGTTTTGTACACTGCGGTACTACATCCCAGCATACCATTCTAGAAGCGCTCCGAAAAAGGAGTCAGAAAGGAGTCCAACAAAAGAACATTTTCGGAGCGAAAGAAAAATTTGCTTGTTACTGTAATGAGTCGGCACGCAGTATGACTCAGAAATTACAACTAATTATGTGTGTACCAAAGCGTTGTTGTCCTGTTATTTGTGCTTTGAACAAAAAAAAAAACATAGCTGTACCACACAAAAATTAATCATAAAGAGCGTTAACGCTCCGAAAAAGGTGTCAGAAAAGACTCTTTTCGGACTCATATGGCTTGCTGGGATATATGCACTCATACTTACATGAATACATACTGTCGTCAAACATACTTCCGTATTTTCTTGATTTAAGGACAGCCAACTCATTGTGCATATTGTTAATTTATAAAAACAATGTCATATCTCAAAAAGAAGCATAATTTAATATTGCAGTCTTTGGGAAAATTCTATACATATATTATTTTCTACATTTGCGTAATACAAATCACGTATTTGTGGAAACATAACTTTTGTATAACGAAAGACCGCTATTTATATTTTGTATTATTCAAATAATTTTTCATTGCATTCAGTTTAAAAATTTTAAATTTGTGGAGGATGGTCTATTACCAAATATGCAACATGTACAGTTAAAGAATATACTCTGAAAAATTTGATCAACAACATGACAAAATACATTTTCCTTAACTTATTTAATTCTGCTACAATATTAGAAAAAAACAAGTAAGAGTGCTATATTCGGCTGTGCCGAATCTTAAATACCCTCCACCTAAACGTAATAAGAAATACAAACACTACACTGGTTATAGGACTAGAATATCCTTATTCTGTGTTTTCTATTCAGTTTTAGTGCAAATTTTATTATTATTTTATATATTGTTTGAAAGACAATTTTACGGCCTACATACATAATTTATGTTAAATATTTTGAAATTTTGTCTAATTTTCACCATTTTTAATTGATTTAATTACCAATTCTTACCATAATGTACAGAGTTTGTCTAATGTTCATAATAATCTTGAGTGTAATTTAACACACAGAGTATAAAAAAGGGGAACAATTCGGTTTTAGTGACTTTGCTCACAAAAAAAAACGTCATCAAATAGGGATTTTAGAGGAGATGCCAACAAAAAAAAATTTGTTGGCGGTTACGCCTATTTTCGAGGGGGGGGCCCGTAAAATTTAAAATATATAGGCCTGTATCTCGGGAACTACTGGGTGTCTGATAATTTATAACACATTAAATGAAATACCTTTAAATACCTTTCCAATGATATATATCATGATTATAAAATATGGACCGAATATGGGTTAAATCCGAAAAGAATATTTTTTGACCCGAATTTATTTGTTTTTTGGAAATGGTTCTTATATGGCAGCTATGACAAATTATGGGCCGATCTTCTTAAATTTTAGAACAGTGGATATTTCATGAATATGAGGATATTTCACGTCGAATTTCAACATAATAACGGTATATTTAAGATATATATTAGTATTAACGTGGGTTTCGGAAGTGGACCTTATATGGGCAACATAGTCAAATATGGACAGATATTCTCAAAATTCATCAGTTTGATTTAGGCATGCATGTAAATGATCCGTGTAAAATTTTAGATTGGTACCCTTATTTATAAGAGATATATGAGTATTAAAGTGATTTTCGGAAGAGGGCTTTATATGGCGCATACGTTTAAAAATAGACCGAACTTCACAAAATTTTGTGGGATGATTTTTGTATATATGTAAATAATCTGTGCTAAGTTTTAAGTCGGTACCGATATTTATACAATTTATATGGATAAATGTCTTTTTCAGATGAGGTCCTTGTATAGGAGCTATGACCAATTCTGGGCCGACTACCATAAAATTTAGTACAACAATTTATTTGCCTATAAAGATTATTCATGTCAAATTTTAGCCGTTTAACATTATTTATATCTGTTTTATACGTATTTAAGTGAATTTTGAAAGTGGACTTTATATGGGGGCTATGGTCAAACATGGACCAAACTAAAAAAAAAAAATTGCAATTTATTTTTGCATAAAACTTACTTTTGCTAATTTTGTCTTGATATTCCAATTTTATAGGCATTTATGTATAATTGAGCAATATTTCGGGAAGGTTTTTGTATGGGGGCTATGAGAAATCATGAACCGATTCTTACTATTTTCCGTACACTTTCTTCTTTTATTATAAAAACAACGTATACAAAATTGCATGGTATTATCTGCAATATATTTGAAAATATTGCAATAAAATGGACAAAAAATATAAAATTTTTATGGAGGTTGTCTCACATATCGGTCCATAACTCTGGTTGGCCTAAACCGAATTTGCTGATTGTAAATATTAAACTTCTCGAAAGCATGTCTGACAGAATTGTTGATGATTTGGATCCTGAGGATATCTGCGAACTTCAGAAAACTGATTTCAACATCCAGACAGACAGACAGACGGACGGACATCGACTTATTCGACTTCGCTATATATAAGGATCCAGAATATATATACTTTATAGGGTCGGAAAATTATATTGTGGAAATTACAAACGGAATGACAAACTTATATATACCCTTCTCATGATGGTGAAGGGTATAAAAACACATGTTATGTTCGGGTCATAGTTTGATCCCACATTTTTTTATTGAGAAAATTCAAATTTGTACATTTAAAAAATATTTTTAAGGCTTGTGATCAATGCAATATATAGTCGTTAGAGTGATTGGGTGTCGGTGTGACGGACAAACACGTTTTTTTTTTGCAGGGTTAATTCTGCTAAACTTTTATTACCTATAGTTTGCCATAGTGATGCACAAAGGAATAACTATTGTTATTTTAATTCTTGATCTTTAATTTATAAAGGATATTTTGTACACTCATACTGCCGTATTTATAAAAAAATAAAGTAGACTTCAAGTGTACTTTAAGAAAATTTTGTATGAAAATTTTGTCTTTAAGCACACTTCAAGCTTACTTCATTTTTAATAAATATGCCAGTAGGAGTTTAATTTTGGGACCAGCTCTCTAGCCACTATTCTAATTAGAAATCCCTAATTGTATGTCTCTGTATAATTTAAATAAATGACCTAATATATCATTAATGGTCCACCATTACAAAATAAAATATTTCTAAGCACAGTGGCTGTCAAGCGGACACTTACGCGTAGGCAGACAGCAAGTCAATTTGACAAATCTTAAACTAAAATAAGCAATATTAAAATATCTTAAAACTAAATGCTTGCTACCTGAAACCATGTGGTATGCATGTGTATCATATACACTTAAAACTATTAATAACTATTGATTGATACTATTGATATATGTATGATATGATATTGATCAAATACACAAGTTCATCCATAAGTGAAAAATAAAATTTTGTTGCTGAAGATTGAACAGTGGCCATTTCTTTATCAAAAAGCAAAAGAAAACATATATTGAATAAAAATATGTGTGTCCTATAGGACCTATAGGTATTACATATTGCATTTATTAGAATTGTTTTTGGTGTATTTATTCGCAAATACACATGAAAATACTTCCATAAATATAGTGTACTAACTAGTACGTACGTAAATACTTACATACATACATACATACATATTTACATACATTTACATACATACATACATACATACATATATATCAAGCCTCTAAGGAGCCACTTCTAAACATATTTTGTGCATTTATGAAAGTGATCACAACTCTTTACAATGAACAAAAAACAACCAAATACTCACGTACTCAAACAAACAACCATCTACCCAAACACTTCAATGGTATTTAAATTTAAGTACATACATAGTTATGTTTTGAAGGTATTATTAGTATAATTATGAGCGCATTAGCGCATGCAACAACACCAAAATCATCAAAACTTTGTTGAATGTTTTTGCACTAGATGTATGGTGTACTCGTATATACTACGAGGAAGGATATGGGTACTGACAAGACAAGTGTACTTTTTGGGACATTAGAAGATGCAAAAATTAAAGACACAGTTTTAATGCAAAACATTATTTACAAATAAGCATTTATAAGTATTTGCATAAAAAATACGTTTATAACTTACAAACCTAATATCTTGTTACCAAATATCAATTACCTAGTTATTTTGCGAATAAAGTACACCGAAAATAGTACGGAGCGGTGTCAATAGTACGGTAAGTACGGAATTTCTAGAATCAATTATAAAATACTTGTTTCAAGTACGGAATTCTTGATTTTAGCGCTCTTTACACCTTTCTGAACTTGATTGCAGCTCGAACTCGTAGCTCGTGCTTGATATAATCCTAAAATAAGATTGATTTAAAAATACTGTATTATTTATGCAATTTTTATTTATTTTTCCATATTCATATTCCAAATTCAAAGATAGTATTATATACATACATATACTATATTTATATTTTTTCAAATGCTTTTTTTTCAATAGAAGACAATGACTTCTAAAATTAAAAAAGTCTGTAGCGTCAACCCCGCTGAATAATATTCATTTACTATTCCACTCCACCTTCCTTTTGTAATCGTCGAGTCAGCGATGGTAAAGCGGACCGAGGATTGAAATATTAATTAATTAAGCAATATTGTTATGATGTAATCTTGGCAATCTGGAAGAATATAATTTAAAATATATTTATAAAAATATGATTTACCTATGTAAAAATAAAAAATTATCAAATCGGCAGCTTTTAAACATCCTAGTCCATTTTTTGTTTGTTTTTGTACTTAAAGTAAAACCCTCCACTTGAGTCCCTTTTACTTTCTTTGGAATTGAAATAGAAATCCTTAAAATAAAAGAAAAAGGTAATTTTAATTAATAACTATATTAAATTTATTCAAATTTTATTATAATTTTCTGAATTTATTTTTGTTATGTTTTGTATTTTTCATACACTGAATTAGTTATTATTATTATTAATTGAATTCACCAAAGAATTTCTACGATTTAAGAAAGTCACATAGCACCGGGTAGATACCAGGGATGCCAAACGGGACTGGTTTTTCAAATCCCGGGATTCGGGATTTCACAAAGAAAATGGATCCCGAAATCGGGATTATCGTAATTTCGGAATTTTTGTTTCATATTAAAACAAATTGGTTTATAAATAATAACAATTTATTTGAAAGAGTAATACTGTGTTCAGATATGCAACTTTATTCAGTCAATATTCGGTCAAAATGACAGCTGGAAAACAATACAAAAATATTCTAAATGGTTGTTGTGTTTCTATGTAAACAAACTCACCTTCACATTGATTTTTTAATGATTTCTTTTGTTTTCTTTTATTGACATTTGCCATTTTATATAATTTTGTTTGAAAACAAAAATTTTAAATTGATTAAAACTTTATAAACAATTAAGAACTAAAAACCATAATAACATTTATGTATATTAAAATGTTAGATTGACAAAAATAACATGTCATTTCACCTTTAATTTCTTTATTAATTTAAAAGCAACAGAATATTAGCGATCGATAAAGCTTCTTAAAAATATTAAGATATCTAAAGTAAAAAGAATTGTGATTTAATTTTGTCACCAAGACCGAAGAAATAAACGTGAAAGAATTAAAATTAATTTTGGATTGCCAAACTCGAACGCACTATTTGATGTATCCCCGATAGACTAGGCGATGGTGTGACGGACTATAAGTCAGAGGGTTGCGGGTTCAATTTCCGCCAAAGACTCTGGATGTTTTCTGCAGACAAGCAAAAAAGCTTCGCAGTTTGTGTTTCTTTAATAAAAAAAAAAAATTCAAAGGTCTTTGGAATTCGGAAATTTCTATCTAAAAAAGGTTAATTGATTTAACCCTTCTTAACATGTTTTTTTCTTTATTGGTGAAATAAATCAAGGTGATTTCCAAAATTAAAGGAAAAATGGTTAAAAAAAAATCATATAAATTTAGCAAAACACAATATTATGGAAATTCCCATCATCAGCGTTATATCATTACCCTGATACTAAATGGAAATAAAAGAATGCATTCAATGTTATGATCGAAAATTCCAGCATTTTCGGGACTGGCATCCCTAGTAGATACTCACATGTAACAAGTTAGAGTGCTATATTCGGCTTTGCCGAATCTTTAATACCCTCCACCTAAACGTAATAAGAAATACGGAAACTTCACTGGTTATAGGGCTGGTATAAGGGCTAAATATCCTTATTCTTAGTCTTAGTTAGTGCAAATTTTAATAGTATTTTATATATTGTTTGAAAGACAATTTTACGACCAACATAATTTATTTCAAATATTTTGAAATTTTATCTCATGTTCACCATTTATAATTGATGTAATTACCAATTCTTACCATAATTTACAGAGTTTGTCTGATTTTCGTAATAATCTTGAGTGTAATGTAACAATTTATAAAAGTAAAAGAACATTTTTCCATATTCACAACAAGTTAAGAAACAGAGTATAAAAGAAATGATAAGAAATAAGGTGAGGCTTAATAATATTTATGGGTGGCATAGTAGAAGTGGACTAGTTATGGACTGATAGCTTCTAAATCCAGTAACCACTGATGTGGTTTCTATGTATTTGGGGCTTATTTTTTTTTAATTTTATCTCAATCACGTTATTTACAAGAGTTGTATGGCTGTTTAGTAAGATCGGACTAAATTCGGGAGCTATTGCTAATTATTGACTGACAGCTACAAAATTCAGTAGCATAATTGCCGAATAACCGGCATTAGTATGATTTCTAGATTAGAATTACTGATCTATATAACAGTTGATTCGATGTCTATATTTAGTAGACATTTTTGTTTAGGCTGTGATCACGTGCATACGTACGTACAAAATTGAAAGTTCTCTAAAGAGTAAAGTGTTAAATAAAAATTAAAACAATTGTGTTGTTACAAAAATTTACAAAAACAAATTAAAAGAACAAGAACATTAATCAAAATACTCAAAATTCCTTTGAATAAAAACAATTTGTATTGCTATCATCATGAATGATATTACAATGCTAGTGATATATGCTGGCAGGTAGTAACCTCGACCAAAGCACAAAAACAACGACAGAGTGAATCGCCAAAACTTTATTTAAATAAAAGAAAAAACAATAATAACAATACAAACCTGATCTACACAGAAAAAAATAAAAATGAGTTTCAATTAAAATATTTGAGGAATCAATTAAAAATTTAATTGAAATCGGACCTGTAAACAAAATGATAGTATCAATTAAAAAAAATGTGAGACTTAATTGAAAATTATTTTAAAATCAATTAAAGGTTTAATTGAAAAAAAACATGATTTTTTTCTGTGTATTAAAACAATGATAATTCTTTAGCTAGTACAAGCAATAATACGTCTGCTTTTCTATCAAAAAAAAACACAAACAACAGTACATCTATTCAAAAGAATGTCACCAACAATAATAGCACATCAAAAAATATTAACAAAAATTCGATTACTACCCAAAAAAAAAACACACTAACAAACAATAATGTAAGTCGTAACAGATATTGAGTTTTATTAAATGATGAAGATGATAATAATAATAATGAAAGTGAATCTGATGATGACCAATCACCAAAAATGAATATACCAAAGCCTCCTCCGATAATAATACCGAATGTTTCTGATGTTACTGAAATAATGAAAAGTTTCTCGGGAATAATTTGCCCTACATCATTTGGTTACAAAACCCTAAGGGACGGTCAAATTAGATTAATGGTGAAAGATGTTCAACCATATAGAACACTTGTTAAATTCTTGAATGATAAGAAAATTGTATTTCACACATACCAATTTAAACAGGAACGAGCCTATAGAGTCGTTATTAAAAATCTTCATCCTTCAACTCATAAAGAAGAAATTAAAAATGCCATAGAGTCTTTAGGCCACAAAGATCGAAATATCACAAATATAAAAAATAGAATCGCACAAGTGCCTCTGCCAATGTTCTTCGTTGATTTGGAGCCAAACACAAATTATAAAAAATATGTATATGGGTGTTTCCATGGTTATGCACGCGACATTTGTACACGTTTAATTGTCTTTGAATATTGTGAAAATGGAAATTTTTTTTTTTTTTTATTTTTTTTAGCCTTTATTTATTTATTGAATCTTCATATAATGAAATGACAATAAGTTTTCGAATCTTAATACTAAAAGAAAATAATAAGTCCAGCCAGTGCTAGACAAAAATTTTATGATACTAAAAAAATTTCACATCAACTGATCCAGTCATCTATTTTGCGCTTGTGTTAAAGCAAGGGTATCCCTCCTTCTCAACCGATTATGGCCACTAAAGTTAAGGATGTCTCGTGCAAGTGGGTTTGGGTGGTGTTCAAGTTTGCTGACATACTTTGACGCGTGTTTTGTAAATTCAACTTTTACTAATGGCACGCATAGATCTTTGTGAATTCGAGAATTTTTAACATACCATGGAGCTGCAGTAATTATACGTAGAATTTTATTTTGACCCCTTTGAATTTTTTCAATGTTTGATGCTGAGGCAGTACCCCATAATTGAATTCCATAGCACCAGATTGGCTTTAGAATTGCATTGTACAACAATAGTTTGCAGTCCAACTTTAGTGAAGAATTTCTGCCAATTAGCCAATTAAGTTGCACTGCTTTTAATCTCATCTGTGTAAGTTTCGCTTCAATATGAGACTTCCAAGTTAAACGGCGGTCGAGGTGAATGCCGAGGTATTTGACTTCATTATGTTGAGGAATAATTTGATTATTTATTTTGATGAACGAGCAAGTTTCTTTTCGCAATGTGAAAGTGATATGAATACATTTCTGTTCATTAACCCTGATTTTCCAAAGCTCTAGCCAATTCTCTAGTTTATAAACATAATTCTGCAAATTCTGTGATGCTACTTGGTGGTCCTTATGAACGCTGATAAAGGCTGTATCGTCTGCGAAAGTTGACGTGTGGATTTTGGGGTCTGACGGCATGTCGGAGGCATAAATCAAATATAAAGTAGGACCCAGTATGCTACCCTGTGGCACACCTGTTTCAATTGGCTGAGCGGGGCTTAAAAAATTGCCTTCTTTGATTTTAAATTTGCGACCGTATAAATAGCTTTCCATAAGTTTATGGGTGTTAGCAGGCAGAGTTAATTTTATTTTGTGCATTAAACCGTCATGCCAAACTTTGTCGAACGCTTGGGACACATCAATGAAAAGGGCGGAGCAGTATTTTTTGTCTTCAAACGACCCTCTTATCACATTTACCAATCTGTGTGTTTGTTCGATGGTGCTGTGTTTAGCTCTGAAGCCGAATTGATGATTAGGAATGCATTCAGTGTCGTTCAGAATTGGAATCAACTTAGTCATTAACAATTTTTCGAACAGTTTAGAAATTGTCGGCAGTAGGCTAATTGGCCTATATGACTCTACTTTGGTGTGATCCTTCCCTGAATCATAGTGATCATAGACACCTTCCAATCTGCAGGATAGTATTCTAGGCGTAAAATAGCGTTGAAGATAAAGAGGATAATTCTTCTAGCTATACGAGGTAACTCCACAAGCATTTTATTGCTGATTTTATCCATACCTGGAGCTTTTTTAAGGTTCAGAGTACCAATAGCGCTTTGAATATCATTAAAGCTAAGTCTTAGAGGTACAGGAGGTCTAATAACGAGTGGTGGCAAATCAGTTGCATTATTTGAGTTGTTTATAGTAAACACATTTCTCAAATGGTTAACAAATAAAGTCCCCTTCTCGGAATCGTTTCTAGCCCAGTCACCAGTCGGATTTCGCAAAGGAGGTTTTCCTCTCACTGGTCTTTTTAAACCTCTTGCCGCCCTCCATAACGAGTAGTCAGATTGTGGGGTACTATCAAGACCCTCCAAGTAGGATCTAAGTGAAGCCGTTCTTTGGGTTTCTAAGAAATGTCTTAGTATATCTCTGCATACCCGTAGCCTAGCTTTCAGTTCAGGAGACCTGTGAAGTTGCCACTCTCTTCTCATTCTTCTTTTTTCTGATAGGAGATGTTCGAGTTCAGATAAATAAGTTCTGTTTGTCCTATTTTTACATTCAACGTGATAAGTGGAAGCGTGATGCACAGCTCGTCGAAGGTCCTCGGTAAAGTTGCCAATCGACTGATCGATATCGTCGGTAGTTCTCCACACAATATTTTCCGTGCAATGAGAACTTAAATACTTTTTGTATTTTATCCAGCTTACTCGGGTCTTAGTCATGTTTCTAAATGGAGAGCCACACACTTGAGGGAAATGCATTGAAATGATTGTAGGAGAGTGATCTGAGGACAAGTCTAATGAAGGATCCACTTGCATCCATTCTACAGGGATATTTTTCACTACTCCAAAGTCAATAACATCGGGAATCTTCCGTCGGTCCGTCGGCCAGTAGGTGGGATGTCCGCTTGAGAGTACATCTAAGCGCATTTGAGCAATGGTGTTGAAGAGTACGCGACCCTTTGGGGTTACCAGACGTGAACCCCAAAATGTGTGTTTGGCGTTAAAGTCGCCAGCAACTAAAAATCTAGCTCCAAGGGAATTAAAGAAGTTATGGTATTGGTGTTCTTTTATTGAGAATCGAGGCGGAGAATAAATCGATGATAAAACAAATTTGTATTGACAGAATTCAATGCAAATGTTTGTTGCTTGGAGGTAATCCTCACTTATGTTATTCATTAGATAATGTTTTATTCTGTTCTTTATAAGAATTGCCGAACCTCCACAAGCTCTTCCGCGGGGATCTTTAGTATCGTACAACACGTAGCCATTAATTTTGAAGTACCCTGTCGACGTCAAGTGAGTTTCAGCAATCATCATAACATCAATCTGCTTATCCATCAGGAAGTATTCCAGTTCGTTTTTATGTTGGCGGAGGCCGTTCGCGTTCCAAAAACAAATTTTTAAATAAATCATTTCTTTAAAATGGCTTGCAAGATAGTGGATTGCATTTTCAGCATTTCCTGCATCATGGATGTCATGGTGGTCGTAAAAGTGTTCATAGTTTGGACAAGTGTCTGCAATGTTGTCTCTAGATTGTTGATATGTGGCTCAGAATATTGCGATATAGGTTCCTGCTCCAGACCTGGCATATTAGATTTGACCACGTTTGCGTAAGAAACTTGTCTAGAATTAGGAGCGTTTACGTGAGTAGTTGGTCGTACAATTTGAGGAAAATTCTTACTCGACGTGAAATTAGGTTGTTGAGGATGGTCAGGTAATACTGGCGACTTATTGGTCCTTATGCCCTTCAAATAAGTATAAACTGGACAACCTCTATAATTAGCGGTATGATTTCCTCCACAGTTACTGCATTTTTTTATTTTTACGTCCGTTTTGGACTTATTACATTGAGCAGTTGCATGTAGTTCCCCACATGCAACACAAACAGACGGCAATTTACAATACGCTTTGGTGTGACCAAATTCTTGACAATTAAGACACTGGACGGGTCCAACACGCTTATGCGGTTCCTCCACGGTAATTCTACGATGCAGAAGATAAATAAGATTGTAAATTGGATGGGACTCGTTTTTCTTTAAGGCAACATCTCCAGGTTCCAATTCTACCCTGAACATGGGCTGAGGAATCTTATCACGGTTTCTAATATTCACTACGCTCTTGATTTTGAACCCTTTGTCCATTAATCCGTTCTTTATCTCCGCAGGATCAACACATGGGTCTATACCCTTTAGAACGACTTGGAGTCCTTTTGCGCTTTTGAGCTGATAGGTATAGAAATCCCTGGTCTCCCTCTCCAACTGGTTGGACAATTTTCGAAAATCATCTTCCCTATTCACTTGGATCTTTGTCTCGCTGATTTTTCCATGTTTAATTGAGGTTACGCTAAACATGTTCTCACCTATTACAGCAACAATTCCTTGTACCAGTTTATTGGAAGTGGGCTCTCTCAGGTAAATTGGTGGGGGCTTAAACGTCTTTTTCGGTATTTCTGGGTCATCCGTCTGAAGTAGAGCAAATCTGTTTTGATCATTTGGCTTATCACTGCTGACGGTCTTAGGAACTTTAGAATTGGAAGACATTTGAGGAGATGTCGGGCTCCTCTGTCGCTTGAGAACGGTGATGTACTTATCCATGCCTACTTGTTTTTTGGGTTTGACTGCACTATTTAATGAAGATGATGATTTCTCATCGGATGAGATAACTATATTGGGCGAACAGGAACGGCGCCGTATTTCGGATTTTGTAGTGAGAAGAGACTCCACGGATTTTCTTAAGGATTCTTCCTCAGAGATCCATAAATTTTTTCTACTGTAGCTTAGCTCTTTCTCAGAATTACATCTGAGCGGGACACTCATGCAGTTGTTATGCAATTTTTAAATTACCGAAAAACCACTATAGATATTTTTCCACCTATTACGATATCTTTTTTTTTATATATATATATATTTTGTTTCACTTATTACAAGTTTTTTTTTTGTTTGTTTATTTTTTTTTCACCTATTACGAAAATTCAGCCGCACTAAAAATAACACGTCCGACCAGTTCAAGCAACACTATGTGAATGGATATGAAAATGGAAATGAATTGGAATTTTAGAATGGAATTATAGAATCGTTCATTGTATGTGATGAGACTTTTCAAAAAGTATATATTGGAAAATTGAGCACTGGGTACCCAAGTTCCATGTAATCAAAGTTGACTTACGCACGTGACAAAAAATGGAAGTGCCTTTTAAAGCCAAAAGAAAAAGTGCGAAATTAAGCGAATTGTAGGAAATATTTATTTCGGAAAAAATGTTTTTATAAAGGTTAATAATGGACCTTTATAATTAAGATTTGTTCAAAAACAACTATGCATAAATTTGCTAAGAAAAAAATAATTTGTTGATTACGCACGTTACATTACGCACGTGACACTTTTTACTTTCATACATATTTTATTAATTTTATATACATATATGTATGTATATATATTTTTTTTACCAAAAAATTGAACCTTTATTCAAAAAATGAAAAATAAAAATATACTACAATTAATCTAATTTAATTTTTTCCTTAAAAAAAATTATGCGAGCGTTGTGATTTTTTAAGTCACGGTGGACCATTTCATGGAAATACCCATATATGAAATTACTCTTATTAACAATGCTATTGTTAACATTGTTCCACCAAAAAGAAACAATGGATTTGCACAATGTCATCGCTGCCAGAAATAGGGGCATACAAAAACTGTAGAAAACCAGTCAATTGTGTTATTTGTGGGTTAGGACACTTAACAACCGATTGCACCTTAAAAATCACCAGGCTAGTTATAAAGGCTATGAAGTATACAAGCAGCTGCTAAAATCTAAACTTAGACAAAACATAGATAGCAGAGGGAACTTTATATACAATCATAATAATGAAGAGTATTCAAATATAAATATCAATAGGCCTAAAGTAAACTTTAGTCAAAGCAATAACAATGTTTCTTATTCTGATGTATTAAAAAACGACCAATATCAACCAAATCAGATTGAACTAACCAACAAGCTTTTAAGCATGAAGACAATTTTAGTATCAAAACTATGCAATTGAATCTATATATTGCAATGTGGAATGCTAATGGGCTTTTCAACCATACACAGGAACTTGAATTATTCCTTAAAATTTATTTTATTAGTTTCAGAAACTCATTTTACCAGCAGATCATTTTTCAAAATCAGAGGATATGATCTTATAGTAGCCAACCACGCAGATGATAAAGCCCACCCTGGATCAACAATACTAATTAAATCAACAATAAAATATGAAACCCATCTTTTAATACAAGAATCTTATCTTCAAGCTGCCTGCATTAAAATTAAATGCGACTCCATTAGCATAACTTTTCTGCCATTTAT
Organism: Bellardia bayeri; assembly: GCA_950370525.1. Taxonomy (NCBI): domain Eukaryota; kingdom Metazoa; phylum Arthropoda; class Insecta; order Diptera; family Calliphoridae; genus Bellardia; species Bellardia bayeri. The sequence continues at coordinate 39,615,955 of OX493268.1, read as the reverse complement.
TTTCCACCCATATTTTCTGTAAAGTGTCAAGAATTTCATAATTTCTTTAACAGATTAGAACAAAGTTTTTTTGTAGCGGGAGATTTCATCGCCAAACATCCATGGTGTGGATCAAGAATAGTAAATCCTAAGAGAAGTGAGCTGTACAAGTGCATAATAAATCAAAACTATTCCGTGTTATCAACAGGAAACCCAACATATTGGCAAACTGATCCTAGGAAAATACCAGATTTGCTACATTTTGCTGTCACCTCAGGAATTTCTAGTCAGCTGTTGAACATAACAGATGTTAATGAGTTAAGCTCTGATCACACTCTCCTCTTAGCTACTTTAAACACATTCTTGTAGTCAAAGCTACAACCACACCAAATTCTTACTGCTAAATCTGATATGAAATCGTTTGAGACGTGGATTGAAAGAAATGTGAACTTGCAGATATCCTTGAAATCCCCACCATAGATAGATGATGCTGTTGAACATTTTAATCATCTCATTCATGAAGCTCGGCATCTATCTATACCATATATTCCAAACCATAGAAATCAAAGTCAAATATTAATATGGTCAGAAATTAGAGAACTCTTAAGAAACAAAAGAAGTCTAAGAAACGTTTGGCAAAACAGTAGGAATCCAAATGACAAACGAGTCTTTAATAAAGCTGCTAAATATTTAAAAATAGCTCTACAAAATCTTAAAAATGAGCAGAAAATTTCTTAGAAATCTTAACCCAGTGAATAAAATAAACGCTGAGTATAGCTTGTGGAGGAGAATAACCAGTTATATAACCAGTTACAGATTTAAACGGTGATTGGTGTAAAACAAATAAATCTAAAGCTGAAGCGGTTGCTCTATATCTCCAAACTACGTTTCACTCACAAAACAACTCTTGTGCTGATGAAATGTTACTACTATGGATTGAACAATAAAACACATAACTCCTCATGAAGTTAGAGAGGAGATAAAAATTCTCAATTGTAAAAAGTCCCCAGGCTACGACAGCATTGATGCTAAAATAGTGAAAGCTCTGCCGAAGAAAGGTGTTCCCTTTCTCACACTATTATACAACTCGGTATTGAGATTAAATTACTTCCCCTAAATTTTGTCTAAATTTTATATTATACCAAGGATTATATTATGATATTGTTCTCAGTAAAGTTCAACACTAAATGTTATATGATTGTTATACAATTTAATTATTATCCTTAAATAGATAGATTGTAAATAAATGATTTATAAAAAAAAATTGTGGATTTATTTGTTTTTCGGCAATGGTTCTTATTAGGTGTCAAGATTTCTATATATGTACATATGTATATGAATGTTTGTTTTATGAATTTGTGTTGAATTTTATTTCGATAGCAAAATTTGTAGGAGATTTATGGTCGTTTAAGAGGTTTTTGGAATTGGACCTTATATGGGAGCTATGGCTAATAATTAATTTGTTTAGATACGTTTATAAAACAGTAACGGAAGCCAGGAGCCAAAATGTTATTTTTTTAATCATGTTTACCACAAATTGCTAAAAATTATTTCAAGAAAGTATTTTAAAAAATTTAGCACATTTTTTGGCATTTTAAAACAAAGTTTAGAATATTTTATCATTTTTATACCCGCCACCACCATAAGTGCTGAATGAGGGTATAGTATATAAGTTTGTCATTCTGTGTGTAATACTGAGAAATATTCAGTTGAGACCCAACAAAGTATATACTCGTATATTCTTGATCCTTATGAAATTCTAAGTCGATAGAGCTTTATATACCTGTCTGTCTATCTGTATTAAACACTCCCACGTCTGTCTACGAGTATATCATTTAAATATACACAAAAATCATTCCAAAAAATTTTGTAAAGTTCGGTCCATATCTGACCGTATCCCTCATATAAAGCCCTTTCCGAAAATCAATTCATTACTCATAAATCTCTAATAAATAATGGTACCGATCCAACATTTTAAGCGGATCATTTACATATATGCCAAAATCAAATTGCTGGATTTTGAGATGATCGGTCTATATTTGACTATATCCACTTCCGAAATTCACTTTAATATTAATACATATCTTAAATGTATCGGTATTACGTTGAAATTCGACGTGCGATATACTCATATGCATAAAATTCACTTTTTAAGAAGTTCGGCCCAAGATTTGTCATAGCCATATAAGGACCATTTATGAAAAACAATTTAACCGACAAAAATGTCTAATAAATATCGATATCGAACCAACTTTTATATGAATCAGAAATTTAAATACAGAAATCATATTAATATCGGTTATACGGCTACTGGATTTAGTATCTGTCTGTCGATAATTGGTAATAGCTCCCGAATTAAATCCACTTCCGAGCATACTAAACAACCACAGAACTCTTGTAAATATCGTTATTGCGATGAAATTCAACCAAAATAAACCTCAAATACGTAGAAACCACATTAGTGGATACTGGATTTAGAAACTATCTGTCCATAACTGGTCCACTTCTACTATGCGAACCATAAATCTTTTGTAAATAATGTTATTGAGATCAAAAAATGTTCTTTTAATTTTATGAATTTCTAAATTACACTCAAGTGATGCCAACTCTTGCACCATCAAAAGCACTGTAAGCACATAAGAAAGGGTAAAAATTAACAAAATTGCGGTATAAAAGCACCAAGATTGATATTCCTTATGATTGATGATTTTATATAATTTTTGTTTGACATCGACTAATCGACTAATACAACAAAAACGAATCTACACGAATCTGTTACTTTTTCATGTTTTTTGTATGACTATGACGTAGTAGATCATCATATCGGGCTTTAGTTTCACAATTACAACAATTACAAAGTGTCTTTAACTCATCTTTTGCTGGTCTAATTCACCTTTTGAATACTAGATCAATCTTCCAAGCTTTTCTGTATTTTATTTTCCAAAATTAGTTCATAAATTTTAACAAAAAATGCATGAAGAACTTACTTTTTTTTAAATTTGCACATAACAAATTAATAATAAAAGTTTTTGTACGGATTTTCAAATATGTATATATATGCTTGAAATAAATCTAGAAGCGTTTGACAATACAACTTAAAACAATAATGTAATACGTAGCTGGTAAAAAAAAGTATCAGGCGTGTTTAAATAATAGTAGCAAAATGTTTCAGTACCAACAATTTTAATTTCTTAAAAGGTACTAAAAAGCACTGTGAGAAATTGTAAAAAGTGCTATAAATACCCGCTTTTCCAAAACGGGTATTTATTAAAATTGTGAATATTTATAAAGCAAAAAAGCACCAAAAAATACCCGAAAAGCGTCAAAATGGCAATGCTGCACTCAAGAGTATTATGAAAATTAGACAAATTAAATCAATTATAAATGGTGAACATTAGATAACATTTCAAAATATTTAATTATTTATTTTTATTTATTTACTTATCAATATATACAATACAACAAGAAAATATCTTATATTAAAGTATTGGGTAGAAAAATTGACATAAGGAAGAATACAATATTTATATATAATAATAATCATAAATATTACATAATTTAACATTACAATAATATTTATTAGTCACAAAATTGTTCAAATATGGCAGTTTTAAAATGACTTGCATTGCGTATAATTTGAATATAAGAGGGTAGTTGGCTCCATAAGCGAATAGAATTTATGAAAAATTGCTGCGATGAGATAGCTCTTGTAAATTTTATATTGTTGATCTTTTTACCTCTGTTGGATCTAGAAATTATTAATCTTCTGAATAGATAATTTGGTTGTCTGTCATAGATCATTTTGTGCAAAAAGATAAGTGTTCGGCATTTTAATAAATTATCTAGGGTAAGATTATATATGTGCTTAGCTAATAGTGTGATGCTACTGTTCCTTTTCACGCCAAATACATATCTAGCAACATTATTATATGTCACATTTAGTTTTCGCCTACTTTCAGCATCACAACTTGCAAATAACTCACATAAATTATGTTGGTCGTAAAATTGTCTTACAAACAATGTAAAAAATAATAATAAAATTTGCACTCAGACTGAATAGAAAACACAGAATAAGGATATTCTAGTCTTATAACAAGTGTATACTTTGTATATCTTATTACGTTTAGGTGAAGGGTATTTAAAATTCGGTACCGCCGAATATTGCGCTCTAACTTGTTTTTGTTAAATTCAATTTTTACGAAAAATTTTCATATCACAAATTTAGGAGAATTCCCTTTTTGTGGATAAAAGCAAATTACTGGTCAGAACAATTGCAAATAGGCCAAATTTAGGGGAATTCCCTTTTAGTGCATACAATCAAATGAACTTGTCATACATACATGTAAACATATTTCAGTAAATATTTGGTATTTTTTAAATTATTTTTGTTTTCAATTTTAAGTACTTCTATTCGAATTTTTCAATAAAATTTGTTAGGGCTCCACTGGGACTCTAACCCTACAGTTCAGTTGACCAAACTATCACGCAACACAAGAATTTTTATTTCCATGTTTAAAATGTTAATTTTATTTTCAAAAAAAGATTTTCACCCTATTTACTTTTATCAGTAATCTTCATGTGCATTTATTTATCATATACGTATTCGTATTTAAAATACATTTAATGGAGTCCTTTTTCATCGTATAGATTTCATGATAATGAATTATTAAAAAATTGCAATTAAAAATTAGTAAAAAGAAAGATTTCATCACATTTTCGGAAAAATAAAAACTGCACCGAAATTTAAAAAAGCACAACAAATGTACATACTAGTAATTCGTGTTACTCTCTTATTCGTATTACATATGTATGGATGTGTATACAAATGTGTGTATACTCTTAAATAGAAATACGAGCGATTTAAGCAATAACAATTGTGCTGTGTAAACACCGAAGAAATTTCAAGGAAAAAATTGTATTGATCTTTTCAATAAAAATTGCTTCGTGTAAATTGGGATTGATTTAAAAAATAATTGGCCTTAATTTAAGGGTTTTTCATTTTTCTTTCTTTGTAACACTTGATAAAAAATAATAATAAAATTGCCAAACTTTTTCTCTTAATCAATTTACGTTGATTTTTAAATAAACAATATTCAGAATATTTCCAAAACCATCAACAAAAATCCAAAGTATTAAGACTACTACTTGCCTACATTTTTAGTTACACACATACATACGTACAAACTCATTCATTTACACAAACATTCAAATTCCATCAAACAATTTATTCATTTACAAAAGTTATAACAATTACAAACACACATAATCACCAGCTCACGCGTACATATTTACGTAGCAGTGGTACCTAAGCGGTAATGCACTGCAAGGGAAAAGGACACAAGTCACGAAAATAGAAAAAGAAAGAATAAACAACAACAACAAGTTGTGAGTATGAAAAAGAATTAATTGAAAGCTTGTCAAATTATCAAATTAATTTGCTTTAAATTTAATGTTGCCGTTGTTTCTAATGTTGTTGCTGTTTGTTTGTGGTAATTTAGGTAAAGTCAACTACATATTTATAGCTTAATGTCTGTCACCCCCGTACTCAACTTTTCTAAATCATGCCATAGAAAATAACAACGAAATAAAAAAAAATGTACAATACAAAATCACACAAATGAAAATTAAATCTGTTGTTGTTATTTTTGCTATACATTTTTTAGGAAAACGTCAATCAGTATAGCAAAGGGGAGTCATCAATGTTTTCTCGGTGCATTTTTTTTCTTGTTGTTTTGTTCAGGTAACGGTAAAATAAATATTTGGTTTCAAGAACAATTAGAAAAATTGTCAAAATTGTTAATTTTAGTCTTAAGATTCAATCCAAAAGAAGAAGTAGCTACTCCAAAGATCAGCTGCTAAAAATAAAATAATAAAAAATGATCGCCCGCGAATCGCCGTTGAGTTGTGTATAGTCGCGGCTATTGATCGCGTGCGATCATTAAACTATGGTCAGGCTATTCGCCAAAACGATCGCTTGTGTGATTGTCGCTATTCGCCAGCGATTAGCGAAAGTTGATTCGCCAGCGGACTGCGAATGTACATACGTACATATGTTTTTAATTATTTGTTTGTATTGTAATTTTACTAAACTGGCCTTTATTCTTCCCTCTTTATCATATTTTCAATGAATAATTGAACGTATTAATAATTCAAATTTTTCCCTTGCATTGTCTTACTTATGTTTCTTCAATTATTTACTTTTAGATTTTAGAGGACCTCTTCATACGGTATTGTGCACTAAAACTTACTTGGGGCAAAAAAAGGTTACATAAACCGAACCAACCCAAAATAAAGTAAAAAAAAAAAACAAAAGCAACCACTTCTATAATAAAACCATCAAAGGAATAAAAGGAAACACTTAACTCGACAAACAAATTTCTAAAGGCTTAGAAAGAGGTAACGAAGAAAAACAACAAAATACATAAATAAACAGAACAACATTCAATCGACGAAATAGTCCTGTCAAGAAATAAGTTTGAGTACAACAAAAATAACATTTCAAATCCAGTATTTCTTAATGTATTGAGGAAATTTTACAAAAGGTTACAAAAGAATAAAAACAGAAAGGATTGAGCAGAGGATATAAAAAAAGAGATAGGGTACTTAAACATTTCAATAGCAAAATATCAACAAAACTAAAAATAAAAACAATAGCAGCAGGAACAATGCGCTCTAATAAATTTGTTGTAGCATTAGCTACGTTTGGACTTGTTGTTGTCTTATGTTTTAACGTTACGTACTCCTATCCACCTACATTTTCTGATGAACCACCTGCGGTCAATGATAGCGGTGGCAACAATGATAATGGTGGCGGTTACTTAATTCCACAATTCAATCTCCATTATGCTCAACTCCAGCAACAAGAACAAAAGCAGCAACAACAGCATATGAAATATCCAGATCAAAACCCAAATTTAACTTATTTTACAACATCGAAAACCACCTCAACATCATCTGGTTCTTCATCACCATCTCCATCATCCACAACAACATCGTCACCAGATATAATATCTGCAACGTCAACAAAACCAACTTTACAGGCAGCCTATGTTTATAAGGCCGAAGTACCAACGCACATTCAACCGGAAGGTAACAAGATTGTCAATGCAGTTAAGTTGCCCAGTGCAACCTCATCGTCATCACCATTGGCAACATCAGCAGCAACAGGAACATCATACACTAGCCACACAAATACTAATTCTAACAACAATTTCGAGAAGGATGATGGCTTGTCGAAGAAAATTATTGGTTCAAGGTAAATAAACTATATTATTAGGAAAATCTCAGCATCAATGTCTGATTATGTCTATTTACGGGTCTATTTATTCGTTACAACGAATTAAATACCTCAAAGTTTTGAATGTGAAAAGATGACAACCGTTATGAAAGAAATCCCCTCCACTTTTTATACTTATCAGTTTAACAAATCTCTTTTATACGTTACACCAACAAAGAGGGGAGGGTACATTCGATTTGTGCCGATGTTTGCAACGCCCCACAATCTTAGTGTAATACCCACCTTTAAGTATACCGATCGACTCACTCGAATCACTTGCTGTGTTGATTAAGCGATGTTCGGCCGTCCGTCCATCTGACTGGCTGGCTGTCCATGTGCGTAGAGTACAAGTCGCAATTTTAAAGATCTTTCGATAAAATGTAGTATGAGACTTTTGATCGGCCCGTTTGGGAATGTATTAGGTTGAAATTAGTCCATTATTTTACCTAGCTCGAAAACAATTTTTTTTTTAATTTTTTAATTTATTTTTTATTATTGAATCTTTCTTATCGAAATTTACAATAAGTATTCAAATCTTAATTCTGCTTGTTGTTTATTAGTTGTTACCAATGTAACCACTAACTCGTGTATTCAAATTTTTAAAAATTTCTTCTAGCTGGCTCAAAGTATCGGTTCTTTTTAGCCTCTGGTGACCTTCGAACTGAAGCACACCCCGAGCGAGGTAGTTAGGGTGGGCTATTAGTTTATCGATGTAGCTGATTGAATATTTTTTAATTTCCTCCTGGATAGTGGCGACGTTGAGATCTCTGTGGATAATATCATTACTTATATACCATGGGGCGGAGACAATTTGTCGTAATATTCTAGACTGTCTTCTTTGAAGCTTTGCATGCAGTACCCCATAATTGGATGCCATATGTCCATATTTGTTTTATGATGGACTTCTATAAGAGAATTTTGTTGTTTAAAGACAAGTTTGAGTTTCGACCGAGAAGCCAATATAGTTGAGCTGCTTTAAATTTCATAGCCGTTATTTTCACTTCAATTTATCTATATGAGTTCCCAAGTACTTAACATGGTTTTCTACCGTTACAGTGATGTTGTTTATTTTTACAGCTGGGCAGGTTTGTCTTCTGAGCGTGAAGGTTAAGTGAGCACATTTAGCCGTGTTAACCTTTATTCTCCATTTTTCCAGCCAGGCCTCTAGTTCATTGATGTGGGACTGCAGATTTTGCGATGCGACTTTTGGGTTATGGTTAACGCTAATAAATGCTGTGTCGTCTGCAAATGTGAAGGTATGCGTGCTCAGGTTTGTTGGCGGTCCTAATGGGAGACACCAACAGTAATTTTCTTGAGGGTTATCTTGCGACCTTACTATGAATGTTCTGTCTGTTAGATAGCTCTCCAGAAGCTTGTGAGTGTTTTAAGAAAGCATTCGTGTTATTTTGATGAGTAGCTCATCATGCTAAACTTTGTCAAATGCTTGGGCTGAGTAGTATTGCTTTTTATCAAACGCCGATCTAATTAGGGTGACAATTCTATGCACTTGTTCTATTGTACCATGTTTCGCTCTGAATCCGAATTGGTGATCCGGGATGATTTCGTGTTCATTTAGGTGAGGAGTTATACTTAAAACGAATATTTGTTCGAAAAGCTTCGATAAGATTGATAATAAGCTTATCGGTATGTACAACGCAACCTGGCTAGCATCTTTTCGTGGCTTGGGAATCATAATAATTATAGACCTCTTCCATGAGGATGGGAAGTATCCGACTCTTAATATCGCGTTAAAAATGAGCAGCAAGATTCTAGAAGCAGACGATGGTAAGTTCCTTATCATTGACCCTGTGATGCGGACAGGTCCGGGAGATTTTCTAATATTCACTTTTTCTATTTCAGAATTTACTTGCTTTGTGTTAAATTTTATTGGATAGTTTACCTTATCAGGAATGATTGGACGACAGGAACATGTATGTGCATCATGTGGCGTGAAAACTTTCTCAAGTTATATATAGTTTGCCGTGTGATTTTCGCCACAGTTGCTGTATTTCTTAACATTCGGGTCAGCTTTAGAACGATTACATTCGGCGGTTTTATGAGCGTCGCCACAAACCAAACATACGTGAGGCGATTTACAATATGTTTTTGTATGCCAATATTCCTGACAGTTTGTTCATTGGGAGGGGCCCTTTCGTTTTAATGGCTCCTTAACAGTTATTCTTATGTTGAGTAGGTAACGCAAGTTGTATATGGGATGAACTGAATTTTTGGTTTTGAGGACCGATGAATTAAACGATATCTCAATGCGATGCATTGGTTGAGGAACTTTATTCCTGTTCAAAATGTTATGAACAGATTTTACCTCATACCCCTCTAGCTCTACGGCAGATTTTATTTCCTCAGTAGGAACAGAACTATCTATGCCTGTTATGACAATAATCAAACCCTTAACTTTTTAATTGATATGTATGGTAACTTTTATTTTTGCGTCCAGGTGTCTTGATATAATACGAAAGTTCGTTTCTGTTCTGGCTTGAATTTTGGTCTCTTGAATTTGCCCGCGTCGTATAGAAACGACATAGAAATTATTCTTACCTACAAGTTGAGTCAACATGTTGACTATGCTATTTGATGTTTGCTACCTCAGACAGATAGGTGGCGGTTTAGCTACTTTAGTGGCTATTGCATTAGCTGATTCTGCTTCTTCTCGTCAGGTATGGATAGTATAGAGAATCTGTTACCACTTGTTGGCAAAGAGACTACGTTAGAGCCTTTGTATTGTTTGGCCATGCGTTCCTGTTGGGTGGACCTAGGGCTAGCCTTTCTCTTAGTTATTGTAATATATCTGTCCATGCCTGTTTGCACTTTAGTACTTTTTGGCACAGCTCCTGTATTTATTAATGCTGATCGTGATGTTCCAGGTTTATCGTTATTATTCCTCTGATCAGACGACTTCACACTTTGAACCACATTTACGGTCGGATCAACACACTTGCTCAGGTTGGGCACACTTGCACTTAAATTGCTGTACGGAAAACCAGTTCGCTGGCAATTTTTGCACTTAAATAATTTTTATTTAATTCTGGGTATCGAATGTTTTCGTTGCTCACGCTCGGAGAGCTTACCACAATAAACGCATTTCTGTTATTTGTGCTGGGCCTACTCTCCTTGTTTGGAGTATTTGTAAGGCTCATTCATCTGAGCCCTCTTCGGGCACCTTAGTTATTGTTCTCTTCTTTTTTACCTATTACAAATATTTATTTTTATTTTTTCTTTTTTACCTATTACAAATATTTTTTTTTCCCTTCGAACTTTTTTTTATTTTTTACTCACTGATACACGTCCGTACTCGTCAAGAGCTGGTTTCGTAATCTTCCCGAAATAGGGGTTTATCGGTCACAAATTTTTGATTCTTGCACGTATCCAGTGCTGATATTCAGCTGGTTCGGAACGGTTCGCTCGAACCAGTTCTTAAAATTTTAAAAATTTTCCGTACCGGTTGTTGCATATTATGTTTTTTGCTTTTACGATTTTTATACAATGTGTATTTATCAAGGTGATATAGTCTCGGCAACAAACACAATGGGCCATAACCATAGTCACAAAAAAAGTGCACTTTAATAGTTAAAAAGTTGACTTTTGTTAAAAGTACACTATACTTTAACTATAGACACGTAAATGTATACTTTAACTGCTAAAACATACTTTTAATTTAAAACCAGCTGAAGTTGCTTTTAAATAATTTAACATCACTTTAAAATCAACCAGCTGTTCATGCAAAGAACAAAAACTGGATGTGTACAAAAATATAAAAAAGTAAAAAAAATCTTATACAATATTATACACTCCCGCAAATATTCTCTGTCTGCAGTAGCCCAAAAAATCAACGCCAACATAGCCACCGCAAACACTTTTCACTTAAAACGACCTTAAAATTTGAAGATAGTTACAAATTAATTAAAAGTAGGTTTTAAGTTTAAAGATGTTTTTAAAAAGAATCGACTTTAGTATCTGTCTATGGTTATGGCCCACAACACACTAGTTTATGTATTGGATTTATTTTCAAAAATCATTATTTATTATTATTGAGGTTTTTTGTTTTTCCTCACGGGCTATTTTGATCATTGATCAGAAACAAAAGAAACGAAAAGAGGAATAATTATTTAACATTTTCCAAATTTTCAGTTTTTATTATTAATTTAAAATAAACAAATTTACTTTACTCTGAGTACACAGAAAAAAATAAAAATGAGTTTCAATTAAAATATTTGTGGAATCAATTAAAAATTTAATTGAAATAGGACCTGTAAACAAAATGATAGTATCAATTAAAAAAAATGTGAGATTTAATTGAAAATATCAGAAAAAATAATTGAATCAATTAAAATTTTAATGGAAAATTATTTTAAAATCAATTAAAGGTTTAATTGAAAAAGAAACATGTTTTTTTTCTGTGTACAAAAAACATGAGCAAATTTGACATTTGAAAACTCAACATAAACAACCGGTTGTTAAATATTTCGAATATCACCACTGCACGTATCCAAACAAATTTCGCCACAAATAAGTGGTACATGAAGCCTAATCACACCTACAAATGACCATAGCTGCTATATAAAGCCCACTTCCGAAAATCTCATTGACGACCATAAATATCTTTAAAATGTTTGTATTCAAATAAAATTCAACACAAATAAGTTGCATTACACTTAATTTTATAACGGTCGGTGCGTTTGTCGAAGCTCCTTCATAAGACCAATTCCGTAATTAATTTTAACCTCCATAAATGTATTATAAAGTGTTTATATCGAGATTTAACACACAAAATATTTATATACACCGAAGTAATGGCACTAAATTTTTGTATGATAGGTCCCATATAGCGCCTATATCTGAAAAAAAAATGTTTTTGCACATATACTGGGTGTAGGGTATATATGATCGGGATTCACCAACTATACTTTTTTAAAAAATGTATGTATTAAAGTATATATTATATATATATTAAAGTATATATATGGGTCACTCCATATAATACATAAAATGTAACCGCAACTAGCATTAATTATAAAAAAATATTCTAACTTTTTAATTAAAAGAAAAAAAGCTTAATTTAAAAAATCATAGTTTTGGCAAAATAAATCATCAAATCATATATCATATATGATAAATTCGTCATTCTGGCAACTCTGCATGTGATCCAAGTAGTTAATTTGCATTATTTAGTCGAGAATGAATTCCGGAATCTTCTTGCCGACTACCGAATTTTAAATTTCAACATGGTAGTGCATGATATTTGTAGTCATAAGAGTTTTCACTTATTTTTTTTTTTTTTGTTGGTACATCCCAGCATACCATTCTAGAAGCGCTCCGAAAAAGGAGTCAGAAAAGAGTCCAACTAAAAAGCATTTTCGGAGCGAAAGAAAAATTTGCTTAAAAAACTATTTTTCCCCCATTTTTATATATTTTATTTAAATGAATTCCGTTTTATTTTTTTTACTGTAAATACAATTTATTTAATTTTTTTCCATTTCTAATTTAGTTTATTTGTAAATAAACTTTTTGTTTAAGTAAAAACAATTTAAAAAATTTAATTTTTTGTATTTAAAATTGCAATGACTCTGTTCTGATATGGTGTAAAAGCTCTTTTTGAGCCTAAAAAACCCTCATAAAAGACTCTTTTCCGACATTATCTCACGCTCCGGCTTGCTGGGATTTATCTCGCAAATTATGAATTTTGACTTCATATATCACACGATCTAGTCGACAGATCCGGAACGAAAAAATAACAGATTTTCATTGAATAAAAATAAAATAGCAGCACATGGATAAGATATTTACACGTTTCAGAACTATTTAAGAATTTTGGCATCAATTTGTTAGTGCATATATTTGTTTTAAGAGCATATTTATGTCATATTTTTACGTTTTAGAGCATATTTTACTGTTTTTGATATTTTTTAATTGTAGAAAATGCCTAAGGTGAAGCTGTCCACAGCATCTAAATTAATAACAATTTGTAAAGAATACCCTGATCTACGGGCAGAGAGGGACATTTTGTTTTGTACTGGTGATATGCGCTGAAAAAATATTTTTAGTAAAACAGCATTTGGACGGTGCCAAATATAATAAATTAAAAAAAAAAAAGATAAAGTCAAAAAACTACACAATTGTTTATACCACAATGTTCCAAATTAGCTAAACAAACACAATTTGAAGAACAATTGTGCAAAGCATTTATAGAAGCTGACATTCCCCTTTTTAAATTAAGGAACGAGCAGATTAGAAAGTTTTTTAATGAATATACACCTTATACACCATCTAAGACGTGTCTACGTACGAAATGCGTTAAAAATCTGTATCAAAATTGTTTAGATAATAAATGAAACTGCATAAAAAATCAGTACATTTGGATATCAATTGATGAGACTACTGACATCAGCGCCCAAAATGTGGCAAATGTAATCGTAGGAATTTTTCATACGGACAGCGAAATTTCGAAACAAAAGTTTTTAATACAGACTGCTGTTTTGAGCAAAACGAATCATTCTACGATTGCTCAGCTATTCGATGATTCTATAAAAATGTTGGATCCTAATTTTAACAAAAACATGGGTTTTCTCTTCGTTACCGACGCTGCACCGTATATGGTTACCTGCCTTAACCATATACGGTGTGAACGTATAAGGGACTCCTACAAAGACAAGGTTATTGTAAATGTCAAAATAGTATTTTTAAAAGCCCCAAATAGGATTGATTAAAAGAAATGTATACTGCTCTAGAATTGCCACCAGAGCCTGTTGTAACTGGCCAACAATTTTGAAAAAAATTTGTGAAGTTATTAATGTTTTAATGCTGAGGAGTCTCAGTTTATTAACATTGCTAAAGATGCTTTAAATACAACTACAATAAAAAATTACTTAATTTTTATAACGTCAAATTTTGGATTTATTGAAACATTTACTAAAAAACTTCAAACAGCCAATGACCGAACAATATAATTTAGTGGAACAATCATTTATAAATAATGCTAAACCAAATACCAAATTGTAGTGTTAAAACTAATATTAAAATAAAATTTGAACAAATAATAGGAAAAAATGAAGGCTTAAAAATTATATAGTTAAAGCATTTGTAAACAGTTTAAAGGACTTTCCTCAACACAGATTTCAAGTGTTAAAGAAATATTATCTTTTAAATTTGCTCCTATAACATCAGTTGATGTCGAAAGAACATTTTCAATTTACATATAAAAATGTTTTCAGATCCAACAGACAACGATTTTTATTTGAAAATTTAAGTCAACATTTTGTAATTTATTGCAATATACTTTATATTTACATCTATAAATATCATCATGTTGTATTTATTTTTTGTTACACTTGTTTCAGTTCTTGTTATTTTTGTTTGTTTTATGTTACTTTACCTTTTTAGAAATGAATTGTATTGATTTTTTTTAAATAAAAGCATATTTTTTGGTTAAAAATTATGTAAAAGTTTGTTTTTTAAGAGCATATTTTTTAAATTTTAAGAGCATATTTTAAAGTTTTTACTGCATATTTAAAGCGCTTAAAACTTCAGAAAAATGTGTGCTAAAAATAGTGATTACGCCTTTAGGTTCATTCAAATTAAAATGTATGTATGTACATTAAAATGTATATGCGTATGACTTTATTTGATGCACCTTTTTTAAAATGAATTTTTAGAGATTTCATTTAAAAAAATATGATTCTAAAATAAATTCGGAATGTATAGCCTCACCAGTTGCTTTTAATTAAACAAAAGCAAAACTCCTGTTTAAGTTACATATTTTATTGGACATTTATTGGTGTAGATTTTTACTGATTTTCATAATTCACATTAAATAGAATTTATTTATGCTCCAGCTATTTAAGGTATTAAAGGAATATCTGTAGCATTTGTATGGTTTTTATTTAGCACATTATTTTTAATTAACTTGATTTCCTTGTGAATAACGTACCTTTTCATACAATATTTGTCCAGGTAAAGCCCTTTTTCTGCTCAAAACACAGTTTTATACAATTAACAACGTTTAATGTTCGTTTTTTTACGTTAAAGGAGTTTGTTTGTGCTCCTGCCGACATCCATACGAACATACATAGTTATTATATCATTGGATTTTCTTTCTTCCTTTATTGCTTTTTTAATGCTATTATAGCTTTTTCGGGTTACTTTTAATGTACAATTCAGAGACCGAAAAAAACTCATCCACAGATCCAAGTATTAAAAATTACAATTTATATAACACAATATTTGACTAAAAATGGCCTTTGTAAGATGGTTTGTTATATATGTAAATACATACATACGTACATACATACATATATATATAAATTGAGTTACATTTGTGTGATTTTTCTCATATCGCATGATAAATATTATTATTTTTTTCTTTTGGTAACTTTCGATTCTTTTCGTAAACTATAAGTATTTACTTAAAGTATTTACAAGTTCCAAAACAAAATTGATAATAAAAAAAATAATTGTGAAAAACTTTACATTTCAATTGAATTGAAAAATTTGGTACTTATCATACTGTGCTCAAATTTCTTATCATCTTATAACGAGTAAGTCTCAATGATTTCAAGACGAACTAAAGAAAGGGAATTACAAAAAAACTACGCTGTCATTAGGACCAGAATATCATTATTCAGTATTTCTAATTCAGTTTTAGCGCAAATTTTATTAGTATTTGATATATTGTTTGATTGTTTGTGAGGTGAGGCTTCTTTTGGTCTAATTTCATCTCAATAAAGTTATTTATAAGAGTTTTATAGGATTTCTATGTATTTAAGGCTTATTTAGGCAGAATTTGATCTCAATAACGTAGTTTACAAGAATTTAATGGTTGTTATAATAATACCCGGAAGTGGACTTCATTTGCTATTGCCAAATATGGACTGATAACTACAAAATGTAGTAGTATAATTGCCATACGACCGATGTTAGTATAATTTCCAGATTAAAACTGCAGATCGGTATAAAATTTTAGTTTGATATCGATACATATATATGTATTAGACATTTTTGTGGGTTTACTTTTTTTTGGAGTTGGATGAATGCCAATTATAGACACTTCTTCATAAAATATGGTACAGAGAATTTAATATATATATGGGGATATATCATGTTGAATTTCAACAAAATACCGGTATATTTAAGAGAGATATTAGCGTTTAAGTAATTTTCGAGAGTGGACTTTAAATGGGGGATTTGGCCAAATATGGACCTATATTTACAAATTCAACAGTTTGATTTTGCCATATATATATATATATATATATACATAATTTGTGTAAAATTTTGGAACGGTACCGTTATTTATAACAGATTTATACGTATTCGAGTGATTTTCCGAAGTTGACTTCGTATAGGAGACCGAACTCATCAAATTTCCTTTTTTGATTAATTTTCATAGGAAACTTTTTTGCTGAATTTTGTATTGATTGTATTTACATATGTAACATTGAGCTATATTTCGGGAAGAAATTTGTATTTCATGTTATTATCTGCAATATATTTAAATGAAATAGCAGAAAATACATTTTGTTCCATAACCTTTGTGCTGATTTTCAATACCAAACTGCTTGAATTTGGAGAGTGTTTTATACAAACAGACAGACAGACGGATGGACATAGCTCAATCGACTTAGAATTCCATAAAGATCAAGAATATATATACTTTGTTGAATCTCAGATGAATATTTCTCAGTGTTAAACACGGAATGACAAACTTATAGTTATATACCACCACATCACCACTTGTGGTGGTGGAGGGTATAAAAAAGACATGATCTTTTGTATGTATGTAGTTACATTTGTAATTTATTTTTTATTTTTTTTTTATTATAAAAGACCAAATGATTTTTTAATAAAATAATAACATGTTCGTCTTTACTGCTTTGTATCAGCAAGTTGAACATGGAAAGCTTACACTGCAATAAATTATTTTTAAATTATTCATGTAGCTAATAACCTTCTGAAAATAACTGGTTCCCTTATGGAAGGACTCTCATACAAATATCTACTCATATCTACTATTATATACGCATAAAAGTACATCAGTACAAACAATGCCGTAAATGAGAATCTATCGGATTATCAAAATTATTTCAAGTTCATTGGTCAGTTCTAAGAGATATTAAGAATTTCCATTAAGGAAATTACTTTTCATTTCTCACATTGCATTTTTAAATATCATATAAAAATGTAGCCATACATTTTTTAAGGATTAAAGACATATATTAATTTATTAGTCTATTAATACCATTAAAATTATAATTTTTATTTTTGAATTTTTTAAAGCTTAAGTACACTTAAAACTTCGATAAAGTCATAAACCATTTCATTTCTATGTCTTATAAAATTTAAAATAATCCTAATGACATAATTTTCAATAAGTTTATATCGTTTAATTAATTTTTAGTCTTTAGAAACACTGCAATGAAAACATTTATTTCATTAAAACATTTAAATATTTCTAAAAATATTTACCAAAAATTTTCACATTAGCAAATAAAAACAGGAACTTAATTACTTTTTGTTTTTTAACAATATACAATGGCAGCCTTTCTGGATATAGAGGGTGCTTTCAATCATGTAACTACTCTTGCAATTCAGCAAGCAACTAGACTGCAACTAGAAAGAAGTATGTCGTAGACCAACTATACAAAATCCAGAGATCCGCCTGCATTGGCATAACTGGTGCACTTAGGACTAGTCCTTCAGAGACACTGAACACTATATTGCACCTTATGATTGACCTTCACATAATGGCCACTTCTGCCTGCAGCGCAGCGAGGCTTCGAGCGTCCGGTTGTTGGAGATAGAGAATATATGGCCACGCGGGGATTCTTGGCCAATTGCCTTCGAACATTCTCCAACCATCTGACTATATTACTCCATACACGGATTTTGATAGGGTATTCAGGTCTTAATTCCCTCCAGGAGTGAGTGGAATGGGGGTAATTTCCTGCACAAATATGACAGTGTAGTGTTTTCCAGGCGGAAATCTTCGCAATCATGGCAGCTTGTAATACACTACATGAAGATAACATTATCGGCAATTTAGGTATTTTTGTCGACAGTCAGGCGGCGCTCCTCTAACTTAATGCCAACACAATTTCATCTTCACTAGTTAAGCAATGTAGGAATTCTCTGTCAAGGCTAGGTCGTCTGTCTGACATTACCTTGATCTGGGTGCCTGCGCATAGGAACCACTACGGCAATGAACGGGCAGACGAACTAGCCAGAACGGGATCTGCCTTGGATATCTCCGATGGGGTCTCAGTAGCAATTCCACTGGGGACTATCAAAGGTATTATCTTCAGACATTTTCTTACACAGGCGGAGTATAGATGGCGTAATTTAGGATAGCCAAGTTGATGTGGCCATCTTTTAACGAGAAACGCACTACGCAACTGATAACCCGGAATAGGAAGGATATATCAAGGTTGCTGGCAGTATTAACGGGACACTGGACGTTAGGCAAGCACGCAAATCGCCTGGGACTCCCTTTTAACGACCATTGTCGTAGTTGTAAGGAGAGGGAAAAAGAGGAAACGATTTTTCACCTTCTCTGCGAATGCCTAGCCCTGAGTGTCAGGAGACATAAATTATTGGGAAACTATACATTGAACAACCTTGGTGAAGTAGCCGGGTCAAAACTCAATGGCCTACTGAGATATCTCACAGCTACAGGTTGGGTCTAGTAAAACATGACTTTCTGTACACATATTAGCTACAGTATGTTGTATACGACACTAAATCTGACGAGTGGTGTGGTCTTTTAAAACTACCACGTAAACCAACCAACCAACTAATTACTTTTTATATCATTTCTGGCATAAATCATTCACTGTGTAAGACATATGACCAACTCATAAGAATCCATGAGCTATGGCTAATAATTGAGGAAAAAATCAGTTTTACATTAGGATTAAACATAAATACAAGAAATAATCTTTGAAAAGCTTTTTATATTTAACTTTTCAACGTTGTTATAGAAATTTAAGAAATTCAAATAATTGAATTTTAAGTTCATAAATACTTTATTTCTTGAGCCTAAGACCAAGTTGTCATGGCCTTTTGTATTCCATTAGTTTGTAATTTATAATTATCTTCTAATGTTTAAAATAAATAAATAAATACTTTATTTCTTAACCAGCTTTTAATGCCCCATGTACGAGTACTTCGTTTTTCGAGATAAGATAATCCTTTGTTGGTAACACTGCAAATTATCGAGTTGAAACAGCGTTGTCAGTTTATTGAGGATTTTTTTCGTGATTTGGGATAAAAATTTCCTTTTGGGGATCCGGGGATTTGTTGGGGTGACATCAATTTTAGGGAATTTTTGGGGATTTTATTTATAACTGCCAAGTCTAAAAATGTGTGTTATTATTTATAGTGGATAGTTTCCAATAAAGAAGAAGTATGTAAATAATTTAAAAAAATATATTTTTTACTGTTTAAAATGGCTGCAAATACTAATTTTATAAAAAAAAAAAACATAATGTTTCTTGGGAACGCGAAGATTCGGCAAAAGGTTTGAAATGTACATATACGAGTATATTTTTAAAGTGTAACGCTTGCGTTGAACGCGTTTTTTCAATAATGAATACTACCAAAACAAAAATACGTAACAAAATGTAATATGAATTATTGGAAGCATTTCTCAGAATAAACACAGACTTTATAAATAATTCAATTTGTTGTGAAAAATTGAATCCATCTGCTAAAATGCTAAAGCTTTTTAATACAAGCAATATGTACAACAATATTTCTGAGGCTGATGAATCAGAAGATTTTTATTCTGAAGTTTTGGTAATGCTAAACTCTGGTAAATAATTATTTATACTTCTATATAATAAATTATATGTAATTTTTTCTTTACAAGATTTATAATTACAAATCGAATTAGTTTGAATATTAATATATGTAACGGGTGGTTAAATTTCAAGGGCCGATGTTGATTTTAAATAAAACACAAACTATTTAGGAAATTATTGTAATTTTATTTTATTATGATATATTGGTATTACTCAATTATGTATGGAACAAAATATCGGCGCAGCGACCACGGCGGCACACCTCCATCCGATGGTCCAAATTTTCGATGACCTTGAGGCATAATGGAGGTTCTATGCCGTTAATGTGCCCAATTATCTCATCCTTTAGCTCTTGAATTGTTGCTGGCTTATCGACGTATACCTTTTCTTTCAAATAACCCCAAAGAAAAAAGTCCAACGGTGTCAAATCACATGATCTTGGCGGCCAATTGACATCGCCATTACGTGAGATAACACGGCCATTGAATTTGTTGCGCAAAAGAGCCATTGTTTCGTTAGCTGTGTGGCAAGTGGCACCGTCCTGCTGAAACCACATATCGTCCACATCCATATCTTTCAATTCGGGACATAAAAAGTTCGTTATCATCTCACGATAGCGAACACCATTCACAGTAACTGCCTGACCGGCCTCATTTTGGAAAAAAAATACGGCCCGATGATGTCGCCAGCCCATAAACCGCGCCAAACAGTCACTCTTTGTGGGTGCATTGGTTTTTCGACAATCACTCTTGGATTCTCATTCGCCCAAATGCGGCAATTCTGTTTATTGACGAATCCACTGAGGTGAAAATGTGCCTCATCACTGAAGATGAAGTGCACGATATGCATTTTGATTTGAACGCCCATTTTCATAATAAGGCATCCAGCCTTTACTTTAACACGTTGTTGGATTGTGTATCTCTCCATGGTTCAAATTGAGTAAGTCTGAAATAGAGAAATGTCAAATAAAATTCGGAAAAAAGCTTGGCGTTTAGGTGTGGTTCACATTCAACATCGGCCCTTACAATTTAACCACCCTTTAGCTATCGATAAAAATGAATTTTATTAAATAAATATGTTATTTTTTAAATAAAATAAAAATTTTACAAAAAAAAAATTAAATAAAAAAAAATCAGTTTGGGGATTTTTGGGGATGACAAATCCAAAATTGGGGATAAGCTCTAAAAAAAATACTGGCAGCACTGAGTTGAAATGTTATTTTTTGTACTTTTTTATAGAAGTTACAAGCACTACAATAGCTTCCGCTGTGTTACCTTAAACAACCAGCATACATATAAATAATATTTTGTATTTGAAAAATCGTTTGCAATTTTTTTGATTAGCAGCATTATCTAACGCTAGTTGTTGAACAGATTAATTCTACTAACAATTTACTATATATTTTTTGTGTATTATTTGTAAAAATACATCAAGAACACTTTAACATTTTTCGCATAACCCGAAAACCGGGTTTTTAAATGTCGGTTTTTCCTCTCTCCAGTAACACTGGTAAACTGGAAACGTATTTTAACCCTTACATTTATTTGCATGACTGTGCAACATGTGATATCACCACATCGATGCTCATATCCAATAGAAAACGATTGTTGTAAACTAATGGATGCATCAATTCAATCTGCTTCAAGCGTAATATATGAACAAAACATATAAAATCAAGAGATTTTATCTATACTATACTATCTATAGTCATACATAATTTGCATAAAATAGAATTTCTTCCTAGTTAAAAATAAAAATCATACAATTTCATATTTTAGGAAAGAAAACATATTTTAGCGCATAAAATGTTAGTAGGACAATGTATACTCGTAATATTTGGTAATATGTAGCTGAAAAATAACATTAATATTTTTATTGAAACTTAAATTATACTAAATTTAATAAAATAAAATTTTTCATTTGCAGTGTTGTAACATCTGTGTCTGTGGTTTTAAATGGAGATGAGCCAGAATTTACAGACGCATTGGGACAAAAAGTACCAAAACCTCAGCCGTCCCTACAAGTTGCCAGTCCTATTGATCTTTTAAATCCGGATCGATATGAATTCTATACATTCGATGAACATGGTGAATTGGTTAAGCGCCTTATGACGATGGAAGAAATCCAAAGCATTGTTGCAAATGGAGATGGCGAAGGACCAACAATTATACATCATGGGCCCATTGAAGATCGTGATCCGGAAAAAAATGTTCAAGACATTGTCAATAGTGTACAAAGTGTGCTTAACAAAGAAGTCGAGTCAAATAAGAATACGAGCGCAGATAGCTTACCCGTATTCGATACGCCTGATGTATCATCGTCGTGGTCAATGATATTACCTGCAATATTTGGTAATACTGGTGGTGTTGACATATTTCCTCAGCATAAACCTCAACAAATTGTCATGACTCCAGATACAGAAATAATCGAAACTTCCACAAAGGAATCGTCTATCACAACGACTAAGAAGCCAAAGCCTAACAAGAGAAAGCCAGGTCAGAAACGAAAACCAACTACCACAACTACTGAAATTACACCTCAAGTAATACAGGAGGAACTAGATTCTCAAGAATCAGTTTATACTGGCATGCAACAGTATCAAAACTTAGCGGCAACCATGCAAAACTATGATGGTTTTTCACAAATGCATATGCAACCTATTTACCATAAACTGCCTGAAATAGAAACTTCCACACGCCGTGTCTTTATTAATAATCAGGAGATTATAAAGAAACCAGAGGCCATCACTGAAAATGCTGAAGTAGTGCTTAATGAAAACCTGGCTAAGAAACCCGTGTCTGTACAACAAAAACCGCTGCCACCACATCGAGTAAAGAAGCCAAATGGTGGTCATACAACTACAAAACGACCACATACAAACAAGCAGAAAATTAAAAGGAAGCCAACAACAACAACTCCATCACCTACTACAACATCAACCACCACTACAAAACCTGCACCTACCACTACAATTCCAGTAACTACTACAACTACAACTCCAGCTCCTACCACAACGACCACTACAACTTCTGCTCCAATCACAACAACAACCACCACTACAACTTCTGGTCCTATCCCAACGACAACTACTAGTACAACTCCTGCTCCCATCACAACGACAACCACTACAACAGCTCCTGCTTCATCAACAACGACTACTATAGCTCCCTCTACTACTAAAGCGCCAAAGAAAAAGAAGAAGAAGCCAACCCGCCATCCAATTCACTCATCTAGCACCACCTCAGATGGATCCATACAAAAACCGCATTTAACTGGCGAAAAACGCAAGCCCTCCCCTAAACCCCATAGACAAGGACCAAAACCTACTGAACCACACAATAAATATCCACACTTTACAACGTCATCTGATTTAGCTGCTGAGGGCTCCGCTCACCAAGAAGTCTTACACAACAAATACCAACATGTGTCATACCATAGACCACGTCCTAAGCCAAACAAACCAATTACTACTACCACAACTACTACTACAACAACGACCACTCCTATTCCGGAACCATCGACCACCGTCATTTTTTCACCTGTCCCAACAACATCAACCACTAACAGTCCAATTGATGTATCATTAATAGTACAACATTTTCCCGGATATCAACAACCAGCAATCAATTACGGAGAAGCTCTTCTAACTACAAGAATTACAACAACCAACAAACCTGATTCCACTACTTCTGCCAACACACCATCCACATCCGGATATCCGGTACCATCTTATGGCATATCAACTGCCCAATCGGAGGACTTTGGCTTTAATCAGTATCAAAAGCAAGCCCTACCAGCATTTGCACTAACGCAGCATGGGTCCAAGCCTTACGACCAGGATATACATACCCTACAATCCTTTGATAAAATAATGCAATCACTGAAGCAACCCGAACAAGTGTCCGAAAAGATAGGGGAAGACATGACAATTGTATCGGATAAACCTGGCATGAAACCTGTCAAATATGATAGCGCGGAAGATAAAGACCATATCGAAGAAATAACCAACAAACATATGATTCCCATATACAGTGCTATAAAACCCGCATCGCCTTCGACAATGAAACCTTCAAACACCCAATACGAAAGCAATACTTTAGCTACAACATTACTAAATTTCGAATCGACGACTGATTTGTCTGATTCTGAAGTAACCACTTTAAACGATGAAAATAAGGCACATGATGAAATAATAACTACACGCCCACAATATTACGTGACAAACAAAATAGCAGTAGAAACTACCACACACCTGCAAACAGAAAAAGAAACAAATGAAGACATTGAAACTATTGAACTTTCTAACAATAAACCATTTACTGATATCAGCAAGAAAACTACTTTTATCGCAGAAGTTCCACAAACTACGAATATTTTAATCGAAAATCAAATGGAACCAACTACGGAATATCCCATGGTTAAACAAGATGAGGATTACATTCAACAATATGAAACACCTGCATATGGGCAGACAACAACAATATCCGAACCATTAACATTTAACAGAAACGATGAAAATACCACAGATGATAACCAGACAACAGAAAACTACACAGAACATATTAAAATAGAAACTAGACTTCCTGTGTCGGTGCCACACAAAGTAGAATCTTTGATCAATGACGAAAAGGATGTCAGTCGACCTATATTAGTAGCTGATCTTAAACCTCAGCTTAACATGGAAGTTATAAAGCCATCCGAGCAAATCACAATGTCAGATTTTCAAACTCAAGCAGCGACGGTAGCTTCGACATTGGTCGATGGTACAAACAATGTAGTTCTCGATTACAGCTTGATGAGTTCTAATGAGACTAAAGATGAAATTGCACTCCTTATGTCTGATGTTATTAAACAAATTTCACACTCAAACGATCTTTCTAAAACGAAACAAACAAATTCTAACGACAATCGCTATTCAAATCAAGCTCAACTTAATTTATCATTCTTTATGAAGCCCTCTAAAGAGGCAACACAAAAGCCGACATCCATTTCTCCTAATTACCAAGAAGATTATAAACCAATTTATGAACGTTTTGAAAACGTTCAATCTATGAATCATCAAAATGAAAATGTACAAGATGAATATACTACATATTTCATTACAACTCAAGTTCCTGAAGCAACTACGCTCAAGGAAGTACAAAATGAAGATTTCAATACTGATTATTTGGAAAAAACAACTCAAAGCTATTCATCACAAACGGATGAAAAAACAGATACAAATATGGATACAACCACATTGGAACATTTAGTGTCCACAGCAACAGGAATCTCTTCGGACACAGTTGACGAAGATATCACAACAAACATACAACAAAAGGATGATGAGTACACTGAGACTACAACTGAAATAAATTATCATTTGATTGAAAGTAGCAATGAATTTATCAAAGAAAGTTCTACTATTGTTTCTGAAGAAGATTCTACTACTTCTAAAATACAGACTGATTCTAATGAACAAATTATAACATCTACGGTTCCTGTTCCTTCACTTTCAGAAATATATGCGGAACAGCAACAATTTGAAGATGAAAGAGAACCATTATTTGAATCCGATAGCTCTGTCGATACTACAACCCTAATTAATGTACTGTTCGAGGAAACAACCTCTTCTTCCAGGGAAGAAAATCAAAGCAACATTGAAATACAAGAAAATACAGACA
The DNA here is from genome assembly GCA_950370525.1 of Bellardia bayeri. NCBI lineage: Eukaryota > Metazoa > Arthropoda > Insecta > Diptera > Calliphoridae > Bellardia > Bellardia bayeri. The sequence continues at coordinate 39,590,228 of OX493268.1, read as the reverse complement.
CCCAAGAGAATAAATTATCAGAAAGTATCATTGCAAGTGATATTACCGTGGGCTCAGAAGCTGATACAAAATCTGCAACAACCACAGTAAAAGATTATATGAACGAAGGAGTACAACTAACCACAGAAATTTACAACGAAACAGATGAAGAGAAAATGGAAACTGCTACAGCAAAACTTGATTCAACAGAAGTTTTAGGAGAATATGCACATATCGGACAACAAACAAATGGCATTGAATCAACAACATCTACAGATGTGGCTCCAATAACTACTGAGCATAGTGAATTAGAATTCTCAGATATCTATGAAAATAATGTTACAGATACAGAACCACATCTAATTACAATAGAAAGCATAACAGAACACACGACCCAAAACGATGGAATTCAAGAAGAAAACACAGACTCCTTGGAAACCTCCACACAAATTGTAACTGCGAAAGAAACTGGCACTGATCAAGATACTTCATTTAACACAGAGGGCAGTTTAGAAACTGATGAAACTACCACTGCTTTATATCAAACAAGCGAAGAAACATCTGCTGAATTAAATTCTATGATCTCCGAAGAAGACGAAACTGATGAATCTATTGATGAGGATCCTTACATAAAACTAGGCGAAACAACAACAACTCAAAGGACTGAACTAACTTTGGAAATTGAAACTCAAACCATTGGCCAAACAACAAATAATAGTACGTTTACTGAGAAGAGACCTGGTTTTGAGCAAGATGTACCTGTGCTGGCACCACCTAAGCCTATCTACTCTATAATAGAGAATGATATTCCAACAGGATCGCAACCAAGTGTGTCAATGGGAAATTATGGGCAACAATTCGAAGAGCCCGACGAAGAGGATGAAGATGATCAAATTGGTTATCAAGTTCCCAAGCTTCCAAATCATGTATCAAGTTCCACAACAACACCCAGTACAACAACCACTACTAAACCAAAAGTCACCACAACACGTCGCTTAAATACTCTTAAACCAGTTTCTTACTTCAACAAACAGCCAGCATATGCATTATATCAAGAGCCAGTGCAACCACTGTACAATAAGCAATCCTCGCAATCAACACTCACTCAACAAAAGGAAAATTCACCGCATAAAATTATAACTTATACCATACCAACTCCACAACAACGTCCCATGCATAGACCACCACAACTTAGCAACTTAATGATTTCTTCCACACAAGTCACAAGGCCACCTGTCAAACTGGACCCATCTCCCAATAATTCAAAGGGTCTGGAAGCATCATTAGCAAATTTGGATGAAGATATTTTAGCCTTTACCAAACTCTGCAATGAATTGGCCTTCAGTTATTGGAAATCAATTACTTCAGAAAAAATTAGCTCTGCCAGAAGTCTGGTTATATCTCCTTTTGCTTTAACTTCAATGCTTTCAATGGTATTCTTAGGAGCTCGTGGCAGTACATCAGGTGAAATGAACGACGTACTTAAGCTGGATGACATGGTTACCTTCAATCCTCACTTGGTGTTCAAAAATATCACAGATTCTGTTGAGAAAGCCATTGATAGCGACATTGCGACAACTGCGTTTGTGCGAGAAATCTTTAGTGATCGGGCAAATGGTAAAATTTTGCAATTCTTTAAAGAAAAAACCCAACAACTATATGCCGGCCATGTTGAAGAAGTCAATTTCCATGTCGTTAACGACATTATTCGTAGACGTACAAACCTTTTAGTGAAGCGTCACACAATGGGAAAAGTCTTAGAGTATTTGCGAACTAACAGTGTTTGGGTAAATGGTCCATTAGCTACGATCTCTGCAAATCTCTTCCAAACCGATTGTTCACATGGTTCTACACAAGACCGCGATGGAGAGATATTCTTCCAAGTGCATCCAACAGTCAGACAAAGGCGTCTCGTTCCTATTCCTGCAGTACTTTTCAAGAGTGGCTTCACTGCTGGCTATGAACCCAATTTAGATGCCACTGTTATAGCCTTTGGCCGGATACAGGACACAACTAGCATGATTTATGTTATGCCCGGTCACCTTAGTTCTATATCACCGTCTGATAACTTGGACCGCCTTGAAAAGCAATTGATGGAAACTGCTATTTCGAAGAATGCCTGGAGTAATTTACTTACCTCCCTAATGGATCGACCCGGCATGGAAGTACAAATACCTAGATTTTCACATCGATCATTTGTAAATGCTACATTAGGTCTACAGAAAATGGGACTAAAGGGCCTGTTCAAATCCGACTACGCCGATTTAGGTGGCTTAACAGGATCATCAAATCGTGACATTTATCTCTCCGACATGATTCAAATAAATACATTTAGTACGTGTGGCGAAGAGAAAATAGCTGACCATCACCACGTAGAAATGTATCCGGCTCCACCATTACGCAAACGCAATAAAGATGTTGATGCTCGCGATGACGATGAGCAAGACTCTTCAGAATCAATTATTGACTTTGGCTCACTGGTTCAAGATTCTGTTTTAGGTCGTGGCTTTTACGACGATTTGTTAGATCCCAAATACTTGGAACTTCCATTGCCTTTAAGGCCACGTCAAGCACGTGTGCCTGATGCTCCCAGATTAAGATTTGACAAACCCTTCCTCTACTTTGTCCGTCACAATCCAACTGGCATGATATTATTCATGGGTCGTTTTAATCCGAGATTATTGCCATGAGCCGTAGCAAATTAACTACAAAACTAAATACATATGTATAAGCCAAACTCTTAATTATTCCTAAAAAAGAATAAAAACATAGTAAAATTGTTCTGTATTGCTCTTTAGTTACAAATTCTTTCAAATCTCTTGCGATTAAAATTATACTAAATATCTACATACATACATACATGCAAATATTATTTATTTAAGTCCATAGTTGTATTTATTCGCATCACAATACAACACAACACATCCATACATATGTATGATGGTTCCATGAATATTTACATATACATATGTATGTATAAAACGTACTATGTAAAACAGTACAGTAGTTTTGTCAACATTATTATTATTATTATCATTACTATTATAATTTCCTACTTTTATTATTATTATTATTTAAATATGCTTTACCTTAATCACGAGTCATACAAAGGTGTTAGAATGCCTCAGCCTGTGCGAGAATGAGCGAGAGCATTCTTTGGCATTAATCCTACTTATTTTTTGATGGATTTCGTAATTTGCTGTACGAATACACAAATGACTGGCATCGCTTGTTGATTCAAGATTGACGTATTGCATGATGCATTTTCATTCAACATACGAGTATGAGTGCACACACATATACATCCATACATACACACACGAACATACCCAGCAAACCATATGAGTCCGAAAAGAGTCTTTTCTGACACCTTTTCCGGAGCGTGCATGCTCTTTATGAGCCCAAAAAACAATCATTATTGCTCCGAACACCTTCAGAAAAGATGGTCATTACATTCGAAAATGGTGCATCAGAAAGATCTCTTAGATAATGTCAGAAAAGAGTCTTTTATGAGGGGTTTTTTTTTGCTGAGAAAGAGCTCTTACATCATATCAGAAAAGAGTCATTGCAATTTTAAATACAAAAGTTCACATTTATAATTTTTTTTATTGTTTTTACTTAAACAAATAAACTAAATTAGAAATGGAAAAAAATTAAAAAAATTGTATTTACAGTAAAAAAATAAAATGGAATTCATTTAAATAAAATACATAAAAATGGAATAAAATTAATTTTTTAAGCAAATTTTTCTTTCGCTCCGAAAATGCTCTTTAGTTGGACTCTTTTCTGACTCCTTTTTCGGAGCGCTCCTAGAATGGTATGCTGGGTACATACATGTACATACATATGCATGTATATATAGGTACTATGAATACACATGTAAAAGAATACACATTTTAATTGAATTTCTTTCTTTCTTTTTTTTCGAATACTCTTACATACATACATACTTACATATGTATGTACGTACACTAAATGTATCATTTTCATTTGCATTATTAAATTATGTGCTCGTATATGCTGTAGCTTCTCTTACTCGTTCGTTTGTTTGTTTGAGTATGTATTGTATTGTAGTTTTAATTTAATACTTTTTTTTTATATTGGTAATGTATACAGTGAAAGTATACAAATGAATTATTATTTATCTACATACATACATGCCTACATTTGTATCTGTATTTATATATACTTTTATATACGTATTTGTTAAATATATAACTCAATAATAAAATACAAAAACAAAAACTATAATTGTTTTAATTGGTTGAATTTTATTCGCTAGATAAATAGTTCCTTTTATCGCAATTTAGGCAATAACAAATGACAGTATCTCAGCTGAATCTGTTTTTTGAACTAATAAATTCAAGAGAAGGGTACGCATCGATACACGAATCGTAGTCAATTAAAAAACTGTGAAAGGATTCTATAGAAATAAAATGGATTTATTTAATAATGAAATATTTTGTAGTATTTGAATAATATCCATATATATTATATACACATACATACATATATATACAGTGTCACCTCGCTTGACTCAACCCTCGATAAATGCAACTCCTCGATTACCGCAACCCGTAAATTATTTGCATTGTTGACTCCTTTCACGCAACTTTTTTCTCAAAGCCATTAATATGTCTTTTTATTTACATATTTGTTTTTAGACGTTACTGCTGTTTAAAGCTATTGCGTTTGAGATTAAATACTTTTAGATTTACCGCTTTTCCAAGAATCTTATTCCTGCGCTTTCCAAAATTAGATCTCAGCATGCTATTGATTGCTTTAACACTTGTCTTCAATGAACCGAGGAAATAGTGTTGCTTTAAAACACATCATATTTCTACAAAATATTGGTGAAATTGTAGGCCAGAAAACTATATCATGTAATAAAACATAGTCAAAAATTTCCTAATTTTTTAATTGATTTTTTTAGTTTAAGTTTTTACGTTCTTTTTCAATGAAATTAATGAATTTATTTTAAATATAATTAATATATAATTTGTTTGCTTTTTTTCTTAATTTTTACCACAAAAAAAGAAAAAAAACGCAATAAAAATGTTACTCGTTTTTCGCAACAACCTCAGTTTTCAGCCGAAATTTCTATTAGTTGCGTTAAATGAGGTTGCAAAGTACAGCGTACATATATACTTACATATATTACAAATGTCTTTGTTATCACGTCTTTGTTATCACGCCTAAACGGTTGAACTGATTTTAATGAAATTTGGCACGTAGATAGATCTATGCTTGAAAGCGTCAATAGGCTATATTCTCTTTAAAAACTTGGACCAGGAAAGGTTAAAATGTTTAAAAACCGGTAAAATGTTTATGTACATAGATCCATACTTTGAAGTGCCATTAGGCTTTATATTTTTTCGAGACTTGGACCAGGAAGGGATAAAAAGGGGAGAAACGGGTAAAATTATAATATTTTGTTCTTAAATAATGATTAGCTTTGTTATGAAGCAACTGCATTTCTATTTTAGCTTTTTATAGCCACAAAATGTGTAGTAAAAAAAGTAGCTTTCCGAAGGTCATCTTTCAAAGAGGTAAAAAGAGGATTTTTCTGTTTACACAAAAAGCGGCAAATCAGTAAGACCAAACGGCTGAACCGATTTTTGAAATTTGAAACTTTGATGTATCCCTGCTTGAATACGTCAACAGGTTATATATGTTTTCGAAACTTGGACCAGGTCGGCATGAAAAGGGGTAAAACCGGTATGACAAATCGCCTGAACCGATTTTATTGAAATTGGGAATGCCCATGCTTCAAAGCGTCAGCAGGCTATATATTTTTCTCAAAACATGGACCAGGTCGGAAAAAAAGGGAAAACGGGCAATAAAACACGACTAAACCGACTTGATTGAAATTTGGAACGTAGATATATCTGTGCTTTGAAGTGTCAATAGGATATATTCTCTTTAAAAACTTGGACCATGTCGGGATAATAATGGGAAAACGGTAATCCCAATTAACCAAATGCATTGAAATTAGGAACGTATATATGCTTCGAACGTAGATAGATATATTCTTTGAAGCGTCAGTAAGCTATATTCCTTTTTAGACTTGAACCACGTAGGGAGCGAATTTGTAAAATCTCTTATAATTAGTACCTTTATATCTATTTTTATTTGAAAAATTCAAACTAAAATCTGTATTTTGGTATATTTGGTACCTTTTGCGACTGTTGTTTTAAGACAACGAAATTTGTGTTGTGGCTTTATGCAATCGCAAAAATAAGTAAATGAGAAGTAATTTCTTCATAATACTACCCTTAGAAGGAAATAGCGGGTCAAAGGTAAGTATTTACATCAAACACTTCGAATGCAACAATTGACTTGCCACTAGTCACATAATATTTAGGATCGTCTGTACCCCTACGCTTTAAGGTTAAGGAGATTGACAAGGCTATTATTGATTTAAGCTTCAAGAAAGCAACTGGTATTGACAAAATCTCTAACAAGATGCTTATGGAGCTACCCCGGATAGCAATAAAAATAATACTTCTTATTATTAACGCCATGAATACTTTCCACCATAATGGAAGAATCTACTGATTACTATGGTACCTAAGCCGAGAAAAGATCACACAAAATTAGAATCGTATAGACCCATCAGCCTATTGTCAAATATATCGAAGCTATTCGAGAAAATGCTCATGAACAAGTTATACCCGATTTTAAGCGAAAACAATTGTATTCCAAATCATCAATTTGGACTTAGAAGAAAACACAGTACAAACCCATAGACTGCTATTGTTCAAAAAAAACCAATTGTGGCTATATTCGACTAAGAAGAAGATATATAGCAGATCTAAGCCAAATACAAGATTAAGGCCGTGATACACTATCCTACACAATCGTACGATTCACTGGAAAATCTGACCGATTCTATCACACTCAAAAAAAAATCGCAACAAAGTCTGTCGTAAACAAAAAAGTTGCAAACAAACGCAGTTAATTTTCCGCCATTTAAATTAATATTTGTTGTTAATTATTTATTTTGCATTTAAAAAAAGTAAAAGCAAAGCAAAATGTTTGTCTCTAAGCAGGAAAAAGTTAAAATAGTGTCGTTATTGCTTGTGATGTGTAAAGTTAATAAATATAAAGGCCCAACCATAATGTGCATAAAGTAGCTTAAGCCAACTTAAGAAACTGTGTAAAACTTAAGAAAACATGTAAAACGTATGTGACAAACCACAATGTACTTAATGAAACTTTTCGTCAAGTTTCATTTGCTTAAGCAAAGTGCCAAACTGAACGCATTTTCCGTACGGAATCATCTGTTTTTTGATTTCATTAAAAAAAAATAAAAAAAGGTTAGTATGCAAAATCAAGAAATATATGATATTACTCATATCTAATCACATTTTTTATTATTTATTCAACATTTAACAGTTTCTACTGTTTGCAAATTTTAAATAAAATAAAACATCAAATAAACAAACACAGGGCAGTAATTTTTGGTACTTTTTAATTTAAAGTACTCGCAGTACTAAAGTACTTTTCGAAAAAAAGTAACTACATTAATTTTAAATTATACAGAAAATGAGAAAAATATAAATAATGTGTTTATATTTTTCTGAAAGGTAGCATTTCGGGAAATATTATAAAAGCAAAATAATATCAAAATTTTTATTATTGCGGGGTCCAGAGCCTTCCCAAGTAGACCTATTTTTTATGAAAATTTCAACTTTAGACAACATATTCTAAAATCGCATAGCTGCTTTCGAAAAACTAAGACCTGTTTTGTATGTCCCTATCTGTTCTTTAATATTATGCAAAGGGATTTCATAGCCCCGAGTTTGGTGCCTTCAATAGATCCAAAAATCCCAATTTTGGGATTTTTGAAAAGTTTTTTGGGAATTGTGGGATTCTCAATAACAAATCTAAATCCAAATTTTCACTTTTGCATTTCGACAAAAAATGTCTATATAATTGTAAAACTTAATTAAAAAATATTCATAAACCAAAAAGCTATAGCAGTTTAAAAATTTTAATTTTCTAAAAAAAAAAATTATCTTTTTTTTTTTTTGAAAAAAGTTTTCTATGAAGTTTTTAGTTTTTAATATATTTAAACATTTTCGAAAAGAAGATACAATTTCCAAAATATTGATGTATAATATGTCTACCTTATTTTGTCCACGTGCCACAGTAATGAACGAATGATTAACATCTCTAATGAAATTTCTTCACCAAGTTATTTTCTTCCATAACAAGTTCAATCTTACATATATACATATATAATACATAAGTACAAACATAAACCGATTGCAACTCTTTTTTAACAATGAATCCCAGTTACAATATGAAATACCTGGGATATCCCTAAAACATATTTTATACCTAATACTATTTTTTTACTCCATGTAATATAGATTTCATAACATACAGTTCATGTTAAATAGTTGGTAAATAAACAAAAAACTAAAGAAACAAGTAATGTTTTTTGGGAAAATATTTTACATAACATATTAAAATTGTGCTTCGTATCCGGTAAAAATAATATTAGTAGAGACATTGTCCGACTAACTTTCTTTACAAGACGATAAAATACAAAATCATAGTTAATGCTGCACATTACGGTATAATTCTCCGAGATGTATACGGAAGAAATATTTTTCTAGAATCTATCTTTGGGCAACAAACAGCACATTGAAAGGAAATTTCAAATTGAAGACGTAGTACTCCAGGACATAGTGATCAATTATAACGCTAATGATATTTTCAGATGTTCTGATCAGAAAGTGTAAAACAGCCTTCAGTTTTTGTTATATTTACAATCTAGATATAACAAGTAAGAGTGCTATATTCGGCTATGCCGAATCTTATATACCCTTCACCTTTGTTGTGGATGCATAATTATATTATATACATATAAAGGGTGGTTAAATTGTAAGGGCCGATGTTAAATGTGAACCACACCTAAACGCCAAGCTTTTTTCCGAATTTTATTTGACATTTCTCTATTTCAGACTTACTCAATTTGAACCATGGAGAGATACACAATCCAACAACGTTTTAAAGTTATCCAGACTTATTATGAAAATGGGCGTTCAAATCAAAATGCATATCGTGCACTTCGTGATTTTTTTGGTCAATTTGATCGTCCAAATGTGCGTACAATCGCAAAAATCGTGGAAAAATTCGAGCAAACCTGGTCTGTAGAAGATGTGAGAACATCAGTGCATGCTCGTACAGCTCGTACTGCAGAAAATATTGCTGCTGTTCGCGATAGTGTGGCTGAAGAGCCGTCCACCTCAACTCGTCGTCGTGCCCAACAATTGCACCTCTCACGCTCGTCGTTGATGAACATTATGCATAAAGACTTGCATTTACACGCTTACAAGGTGCAATTGGCTAAAGAATTAAAGCTTCTTGACCATTCCAAACGTCGTGAATGGGCAGAATGGTGGCAAGAAATGGCAACAGTAGATGATCAATTTTCGAAGAAAATCATCTTCAATGATGAGGCACATTTTCACCTCAGTGGATTCATCAATAAACAGAATTGCCGCATTTGGGCGAATGAGAATCCAAGAGTGATTGTCGAAAAACCAATGCACCCACAAAGAGTGACTGTTTGGTGCGGTTTATGGGCTGGCGGCATCATCGGGCCGTATTTTTTCCAAAATGAGGCCGGTCAGGCAGTTACTGTGAATGGTGTTCGCTATCGTGAGATGATAACGAACTTTTTATGGCCCGAATTGGAAGATATGGATGTGGACGATATGTGGTTTCAGCAGGACGGTGCCACTTTCCACACAGCTAACGAAACAATGGCTCTTTTGCGCAACAAATTCAATGGCCGTGTTATCTCACGTAATGGCGATGTCAATTGGCCGCCAAGATCATGTGATTTGACACCGTTGGACTTTTTTCTTTGGGGTTATTTGAAAGAAAAGGTATACGTCGATAAGCCAGCAACAATTCAAGAGCTAAAAGTTGAGATAATTCGGCACATTAACGGCATAGAACCTCCATTATGCCTCAGGGTCATCGAAAATTTGGACCATCGGATGGAGGTGTGCCGCCGTGGTCGCTGCGCCCATTTGGCCGATATTTTGTTCCATACATAATTGAGTAATACCAATATATCATAATAAAATAAAATTACAATAATTTCCTAAATAGTTTGTGTTTTATTCAAAATCAACATCGGCCCTTGAAATTTAACCACCCGTTATGTATATATTCTATTGTTACGTTTTTAACTTTTATTTCCTTTAAATAAACCGGATTCTTTTTAATTGCAAAATAAAAGCGTCAAGTAGTTTGAAGAAAATATAACGAGTCTTTATTTATTTAAATGTACACAAACACAATTAAAAAAAATCAACACACTGTCTTTTTACACACTTATATTGCGGTTTAAGAACACACTTAAAGTTTTCGAACACTTTGATGTTTATTGAAATGTGTCATTGAAAATCCACTACTGACATAGGTACTATTGACAATGCAGTTCTTTTGGGACCACATTGTCTACACTTTTAGTAACTTTCTGAAATAGAAAATGAAAATGAATTTTTTGCTAACTTTGGGAGTTTTATTAAAAAAAAATAAAATACTAAAAGGCTATTCCTAGTTAAAAATAAATTCGAAAACACCCAGAGTCTTTCGCGGGAATCGAACCCTCAACCCTCTGAATGATAGTCCGGTACACTATCGCCTAGTTTATCGGAGCTCACAATTGAAAAGAAATAATAACCATTATGGCAATGCTGTTGACAATGTCGCCAGACCGTTACCAAAATAGTAGACAAAAGTGGTGACTTGGAGACACTTGTCCCCAAGTTTCCTTCAGGGAATAAACTGATTCATTTGGTTGGCCGTGTTAGTCTATTTATACAACAATCATATTTTCTGAAAGGTTCGAAACTAAGATAGTAGAATGCTCGTGACTGCAAGTCTAGAATGTTCGTGTCTAGAATATTCAGCCAAAGTCGTTAAAACTCAATGTTGCCATATTGCTATGTTTATAACAGTTTATAACAATAATATATATAAATCAAAACTACTACAAATGTTAAAAAAGTTGATGAAAATGCTAGACAAGTTGTATGTCGATAAACACGCCATCTGTTGATGAATTTGTTCGTCACAATATTAATACACTTTGTTTGATAGTTTTTTTGATAAAACTTTCAGAGGTTGTCTCGGATTTTTGCTCATATATCCGTTATTTATGAACGGATTTTGCTGATTTTAAATAGCAAACTTCTCGAAAGCATGTCTGACAGAATTATTGAAGATTTGAATCGCGAAGATATCTGGGGACTTAAGAAAATTGATTTCAACAGTCAGACAGACAGACATGCCTTAATAGACTCCGCTATCTATAAGGATCCAGAATATATATACTTTATAGGGACGGAAAATTATATTGTGGAAATTACAAACGGAATGACAAACTTATATACATATGCCCTTCTCATGAAGGTGAAGGGTATAAAAATAGTATATATGTATGTATGTATGATTAACTGCCATCAATTAGGAAACTATTATATATCAAAGCAGTCACTATAATTTTACAATCCTCTTTTAAGTTTGCCTATTTGCCGTAAACGTTATATATTCATAATAATATGTATGTACATATGTATACATATGTATCTTCAGAGATTCAAATGAATTGTGTTGTCAAAATTCATGTGATATGGTCTATAACGTTCACGTTATCTTTACATAAACTCTAACATGAATGCAATTACAAACACAAAGCTCGTCTAAGATCCTTGTTATTATTGTTGTTTTTAAATATTCATAGAATGTCAAATCTTCGCCTTCAATTTAACCAACCCAGTATTTCGTTGTTGTTTTATTCTGTAAATAAATATCCGGTTTATGTTCATTCCTTGTTCTTGTTGTTACTTTTTTTCAATATTTTTTTTTTATTTTTATAAATGTTACTAGTTTATTTTTCTATCACTGATTTAAATTTGAACAATGTTCACTCCTTGTGGTACATTTCTATATTATGGGGTTATTTTTCATTACGATAAATTTAACAGGGTAAATATTTGTCATGTAAAATTGGCTATTTAGGACATTAATTTTAACATTTCCATAATATAAGAGAGGGCTTAGTGTAAATCCAACGAAAACTAAATGTGCAATTTTTCTCGATGAAATAAAATTACATATTTTCAAACTTTAAAAGTTTTCATGGAATTATAACACTCAGTTGATAGTGCCTAAAGTCTCTATGGAGACTGTGGGACATCTATGGCATTATTTTTTTTTTTGGATTTTTTTAACTTGAAGGATATGTTGAAAAAGGATATCATGAAGTTTTCCCCATGGTTCGGTTGACAACTCAGTTTGGTCGGATCAGGAAACTGGTTTTCTTTTTTCAATGCATTTATAATTTATTGTGCTACATTTGATACAAAACATACTATGTAGTAATATTTCGGTTATTCGGTTTTTGATTGAAAAACTACTAAAATTTCTACAAAGATTTATTTATCAAATACAAATGTACTCGTATGAATGTGCATATAGAAAAATCAGAAAATGTGATTCTAAATCATTTGGTTTTCAAAATTTGTTCTTAATACATCTTAATTGAGGAGGTTCTTTATATGTTTAAGAGATAGATAAAAGCTGACTGGGCAATATAAAATTTATAGAAAGCATTGCATGAAAAATATCATGATAGTGTAAAATAAAAGCAAAAACATAGAATAGGTACATATTTAAATGCAGATACATTTGAAAAACCTCGGATCCTGATTTAAATAAGCTAATATTTCCTAAGGTACGAAATATTTGACGAAATAGACGACACCACTAAGTAAAATTTAAATTCTTTTATTTATGTATTTCAAAAACTTGTTTTATTTAGGATAAGGTGCACAAACAAATTTAGTTTTGTTTTATTTTATTTAAAGTTGTTCGATCTTACAAAACGCTTATAAGATCAAATAGCGTCAAACAAATGTGTACTGAAAACGTGGTTACGCTTTTAAAAGTAAAACGTTTACAAACTTAAGCGAAGAACAAATGTCGTTAGCGAAATATTCTTTATTAACTCCTTTTTATTTATCAACAACTGTTAACTTGTTAACAAGTTCGGTATTCCATGAACGATTGAAATTTTGCTGAATTTATAAAAGTATTTATCTACACATTTCAAATTAAACAACCATAGTACCATCTTATGGCTTACCCGAATTTTGAAAAGCAATTGTCAGCGTTCAGCATGTGAAATGTGTGTAATCGAATACTCTTTGCGCTATTTTTAATGAATCCAAGTACCGCCATTTTTATGCCATTTGCAATTTGTAAACAATATTAATTTCTTCAAGTTGTTTGCCAGGTTGCTTTTGCATACAAAATTAAAAACAACACAAATGTCCCGAAAATCGGATAAATGTCGTTTGTATGTTTGTGGAGTAAAGTTGGCTAATGTTTTTTTTTTAACTCTACAACTTTCAATCTTAAAACGCAACTGCAGCAAGTGGGACTACTAAACTACTACAACTAAACGTAAGCAAATGCAATACATTACGGTGCTACCAAACTTTTAGTTTTTATACCCTTCACCTTCATGTATATAAGTTTGTCATTCCGTTTGTAATTTCCACAATATAATTTTCCGTCCCTATAAAGTATATATATTCTGGATCCTAATAGATAGCGGAGTCTATTAAGCCATGTCCGTCTGTCTGTCTGTTGAAATCAATTTTCTGAAGTCCCCAGATATCTTCGCGATCCAAATCTTCAATAATTCTGTCAGATATGCTTTCGAGAAGTTTGCTATTTAAAATAAAAATCCGTCCATAAATAACGGAGATATGAGCAAAAATCTGAGACAACCTCTGAAAATTGCATCAAAAAAAAACTAATAAACTCATCAACAGATGGCGTTGATCACACAAAGTGTATTAATATTGTTACAAATAATTTCATAAGCAGATGGCGCTGATCAAACAAAGTGTTTAAGTGTGTTATTAAACCGTAATATAATTATGTAAAAAGTTTTCGAAAACTTGGAGTGTGTTCTTAAACCGTAATATAAGTGTGTAGAAGACAGTGTGTTCATTTTTTAATTGTGTTTGTGTACATTTAAATAAATAAAGACTCGTTATATTTTCTTCAAACTACTTGACGCTTTTATTTTGCAATTAAAAAGAATACGGTTTATTTAAAGGAAATAAACCACCGTTTTTAAAAGGTAAAAACGTAACAATATAATATATATACATATGTATGAATGTATATAATATGATTATGCATCCACAACAAAGGTGAATGGTATATAAGATTCGGCATAGCCGAATATAGCACTCTTACTTGGTCTACGTCGTTTAAATACTACATACCAGAGATCGGCAATGAATCGTTTTTTTACGATTCACAGCTACTCATAACATTTTAAGTATAAATGGTTTTACATCATTGCAATTTAACTACTCTGAGTTACTCAAACTCACAACAACGTTGATTTATAAATGCAAGTGGATATAAGTATGAGTACTACGCCGACATCGAGCTAATACCATTCCCAATATGTTGGATTCATAAACCGCGGTATTTAGATCTACATTTTAAGAAAAATACTCCCATACTCATAAAGTATTCAACTCAGTTAAGTCATTGAAAAAAATTTTCAGCTTATAGCATGGTACTCTATTCAAATTTGCGAAATTTGTTGAGCAACATCAATTATTTCGTTTGAAAATTTTGACAATTAGCAAGTGGTGACAATGCCGCGATTCTTTTATGTAAACAAAAACCATATGTTTTTGGCTGTTTTTTCAATTTCGTGCGAAATAAGTGCCGCTTACATTATTTCACAGTTGGAAAAAAATGTTGCCATATACATTTTTTTGTTGAAAAAACATGTTGCCAGAAACATTTCGTAACTTTTCACAATAAGAACAGAGTACAACTTCAGCAGCTTTAGTTCGCATTTATTTCGCATCAATTTTTTTATATGGGCTTTTGATAGTATTTCGCACGAAATGATGAACAGAGTACCATGCTTATTCCGTTAGGTATTTATACAAAATAAGTAAAAAAGAAATATAAAAACATACAAGTAAGTTTATACGAAAACATATTGGCGAAAATATAACATATGTGAATATAACATGTGTACATAAACGTAGAGTATTACACCCAGAAAATTCTAAAGAGTGTAAAGAATTTGATTTTGTGAATAACATTGACCCTCAACCGTGGTTAGAAAAAAATGTAAACTGGAAGACAAATTGCGAAAGATTCCAGAATTACCAAAGTTTACCTTGAAGCAAAAGTTAAAAAAGTGGTTCATTAAAACTAAACCTACAAGAATAATCAAAAATAATTTCTATAAATAACGTCCTTTCCTATCATATCAGAAGATAAATTAAGTGAGCTAAATGTTATGATCCAGTCCCAGGAAGATCCCTATGTAAGTACATCTATATACATACATATAAACATTATTATTCATATATGGGAATTTTTTATTGCCATTAGTTCTGACTAATATCAATGCTAAAAAATTCAATACCATTTAATGCCAATGAATTTTTTGGCATGAGCATTTTAAACTAATGATATAGAAATGTTTGCTTTTTCGCAGTTACGACGAATGAAATCATTGTTAAAAGGAAATGTTGGACGATACTTAAATGAAATTTTGGGACACTACATAATTCAAGATTTCAACGTTGATGACACACATGGCAAACAGAGTCTTAAAAAAATTAACATTTTTATTCCGCCTTGATAGGTAAAAAAATAGTTTTAACTATTGATTCTACTATTATTTCCTGCTGAAATAAAATTCAATCTAAACAAGGTATGGGAACTACAAATTAAGTAAATAATTTTTTACATAAGAAAATACCACAGTACCCCTTTGACATTTTAAGTAATTCTTTTGAATTATCTACTTTGAATATATTGCAAAGGTATAGTTGGATTAAATACTTTTATAAATTAATTAACAAATTTCTAGTTCTTTTACTATTTTTATAAAAATCTGAAACAATTTTGTCGCTTTTAAAGATTTATTAGAAGGATTATCGAACAAATAACTTATCGAAAGGCTGATTATTTGAAATATTTTTCTTATCGAAATCAAAACTTTTAATATACATAATTAGACCAATATGATTAAAATTTTTATAGTTTCTATTTACAGATTTGGAAATAAACACGAAATTCTAAAATGCTTTTCAACTTATAGGTACTTTTACAAAGTACTTTTTGGTTCGTATTTATTTTAAAATCTTAATTTTCAAAGTGTAACTCACACATATTTGTAGTCAACAACGATATCCACTGTTTCCTTCATGTCCCGCATAAATATTTAGAATCTTGAAATTTTCCAACATTTTGAATATTTATCCCGGTTTTTTGAAAAATTAAATTGGTAACCATAACTTTTATTTTCCTACATTCTATTATTTTTCATTAAGAGAAGATAAATATTACCACTCAGTGTATTTTTCGGTTTCTATAAATAAGAACTTGTAAGAAATTCTTTAAAAAGCAAATGTGAATTATATGAGAAATTCAAATTTTTGCGTTAATTAGTTTAGTAGCAAAAGTAGATAAGAAAAAAAAAGGAAACTAATGTTTGATTGACCTTTACCTTGACCTTGATTTGATATAAGATCATATGTAATCACAAGTTCAAAATTCTCCATGATTTTGGAAACGAGCTATTTTAAGGAGAAAATTAAATATAAAATTGGAGCAATCTAATAAATCACATATACAGTGTAATCTAAAAATAGATTCCAAAATATTTGAGAGTATGGTTGAATATACTAAAGCTAATACGAGTATGATGGCAATGATCCTTTAGGTTACATAAGTCCTTTCAAATAACAGATGCACAATTTTCTATATACGACTATAATAATATTTGATTTTTTTTTTTTTTTTGGATTTGTAAAGGAATTTACAAACACCCTGTAAGTCTTTTTGGTATATTATTACTTTGCTCAAATATATTTTCGGGATCATTGTTAAAGATGTTGTTAAAATTATAGAATGAAGAAAGAAATTATATCACTTATGGCTGAATTCTCGGTCATTAGTTAACCATTGGTAAACTAAAATACTAACTATTTTTTAACTATTACTTGTTATTTTTATGGCAAACTAAGCATTGCGAATAAAGAATCATTAGTTAAGCCTTTGTCATTAGCTAACTAAAGACTGTGAATTTAGCCATTAGTCCCATAAAAGCTCATATTCTATCTGTTAAGTTTTTTTTAGTTTATGATAATTTAAAATACCAAGAGATAATGAGTGAAGATGAATAAATTTTAATTAATTTTGAATGCAGCATTCTACAGTCCGAGATATCGGCTATAAAAAGAGCAGCTAAGTGGAACAGTTATAACAAAATATTAGGCAGGGATATTCGTATATATAGTGATAGCTAGGCTGCAATAAAGTCTCTAACTGGTGTATAAATACATCGACCTTGGTCCAGGAATGCCGCACATCGTTAATAGGATGGCAAGACATTCAATAGTTTCACTCGTTTGGGTGCGTGTACATGGAGACACAATTGGAAAACTTGTTGCTGATAACTTAGCAAATAATGGTTCCATGCTACCTGATGATGACATTGATCATCTACGTGATATTCCGCTATCAGCATGCAAGCAACGAATTAGCAAATTTTACTATGAGCTTGCACAGACCAGTTGAGCAAATGAAAACACCTGTGTAATAACATGAATTATCTGGCCTAGGCTATATAGAGAGCGAAGGTTGTACGTGCTAAAAACTACAACGATCACAATTAAGCGACTTAAGCTTCAACTACAAATAAGCAACATCCTAATACTTATATTATGGCTAACAAAAATTTATTATAATACAGTAAAGTTCAGTTATAATGAATTGGAGAGTGCGAAATATTTTCAGAATTTTTTTTGTCTAAATAGTGATGAGCAAAAGTAATGGTCCAGTAAAAACAATTAAACTAAAGGTACGGCAACATTTGGCAAATATTTACTCAAACAAAGCCTAACCACTTGTTTTAGCACAAATTTGTTTGACGTTGTTTACTCTTATTAGAGTTTTGCAAGATCAAACAGCATTAAATAAATTAAAACTAAATATTTGTTGTTTTTTGGCCTAAATAGGAAGAGTTTTTTAACCGTACCTTAGTGTCAGTGATTACTGAAATATCAGACTTAAAATTAAAGCGTATACATGCCTACATTAGGAATAGCAATTGGCTATTAAGATTTCAGACCCAATCCCTTCACTTACAGTGAAACTACTGGCCATTGAGCGGCTCGGAGTATTTACTCCATCTTTTCTTCTGGACCCTCCGAACCCGACATCTTCTTCTTCTCTTGACATTTTCTAATACCAGTCCACATCTACGCTGTCTTTGTCTCTATAACATCTATATCCTTTCTTCTTTCTTCTATTCATCTCTTTTCGGTATAGTATAAAAAGAAAACACAAGTAATATTAAAAAGTTCCTTCCTTTCTTCCTTGATTCATACCCCCAACTAAATGCTGACGTGTAGGATTGTTTCTAAATTCAATGACATTTAACAAAAACAAGTAAGAAAGTATAGTCGGTCAAGCTCGACCATATAATACCTTACACCCAGTATATGTGTTTTGCAGAAATGGGCGCTATGTGGGAGCTATGACCTATTATGGACCGATCATCCATAAATTTAGTGGTGTGACTTCTGTGCATGTAAATATCTTTTGTGTTAAATATTATCACGAAATAAACACTTTTAAAAGTTGTATACGTGTTAAAGTGATTTTCCAAGAGTGTCTTCTATGACTAATTATTAACCGACCGTTATAAAATCAGCTGTCATGATATCTGTGCATGTTAAACTTATTTTTGTTGAATTTTATTTGTATAGCAACATTTTTAAGATAGTTATGCTTATTAAAGTAATTTTCGGCAGTAGGTCTTATATGGAAGCTATGGTAAATTATAGACCGATCTACACAAAATTTGTAAATGTGATTAGGCTTCATATACATATTTATATTTTTGAATTGTTGTCTTTTTACATAATTTAACTGATATGTATGGAAATAAACTTTAGTTTAAGTCTACAAGTAACTTATATTTAGTTCGATTTATATATTTTTTTTATTTTTTTAATGGATGAAGTCATTGTGTTCAAATGTGCCCCATACGGAGCAGCTTTGAACTAGGCTGGGGCAGCTTTGAACAGCAATTTTTTCTTGTAGCACTTATGTCCAAAAATAACATAAACAGTTATATTTTTTATATATACATATAATAAATTCGATTTATTTATTAAGAAAAACATAAACATTAACAATTGAAAACTACAAAAAATTCAGATCACAATTAACTTTTATATTATTAAGACGGAAAAGGCGTTGCGATTTCAGGTGGCATTACATTTTCCTTTAAAGCATCATGATCAGCATTGGAGTCGTCATTTTCAGAAAATAAGAGAGAATCAACAATGTTTGGTAATTCGGTTGATAAATTAACATGTTTAAAGGTGCCCCCTTTTTCTTTGTTCAAACCTGAACTGGCTTGCCATTTCACGGAAATTTATAATAAATATTTTTCTTACATAAATATCAAATAACTTACCTTAATTTTGTTTGAAAAGAATTTTGGACTGCAATAAATTTCTTTCACGAAAGAAAACGATCACTGAATATTGACGTTGCTAGAAAACAAGGTTGTCATGTGAAAAACTCGGTTAAGGATCGGAAAAAAATGTTAAACTGAGATTTGATCAACATTGTTCAAAGGTTCCCCGTGTTCAAACGTGCCCCCTCACCCCTACAACTTATTTGTGGTGCAATTTGTTTGGATATGTACATAAATTATACATTTATGCCCAATAAACTTCTACATCAGGAAAACATTTGTATGGGGACTAGGTGAAATAATGGACCGATTTCAACCAATTTCAATCCCAACCGTCCTTGGGCCGAAAAAATATGTACATGATACGCACAAGTTTTACATGGACAGCCAGCCAGCCAGACGGACGGACGGACGGACAGCGTTAAATCGACTCAGCAAGTTATTCTAAGTAGATTGGTATATTAATATTTATGGGCGTGTCAAACATCAGCATAAATCCAGTATACCCTCCCCATTATGGTGGTGTAGAGTATAATTAAAAAGTTTATGGCATAAATAACATAGGAATCGTGTATGAATCCATATGTGAGAATCTACATTGCAACTTTAAAAAGTACAACATATGACATCATTAGAATTCAAAAAATGATGAATACATTACATTAACTAATTTTAAATTTAAAGTTTTTTTAAATAATTACGATGAAAAAGAATAAATAAAGGATGTTCTTTTAGATGCATATAATTTTAAGTTGGCAACACTTTTTTAACTGGCGGCCATTTTGTCAGCTGTCAACTAATTTATAGTTAGTCGCGTTACTCTTTTATATATGTATACATCTTATATATGTATACATACATGTACATAGATTAGTTATATGATATTTTAAAATGAATTTTATGGAGAAAAAAAACATTACATTAATTGAAAAATATTTTCAATTATGCGGAAAAACAAAAGATCTATTTTGGAATAAGATAAAATTTTATTTTCTTTTTGGAAAACTAGTTTCAAAGTGTTTTTGAAAACATACAATTTATACTGTATTTATGATATGATGTATTAACTAACGAACTCATAAAATGTGTATCTAAAAATGTGAGAAAAATGTTTCGTATTTAATTTTAATTATAAAATAAAATATTACTTTTAATTCTGCAATTAGTATTTAGATTATATAAAGCTTAGAAGCTTAAGAATTTCAATTTAAGGACGACCCTAATGATATAATATATGTACATACTCGTATATGCATACATACATAAGTATGTTTGTAAATAGAACCCAGCAAGCCATATGAGTCCGAAAAGAGTCTGTTCTGACACCTTTCTCGGAGCGTTAACGCTCTTTATGAGCCCAAAAAACAATCATAATTGCTCCGAAAACCTACAGAAAAGAGGGTCATTACATTCGAAAATGGTCCGTCAGAAAGAGCTCTTAGATAATGTCAGAAAAAATCCTTTATGAGGGTTTTTTGGGCTCTTAAAGAGCTCTTAGATAATGTCAGTAAAGAGTCTTTTATGAGGTTTTTTTTGGGCTCTGTGTAATCTTGTTTTTATCATTCTTGTGTGGTACAGCTATGTTTTCTTTTTGTTTAAATTACAAATAACAGGACAACAACGCTTTGGTACACACATAATTAAGTGGAATTTCTGAGTCATACTGCGTGCCGACTCAGGACAGTAACAAGCAAATTTTTCTTTCGTTCCGAAAATACTCTTTTGTTGGACTCTTTTCTGACTCCTTTTTTTCGGAGCGCTCCGAAAATGCTCTTTTGTTGGACTCTTTTCTGACTCCTTTTTCGGAGCGCTCCTAGAATGGTATGCTGGGAACGAACTTCATACTACATATACATACTCGTGTACTCGTAAGAACATGCAACATACATTTTGACTCAGTTACAAAGTACAAATAAATTTATTTGTCATTTGCTGGCGTTGTGTGCTGCAGTTTGTTGGCAACCGAGCAAAATAAGCAACCAGACGACAGCAATTATTTCTCGTTTTGGTAATTAATTTTATTTTCATTTCTTCTTCTATTTTCGTTAAAACTTCTTTTTTTTTACTTTAATATCATTTAAAAGATGTACGATTGTGTGTGTGTGTAGTATGTAGATATGTATGTATTTAAAAAGTCGTAGTCGGTCGGATTGAATTTAGTTTTTTGCTTCGTTTTGTTCCTTCATCGGTATTTGTTGAAACAAGGATTTTTGCATTTTAAATTTCTTGTCACAAATACTCGTAAGTGGTGTAGTTTTGTATGGAGCTGATAGAAATATCAGCCATGTAGTCATACAGCTGCAACCAATGTCACTTCTGGCAATATTTTCTCCAAGTTTTTGCTGCTGGCTGAACTCTGTTCGTCGACGTCTTTTTCGCTTTCGTCTTTTTTCATTCCTTATGTTTCACTACATTGTGCTTTCAACCGTCTGGTGACTGTTTGTGATGGTGTCACTGGTCGCCACTACTATTCCATATTTGCATAGTTTTTTCTCTGTTTCATGTATTATTTAAAAGCCGTTTTTGCTCATACTGGCACATCCGGCCAAGTTTAGCACAGAGGTGGACAGATTGTATTTTTTATGCATTTAATTTGCTAAATTATACTCTTAATATACAATGCTGGTAGTTTACCAAGAATCAAGTACCATATGAAGGAGAATAGCACATACAATCGCTATGATTTATGAAACTTTGTGGAAGGCGTTATGAAATGAATTTTATTTTCATGACTTTTTATTATTTATCTCGTTTTTTAAATTTGTTTTGAATTCCTATGCAAAGTAAAAAGGTAATTTTAGCACGCAATACAATTTATAATTATTAAAAAAGAATTAACAAAAATTACAGTGACAGCATTAGATGGTAAATGTGTTGCTCTTAAATAAATATTCTTACTAGTATGTATTTGAATTCGACAAGCTTCTTATGAAAAATTCTATATTGAGTGTAAGCAATATTAGGAAAAATCACTCATACGCATCATACATGTAAGGTACAATTTTAGGTTTTGTTTTTGAAACAAACATATCATTAAAATTAATATCTTCAATAAATACAGAGATTGCTAATTTTGTTCTGAATTATGTTAATTTACATGATAGAACATTTAACATTTTGCAGTATGTATGTGTGTGCATATTTATGCAAATAAAAGTATATTCTCCAAAGTATATAAATAAGTGGGGGGTTTATGTCTTCGATAATCTTTAACATCAATGATCTCTGTTATACATGTTAAATAAAAGCATGAGTAAAGTTCGATTCTAGCTCAAATTATATTTTAACTATATTTTGAACTTGTGTTTATTTGTTTTGGATGTTTATTTAATGTACAATCATGAATCAGAGAACTAAGAGTTCTTTGTATTTAATCTGATGTTGTCATGAACACCACCCATCAAACATTCGATAACTCAGGGCAACATTTGCTCAAGCTTTTGTTAAAGTTTTACCGTATTTCAAGCAAAACGCTCTCAAGGTACTCTAAAGCTAAAAATTCTTTCTTTTTCCTTTTAATCGTCAAAGTTCAAAGATCAAACCTAAAGAAGTGATCAATTAAAGTTTCAACGTGGCTTGTGAATTACATAAGCATAACCATAAATAATTAAATTTAAAGTCAGCTATCATTAGGATTTTATTAAAAGCTTTAATCCACGTACAAAACTCTCAAAGCCAAGAAAGTAGGCAATAAATTCTTCAAGGAGAGAAATATATTTCATCAATAAATTAAACATTCTTTTGCAAACTTTTTATAAAATTCCTGCAAACCAAAGCCAAGTACGATTTAATCACATTTTAAGTCAAGTAAGTTACTTATAAGTACAAATTCTTTTAAAAATTGCCATTTTTAGAATAGCGAGGTTAGCGATAGCGTAATTTGTGCCACATAAAAGTGCAAATAGATTTTCCTACCGATGAGGATTATCCGAGATTTCCGGAGATTTCGCCATCGCTGCATACTTTTGTTCGCCAATTCGAAATTGTATGTTGCACCAATAGCAGGAGTCGCTTACGCCCTATTCCCCGGCGGCCGAATAGATGATGCCAGAATAAGTAGCACTCACATTATTTAACTATCGAATAGTCACAGTTTTGTAAAACCCTAGCTATAGCAACAATTAAACGTCCACTCATATTAACCAACAAAAATACAAAATTTTAACATTTACCCGGATAGATAACACTTTGCAACGTCCTAAAAATTTAGGCTAAAAATATCCTAAATTACTACTTAAATTGTTCTTAAATTTAAATTATAAAAATCTAATGTTTCATCTAAATATTATTGCACTTTGAATTGGAAGTTTAAAACCTAAACCTCAAATTTTAAAACTAATACTTTCCTAATAATTAACATAAGTTAATTTTTAAAAATTTTGCGATACTGTAATATAATGATTAAATCCTAAAAATTCTTAATGAACTATTCGAATCAAGTTAACTATAAAATTTATTCTCTACACTTAAACATTCTATATCTACATGTATATTAAAACTGTGCTATGCGATCGATGCAATAATACCCAATAATTAAAAAAAAACAAACAAATTAAACTTTTATAAGAAACCCTATATTTAGCATCACTTACATCTGAGATATTGAAGCAAGTACGAGAGGCTTCATCGCGCTGCTGCAGAATGTAATTGGTGAGTGATACAATTTTGTTCATGTTCTAATATAACTTTTATTACTATAAATAAGTCAAAGAATTAAAACAAAATAGATTGTTACTGACCTACATACATTCATGTACAGTCAAGTTTAAAATTGTCATACCAAAATTAATTAATTGCTCCTATTCTTAAGAAATGTACACCTTATTGGTAAAATACAACTTGCAGATAGCTTAATTTTTCTTTAAACTGTTGCATTTATTGTATCTTTAGAAATGTTTTAAATATAATGTTAATCTTATTTATCATTCTTGTTATTAATTATGAGATTTAAGTAATAAATACTAAATTAAAATGAATTACTGCAATCTATATTAGATTTTCTTGTATGATGGTATAAGGACAGTAGGAAGTTTTCCATATGGGATTTTAGTAAAAAGTTACGTCACTAAAACCAAAGGTAGGGTGAGTCATGAGACTTCGGTAACATCAAGAAGTCATAAAATAAACCGGCAATGTTGACCATTAGAGAGTGTAATTACTAAATTGGGGGAGTCCCCCCCCCCAACGACTGCTTGCTAGTGGCTTAAATGGCTCCAATTAGTCCTTCTTAGTATTCCCTAATAATAGATAGTTTTTTTCTTCTTAAACATACTCATAAAACAGATATCACCTAGTTTAATTTTTCAAGAATTTTCTCTGTGCAATTTTATATATGTAAACCTCTGTACATTATTACATACATAACATTTTTCCACACTTGTTCGTGAATATGTATATAAAATCTATTGGATATAGAATATTTTAATTAATTTATTTATTTAAAAGGACAAAAACACACATTTATCTCTTGTGTACTATATAGTAGATAGTAGGGACGCCAAACGGGACTGGTTTTTCAAATCCCGGGATTCGGAATTTCATAAATGAATCCCGGGATTCCGAAATCGGGATTTTTGGGAGTTTCGGGATTTTTGTTTCATATTAAAAATTACAATATTAATGAAAAAACTATTTATTTAATTCATAAATTTAAATAAAAATATAACAAAAAAATTAGTTCATTGAATTAAAGTAATAAAGAAACAAAAAAGTAACATATATTTAATATTAATTTGTTTAAAAACAAAAAATTGTCTCAAAGCTATAGTTTTTTTCATTTATTAAAAGTTTAGAAACCTTTAATAATTTTAAAAACAAAATTACATTACATGGTTTTTTACACTGTACATACATACATATATGTATGTATAAATTATTAGGTTGACAAAAATTATGTGTCATTTGGCTTTTAATTTCTATATTTATAAATTTAAAAATAATATAATATTTATGATCGTTTTTTAAAAAGCTTCTTAAAAATATTAAGGCATCTAATGGGTCATCAGATAACCTTGATCTAATTTTGTTACCAATATATGATGCTGCCGAAAAACATCGTTCACAATCAACGCATGTGGGTAAAATTGTTAGCAAATTGTTGTATGCTGATTGCAAAAACAGTCCTCTCTCACCCCCGGAAATAAATAATTAAATTTCTTTTTCAATGTTTGATTCCATACCTTCTGCACATTTCAATTGCAGTATTTAATTTTTTTATGATTAAAATATTAGAATCATCATTGTTTCTGATGAGCCACAGATCTCATTTCCTTTAAAATGAGCAATCAACTCATTTCTAATAACAAACATTTCTACGTTGTTGTCAAATTCTGATTTTAATTTTGGGTTTTAAAAAAATTTAAGAGTGTTGAGTGAATCGTTCTTCTTACTTGGATTCTCTTAAGGAGAGCTTTCACCAGTTTATCGCTTAATATACAATCACTTTTTGATACCTCTTTTAGCATAAATGAAAGTGCAACATCGGCTTTACAGTGATACATATCACTGCGACAAAGGGCTTAAACTGTTACTTTAATCGGATTTAAAATTACAACTGTTTGTTTAAGTAAAGCAAATTCATCATCTGTCATCTGTTGAGTTTTCAAATCAATTAAATCTTTTTTTATTGGAATTTTCAGTTCCAAAAACCGTTGCCACATATCAAATAGTGTGTTCCAGCGGGTTTGGCAATCCAAAATTAATTATAATCGCAAACATATTTATTTATTGAATAGCAACCATTCTGTTCACATTGATTAAGTGTAGATGTTTTGTATTTGTGTATCCCAAAAACGCAAGTAAAAACAATTGTCTGGATCTTTTACACAAATAAAAATTTTCGGGATTTATTACAGATTTATTAATCCCGAAAATCCCGGGATTCGGGATTTGTCAAATCGGGATTTCGGGATTGGCATCCCTACTAGATATACAAGGTGGCGCAAAAGTAATCCTCCTATCAGAAAATGCTATAAATTTTGCGATTGGCCCCTAATGTCAGTTCTGTTTTGACATTTGTGTAGTAAACACATGCGAAATGCACGTTAATAAACAATGTTACGCTACACTGCTCCAGAACGCGGAATATTGCTGACTATTTATTTGGCACAACGTGAATTTCGTCGCAGATTTCCTGGCCGTCCAACGCCTACTGGTGAAACACTGCAACGTTTAGCCGCTCGCCTCGAAGAGACTGGCACAACACGAGATGCTGCCAGGCGTGGCAGACCCCGGAGTAGCCGTTCTGCAGAGAATATTGCTGCTGTAGCCGAGGATGTCATGGAAGCGCCGTCGACATCGACCAGACGACGTGCCACGCAAATGGGTATCAGTCGACGGTCTTTACAGCGAATTTTGGTACAAGATTTGATGATGTTTCCGTACAAAGTCCAGACGGTGCATCAGCTGTG
Organism: Bellardia bayeri; assembly: GCA_950370525.1. NCBI lineage: Eukaryota > Metazoa > Arthropoda > Insecta > Diptera > Calliphoridae > Bellardia > Bellardia bayeri. The sequence goes on along the minus strand of OX493268.1, from coordinate 39,563,258 downwards.
AGCTGCTGACCGCCAATCGCGATTAACATACGCTCAAGCCATCCTTAATCACCACCAAGAGGAAGATGATTTTTCATCAAAAATAATCATGAGTGATGAGGCCCATTTCCATCTTAGCGGGTACGTAAATAAGCAAAATTTACGCTTCTGGGGCACTGAAAATCCGCGTGTAACCCACGAAGAGTCATTATACCCGCTCAAATTCACTGTATGGTGTTCTGTTTTGCTGGAGGAGTCATCGGACCTTTTTTCTTCGAAGTCGTCGCGGGCCAAACGATTACTGGTGAGCAATGATCAACGAGTTCTTTTTGCCGCAACTTGATGAATTGGAATTGGAAAACATGTGGTTCCAACAGGACGGTGCAACGGCACACATTGCACGTGCCACAACCGATATGCTGAAGGATGCATTTCCCGGGCGCCTAATCTCCCGTTTTGGCGTTTTGCACTGACCAGCAAGATCGCCTGATTTGACCGCTCCAGACTTCTTTTTGTGGGGCTTTTTGAAGTCGCGGGTTTATGTCAACAAGCCTCAGACTCTTGCAGCTCTTAAAGATAATATCCGTCAAGAATGTGAGGACCTATCGTTCAAATCCCAATCAACTGCGACGGCGGCTATTTACATGACATCATATTCTCGACTTGATGTAAAAAAAATTAAAAGACCAAATAAAAATAATCCACAAGAAGAATCAAAGTTTTTAATTACAGCCAAAAAACATCGGAAGTTTACTTTTGCGCCACCTTGTACAATATTGCATAGATTTGGCTTAGTCTTATATCTAAAGTATTATTATGGTATTAGAAGAAAATAGCAACGTTTACGTAAATACTTAAAAATCTGAAGAAAAACTATCAACAAAAACCTTCAATAGAAAATAATTTATAAATTATGATTATAAAAAAATAACAATTGTAACTCTTTTCAAATAATATAATAGGAACAATATGCACCTACATACATATATGTATATAAAGTTAATGAAAAGTAACCATAACGTTTCAATAATCATATAATTATAATATAATATAAGGTGCCAGTTATAATTACGAAATTTTCAAAATTTTGTTTTTGGCCATTTGCAAGAACTTTAAATGAGTCTTTGCTCAATAGCCATCCATAAAGGATTATACCCTGAAAAATTGTTTATATTTATGAATGGATATAATCTTGTGTTTATTAACTATTATTAACTTATTAAATTGGGGGGTTATTCTCTATTGCGATGCGAAAGCAAATTCGATGCGAAAGGTAAATGCGATACGAGCAGTGTTGCCACTGCCAAAAAAATGTTGTTACCAAATGAGAAAAAAATAACCGAAATTTTTTTATAATTACATATTTAGTTTGTTTTCTTTTTTTTGACCTTTTATTTTTCAGATGATAATTCTTCGGTTTCATCTTGTTCAATAAAAACCTAAACCGAAGTTGAAAAATATTATTGAATTTAAATAGATTCAAACATGAAAAAATAAAAATACTTCTTATCCATTGCGCATTTGTTTCAAATAATGTAATACGCGTTTTTTTCGTGTTTGACAATTCAAAGAAATTTTTACATTTATAGAATGCCGCCAATAACAGAAATGCATGTTTTGGTAACTCAGAGTTGATTTTTAAGTACCTACTTACTTTCGCAAAATTAAATAGTGTTATCCAAGCAACGAAAAAACCGGGTTTATAACAACGTTTATTTTTAAATTTTATTAAAAAGCAAAAAAAAAAATAAGCAAATTTATCAAATTAAATAGACAACAATTTATATTTTTGATTCCCCATAAAGTTACCAAAATGAAAAAAGTTCACATCTTCACATTGAAGGAAAAAATAACCATTTTTGGTTAAAAATAAGTAAAACGGCAACGCTGGATAAGAGTACAAATTGGTACTCTGTATCTCTTACGCAAACGCTTTCGCAAATGTTTGTTCTGTTGCTGTTTTGTTAAAAAAAATTAAATAAATAAATAAAAAATAAACTGCGATGGATTCAATAGATTTATGGTTGGAAGACGATATCGAACGAGTGGAACGAATTACTAGAAGGATATTAAGAGAGAGGTCTATCCTTAAATGACAGCATGTAAGAAAAAATAAGTCGATTGTGTAAAATGTTTTAAAACATTGTTTATTCCAGCTTTGTACAAAATTTCCGTTTGAACAAAGAAGCGTTTAATTATGTTTGAGACAATCTTATTTCGAAGATTGTATGTTGTCATTAAATAAATACACAAAAGGTTTTTAATTCCATTATTTACTTACAAAATCTCGATACAAAATACTCTTACAAGTAGTTTTAGATCTTTAACTCAGCAAAAGTGCACGTTCGGTACTTGATATAAGTCTAGACAATGAACTGTATGGCTTGAGCTTTAGAATGCTACTCCTACAAGTAGTTTTAGATCTTCAACTCAGGAAAAGTGCACTGTATTGTTTTAGCGTTGGAAGTCTACTCCTTCAAGTAGTTTTAGATCTTCAACTCAGCAAAAGTGCACGTCCGGTACTTGATATAAGTCTAGACAATGAACTGTATTGCTTGAGCTTTGGAAGTCTGCTCCTTCAAGTAGTTTTAGATCTTCAACTCAGCAAAAGTGCACGTCCGGTACTTGATATAAGTCTAGCAATGAACTGTGTTTGAGCTTTGGAAGTCTACTCAAATTCTATTCAGCAATGTTGCTGCTTTTATACAATTTTTAAGCATGACATTAATATTAATAATTGAACATAGTTGGCTTCTGAATAATATTCACAAAAAACATAGGGTTGTTAGATTCAAATTTAATTTAAATAATAATAAATAAAATTAAAAGTATGGATTGCTACATGTTTTAAATGCTATTAATCCCGAGGAATTCCAAGTGTAATTAAACTGGGCGCTGCATTAAAATTGCTTGGACAAGGAGGATATCAGCACCAAATTTTTCAGGACCATCTTTTAGGGCTATCTCAACAGTCAATGTCTTGTTGTTTGAGAGAGGTCTGCGCCGTGATTGAGAGAGTACTGTGTGCCAAGCATATAAATTTTAATGCATCAGCGGATGAGGAAAAAGAGGCCAAAAGAGCTTTTTACAATGCATGCGGAATTCCTGGCGTGATTGGAACAGTAGATGGCACCCACATACAAATGGTTAGACCATCCCAAAATGGGGCACTTATATTTTAATAGAAAATTAAAGCATAGTATGAACGCTATGGTGGTGAGTTCTTCTGTTTATTAATTGACCTGTTTCATCTTGATTTTATTTTCTTAGATACATTTGTAATCACAAAATGCTAATCACATTTGTCGATTGCCGATACGGTGGTGCATACCATGACTCACATATGTGGAGCCTTTGCAGTGCAAACCAAATACGAAAAGACCGTTTTGGAAGAGGAGAGAAGGGCTTTTGGCTTATTGGTACTTAATTTAAATATGCACAGATATTCCAATTTTCTACTTTCTTATTATTTTTAATTTTGTAAAGGCTATTCGGGATACCCTTTGGAGCCACACAGGAACGCTACGGAGAATTCTGCCGAGGCATATTTTAATGACAAATTTAGCAATGGAAGGTCCATTATTGAAAGAGTATTTGGTGTTTTAAAGGAACGATTCCGGTGCCTGTTAGCAGCTACAGAACTGCATTATGCGCTAGAAAAAGTTGTTCAAATAATGAACATTTGCTGTGCGTTACACAATATTTGCATTAATTTCAACATGCATGCATGTGTCCCCCATTAGAATTTTTAGTAAACAAAATAAAATCAAGAAAAAAGTAAATATGCAACATTTAATAACAGTTTTCGAATTATTGCGTTTCTTTCTTGCATTTTCATTTGTTATAGTCGTCAAAACTTAATTAGTGCGAATTTGGCGTTGCAAAGAAAGGTTGTCCCCACAATTTGCATTGAGCGTCACTTTTTTTAATAATCAAGTAATATTACTAGTTTTCTACAATTTCGTCCATAAATTATTTGAGACTTGTTTGGCATTTACTGTCTGCAAATGTCCCTTGGCCAATTCTTTGTGTTGCACCATGAAATCAACCAAAATTTCAAATTGTCGCTGTTTAGTGTTCAACTTTTTTGCTTTTTCCCTTAAAATATTAATAGACATACTTATACATTTTTATTACAAATTTAAATAAATAATATATAATTTTTCAACTACTTACATCTTTTTATTTATTTGCGATTGGTATTTTACTACAGCAAGATATTTCTATTTATCGAATGATTTTGACATACATACATACGTTTTCGCATTACAGAGTGTGGTGATGCCAGATTTGCGAAAACAAGATAAACTTTATGCGAAAGGGGAATGCACAAACGCAGTAGAGAGTATCAATTGTTCGATTTCGTACGATTTTTCGTTCGCATCGGAATAGAGAGTTACATCAGTGTGTTAATATATGTATATTTTATATGCAAACTAGCTAAACCCGGTGTGCTTCGCTACCCACCCATCCTTATAAAATAAAATAAATATTTATATATTTACAAACATTTATTTATTTATTTAATTTTAATGTATTTATTGCAAAGCTTTAGGATATACAATATTTTTAGTTTGCCCATCAGGAGCATACTCATATGTATACACGGGATATTAACCTTGAGCTTTGTTAACAGTCATCGCAAACGCTAACCGAACAGGAAAAAATTGTTTAAAATCGAATGGTAAATCTGTTGGTAGCATTGGAATGCGTAGCAATTGTTATAATTGTCGCTACTATTAAATTATTTCTCAGTTTTTTTACTGCAAGTCGAGTGACATTGCAAAGCCGTGGTGATCGATATTACGCAGTAAAATAATTGGCACTCCAATTTTAGGTTGTAGCACATGTGGGGGAAATACTGGCACATCGAGTGAATTTAAGAACTCAACAGGATAATTAACGGCCTTACGGGTTGCTTGATTGATTTGACGCATTTTAAAGTGATATCCATCTTCTCCATATGGAAAAATAATAGGATACTGGGCGAGGCCATGCCCCTTTATCCGCTTACATAGTCAAGAATTTATTATTTCGTGAGAATATCCTATTGTGAAAATTTAATGATGATCGGTCCAGTAGTTAAGACTATATTACGATTTCCTGGTAAGTATTCCTAATTATGCCAATACCATACGCACTACATATCACTGAAGTAGGTCAAAAAATGCCCAAAATATGGCGATTTAAATTTTTGGGTTTAATGAGCAGAGGATGAATTATTTCACTAATAAATTAAAAACAGAAAATTTAAATAATGAATAGATCAGAGAATTGACAAAATTAATCAGAAATTTTAAAAATGTACCTACAATAAATAAGATTCCAATATTTTCGAGAACATGCCATTTTCCAGAAATCCACAGGGAAGAAGTAGAACGACAAGTAAAGGAAATGTTACGGTGAGAAATTATAACTAAATAATGTAGTCATTATAATGCTCAATTTGGGTTGTGTCCAAATTGAGATTCTTAAACTACCAGAGGATAGACATAAGACTTCTTGTTCTACTGGGCACTACGAATTCACAAGAATGCCTTTTAGCTTAAAAAATGTACCAGCATCATTTCAAAGAATGATGAAGGAATTGTTGCAAGATTATACGAGTCTAAACAATATTTGCGTAGTTTATCTAGATGACGTATTAGTATTCTCCACCTCACTTCAAGAGCATGTTTTTTCAGTAATAAGAATTTGTCAAAGAATATCTGACTACAACCTAGAAGTACTAGTGGACAAATGCAACATTTTCAAACATGAATCAGAATATTTACGAGATATTATTACGCCTGACAAGATTAAGCAAAATCCGTAATACAGAAAATTTCATTGCCAAAGACAAATAAGGAGATATGATCCTTCTTGGGCTTAACTGGTTTCTATAGGATATTTATAAAATTGCATTGCCAATGAATAATAAAAATAACATTGATTCCTTTAATAAATTAAAGACAATTTTATGTACTACTCCGGTTTTGAAAAGCTTTTTGTTTCAACAACAGATGTCAGTTATAGTTGTTTCGCAAAATGGACATGCAATAGCTTTTACGTCAAGAACATTAAATAAATGCTTATGGCAAGCGTCTAAAAATCTTAAAAGACCTGTGCTATGTAAGCCCCCCTTGCGAAACTTAAGTAGTGGTTGGGCAAGAAATGACACTGAAAAAGGCAATCTATATTCTAATCATTTGAAAAAAGTGTTTACCTGAAACCCATCAAATAAATCAATAGACTTGCCACCAGTCACACACCATTTAGGAACAGCTGTACCCCTACGTTTTGAGATTCGAGAGATCGAAAAGGTTATTATTGACTTAAACTCTAAGAAAGCACATGGTATTGACAAAATCAGTAATAAGATGCTTACGGAGCTACCCCGGATAGCAATAAAAATATTACTTTTTATTTTCAACGCTATATTACGCCTTCGATATTATTCACCAGAATGGAAGGTTTCACTGGTTACCATGTTACCAAAACCGGGAAAAGATCACACAAAAGTAGAATCATATAGACCCATCAGCCTATTGTCAAATATGTATATCGAAGCTATTCGAGAAAATGCTCATGAACAAGTTATATCCGATTTTAAGTGAAAACAATTGTATTCCAAATCATCAATTTCAATTTAGAAGAAAACACAGTACTATCGAGCAAATCCATAGACTTGTCAATATCATCAAAAAAAAACATTTGAAGAAAAAAAAATATTGTTCCGCTATTTTTATTGACATTTCTCAAGCTTTTGATAAAGTGTGGCATGCATGATGGTCTAATATACAAGTTGAAACTAAATTTACCCGCAAACACTTATAAGCTATTGGAAAGCTACTTAACTGGTTGAACATTTAAGCTTAAAGAAGGAAATTTCTTAAGTTCCGCAGAACCAATTGAAGCAGGAGTACCTTAAGGAAGCATCCTGGGTTTCTTCTTATACTTGATATACACATCTGATATTCCCACAAACAATCGTACTTACACATCCACATTTCCTGATGGTACTGCTCTTCGAAGCATTCATGAAAATCCTACAATATCATATATCTGAATTAGAAAACTGGTTAAAGGATAAGGAAGTAGAATAAAAGTTAATAAGCAGAAATGCACACACATAACTTTTACATTGCCTAGAGAATAATGATCTCCTATTTATATAAATAATCAAGCAATCCGATGTTAAATACCTTGGTATACACCTCGATAGTCGCCTTACATTGAAATTGACCCAAATTAATTGACTCTATTGGCAGAAATTCTAAGTTAAGTTTACATTGCAAACTCTTGCTTTACAACTCAATCATCACCAATCACCTATATGGTGTTATAGAATACAACTATGGGGAACAGCCTCAGCTTCAAATGTAGACAGAGTTCAAAGACGCCAAAATAAATTGCTACGAATGATCACAATTGCCCCCTGGTATATAAAAGAATCGAATATCCATAAAGACCTAAACATGCTTTTGGTAAAAACTGAGTTCCAAAAAAATGCAGAAAAACACCTTAAAAAAGCTTGAAGTACACCCAAACCCATTAGCCCGCAACATATTAAATAATAGTGGTTATATTCGAAGGGATAGAAGGGATACAGCGGATCTGAGCTGAAGAAAAGAAGGAAAAATGACAACTTAATAAATAAAATATATAATGGTCAAACAATTTTCGTCCGGCACTGGCTGGACTAATAATTGAAATTTTTTAGATATAAGATTTGAAAAACTTATTGTGATTTTATCATACCCTGCACAATAGTGGGAGAATCAAAATAAATTCCTGAGTCGATTTAACGTCGTTCGGTCCGTCTGGCTGGCTGGCTGGCTGGCTGTCCATGTAAAGCTTGTGCGCAGAATACAGGTCGAAATTTTGAAGATATTTCAATAAAATTTGGTACGTGATATTTTTTCGGCCCGTGGACGGATGGTATTGAAACTGGTGCAAATCGGTCCATTGTTTCACCTGGCCTCCATACAAATGTCCTCCCGAAATAGGAGTTTAACGACCAATAATGTTTGAATTATGAAAGTATCCAAACTAATTTCACCACAAATGAGTAGTAAATGAAGCTAAATCACATCTACAAATTTTGTGAAGATCGGTCCATAATTAATCGTAGCTCCCATATAAGGCCCACCGAAAATCACCTTAAAGAGCATAACTCTTTTAAAAATGTTGGTATCCAAATAATATTGAACACAAATAAGTTTTATTACACTTAATTTTATAACGGTCGGTCCGAAGCTCTCATATAAGATCCTCTCCGAATTCACTTTAACCTTCATAAATCTTTTAAAAGTATTTAAATCGTGATAAAGTTTCACACACATAATATTTATATTCACGGAAGTCATGGCACTAAATTTTTGAATGATCGGTCCATAATAGGTTATATCTCCCATATAGCGCCCATTTCTGAAAAACTGTTTTATTTATATACTGGGTGTAGGATATTATATAATCGGGCTTGACCGACTATACTCTCTTTCATGTTTTTAATGAAGATACAATAAATAAATAATATACAAAAAAAAGAACATTATTTTAGACTGTATCTGTTTGGGCAAAAATTTAGGATATAGTCTTTAAAATTGAGTATATTAAAAGAAACAAATCAGGTGGCAGTCGTTTTCATATAAATTACTTGAAAGGAGGTGAACAAATAGTTAAGTCCGACAGAGCTACAATATGAACGAAAAAGTCAGTAATCATGCTGTCACCATTGACTGTAATGTTCTTTCTGGTCAGCTTCGTGTTTAAAGAAGTACAAACAAATTATATCACCAGCCTATAAAGCACACACAAACAGTCAGTTTTTCCGGATGCAACGATGTGTCAATATACACTTGAATATTATTATTGCTCCAAATACGGTAGTTTTGTTTATTGGCATATCCGCGTGACATGTCCGCCGTTAGTTAAAAAAGTGTTACCAACTGAAAGTTCAATACAGTTAAAAAAAAACACCCTTTACAAATTGATTTTGGCTCATTTAGTACATTTAAATGTTTCTGTTTTTGAAAATCCGTACCATATTTTTAAAGTATCTGGCAGAAGTTTGTGTTGCTGCGCCTTTCCGAATTTTACCTATTTTTTATAAACATTTAAATTTTAGAACATATGTATGTCATAGCTGGAATTACAAAACGAAAAGAGTTTTGGAAACATTCATGTATTTGTAAAGTATCTGACCAACCCCGATGAAAATGTGGTACTTCTGAGCAAAATTTTAAAAATCCCATTTTTGAATTTCCTTTGTACTTTTAATTTAATTTAGTTATTTTTTTTTAATTCGTTATAAAAGAATGTCAAATTTAAAAAACAGTGCAACCTCGCCTAACGCAACTACTAATGGATATTTCGGCTGTTGCGAAAACCGAGGTTGTTGCCAAAAACGAGTTATATTTTTAGGACTCTTTTTCTTTTTTGTGGTGAAAATTAAGAAAAGAAACAAACAAATTATATATTAACTACCTTTTTCAACCCAGCGTTGCCTAGGGATTTCTTTTCTTTTATTGCTGACCCGTATTTAAATTTTGAATTTTCCCGTATTTTGCATTGATTAGTGTTGCTAACAATGTTGTTCTATAAAACAATCTCTCGTGATCAAAAATTTTACAATTTACCGATTGGCATATTTAAATTTGAAAAGTGTAGATTGTTAATCAAATCCTTTGACAATTTGCAAACATACATTTTAAATTTAAATAGTTTAAATAGTTCAAACTGAACATTTTGGGTCTTTTGTTCATAATGTTAAGACCCTAATTGTCGCTAAATATGTTTTGCTAATAAAGAAATCGATATTCGAGATTAAATTAAAAGATGTCCCGAATACCAGGTGTTGTATGTATTTACGTTTCGACAGGAGTAGTCAGTCAGGGTAAATATAACCAACATTAGAACAAATTAATATTATTTGTGCTTACACAGCGGATATGCCAACAAACCTGTGTACGCATACCTCTACATTTGCAGACGACACAACATTTATTAGCGTCAACCATGACCCAAAAGTCGCATCGCAAAATCTGCAGTCCCACATCAATGAACTAGAGGCCTGGCTAGAAAAATGGAGAATAAAGGTTAACCCGGCTAAATGTGCTCACTTAACCTTCACGCTCAGAAGACAAACGTGCCCAGCTGTAAAAATAAACAACATCACTGTTCCGGTAGAAAACCATGCTAAGTACTTGGGAATTCATATAGATAGACGCTTGACCTGGTCTCGTCATATTGAAGCGAAAATAACGGCTATGAAACTTAAAGCAGCTCAACTACATTGGCTTCTCGGTCGAAACTCAAACTTGTCTTTAGACAACAAAATTCTATTATACAAGTCCATCATATGGACATATGGCATCCAATTATGGGGTACTGCATGCGCATCTAACATCCAAAAGCTTCAAAGAAGACAGTCTAGAATATTACGACAAATTGTCTGCGCCCCATGGTATATAAGTAATGATATTATCCACAGAGATCTCAACGTCCCCACTATCCAGGAGGAAATTAAAAAAATATTGAATCAGCTACATAGATAAACTAATGGCCCACCCTAACTACCTCGCTCGGGGTGTGCTTCAGTTCGAAGGTCACCAGAGGCTAAAAAGAACCAATACTTTGAGCCAGCTAGAAGAAATTTTTAAAAATTTGAATACAGGAGTTAGTGGTTACATTGGTAACAACTAATAAACAACAAGTAGAATTAAGATTTGAATAGAAAGATTCAATAATAAAAATTAATTAAAAAACAAAATTTACTGAAGTTAGGAATTACAACTTGAAAAATTTTATTATTAAAAACTAAACTGATCAAGAAGTAAAATTAACAGTTCAATTATGAAATTATAATTATTCTATAAAAAAAAAAATTTGTGCTTCCCAATTTTAGAGATCATAATTTGAGTATTGTCAATAAAAGGTTTTAATATGTTTGAAACTAAAATATTTAACAATAACATCTCTGAAAACTGTACTTAAATATTTGTTTCATATTGTTTTCATATTCAGTTCATGAGTACGCATCATCATATACTCGTATTAATATTAATATACGGGATGCTCTAATATAAACAGAAATAATACCTACATATCTAATATAATTTGTATTGTTGTACCAAGATCAAAAGCCAATTGTACCTCTTTAAAGAAATTGAATAAAAAAGTACCCAAACTATTAAACTTTGATCTCTTAAATAAATCTATACTTAAAATCTATCTATCGAAAAAGTACTTTCCTAATAAATATGTTTCTGTTCTAATTGCATAGAGCAACAACACAAATAATATATATTAAACATATTACGTTAATTCATTAGTTTTTGTATCCGTCGTTGCCACCTAACTATAGTTTTATGAAAAATTTATTTTGCAAATAAATCCACAATGGTACAAATTATTTTTTCGATTTAGAACAAAGTATTCAAGAGGTACCAAAAAAGTTTTAACAATTTATTTCCTTGGTTTTTTGGTCCTTTAATTTTGGATTTATTAAATGCATGTTGTTTGGTCACCTATATTCTGTTATAGAAATCCATATATGTATAACATTTTAAGTCAGTATCTGCCTTTGACCCGCTTTTTCCTTCTAAGGGTAGTATATATTATGAAGAAATTACTTCCCATATACTTATTTTTGTGATTGCATAAAGCCATAACACAAATTTCGTTGTCTTAAAACAAAAGTCGCAAAAGGTACCAAAAACACCAAAGCACACATTTTAGTTTGAATATTCCAAATGTAAGATTTTGTTAAGTTTTTTGTTTGTCTTTTAATATATCAATATTTAGATAATTTATTAAGATTTAACATGGATATAAATATTTATATTTCATAATTTCAATCAGCCGATTGGTCTTACCGGGTTTTCTCCTTCGGAAAGGTCAATTTTTAATACATTTTTTTGTGCGTATAGAAAACTAAAATAAAAATATAGTTGCTTCATAACAAAGTTAATCATTATTTAAGGATATTAATATTATTATTTTACCCGTTGTCCCCCTTTTTATCCCTTCCTGGTTCAAGTCTTGAAAAAACATAAAGCCTAATGGCACTTCAAAGTATGGATCTATGTACATACCAAATTTCAAAAAAATCAGTTTAGCCGTTTGGTATTCGTTGTTTAAGAAACATAGGTACCAGTTTTAACGGTTTTTTAACATTTTAACCTTTCCTGGTCCAAGTCTTGTAAAAAATATAGCGTATTGATGCTTCCAAGTATAAATCTATCTACGATCCGAATTTAATTAAAATCGGTTCAGCCGTTTAGGCGTGATTGCGGAACAAACTAAGAAATACGCAAACAAACAAACTTACAAAGACACATATAATCAGCGTTGCCATTTCAGCGGTTTTTCGGCCAGATATGGTGTTTTTATTTTGTCAATTACGGGAAAGTTTGTGAAAAAATAGCTGAACTATTTTGTTAGCTACTTTTTTATTTCTGCGTTTTTCTAGTGGGCAGCACTCTAATTTTGCGATGTATTTTTACTAATACAGCCCAATCATGAATAAAAATTCCGCGGGAGTTTTTTCCCTTTTTATTTTTTTACATTGAATTTGAATAGCAAAAATGGGAAAAGGGAAAAAACTCTTAATCTTAAAAAAGAACATCTTATTATATTAGCATACTAAATATATGTAAGTTTTAATCAAATGCCACTCATTTGTACATAGAATTAAAGCTCAAAAGTTTAGACAGGAGTGGAAGACTAAGCCAATGCTTAAAGACTGGATTCAAGAAACTGATGATTTTAATTAACTAATTATGGACCGACCATCATCATCATTTCTGTATATATGAAACTTATTTGTGTTGAATTTTATATATGTAGATACCAACATTTTTAAGAAATTTATGATTTATGATTAAAGTAATTTTCGGAAGTGGGCCTTATATGGGAGCTATGACTAATTATGGATCGATCATCATACAATTGTACCATATTATTCGTATATATATGAAATATATTTGCGTTCAGTATTATTTAGATACCAACATTTTTGAGGGAGTTATGCTATTCAAAGTGATTTTCGGGAGTGGGCCTTATATGGGATTTATGATAAATTATGCACCGATCTGCACAAAATTTGTAGATCTGAATTGGCTTTATTTACCACTCATTTGTGGTGAAATCTGTTTGCATACTTTCATAATTCAAGCATTTATAAAAAATTTCACGTACCAAATTTCATCGAAATATCTTCAAAATTGCGACCTGTACTCTGCGCACAAGCTTTACATGGACAGCCAGCCAGACGGACAGACATCGTTAAATAGACTCAGGAAGTGATTATGAGTCGATCGGTATAATCGGACCAATATTTCTGGGCGTTACAAACATCAACACAAATCCAATATACCCTCCTTACTATGGTGGTGTAGGGTATAAAAACAGAATGTAATTAAAGCATTTAAATCATACATGTAAGAGTTAAGGTTTATACATGGTAGTATTTAGCCGAATTTCAGCTGGTTCATTTTGAACGTTTAGCGGTTTCTGGCGTTTTTTTTTTATCCATTCTGGTTTTTTGCTGGCATGTTTTGGCAACACTGCATATAATAATAAATATGTAAATATATACTCGTATGTATATGGAATGCTTTTTTTATAGTTGCGTTAACGGAGTCAACAATGCAAATATTTTACTATTGCAATAATCGAGGGTCGAGTTAAGCGAGGTGGCACTTTATGTAATTTACAATTTTATTACGTTATTTTAACAAATGTACAAATCTCGCAAATCCCAAAAATTAGACAAAAATAAAAATATTAGATTTCTGTAAATTTTGGTCCTAATGTCTACTTATATTGGTATCAGGGCTGGTAAAATACTTTAAGGAAGGTTTGCAATCCCAGCTTTTGGATTTTAAAACGTAATTACACTTGTTTCATTTCAGACAGTGATGTTATTTACATAATGGTACTAAAAATATTTAGTACCGTTATGTGCAGTAGGAATACGGTAACTGCAAACGCGATATAAATTCTGTTTTGCACATTTCTATTTTGCTATTATGTATGAAAAAGCACTTTATTCTCCATCCCTGATGTATGAATGTGTTTGTGTTTGAAAGTGAATTGAAGTATAACATGAAGTACAGTACATTGTACATACTTTCTTTTTTAACAATTTACAGTCTAGTGCTTAAGTTAGAAACGTTAAGTATGGATAAAACAAAAGATGAGATTGTGGTTGGTTGTTAGTTAAAATGCTGCATAAACGACATCTGTGCGATGTCTTTTTTATGTTTTTTGTTTAACCCTACTCGCCACCCTCTTCTGCTATGAGTCTTTTGTGAATGCTGCAATTTGTCGTTTTTATTTCTTTGGATTCAGCTTACTCGGTTGTTTTTTTTTCTGACTATTTTTATTCCACAGATTTGCACTAAAATTATTTTCTTTGGCTTTGACAAACATTATGTTTTATTTAAATTATACACCAACAAGTTCTATGCAGGTACAATATAAAAACAATTGTGCTTGTATTTAAAAAAATGTTTTATTGAAATTGTATTCTTTAACCGGAAGTTGTTCAAGTGTTTAAAATTTTATTACTTCCGATTTTATGAGCATTTTATGCATACATGTATGCTTAATGTAATAGTTTTAAACATGTACATATAATGTACAATGTACATATACATAAGTATGTACTTGTATTTAGCAATAATTAGACTACATCAACAAATGAAATACTTATAATTTTTATAATATTTTTTCTTGCTAAATTTTACAATGTTATGTCTGTCATAATCAGAGCGGATATTTGCATATAAATGCATATCGCATATGCATTTGCATATTTGATCGTTCGGAGCATATTTGCATTTTTTTGAATTTCGTACATATTTCTGTAATAATAATTAAAAGTGGCTTTGGAAACATGTCGCATGCACGAACAAAAAGTGTATGTTTGGTAGTTTGAAGTCATTCGCCGTAGTTGTGTTTATGCTCTTGGGATGTAATAATGTTTTTGTGAAAAATTTCACGCTGGCAATACCAAAGCGACATCGAAACATCTGTTTGAGTTCTTCAACACGCGTTTTATACACTTTTTTATACTTGTAATAAAAACTTGTTTGGTGGTGATTTGAGATAATCGAAGCAACAATGCCAAAAGAAAAAGAAAACTTGAAAGCATTCATAGTGAGAATAACTGCTAAGTTTTCTTCGGTTTTTCGTGCAATTGTTCTGTAAGTGCGTATAAAATGTTTACAGTAAAACAACACTTAAAGCTGGATGTCCACAACTCGCGTTTTGGCGTCAACGCGTTTTAAGCTTTCTAAACGTTTTAAGCGTCAGGTATTTCAAGTTACATGCCGTATGCCCAGCTGATTTTTTTTATATGAAGTTTTTTATCGGTTAGTTTGTCAAACTCATATAAAAAATGATATTTCAACTGTCATTTTTTCTGGTGACATCATCTTTAAAATAAATTTGCTTTGCATTTGTCAAAGTCAGCTGTGACGCGTGCACCGCGTTCAAAAGTAGAAAGTAAACGAACTTTTCGCGTTTCAGGTGTCAGCGCGTCCTACGCTTTTGCGTGTGTAACTTAACTCATACAACTACATTGATTCTACTTTTTTGACAGCTGATTAGAACGCGTGAAACCGCACACCGATCCCTCTCTCTCAACAGAGACCACGCCACTACCTCCTGTCCAAGTTCCAATGGATGCTTTTTCCCGTCAGCCAGTATTAGTTTTGGGGGTTGTTTATACCTATGCCTGTTTTGCTACTTTAGGTGGTAATAATTTTATTTGCTGGAAAAAAAAGGAAAGAAAACGTTAGAAAAAATTAAGAAAAGAATAAAACATTTTTTGTTATACTTAAGTAGTCCTTATTTTATTCTGAAAAGAAAATAGAAATTATTTATTTAATTAAACAAATTATATTTTTTTATACTTACATGTGAAGTGAATGAATGGCTGTGTATGTGTACATTAGGTTTGTTTAATGCTAAAACGATAACGTAGTGGTAACCCCTACAAATATCGTAAAGCAAAGTGTTGTATTTCATTCATAAGGTTGGGGATGTGCATTTGTTTTATGAAAAAAAATAAGAAAAATAGTAAAACGAATATACTTACTAAAAATCCTGAACTCCTGGTATATGAGAGGGTTATGAGGCTTTAGATCCTAGGAAAGCAAGAAAAATGGCTAGCTAGTTAGGATTAATAAAAAAAAAAAAAAAATTTCTGGCGGTAAGAAAAAAAAAACCCCCCGCCAAATAAAACTAATTTTTTTTATTATGTATAGTAATACAATTGCCATCATTACAGGAGAAAACCATGTAAACAAAAACCGCCAAAATAAAACAATTTTTTTTTATATATATGTATGTAGTTACACAATTACCATTATGGCGGGGGAAAAACCTAAAAACAACATTCCTACAAAAACAGAAAAATATAAGAAATGACGTGATCTACGACCAATAAGAAATGTTATATAGCAAATGAAATTAGGCAATGACGTGATCGTTAGCCAATACTAATAGTAAATGTCGCGAGAGTAGGGGAAAGGTAAATACGGATTTATATAATGAATTAAACCGCGAAAATTGGATGAGCAAAGTAGGGGAAAATAAGACGAGGGTATTTAAGCGGAACTTTGATGAATACAGAGACAGTTGGTGTGAATAAATCCAATAGTGAGCAACTATAGCTTTTTTTTATTAAACCACAAGGAAGAGGTGTCCTTGTAGTGAAAAAAAAATACAAAATAAACAAGTGAAAATAAAATAAAGAAAACCTGGCTAATTCTCCAAGGAGGAAGGAATCGCTTTCTGGAAAATTGCCTCCGACGAAAAGAAGAAAAAACTTAAAATTAGCCAGGTAACATTTTAATAATCCCTTTTTTATATTACATTGTCCTGAAACTCAAACCAACAAAAAAGTACAAAAGAAAAAAAGGCGAATTTGGTGATCAGAATAGTTTTTATTAGTATTATTAAATAATTATCAAAAAAATATCTATGCTACGTATCTATGTATATTAAAACAATATAATATTTTTTTTTAAATAATAACAACAACAATATGATACGCGCCTAAAAGACGCAAAGTAAAAAACAGCGATAATTATACATTGCATTAAAACGAGCCTTATATATAAAAAGAACAAAAACAATCAAAAGAAAGATAACGCGTGAATAACAATACAAATATTGTGTCAATAGAAAACAAGAGGGATATATATTAATTATGAACAGAATTTTTTTTAATAGTTTAAGTGAAAAGATAATAAATTAAGATATTATATTAGTTCTGTATTGTCGAAAAAACCAAAAATGTAAATCAGAAGTCCTCTAGAAAAATCCTCAGAAAAGCCGGCATCGAAAAAAAAAAAAAAAGAATAGTATAAATAGTTAGAAAATATAAATATGTATATGTAATTATTTACCAGTATTTAAGAAAAAAAGAAAGCTGAAAAAAAACTCATTTCTTGAAGAAAATAGAAATACACCTCAGGGAGCTCCTTTAGTTGTAGGCAGTAGGAAAAGTGCTGGAAAAATAACAGAAAAAAAAACAAATTTTTTAATAAAAAGCAAAAAGCAAATAAACAGATATACATATATATATATAGATATTAGTAGAAATAAAAGAAAAATCGAAATTTCTAAATTATTTAACGGCCAAATAGAGAGGAAAAAATAGTTTTTATAGTACTTTTGATATTAGTATTTTGTAAATTATATATTAAATTAGTTATAATTCTTATATTACTATCATTATTATATACATAAAAAAGTGTTCTTAATAGATAATAAAAGTATGTCATGGTTGAATTGAAAATTAATATTTAAAAATGATGGCTTAAAATATTAAAGGTATATGAATTGATGGAGAGGTAAGTGGAAGTGAAGTATTGGGTCGTGAAGAATTTCAAGGTAAAAAAATCGCGACTAGGTTGGGAGGGCATATAGAGAGACTAACATCTGTCTCCGAAAATAAATGTGTGTGGTATTGTATTGTTTTTTTTTTTTTTTGTTTTGTTGTGTTTACCTTTTTTTTCTTGTTAGGAATACGAAGTTGGTGAGTTAGGGTTGGAACCTCCTGAGAAATCTCAATAGCTAGTCGGAAACCTCGCCAACGCAAAAGTGTCCGTAACAAGTTTTCCTTTTAACGACGGATGCTGCTGCATACATAATAGTTGCTGCTGATGCTTTAAAAGTGTTGTACCCAAACATGTTACATTTAACATGTTTTGCGCATTGGCTTCACCGTCTAGCCGAATTTGTAAGATCAACATTTCCAGAAGTTAATAGTTTGAATCATTCACAAAGGCTGCTTTTGTAAAGGTTTGTATTATCTTAACTATTAATTACTCCTAATAACTTGCATACATTTTTAGGGACCCTCACGCCGCCGGGTCTTCCAACGCGCTTTGTTGGAAGTAGGCTTACTACCCGAGCCATTCATTACGCGGTGGGGTTCATGGTTGAATGCAGCTCTATATTATTGCAGTAATTTTGATGCTGTTAAAAGAATTATCGAGAGTTTTGAAGATGACGATGCGCAAGCAATTCATACTTCAAAACAGCAATATTCGAAAGATATTATTAAAAGCGAACTGGCTTTTATAAAATCAAATTTCGCGAGCCTTACAATTGGAATAAAAAAGCTCCAATCACCAAATTTAGGGCTTAGAGATGCCGTTGAAATAATTCAAGGTATACCCAACATTTAAATGGATTGGAAAATAAAATTTTTTCTGCATAGTTTTAAAGAATTTTAAAACGAAACAAAGGTTTTCAAAGTATATTGGATATTTACAATATTTGTTATAAAGCTGAAGAAGCTACCGAGCCATACCTTCAAAATCTTTCGCCAGTTGTGCTGGAAAGATTTGCCTTTTGTCCTACAACCTCATGTGATGTTGAACGAAGTTTCTCTTTATACGGAAATATTTACACCCAGAAGCGCAGATCATTCAATTTAGAAATCTAAAGCACCACCTAATAATTTGTGCAAATTGTGAAATTGAAAAACTAAGTTAAGATTGGATAAGCAAAATAAAATCAAAATACATTTGAAACAAGATTTTTGTGTTCAGATTTATATTTTTTCTTGCATATTTTTTATTTTTTAAAGCATATTTTGTAAATTTTCAGGCATATTATATGCGCATATTTGCTAGTTTTTCGTGCATACAAATATCCGCTCTGGTCATAATATCATGCCGAAAGAACATTTGACAACAATCCGATAAGTCACAGATCAAACATCAAATTCTTGAGTTTTAGAAAGAAGATAAGAAAATAGTTTGTATTTATTTATAAAATTTAACAAATAACTAGAATCATATGTACACATTAAGTTGTACTAAAGAAATTCCGTTTAAAATAACAAATTAGTAAAAATGATTTATAATATTTAGAAAATTAACTTTAAAACATTTTAATAATTGGATAGAAATTCCAAAACTACTTTTTGGTGCAGTCTAATATTCATACGACTAAGCAGATGATGTATTATATCTAATTCAAACGCATACGTATATATTTTTGTCCATGCTAATAAAGATTGTTCGAATAATTAAACAATTTCTTACGAATAATTATTCGAAGAATTTCAAAACGACCATTTTCGAATAACGAATATTTCGATTAATTTTATGAAGAATAATCGAATAAAACGAATAAATATGTTTATGTAAATTTGCCTTTTCTGTTTGGAGATTTTTATAATTGAACAAATAACAAAGTATAGTCGGTCAAGTCCGACCATATAATACCTCACTCCCAGTTTATGTGTAAAAACAGTTCGGTCTATATGGAAACTATTGTCCGATGATCCAAATCTTTAGTGGCATGACTTCTGTGCGTGATAAATTTTATCTCGATATAAACCCTTTCAAAAGATTTATGCATGTTAGTGATTTTCAGAAGTGGTTTTAATTTGGAAGCTATAACTAATTGTTGACCGACCGTTATAAAAATGGTTGTCACGATTTCTGCATAAATGAAACTAGTTTGTGTTGAATTTTATTTGAACACCAAAATTGGTAAGAGATTTATGATCTTTAAAGTGATTTTCGGAAGTGGACCTTAGCAATTTAGTTTTGTGATACATTGTATATATACGAGTATGTAGACATTATATCATTATATCTTAAATACGAGGTCTGATCAAAAAATAACCGTTATTTTAAATTTTTTCAAAAAGTATTTATTTATTCATAAATAACTATTTTGTCCCCTTCAAAGTAATCTCCTTCAGATATAATACACTTATGCCAGCATTTTTTCCAATCCTCGTAACACTTCTGAAACGCGCTTTTTAGTATCGCCAACAGCTCCTGTTTCAATTGTTTTTATATTTTATATTTTTTTAACACTAATTAAATAAAGTTCTTTATTATAAAAACTGATTAATGGATGAAAAACCCAATTGTCGAATAATTAGAAATTATTAAATAATCGAAACCGGTCAGGTTTTCAAATAGAAAAATCCGGTTAACCGACATCCGGTTTCGTTTATTGAATACTCTAGTGGACACCAATGGAACAAATTCGACACTTTCGACGCATAAGAAAGCTTTCCGATTTATTTAAGGGATCGATGTTTAATAGTTTGTGACATAGGTCAAGAAAAATAGAGAACATACTTAATAGTTTTGGTACTTTTTTATTCAATTTCTTTAATGAGGTACAATTGGCTTTTGATCTTGGTGCAAGTACAATATTACAATACAAATTATATTAGATATGTAGGTATTGTTTCTGTTTATATTAGAGCATCCCGTATATTAATATTAATACGAGTATATGATGATGCGTACTCATGAACTGAATATGAAAACAATATGAAACAAATATTTAAGTACAGTTTTCAGAGATGTTATTGTTAAATATTTTAGTTTCAAACATATTAAAACCTTTTATTGACAATACTCAAATTAAGATCTCTAAAATTTGGTAAGCACAATTTTTTTTTTAATTAATTTTTATTATTGAATCTTTCTTATCGAAATTTACAATAAGTATTCAAATCTTAATTCTACTTATTGTTTATTAGTTGTTACCAATGTAACCACTAACTCCTGTATTCAAATTTTTAAAAATTTCTTCTAGGTAGGCTCAAAGTATCGGTTCTTTTTAGCCTCTGGTGACCTTCGAACTAAAGCACACCCCGAGCGAGGTAGTTAGGGTGGGCCATTAGTTTATCTATGTAGCTGATTCAATATTTTTTTAATTTCCTCCTGGATAGTGGGGACGTTGAGATCTCTGTGGATAATATCATTACTTATATACCATGGGGCGCAGACAATTTGTCGTAATATTCTAGACTGTCTTCTTTGAAGCTTTTGGATGTTAGATGCGCATGCAGTACCCCATAATTGGATGCCATATGTCCATATGATGGACTTGTATAATAGAATTTTGTTGTCTAAAGACAAGTTTGAGTTTCGACCGAGAAGCCAATGTAGTTGAGCTGCTTTAAGTTTCATAGCCGTTATTTTCGTTTCAATATGACGAGACCAGGTCAAGCGTCTATCTATATGAATTCCCAAGTACTTAACATGGTTTTCTACCGGAACAGTGATGTTGTTTATTTTTACAGCTGGGCAAGTTTGTCTTCTGAGCGTGAAGGTTAAGTGAGCACATTTAGCCGGGTTAACCTTTATTCTCCATTTTTCTAGCCAGGCCTCTAGTTCATTGATGTGGGACTGCAGATTTTGCGATGCGACTTTTGGGTCATGGTTGACGCTAATAAATGTTGTGTCGTCTGCAAATGTAGAGGTATGCGTACACAGGTTTGTTGGCATATCCGCTGTGTAAGCACAAATAATATTAATTTGTTCTAATGTTGGTTATATTTACCCTGACTGACTACTCCTGTCGAAACGTAAATACATACAACACCTGGTATTCGGGACATCTTTTAATTTAATCTTGAGTATCGATTTCTTTATTAGCAAAACATATTCAGCGACAATTAGGACAATAGACACAAAAAGTTCAGATTGAACCATTTTAACTATTTAAATTTTATATGAAAGTTTGCAAATTTTCAACGAATCTGATTAACAATCTGGGTTCGGTAAATTTGAACATTTTTGGTCAAGCGAGAGTGCTTTATAGAAAAACATCAAGCAAAAACATTTGACCAATCAATGTCAAATACGGGAAAATTCAAAATTTAAAATGATCAGCATGATCAGAATCATTTTTTATCGACCAAAAATCTGTAACTTTTGAAGCGATGGAGATATTTTAGTAATTTTTCTCTTGTGAAGAGATAACATCTTGAATTTGTCTCCAGTTTTAATTTAAATAAAATTGGCTTAGTGCACTGAAAGAATTATGCTTCATAAATCCAATAAATCGATTTCATTAAAATTTTTTCATTAATCCAATGAAATATTTCACAACGTGAATGAAATTTTCACAGATATAATGAAAAAATTCATTAAAATTGCTTACATACTTTTACATACTTTCTTTAAAAAAGTTCATTGGATCAATGAAAATTATTTTTTTTCTATTTAAAGAAATTTTTTTAAATTGTTATACATAATTTCAATAGATTATAATAAAATATTTATAAACTACTGATTTTAATTTAAAAATATTAAACGATCACTGAAAAAACTTAAAAATTAAGTTATTTCATAATTCCAATGAAAAATGTCATTGTATCTATGAAGAAAAAAATTATTTTATAAGAGAAAAAATTTTGATTTTGGTAACATCTTTTAAATAATTATCAATATTACTTAAACAACTTTAGGTTTATGTATTGAAATGAAAAAAAATATTGATTAAAAATTTAAAATTTTAATATTTCATAATTTCAATGTAAATTTCATTGTTTTAATAAAACAGTGAAACATCATTTTAATGTAAAGTTTCATAAGTCAAATGAAATACATATGTACATAACTTTTAAACCCACCCTTATTTTCAACACTTTAATAAAAAAACGGATGATGAGAAATTTAAGGTCATAGTTTAACTTTTGATTTTTTTTGACATTCAGTATGAAAATACACGATATTTGTTTTGTTGAATCTGATTTAATATTCGTCTGTGCCGAATCTCAAATACCCTCCACCTAAACGTAATAAGAAATACAAAAACTACACTGGTTTTAGAACTAGAATATCTTATTCTTTTTTTTTTATACAGTCTTAGTGCAAATTTTATTATTATTTTATACATTGTTTGAAAGAAATATTCAATATTCACAACAACTTAAGACACAGATTACAAAAAAAAAAGTAAGATTATAAGGTTTACAAGATATTTCTGGGTGACATAGCAGAAGTGGACAAATTATGGACTGATAGATTCTAAATACAGTATCCACTAATGTGATTTCTGCGTATTTTAGGCTTCTTTTGGTTGAATTTCATCTCAATAACGTTATTTACAAGAGTTGTATAGTTGGTTGTTATGCTCAGAAGTGAACTGAATTCAGAAGCTCTTATTGACTGATAGCTACAAAATCCAGTAGCATAATTGGGGTGTAACCGATACTAATATGATTTCTGGATTAAAATTTCTGAAGCATATAAAAGTTTTGTGGGTTAAATTGTTTTTCGGAAATAGTTCTTATGGCAAATCATGGGCTGAACTTGTGAAATATTGAAACAGTGAATTTCATGCATGTTTCACGTCGAATTTCAACATAATAACGGTATATTTAAGATACATATTAGTATTAAAGTGAATTTCGGAAGTGGACCTTATATGGTGGATATAATAAAATATGGACCGATATTTTCAAAATCCAGCAGTTTGAATGTGGCATATACTTAAGTGATCCGAGTAAAATTTTGGATTGGTACCCTTATTTATAAGAGATTTATGGGAATGAAGTGATTTTCGGAAGAGGGCTTTATATGGGGGATTCGGTCAAATATGAACCGAAATTCACAAAATTTTGTAGAATGATTTTTGTGTATATTTTAATGATAAATATAAAGTTTTGAGTCGGTACCGATATTCATAAGTTTAAAATAAAGATTAATGATTTTTTCGGATGTGGACCTTAAATGGGAGCTATGACCAATTATATACCAACCATCATAAAATTTAGTACAACAATTTATATATCTATAAGAATTATTTGAGTCGAATTTTGACCTGGTAACTATATTTTTACCAGATTTTAAGTGAATTTTAGATGTGAACTTTACATTGGGTCTATGGTTAAACATTGACCGAACAAAATTTCGTTTTGCGATTTCTTTTTACATGACACTTATTTTTGCCAAGTTTTGTATTAACATTCCAATTTTAATGGCATTTATTACTCATTAAGCCATATTTCGGGAAGTTATTTGTATGGGGGCTATGAGAAATCGTGGACCGATTTTTACTATTTTCCTCACACTTTACTCTTTTATCATAAAAATAACACGTACAAAATTTCATGGCAATTATATTTAAAAAAAATTGAAAGAAAACCATTTAAAAATATCAAATTTTTTTTGGAGGTTGTCTCACATTTTGGTCTATAACTCCGGTTTTACTATACCAATAAATTTAAATTTAACTAGCACAGACAAAAACCGCAATTTTTAGCCAAGCCCATTTTGCACTTAACAGAGCACTGTTATACACTTAACAGCTATCATACTTGAATTCTGATACACAAATCTTTATATATAATGTCTGAAATTATTTCAGAGTAAGAGAAAAATACATATTAAGAAATAGATATGGTATGGAAAAAGACCACTGAATGCAACTATGATAGTGGGATATCTGAAATAATTTTGGGATTCCAGTAAATTTGAGTTTTATGCAAAAATAAATCTGGAGAGGATTTTTGGCCATTGTGGAAATTAGGAAAAGAGCTAGTATTATATTCGATCATGATAAGCAGGATTTATTGAAGGACTCATACAATTGTGGAGTATTTGTATGCTTATTTGTTGAAGCTATTTTAAAAGGATAAAGTCTTAAATATACGCAAAATGATTACAGAGAAATAATAAAAAATATATTCTTTCAAAATGCAGATAATAAAAATTTTACAATGCGAGAAATACAGAAACGAGCTACTGGTATAATGTACATATGTTTTTCATGTTTCATAAGGAAAACGCTACTTTGAAAAAATAAAAGCCTAAGGTGGCACCACTGAAATATAAATGGATTACTACAACAGCTGTTTATATTTTCATTGTTTTGTTTGATAAAAGTTTGTAAATGTTTTATTGTTTAAGATTTATTATTTTTAATGTTTTTATTTACTTTTTTGTTGTATTTAGTAATAGCTTTTATAAAATCAACAAACTTCTCTTCAGCCATTATGTTATTTAAAAAATTCGAAGAACAAATTTATTTTTTATTAAAACGTCAGATTTCGGGATCAGCTGCTGTCGTTTTCAAAATAATTAATTAGCTCACTAGAGGGCGGCAGAAGTACCCAGCTGCATTTGCACTCGTGTAGTCGTGTAGCCTGCTGTATCGAATGTGTTTAATGCTTTACAGTAATTTTTCATGACTGGGTATGTTTGTATGTTTGTTTGGATGAAGTTGTGAGTAAACACAAGTAAGAAAGTATAGTCGCTCAAGCCCAACCTTATAATACTCTATACAGCTAATGAGAACTATGGCCATTTAATCACCGATCATCAGAAAATTTAGTAGAATGGCTCCAGTATACACAAAATTTATTTGTGTTAAATTTTTTCTCGATATCAACTCTTGCAAAATATTTATTCATGTTAAAGTTATTTTCCGAAGAGGGTCTTATATGGAAGCTACAATTATTCGTATGAACCAATCGTTATTTAATTAGGTGAAATGATATTTAGATATATGATACTTATCTGTATTGAATATTATTGGATGACAACATTTTTAAGAGATTATGCTTGTTAAAGCGATTTTCGGAAGTGAGCCTTATATACTGTTTTTAGGTGTGAGTAGGTTAAACATCTATTAGCCATGTCACAGAGCTAAATTCCGTTCGGAAGTGGAATTAATTCCGTATTTTGCATCTGTAGAAAAGGTAAAACTCTAAAGAGTCTTAGAAATTTGGTCACGTTGATTATATTATGAATAGTCATGGGAAAATTGGGCGGGATCATACCAGTGGGCGTGGCAGCTCCCATACAAAGTGAATATTTAGCTCATATACAAAATTAATATTAATCTATACATATATATATATTTTTTTTTGTATCATAATATTTTGTCTAGCACTGGCTGGACTTATTATTTTCTTTTAGTATTAAGATTCGAAAACTTATTGTCATTTCAATATCTGAAGATTCAATAAATAAATATAATGTATTATAAAAAAAAAAAAAAAAAAAAAAAAAAAAAAAAAAAAAAAAACATATATATATATAAAAATGAATGTTTGTATGTATGTATGTCCTTTATAGAATCGTAAACTATGCATTTGGTCATGTGATGATCTTCGGCAAAGTTATTGTGCATGAGTCCGGGAAGATTTCTCAATTGGTACGACCACGCCTACTCTAACGCCCACTTTTTTAAATTGATTAATTTCTTCTGCATGGGTTTTTACAGATTTACTTCAAACAATTTGTATACAAATCTTACTGAAGGCGAGGTAAAAATAAAAATTTCATGTGTCAAAGCTTTTTATATCTTTCGACCACTCCTACTTCTTTTAAATGTGTAATTGATTCTATTCGGATTTTACCATATTTACTTCAAATCGAATACATATGTTACTCTAGATGAGGTAAAAATTAGGATTCATACTCCACGCCCCCTTTCACACTCCATCTCTTGCAGGACAACGCCTACCGGGAAGGCCAGACTGCTAGACCGATCTTACTAAAAATTTGACGGAATATAACTAAGACTCCGGCATGACTAAGAATACTTCTTTCGGCCGCCTACTTTTTTTCAAAATAAGAAAATCAATCAAATTACTCAAAATGAATTGAATATTTGTGTAATGTCTTTATTTCAAATTTATTTTAATTGGTGTAGCAACGCGCGCATGGTACAAACATATGCTTTCAAACAATATTATACCATTTGAATTCAAACGTTTGCGGTTCCCAGTGCGACTTGTTTTCGCAATTACTAACAACAAAGCGCTAGGACAATCGTTGCAAGTGTGTGGATTAAATTTGGAGAATCCATGCTTCTCACATGGGCAGCTTTATGTGGCCTGTTCACGCGTCGGAAAACCTTTTGATTTATTTGTTTACGCACCGGAAGGAAAAACAAAAAATATTGTGTATCCAACAGCACTTCAATAAAAGACGAATTAAAATGAAACACTGCTATTTATCAAAATGAGCAAAATCAATAAAATTATTTAAACTGAATTGAATATTTGTGTAATGTCTTTCTTTCAAATTAATTTTAATTGATAAAGTAATTTTCGGAAGGACATTTGAATGGGCGCAAGGTGAAATAATGAATCTATATCAATCAATTTCAATACCAATCGTCCTTGTGCTGAAAACAAGAATGCACCAAATTTTATAGAAAAATCTTTAGAATTGCGACCTGCACTTTGCACACAAGCTTTACATGGACAGCCAGCCAGACGGATGAGTCGACTCAGATATTTATTGTGAGTCGATCGGTATACTTTACGGTGGGTATTAGACTAATATTTTTGGACGTTGCGAACATTAGCACAAACCCAATATACCCTTACCATTATGGTGGTGTAGGATATAATGAAAAAGAACATGAAAGCATTCAATTCAATAAAATAAAGTTTTTGTATCTGGCTGGATGTACCTACGAGTGTATAAAGTTTATCTGCATGTGGATGTGTAAAGCAGCACAATTGTTTGTTTTAATAAAATCTTTTTGTTTTATGAGCGAACTGAAAAGAGAAATGGCTTACGCTTATTTTTTATTATTAGTGCAGATATAATAAAACATATTTATTTATTTAAAAGCTATGAAGTCAACAAATATCAAACATTACCATACATATTGCAGATTAAAGTCCCTTGCAGAAAAATTTCGCAAATGTGCCAGCTATTGATGAAGAATCATAATTACCCAAAATAGTTTTTAATGAAAGTTTATTTTTTTTGCGAATTTCAATTGAATTCAATTCGAATTTTTCGAATATTTCAATGATATTTACAAAAAGACACCCTATTAAAATGGTTTGGGTCTAATCATAACTTGTCTTGGGTAGTTCAATTCAATGTAACTCAGAGAAATAAAAATCCAACGAAATAAATACATATCCATTATTAAAGCAGTCGCACTTTATTCTTTTACAAATAAGTACTTCCAAAGCAGAAAAGAGTTCAAATAAAATATTTTGGAAATAAGTCTATCATTTCTAACTAGTTGATCCACTTGACATTCAATTTTACATGGCCGTAACATGCATTTGAAAATTCAATTAATCAATTTTTTTCATAATATCGCACTCAATTTATGATATTAAACAAATAAAAAATCATATTAAGGTAATTTCTAAGCGATATCTATTACATGTCCAAAAATAATCCAATTTGAGAAAATCTTAAATTTTCGCCACTACTACAGCTCTTTGTTGCCTACGAAAAGCCATCTTTTGACAGCGACAATTTAAAAGTAAATTATGCTGATAGGAATAGTAGGCCCTTCTGATCTACACTTATTTGTTACTGTAACCTTATTTTAAATTTATTTCTAAAGTCCCAAAGCTTGGGTTCCAAACCGATAAACAATTTTAGAAAGTATGATGTTGTCCCCATCATTCATCATTCAGAATCACAGAACTATCTTTTACGTGACGTGTTTAATTTTAATGCGCAATTCTTAAAAGTTTCAAATATATCTAATAGCTTATTTTTAAATCTTAAACAATAAAGAGGTTGTTTTCATAAGATTCTCAAGCCTAGAGAGTAGTGAGCGTAAGCTAAGTGTAAATATAAAAACCAACCAAATTCTTCAGAACCCGTTAGCTAATAATATGTCAATAAGGAGCCAAACAATGGCACGCCATCTTTTAACTTTAGAGGGCTCGAGGCTCCTATTGTACAATTGGTTAATAATATTACAAATCTTATGAGTAAGATTATGCAGGAAATATGGTTGAAAATATGTTTCTGGAATGCAAACTGCATTCACTAACATAAAAACGAACTCTAATATTTCCTAAAAAATCACCAAATTGATGTGATGCTGATTTCGGAAAAACATTTGACGTCTAGAAGTTTATTTCATAAAAATGGGTATCTCTTTTATTATACTAAGGACCCCAGAGGCGGAGCATTTATTAAAAACTTCAATTAAACCCTACTTCCTGAGTGATCTTTGTGAAGATTATCTTCAAGCCACTACGATCTGTATCGAAGATTGTTATTGAAATATAGATTTCAAATAACAGAAAGTCAATACGTACAATAATTTTTTTAAACCACCAGACATCCATTTCATAGCTGCTGGCGATTATAACGCTCAGCACATATTATGGGGATCAAGACTGATTAATCTAGCGATAACAGGCACAAACATAAATTGAATTATATATAGAAAATACCTATGTACACATTGTTCTGATTACTCTCCCATCAACTTGGATAATGATCTTAAACTGGCTATACAACTTGCTTCTCGCTACCTACGACATCATACATCTGAATTAGAAAACTGCATTCAAGGATAAGGAAGGCGGATAAAAGTTAATGAGAAGAAATGCAAAAACATAACCTTTACATTGCGTAGAGAATTATGCGCTCCAATTTATATCAATAATCAAGCAATAATAAAAAAATCCGAGTTCAAATACCTCGGTATACACCTCGATTGCCTTCTTACAGGGAAATCCCATATAAGTAGATGCAAAATTGACTCAAATGATATTGAAATTAATTCAAATTAGTTGTCTTATTGGCAGAAACTCTAATGCTTGGTTTTAACTATATCAGTTTTGTTGTCAAATTGTCCAAATTGTTGGCAATTGTATGAAAACGGATTGTCATATCATGATTTTCATGATTGCAAACATAGATGACGCCATATGACAACCCGTTTTTAAAAAAATGCCAACAATTTGGACAATTTGACAACAAAAATGACATAGTGAAAACTTAGTGAAAATGCGGCCTAAGCTTAGTTTAGATTGTAAACTCCTACTTTCTAACTCAATCATAAAACCTATATGGTGTTATGGAATACAGCTATGGGGAGCAGCCTCAGCTTCAAATGTAGAAAAATACTTAAAAAGAACTTGGAGTACATCCAAACCCATTACTTTGCAACATATTAAATAATAGTGGCCATATTCGACTAAGAAGAAGAGATACAGCTGATCTGAGACAAAGGCAAAAACGAAGAATGCCTACTTAATAAATAAAATAAAATAAATAATGGTCAAACAATTTTCGTCCGGCACTGGCTGGATTAAATAATTAAAATTCATTAGATATAAAATTAGTTCGTTTTTTAATGAAGATACAATAAATAGAAAACAATTCATAATATTCATTTACTAGCTCTAAAAGAGAAAGAGCACTTTGTGTTTGCAAATGTATACACGACGAATATAACATTGTATTCACCTTAAATACCCTTGAAATGATAGCCCAAGTTATAAGTATGTACGAGTATGTGTTGTTTTGGGCAAAAATAAATATGTTTTAAAAATACAAAACAAAAAACTTTTTTTATATTCCGACTAACGAAATAGACCCAAATTTAAAACAAACCAAGGATTATTTTTAGTGCATTCAATAAATAAATTTAAAGTTCTAAATGTAATATAAAACCATTAATTTTAATTACATGTGAATGTATGTATGTATATTCACTCTGGTAAGTATATAATACATTCCAGCATTTGAAATGTAAAGAAACAATTGCATGTTTCCGAAGCAAAAAAATGTGTTTATGCAGTTTGTTTGCACTCAAACTTGGCGTATAAACTTTGTTGAAAAGGACCTTTTAATTGAAAACACATACATACATATTTCTTTTATTCTTTTTCAACAATTCAAACGTAGTAGAATTCTCTTTGATCAATTTTTAGCAATGAAAATAGCGAAGAAACCATTACTTCTAAAAACAATATTGGCTTTAATTTCCGCTTAGTTTGCGATTTCCCTGAGGCTTTTTGTTCCTCTTGTTTTGTTTGTTTGGTGTTGCGCGAATTCGTGCTTAAAAGGATCATAACATTGAGACAGTCCTCTGCATATGAATATTTACTAAAGTGTGGCACAAACACAACAAAAATGTTTGCAAGCATTTCATGAAATTGCAATTAGTGTGTATGTATTACTTGCTTATTGCAAAATACATACTTCCAAAAATATTTCTTTTGTTGCACGATCAAAACATTGAAGAAGAGAACACAAGTACAACAAAACAATGTTAAAATAGAACAAGTAAAAAAGTATAGTCGGTCAAGCCCGACCATATAATATCCTACACCTAGTATAAGTATAAAACAGTTTTTCAGAAATGGGCGTTATATGGGAGATATCACCTATTTTGGGCCAAAATTTAGTGTCATGATTTCTGTGAATATAAATATTATATGTGTTAAACTTTATCTCGATATAAATACTTTTAAAAGATGTATGAAGGTTAAAGTGAATTACGGAGAGGGTCGTATATGGGAGTTTCGACTAATTATGGGCCTACCATTATAAAATTAGGTGTCACTATTTCTGTGTATAAGAAATTTATTCGTGTCAAATTGTATTTGGATACCAATATTTTTATGAAATTTATGACCGTTAAAGAGATGTTCGGAAGTAGGCCTTATGTCGGAGCTACGACTAATTATTTCAGACTGCTGTTGTAAGGATAAATTTAGTATCCATTTCTTCACTATTAGATCATTAATAGAATTGCTTTGTGATCTTTAATTACTTCCATTCATTCCAGGCACAGACATGTTGTGCATTTTTTCATGATACAATGATGTCATTATTTTCGTTGTTGGATTATGAGGTGCTACTTAAACTTAATTTTTGAACATAAACTTGGTTTTAAAATATTTGGTCAGAATCTAATAATAATCAGATAAACTGAAATCACAGAGGGCAACAGTGGTTTATAGCTTTTTACTTTTTAGCCCCATTCAGCACAGTTTTAAGGTCATTCTTGGTCTATATCTGGTGCTTACGGATGTCTTGATATAAAATTGCCGATAAGTTTGCATAACATTCAAATCAGAGTGTCCTGGCGACTGCATCAGAGGAGACAATTCCAAATCAGCCATGACTGCACAATACCTGATTTATGTTTTGAATCGTTGTCCAGTTTTCCAGCACTTTGCAGTAAATTGGACTTTAAAATGTCAAGGTTCATATTTTTGTCTATTGTACTTTCAATAAACTGCAAGTTTCCTACACCAACTGATAATATGCAAGCCTGTCACCGCCGTGCTTCACAGTTGGTTTTTTTTTTTTTAACTTAGACTCGTTCACAAAAATAACATGTTTTCAAAAGTTGCTAACGTGCCCATAAACTTCTTAAAAATGTTGTTAGGTGTTTTTTCAAGATCACGAATTCTATTCTCCTGCGCAAAACGCTCCTGCTATTCCTGTTGAATCACTTATACTTGGTTTTCACTATGTCATTTTTGTTGTCAAATTGCCCAAATTGTTGGCAATTGTATGAAAACGGGTTGTATATCATGATTTTAGTGATTGCAAACATAGATGACGCCATATGACAAGTTTTCATACAATTGCCAACAATTTCGACAATTTGACAACAAAAATGACATAGTGAAAAAGCGGCCTTAAGCAAACCATTTCAGCAATTTTTTGGTACGAGTGGCCCAGTGTTGCCATTTTAGCACTTTCATTTTGCTTTTTAGCATAATTTGCTTGATAAAAAAAATTTTTTTCTCGAACAAATTTTTACTATTTTACTCCACCAGAAGAAATAAAAAATAACTTTTATTAATATTTCAACTAAATTTCGTTCGGTGTGGTAAGTAAATGAACACGGAAATTTTTAAATAAATATATGAAATGTAATCTATTAAAACAAGTCAACAATTGTTATGAACAAAATTATAAAAAACTATAATTTATATTTGTAACATTTGAAATAAAAATTGTATTGTTACATTGAAAAAATTTAGCACTTATGTTTTCCTCTGTAGAACATTTTAGCACTTAGTTTTTTAAGTTTTAGCATATTTTGAAATTCATTTTCTGGCAACACTGGAGTGGCCATAACCAACTCTCTCTGTTCTATGGTAGTATGAAATAAGCCACTGTATGTATGTATGCCATTGCTTCCCTGAAGGAAACCTGGGGACAAGTGTCTCCAAGTCACCACTTTTGTCTACTATTTTGGTAACGGTTTGGCGACATTGTCAACAGCATTGTCACAATGGTTATAATTATACAATTATTTTTGTTCAATTGTGAGCCCCGATAGACTAGGCGATAGTGTGCCGGACTATCATTCGATTCCCGTTAAAGACTCTGGGTGTTTTCGAATTTATTTTTAATTAAATATTTTTTAGTATTTTATTTTTTTTTAATAAAACTCCAAAAATTAGCAAAAAAAATGCAGTTTTATTTTCTATTTCAGAACAGTACTAAAAGTGTAGGCAATTTAGTCCCAAAAGAACTACAATAGTCAATAGTACCTAGTATGTCAGTAGTGGATTTTCAATGGCTTGTGCGTTAAATGTCTATAATAATTTGCATTGTCTGGAGTATACTAAGTCACTAGTACTGGTGACTGTGTCAATAGTAAATCTATTGACACAGTCTATTGAAGTTTTTAGTTTTGACAGCAAAATTAGTGTGACTTAGTTGTCAGCATAGAATCATCCGCATAAAATAAAGCGCAAGCATTCATAACCAAGAAGTACTAAAAGGAATCCTGGTAATGAGCGACCATTATTGTTATCTTCTGGATATCAATTGAATTCTATAACCTTAAATTAAGTTAATATGTCTCTCGGTGTTTTCGTGTGTCATTTAAAAGAATTGTATTTATTAAACAGCTCACACCTATTCAGTCCCCAAACCTCAGTCCGATTAAGAATTTGTGAATTGAGAATTGAGTTGGACCGACGTATCCGCAAACGCACAATAACATCAGTATCTTAGTTGAAAAGAAGACTTCAAGAAGAATGGGACCGAATTCCAGTAGCCTATACAGTTAGCACAGCCAAATCGTCTCAGTGAAGTTATAAACAAAGGGGTTATCCAACAAAATACTAACTTTAGTATTAAAATGTTTTTATGCGTATTTGTTATGTTCTCTAAAGTGAAAACCGAATATTAATGAGTCACATTCAGGGGTGTCATAGAAACCAATATTGTCAGAATTGGTTTTAAAACCGACAAGAAAAAATGCTTTGGTGTCATAGGGCACTGCTACACGTTCAATAAATATCGTGATACTAAAAATATCTCGTCATTTTTTCTTGTAGGTTTTAAAACCAATTCTGACAATATTGCTGTCTATGACACCCCTGAATATGTATATTGGCTACCTGAATTAAGTTAGTTTTTTTGTTATTTTTTTTTTTTGTATTATTATTTATTTATTTAGTTTATGGATAAAATCCTTACAGACCATTTACAAAATTACATACATATATGTATATGGGCCAATTTAAAAAAAACACAATTTTTGTGTCCCCGCACTTTACACTACTATTTTAGGTACAAAAGAACAAAAATATGTGAGTGATCAGCCAGGAATATGTAACAAAAAAACATAATTCTCAAATTTGTATGTTTGTTTTTTTGTTCATTCAGAATGGTGTTTTGGTTTTCTCTCTGACAACTTCCATACAAAAGCATGTGTCCCCCGTTAGAATTTTTAGTAAACAAAATAAAATCAAGAAAAAAGTAAATATGCAACATTTAACACAAGTATTCGAATAATTGTGTTTCTTTCTTGTGTTTTGACTTGTTTAGTCGTCAAAACTTAATTAGTGGGAATTTGGCGTTGCAAAGAAAGGTTGTCCCCACAATTTGCATTGAGCGTCACTTTTCTATAAATCAAGTAATATTACTAGTTTTCAATTTCAAGTTTAAATAAAGTAAATAACGTAAGGAAAGTACAATCTTTAATTATTACAAAAGTGAAAAACCGAAAAAAAATCTATCAAGAAAAGTGTGCATTTGCGTAGTTTTAGTGAACACCATGGTAAGGGCGCGATAAAATTTATGCCTACGGAAAAAACAAAATAGGCAAATATTTCATGAGCATCACTTTTGAAATATATTGCTTCATAGCTTAAAATGCTTAATTTTGATTTTATTTTTTAATTTTCAAGAGTAAAACAAAAAAAATAGAGCTCGATAAAGCGCGTAATGCCGAATATAAAAGAAAGAAGAAAGAAAGGTATAATCGTGGTGTATTTGAGTTTAATTTTTATTGTTACTGACTGATTCTGTTTTTGCCACAAACTTAATTCGAAAGTGAGAATGAGAATGAAAAAAAACAAAGCCGCTTGTCATTTCATGAAGTTTATACAGATTCAGAATAAAAATATGAATGAAAATTTATAAATTAAATTAAGTTAAGTTATTGTTTTGTGTCAAATATTTACATATGTGTATAAGTTTCTTCAAGAATTACTTCCTTTTTTCCATTTTTGTTAAAGACATCAAAGAATATGTACATGTTTAGTTTTGTATTAAAATTTTTGTTTTTTGAAGAATTTTTGTTTTTTTTTTTTTGTATTTACTTTTTGTAAAAGAATAAACTTTTTTTCGTTAAACTTTAAATTTGGCATTATTTCTTGTTTACGTGCAACAAAATCTCTTGATTGTCACAAAATATCTTGAGCGTCACACTTAGTTTTGTTTTCATTAAAACGCTTATAATTGCATTTTTTTAAATACATTGTTACAAGCCTATTACTTTGCAAGTAACCTCTAAGCTCAAGTCTTTTTTTAACAAAAATGTACATATTTTCATCTTAAAATTTCAAAATAACTAGTCACTTTAAAAAAAATTAAAAATTAAGTTGATTCGTGATATTTTGTTTACAATCGAAAAGATGATTTTCGCAAAAGTCAAGTTTAAGAAACAAAAGAACATCGTAGTAAGCTTGAATTTCAAATATTTTTGCATTTTTAGCGATTTTTTATACATATGTATTTGGTGTGTGTCGCTCAAGATAGAAATTATAGGCAACCTAAAAAAATCCAAAAATATTGATTCTTTTAGAGCCTAAAAGTACCGCCGGATTCTTCATCAATTTCTACATAAATTGGCCACTCTTACAGGCGAATTAAAAAACTTTAATAATAAGCAAAACAAAACACGTTGTGTACGTTTCTTTTGAAATTGATCCATATATTTTTTGACACCTTAGTACAATTAATTATTTAAATTTAAGATAATGTTACGTTTTATGATATTTATATTTAAAGAAAAGTCTATCAAATTAAACATTTCGTTAAAACAACAACATAATTTTCTAAACGGATCTGCCATATCAAAATTTTTGAAAAGTTTTAACATAAAGTGGATTGTTATAGAGGCGCAGTGAACGTTGGGGAACACCAACCCCCTGGCCCACGATGTCTAACGATAACGTTCGCTTAGATAAGACAAACTTGATTGTGGAATAAACAAACTTGATTGAGTAAAAAATAGATACGATAAAAGGTTTGTGTCTTAAGTCTTATCTAAGCGAACGTTATCGTTCGACATCGTGGGCCAGGCGGTAAATAATAATTTGTTTAATAAAAATTCCATTTATAAGACTTACTAAAAAAGAGATGTTAAAAATTATTCTACGGCTTTTTATTGTTGGCAAATTTATCAAACGTAATCTTGATGAATATGATGGAAGTGATGCATATCCTCGGCATATCCTTCAAACAAAAAAGAAGGAATTGTTTTTGAACAGACTCAATATGCTCAGTATGTAATGCGGGTCCAATACAACGGAACCATACTCTAAAATCGGTCTTACTAGAGAAGTATATAAAGATTTAGTGATGTGGGGATCATTGAATTCTTTTGCCCATCGTTTTATATAGACTAAAATACCACGAGCTTTATTAACAGTCATCGTTATATGTTGTACAAAATTTAACTTTGCATCTCACAAAATCCCAAGATCCATAATTGAGTTTACCAACTCTAATTTATGATCACTTAACATGTAAGAAAAGTGCATATGTTTGCATTTCTTCAGGTTTAATTCCATTAAATTAAGGTCACACCAGTTATTAAAATGTTCCAAATCATATTGCAGATAAATATGATCTGCTGAATTTTTAAAACTAGAAAATATTTTCACATCATCCGCAAACATCAATTGAGTATTTGATTGCTTCAGGCATGTCGTTTACAAACAGCAAAAACAAAATAAGGCCGAGATGACTTCCTTGCGGGACGCCGGATTTTACCAATATCTTTTTGGAAATTTTACCATTAAATTTTACGGACTGTGTTCTATTTAAAAGATATGATTTTAACCAGTTTAAACAAATGTTGTTGAAACCCATAACATCCAATTTTTTTAACAGAAGATTGTGGTTAACTTTGTCAAAGGCTTTACTAAAATCTGTGTAAATGGCGTCAGTAAGCCATCATTGACTAAAGATGTTAACTGCAAAATATTAGTCATAGCTGATGATCCTTTGCGAAAACCATGTTGAAAAGGTGTTAGTAGTGATGCATTTCTTAAATAGTTTTGGGATTGCACTAAGTTTAGCAATGCCTCTATAATTCGTAATGTGTGATTTATTACCAGATTTAAATAGAGGAATAATAGATGATTCTTTCCAAATATTGGGAAAGTAGCCATTATTTAATGAAATATTAAAAATAATTGATAATGGAAATGCAATAGCATGTGCACATTCCATCAAAACACAATTTGGTATGTCATCAGGTCCATTTGAAAATGAATATTTAAAACTTTTTAAACATTCAATAATGTGTGTAGTGTTGATCGATGAAAAATATATTGTTTGACTATGGCAAATTTTGAATGGATAGACAATATTACCATCATATTGGTCATCAGAGCAAATAGAAGAGGAGAAGTCGTTGAATAAATCACTGATTAGAGCCTCATCACAAGATTCAGTATTTAAATATTTCATGTTTTTGGTGTAGTCTTAGTCTTCCTTTTTGAGTTTACAAACTTAAAAAATGACCTTGGATCGTGTTTGAGATTATGTTTCATTCTCACTAAGTAATCGCTATACATTTTATTGTTGAGCAAGTTATATTTTGCACGCAGTACAGAATATTTCATGTAGTATTGATGACAGCCAGATTTTTTATATTTTATGTAGTACGTATTTATTTTTCAAATTTTTTAACGAAGAAAGTTGTTTTGAGTTCCAGGATGGACCAGACTTTGAATGCATTCATCCATATATTGATACAATGTTGTATAAAAAATTTCAATTATTTTGTCAATAGATTTTGGCATATCATTAGGGATGAATAACAATTGCAACCAATTTGTGTAATACAAAAGATTATTAACATCGTTGTAGTTTGCACCTTTGAAACAATACACTTTGTCCTTTCTAGTGCAGATTTTATCACGACAAGAACTTTGAATATTATCTCAATTATCTCAATTGTAGGATGATAACGATCTTCCGGTAACGTAACTGGATCAACACGTTTTACGTTGCATTCATTTGGTACATTAACAAATACCAGATCAAGCAATTTTCCTAAATTGTTATATATTCCGTTAATTTGGTGCAGACACAGATTTCAAATTTTATTGAATATATCGTCACTATATATTTTCTTCTGAACTTATTGGCATATAGCTACAACTTTCAATAAAAAATTTCCAAGTTATTTGTTATTATTTTTATACCCTCCGCCACCAAGAGTGGAAAATGAGGGTATATTACGTCTGTCATTCCGTGTAAAATTTTTTTAATATTCATCCTTATGAAATTCTAAGTCGATTTAGCCATGTCCGTCTGTCTGTCTGTCTCTGTAAAACACTTTCACGTCCAAACTATATAACTTAACTAAACGAAATTTCCAAAAAGATATTTCCAAATTGGTTGAGGCCAACCAGAGTTATGGACCAATATGTGAGGCAACCTCCATATAGATTTGATATTTTTTATTCATTTTATTGCAATATTTTGAAATATATTGCAGATGATATCATGAAATTTTGTATACGTTGTTTTTATGATAAAAGAAGAAAGTGTGCGGAAAATAGTATGAATCGGTACATGATTTCTCATAGCCCCCATACAAAAATCTTCCCGAAATATTGCTCAATTATACATAAATGCCTATATAATTGGAATATCCAGACAAAATTCAGCAAAAATAAGTTTTATGCAAAAAGAAATTGCAAAACGAAATTTTTTAGTTCGGTCCATTTTTAACCGTATCCCCAATATAAAGCCCTCTTCCGAAAATAACTTTAATACTAACGGGTGGTTAAATTTCAAGGGCCGATGTTGATTTTGAATAAAACACAAACTATTTAGGAAATTATTGTAATTTTATTTTATTATGATATATTGGTATTACTCAATTATGTATGGAAAAAAATATCGGCCAAATGGGCGCCGCGACCACGGCGGTCCACCTCCATCCGATGGTCCAAATTTTCGATGACCCTGAGGCATAATGGAGGTTCTATGCCGTTAATGTGCCGAATTATCTCATCCTTTAGCTCTTGAATTGTTGCTGGCTTATCGACGTACACCTTTTCTTTCAAATAACCCCAAAGAAAAAAGTCCAACGGTGTCAAATCACATGATTGGCGGCCAATTGACATCGCCATTACGTGAGATAACACGGCCATTGAATTTGTTGCGCAAAAGAGCCATTGTTTCGTTAGCTGTGTGGCAAGTGGCACCGTCCTGCTGAAACCACATATCGTCCACATCCATATCTTCCAATTCGGGCCATAAAAAGTTCGTTATCATCTCACGATAGCGAACACCATTCACAGTAACTGCCTGACCGGCCTCATTTTGGAAAAAATACGGCCCGATGATGCCGCCAGCCCATAAACCGCACCAAACAGTCACTCTTTGTGGGTGCATTGGTTTTTCGACAATCACTCTTGGATTCTCATTCGCCCAAATGCGGCAATTCTGTTTATTGACGAATCCACTGAGATGAAAATGTGCCTCATCACTGAAGATGATTTTCTTCGAAAATTGATCATCCACTGTTGCCATTTCTTGCCACCATTCTGCCCATTCACGACGTTTGGAATGGTCAAGAGGCTTTAGTTCTTGAGCCAATTGCACCTTGTAAGCGTGTAAATGCAAGTCTTTATACATAATGTTCATCAACGACGAGCGTGAGAGGTGCAATTGTAGGGCACGACGACGAGTTGAGGTGGACGGCTCTTCAGCCACACTATCGTGAACAGCAGCAATATTTTCTGCAGTACGACCTGTACGAGCATGCACTGGTCTTCTCACATCTTCTACAGACCCGGTTTGCTTGAATTTTTCCACGATTTTTGCGATTGTACGCACATGTGGACGATCAAATTGACCAAAAAATCACGAAGTGCACGATATGCATTTTGATTTGAACGCCCATTTTCATAATAAGTCTGGATAACTTTAACACGTTGTTGGATTGTGTATCTCTCCATGGTTCAAATTGAGTAAGTCTGAAATAGAGAAATGTCAAATAAAATTCGGAAAAAAGCTTGGCGTTTAGGTGTGGTTCACATTCAACATCGGCCCTTACAATTTAACCACCCTTTATAAAAATCTTTTATAAATAAGGGTACCAATAC
Organism: Bellardia bayeri; assembly: GCA_950370525.1. Taxonomy (NCBI): domain Eukaryota; kingdom Metazoa; phylum Arthropoda; class Insecta; order Diptera; family Calliphoridae; genus Bellardia; species Bellardia bayeri. Next base: position 39,522,655 of record OX493268.1, on the reverse strand, counting down.
AAAATTTTACACGGATCATTTACATACATACCTATATCAAACTGCAAGATTTTGAGAATATCGGTCCATATTTGACTATGTCCCCCATATAAGGTCCACTTCCGAAATCCACGTTAATACTAATATATATCTTAAATATACCGTTATTATGTTGAAATTCCACGTGAAATATCCTCATATGCATGAAAATCACTGTTCCAAAATTTAAGAAGAAAATTAAAGAAAAATTAAGAAGATATAAGAACCATTTAAAAAAAACAAATAAACCCACAAAAATGTCTAATAAATATCGATATCGAACTAACTTTCATATGGATCAGAAATTTTAATCCAGAAATCATATTAGTATCGGTTATACGGCAATTAAGCTACTGGATTTTGTAGTTGCCAGTCAATAATAGCTCCTTAAATAGGTCCACTTCCGAGCATATCAACCAACCATACAACTCTTGTAAATAACGCTATTGAGATGAAATTCAACCAATATAATGCTAAAATATGTATGTACATAGATATCACATTAGTGGATACTGAATTTAGCAGCTATCAGTTCATAATTGGTCCATTTCTTCTATACCACCCATAAATTTTTTGTAAATAATGTTATTGAGATCAAATTCAAACAAAAAAAGCCTCATCTTATTTCTTAACCTTTTTTATACTCTGTTTTTTAACTTGTTGCGAATATGGAAAAATGTTTTTTTTTAATTTTATAAATTGTTAAATTAGACTCTAGATTATTATGAAAATCAGACAAGCTCTGTAAATTACAGTAAGAATCGGTAATTACATCAATTATAAATGGTCAAAATTAGATAAAATTTCAAAACATTTACAATAAATTATGTTGGGCCTAAAATTGTCTTTCAAACAATATATAAAATAATCATAAAATTTGCACTAAGACTGTATACCTATAGTCCTATAGTCCTATAACCAGTGTAGTTTTTGTATTTCTTCTTACGTTTATGTGGAGGGCATTTGAGATTCGGCACAGCCGAATATTGCACTCTAACTTGTTTATAAAACAAAAGTGAATTCCCAAATGTATTTATATGTTCTTAATAAATCGAAAAAAATATTATAAAAATATGCAATGTCCCTTTAAATGAATCAGTTGAACATATATTTTTAGTAATACCGAATATTAGTGACAATAACTGTACATATATTTGAGTTTACCAAATATCAAAGCAATTTTAAACGTCACCATTTTCAAGTGGAAAAAATAATCGAAATTTTTTTTGCAATGTATGTATGTATGTATGTATGTACAAGTATGGCACATAAAATTCGACTAAACATAATTTTTGTGTGTCTAATGTTGTTCTACTTTGTTTCTATACTGCCACAATAACGAAATGGCCAACATCGGGTTAGTTTGTGTGATAGAATTAAAAGCACTTTTTAATTAAAAAATCGCTATATTATAAAAACCACAAAATTGTTTGAAAAACTCTCATGTTGTAGAGACAGAAACAAAAATGTTTTGAAAACCTATACAAAAACGAGCAAAATGTGACTATAGCTAAACAACAACAAAACATACACATTAGGCCGGCCTTAGTAAATTTGTCTTTTATGAATCTGATTTTATTTCTTAGCATATAAACCTTATTGATGCACTTTTCCGACGAAAAATTTTGTCAGGAGAAATTTTTTTTACTGAGAGTTTTTTGCAAATCAAATCTGCCATATGTAAACAAAGTGGTAAGTAATACTGCCGCCATTGATTTATTTATATTAATTTAAATTATTTTAAAATAATCAGGCATGTGATGGAAATCGATATCGAAAACGAACCAGTTTTGGAAATACATTTTAATGAATTTATAATCTAATTTTTAAAATATTTGTTTTAAGATTCTCTTTAGTAGCAGAATATCTTTATATTTTATGTGATAAAAGTTTTTCAATACAGGAATATTACGAAAAAATTGACTTATAAAACTCATTCGTTTTCTATATCGATTTCTATCACATGCCTGATTGTGTATTCAAAATGAATGAAAGAAGTAAGTTGCTTTTGCAATTTAACAATTCAATTCAACTTTGTATGGAAAAATGTAACCTATTGGCGACTCAGTTCATTTTTGTCTAGACAAAATATAAAATTAAGCCAATTCAAGCTGTTATTTTCTCTCTCTCAAAGAGAGAGGCGTCGACTTCGTATGAAAAAAACTTTTTCCGAACAAATATTTTGTGCAAAATTAAAATGAAAATTATGAAAGTATTGTACCCAATTTTACATACATATTTTAATTAATTTGCGAAAAGCTTTAAACTTTTCATAATTCTATTTGCTTTAAACAATATTAGACCGGTCCAAAAGAAATGTACTTTTGAAGTGCTAGTCTAATACTCACACCCACTTAAGAGTTGGTAGTTGAATGCAACGATAGCAGTGTAAGAGTGTACGAAGGACAATTCGATTGCAGGAAGTAACAGCCATGTTGATAAACAAAAAAATAAGGTACCCTCTGGCTTTAACTGGTTTCACCACAATTGTCTTCCGCAAAAAAGCATTAACACCAACCAAATGCATAAACAACAAGTTAGAGTGCAATATTCGTCTGTGCCGAATCTAAAATACCCTCCACCTAAATATAATGAGAAATACAAAAACTACACTGGTTATAGGACTAGAATATCCTTATTCAGTGTTTTAATTAGTCTTAGCATTTTATTATTATTTTATATATTGTTTGAAAGTCAATTTTACCAATAACATAATTTATTTCAAATGTTTAGAAATTGTATCTAATCATGACCATTTAATATTAATGTGATTACTAATAATCACATTAATTTACAGAGTTTGTCTGATATTCCTAACAACCTTAAGAGTAATTTAACAATTTATAAAATTAAAAGTTAAATTTAGAAAAAGTTAAAATTATAAGGTAAGGTTTGTTTTGGTTGAACTTGATCTCAATAACTTTATTTACAAGAGAAATACGGGTGTCATAGTAGAAGCGGACCAATTATGGACTATGTAATAGCTTCTGAATCCAGTATCCAGTAATGTGATTTCTATGTATTGTGGTCTTATTTTGGTTGAAATTCATCTCCGTAACGTTATTTACAAGAGTTATGTTATACTCGGAAGTGGAATTAATTTGGGAGCTATTGCCAATTATTGACTAACAGCCACAAATAGCATAGTTGCCGTATAAACGATATTATTATGATTTCTGGACTACAATTCCTCTGTACTGCGATTCATAAACTTTTTTAACGAAAATCGTATCGTTAAAATAAATATAACGAACATTTATCGAATTTGCAATTCAGTAACATTTTTAACGATATTCGCTGTCGGCTGAAGTCAGCTGTTGCTCTAACAAATTTTCCTTTCGTTATATTAGCCACAAAAACTTGAGTTGTGTTTATTTTATTGATAAAGTGTATTATATAAAGTGTGTATATAAGTTCATTTTGTGTTTAAAATGGCTTTTGGGTATTTGGCATACGATTTAGCATGGGATGACCCAATTTTTGACGTTCCAGCAGTTAATCGTCGTGTTCTTTGGAATTTGAACAATCCAAAAAATAATATAATAATAATTACACCATTAATATGGGCTTAAGTCGGTTTTAGTGACTTCTTTTCAAATCACTACCAAAATTTTATCAATAATAGAATTTAAAATTTTGATTAAAATGAATAGGCGGTCACGCCTATTTTCGAGTTTGCGGGGCTCCAAAGTTTGTAATATATTTAGCTATATCTTGAAAACTACATTTTTTTATTAGACGATATATATATCAAATGATAGGTATTTTAAAGACCTCTCGAACTATACACTGAACCAAAAATGGGAGGTAAATAGCGCAAAATGGCATGTAGATTTGAAGAAAAGTAGGTCATTATACAACTAACAAAATTTTCCGTCTATTTAACATACATTTTTTAGTCAAATTTTAAATTTTAGTAAAATAGTCAATATGAAGAAAATTTGTCAATATAAATAATATCAATCGTTACTAAGCATGGCGTTAAATTGACGAAAATTAAGTTAAATTAAAGAAAACAATTTGTCCAAATATATATATCATATATAAAATATTTCTTCATTTCAACTACCCTTTTTTATTCAATTCAACAAAATATCGTTAATTTTGAAAGCGTTTCAAAACCCCAGTAGAAAAAATTTAAAAAGTATCCTATGTTTTATTTAATACAATTTTATAGTCTTGAGTATCAAAATAATCAACTGCCTATTTCACTAAATGCGAAACAATTTTTTTTTTTCGCACAACTAAATGTTAAACAAAAACAAATTATCAAAAATTTGTTTAAAACATTTTTGATAATTTGTTTTTGTTTTAAATGTATTTGTGCGAAAGAAAGCGTTCTTTCGATATTGTAAAATTGGCAACCAATGTCTTAAATTAAACTATTAGTTATACAAAATTGTATGAAATAATAGACCTGTTTGTGTAAGGCGTTGGCATAAAAGCCTAAGTGTTTTTTTTTTTATAGTAGACTAAATAACACTGTGTTACTTTAACCTATTAACCACAAAAAACTAATTTCACAATCAGGTCCAATATATACGTATAGTACACAGTATCTTTATAAAACCTCTACTTGTACAAAATTATCATGAAATAAAACAAACAACGTAAATGAGAAATATCTTAACGCTATTTATTACATAAAAATTAATACAAACTAATAATTGTACATTCATTTCTTTTTATAATTAAATAAAATAATAAAATTTACCAGTAATCCAGTTCGATTGGAAATCGTGAGATCTAAGAAAATTTATGTGGCTAATAGCTACGGCTTTTTAGTCTTTTTTAATTTTAGTTATTATTTAAAGAGTAAAATATTTTGTACCATTATTAATTTCAAATCGACTTGATTTCAGAACAGGAACAAATAAAAGGTTTTGAAAAATATAAATACGTACATTGTAATAATAATGCAATTCATCTGTTAATACGATCATTATGAATTTGTACTAATAATTTCTTCGAAAAATTCATATATTTAATAAAGTGTTTTTAATATTGTATACAAAAAATAATGACCAATAAACAATAAAAGTCAACTTAATTTATAAAATTTTTCAATTAAAGAATAATTTAACATTTTGGAATTCTTTGCAACATGCAATATTTTTGAATGAAAGACCAGACTAATATCGATTCTTTCGGATATTCTAAATTAAATGTAAAAAATATTTTAAAGCATATATCTAACTATAGCATTAACTGCAGAATGCATTCTATATTTTATGCCCTCAAAGTACACTATTATTTTTTGGGGCTCTAAAAGAGAACCTGATACAAACATCGTTGGTTGGATTTGCGTTTTTGGTTCCTGCCTTTTCAATAACTCTTCCTTACAGGCTGCAACAGTGCTTACATCAATAATAAAACTCTTTTGTGAGTCTCGTATAGAGTATCTAGTGCATAATTTTTTTCCATTTACTACATGGATAATTTTTGACGAAGGCACTAAAATGCTATGTAGGAGGTAAAAGGTAAAAGATCCAATGCACGAACCATTTAAAAATAGAAATATTATTGCATTATTTAATGTTAAAAAAATTAGTAAATGTTTAAAAAATCTTACTTTCTGTTATATTATTAATTTTTTCCATTGGTCTTTGATGGTTTTTGATGTGATCATGAAACTCAGAAATAATTTTAGTAGCAAATGGTTTAAACCCATTATGAAAACTTTCGTCATTTGGATATAAATGGTTAAAGTCCATATCGATCTACAAAGCTATAAATACATACATATATTAAAAGATTTATAAAAACGAGCAAACTAATATTATATCGCACCAGTTGAAATGCTAATGGCTTTTTGTACTGCACCCATTTACTTAGTATATCAGATGTACATTTAGCCTTCACCAGTTGCACATAAAACACTTCATAATTATGTACTAATTTATCTACATTTATTTAAAAACTACTTTATTTTTTTATGTTAACAGTAATTTAATTATTTTTTTTTTATTATTTATTTGTATTATTTTTATTTTTTTTTATTAGTCTTAAAATACACACTAAATATAAAAAACACTTTATAATTATATACTTATTTATCTATATTTTTTTAAAAAATTCTTTGTTTTTATATTTATTGTTATGTATATTTAATTATAATTTTTATATTTATTTGTAGGAATTTTTATTTTTTATATAAGTCTTTAAATCAGTGCTAAATTTGTACACCACACAATAGTAATTGATATTAACAACAATCATTGAAGAGAAAAAATAACTGCTTTTGATTAGCACACAATGAATAAATTTATTCAAAACGACGAATTTATTTCAATTAGACTAACATAGGTACTTCGGTTTATTTTAATAAAGTTTCTTCATTTCTACGATATTTTCTTCAATATGAAGAAATTTCTTCACACTTAAGAATTTTATTTAATTCAACTAAAAAATAATTGTAAAAGATTAAGAAATTTCTTCAATTCAACATGCCAATAATTAGTAATAAAATATATGTACATATACACATAAAGGTATGTATGTACAAATATATTACCACAAAAAAAGCTCTTGTTCTTCATCATCTAAAATTAATAAAATATTGTCACGTTAACAGAAAAATTCTTCAATTTAACATCCTTAAAGGCTGTTTATTTGAATAAATTTTTTTGTTGTTTCTACTAAAGTCGATTACGAAAACGTACTACCCATTTAACAATGTATATGTAAATATAACAAAATTTTTGAGTATATTTTAAGGAATTTTATTCAAACCAACATGTAAATCCAAATTTAATTTTTTACTAAAAATTAATGTTTATTTTATTAAAAAATATTCAATTGGAAGAATTTTTATGTAGATTTGAATAAAAACCCTGCTGATTCACCTATTATTTTATTTGATAAATTACGAACCATTTTATTCATTATTACCTACGATATTTTTTATGTGTATGTAAGACATGGCATATTTGTATGGACCACCTATTGTTAAATTTTGCAAAATTATTTTTAGATCCGAAATTCTTTTAAAAAATCTAAAAAATCCGGGAAGAAGGTCTATATGAGTACGTATAAATTACAATTCAAGTCAAGAAATTAAGCTTTAATTTAAGGTATAACATGACCATATAGGTAATATAAATCCGAAGATATTAAAGAAAGATTATGACATTTCACCATAAAAAAAATACAATCTGTACTATGCGAAGCCGGTGTTTTGTATACCATGGAGAAGAGACCCCTTCCTTCCGGCCATAGGCCGGCAATACAGGAAATTTTTACAATGCGAAGGTGGTATTCTGTATAACATGGAGGAAAAAATTCTAAAATTTTGAAAAACTGTGTTTTTTTATTTTTTAGATCTTATAATTCTATGATTATAGTACCTACAGACACATTAAAGCTTAAAGCTTAATGTCTTGGATAATTATATTAATAAACTAAAATAACACTTATATAGACTTTTTTTTTAATTTTTTAGATATTAAAAAAAAATTCGGGTCAAAAAATATTCTTTTCGTATTTAACCCATAGTCGGTCCATATTTTATAATCATGATATATGTATATCGTTGGAAAGGTATTTTTAATACCTTTAATTTAATGTATTACAACTTATCAGACACCCAGTAGTTCCCGAGATATATTTTTAAATTTAAGCGCACGCCCCCTCGAAAATAGGCGTGACCACCAACAAATTTTTTTGCTGTCATATCCTCTAAAAGCCCTATTTGATGAATTTCGTTTTTTTTGAGCAAAGTCACTAAAACCGACTTGTTCCCCTTAAAGTTTATATAACTACATATACGTACGTACGTTACAGTACATTGCGTTTTACTTAAAACAACGTTCGCATAACGAAGCCTTTACTTAAGTCAAAATTTACAAAAATAAATATTTATTTATTTATTTATTAAAAAATTCATTATAATTAAAATTACAATAAATCTAGGGCTAAAAGCATTAGGATCAATGGCTATCGGCTTAATATTTCTTGAATAAGTGTGTATATGTTAGCATTTTGTTAGATAATGATAATAAAATTTAAATTAGGTTATGAAAAGAAATTTTCTTTAAGAATAAGAATAAAAACGCCCAAATTATTCACAATTCTATTTGTTTTTTTCATTCTCTTTTGTGCTTTTCGCTTATTTTGGCACTTTGTACACAGAGGTGCCACATTTTATTAAATCGTTAAAAAAAAGTTACAGAATCACACAATCGTTACTGCAAGCGAATATTTATGTCGACAAATATTACGATTATCGAATCGTTAAAAGTTAGTGAATCGCAGTACTGATCTGTGCAAAATGTTGATTCGATATCGAAATTTATTGAGACATTATTACGGATTAACTTGTTTTTCGGAAGTGGTGCGTATATGTGAGCAATGACAAAACATGGGCCGATCTTCTTGAATTTCGGAACAAAGAATTTTATGCATATAGCATGTTACCTTGTTATCATTTCGTGCGAAATACTATCAAAAGCCCATATAAAAAAAATTGATGCGAAATAAATGCGAACTAATGCTGCTGAAGTTGTACTCTTATTATGAAAAGTTACGAAATGTTTCTGGCAGCATGTTTTTTCAACAAAAAAATGTATATGGCAACATTGTTTTCCAACTGTGAAATAATGTAAGCGGCACTTATTTCACACGAAATGGAAAAAAACAGCCAAAAACATATGGTTTTTGTTTACATAAAAGAAACAATGTTGCATACCTAAGGGCAATAAAAACGACAATTTTGTTCTAAATCGCGGCATTGTCAAAATTTTCAAACGAAATAATTGATGTTGCTCAACAAATTTCGCGAATTTGAACAGAGTACCATGCTTAAGAGGATTGAATTTCAATATAAGAATAGTACATTGAAGATACATATTAGTATTAAGTTGAAGTGGACCTTGTATGGTTAATACGGTCAAATATAGACCGAAATTCACAAAATTCTGTAGTATGATTTAAGTGTATATGTACGCGAATGATCTACTCGTATGTAAAGTTTTTAATCGATACCGACATTTATAAGATACATATATATAAAGATAAATGACTTTTTTTATGTGGTCCTTATGTGGGAGCCAACATAAAATTTAGTACAAAAATGTATGTATCTATTAGAATAATTTGTGTCAAATTTCAACGTGGTAACAATATTTATATCAGATTTATACGTGTTTAAGTGAATTGTAGATGTGGACTTTGAATGGGGCCTATGGTCAAACATGGACCGAACTAAAAACTTATTTTTTCTGAATTTTGTGTTAATATTCCAATTTTATAGGCATTTGTTTATCATTAAGCCATAATTCGGGAATATACATATTTGTATACCCTTCATGAGAAGGGTATATACATATAAGTTTGTCATTCCGTTTGTAATTTTCACAATATAATTTTCCGACCCTATAAAGTATATATATTCTGGATCCTTTGGTTGTGTATTAGTGAGTACCAGAGAGTAATAAAATTGAGAGAATGCATTTATTTAAAGCCGCAGAAAAATGTTAGTAATATACATATTTTATAATTTCCTATAAAAAAAATAACGTAGCATCCGCTAGACATGTGCACTTGTCGAAGTCACATCGACGACTGAATTGAAGAGCATAAAAATATGTCTTGGTAGTGGTATGCACAATTGTTCTATGAAATGGAAGCCCCTGGTCTAGACTCTAGAGTCTAGAGCAAAAATATGCTAAACCTTTTTGCAAATACAACGATGCAATACCATTTCCACAAGATTGTGAATTGTGCTAATGTGAGAAAAGGGAAACGGTGAGAAAAGTTCAACACAAATTCGAAATTATTTACTAATTATATTATTTTATTAATGTTTATTTTTTCAAATGGAGTTTTATTTGCATACAACTGTTTGTGGTATTGTTTCAAATACTTTCTATGTGTAAAATCTTCGTCAGTAATTAACTGAGATGTCTCCACAGAGTATGTGACAATTTTATAATTTTCTTACTAATTTGACAACGCAACCTGGGACAATGACACAGAATGTGCTCAACTGTCTCCAGCTCATCCGGGTCCTCGCATATTCTGCACATATCCAACAATTCGGATCCCATTCTCACCGCCATCCTGCCTATCATGCAGTGGCCCGTGATAATACCCATCATGGTCCTTCCGCAGACCCTACTCCTGCCCAGTAGCGATTCCGAATCGGACTTCCTAAGCACCGGCCACAGCGTCCGTGACACTTGGCAGTCCGTCCAATTTCCCAGGCTTGATTGGTCGCACTTAGGATCCATTCCCTAATTCTACCGTGATAGAAGCCTATTGGAGGTCCAACCGGCCTCCATACGGTTATTCCCCTCTATGTCTGAGCCCATTCTTGCCAACTCATTTCCGACGATGTCTGAGTGACCCGGTACCCAGCACAGCCTAACCGTATACCACCCTAAGGCTCCCTCTAGAACCCTCCTACAACTATCAACTAGCTTGGAGTTCACATAACAGACCCGTATGGCCAAAAGGGCCCCCTGGCTGTCCACATATATTGTGACCTCCGAACCTCTGTCAATGTTATCCTTCATTAGTTCCACGGCCTTCAAGATCGCCAGAACTTCCGTCTGAAAAACACTACAGTCGGCAGGAAGACTATATGACATGCTGATGTCCAGATCCGCGCCCGTACCGCTCATCTTCGAGCCGTCCGTGAAAATAGCAAATCCATTATATAATTTGCCCCTTCCTGACCAGCTCTACCTTGACGGTTATATCACCTCCGGCATCCGCCTAAAATCTACCCTAGTGCTCACATAGTCTGTACAGCCAGGCGATCCTAGGCAATATCCACCTGCCTCAATCTCACACAGGATCCCAGAATGACCCTGCGAGTGACCCTTTAACAGTCCCAGCTCCCTCAGTCTAAGAATGCTTCTAGCTGCCATTCCCATCACATACTGCTCTATAGGCAAAAGATGAAGAATGACATCCAGAGCAGCTTGAGGAGTGCTTCTCATGGCCCCTCTTATGCCGATTGAAGCACACCTCTGAGCCTTAGACAGAAGGTTTCTTCGATTACCCTCCCACCAAACACAGCATCCATACGTAAAAATGGGCCTAACCACCGAAGTGTATAGCCATCCCATCACTGAAGGCCTAAGCCCCCAGCTCTTACCTATCGATGACCTGCAAGCATAGTAGGCATTGAGACCCTTTTTCAGCCTCTCCTGAGTGTTCCTTCCCCATGACAGCTTTCTGTCCAGGAAAATTCCCAGAGACTATCTGATAGCCTAAGCTCTACTTCTCCCAGTACCGGCAGCCTGAAATTTTCCACCCTGTACTTCCTAGTAAACAGAACTAACTCTGTCTTCTACGGATTGACTTCCAAGCCCTTCTTACTAGCCCAAGCTGACAGTTCGCCTAGTGCCCCTTGCATGACTTCGCTAATTGTCGGCAGAAACCATACCAATATAACTACATCATCCGCGTAGGCCACGACCTTCTGACCCATTCTGTCGAAAAGTCTCAGAACGACATTGACAGCCAAGAGCCACAGTAAGGGGAGAGAACACCCCCCTGTGGGGTTCCTCTAGTCACCAGTTTCCTTAAATGTTCGTTTGCCCAGTCTGAGTGAATGACTCTGCTGCTAAGCATCATAGTTATCCATTCGACCAGGAACGACGGAACCCTTAGGTCACATAGTGTCTGCCTAACAGCCTCTATCTTTAAATTATTAAAGGCGCCCTCGATATCAAGGAATGCCGCCAAGGTGTATTCCTTGTTTCGCAATCCTCTCTCTATATAACTCACCACATCATTAAGCGCACTCTCAACAGATCTACCCTTAGATAGGCATGTTGAGCGCCACTGATGATGCCGGCATCAATAGAAAAGACGATAAGCTGATCGGTCTAAAATCCTTGGGGTAGAGTGACCTGTTTTACCCGCTTTGGGTATAAAAACGACCCTAACTTCCCTCCATCTTTTAGGGATGTACCCGTTCAGTACCCAGACCCTAAACAGCTCCACCAACAGTAGGAGCGATGATCTCCCGATATTTTGTAACATCGCCGGAAAGATACCATCTGGTCCTGCCGATTTGTAAGACCCAAATGTATTGACCGCCCATGTTACTTTTTCCAAGGAGATCATGCTCCCTCGCCCCAGGGTCCACACACCCCGGAAAGTGCGTCTCCATAAGAAGGCATAAGGTTTCAGAGCTAGATTCTGTCCATGAGTCATCCGGTCTCTGAATAAATCCCGGGACCGCTGGGTCCTTGGATAAGATTCTTCTGAACCTGGACATCTCATTTACAGATTCAACTGACTCGCTAAACTTGATCCACGAGTCCCTTTTCGTTCTCCTAATGTCCTTATACCTATTGTAACCCAATCTAAAGTTACTCGAATCCTCTTCCCTACGCGTATATTTCGCTCTGTTGAACAACTTTCTTACAGTGGATCTTTGAGTCTTCAACTCCTCCGTCCACCATCGTGGTTGTTCGCGTCTGCCCGGGAAGTTCAGCGGACAGGATCGCTCATAACTACTGGTCAATGCCTCCGTAAAGGTGCCTACCAGTTGCTCCACCCCCGTCGGAGACGACCTCCAATTATGTGTAACCCTAAGGTTATTTACCACCAATTCCGAAAAAGAATCCCAATTCGTCCTTCTCGGATTCCTATACGGACTTCTTTTTGATCTCTCAAACACTAGATTAAAGGATAGACGACTATGGTCAGAGTAGGAAAATTCCAAAGCCACCCTCCAATCCTTCATTACAGTTCGTCAACGTAATATCTATTACTGCCTCCTTGTTCCTATTTCTGAATGTTGGCGTATTCCCCCTATTATAGATATATTGCCGTATTTATAAAAATTAAAGTGGACTTCAAGTATACTTTAAGAAAATTTTGTATGAAAAGTTTGTCTTAAAGCACACTTCAAGCCTACTTTATTTTTTATAAATACGGCAGATAGAGATTATTAGCAATAATAAAATCAAATATAGACTCACCTCTTTTATTGATGTCGGCACTTCCCCATTGGGTATGGTGTGCGTTCGCGTCACACCCCAGTACCAGCTTCGAGCCGGTTCTGCCCGAATTCTCCACCAACTCTCTTATTTTGTCACCAAGTGGATCGGTAGCCTCGTATGGCAAGTAGACCAATGCTAGTGCCAGGACCGTTCTGTCCTGTCACGACCGTGAGGTCTCCACCACTGAAAGAATTAGACATAATAAATTAATATCATTTCTTGCCAATATACAAGTTCGTACCTTCTCATCGGTATGGGGTACAAACAATGTATACCCCGTGGCCTTCAATCCAACTACCCGGTTTTTGTTAATCCAGGGCTCTTGGATTAGAGCCACGTCCACGTTGTTATCAATGAGTTGGGTTACTAGTTCGGTTGAGGCTGCTTCACAGTTATGCAAGTTTATTTGCACCACTTTTAGCCTCTTAGGATCTATCATTTTTAGGAAACCTAAATTTGATAGACCCCAACCCGAAAACTGCAACCCCTCCCATCGATTTCAACGTCTTGAGAGACTACTGGTCTACTGCGAACCTGAAGTCCCTCCCTTGATTCTCATTACAGCCCATTAAAGCTATCAGCTTCCATTGTGCTGTAATAAATCCTTTGTTTTGATTGGTCAGTAGCCCCAGTATAACTTCCACCAGTTTTATAGGTGGGGGTATTCATACTGTGACTACTGCCCTTATTGGCAACTCAGACGCGAGTATAACGTCCAATTTGGCTTCCGGACAAGCACTGCCACATCTGCCAATTGCAGCTTTTAAAAACTCAAAGGTTTTTTGATTGCCGCAACTGACAGTTTTGACACCTCTTGCCCAGTCAGCCCCTTTAAACGATACTTCGTCCGGCCTTCCTTTAACGCTAAAGATTTCGTCGAGTAGTTTGTTCTCTAGCACCTGCCACTTCTCGACACTGATCCTCCCATCGGGATCCATGCGATCAATGACAGCTACCAGAATACCGTCCTTACCCGACGACTCCTTTAGCTTCCTTGACGTAGAGGGTTGGTCAGCTCTGGAGCCAGTCCTCTTACTGATTCCCTTGCGGGAATCTATAAGATTTGACCTGATATGACCTGTTCTGACGCATCCTGCCGAACGATGGGTTTTAATGCACCCGCCAGTCCGCTCTCTAATCCGAGTGTGACCTCCGAAACCGAAGTTCTAACTCCCTGGTTCTGATCATGAGCTTGAATCACTGTGATTTCATGTTCATCATCAGAACTCAAAGTTATACCAACGAGTCCTTCAGAGGCCCCTGTTCCAGACGGGGAGTCAACCGAGGGTATCATTCCTTCAGTTACTGTCAGTTCTGACGATAACAATAACTGACCCTCTTGCAGCAGAATATCTCTTTGAATACTCAGCCTGTCGGAGTCTGGATTTGACACCGAACCTGCTAAATTGTCAGAGACATTCCCCACACCAACTTCTAGAGTTGCCTCATTTTTTATATAATTTTTGTTTCCTTTAATTGATTTTAAAATAATTTTCAATTAAAATTTTAATTGATTCAATTACTTTTTCTGATTTTTCTGATATTTTCAATTAAATCTCAATTTTTTGTAATGATACTATCATTTTGTTTACTGATCCGATTTCAATTAAATTTTTAATTGATTCCACAAATATTTTAATTGAAACTCATTTTTATTTTTTTCTGTGTACAATAAATGTCATATAAATATTTATAAAATGTTAACAGTTTACAACACAAATAAACTCTTTATTTTGTACATACGAGTACATATATATGGAGTTGGACAGTTAAGCTGGAGGTCCACAACTCGCGTTTTAAGCTTTCTAAACGTTTTAAGCGTCAAGTATTTCAAGTTACATGCGAAGATTTTTCGCGTCAATCAATTCGGAGGTGATACCGTAAGCCCAGCTAATTTTATTTTTATATGAAGTTTTTTTATCGGTTTGTTTGTCAATTTCATATAAAAAATGTTTTTCAACTGTCATTTTTTTTGTGACATCGCCTTTAAAATAAATTTGCTTTGCATTTCTCAATGTCAGCTGTTCGCCGCTTGCAAAGCTTTGAAAAGTAGAAAGTAAACGAACTTTTCGCGTTTTAAGCGTCAACACGTCCTACGCTTTTGCATGCGTAACTTAAAACGTACGACTACATTGATTCTACTTTTTTGACAGTTGCTTAGAACACGTGAAACGCGTAGACGCGAGTTGTGGACCTCCAGCAAGTAAATATGTAACAATAAAAGTTGTTTTGTTTTCAATAAAATTGGGTTTTGAAATTTTGCTACTTAAAAAAGTTTTTTTTTTCTAAAAAAGTTTTTTTTTAGAAATAAAAAGTTTTCTTAAAAAAATATATTGCAACGCTGACTCCAATAGATAAGAGAATGAACTACAAAACAGATACTGATAATTGCGCTCACATACATATATAGACATACAGTAAACAAATACAACCTTGCAATTGAAATCACTTTGAGAGTTCTAAAAAATATTACATCGGCTCAGCGCTGCCAGAAGTTAGATTTTGCCTTATTTTTTAAGATTTTTTCCCCAAAAAACGATTTTTTGTTTTGTCTAGACGAAGGTTAGGTTCAATTAAAAAATCTTCTTTATTCCCATTTGAAAATTTTTAAAATCAAAAAATATACAATTTAGTATAAGAAAATGAATTTTTGTTGTTATTTTTTTTTTTGGTTAGTGTTAAATAAAATATGAATTGTTTTTATTATTTATAATAAAACAAACTACTTACATATTTCCAAAAATAAGATTTTTTTCCTCAAAAATAAGACTTTTTTTTTGCGAAATTAAGCATCGGGTTTTGATAAAATAAATAAATTTGGCATTGCATTTGGTGATAAATTATATTTAATTAATTAAAAACGTTCTTTGTAGTGTAAAAAAGTATAAATAAAAGCTGTTTAAAAAAGAAAAACAAACAAAAAATATAAACATGAAGTGTGCAGTGAGCAAATGCAAGCAAAACAGTAAAAAAAACAAGTGAGAAAAAATTAGTCAATAGAAACACAGAATGTGTGACGTCACAGTTCCAACATGCGCAGAACATTTTAAAATTTTACGCGCGATGGCGTAATCTTTATTTTATCATTCTTGAAAAAAACCATAGATTAATGGCGTTTTCTTTTCTGGCAAAAATGTTACACTTTTTTCCTTTTTTATATGGGAAATGGGTAAAAAGTGTAACATATATGTAACATTTTTGCCAGAAAAGAAAACGCCATAAGACAAAGAAACTTAACCCGGGATTTACACATGCAAGTGCAAGTTCGAAAAAGTCAATACATTCACACTTTTTTACTAACACAATCACACATGCAGGCACTTGCAAGTGAATTTAGCTGGACAGTGATTTTTTGACACTTTCAGCAATAAAGTGACAGAAAGGTAAACAGAGTGCGTCATTTGTTAATTTAAACTAATTTTTTGAAGTTTACGCTTTGACTATATTTTGAAAATGTCACTGTCCTGTCTAAACAGTAACGCTACTTGCAAATGATTCGAGTTTTTCAAATAAGTTTTCGTATATAATACGTACACAGCACTCGTAAATATTGGTAGTGAAATTGTTAGTATGCCCATCTGTGCTTCAAGTAAACATATTGTGAATTATTATTAAAATACACATTTAGTTACCAACCATTTGTTCCTACTGTTTCAGTGTGTAATAACGGCCAAGATAATATATACTTTTATTGCATACATCACACCCGGTTTCAAACAGCTGACTGTGTAATATACGCCCGTGATATGTGTTGAAATTTTTTGACATTTCGTCTTTAATTTTGTACCTTTACATCATAATAGTATTCTTATCACAAAGTGTAATTCTTATTTTTTTTTTGTTACGAATTTATTGTGTCTGAACGAAATTGCCAATGTCATAATTTTGTGTTAATAAAAATAAATAATTAAGTTCCAACAACGTCAAGTGTGCGTGTGTACATGAATGCGATAATTTTTCGCCACCCAGGGAACGTTTGTAAACCAGCACGGGTTTGCGGGCTGCGAATAGACAATGATACGCTTGATTGTGAACAATTGCGGGCGCAGTGATAACAGGTTAGTGAATATTACCGTAATAAAGAATTGTTTACACACAATGGAGAGTGTGTAGTTTACGATTACTGTTGTTATGTCACCACCAGTTAAGAAAGCATTGATTAATCTTGCCCATTTCTTTTTAGTCGCCACTTTCTACAACAAATACAAAAATTTCACATCAACATACCTCTGGTAAAAAAGTCTTTGAAAGATGTCACACAATTAAAGAACTTTCACACCAGAGTACGAAGTGCTGAATTGAGAAGTAGCTGTCCAAAGTCTAATTCACAATCTGCTAAAAATGCACCAAAAATCAGAGCATTACTGTTGGGAACTGGTGGAGTTACAATAGGTTTAGCAGCTCGTACTCTTTTACAACAGAGCCGTAATAAAGTGCAATGCGAAGGAAATCGATTGGCTGGAGTTATTCAAAAAACACTACAGCAAGAAGATGGAAAATTCGATTGGAGACGTTTTTGGTCTTACCTCGAACCACATTTATGGGAATTTCTAGGAGCTATAGCGGTAAGATGTAATATAACTTTAGTTTGTTTAAACTTGGATTATGAGCATGTATAAAATATAAATATTATTAATTAACCGTTAATATTTTAATCTAATATAAATCAAGTAAATTAATTTTTTTAATTAAATTATCATTTAACTGATAACAAATTTGAATTTATCAAAATGTGTGTTTTTTTTAATTTTAGGCTGCCCTTGTTGTGGCTTTTATCAACATACGCATACCGAATTTGTTGGGTGATTTAATAAACATATTAGCGCGATATGCCAACACTTACGTCAAGGATCCATTAAATAATTCCTTCTTTAATGATGTGAGCAAGCCTGCCTCAAATCTACTTAGTCTATATGTAATGCAATCAGGTTTCACGTTCCTCTACATCTACCTCTTAAGCCGTATTGGCGAACAAATGGCAGCTAAGTTGCGTCAAGATCTTTTCCGTCAAATTATTGTACAAGACATTGAATTTTTCGACAAAAATCGCACTGGTGAGCTGGTGAATCGTTTAACGGCCGATGTTCAAGATTTCAAATCGTGCTTCAAACAGTTTGTATCACAAGGTTTGCGCAGTGTGGCCCAACTAATTGGTGGAGGCGTGTCACTCTTTATGATTTCGCCTCATATGGCGGCGATTGCATTGGCATCGGTGCCGTGCGTTGTTATGTTTATGACATATTTGGGCAAAAAACTACGAAACTTGAGTAAAAATTCTCAAGCCCAATCAGAGCGTGCAACATCTGTGTGTGAAGAAGCTTTATCAAATGTACGCACGGTACGTTCGAGTGCTTGTGAATATCGTGAAATGGAGTTGTTTGAACGTGAAACTAACGAGGCTGCATATTTAGCACAAGAACTAGGTTATGGAATAGCTGTATTCCAGGGATTGACAAACTTCTTCTTAAATGGTTTAGTTCTTTCCACACTGTTTATGGGTGGTCATCTGATGTCAACCGAAAGTTTAACACCGGGCTCTCTAATGGCTTTCTTAGTTGCATCTCAAGGCGTACAACGCTCCTTAGCTCAGGGATCTGTGTTGCTGGGTACAATGATTCGTGGCATGACAGCTGGATCTCGAGTGTTTGAGGTAAAATCTAAGATAATCTTCTTAGTAACTATAATAAAGCGTTTTTTTTTTTACTTTCGTAGTATTTGCAACTACAACCGAAAGTTGAGCTCTTGAGAGGATATGAAATTCCTGCAGAACGTTTAAAGGGTGAAATACGTTTTGAAAACGTGTCATTTGCGTATCCGACTAGGCCTGATCAAGTAAAATATGTTTAGATAATTTTTTTTTATACAGAACTAAACATAATTCTTTTTATACAGATTGTTCTTAAAAACTTTAGTTTGACACTTAGACCTGGAGAAACAGTTGCTTTAGTCGGAGCCAGTGGTTCTGGAAAATCGACTATAGCTTCATTAGTCGAACGCTTCTATGAACCCTCATTGGGTACCATTAAAATCGATGGCTACAAATTGGAAGATATATCGCCTTACTGGTTACGCGGCAATGTTTTGGGTTTCATAGAACAACAACCAGTATTGTTTGCCACTACTATTTTCGAAAATATACGCTACGGTAGACCTGGGTCCAAAGAAGAGGATGTGTATGCAGCAGCCAAATTGTCTCAATCACACGATTTTGTTTCTGATCTTCCTGAAGGCTACCAGACCAATGTGGGTGAACGTGGTACACAATTAAGTGGTGGTCAGCGTCAGCGCATTGCTATAGCCCGTGCTCTCTTAAAAAATCCAAAGGTTTTAATACTTGATGAAGCCACAAGTGCTTTAGATGCTACGAGTGAGGCTGAAGTCCAGAAGGCGTTGGATACAGCAGTATTGAATCGTACCACATTAGTTATTGCCCATCGTCTGTCTACTATACGCAACGCGGATCTTATAGTAGTTTTAGACAAAGGATGCATAGTAGAGGTATGTTTAAGTAACGAGTGTTAAATTTTAAGACAATGCTTAATTTGCTTTCCTTTCGTTTAATTTATATAAGACTGGAAAACACGATGAACTTATGGCTAAGCGTGGACTTTACTACGATTTAGTTCGCCAACAGGAAAAACATGGTCAAATCAAAGAGATTTCTTTTACTTCCCAAAATACTACCGATAATGAAAATGCCAGAGAAACGTTTACCAGTAATAGCAGTAGAAGTAGTCCTAATAATATTGAAACCCCACAAGAAAACTCTTCGACATTTAATTTCCAAAATACTGCTGATAGTTTAAACACCAATGGTAAAAATAATAGTGATAGCGGTAGTGATTTCAAAACCCAACAACGTCCTAATATGACACAGGGTTAACAATTCTACCATTAGACAATACTAATCAAATTTAGTTAATATTATTTTGTAAGTTCAAAATTAGATTTTGTTTTTACCACAATCTATTAATCCCTGATTTTATTTTCCAATTTCATGTATGTATTAAAAAATATGTATGTAAATTTTAAATGAATTGAGCAAAAAAAAAGTTTTTACTCATACTAGAAAATTATATCCTAATAAATTGTTGATCATTTGTTAATATTAAAAAAAGAAAGTATGTAAATATATGGTGAATAATCTTATATTCGGGCAAAATTTGGTCAAATACCATAACTTAAAAAAAAGAAAATTAAGTTTATAATATTAAAACTTAAACCAGAAGTGTTAGAAAATCTATAACAAATCCAATAGAATTTATATACAGTGGCTCACGGCCTATTTTATGCAGTGCATTTTTTTGTTTTCAAAGCTCCATACAAAGAAAACTTGAAAAAGAAATTGGTGTCATTTAAAAGAAAACATTTTATAGTCTAACAAACAAAAATAAATTTGTTGCAAAATTTATATTTTAACACGTATGTATGTATGTATATAGCGCCATAAGGTCGTGTTAATTATGCATAGCTGTAAGTAAAATACATATACACATTTCAAAGAAAAAGTATTTGAAATTTACAAACTTTCTTAATTTCAACCAGCAATAAAAATTAATAAAAGTTCAGCTTTAAATTAAAAATCTTAAATAATTATTTTTATGTATGCATGTACAAATATTGCATTTCTTTCTTCACTTCTTCCACAGACATTTTTGTTTCGGCGGCAATTGAATCATTTCGACGATATGACGTAAGATTCAAGTTCCACAGAACACATCATTATATTTATTACTTTTATTTACAAGCATAAGTATTTATTTTACTTTAATTAGTTCTTTATAATTTCTGGATTATTATATTATTTATAAAGAAAAAACACCACACAAAAAATTATGACGCCAGAATATTTATAAAGAAAAATCAAAAATATTGTTTATTAAAATTGTAATCAGCTGTTTTCTTGACTGTAAATTGAAACACACAATTGACACGAGAAATTGAAAGCCATCTCGTAGCAAGTTTTAAAAGAATGGATGTATTCACAGTGGCGGATTTAGGCCTGCTCCCTTCCTAGGCACTTTTTGACATGCCGCCCTTTTTGAGTATGCAGAAGTTATAATAAAAACCATATAATTTTTAAATACTTAAATTAATGTGTATTAATTTGTGTAGATACACATACGTTTTTCAATTCACATGTAATTATATATGTATGTCATATCAGTCTTATTTTTCATAGATTATTTAAATTTTTTTATGCATGCATACAAATTTGTTTATAATTTTCAAACAAAAAATTTGTGTAGAACGCACATCTTCAGTATTTGCCAATGAATCTTCGAGTTGATAATGTAAATGAATGCATTCATTTGCTAATGTCTCTTCTAGATCACCAGGATACTTTTTGGCGAGTTTATTTGCCTGACTTTTTAACTCAGTTGTATCTATTTTATATAAATTATCAAAAAAGCTGAAGTTTACAAAAAGCTTTTCATCTGCGTTTTTACGTTCGGATAACTGTAAACTCAGAGTATCCAAAATGGGATAGTAAATATTTGTACGAAAATTTTCTTGTCCAGAAAATTGTGCTCTTTCATTGACCCGTGATTCATCTGACTGAAGTTTTCTGGTTGTTCTGCGACGAGTATCATAATGATAATAATCCTGAACTCCAGATAGTGCTTTGGCTTTTTCTTTAAATTCTTCAAATTGTTTATTTCTCATATCCTGAAGAAATGAGGCTAGAGAATCGTAAATTTGGATAACAGATGATAAATCAGCATGTGATCCCTATAGTTTCTTACTAGCAGCATTAAAACGGTCTAAAATGACTTTCCAAACAATGACTAGAATAGCTGTTTCTAGATGCTGTAATTTAAAACAAAACTTAGCCAAATCAATTTTCGAAATTGAATTGCCTTACATTCTTTTACCTTTAAATGTTGGCGCCCTTTAAATTATGCCGCCCTATGCCCAGGCCTCACGGGCCTAGGCGTAAATCCACCACTGTGTATTCAGCATTAAACACATTAACCACAGCGGGCTACCGACTACAATATCTCCAAAATAAAATACATACGTTTATGTGAATGATTATTTTGACGGCAGCAGAGTAAAATAATCATTCGCATATAAACGTGTGTATTTCATTTTTGGCATATTGTAGTTGGTAGCCTGCTGTGGCGAATGTGTTTAATGCTTTAGTGTAAAAGTGTGAGTGTATTAAAAAACAAAACTTGATCGTGTATCCAGCTGTTTTTTGCTTTCAAATTTTGTACACATACTGCTTGTCAAAAAAAAAAAAAAAGGAAAAATAAAATACTAGAGTTGGCAACACTTGACATCGGGCTTTAAAATATTGGGTATTTGAGGTCGATTTTTTATGCAATACAAACATTTTTTGGATCAAACCGAGGAAGTAGTGACTTCAGGGGGCTAATTCTCGCATTCGTATGCGAATAAATTTTCATTCGAACGTTCGAATTTTTTAACATTTGGGATTCCCTCATTCGATAGCGAATAAAATGTATCGAAATTTCTAATGATGGAATTCGATAACCAATGATCATTCGACCGCAACCTTGCGAGTTTTTACTCGTAAGCAAAGAAGCATTCGAAATAACATTTTTTTAAGCAAACAGAGGAAAAAAAGAAAATGTAAGTAAAAAAATTGTTACTTACTTTAAAAAATAATAATATCAGCCATGTCACAGAACTCAATTCCGATCGAAAGTGGTTTTGATTCCGTAAATTGAGTCTTTAGAAAACGAAAAACGAAATTGAATTGTTATTTTTTATTATTTTATACTGAAAAAAAAACTCATACTACTAATTTATAATAACAATTAAACAATTACTTTTATTATTTCATTATTGTTTTAGTTATCTCATTGATACCTATTTAAATAAAATGTTTAAAATTTCAATGTTGGTGTCAGCAACAAGAAAACTTTTGTCGTTTTCAGATGCATCCCTTAAATTTCTTCTTTGTAGCTTTTCAACTGCGTTTTGATGTCTTTGTTCATTTAAAACAGCAACAATTTAAATTTCGGGCATTATTGAAAAATTTTGTTCACTTTTATTTAAAATTTCTTTGTTAGCGCTCTTTCTGTTTGCTTTTGTTATACTTTTTATTACAAAAATCATATTTTTTTGTTTTGGTTACACAACGTTACCATATTTAAGTTAAAAAACGCCAAGTAAAAACGATCGATTTGCGAATACGGAATTGAAACCATTCCGATCGATTTCTGTGACATGCCTGTATATTATTAATAATTTTATTATAAATTTATTATAATTTTATTACAAAAATATCAAAAATAGTTTTACCCATGCTTCCTTTGTGATCCTACAACGTCGTTTGATTCTAGAAAAACACAAACATACATTAATACAAATGTATGTATGTATGTACGTACATATGTATTTATACTTATTCAATGTTTGTCAATTTTAAGGGGTTGGAGGTGTTTCTTATCTCATTAATGTTTTTAATATTGTCAGAATCAAAGGACGATGAGTAAAAAAACATTTTTAAATTAGAATAATTTCTTGAAAAAATTTTGCTCAACCATATGTTTTTTGTTTACATTTTATTTTATTCAGTGTTGTATTACGTACTTACTTAAGTTTTACACAACACTGAAACAATGAATGGATTCGATTTGTATCGACAATTTTGCACTGTCGAAATATTTCGATTCGAAAACAATTTCGATCACGACTGCCAGAATTAGCTCCCAGATAAACTAAGAGCTGATGCTCACGACTATCTCTTAATAACAAAAGCGATTGATGAGTTTGATAGGTACCTATGTATGACAAATACAAAAAAATAAACTTTTTTTTGTTTTTGAATATAAGTTAGGTTGGCGGAGAATTAATCCCTCAAATTTCCAATCCTACGATCGATTTAAGTAAGTCCCAAGTCGACCTGGAAGTCGAAAGCTGGAGCACTTAAATCTTGTATTAAAAAAAAATTAGCATGTGACTAATGCACAACTTCGAGAAACTGTAACGCAGTACAGTTATACGACGCCAAACATTAACCAATGGAAGTGAGTCGCAAGACTCTCGAAGACAGCGAAACAAGGACAGCCTGTTTACCCTTAAAAGATAATGACAATGACGCGCGAGTTCTTCCTCCACCCAGATCTGAATTACGACTGATGGCAAAAGGTAAACAAACTAAAAATTCTGTTAGTGATGATACCAAGAATGATAAAATAAAGTTTACGCCAACGCGCGTAAAATTTTAAAATGTTCTGCGCATTTTGGAACTGTAACGTCACACGTTCTGTGTTTCTATTGGCTAATTTTTTCTCACTTGTTTTTTTACTGTTGTTTTGCTTGCATTTGCTCACTGCACACTTCATGTTTATATATTTTGTTGTTTGTTTTTCTTTTTTAAACAGCTTTTATTTTAGAACTTTCAGAGATTTCAATTGCAAGGTTGCCAACTATCACATAAAACATATGTACATTTTTCGCAAGAAATTTTAATTCTAACACATGAAACATTCTTGGTAACCCTTAGAATGGAACTTCTACGTCCCATAACGGGAAACCATGCTCATGGCGTAATCCAAGGCATATTGATTATAAGGTGGTAGCAACATTACAACAAGTACAACAATACAAAACCAACATGGGTATTTTATTTTGCGTTTTACTCTTTCATTGTCAAAAACAACTGACTGAAAATTACAAACAATTCGTTGTTTTTACAAAAGCAAAAAAGTAACAGCCAGTGACATTTGAGAAACTGGAACAAGATATCAGAGATTTCTATTCCAAAGACGTGAAAGATGCTGAGGGCGAAGTGACAAATGAGTTTGAGTTGACATTAACTGGGTTGGCAGGACTGCTTCATGGGTTGGCATGATTACTTCATGGGTTGGCATTCTAAATTGTAATTATTACATCATTAATATACATACATAGCTATAATAATTTAAATATACATATGTTAATACTTACATTGGCACAGCACTCGGCAATAACAAAAGCTTTCCTCCAGCAGTTACAATGTGTGATGAAGCAAAGTGGTCCATACACCCAATGTCGTAGCGGTGTTGCAAATTTTACTCCACTTAAGCCTGCGGTCGTCATTAGACACAGAGAAGAAACTTCCGCTTCCAGAGATTTTCAATTTTCTACAAATTTTGCACTTCATTTTATTTATTTTTTTAAAATCACAACAAATTTATTTATTTTTTAAAAATCACAAGCACAATAATAAGAAACAAATTTTGACACTTAAGCTTTTTGACAATTAGAAATTTGTAAACATAAACAACGTTTGACAATACAAAAGTAACAAAAAAAAAATCAGCTGTGTCTTCAACACTGCCTTATAATCAATATGCCTTGGCGTAATCTTTATTTTATCATTCTTGGATGATACATCTAATGTCGTAGAACAGAATCAAAGCGGCGACCACAGAGAACACAGAGGCGGCAATTTTCAAGTTTCAAAATCGCTACAATCAGCTAAAAAGGCAGGTATATTAAAAAGAGAAAGAAAATATTTTCTGGTAGTAAATTTGTAATGTGAAAAAGCAAAGCACTATATACAACAAGAATTTTGTGGACAAAACAAAATAAACAAAACAATTTGAGTTAGAATATTTGAATTGAAATTTTGTTTATATGTTTGTGATTTTAATAACTAACTAAATTGTATTTTAATAACTGTTATACTATGTGGTATGCATTGTGGAGTCTGTGCATTCGTTAGATGATATAAATGCATTTTTTATGGTTGTATCAAACAATACAAAAATACTCTGTGCCAAAAATTAATTTTATTGCGTCAGAAAAATAGTAACATAAAGAAAACAAAAAGGCAGGTTCCAAAGAAAGAGACAAGAAAAAAACCTACACTATCTTTGCTCTTCTGTCACCTCTGTTATACTCTGTGGCGGCGACGGCAGTGCCGCAGTAACCATTATTGTTGAGTGTTTTTTGTAATAAAACGTTATTTAAATATTTATCAGTGAGATTGAAGGGTCCAAAGGGAAGCGTAGAAATAATGGCATTTATTGATGACGGGTCAAAGGTTTCGTTACTGGAAGAAAATATAGCAAAACAAATTGGACTTCAGGGATCAAAAAATAATTAGTCGCTTGAATGGATAGGTGGTAAAAGATCGAACGAGATGTCAATGAGCTTGGGATTGGAGATAAGTAATATAAGAAATAAGGATAATAGCTTCCAAAAGAAAAATGTTAGAACGACGGAGCGATTAAAATTGCCAGCACAAAGTTTGCAACTCCATGCCTTTAGGCAGAAGTTTCCCATTCTGAAAAATGTTGTCGTTGATGAGTATTTCGATATTTCTCCGAAGCTATTAATTGGTTTGACACAAGTGAGACTGGTTCGCCCACACCAGGTCTTCAATTTGGACGAAAGCTTCTCTGTTCATAAGACAGCTTTGGGAAATATTTTGTTCGGATCGAATGAAGAAAATTTAGGAGCCAGTCTGAAGTCGATTTATGGGCTGAAAAAATGTTAAAGGGGACCACTATTAAAAAATGACAACAATATGAGCCGGTCTCTGTTGTGGACACAAGATGAATACAAATTTAAAGAAACTTATTCCCTGGCATATACACGTCTACAAAGCGCTGAGAATAAAATGAGAAAAGACAAAAATCTAGCTGATTGGTACAGGAATAAAATTGACGAATACCTATCAAAAGGATACGCCAGAAAGTTATCAGCAGAGGAAGCAGCCATTCAAATTGACCGTACGTGGTACTTGCCACATTTTGTGATCACAAACGTTAACAAGGAGAACAAGAGAACACTTGTGTTTGATGCTGCGGCTACTGTAGACGGAGAATCGTTTAACTCAAGACTACTTAAAGGTCAGCCGAGTACCAACCAAAGCCACTTCTTACAATTTTGTTTAAATTCCGTCAACGGCAAATAGGTGTAAGAAGACCAAAAGGCTCAGAGATTTTTATGGCGATCAGATATGAACAACAAGGAGCCAGATATATGTGTTCTGCGCAATACATAAAGAACTTAAACGCTAAGTTGTTTGAAAAGGAATGCCAGGGCGTATAAAGCAATTGTGGATTCCCATTACGTTGATGACTATGTGGACAGTTTTGATACAATTGATGAAGAAGAAGAAGTGTAAGCAACAAGCAAGCAGGTTTCGAGCTGCGTGGCTTTGTTTCCAACTCACTCGAATTTTGTTTTGCTATAAAAGGTTCGAATGATACTGATGGATTCTAAAAACCTCAGTATAAGTGAGTCCATGACGGAGAAGGTTTTAGGACAAAAAGCGAGGTTTTAAGCTTATTGATGTCAATTTTCGATCCGTTTGGTTCTTAGCTAATATTGTTATAGGATCCAAAATTATATTGCAAGAATTGTGGACCCACGATGTTGATTGGAATTCGCCAATACCTGACAACGCTTATAAAAAATGACACAATTGGTATAAAGGGCTTCAGAACGCACGGTATATTAAGATTCCGAGATGTTATGATAGAATATTTTTAAACCCTTCTACAATGATCGAATTACATGTTTTCGTTGACGCAAGCGAGGTAGCCTTTGCAGCGGTTGCTTATTGGAGAACACAGTTAAGAGATCACGTTTGTCGCCGGCAAATCTAAATGCGCCCGGCTAAAGCCCCTCTCGATTCCAAGGCTTGAGCTCCAAGCCGCAGTGCTAGGAGTAAGGTTAAAACATGCTATTGTTTCAAGCCATGACATTCAGCCATCAAAAATTATATTTTGGTCAGACTCGAAGACAGTGGTAAAATGGATACAAGAAATATTGGAGCATTCAGAGGTTAAACAATGGCGCTGGGTCCAGGATCCCAAAAATTCTGCCGATGACGCGACAAGGCCTCTGAGTTTCTCAGGCATTCCCCAAGATTCTCGCTGGTTAAATGGTCCAAGTTTTTTAAAATCCGATGAAAGTAATTGGCCAGCTCTCAGTGGTGAAACCGATGATCAACGGTGGGAGGCCGAAGTGCGAACGAAATTTTTAACAACCGTAACAGAAGTTCATTCCTTGATAAATTGTAGTGAAAAATCGAACTATTATAAGTTAATACGAGTTACATGTTGGTGTTTTCGAGCGATTTTTAAGTGTCTTGGGCTGGACAGAATAAGTTTACTTTGAATCTAAAATCATATCTTACACCAGAGGAGGTCAACAATGCCGAAATATTTTGGTGTCAACTGGCTCAGCGTGAAATTTTAAGTAAAGAGTATAATAGACTGAAATCTAACCAGATGACGGATTAATACGTATTTCTAGACGAATAAGTCGAGCTACATGTAGAGGAAATTTTTGCAGCGACTGATGGACAGGTTCGTTCAGCTATTATTAGAACCGTGCTTGGGAGATTAAGACGTCCTGCATTAAAACTAGCAGTGCTCGATGTTGTTAGTGACTCTCCCTGATCGACTAACGGACGGCGGAAATGTTGTGAAGTAAATTTATATTTATTATTTTGTATTATTTATATGTTATTTATTATCTGACGTTAAAATTCAAATTTATATTTTTGAATAACTGTCTGTTTTACACTGTTTGTTTGTTTCTACACTATTGCAGTGTTATCGATTTATTATTCAACGTTGTATTTTAAACTAATCTCATTTACTGTAAAATGACAATTTATGCATGTACAATTTATTTAACAATCCTGTTTTAGAAAAACCGCGCTAGTATACACAATTGATTTGAGATTCCCGCTTAATATGGTGTTCACACATGCATTTTTAATTGAGTCAATTATTGGTTAATTAAAAAGTGTTCACATATGCTCAATATTGCTAATTTAATTAGCGTTTGACAACAGCTGACAAAAAAGAATACATTTACAGTGCACTCGGGAAAAAGTCAACGCTCGTTTACGTCAACATCCTAAAACCTCAACCCTTTTTTTTACATTACCTACTCTAAAATTTTATGAAATAAATAGTCTCTCTTCCAAGTGTTGGAAAGAAAAAAATAACAGATTTTTTTTAAAACGTCAACAATTTGTTAAACGTCAACACCCGCGGTTTTAATTAGACCTGTTTCACATTATCAGTTCTGACTGTCAAGTCAAGTATTTTTCAATGAGAAGGAAAGAGAAAATTATATTTTTCCTTCTCATTGAACAATAACTTGACTTGACAGTCAGAACTGATGAGTGTGAAACAGGACTTAGTTGACGTTTTTCCGAATGCACTGTATTTGGTTCTAATATTATAATTTTCAGCCTAAAAATATTCTTTATTAATTTAAAAGCGAAACAATGCCATTTTAGTTATTACTAGTCACAGGGTTGTATTTTTAATTTTAACAATTATTAGAACAATTAACTCTTAATGAAGCAATTATCTTAATTGAAATTTTGTATGGATAATTGAATTCAATTAGGCGTTAATTAAAAAATGTCAATTAAAAATGCATGTGTGAACACCATATAAAAGAACCACGATAGAACTCGAAGAACAAGCCGCACGGGAATAGAATTGTGTAGGTAAAATATTATTTTAATAAGATTTAGTAATTAATTATAATTTCGTTTAGATAATAAAACCAACAAATGCAATAAGAAATACAACGGACTTTTATTTGAGCGTTTTATTATAGTTCTATTTGACCAGCCGTGGTTCATGTTGCCGCCGTAACAGGCTTTCTTTTCGTTTTCTCGCGATATGTAGCATACGCTCGTGATCCATCAATACTTTAATTGTAACGCGATCCAAATATCACGATATTTATTGAACATGTAGCAGTGCCCTATGCTGTGTATTAAAAAATCATTTTTCTGAACGCTGAAATTTAGAGTTGTTTTCTTACAGGGTTGTATTTCACTACCTATTGTTGTTTCTTCTTATATTCAACACACACACACACCTCCTATTACACCACTTTACTTAACAATCATTTTTCAATTTGTTGTTGGTGTCGTTGCGTCTCGTTTGTAACACGAATTTCTTCACAGAAATGGCAAAGTATTTTAGAAAATTAAACGGGAAATAAATAAAACTATTTAATTAATTTCGTTTTTTGTTTATTTTGAAGAAAATTCCAAAGTAAATTTGAATTAAAATTAATGTGAGTTGGGAGCAGAAATTGAATTTAAGTGTATAATTTTCTTGTGTATAGATGTGTGTGTTGACAGAGTATGAGGTGGAGCAACTATCTAAATGGCACAATAAGAAAACACAGATAAACGGAGGAAAAAGATTAAAAAAGAATAGCGATATCGAAAAGAAAAAATACAAAATAAAAAACAACATAACACAACATACAATTGTAAAAAAATAATGAAACTTGTGAATGGAAGAAAGTGAAGTACAAAATTCTGTCTTTTATGTATGTGTGTATATGAAAAATTTCTTTAGTTATTTTATCATAAAAATCAACAATTGTCAAAGAAAAAATAAAAAGTTAATAAAAAATCATGTGCAAAATAAAAAATCTTCAATAGCGCTTACAAAAATAAATTATAATATTGTGTATTAAAATTTACGGAAAAAATTTCACTCGGCTATGTTTATGACTCCACTCAAGCCTTCGTCTGTTTTTCTTTCTCCAATATATAAAAACCCAATGAGCACCCAAATGATGTATCATCAAATTTATTCAGAAATAAAAAAAATTGATAATGTATATCTACTACATATTTTATTATTGATATCTCCTTTTGTTGTATGTTTTTTTATCTTGAAGTGCAATAATTGATTTAGTGTACAAGAATTCTTACACTCTATTGTGAAAGATTTGCTCCTTTTACGTTTTTATGATGACTTTTTTCTAACTTAGTAGTTAGTTGTATTTTTGCAGCAACAACTGGGTTTTCTATCTTGCCTTTGTGCATTTGTGTTTTTTCGTGAAAGAACAAACAACAATAAAAATATATACATATGTTTTGAATTTCATTCAATTAGTTTTTTTTATGCCGACTTTTATATTATAGGTACACACATACATATGTATAAATAATGTAAAACATTTTAAATTATTTGCAACGCACCCAATTGAATGCAATAACAGTAGACTTTTTAAATGAATGGCAATGTTGACCCTCGCATCCGTAGCTTTAAATAATGAATATGGGATTCTAAGAGATAAATTAATTTTTTAAGTTTTGCAACTTTGCATTTGTATTTTATTTAAAAGATATTTTAGTGCGGAAAAGAAAGACTATAAGGTACAATAACGAAAAAATAAAAAATAGAAGTTTCGTATTTATTTACCTATAAATTGCAAGGTTTTTTTACTATCTAAATTTTAAAACAAAAAAGAAAATCTGAGTTAAATTTACGTTGGGTAGGTACCTATATTTTACCGATTGTTAATTTTTTTACAATTTATATTGCTTTAAAATGTAAGATTAGTGATATATGTAATTTGAAGCTTTTAGTTAGGGAGTTACAGATCTTTAAAACTCAAATAGGAACAAATCTATTATGTAGGGTGATAGAAAATTGAAAAATAAGAAGAAAAAATAAAATAAAAATATTGGCGCAAACGCGTAGTTTTCGAGTTATGGACGTTTTTAGTTTTCATAGAAATATGTAAATTTCCATTAACTAAAGTTTCTCTGCATAGCAAGGGCGCAAGGATTTTCTCCTCTATGGTATAACAAAAACCGGCTTCGCTAACTAAAGCTTTTCTGCATAGCCGGCCTTTGGCCGGGCGCAAGAATTTTCTTCTCTATGGTATAACAAACACCGGCTTCGCTAACTAAAACTTTTCTGCATCTAAAAAATGCTTAAATTAACCTAAAGAGGAAAATAATATGCGAATACAAAAACAAAATACATATTTGCAATCGTGAGCAAATTACCTTTAATTTGAGTACCCACACATATCACTAAGTGGGCGGGGCAGTTTTTTAGTTTTTTTTTTCTTTTTTTATTCTGAATTGGGTGGCATATTTTTTTGTTTTTTTTCGTTTTTACTTTTTCTATAAAAACAAAAACGGAATTAGGTTTAAAAATTTAAGTTTTTAAAATTTAATATTCTCCATATTCTGCAGAAACAAAACTAATGTTACGCAGTTAAATAAATACTCTCCGAATTATTGAGGGGAAAAAATGATGATGTCCGAATTATAGTCTATTATGGTAAAAAATTAAGTGTCCGAATTACCGCGCTGGCCGGATTAGCAGGTGTTCTAAATATCGAAATTGTAATGTATATGCATACCTATATGTATATCTCAATTTTTAAGCTCTATAACATTAAAATCGAAAGTTTCTTGGACATTAAAGCTTTTTGAACATGTTTTTGACGCTCATTAAAAAAAATAAAAAAATCAGTTATTTGCACTCAATGGTGTTGAGTTCCGAAAATCTTTAAAAAATTTGCAAATAAAAAATAATATGTTTATTATACAAAAGTAATTTCCAAACAAAATCAATTTAAGTATATCCAAAGAAAACATAACATAAAAAATATATTTTACCAAAAATTCTCAGAAAAAAAATCTATCTACGCCAATGCAACCTACTACTACTATACTTTGTACCTATGTATGCATATCATCTCTATTGCAAAACATTTACTTTATTTATGAATAGAAATTTAAAACCAAAACAAAAATGAAAATAAAATAACTATCCCGCATCTTTTTTTTTCAGAGTAGAAAATAGAGAATTAAAACAATGCAAGTTTAAAGATACAATTTAAGTTAAATGAGAAAGAACAGAACAAGTTTAAATTGTTTATAATAAATAGAAACAACAACAGAAATACAAATGAACAACAAACTAAATGGAATCTAAAATTAAACATCCGGAATTATATCGACAACAACATAAATTACAACAACTACAAGCAGATAAATTCAACAAAGTGCCAACACCCTAGTAGAAACGAAATCAAATCTTATCATTAGAGCCATCAATATCACCATCATTTACAAGAACAACAAAATCATCACAATTAAAAACACAAAAGAAGAAAAAGAAAAAAAGATAACAACGACAACATTCTCTCAATTGCTTCTATTAGAGTCTCCTAGTATTTTTTTAATTGATGTAATCAATATATAGAATTGTATTCTATTTATTCTAAATCATTCTGTAATAAAGTGCATTTTTCTATTTTGTGATCTACAAAAACTCTTTATACTTCCTCACTAACCACTGCTATTTATTTTTGTTATTGTTACCAAAGCAATTGTTGTCTGTGTTGTTGTCGCCGTTTCTAATCATTCATCATGGGTAACTGTTTACGCACAGAAAAATCCGACATCGATAAGACACATGTCGATCAACGTATTCCACTTGATGATGCTGCCGCTGTTGGCGTAACGGGTGTTCCTCAGATAACGTTGCCGATAGGACAGCCTCAGGAACAAATTCGACCAGTGCCTCAGATACCGGAGAGCGAGACTTCGAATGCAAATGCAAAAATATTTGTTGCTTTGTATGATTACGATGCTCGAACTGATGAGGATTTAAGTTTTCGTAAAGGGGAACATTTGGAAATTTTAAATGATACACAGGTGAGCTAAACATTATAAGAAAATAGCAAAGAAATTAACATATTCTGCTGGTTACTTATTTTTACCGCAAAAAATATAACAATTTCCATTAATCCATTAAAGTAGAAAAGAAGTGTCTTAATTTGCTAGCAAACATTGAAAAACACAACTAAAGCATATACATACATACATATTTTAACTATTAACAGATTGCCACATTAGTCTAAATTAGTTTAAAAATCATTTTAAAAATGATGTACCCACACGTTGATTTTTTGTATTTTCTAGTCGAAAACGATTTAAAATTCTTGCATCGTTCTGTTTGTGTTAATATATTTAAACAGAGTGACCAGATTTTAAAAAGTTCAGCGGCTAAATCAGTTTAAAAATAATGCCAAAATATTTTAAAATTTGTTTTAAAATGTCAAAAAATTGCAAAATACTATTTTGAAATAACTACAATGTTTAACAATTTTAGGTACTCATGATTAAAAAATAAACTTTTTATATTAAAAATACAACTTTAAACTCAAAAACAAAAATAATTAAAGTTTACTTCAGGTGTCTAACCTTAAAAATCTTTCAGTTTTTAAATATATTTTGATTGATTTTCACAAAAAATTTCTAGTCAAACGTTCTAATGTTTTTTTTTTTATTTTATTTTTTTATTTACAATTTTAAAAATATATGTATAAGGTATAATGAATATGAGATTTTACTAAAAATGAAAATTAAATATACAAAACTACTAAAAACTAAATGATACAATCTTAAGGAAAATTTATCACAAAAACCTTTATGATATCTATGGAAGTTAAAAAGAAATTAATTTGGTCATCTCTAAATTAATTCATTTTTACGAATGAATCATAGTGATCGCCTTGTAAATTTCTAATTATCTCAAAGTTAGAGAGTCTGCATTTTACAATAAATGACAGCTTCAATTTTCTAATAAATGAGTTTATCATCTTATGTCCAAAGTTTCTAAGAAGTAAATTAGTCGGATACCTATGGGGAAGACCATGTATTATTTTTAAATTCTTATTTTGAATAATTTGAAGCTTCTCTGTATGTGTTTTGGCCGTCTTATAATACCAGATTTGATAGCCGTAAGTCATAATTGGACGAATACACATCTTAAAGAGCAGTGTTTTGTTTATCAAGGTTAGTTTGGATCTCCTGCTAAGTATAGGGTACAGTGCGCTCCCACTTTTTATGGCTTTTTGACAAATGTGATCAACATGTTGCTTGAATCTTAATTTCTTGTCTAACATAATACCTAAATACTTTACTTCCGATTTTACCGGTATAATATTACCACGACAAAACATAGTTTGAGAAGGGATAAAACATTCTAATGTTTTACTAAGTAGTCTTCTGTAATTTTAAAACATTTAATTAATTGCTGTGTAGCTTCTTTAAAGACCTACACGGTCATTTGTTTCTACTGTTATTCAATATGAATACTGTTGTTGATGCACAACACGTTGAGTTCTAAGTTAAATTAAAACAATATAAAAATAGTATTTTCAGAAACGCGCATTTTTTTCTTCAACTTTTAAACTTTTCTAAATATGTATTAGTGACAAAGTGATTATAATTTGTTAAACAATAGATTCACTTGTAAAAATTTTGATACGGTTTAGTTTCGAAAGTGCGCAAAACCAATGTATGTTTTACAGAAAAAAAGAGGATTAATTGTGCAGTGTTACCAAAATGAAAAACTTTCAATGTCGGCTATTGCACAAAAAAATGGTATCTAGTGCAATTCACTTGTACAAAAATAGAAAGGAGTTTGCAGCCCAAGCTAGGAAACCTAGAACACGAAAGACCACTTTAGCAGAATATAGAGTTATTTGTAGAGCCAGTAAAAAATCCATTTTAATCTTCGCGCGAAAAAAGCTGAAATTGGACAAAAATAAGCGCAGAAATATCCACACGGACAATAAGAAGACGCTAAAATGTATCAGGACTTCGTGGGTGCATTGTACAAAAAAATTCATGTCAAAAAAAAAAAAAAAAAAACATCATGAAGCGGTTGCAGTTTGCAAGACAAATGCACATTAGTGGAATATAGTTCTCTGGAGCGACGAATCTAAGTTTAACTTGTTCCAATCTATTATTATGCTCTATTATGGTCTGTGGTGCCTTTTATTGGCGTAGTGTGGGTCCAATTGTAAGAGTTCAGGGAATAATGTATCAGCATCAATATAAAAACATTTTGATAAATGTAATGGAACCATATTGCTTTGAGAATATGCCCGTCCAATACATTTTCCAGCATTATAAAGACCCAGTGTTGGCTTTAGGATCAAAATATTGATGTTCTTGACTTTCCACACCAAAGTCCTAATCTTAACCCAATTAAAAACTTATGGGCAATTGTAAAAAGAGACCTAAAGTACAAAAATCCACGAAATAATGATGAATTGTTTTATTTGGTGCAACAAAGCTGGAAAAACATATCTCTGCAAACATGCCAGCGCTTAATTATGAGTTTACAAAAAAGACTGGCGAATGTTGTCAAAAACAAGGGTTATCCAACAAAATATTAAATGATAAGTTCGTTTTGTTAAACCGCACTAAGGATCTGGCATTTTTTAGTTTCTAATCATGTGACAAATTTGATATTGCGTTTTTTGGGGTTTAAGTTATTTTAAACATAATAATAATTTCTTATTTCACTATTTCTAGTTATAAGTTTTAATATGTCGAACTAAATTTTTAAAATATATGAACAAATATAGGTATATACTGAAAAGTCGTTTCTAATTATAAGTCCACCACTGAATTTAATAAAAAATATTTATTTATGGACAATCGATGGCATCGGCTTGTACAGACTAATCTTCGTAAAATTAAAGCCATCGATTCGAGATATTCATACTCTTTGTTCGACCTCTTTCGAACAACAACAAATTCCAAACTATAAGGAGTAGATCGAGCACAATTTCTAATTTTGGTAGTTTTTTCAAATTTGCATGTTCGACAAAATGTTTAGCCATTTTGAAAATCATCTACAAAGTGCCAATTCAATTTTTTTGGTTTTTAATAATAAAATGTTAACTGAGCCGCAAAATGCGGCTCTATTAACTTAACAGTCAGTCGATGAGTAGTAGGTATATTAATTTATATATTAAAATAGGTAATGTTAATAAGTAAGAGTTTATATTTTTATATATCCACCACCAAATCACCTATTATCACCGAACTTCAAAAAATATTGTACCGTAGTTTCTATTTATTTTAGGTTTATTTTACGACCAACAACGATATTTATAAGAATTTTATGCATTTTACAGTTATATTCAAGAATTTAGAATTTTAAAGCGATTTACCAAAAGGCCCTAGGGAACTAATTTTGGCTTTTTGAAACTTTAAAATTTAACCCTCTGTAAACTCTGTGGTTGATTTTGGAAGTGGAGCTCGTGCGGGAGCTATGCTTAATTATGAACCAACTTTCACAAATGTCAATAGGATAATTTTTACATAAGTGCTTAGTGTAAAATTTCGGTTCGATTTGATGTTTATGTAAGTTTTCGGGAGTAGTCCTCATAAGGGAACTATGTCCTATTATGGGCCAATCATCATGAAATTATGTACCATGATGATATGCGAATTATGTTTGTTGAATTTCAACGTAATAAAGATTTTTATAAGAGATTTATGCACATTTAAGTGATTTTTGAAAGTTAACATTATATGAGGACTACGGTCAAATATGTACCGATCATCTTTATAGTGAGAGTGACGACTTATATATATGTATGGACTATTTGTGTTAAATCCCAACTTGATTGTAATTTTTATAAAAGATTTATGTGCATTTAAGTGATTTTCGTAAGTGGTCTTTTTATGGCGCTATGTCAAAATATAGACCGATGCAAACAAAATATCAAACTTTGCATAAAACTTATTATTGCAGAATTTTGTATGGATACGGTTTTTCTATAGACATTTATGTATGTTTAATGATATTATCTGCACTAATTTGAAAAAAAATTAGCACAAAATAACGATTTAGTCTGAAACTATGATCTATAACCTGGATCCTAGACCGATTTTACCCATATTTAATACCAAACATTTCGGTAGATCAAATAATGTTTGGTAAAAATTTCATTGTTCTATGTCTTTTTTTTTTTTTTGAAGCATTATCGTGCCTTCAACAGACTGACGGACGTGACTAGATTGTCTTAGAATCTTATAAGGACCCAGAAAAAGAGGTCTGATCAAAAAATAATCGGTATTTTAAATTTTATCAAAAAGTATTTATTCATCAATAAATATCTTGTCCCCTTCAAAGTAATCCTCCTCAGATATAATACACTAATGCCAGCGTTTTTTCCAATCCTAGAAACACTTCTGAAACGCGCTTTTTGGTATCGCCAACAGCTCCTGTTTCGATTTTTCTTTTATCTCCTCAATCGTAGCACGCTTTCCTTTCATCGGTGACTTCAGTTTTGGGAATAGGAAAAAGTCAGCAGGGGCCAAGTCCGATGAGTTGATTGGTTTGTTTTTGGCCAAAAACTCACGCACAAGCATCGCACAAGCTGGTGTGTTATCATGGTGCAAAATACATGATTGGTTTTTCCACAATTCTGTACGTTTCTGACGAATTGCTTCGCCCAAACAGCGCATAACTTCAATGTAGTATTCCTTATTCCTATACCTTGTGGCAAGAATTCATGATGCACCACGCCATTGCAGTCTAAGAAAAAAAAAAATCAATAACTTCACTCTTCTGGAGGTTTCCATTGGGCTTTGGGTTCAATGTCATAGCCATACACCCATGATTTGTCACCAGTTATGACCTTTTGAGGAAATCTGGATCGTTGTTGATGATGTTCAACAGCTTCTGAGCGATGTCCATACGACGTTGTTTTTGCTCAAAATTTTGCAATTTTGGAACAATCTTCGCTGCCGCACATTTCTTGCCTAAAACATACGTAAAATTGCTTGACATGAGCCGAACGATATGCCAACATCATCAGCAACCTCTCTGATAGTGATTCGACGATTATCCAAAATCATATTCTTCACTGCTTCAATGTTTTCATCGGTTGTTGACGTGATCGGGCGACCAAGACGAGCATCGTCATTGACATTTTCTCGGCCTTCCTTAAACCGGTTATACCACAATTGAACTTGTGTTCTGCTTATAAAGGGTGTCCCAACTAGAACGCAATTTTTAAATTTTAAATAAAACACAGATATTTAAAAAAAATCGTGAAACTTTATTATATCGTAAAGTAGACAGAATGAGGTTATGTACGGAACAAGATATCGTGCAGATGGCCGCCGCGGCTTTGCTGGCACACACGCGATCCTTTAATGAAAATTTCAATGACCTTTTAAGGCTTGAGCCGTCGTCGGCTTATTCGCGTAAACCATCGACTTCAAAAAACTCCAAAGAAAAAAATCTAAAGGTGTTAAATCGCACGATCTAGGCGGCCAATTCTGGTCTCCAAAACGCGAAATAACACGACCGGGAAATGACTGATGCAGCAATTGAATTGTTTCTCTGGCTGTATGACATGTGGCGCCGTCTTGTAACCACATGCCCTCCACATTCATTTCTTCAATTCTAGGCAAGAAAAAACTGGTTATCATTTCACGATACCGAACACCATTGACCTGCCTCATTTTCATAAAAAAAAGGTCCAATGATTCCTCCAGCCCACACAGGTACACAGGTCGATCGACCTGGTCGAAGGCTCGTTGTTGTCTTTACATCACTAACAGACCCAGTTTCGGCAAATTTATCCATTAATCTCTTTACAGTTGACTCTTTTGGAGTATTATTGTGACCCCAAATTGTTCGCAATTTGCGAACTGTAGCCGCAAAACTTTCACAATTTTGGTAAAACAATTTCACAATGAGAATGCGTTGTTCATTCGTGTAGCGCTCCATTTTTACTAACCTCGTACTAGCAAACAATAACATAACCAACAATAGTTGGGGCAACCTTTAGTAGACTCGCCAAACGCCACAGTCAACATTTCAAATATCCTTGCGCATTTCTTTGATCCATTTTTTCGAATAGCAAAAAATCGAGGTGCACACCAAAACACGACTAACCTTTTTATCTGTCAAAAACAAGCTGACAATCCAAAATGGCTGATACATATTACCAACATATGTATATAACATTCCCACGACAGCCAGTTCTACGCACCGGAATGACCCGAGATCACTCGGCAAGGGCTGCCAACTCAGCAATTACTGCTGTCACAACAACAACACAACAGACATGTGTACCAACATAACAGAAAAAAATGCGAAAATCGAACATACGTAACTCACGAAATTTGAAAATAAACAAAACAATTTGAATTAGAATATTAAAATCGAAATTTTGTTTATATGTTTGTGATTTCAATAAGTTACTAAATTGTATTTTAATAATTGTTATACCTTGTGGTTTGCTTTGTGGAGTTTGTGCATTTGTTAGATGATATAAATGCATTTTTTTATGATTATATCAAACAATATAAAAATACTCTGTGCCAAAAATGAATTTTATTACGCCAGAAAAATAGTACATAAAGAAAACAAAAAGGCAGTTCTCAAAGAAAGAGACAAGTATAAAATTTCATTATCTTCCTTTTTGTGACACCTCTGTTTACCCTCTGCTTTAAACGGTACGAATTTCGCTTTAAAATTTATATTTTTTTTGTTGATATTTTAAAAAAGATTTTGTGTGTGAGATCATATATTACCAGATTCAGCTTTAAAAAATATAGAAAGCAATTAATATTTGTTCGAATTATATAAAACAATTTAATATTAAAATCTTAATAATTGTTCAATGTTAAAACTGCGTATCTTCTCATTGTAGTAAATTAAATCACTATCCAAACTTTGCTAAAGTATCTGGATTAAATATTGAATATACCTACAAAAGTCGTTATATGTATATTAAAAAATCCTGCATTCAGAGTTTAATTTCAAAGAGCTAGGAAGTAATATTTGGTACTGTTGGATAGCTTGAATCAGTAGCTTTTCAACAAAATACAAATGGTTTGTAGCATTAAAACTGCATTTGATATTTGCAATTATATGAAAACATTTCTAAAAAATCGTCATATTTTGTTGGTAATAATAGTATAAAAAAAATTATAAAGCAGATACTGATAAGCACAGATTTACAGACATTTAGTACACAAAAAATAAACAATTTAAAAATATTATGTAATTGTTGTTGCTGTTGTAGCACATTTTGCAAAATTTAGTCAGGGGGTTCTACCAGATCCAGTCCAAGAAATTGCGCTACTTTCAGTGGGTGAGTCTACAAATCTTCAGGACAAAATTAAGGCTGGACACTTGAATATGTGGAGAGTGTCATGAGGACTTTGACCACTTGCTGGGCATATATTGAGGACGGTATGGTCTATGCGAGGCCAGAAAGCATTGTTGCTTGTGTTATGCGGCAGAGTTTTCTCGATGTCTGCTGTCGGCGGTGGGCGACCTCCTCTAATTACGACATTCATGCGGTATTCTGCTGACGTGGATTGGTGTCGTCTCTATGAATGTCGTTCAAAGCTGTCATATACGAGCTGCTTTCAAATTTATCCTGCACATATCTCAGTATGTTCTCCATGTATATACGAAAATCCTGTTATCGCGCTCATCTGCCAGTGCTGCGCTGCTTCTGCTGGGAGATGCGGCCGCAATACGGATATTCAACCAGCGGGGATGATATGAGCGGTTGCTGCGGTGACAATTTTGCGAAACTTCCTCTCTGCTGCGTGTACATTGGAGGGAACCGGAAGATCATTGAAGATGCGATCGGTAAATTCTCTGAAGCCGTGCCACTCTGCTTTCTTTAGGTTAATGTATGTACGGCGAGATATTAAAATCGTTGGGTCTATCCAGTCGAACGATTATGGGTAAGTGATCTGATTCCAGAGAAATAACTGCACGCCAGGTTGTGCAGTTGATCAGACTAGGACTCGCTATTGTGATGGAATGACCAGAAACAGCAAGGGCTGTCAACCCAGAAACAACAACTACCCAATTATGTAATTAGTAATGTTCACTTGTTATAATTAATTTTTATATTTTGTTATGTTAAAAATGTTCATATACTTTTTCATATGAATTGAAGTTTATAAAAAAATTTCCTGAATAAGCTACTCAACGATACAGCGAAATATCGAAAATAAAAATATATTTATTAAAAAAGACCTTAAGCTTCAACAATTATTAAGATAATAATAAAAAAGGCCAAATTAATTATTATAAAAAAAATTAATTGAAGAAACTCTACTATCTAAAGTATTAAATTTTAATTAAAAACATCTTAAAAATAAATAACAATTTTACTTACTTAACTTTTAAAACTCTCACCATATGTATTTTTATCACTTAAGCATTTAACGAAGAAAATTAGCCAAGCAAAATATGCTAATTCATTAAAAATTGCATTTCCTCATGTCACAAAATTTTATACTGCTAAACCTAAAACCAGAACGTTGTAGTATTTGAATAATTTTGCTATCTACAGTAATAAGGGATTATTTCATTTTGTTATGGAATAAATCCGAATTGTTTTAAACATGAAACTTCATCTTCATTATAAATTTAGTAGTTTTTTTTTTTACCAGATATGGTACATTACTTGTGTCTTCGAAAAACCAATTTCAAACAATACATAGGCAAACATATCTAAATCGACTCCGCTATCTATAAGTATCCAGAATATGTACCCTTTCCCTTACCATTCATTGTGAAGGGTATTAAAAAAAAATAATTTTAAATAATACACATATAGTAATATACCCCTAGTTTTATTCGTAATATTAATAAATATTCATGAAATTTAGTGAAAATCAAGTCAATAAGTATTAAATAAAATTGAATGTACAATTACTTACATTTATATAAACAAAAATTAATTATATGTATTGTAGTATGTAGTAGTGTTTTTAAACTAATTTCACTATGAATATAATTTGAAATGTAAGTTTTGCTGGCTGTCGGTCTTTGGTTAGTCTTTGGTTAGCTTATAGTGTTGGAAGTACATATTAATTTTTACGTAGCTTAAAAATTACACTGTGTACTTAAACTATAAAATATATTGTATTATTTAAGTAATACAATAACTAACGTTAATTTTTTGTTGTTGTTAGTTTCCATTCAATGAACACAGGTTAACAAATCGGATACAATGTTATATTTAATAATATTGTATATATTTTCTCAATAAAAATAGTTGAGTGCACATTATTTTCACTTTAAATATTTAACATTTTATTAAGATAAATAGGTAAACAGATTGATAAAGAAAAATTAACTTTTTTAGAATTTGTGAATTTGTTATTAAAATTTGCAAACTGATTTACTATTAAATATTAAATTAAATATTATTGAGTTCTCTATTGAATTTAAGTGCTCTTCCATTTTTTAGAGATAAATTTAAGTCTGTGTTCTACAATAACGATGTAAGAAATATAATTCCGATCAAATTGCTAAGTACATTCTGTACATGTCAACCTCTGTGTTCATTAAATCAACCCTTGTTAAATAAGAATTGAAAAATTTTATTGATACGTAATCAGAAATCGTAAAACAGTACCTTTTAGCAAAAAGAAAAAGGAAAACAACAAAATTGGATTCAATTCACATAAAAATTAAAAAATGTAAGAGAATTACAACAAGGTCAACTGACATGAATTTACAAAATATACAGATGATTTCTACTTCACTTACGTCACTTACCATATTTGCAATAAAGTGTGAAGCATTATTTTGAGATATATTCGGCCCTGTTCTGTAAATCGAATAGTTTTTAAAAACGAGAATTTTCTAAAACCGAATAAATCGCTTTTTGGTGTTCTGCAAATTACTCGTATTGATATGATTCGAAATTAGGTTCGAATTTTTAGTTAAACGTCAAAGTCAGCTGTAGATTAAAAAAATTCACAATTTGTAAATATAAAAAAATATATAAAAATGCCTGGAGCGTTTGTGTTAAGCTACAATTCTATAAAAAAAAAAAACTTAAAATGCGTCAATTAAACAGACAAAGAAGACAATTAAGGGATGATTCCAATCCAATGAGTGTAACGGATGGTAGGTGGGCAAAAGTATCTGTGATGTTAGCTTTAAGTTAAACTTGACTTAAGTTTTGTGGTCGTTTATTGTATATTATATTTTTATTAATTATTTGATTATTTATACCAAAATTCTGTTCGTGATGTCCCGTTTTTTAGTATTTTAGTAACTAATTAATAATAAAAATTAATATCCAATGATAAAAAACATCAAAGCTGTAAGTAAAACTATATAATAAGTTAATAAGTTAAAGCTGTGTAATAAAACAATAAATTTTGTCACTAGATTATTTAGAACGAGACCCCTGAAGAAGTTAGAATAAAACTAACGAAACGTTGGGTAAATAAAATAAAAAATAAAAATCGAACAAGTTTTTTATTATTTACGTTTGGAAACAAACATTTGACCAAATTAGCCTGAAGGAAACTCCTTAAAAATTATAAAGCAAAATTACTTACATCTTTATTTTTGCTTTTGTTTAATTTTGCCGCGTTCAAAAATTGTTTGTGGTTTATTTTGCAAAGCATATGTTATACAAGGTGGCGCAATTAAAAAAATGAAAAACTTTGATTCTTCTTGTGGATTATTTTTATTTGGTCTTTTAATTTTTTTTACATCAAGTCGAGAATATGATGTCATATAAATGGCCGCCACCACAGTTGATTGTCATTTGAGCCCTTTTTATAGCATTTTCCATCACTTTGGCCTCTGAGGCTTGTTGACATAAACCCGCGACTTCAAAATAATAATTTTTTATAATATACAAATACTTAGTTTGTACTAGACAAACTTTGACAGCTACATATTCACAAACAGTGGTGACTCCATTTTTTCGAAAATAAGAAAAAATTGTGATCGCCATGTTAAAAATAAATTGTGTTTTTGCAAAATACTTGTGATTTACGCAATTATTTTATTTTAAATAAGTTTTTTTTTGAATTAAAATTTAATTTAGTTATAAAGTGTTTGTCATAAAAATTTAATGTATAATGTTTACTATTATTACAAGAGTGTTGTTTATTCAAATGCCCTTTATATTCTCTATAAAAAAAGTGTTTTGTTTATTAAACTTTTTTGTCACTCTTAAAGCAAAAATATGTAGA
This sequence comes from Bellardia bayeri, assembly GCA_950370525.1. NCBI lineage: Eukaryota > Metazoa > Arthropoda > Insecta > Diptera > Calliphoridae > Bellardia > Bellardia bayeri. The sequence goes on along the minus strand of OX493268.1, from coordinate 39,478,102 downwards.
AGTTTTAGGGTGCGTTTAAAATATATTTTTTTAAAATTCAAATACATATATTAAAATACATGTAATTTCAATAGAATAAATAAAAAAGACTTCATATTTTATATTGCACTTGTTTTTTTTTTTGTTAATTTTGTAGTCATTTATTAACATAATTACACATTCGATTTCCTTTCAACTAGGTTTGTGTACTCTGTTTCAAAACGAGAAAAATTATGTGAATTCGGTTTTACAGAACACCAAACAATATGAATTCGATTTAAAACGAGAAATTTACTCGGATTCGGTTTACAGAACAGGACCGATTATCTAGCAGAGCAAGGCGATTTATACCGCAAGTAGATTACAGCCAATTTTCCATCTCAAACGACCTGGCAAAACAGCCTGAAACCGAGCTGATAACGAATTGAATCTGTAACAGCAAATAGCCTACCTCAACCAATTTACAATCGGCTCAAAAAAGCATTCATTGCTACTGACAATGCCTATAGTTCCGTTGTCTAAAATCATCAAGAATTTCAGACGATATTTTAATATTTGGAATATGCTCGTATTCCTATTCTGAAACCCGACAAAATCCCCTCGTTCGTAGCTTTTAACTTGATAATTATCCACATCATCAATGACCTTAATCATCAGCGACTGTGTCAGCGGACTAATATTGCGGATTTGTATTTATTCAAATCATTTGATACGATTGAACACTTCATGCTTAAATGTGGTTTGTTGAGTTCAAAGATCAGAAATAAAAATTCCTGTTGTAACTCCAATGCGCTTTATTACTTTTCTTCTTAAATTCAGTCCTATCTCTTTAATAAATTTCAGGCAAGTAAAATAAAATAGATACATAAAAAGTAATACTACCAACATTTAAAATTCAAATACATATTATAATAACAAGGTTACCATATTTCAACACTCCTCCATAACATTATTTATAATTATCCTTATTTATTTATTTATATTAAACAATTGTTTAAAGCAATAAAATTTAGCTTTAGAAAGAGGTTTATTAAATAGATCTGCCATCTGTTCATCGGATTGTAAATACTGCAATTTTATTTTTCCCTCTTGAATCTGATGCCTTATAAAATGATACTTCAACTCGCTATATTTAGACCTTCCTGTGCAGCAATACTCAAAGCAACATACTCTGCCTCAGTCGATGATAAGCTTATAGTTTTCTGCTTCATAGCTTTCCAAGACAACAAATTTTCATGTGATCTAAAATAATATCCAGTTGTACTCTTTCTGTCATCAGCATCTCCCCAACTTGCATCTGAGTAACCACGTAAAGGCAAATTTTGCTTCGTTTTACTGTATATTAATCCTTCATGTTTGGTGGCATTAAGATAACGAAAAATTCTTTTAACTGCATTAACATGTACACTGCGGAAATTTTCCTGATATCTACTCAAAGTGTTGACCGCGTATGCTATGTCAGGACGTGTCCAAATACTTAAGTACAGTAGGCCACAAATCGCGTGGCGATATTTTTGTTGATCCACTCGGCACAGTCGTTAGTTGTCTCACCTTCGTTCCAATTTCTCTCCATGGGAGTATCTTTAAATTTAAAATTATCATAACCAAAACGTCTCAATAAGCCAACTATGTTCTCAGTTTGATCAATTTCAAGATTCCCATTGTCAGTTCTCGTTATATGCATACCAATAAATTCCTTCAGTTCTCCCATATCTTTAATTTCAAATATATAATTATTTCATTAATTTCATTTTCATCACTTCCACATAAAAGAATGTCATCGACATATAGCAGCAAAAATATATCCTTTGTAGTGTATAGGCAATAATCATTTTCGGATAGTAAAAAACCAGATTTCAAAAGTTTCGCATTAAAATGACTATTCCAACACAAAGCACTCTGTTTCAAGTCGTAAATTGATCTTCTTAACTTACATAGATTTCCTGCAAACGGTGGGGGCACTTTCATAAATATCTCCTCCTTTAACTCCACATGCAAAAAGGCACATTTAACATCCAGTTGATGAATCTTGAAGTTGTTTTGAAATGCCATCTGAACTCTGTTAACAACTACGTACACTGCCATCGCTGCCCTTCTTTATGTTGAAAACCCATATAGCATCGATTCTATCCTGGCCATTATCTTCAACCAGCATCCATGTGTTATTTTGATTAATCACCGCCACTTCTTCAGCTTTCGATTATCTCCACTCCTCATCATTATAAGCCTCTTCGAATGATTTTGGAGCTTCTGATATTTTGGTTTTGTTCTTAATCGTTTGCCACTTTGTTGTTCATCATTCACCACAACAATATCACTTGTATCATTTCTTACTACTTCATAAAAACGAATTCCAATTTCGGAAAAACATTTGACGTCTAGAAGTTTATTTCATAAAAATGGGTATCTAATTTATGATACTAAGGACCCAAGAGGCAGAGCATGTGGAGAGCAATTTTAATAAAAACTCGAATTAAACACTATTTAATGAGTGATCATTGTGAAGATTATCTTCAAGCCCCAGCGATCTGTATTGAAAATTATAATCGAGGCAAAGGGATTTCGTCTATACTATATTCTAGATTTCAAATAACAGAAAGTCAATACAATAGTTTTCTTAAATCACTGAGGATCAAGACTGATTACTAGAAAAGTTCGTGTTTTTTTTTATACAATTTCTAAAATGGGATTGAATGTGATTTCGAGCGGAAACCCTAGACCAGTAACTATTGACAGAAGATACCGTATGTTATTGATTTTGAAGTGATAAAAAATATCCCGAGAGAAATGATTAAAGTTAAATCCTCGTTAGATTTATCATTAGATGACTCATCGACAATTGCTACTATGTCGAGCCACCGAGAAATTGTATCCTCAACAGCCATAAGTATAAATTGGAACATACCGCTAAGAACATCAGAAAATATCGATTACTCTCTTATCAATTTGAATAATTATCTTAGACTGGCTGCTCAACTTGCTGCCCAAACTCCCCGACTAATTAGATATACATAATAAAATTTGTTCTGCAGATGTCGAACAGCTCATAAATGAAAAAAATAAGAATTCGAAGAGAGTGGCAATTGCACAGATGACCTAATCCACATCTAGGCTTAAAAATTGCATAGAAAGACTTAAAGAGCTCTTGGAATATCGGAAAACTGAATCACTAAATAAATATTTAGAAAATCTGGACGCAACTGCGCGATCGGATTACTCATTATGGCGAGCCACTAAAAGTCTTAAAAGACCTGTCTTATGAAATCCCCCTTGCGAAAGCGTAAGCCCGAAGTGGCTTATTAAATTGGTGGTATTAAAGAAAGATTATGACATTTCACCATAAAAATACAGCAAATCTTTACTATGCGAAACCTCTGTATACAACAGAGGAGAAAATCATGTATGATATTTATATTAAAAGTATGAAATTTGGTTTCAAAGTATGTACTATACAAGTATGTATGTATGTAGTACGTATGTGTGTATACTAAATTTTGAAAATTATAATTTAAAGACAAATTTTTTTTTTTAATTTTTCAGAACTTATAAATCTGTGATTATAATGCCTACAGGCACATATCACACCTTAAATAATAAACTACAATAATACTTATGTATATAAACTTTGTTAAGATTTTTTGGATATTAATAAAAAATTCGGGTCAAAAAATATATTTCTTAGATATCATAGCCAGTCCATGTTTTATAATCATGATGTATGTATATCGTTGGAAAGGTATTTTTAATATCTTTAATTTGATGTACATATTATTTATTGTAAATTATTAGACACCTAGTAGTTTTCGAGGTATAGGCTTATTTATTTCCAACTTTGAAGACCCGCCCACTCGAAAATAGGTGTGGCAGACAAACAATTTTTAAATTAACTTTATCACCTCTGAGAGCCCTATTTGATGCAATTTTTTTGAGCAATGTCAGTGAAACCGACTTGTTCAAATTAGTATTTGTATAATACAAACATTCAAAACTTTACAGTGATTTTTTTGACTTTGGTTGATGTGTATTTATTATATGAAATTATTAAAAATTTTTATGCAGTATAGATATTCAGGCATGTCACAGAACTCAATTCCGATCGAAAGTGGTTTTGATTCCGTAAATTGAGTGTTTAGAAAACGAAAAACGTATTTTTTTTTTCGGAATGAAACCACTTTAGATTTCTAAAGTGGAATTGTTATTTTTTATTATTTTATACTAAAAAAAACTCATACTACTAATTTATAATAACAATTAAACAATTACTTTTATTATTTCATTATTGTTTTAGTTATCTCATTGATATTTAAATAAAATGTTTAAAATTTCAATGTTGGTGTCAGCAACAAGAAAACTTTTGTCGTTTTCAGATGCATCCCTTAAATTTCTTCTTTGTAGCTTTTCAACTGCGTTTTGATGTTTTTGTTCATTTAAAACAGCAACAATTTAAATTTCGGGCATTATTGAAAAATTTTGTTCACTTTTATTTAAAATTTCTTTGTTAGCGCTCTTTCTGTTTGCTTTTGTTATACTTTTTATTACAAAAATCATATTTTTTTTGTTTTGGCTACACAACGTTACCATATTTAAGTTAAAAAACGAGATTTAAAATTTTTTTTGGGAATAAACAAAATCGATCGGAATCTAGAGAACGCAAAGTAAAAACGAACGATTTGCGAATACAGAATTGAAACCATTGCGATCGATTTCTGTGACATGCCTGATTATTTTACATATTAAAATAGGAAAAAAATAATTTTATAGGAAAAATATACCATATTTTAATCCGAATGCATTAATAATCGTTGTTGTTGTTGTTGTTGTAACAGCTCGAACTAATTAATATTTAATCCGGGAGTTCTGCAATAAGGTCCATACCAAGAAACTGAGCTACTTCTATTGAATTGCTTCATAAATCCATTGGACGAAGTGAAGTGTGGTTGGCAGGGCAATTGAAGATGTGGTTGGTGTCGTGAGGACCCTGGCCACATGCAGGGCATATGTTGGGGACGGCACGGTCTATGCGGGACCAAAAGGCATTAAGTCTATAGCTTCATCCCGATATCAGTTGTGCCAGAACTACTCTTGTATTAATAATCGTTATTTTGCATTTTTAACTGTAAAGAGACAAGAGAGAGTAATAGTGCTGCCAGTATCAACATATAAAATTAATTGATGTATACAATAGTTAACGTACTGTTTTTGCATATGATTTTTTAATCTAGATGTGTTAGTCATAAAGTGTCTATTAACTAACGTGAACTTCAATCTTCGAAAAGGATTTGTTTTGTATAGGAACTTAAGGAAGCACATGGTACATATTGACAAAATCAGTAACTAGATACTTATGAAGCTACCACGGACAGCAATATAAATAATATGTACTTCTTATTTTTAACGCTATATTACGCCATGAATGCTATCCACCAGAATGAAAGGTTTCACTGGTTACCATGATACCTAAGCCGGGAAAAGATCACACAAAAGTAGAATCTAAATAGACCAATCAGCCTATTGTCGAATATATCGAAGCTATTCGAGAAGATACTCATGAACAAGTTATACCCGATTTTAATTGAAAATGATTGTATTCCGAATCGTCAATTTGGATTTAAAAGAAAACACAGTACTATCGAACAAACCCATAGACTTGTCAATATCGCTTGATAAAGTGTGGCATGATTGCCTAATATACAAGAAACTAAACTTACCCGTAAACACACATAAGCTTTTGGAAAGCTACTTAACTGGTTGAACATTTAAATTTAAAGAAGGAGAGTTTTTAAGTTTCGCACAACCTATTTAAGGAGTGCCCCAATATATACATCTGATATGCCAAAAACAATCGTACTCACGCAGCAACATTTGCTGATGATACTGCTTTTCTAAGCATTCATGAAAACCCTCAAGAGGAAAAAAGTTAATGAGCAGAAATGCACAAACATATCCTTTACATTGCGTAGAGAATCATGCTCTTATATTTATGCCTACTTAATACATAAAATCAACACTGGTCAAAAAATTTTCGTCCGGCACTGGCTGGACTAAATAATTAAAATTCATTAGATATAAGATTTGAAATACTTATCGTTAGTTCGTTTAATTGAAGATACAATAAAAAACAGAAGTAAAAACAAAAAAAATAAAATTAAAATATATTTGTAAATATCAATATTTTATAAATATTTTATTTTAGTACCTGTGAAGATTGGTATTTAAAGTTATTCTTGTTATGTTTCCTTAACGAACATTGGGCTTCACGTTACCAAGTCAGAAAATTTTCATTGTTTATGCTAACGTTGTTCTAATTTAATATATTTTAGATTAGAGTTAGTTAGAGTTAGTGTTACTTACGAAAATAATTATAATACACATACAAAATATAATTTTTTCTAATTTCCCTTTATGTCCTTACAAATTTAACTCGATTTATATTGAAATTTAAAATTTAGTCTACTTTTCTAAAATCTCAAAGATATTACACTGAATAAACTCTTTAATAAACTTCTAAACAAATGTTTTTGGTGAATAATTGACTGGTTTTATTAAGTGTATTATTTTTTATTTAATAAATATTTAGAAAATTGTTACGACATTTACATATGTATGTATGTATATGTATTAAAAATTTATTTTTGTCGATAAAATCTATCCTTTTTTAACAAACAAGATAAATTTTTATGAAATCGATTGTAAGATGTGTCCGATATTTTTAACAATGCAATCTAACATTTAAACAATAGTGGATTGTCAGCATAGCTGCCAGATTTGACGATTTTTTGTTTTAAAAATATCAAAGTGACGATTTGACGATTTTTTCATTGAAAGTGATGATTTTCTGAATATTAAAATTTTTTATCATCCGTTTGTTTTATTAATGTTTTCGTTACCAAATTCTATCTTTTTTTAAGACAGCAACTATTTTTCTAATTTAATATGATAAATATTAAGAAGAACATGCCGTATTTCAAAAACAAAACTATATAATAGTGTTTTCTTAATTATTGACAATTGTTAAGTTTAAGTATAATTCCAAATTATAGTAGAAATTATTTATTTATCTGTAAATATAAAAAGCAATGCTGAATTCCATGAGCTAAAAGTTTTAGAGGAAACAATTTCTGAATTTCAACGTGGAAGTTCTACAGAAGCTTCTCCTTTTTAAAAAAAACGTCGAAAGAATATTCAGCCAAATAAATATAAATGATAAAAATACGGATTTCTTTGAAAATAAGTATGTATCTGGATGAATTGAATTCTTTATTCAAAATGTTATTTAAAAGTTAATAAACTAAATTGTAATATAACCTGAATTAATAAAATATGCTAAATTCAGATGTTTACATATTTATAAAATACTGTAAGTTTGTTTCACAATCTCAGTTTTCGCTGACCAGTTTTTGTTCAATTTTCTTTTGAACTTGCTGTTTTATTTACACACGTCAATTAAATTTTCATACTTTTTGAAAAAAAAAAAACAAAAGGAAATAAGAAAATTGTCTCCTCCAAAAATACTTGACGAGTTAGAATCGAAAAGTCTGAAAGCGGACTAAGATATTATAAAACTATTACGCAATATATGTTTACCATTATATTTTTTTTTATTTCTTATTTGAAAAGTTCAAATTTATGTATTTTTATATGTACATATTGTACAAGAGACTATATAAACTTGAATTTTTATATTTTCATTTAAAATACTATTTTAGAAATAGAGACTATTTTTCCGATTTTTTTTTTTGACGATTTTTTCTTTTTTTTTATCGGGATTTTGACGATTTTTTTCGGAATTCATCTGGCAGCCCTGAGTGTCAGTGTTTTTTAGTGTGCTTATATGTATGTTGTAATATTTGCAACACTCGTTCACTCCTCATACACTTTCTATCAGAAGAAAAGAAAAATTATAAAAAAAAATAGCAGGTATTTGCTGAAACAAAACAAGGCTGTAAAAGTAAATAACAGTTTTTTGTAGCACACAAACTGGGTTCTGCGTGTCTTTTTTATTTGTATTTTAATTTCATAACGAAATAGTAAAACGTGCAAAAGTCAATAAGTTTATTTTCGTTTTGCTTTAATTCAGTTTTTTATACAAAAATTCAAAAAGTAAACTTTTGCAACGACCGTAAATGTAAAAATTAATTAATTTTAGTTCATTAATTCCGATTTTGGTAAAGTTCTTTACGATTATTTTTCCATTTATGCAATGATTTATTTTGCTCCAAAAAAAGTATGCAGACTTTTCTGTGTTTGAAAAATAAATTTTTTATATTTTTGTTAATAAATATTGTGTGGAAAAAAAATTATGGTCAAAATTTATTGTTTGTTGTTCGATTGAATTTGTTTGAAATGAACTTTCTTGCTAATTTGTTCATAGATAACCCAAAACCCCGTTTTTCAAGGGGGTATGTATAATTTACTGTGCCACTGTACATACATACATATGAATGTACATACATATATGTTTATATGCAAATACTTAAAGCCAGCACATTTTCTAAAAATTGTGTTCGCTAATAAAAGATTTTTGAAAAATTAAAAAAAATAACAATAAATGTTTCATTGAATGAATGATACTTTTTTAGTAGAAAATAAAGTTGCTACTTACATACATACATACTTAAATAAACAAAATTACTATTACAAACTTACGCCGAAAATGGAATGAAATTTTGTCTTTTAAGCGTTTTGTAATGTCTTAGTTGCGTTCTCGTTTATATCTGTTTCGAATACAAATGGCCATCGTATTTCCAAAATAATCGGCCACCAAATGTACTTGTTTATTATATTTATTTTTTGTCGTTTCTTTCATTCTGTAGTCTTAGTTACCCACATTCTTCTGTAAACGAAAACATACATACAATAAAGTGATGCAAAAATGAATAGGGTCGCAGACTCTTCTAAAACAAATTAATAAACACCAAAGGTATGAATTTGTCAAATCTGTGGAAAATCGATACGGAAATCATATCTATTATTAAAAAAGATATGAAACATTCATCATTATAAAACAACTCGTGGACGGGATGCAAGATTACGGAAGAATTGTCTTTCATTATAGACATTTGATATACAAACTTAAGAACTGAAACCTAGCTTTGCAACATTCAATATTTCGTATTCGCACGGAGACTACAGGACTATATTTACGTCAAGAATTAATAATAGGAAACTAATAATTTATTTAAAGCTGACATAAAATTATGGTTAAAACCATTTCTAAAATGAACTATTTTTGAAAAATATAAGTTTAAATTTAATTTTAAAAAATAAGACGCTTTTGAAGTCATGGCATTTTTAATAAATATGTATTATTTCACTGTGAGTTATAACAAAATATGTATAATGTTTTAAACAGTCTCCCTATTATTATTGAATACACTGTGCATTTACGTACATATGTATATATGTATGTATAAACAAACTATATTATATAAACATATTTTTACATTTGAAGTCTTCTAATCCAAAAAGAGAGTTCCTGTTTGGTGTTTTTTATTTTTACTCAAAAAAAATGTTTATGTATTAAACAATAAAATTAGTGCAATTTAATTACAATGTCAATAGCAAATGTTGATGTAAAACTTGGGTGGATAAAAATTACACAGATCTTTAGTGACTCAGCAAATTATTTTATAGGATTTGTAAAGCGACCAGACGAAAATCAGACGAAGGAAATAATATCGGGGGGTTTAAATCGACATATTTCGCGAACTAGCAGGAAAATACTACTTTTATATCAATTCTTAATAAGTTCCGGAAAAATTAAATGCCTGTCTAATAGATAAAATACCTAAGAATGACTATCTTAAAGTCCGCTTTCACACTCTTCAATTCTGACTCGTCAATGTGAGAAGGAGAAAGAGAATAAAAGGGGGACAAACTCGACGCTTGCATTAAAAAGTACGAAAGTTGAATTGACATGTATGAATGTAATGTCAAGTTTAAAAGAGAATTGAACAAAAACTGGAAAGCTAAAACTGAAGTGTGTGAAACAGTATGCTTCTTAAGAATGCTCGCTCCCTTGGATAAAACCTTACGAAAGGAGCAATCCGGTCATGTTTTGAAGAAATAAATAGTAAGCTTAATGATAGAATAGCATAACAAATATACTTCTACCTATTGACTCTTTGAACATAATAAAATATGAATTAAGAAGGAGTACCCATCTCTATTGGTACATACTACCTTTTAGTATATTTATATATAACCTTTACTCCAACGACTTCTCCAAACCATCGGTTGAGGGTGAAACTCAGTCTATATATTCTATCAAGACGTAGAATTATGAAATCCTTTGCACAATGCAGCATCCGCTGCAGAATTCCATCAGGCCTTGGTGATTTGTATGCGCAAAAATTTTCAATCGCCCACAAAATTCTATCATGAGAGCTAAATATTTTCATTAATTACATTTACAATGCATAGAAATGCAGAAACTCGTTTTGAATATAATGTATAAATACCATATTTGTATGTTTTTCTCCAAGAAAAACTAAGTAAAGTTCAGTTCTCTTATTTAAAATATATCTTAAACTATTTAACCTTCTCATGCCCGAATTAAAATGGGCGGGTCTAAAATTTTTTATGCGTGATATATGTTAGTCTTGAGTCAGATATAAACTGACAAAAAATTCAAAGTCCTTGGTATCCTTGTTCGTCAGTTACAAGATGTTGCCTATAGGCAACATTGGGTAATAGTGGTAAATTTTAAGAAAACATGTACATTTTTTTTTTATTATTTTGTTTCTTTTTTATGTAAAATTTAAGTATGAAAAGATACAAAACAATATTTTTGTGGATTACAGCACAAATATAAGTTGCATTTGCTACATTTAGAGCGCGGATAATCAGTGTGGCAAAGCCTGCATCTACCTTTTGCTCCCTATTCTACCCAGTGACCAATATTGTCAAATCGTGTGGATTTGGCAGGTTCTGCAACATACGCTCCTTTGTTTAGATGAAAAAATTGTTTAATTTTTTCAAATCTATTTCTTGGCAATGCATTTGCAACAGCCATCAATTTTAAAAAATTTTTCGCCAATGCCATTCTATATGTTGAAATATTGACTACAGCAAGGTATAGTAATATACCAACATATCTTTTTATTTCAGACACATTACATTTTAACATTGTTCCATTAGTTTGTTTCGTTGCAAATCCGTCATTTTCTCTGCTAATTAGTTCCTCAATTAAATCAACTTCCATATTTTCCCAATTTAGGTATTTTTTGTAGACCGTAGTTGGCTAACTTTGGGAGTAGTCCACCATCACACATTCCAAATACGAAATCGTGTTAATGCCAATCAACTCCTAAGCTTTGGTCTGACTGTATAAAATGCTTTATGAATCACTGTGCGCTGCTTTTTTCCGAAATTATTTTCACCCAAAATGCTCTTGAATACCCATACAATGGTATATTCGTCTTAAGATAATTCATAATTTACTCTATTTTCGTTGATTTTTAATGGAAGTGTTTATTATTTTGAAAGTGAAACCCAAAATTAATTTCTGTTTTTGATTTTTATTATTCGTACTAGTTCGTCACGTTTCAAGCAGTGAGTCTAATACATATACATATATACGAGTACTTTAAATATTTAGGTGATTAATTTTAGTAAGAAATAAATATAAATCTAATTTTTTTACTTTCTCAAATGATGCTATACTAATTTCTATTATCCCAAGAAAAAATTCGAGTTATGGAGACTTCGAGATATAGAAATTTTTGTTAAACCAAAGAAAATTCAATGCAATGCATTCAATGGATTGTATTTTAAGTAATGAATACTTATTTTTTTTTGTTGAAAACTATTATTTATGTAGTTATTAGGTACATACGTAGCAATAAGATAATACATAATAGGTATAATGATAAGTTATATTTCAGTAAAAAATTCTGAAATCAAGGTATGAAAACCTGTGCTTGCCATGAAGTTATCATCCCAAAACTTTTTGCAAACTCCGATGCCTTTTCCTTTAATATCGCTCCTGATATGGGCATGTTTTGATTTCTTGCTGCTGTAAACCAATCAAATACTGCATTGTCGACATTTGAAAACTTTGGATTTTTCATCCTTTTATTACATTGAGATCCCAATTCATAAGATGCGATAATCGATTCCCTATTCTTCAAAATCGTTGAGACAGTACTAGCCGGAATACCGTATTTTTCCGCTGCTTGTTTTTTCTTTAATCCATCTTCAATTTCATTTTTCTTCGATCGACAAGCACTTTAAAACGCGTTTAGTAGCCATGGTGATGAACAAATTCTATTTTGTTTACCTTTAACATCAAACAATACCGACTTTACGCACTAAACTGACATTTACGCAAACAAAAAAAGAAAATAATTAACAAAACGGGATTCCCCCGAATAAAAAATAACAATTCGAAGTTTAAAGCAAAAACTTCGACTTATAGAATTTATATGTACATATACATTTTAGTTCCAGTTACGGAAGAAGAAATGTATGTTATTTACTCTCTTGACGCTACTAACTGTTCGAGTTAGACAAAATTCGAGTTAGAGAAGTCCGACTGTATTTTGCATATAGCTTGTAGTAGCTTAATAGTAGGGTATTAAAAGTGTGTTTTATTTTTTTTGGTTATTTTTTTTTCATCAACATGTTTCAGGCATGGAAAATTGTATTTTAGAAATGATTTTAAACTCAAAACAAAAGTGTACTTTTTAAAATAAAAATAAAAAAAAAAAACATCCAAAAGAGTATTTGGGAGAAAATTTATATTTAGTGTCTCCGACTGCGATTTACTTTGATGAAATATATGAGAACTTATTTATTTATATTAATCTTAAAAAGGGGAACACAATATCATAATAATTCCCAAATTTTCAAACAGCTACTGATTAAAGATCTTTTATATGAAAATTATAACTTAAATTAATAAACAAGCGAACAACAAGCATAATATCATACCAATTTTAAATTGACATATGTACATATATATATACACGGATTAAGATATTCGTACACATATGTACATATGTATGTATGTACATACAGAATGTGTGTTGTTTGATAGCTATCGGTACTCAGCTGGAATAATTGCAAGTGCTTCCATTTCCAGGCCTAATAGAGAACTTGTTTATACATTCTTAAAGATTCAATATTCATTCCACTATGCCTTCTCTCAGAAGGCTTTTCATACGCATTTAAAATTGCAATTCAAAAAAATGTCAACAAATTTCAGCAGATAGCAAACACGAATGGTTTTGCAATTATTCCTGTACTCGTATATCGTCACTACAACAACAAACATTATTTTACTCAAGAATGATAAAATGAAGATTAAATGAATTTAAAATGTTCTGCTCATGTTGGAACTGTGACGTCACACGTTCTGTGTTTCTATTGGCTAATTTTTTCTCACTTGTTATACCTTACACCACTGTTGGGATCTTACTATTCTTAAATTGTACCGTCTCAATGGCAAAATTGTACCATATTGCCATAAATTGTACCTAAATTTCGCTATTAAATAAAAAAGCATATAGTAAGAATTCATAATACTTTTTATTCAATAAAAACAAAATAACAGAAAGAAAACGTAAAACAATTTTTAAAATTTTGTTTGTTGCTTTCGTTGGTCGATATGTCAAAAACACAAGCAACTTTTGACATTTCGCTCTCTAAGTAAGAAAAAAAAGTAGAACAGCTGTGCTCTCAACGACACCTGAAAAGTGAGTTCGCCTTAAAAAAAAATTGTATCAAAAAGGGATGAACTGTACCAGACCGTACCAATAAAGTTTTGTTTGTACCAAATTTGGTACAATTGTACCACAAATCCCATCAGTGCATTACACCACCATAGTGGGGAGGGTATATTGGATTTGTGCATATGTTTGTAACGCCCAGAAATATTGGTCCAACCCCACCTTAAAGTATACCGATCGACTCAGAATCACTTTCTGAGTCGTTTTAACGATATCCATCCGTCCGTCTGGCTGGCTGGCTGTCCATGTAAAGCTTGTGCGCAGAGTACAGGTCGCAATTTTGAAGAGATTTCGATAAAATTTGGTACGTGATATTTTTTCGGCCCAAGGATGGATGGGATTGAAACTGGTGTAAATCGGTCCATTAGTTCACCCCATACACATGTACTCCCGAAATTAGGGTTTACCGATCATAAATGTTTGAATTATGGAAGTATCCAAACAAATTTCATCACAAATGAGTGGTAAATAAAGCCAAATCACATCCGCAAATTTTGTGCAGATCGGTCCATAATTACTCGTAGGCCCACTTCCGAAAATCACTTTAAAGCAGAGTATGAAAACAAACAAAACCTTTCGCAAACGTTTGCAAAATGTACAAAACAAATCAAAATTTTTAAATTGACAAAGATAGAAAACGAAACAATTGGCTTTTCACTCATCTGCATTATTTAATTTACCGTTACAATCGTACAAAACAAATAGAGAACCATATTTTTTGAGTAATTGATTTAGTTCTTGTTTGGTTGTTTTAGTGTAACATCGGGAGCAAAATCCCACAATGCCTCGTCCAATTTGTTATGGACTTTTTTTGAGGTTGTAGATGATAAACATGTTATTTGCAAAAATGAAAATTGTAATAATAAATTATTGAGTAAACATGCTGGAAACTTGGAGCGACATTTAAAAATTTCTCACAGTAGTGTTTATGAACATAATACAAATACCACAATGCAATCGACAGGGACAAATGATAGCACAACACTGTCAGCTTCATCTCCATCTCTCCCTACATCCAACAGTATAGAGGATGTGCTTGAGGAATATTTCAAGTCTTTCGATGAAGTTTCTAACAAGGAAATACTAACAACAGACCATCAAATTGAACAAGATCTTTTAATATATATATAAGAGGCAAAGCCGATTGGGGATCAAGAAAAATATTATAGATTTTTGGAGCAAGCAGAAGAATAATTTAACCGAAATAGCTCACGTAGTATTAGGAATACCATGTACTCAAGTATGTGTTGAGAGACTATTTTAGCCTCTTAAATACATATATACTATAGCCGATCAGCGTAATAAGTTAAGCTCCAAAAATTTAGAGCATATTTTGCTAGTAAAGGCGAATGCCGAGTTTATATATGAGTAATATTTTTATTTTTTAAATGGATACAATTTTTTGTTTTTTTTTTCAATAATCATCAATAAAAACAAAAAACCGTAAAACCTCTTTTTTTATTTCACTTAGAAATACATCACTCTAGTAGCTAGAGTATAGTACATTCTCTATAATGAGTAAATCAATTACCAAACGTTTGCGAAACGTTTTTTCTCAGAATGTTTCAATATTGTTTTTACTCTTTTATTTTCTAGCTGCGTACCACTGATGGGATTTGTGGTACAATTGTACCAAATTTGGTACAAACAAAACTTTATTGGTACGCTGGTACAGTTCATCCCTTTTTGGTATAATTTTTTTAAGGCGAATTCACTTTTCAGGTGCCATTGAGAGCACAGCTGTTCTACTTTTTTTCTTACTTAGAGAGAGAAATGTCAAAAGTTGGTTGTGTTTTTGACATATCGACCAACGAAAGCAACAAACAAAATTTGAAAAATTGTTTTACGTTTTTAAGTTTTCTTTCTGTTATTTTGTTTTTATTGAATAAAAAGTGTTATGAATTCTTACTATATGCTTTTTTATTTAATAGCGAAATTTAGGTACAATTTATGGCAATTTGGTACAATTTTGGCATTGAGACGGTACAATTTAAGAATTGTAAGATCCCAACAGTGCTGCGTACGTTTATATTAATGTACTTTTTGCGCTCATGAGTAAAAACAATACAATACAAAAGGGCACAATCATTCTCATTAATTATGTTTGGTTTTTGTTTTACTCACTGCAAAGAACAAAACAAAACGAAAGCAAACGTTTCATTTTGTTTGTTTCCGTACTCTGCTTTAAAGAACATAACTCTATCAAAAATGTTGGTATCCAAATAATATTGCACGAAAATATATTTCATATGTGTACAAATAATATGGTCTAATTTTATGATGATCGGTAATAATTAGTCGTAGCTCCCATATACGGCCCACTTCCGAAAATCACTTTAGAGAGCATAACTCTCTCAAAAATGTTGGTATCCGAATAATAGTTAACGCAAATATATTTCATATGTGTACAAAAATTTTTTTTTTATTTATTTATTTATTTAGTCTATGAATATAAATCTTTACAGACTATTAACAAAAGAAACTTATTTTTACTTAAATTAGAAATATGAAAATAAAAAGAAAAGAAACTTTACAATTGAGGAAGACAATAATTTTACATTTAATAATACTAGAATTGAGACCAAAATCAACAAATTGGTATAAATCATTAAATTGTCTACATATTCTAACAAATGGGTCTGCATCAGCATAATTTGTGCTACAGAATTTTACATGCAAAGGCTTATAGTATCGAGAATTACGACGTGGAACATTAAATTTTACAAATTTTAAAAGATATTCACAATTAATATTTCCATTTACAATATTAAACATAAAACATACATTTAACATAATACGTCCACTTTTCAAGGTGGGTAATTTAATTAAAGCCAATCTGCTCGTATAAGATGGTAAATTAGAGTAATTCCATTGAAAACTTCTTAAACCAAAAATTTTATGATGATCGGTCCATAATTTGTCGTAGCTCCCATATAAGGCCCACTTCCGAAAATCACTTTAAAGAGCATAACTCTCTCAAAAATGTTGGTATCCGAATTATATTTAACGCAAATATATTTCATATGTATACAAATAATATGGTCAAATTTTATTATGATCGGCCCATAATTAGTCAAAATTCCATATAAGACCCTCTCCGTAATTAACTTCAAGCTACATAAATCTTTTGAAAGTATTTATATCGAGATAAAGTTTAACACATATAATACTTATATTCACAGACATCATGACACTAAATTTTTGGATGATCGGTCCACAATAGGTTATATCTCCTATATAACGCCCATTTCTGAAAAACTGTTTTATACATATACTGGGTGTAGGGTATTATATGGTCGGGCTTGACCGACTATACTTTCTTACTTGTTTTTTACTCCTGTTTTGCTTGCATTTGCTCACTGCACACTTCATGTTTATATTTTTTGGTGGTTTTTTTTTTGTTTGTTTTTCTTTTTTAAACAGCTGTTATTTACACTTTTTTACACGACAATGAAGGTTTTTAATTAATTAAATATAATTTATCATTAAATGCAATACCAAATATATTTATTTTATCAAATCAATTGCAAGGTTGTCAACTATCACATAAAACATACCTTTTTCGCAAGAAATTTTAATTCTAACACATGAAACATTCTTGGTAAGCCTTAGAATGGAACTTCTACGTCACATAACGGGAAATCATGCGCATGACGTAATCTTTATTTTATCATTCTTGATTTTACTCACTTTGTTATAAAAGTAATAAAAATGTATGTATAAAGAGAACATCTATAAGTTTTGTCTTGTGGTATAAAGTACGCGTAAAGCAGTACTTTATATATGTACATGTGACTTTAAATTAATTTAAAGCCTTTCTTTTGTTTAAACCCCTTCTTGTACTTTCCTCAATGAGGCATTAGTTGGTAGACCTTCCAATTGCCCTTCTCAAGTAGGCCCTCTAGCAGACATGTAACCAGTAGCGAGTTGACTAACGCCATGTAAAATTGAAACGATTTGGCAATGCGACTGGAAGTCCTTGTGACTGCCAAAGAAGGCCACTTTACAGCATATTTTTCCCGCTGGGTAGTTGTGATGGTATTTCTCATAACAACTGCATTATAATATTTATTATAATACTAAAGGTACGGTCACACTTGGCAAATATTTGCAGAAATAGACGTAATCACTAAATAAAATATATATGAACTCGAACAAATATTTAGTTTTATTTTATTTGATGCTGTTTGATCTTGCAAAACTCTTGTAACAGTAAACAACGTCAAACAAGTTTGTGCTGAAACAAACTTGAAACTATCAAAATATTTTAAGAAAATAATATTTAACGTTTTACATACTAAAGATATACAAACTATTAACCAAGCTTCATGATAAAAATATTTCTTGCAGTTATTCTAAAAATATTTTGCCATGCAAACTATTTCCTGCAGCAACCAGAATTCAAAATAAAAAACTTCATTTGCAATATATGTATTTACCACGTTTTTTTGAAAATTTTTTAATAATTTTTTTTTTACAATATAAAAATATTTTACTACCGAACCATAAACCATGCAAAGAAATTGTAACTTGAAAAATCACTAACAGACAGCAATATGCGAAATCGAAAAACAATCTAAACAAATATGGCACTTGAAAAATATAAACTGCCAAACATACGAATTTGTGTGAAGTTGAAAATGTCAAAAACGAAAATGTGCATATATAAGATTTCTTCGCCGCATAAATAAAATACTGCATATATGCATGAGTAAAAAAGTGAAAAAAAATATGAACAAGAAAAATTTCATACATACAGCTAGGAATGCCAATCCAGATTCCCGGGATTTGTTTAAGTTAATATTCAATTGAAAAAAAAAAAAAAAAACGTTTGACTAAATATTAAATCCTGGTTCCAATTGTAATCATGCTGTAACTCTGATTTGAAGTTTTTCATGTGAGATTGTGCGCTACGCGATTGATTTAGTTGTTCACTTAAATTAAACCAAATGATTTTAATCAATTCTATTAATAGAACAAAAAATTCTATAACAAGATTTATAATATTATTGTTATTGTGTATTAAAGCCTATTTTTTTACGTCACAGCTTATTTTATACAGTCAATAGCTCAATGCAGCGTTGTTGGTTTATAGTTTTTCTTTTTATACCCTTCACCTTCATAAGAAGGGTATATATAAGTTTGTCATTCCGTTTGTAATTTCCACAATATAATTTTCCGACCCTATAAAGTATTTATATTCTGGATCCTTATATATAGCGGAGTCTATTAAGCCATGCCCGTCTGTCTGTCTGTTGAAATCAATTTTCTGAAGTCCCCAGATATCTTCGGGATCCAAATCTTCAATAATTCTGTCAGACATGCTTTCGAGAAATCAGCAAAATCGGTGTGGGCCATCCAGAGTTATGGACCAATATGTGAGACAACTTCCATAAAAATTTGATATGTTTTGTCTATTTTATTGCAATATTTTAAAATATATTGCAGATAATACCATATACGTATACGTTGTTTTTATGATAAAAGAAGAAAGTGTGCGGAAAATATTAAGAATCGGTCCATGATTTCTCATAGCCCTCATACAAAAATCTTCCCGAAATATTATCAATTATATATAAAATCCTATAAAATTGGAATATCAAGACAAAATTGAACAAAAATAAGTTTTATGCAAAAATAAATCGCAAAACGAAATTTTTTTTTAGTTCGGTCCTTGTTTGACCATAGACCCCATATAAAGTCCACTTCCAAAATTCACTTAAATACGTATAAAACAGATGTAAATAATGTTAAACGGCTAAAATTTGACATGAATAATCTTTATAGGCAAATAAATTGTAGTACTAAATTTTATGGTGGTCGGCCCAGAATTGGTCATAGCTCCACAAGGACCACATCTGAAAAAGACATTTATACCTATATATATTGTATAAATATCGGTACCGACTCAAAACTTTGCACAGATCATTTACATATATACAAAAATCATCCCACAAAATTCTGTGAATTTCGGTCTATTTTTAACCGTATGTCCCATAAGAGCCATATTCCGAAAATCACTTTAATACTCATAAATCTCTTATAAATAAGGGTACCAATCCAAAATTTTACACGGATCGTTTACATATTTGTCAATATCCCCCACATAAGGTCCATTTTCGAAAACCACGTTATATACTAATATATTAATAATATATATTATTATGTTGAAATTCGACGTTAAATATCCTCATATGCATGAAAATAGCTGTTCCAAAATTTAAGAAGATCGGCCCATAATTTGTCATAGCTGCCATATAAGAACCATTTCCAAAAACCAAATAAACCGACAAAAATATCTAATAAATATCGATATCGAACCAACTTTTATATGGATCAGAAATTTGTGTATTAATATTGTTACGAATAATTTCATCAACAGATGGCGTTGATCAAACTAAGTGTTTAAGTGTGTTCTTAAACCGATATGAGAAAAAATCCGAGACAGCCTCTGAAAATTTCATCAAAAAAGCTAAGTGTATTAATATTGTTACGAATAATTTCATCAACAGATGGCGTTGATCAAACTAAGTGTTTAAGTGTGTTCTTAAACCGATATGAGAAAAAATCCGAGACAACCTCTGAAAATTTCATCAATAAAACGAAGTGTATTAATATTGTTACGAATAATTTCATAAACAGATGGCGTTGATCAAGCTAAGTTTTTAAGTGTGTTCTTAAACCGTAATATAAGTGTGTAACATTTTTTAATTGTGTTTGTGTACATTTAAATAAATAAAGACTCGTTATATTTTCTTCAAACTACTTGACGCTTTTATTTTGCAATTAAAAAGAATCCGGTTTATTTAAAGGAAATAAACCACCGTTTTTAAAAGGTAAAAAAACGTAACAATATATTAGTGAAGGGTATATAAGATTCAGCATAGCTGAATATAGCACTCTTACTTGTTTTTTCTACTTCTTTCAATATTTTCTGTTGAATGTTGTGAGTCGGATATTGTAACGTCAAATGTCAATTTAAAACTGTTCAAATGAGTCAACGAGAATTGGTTAAACCTTTTCCAAAATTGCCACTCAGCGAAAAATAGCTGAAATAGTTAACATTAAAGCTTCCACAACCTAAAAAACCATTGAGCGCTTCATCCACGAAAATTGGGTCCATAACAAAGGCAAAAAGGCACCAAATAAAATGTTCAATAAGCATGATGGGGAAAAAGGGCAAATCCAAGGCCTCACAACTGGCCTCCGAAGTTGAAGCTAAACAAAGTCGCGTTGAAACTCTTCGTCGTGTCTTGCGCCAACGATTTAAAAAATGCTCTATTGACGGAGCGCTCGATTATTTTGCCGAGTATTACCAAAAAACTGAACAGAACTCAACAAAGAAAACCCAAAAGCAACAGTGAAGCATGGTGGTGGCAGTGTCATGTTTTGGGCTTGTATGTCAGCTGCTGGTACTGGGAATTTAACAATTTTCGAAACAACCATGGACAAGTTTAAGTAACTTTAGATTCACTGACGGAGTGATCGAATATTACCTAAAAACTGGTCGCATATATGCCAAATGGCCTAAAATCTGGGGGCTAATTCTGGCAGTTGTGATTAAACTTGTTTTCGAATCGAAATTTATTTCGACAGTGCAAAATTTTCTAATGATGTTGCTAGATACGGATCGAATCGATTCATTGTTTTAGTGTTGTAAAAAACTTAAATTAGTACGTATTACAACACTGAATAAAATAAAAGAAAATGTAAACAAAAAACATGGTTTTGCAAAAAATAACTCAAGTAAAAGCAAAATTTAAAAAAAAAAATATTTTAAATTAAAAATGGATCCAGTTATGTTTTTTTACTCATCGTCTTTTGATTCTGAGGAGATTAAAAACATTAATGACATTAGGAAACAAATAAGAAACACCTCCGATCCCTTAAGATTCACAAACAATGAGTAAAGCATAGTACTCTGTTCAAAATTTCAAGTGGAATGCTGTCAAAATACATGTTAAAAAAATAAACATGAAATTTTCATAAAAAAATGTTACAGAAGTAGTACTCTGTTCATTTTGTGAAAAACATGTGAAATGTATCTGGCAACATTATTTTTTCACAGCGAAATAATTAAAGTAGCAATTGTTTCACGTGGAATTTTTATCCAAAAGCTTTTCTTTCGCAACAACAATATCTATTACTTGTTGTTCTGCTGCACAAGCGGCTAGTAATATTTGTTTATTCATTTTTATTAAAGATTTCGATTCAACACAGATTTTTTAATATTTTAACTTTTATTTATTTTCGATTTAAATTCACAAAAAAAAAAATTCACACATATGTTTTGCTTACATAAGTAAAACAATGTGGCGTACTTTCAATTAAAAAAAACGTCAAATTATGTAAATTCGCGTGATAGGCAACATTGGCTATACGTCAAATTTTCTGTATGAAATAATTAATGTTGCTCAATTTTTTTTCCCAAATTTAAACAGAGTACTAGACTTAAGTAACAAATTTTTTACTAACATTTTCTTTTTTTTCTTCTTTTTGCTAAAAAAAAAACGTTATTTCGAATGCTTCTTTGCTTACGAGTGAAACCTCGCAAGGTTGCGTTCGAATGATCATTCGTTTTCGAATGCCATCATTAGAAATTTCGATACATTTTATTCGCTATCGAATGAGGGAATCCCAAATGTTAAAAAATTCGAACGTTCGAATGAAAATTTATTCGCATACGAATGCGAGAATTAGCCCCCTGTTTTAGGTAATGAAGACTATCATATCAAATATTCAATCGTATAATTGCCAGTGCTAATTTCAAGTTTTAAAAATCCATACGTGCCTCCATAAAATAAGCTGTGACGTAAAAAAACGATTTAATATTTTTAATTTGCACTTTAAAATGTACATTTTTGCAATAATTTTTTTTGTTTGTTTCTTTTTTTAATTTCCTGTTAGCTTTCTTTTATGGAGCCTTGAAAACAAAAAAATGCACCGCATAAAATAAGCTGTAAGCCACTGTTTGTCAAAAGTTTGATTTGCTTTTCAAATACATATTTCAATGGTTTTGGAAATTTTGTGTAAGATACAAAAAAATACTTTTATTTGATTTGATGCTGTTTGTCACGTGTGACCCTTAGATATTTATGGGTTAGGTTGATGTTTCATTGAAAAAAAAAATATTTTTATAAAAAATGGACTTAAAGTGCAATCTAAGCTAACGATAGATTAATTCATATATATATATTTTTTTTTTGTCGATATTACAAAATTTATAAAGATTGACATTTTTAATTGTATTTCAGGGCGATTGGTGGTTGGCACGTAGCAAGAAGACTCGACAAGAAGGTTATATACCCTCCAATTATGTTGCCAAATTGAAATCTATAGAAGCTGAACCGTAAGTTATTTTTTTTTTATTTAATTTATTGTATTTTCTATCATTTTGTATGTAGAAGTCTATATGTTTGTTAAATGTACAGCTGATGTATGTTGTACATTGTATGATACAACTTTCTCATTCTGAACACAATGTACACAAAAACAATTAAAAATGAACACTGTCTTTTTTACACACTTATATTACGGTTTAAGAACACACTTAAATTAAAGTTTGAAAACGCTTGATGTTCACATAACAATGACTCAAATATTTATTTTTATTTTATTTTATTAATATTATATAATACAATTAATGACACTATATAATATAAGTTAAAGAGAGTGCTAGCAACTGTGGCCTTCGATTCTTCTGATTATAATCTACATATATATTCTATTTACATTTATACAGAGGTAGTTATATTATGGTATATAAAGATGTTATTATATTTGATTTAATATATCGGGTTTTCCAATAGCTACTTGACAACTCTGAATTTAAATTGTGAACGCACTATTTCACTGATCATCTAATTGTTGCTTTCTTTTTTTTCAGTAAACTTAACATTTTCGTTATGGTAAAGTACACGAAGGAACAACGTTTGGAAATTATAAAAATGTACTACCGAAATTCGGAGTCGGTGACCGCAACTTTAAGAGCGTTAACTCCAATTTTCGGTCGTAATTATCGCCCTAGTAGACAAGCAATAACAAGTTTAGTGCAAAAATTTGAGTCTACATATTCATTGTGTGATGCTGTCGTGCCAGTGAGACAACGGCCTGGTCGAAGTTCCGAAAATATCGCTGCCGTTCAGGCGTCCGTAGCAAACGATTCAAATCAGTCGATTCCGCGGCGTTCTCAAGAACTGGGCATCCCCAAGACCACTTTATGGCGAATTTTGCGTAAGGATCTGGGTTTACACCCATACAAGATTAAGCTGACTCAAGAATTGAAGCCGATGGACCATTTGAGTCGACGTACGTTCTCCGATTGGGCTCTGGAGAAGATGCACCAAGATGATGAATTTCATCGCAAAATCATCTTCAGTGACGAAGCTCATTTTTGGCTCAATGGGTTCGTCAATAAGCAAAATATGCGTTATTGGTCTGCTGAAAATCCACATGTGCTTCACGAATCACCACTTCATCCACAAAAAATTACTGTTTGGTGCGCTTTGCATGCCGGCGGCGTCATTGGGCCATATTTTTTCGTCGACAATAACGATCGTCACGTTACTGTGAATGGCGATCGTTATCGCGCAATGATTAGCGATTATTTTTGGCCCGAATTGGAACACATGGACTTGGATGACATGTGGTTTCAACAAGACGGTGCCACAAGCCACACAGCACACGTTACAATCGATTTACTGAAGAGTAAGTTTGACGAGCGTGTTATCTCAAGAAATGGACCAGTCAATTGGCCGCCTCGTTCTTGCGATTTAACGCCTCTAGATTTTTTTCTTTGGGGCTACGTCAAATCATTGGTCTATGCCAACAAGCCGACAACGTTGGAAGAACTTAGAGCCAACATTGAACGCGAAATAGCGGCCATTCCGGCCGAAATGTGTGACCGAGTCATCCAAAATTGGGTCCAACGAATCGACCACTGTCGACGTGGCCGCGGTGCCCATATGAACGAAGTCGAGTTCCATTCATAAATGTTTTGAATGTATTTCAAGTCGGTAATAAAGTTTTGGAAATATCTCAAACGGTTTGCGTTTTATTTAAAAAAAAAGTTGTCAAGTCCTTATTGGAAAACCCTTTATTACAATGTTTGATGAATTTAATGATTTTGGTGATGTTGCTGTGGCTAGGGTTTTGAAGTAAAGTGCTGGGTAGAGTTGTTTTAAATATTTCTAATCTTACTGTAGAATATTCTTGGCATTGATCAAGGATGTGGTTTATAGTTATTTGTACGTTGCATCTAGTGCAAATAGGGCTATCTTCTTTTTGTAGCAGGTGTTAATGAGTTATATTGGTATGACCCAATCTTAACCTCGTGAAAACTCGTAGTTCCTGTCTGAGGTAAGATTTAGGGTATATAGGTTTGACTCAAATAAACTGATTAACTTCATTGGCCATGTTGGGCTATTTATACACCAATCATAATTTCTGGAAGGTTCGGAGCTAAGATACTAGAATGTTCATGACTGCAAGTCTAGAATGTTCGTGTCTAGAATAATCAGCCAAAGTCGTTAAACAACATTAAGCCATATTGCTCAGCTATGTTTATAACAGCGTGTTCTCAATAATGTTTATAAATTAAAAACTTATACAAATGCTAAACAAGTTGTATGTCGATAGATATGTCATCTGTTGATAAAGATGTTGTATGTTGATATACATGCTGTATCTTGATGCCGACCTGTCCCCCGCTTAAGCCTGTTCGTCCCGAATATGCACAGATTCATCTTTTCCATATACAGCTAATCGTTCTACATATATGTACAACTTTTATTTTAGACCTCGGGCTCTTATATTTCTGTATTATATAGACTACGTCGTTTAATTTCGTAATTACCAAATATGGTCCATCCCAGTGAGTTTGTAGTTTAAGAGACAAACCTTTCTTTCGTTTTGGGTTTTATAGCAGTACTAGTTGGCCTTCATTAAATCCTTCAGAATTCGCCGCTCCATCATATCTGGCTTTCATCTTGTTTCTTGTCATTTTAATTCGTCTCCGCACGAATTCATGTATTTCGTTAAGGTTATCTTGCTCTTGGGAAATGTTTTGATTGTCTTTATTTACTGATGAAGGCTTACCACCATATTCCAAACCACCAGGTAATTTGAGCTCAGTTCCAAATATTCCTCCAGAGTTCGATTAAATATTTGGACC
This sequence comes from Bellardia bayeri, assembly GCA_950370525.1. Lineage (NCBI taxonomy): Eukaryota > Metazoa > Arthropoda > Insecta > Diptera > Calliphoridae > Bellardia > Bellardia bayeri. Next base: position 39,452,221 of record OX493268.1, on the reverse strand, counting down.
ATGCCATCAGATTGTGGATATAGTGGAGTTGTTCTTGTTTTTCTTATGCCATATACATCACACATTTCCTTGAATACAGCGGATTAAAAATTTCTTCCCTGACCAGAGTGTAACTTCTACAACTATTGTAGCTTCTTGGTTGGGAATAGCATATACCTCTGGCCACTTGATGAAATAATCCATAACCACTGAAACGTAACGGTTTCCGTCATCACTAACAGGGAAAGGACCTGCCATATCCATTGCAATTCGCTCAAATGGTGCACTTGAGTTGTACTGCTGAAGTTGTCCTCAACTTCTTTTTACTGGACCCTTGGCTGATAAGCATTGTCGGCAATTTGCTATCCAGTCGACTACTGCTCGTTGACAATCGATCCAATAAAACCGTTGTTTTAACTTTTCTAGGGGTTTGTCACACCCAGATAACCTCCACTGGGACCGTCATTGAATTCTTTCAGTATTTCATTTATTTATTTATTATTAGAGGCCGGCACCACAATACGATTTATAACTGTTTTGCCATCTGCACTCTCCCATGTACTGTATAAGCAGCCATTTAATAACTGTAGACTATTTCATAGAGCCCGAAATGTCTTCATCAGTGGACTTTCAGTAGATATTTCATAACGGGTTTTCTGTCTTTTTCTTTAGCTGATAGTATCTTTGCCAAAATGGGGTCATTTCTTTGCGCCGCAGACCAATCTTCACTGGGTTAGGTAAACATCGATGACGCTTTCTTTTACCTCGGTTTTTGTGCAATGCTTACATTCATTCTATGTTGCATGGGCGTCTCGAGAACCTATCTACATTGCCATGTTTTCCACCTTTCCTGTGCTCTATGCTAAAATCATAAGACTGAAGCTGTTCAGGTTCTTTGATGATTTTTTCACAGATATTTAAAAACTATCTAAAGGTCATGTGTGGAAAATTTCATGTAAATATCTCCATTGGTTTTCTGTCCCGAGCAGCGCAAAGTTGAAGTATGTGAACAAGTCTCAAATGTGATAGTTTTCTATGTCATATTCAAAAGCTTGTTACTTATAAACTATACACCGAATGTACATTCGAATTAAGTATTTTTTCACTTAAAATAGACATTAGGCATTATGTAATTGAGCCAAAAAAATAAATATTTATGATTTTCCGTTAGACTTTTAGTTGTGTGCGAAGCAGTGCGACACATGGAGTCCTATACCAAATTAAAGCTGAGAGTCTCAGCGCAAATTTGTGCGCCGCCGAAAAAACAATGAAAACCCAAAAAATTACAGTAAAAAATATGCGTTATGCGTTATTTTACGCGTACAAAAACAACTACGCATTCTTTCTTTCTTTTTCGTACACGTAGCCGCTGCCAATTTGGGAGCGAGAAATACGAAAATTTCATTGAAATTGAAGCTTAAAAAAGTTGTTAATAAATGAAATAGAGTGAAACTGACAAAATTTTTGCATCGGAGTTGTATGGGAGGTTGGCGTAAAAGTGGGCGGATTAAGTACATATTTTCAGGAGCTCATTCTACAATTATAATATTAATGTTCTATTAATGTTGAAAATTGAGTTGATACATTTAAAATCATGGAAGTTATGCCACATTTTCTATTTAAGTTGTATGGGAGGTAGGCGTAAAAGTGGGCGTATTTTTGTAAAAAAAAAATTAAAATTCTTAAAAAAATTTAAAATAAATATGAATGTGCAAAATTTCATGAAGCTCCAACCTCCTTGATTTATGTCCATTAAATACACTACACGGTCACAGTGTGTGCCGCTCACCCCTCTAACGATACACAATATGGGTTAAAAAATATGGTTTGTGTATTTGCTAAACTAAACAAAAAGCCTTAAGATATGCAATATATTTAAGTATTTATTTTTGTATTGACCATTTTGTACATGTCTGTCTGTTTACACAAAACTTGCTCAAAGCGGGAAAATGGGGAAGGCAAAAATATTTATTGTACATAAGTATATTTATTTAATAAACAATATTTGGTTGAAAATACATAAACAGAAACTTTTGTCTTGATTTTATTAAAATATGTATGTATGCATGTAGAGTAACAGATAGACAGACATGCTTGTTTTATTAGCAAATACATACAACAAATATGTAGATAAATAAATAAATAGGTATAAAAAATAAAAACTCTTTCTTTCTCATCTGATTAATTTATGCAATTATTTTTAAAGCTTCTCAGGTTTGCTTTTAAATTCATATTAAATTAAAGGCATATAAAATGTTGTGTTTGGTTGTTCCTGTTACAAAAAACAAAATGCCAAATTTATTCTGTTGAAAATTTCTAATTAAATTTGTAATATAAACTGCGATAGTACAAATATGACTATTTGTTTATGTAATGGCAATATTTTATAAATATTTTTCTTAATTTTGGTTTAAGTAATTATAGATTTTACAAATTGAAATTAATATTCTTATGACTAAATAAAATAAACAATTGTTATTGAGATTTAACTACAACCAGGCGGGCAGGCAGGCAGGCATTCATATTTACACTTCATTAATGTCAGTTTGTATTTTGTATATTGCTTCTATGAATTATAATGAAATTTAGCATGTATAGGGGTTTTTTGTTTGTCTGATTTTTTTTATGAATTTTATTGTTTAAAAAAGTAATAAAAAGTGTCGTGTAGATAAAAAGTATCTACATACATACTAAAATTTCCAACAAATAATTATGTACTTTAAGGGCATTTTGTTGTTGTCTATGAATGAGGCCATAATTAAAAATTAACAGTCAATTACGAAATCTGTAAAATCAAAAATTAAAAATTATTCTAAATTCAACACAGGCACTCTACACGCCTGCCTTTTCAATGTTGACTGGGTTATTAAAACAGAATAAACACTGTTCTAAGTATTAATAGGTTACTTTTTTTACATTTTCCATTGAATTTCTTCTTCGTGGGTGTTTGTTTGTGTGTGTGTTTGCTTGGATTTCCTTGTTCGAAAAAATCACAAGTGTAAGCAAACATGAATGAAGGTCTTTAGTATAATTTGACCTAAAATAATATTCAAATTTTATTTTTTATTGATTACATTTTGTAAATAATGTTTGTTTGTTTCATTGTATCGTTGGTTGTTTATCGCAAAATTTTTAAAAAATTTACAAATTAATTATCATAATATTTAATTGTTTAAAATTAACCTGAATAAAAAATACATTTTTTAAACCGAGTTCAAGTATACATAAACACAGTTCATTTTTTAATTGTTTTTTTTTTGATGCGCTTTGAAAAATTTTAGTGTTTGAGGGGAATAACAGATATTTTTTTTACTTTTGTTAGGTTCTGTGGGCTGCAACTCAGATTAGGCTTAAACGGAAGGCGGCCCAAAATAAAAAATCGCAATACATCTTTACTTATTATGACAACTTCTACAATAGTCGTTGAACTGTAGGCAGAGTGTATTACGCGTTTCTATGATACAGTATCATTAGCCTTATCGTCCTGCCAATATCATATACGGCCGATATCGACCACGCAATAGCACATATTAGGTTAGGTTGTTGCAATTAGCTTAGATGTATGTTTGCTTTACTGCTACTCGTCTTTGCCCTCTTTTAGTTCCGCTAAAATTGGGTCGCAAATAAAAATACTTTAAAAACATTTATTCCTATTTTATAGCATATCAAGTGCGCTAAGGACGGAAACGGAAAGAGTGTCATCATGCTTGATATCCCTCGGCTGAATATTAGGCTTATTTCGGTTACGGTAGGACTCTAGATATTATGTTTATTATACCCTACAAAACCATAATGAGTTTATGACACTTAGCAATTTCCTTTTAGAATATACCTTTGAACGCTTATAAATATGCTCCTAAAGTGATTAAACTCGGCATAAGCTGGTTTTAAATACTCTGAAATTACATAAACATACATACGAAGTCTGATCAGAAAATAACCGTTATTTTCAAATTTCGTGAGTTCGATTTTCGCATTTTTTTTTCTGTTATGTTGGTACACATGTCTGTTATATATGTTGGTAATATCAGCCATTTTGGATTGTCAGTTTGTTTTTGACAGATAAAAAGGTTGGTCGGGTTTTGGTGTGCTCTTCGATTTTTTACTATTCGAATAAAATGGATCAAAGAAACTGTATTAAGTTCTATGTAAAAAATTAAATTAAATGCGCAAGGACATTTGAAATGTTGACTGTCGCGTTTGGCGAATCTACTATAAGCAGAACACAAGTTCAATTGTGGTATAACCGGTTTAAGGAAGACCGACAAGATGTCAATGACGATGCTCGTTTTGTTCGCCCGAGCACGTCAACAACCGATGAAAACATTGAAGCAGCGAAGAAAATTATTTTGGATAATCGTCGAATCACTATCAGAGAGGTTGCTGATGATGTTGGCATATCGTTCGGTGACAAGCAATTTTACGGATGTTTTAGGCATGAAACGTGCGGCAGCGAAGATTGTTCCAACATTGCTAAATTTTGAGCAAAAACAACGTCGCATGGACATCGCTCAGAAGCTGTTGAACATCGTCAACAACGATCCTGATTTCCTCAAAAAGGTCATAACTGGTGACAAATCATGGGTGTATGGCTATGAAATTGAAACCAAAGCCCAATCATCCCAATGGAAACGTCCAGAAGAGCCAATACTGAAAAAAGCACGGTCAAATGTGAAGGTTTCGCTCACTGTTTTCTTCGACTGCAATGGCGTGGTGCATCATGAATTCTTGCCACAAGGTCGTATGGTTAATATGGAATACTATCTTGAAGTTATGCGCGGTTTACGTGAGGTAATTCGTCAGAAACGCACAGAATTGTGGAAAAACCAATCATGGATTTTGCACCATGATAACGCACCAGCTCACACAGCGATGCTTGTGCTTGAGTTTTTGGCAAAAAACAAAACCTCTATCATGCCTCAACCACCGTATTCCCCGGACTTGGCCCTTCTGACTTTTTCCTATTCCCTAAACTGAAGACACCGATGAAAGGAAAGCGTTTTGCTACGATTGAGGAGATAAAAGAAAATAAAACAGGAGCTGTTGGTGATACCAAAAGTCGCGTTTCAAAAGTATTTCGAGGATTGGTCAGCGTTTTTGGCATAAGTGTATTATATCTGAGATGGATTACTTTGAAGGGGACAAGATAGTTATTGATAAGTAAATAAATACTTTTTTTAAAAATTGAAAATAACGTTTATTTTTTGATCACACCTTATTTATATAATTAGTCTTGTTAACATAACAAAATTCCGCATCAATAAGTTTTCTTAAAACAGAAATGCACCAAATTCGCTGAGGAACGATGTACATCGTCGTCTGGAAAGTCATTGACGATTCATAATCTCTTATTTGTGTATTATTTGTTAATTGTTTGCAGCTCTTAATTTGTTTCAAATTGTATTTTACAATGCAGTATTAAACCTATGGTTAACATCAAAAATATTTCACAATTCATACCATTCATTCTGATGTAATTTTTATTCCTAAAAAGAATAAAATAACCAAGCAATCTCAAGCTGAATTACAGGTATGTGATGAAAATCGATTCGTTTTTAACTGAAATCGATTTACTTCCCATTTTTTGTTTCATTTTAAATCTTTTCATGTCAAACTGCAAGTTTGGTTTAAAAAATAAACATTTATTTGAATCTTAATATCACTAAAAAAGGCATTTGTTTTATCGGCAGCAATTTTAATAACTAAAAATTCAAACCAAGTTCAAAATATTCAACGAAAAATGTTGAGGGATGCATCAAATCCATTAAATATGCCGGAAAAGAGGTAGGAACACAGCATAACAGCTTGAATAATTTGACCCGTTTGTTTTTTTACAAATATTTTTTAGCTTTAAAGAGTATTTTCGTCTAAATAGAAAGGTTTTGCTTGCCCTTGCGGCTTTTATGCGCGAATTCCCGTCATTCCCTGTTGTCTAATTAAACTAATGATGGGAATTCGCGTCATTCACTTGTCTTTAATTAAACTAATGACGGGAACTCCCGCCATTCACTTGTGTCTAATTAAACTAATGACGGGAATTCCCGCTGATATTCAAACAAGTTTTTAACTTGTACAGCTGATTTGTGTTACTCTTTGTACACAGTGAGAGTTTATATTATGGTAAAATACTTGCTCTAACAAACAACTCATTTCAACGCATTTTCATTGGGAATTCCCGTCATTTGATCCACAGTAAAAAGTCATGAAAAACTATGTGATGCTCTTGGTAGTCACAGCTAAATTCAAGTGCGGCCGAAAGGGTTAAAAAAAACTGAACCACATGTGGAATCTAAATCATTTTCACTGGTAATAGAGTTAGCAGCCACATTAAGATTCCTAGCTGAAGACAGCTTTCAAAGGTCGGTTGAGAACGACTCTGTTGTAGCCATGCACAGAACTACATTTTCTAAATAATTTTCCAAGTTGGTAGTTGTTTTAGAAAAAGTGTTATGCCAATATTGAATACAAATTTCAGCTGAAAAATTCAAAATTCCTAGCGTTGTTGTATTGACGGTACCCACATTAGAATAATAAAACCAGGGAACCAGGACTATTTATACTATAATAGAAAAGGTTATTATAGTATTAATGCCATGATAGTAAGTTAACAAATTTAGAAAGAATGCATTTATTTTTATTTAATTTTTTAGATATGTGATTACAAAATGAATATTATGGCGATTGACGCAACTCGACCCGGATCCAGTCACGATTCTTTCATATGGAATTTAAGTTTCGCACGAGACTTTTACCTAAGTAATTTCGAAAATAGAGCCTTTTGTACTAGTTCCATATAGAGTTCCTAATGCCGAATCAGCTCAACACAAATTTAATAAAGCTCACGCATCAGCTAGAAACTTAATTGAAAGAACAATCGGAGTTCTTAAAAGCAGATTTCGATGTTTGTCTAGCGCTTTATGGTACAAACCACAAAAAATTGTAAAAATAATCACCCCTATCGTGAATAACAATTCCCCATGAAATTTGTTCCCTTTTCACATTTTTCCTATTAAAATTCAATGTTAAAAAAATAAAAGGGAACAAATTTCATGTGGAATTTTTATTCACGATAGGGGTGAATAAATATGTAATGCTGCGCACTACACAATATGTGTAACTTTTACAAAATAGACCATAATTTTAATATTACAAGTATTCCTCTTGAAGAAACTGAGCCTAGTGACGTCGAAATATACTCCAGTAACGTAACAAATATTGAGGCAAGCAGAAACCGGGATGCAATTGCGGAAAGTTTGTTTCTAAATGCTTTCCTATAGTAAACAGTAAATACATGTATAAATGTATGTATGTACAAGGTGGAGCAAAAGTAATCCTCCTATCAGAAAATGCTATAAATTTTGTGATTGGCCCCTAATGTCAGTTCTGTTTGGACATTTGTGTAGTAAACACATGCGAAATTCACATTAATAAACAATGTTACGCTACACTGCTCCAGAACGCGGAATATTGCTGACTATTAATTTGACCAATAATCGGTCGGTAACTTTTTCAAAAATAATCATGAGTGATGAGGCTCATTTCCATCTTAGCGGGTACGTAAATAAGAAAAATTTACGCTTCTGGGGCACTGAAAATCCGCGTGTAACCCACGAAGAGCCATTACACCTGCTCAAAGTCACTGTATGGTGTGCTGTTTTCGCTGGAGGAGTCTTCGGACCTTTTTTCTTTGAAGACGTCGCGGGCCAAACGGTTACTGTGATAGGTGAGCGCTACAGAGCAATGATCAACGAGTTCTTTTTGCCGCAACTTGATGAATTGGGATTTGAAAACATGTGGTTCCAACCGGACGGTGCAACGGCACACACTGCACGTGCCACAACCGATATGCTGAAGGATGCATTTCCCGGGCGCATAATCTTCCGTTTTGGCGATTTGCACTGGCCAGCAAGTTCGCCTGCCTTGACCGCTCCAGACTTTTTTTTGTGGGGCTTTTTGAAGTCGCGGGTTTATGTCAACAAGCCTCAGACTCTTGCAGCTCTTATATCCGTCAAGAATGTGAGGACCCATCGCCGGAAGTTTTGGCCAAAGTGATGGAAAATGCCATAAAAAGAGCTCAAATGACAATCAACTGTGGCGGCGGCCATTTACATGACATCATATTCTCGACTTGATGTAAAACAAATTAAAAGATCAATTAAAAATAATCCATAAGAAGAATCAAAGTTTTTAATTACAGCCAAAAAACATCGGAAGTTTACTTTTGAACCACCTTGTAGTACATACTATGTACATATTAATTTTATTTTTAAAATCATATAAAATCCTGTTTTAATAAATAAACAAGGTTAATGTATTTCATAAGAAGCTTTTAAATTACAAGTTAATCCAATACATAATACATTCATCATATGAAATGAGAATCAATGTAATCAAAAAAGTTTAGAAAATTGTACAAGTGAAAGCGGCTACGTTTTTTCCTTTTGATTATAATGTCACCGTGCATGACACGGTCAAATGATCAAATCAAATTTATTTAAATTCATGTACATATTTGGTTTTTTATAACAGTTTTTTGAATATTTTATTTAAATATCCAACTGTTTCATTTTAGTTTCTAAGCATTTTTTCTTGATGTTATTCTTTTCATATAAAATTTTTTCCACTTCTTTATTATGGCGTTGGATTTCAGTGTTTTGTTTAGAAATTTTAACGGTTTGGGTATTAATAGCTTTAGTTTGAGCATCTAAACGATCAACCACTTTGCGATTTATAAACTCGTCTTTTTTAAGATTTCGGAACTTGTTTTTAAGTTGTTGGTTATGTCTTTTAAACTTCTTTCTATTTCTGAATTTTTATTATGTTCACTGAGAATCAAACTTTTTAGATTTTGTTCAAGGGAGGGTGTATCTGGTCGTTTTCTTTTATACGATTTTTTAGAAATGCTGGGCTGATCGGACTCAAAATTATCTACTCCAATGCAGTCGGAACTAATATCGAGGCCAGTTTCGTTTAACGTGTTGTTCTCTTTTTGTCCCCCATATGAAGAGCATCCTTCTATACCATCGAACACAGTCATAAAGACCACATATTTTTCCTATAGCTTCTTCTAAGCTTGATATGTATAATTGGTTATGTGGTTCTCCACCGGTAGCACGAGCCTCTTTTTTATTTTGTGAAAATTTTTTTTTAATTGCAGACTTTTTATCAATCCATATCTACTTATACAAGAAAATGTAATTTTATTTGAATTTTTACAGAAACTGAACATATATACCTTGCTCCTGCGCAAACGTTTGCCAAAGCTTTTTCGCTTCGACTCTATCACCTTTAAAAAAGTTCTTCGCCAGTTGTGGGTGTTTTTCCATAAAACTAACCATGCATTCCTCTTGGGCACTATTTGTGTGTTTTCCCCTAAAAATTCCATTTCAATATTTATTATTATATTTTACAAGCTTTGTGTACATATGTATGTATCTACACAAATACTTACATTTTCGCTTAAATATTTTAAAAATATAAATTTTATGTATTAAAATTATTAAATCGTGTTCGATTTAAAAACGGTTAAAACAGTAAATTTTCGTTTTCCATCACACTCTTTTTTTTTTTGACATTTTCATAGGACAAAATGGAAAATGAAATCGTATTCGATTTGACAAACAAACAAGGAGAACAACAAAATAAAACAGAAATAAGTGATGCTATCACAACTTTTTTCGATTTTACACCGTTTTTGGATCGAAATCGATTTTCATTACAAATTTGATTTCTGTGACAACATGTTCTCGTAACGCTTGCGTTGAAAACATTCTTTTATTTCTTGGATACCTACGAGATGAGTATGTACATATGTATATAAAACAGATATTTATGATCGATTAAGTCATATTTCTATTTCAACCGTCGTTGGGCCGTCGTTAGGCTTGAGTTTACTGAAATGTAAAAAACTTTATATGTAATAAGAAATTGGGTATTTTTGGGGATATAAAATCTAAAATTGTGTTGAGTAGGGAGAGGGGGGCACGTTTGAAAACGGGGCACCTTTGAACAATGTTGATAAAATCTCAGTTTAACATGTTTTCCGATCCTTAACCGAGTTTTTCACATGACAACCTTGTTTTCTAGCAACGTCAACAATTTTTGCTAGTTTTTTCAGTCGTCGACCGAATGTAGTTGGGTAAACAAGTTTTCGCAGTGCCATTATAATTTTTTTTTATTTTTTTTTTGTTTTGTAAGAGGATAAGAAGTATTTAGTGATCGTTTTCTTTCGTGAAAGAAATTTATTGCAGTCCAAAATTCATTTCAAACAAAATTATGGTAAGTTATTTGATATTTATGTAAAAAAAAATATTTATTATAAATTTCCGTGAAATGGCAATCCAGTTCAGGTTTGAACAGGGGGCACCTTTGAACATGTTAATTTATCAACCGAAGTACCAAACATTGTTGATTCTCCCTAATTTTCTGAAAATGACGAATCCAATGCTGATCATGATGCTTTAAAGGAAAATGTAATGTCACCTGAAATCGCAACGCCTTTTCCGTCTTAATAATATAAAAGTTTATTTTTGATCTGAATTTTTTTTATTTTGCAATTGTTTATGTTTTTCTTAATAAATAAATCGAATTTATTATATGTATATATAAAAAATATAACTGTTTATGTTATTTTTGGACATAAGCGCTACAAGAAAAAATTGCTGCCCCAGCCTAGTTCAAAGCTGCCCCGTATGGGGGGGCACATTTGAACACAATGACTTAATCCATTAAAAAAATATAAATCGAACTAAAAATAAGTTACTTGTAGACTTAAACTAAAGTTTATTTCCATACATATTAGTTAAATTATGTAAAAAGTCAATAACTCAAAAAAATAAATTTTTATCTGGCTTGAAAGCAAAAAGTGTTCGAAAAATACTGGCGACACTGCATACAATGAGGGAGGGTAAGGGATAATTTAAAAAGATCTGTACAAAAATGTCAGTTCACACTACTTACCAAACAAACATTTTGATACTCATACCAGATTGAAATGTTTAAATGTTTTAATTTGATTTCAAGATATGTATTAATCATTTCCTGAAAAAAATCTGGAAAATAGAAAGACTGTAGTTTTTTGAGTTGTCCACTTATTAAAATTAAAAAAAAACTGAATATGAAACATATCAAGACGATGTGTTTACAGTGATAGTAACAATTCGTTTGGCTACAGAGGTATTTTTGTTCAAAATAATTTGGCCAGTGTGTGTTTTTTACTGATCAACTTTAGATTTGTAAATACTATTTCTGGTTTTACAAATGTTCCTTAATTTTGGAAATGTTTAAAATTTATTTTTAATTTATATACTTTTCTATTTACAATTTAGAACAAATATATTTTTGTGTGATTTTAATAAGACCACGACGTATGTATAGTTGGTTATTAACGTTGCCCGCTTGTGTCTGCATGGCACGCGTCTTATGTCGCTCACAAATGTCGTCAAACATCTCGATTGTCGTCATTGAAGAAATCATTAACCAGGCAGCCACTAAATCTTTTTTATTTTATCTTAAGACATGTTAACCTTATTTTATGAAAGTTTTTTTTTGTTTTTTTTTTTCAATAACTCCTTTAATTTTTACGTTGATAATTTCTTTTCGTCTCGAAAAACAAAAACAAGAAAACATTCCAAATTTAAATATGGAAAATTTTCACAAAAATATTAAAAAAGAAAAAAATAAATAATAATAACTCAACCCATCTTTAGTGAAATGTTGTTTAAAATACTGAAGTATTCTTCGAAATCGAAAACTACAAGACGCAGAGAAGATAAAATATGTACAAACAAAAAGATGACGGGGAAGAATATATGTATGTATGTAGTGCTTTTGTTGTCGTTTCATTTTTCTTTTTTTTTTATCAACATTTTGTTTGGTTTTTATTTCGGGCCATACATTCATGACGATTTTTTTTCTTCTTCAAAATTTTAATGTGTAAATGAATGTAATGAAAATAAATACATTAATAAATTCTTTTCATTCAAGCCAAATTCGATTATTAATGATAATGGACAAATCGAATTGGCCAATTAATAATTGGACATAAATAAAACAAATGTCGCTGTTATGACTTTATAGTTATTTTGCAAGTAAATTATAAAAATCGTTTTCTGTGTCACATTTCCTTTGCAAGTACATTTGCAGTTTAAATTTAGTTCCTTTTAACGTTTCGAATAAAGATTCTTGAATAAGTCTTCTTAATAAATCAACAAAATATTTTAGAATTGTCTTACATTATCATTTAACAGCCACATCGATGACCAAAAGTATCTATGGAAGTTACCCAGCAAGCCATATGAGTCTGAAAAGAGTCTTTTCTGGCACCTTTTTCGGAGCGTTAACGCTCTTTATGAGCCCAAAAAACAATCATAATTGCTCCGAAAACCTTCAGAAAAGAGGGTCATTTCATTCAAAAGTGGTCTGTCAGAAAGAGCTCTTAGATAATGTCAGAAAAGAGTATTTTATGAGGTTTTGTTTTGGGCTCTGTGTAATCTTGTTCTTATCATTCTTGTGTGGTACAGCTATGTTTTTTTTTTTTGTTTAAATCACAAATAACAGGACAACAACGCTTTGGTACACACATTTAAGTGGAATTTCTGAGTCATACTGCGTGCCGACTCAGGACAGTAACAAGCAAATTTTTCTTTCGCTCCGAAAATGCTCTTTTGTTGGACTCTTTTCTGTCTCCTTTTCCGGAGCGCTCCGAAAATGCTCTTTTGTTGGACTCTTTTCTGACTCCTTTTTTCGGAGCGCTCCAAAATTGCTCTTTTGTTGGACTCTTTTCTGACTCCTTTTTCGGAGCGCTCCTAGAATGGTATGCTGGGATAAATCTAAAATAAACTTAAATCCGAAAATATGTATGTGAATTCATATTTAATATTTTTCGTCACTTATCCATTATCCATTTGTTGCATGTCTATTACTATTAATGTCACGAACGTTAAATGTATTTAATAAGTGTTACGCAATCTAACTGTATTTAGTAGATGAATATCAACATATGTAGGTACATATCTTTGTATCTACACATGTAAGTTTGAATGCTAATGTCAAATGATGGTAACAGACAGTTCCCTTTAATCTCTGTCTGTTATTTATGGAAATAAAAAAAACGGATTAATCACATTATTTATTTTGTATAAATTAATAACGACTTTTATTTAGATACTTTTTGTCATTTATTGCATTACAAACATTTTTGCTGTTTGTTTATATGACCAAATAATAAACATTTACAGTGGATCAATTAAGTTTAGGCACACCATGATTTTCAAGAGAAATCTCTCAATAACTTTCTGATATCATTTTAAAGATTGATTATTTCATTGACTATGTATATAACTCAAAAACTATTTCACAACTAAAAAACAACGTAAATCTATGTAAAGAAAAGTTACAACGCGAAATGTTTTTTAAAGAGATTATTTTGATGTTATGTAATATCTTCTTATAGGACTCGTATCGAGAACTACACCAAAAAGCTACAAACCCACCCGAATCTGCTTGCTAGAATTCTAGCTCAGAGCCAGACGGAGTCGAGGCTTCGTAGAGCTTAACAGCCAATAAAAAATTAATGCTCTGTTAGAGAGTAATTAGATTTATTTTAGTTTTAAGATTTGAATGCTTATAGTTAGGCCTAAGGAAATAAGGCAGATTCAATAAATAATAAAAGAAAAGTTAAAAAAAAGAACTCGTATCTAAGCTGTTTACAATGATAGATAGTCCATCTCTGCATAAGATATGACAAATGGTTTTGGTCATTATCTTGTTGGAACACCATCTAAGCCCAGCTTTGCAACACTTGGTGCTAAATTTTATTTTAGAATATTTAAATAAACGTGTTTGTTAAGTTTATCATCTATAAAGAAAAGATTTCTCACAACAGATGCCGCCATACACACCACACCATAACATTGCCGACACCATTTTTTAAATTCTTAGCAAAATTATTTTCTTGAAGCTCTTTATCTGCTTTTCGCAAATTTTTTGTTCACCATCTGAACCCAAAAATTATAACTCTGATTCATCGCTAAATATCACGCTATTCCACAATGTTACAGACTGATTAATATAAAATTTTATGAATTCTAATCTCTTTTTTGTTTACGTCAGAAAGTAACGGCTTGCGACGGGGAACTCTTCCATGCTAACCTGCGAAGTCTTTGAATTTTAAGCCACTGCAGCAACAACGATCCGTTCCTTGTGTGGTGAAAATTGTTTTGAACGCCCATTTCTTTTCTTACGTTCTAAATTTCTAGTATTTTCATAATGTTTTAAGATAAATTTCTTACACTAGTGTAGGATTTCTGCACCCGGACGCCAATTTCGCGGTAAGGCTTACCTTGCGCGTAAAGATTTGATATAATTTTACGGACATCTAACGAAATTTCTGAACGATAATTTCGCTGTTTTTGTCACGAAAAAAATATTCAGAAAAATTGTACACATTTGAAACTTGGCTAATATGCAATTAACAAGTTCATTAAAGTTAAAAATTACCATTATATTAGCAAATAAAGGGACTCATATTCATACGTATATGACTAAACTTCTTTTCCATAGATTTGCGTTGCATTTTAGTTTTTAATGCAGTGTATTTTAAGAATAATAACAAGTGTGAAATATATTCTATTTTGAATTGTCAATAAAACGATATCTGAATTATTCGGCCATGTCACAGAATTTAATTCCGTTCGGAAGTGGAATTAATTCCGTATTTTGCTTCTATAGAAAAAGCCAAACGAACAATTTTTTTCGGAATGAAACCACTTTTAATTTAGTGGGCTTTATCTAGGAGCTAATTATAGAATTAACTATAGAGACTAATTATAGACCAATCATCATAAAATTGAACCGAATGGTTTGTCCCAGCATACCATTCTAGGAGCGCTCTGAAAAAGGAGTCAGAAAAGAGTCAAACAAAAGAGCATTATTGGAGCGCTTCGAAAAAAGGAGTCAGAAAAGAGTCCAACAAAAGAGCATTTTCGGAGCGAAAGAAAAATTTGCTTGTTACTGTCCTGAGTCGGTACGCAGTATGACTCAGAAATTCCACTTAATTATGTGTGTACCAAAGCGTTGTTGTCCGTCCTGCTATTTGTGCTTTAAACAAAAAAACATAGCTGTACCACACAAGAATGATAAAAACAAGATTACACAGAGCCCAAAAAAATCCTCATAAAAGACTCTTTTCTGATATTATTTAAGAGCTCTTTAAGAGCCCAAAAAACCCTCATAAAAGACTCTTTTCTGACATTATCTAAGAGCTCTTTCTGACGGACCATTTTCAAATGTAATGTCCCTCTTTTCTGAAGGTTTTCGGAGCAATTATGATTGTTTTTTGGGCTCATAAAGAGCGTTAACGCTCCGAAAAAGGTGTCAGAAAAGACTCTTTTCGAACTCATATGGCTTGCTGGGGAGTATATATAAAACATATTTGTTTGGATGCTTTCTAACGTGATTTTCGGAAGTGGGTCTTATATGGGAGTTATGGTTATTTATGCACCGATCTGCACTAAACTTATAGGTGTGATTAGGCTTTACGTTCAAATTATTTGTGACGAAATTATTTGTGTTTGGATGCGTGCATGAATCAAATATTTATGACCGATAAACCCTTATTTTATTTTTTTTTTAAGAGAAGTAACACTCAGACAATTAATATGCCTATGTACATATATTTGCGTTACTTTCTTTGGAAAGGGGATAGTTGAAGAAGTAAAGGTGGTGAAAGAAGAAAGCTTTTTTTTATGTTTGTTTTTGTGCAGAATTGCAGCGCCTCTGGTGGTGAGTAGGCTCATGAATGTTAAAGCTTGATTTTATAGCCTTTATTTATTTATTTTACATCTGTAGCGTTTTTAAATGCTATACCACCGAAGGAGGGCGCTGTGATAAATATTAGTTATGATGGATAGAAAAGAAAACTAATAATTATCAGAAACTGATGTTGTTTGAGTGGCAGCGGCTGGGAATTGAACCCGGGCTACAAATGCCAATTCATGCTTAATGATCAAATGCGCTAACCAAGTAAGCTACAGTCACCCTGTAGCTCGGGAGGATAATTGTATGGAGGCTAGGTAAAATAATGGACCGATTTCATCTAAATTCAATCCCAACTGTACTTGGACCAATCAAAAGTCTAATACTAAGTTTTATGGAAATATCTTGAAAATTGCGACCTGTACTCTGCGCACAATGTTTACATGGACAACCATCCAGCCAGACGGACGGAGTCGATCGATATACCTTAAGGTGGGTGTTAGACTAATATTTTGGGGCCTTGTAAACATCAGCACAAATCTGGTGGGGTTCGGTATAATAAACCAAAATAATGTCTGCATTTGTTGACATGCATATACGTGAATATTTCGAAAAAAAAAAATAATGTAATTATTATTATCCACCAATGCTAATTATAAATTATTTAATTTACAATGTCTAAACAAAATTCCACTTACTTAGTCCCGGATCACACAATGCAACTTTTGCTGCTCAACTTTTGAGTTTGTTGGTGATAGGGGAAAGAAGAGTGGTCCCCTCTCTCTCTCTCTCTTTTTTCCCCTCTCACCCAAAAACTCAAAAGTTGAGCAGCAAAAGTTGCATTGTGTGATCCGGGACTAAGTAAGTGGAATTTTGTTTAGACATTGTAAATTAAATAATTTATAATTAGCATTGGTGGATAATAATAATTACATTATTTTTTTTTTTCGAAATATTCACGTATATGCATGTCAACAAATGCAGACATTATTTTGGTTTATTATACAAAGTTGTGGTAAGTCCCGGATCACACAATGCAACTTTTGCTGCTCAACTTTTGAGTTTGTTGGTGATAGGGGAAAGAAGAGTGGTCCCCTCTCTCTCTCTCTCTTTTTTCCCCTCTCACCCAAAAACTCAAAAGTTGAGCAGCAAAAGTTGCATTGTGTGATCCGGGACTTACCACAACTTTGCCTAGAATTGTTCTTTGTTGTTACAAAACCACGTTCAGCAATGAATTAGGTACCGCTTGTTTACAAGAGGGAAAATGAATTAAGCAAACATTATGGTATCAATTATTTATTTCCTGGTCTGCACAGAGAAAACTGATTCGTTATTTCCGATTGAATTATGTCGATTTCAAGTACTAATATTTTTTTTCTTCAAAATGCAATACGTATTTCCGGTAGGAAAAACTGATATAAAAATTATTCGAATTGAGAAACTTAAATACATAATTTGAAATTTATATAATACAAAAATTGTATTCTGAAGATGCTACACAAAGTACTAGCGAAATATTGAAAATAAAAAAATGTTTTTTAATAAAAAAAGGCCCTTAAGCTTGAACAATTAGTGAAATATTAATATTAATTAAAAAGGTCAAATAAACTTTAATAAGAAATTTCCATATAATTAATTTTTATTTTTGAAATAAAACTTTCTATTTTATTTTATTTTGTCGAATCCAGTGTTGCCAGAAAATGAATTTCAAAATATGCTAAAACTTGAAAAACTAAGTGCTAAAATGTTCTACAGAAGAAAAAATAAGTGCTAAATTTTTTCAATGTAACTATACAATTTTTATTTCAAATGTTACAAATATAAATTATAGTTTTGTTCTAATTTTGTTCATAACAATTGTTGACTTGTTTTAATAGATTACATTTCATATTTAATTCAAAAATTTCCGTGTTGTTTTACTTACCACACCGAAAGAAATTTAGTTGAAATATTAATAAAAGTAATTTTTTCTTTCTCCAAAAGTATTTTTTGGAGTAAAATAGCAAAAATTTGTTCGAGAAAAAAATTTTTTTTTAGAAATCAAATTATGCTAAAAAGCATTTAGCATAATTTCTAAAAATTTCAATGCATTTTCGAGAAACAGAATGCTAAATCTAGCACTGAAAGTGCTAAAATGGCAACACTGGTCGAATCAAATATTTTGTGTGTTTGAAATGGAATCAATCATTTTTTTTTCTTGCGTCTAAAATGTCTTTATAACATTCCTGGTTGGACCAGGTGTGCGCACGTATGTGTTACTCAAATAAATACATACCCAGTTGGCCACGTCTTTAAGACACCCGCAATGATGGGTGCATGACAGTGTAAAGTCTTCGAAGACAAATGTAGGACAGCCAGAACAAATCGTCAACGACTTTTTCGAACAAATGTCGCGTAAATCGTGGACGACTAAAAGAGAGACAAGGTCGCGCAGTTTGTCGTTCACGCAATAAGAATGAAAAGTTCGGCTATATATACCCCGACGACTGTATAGAAGATTAATGCCACAATATTATCGTCAACGATTATATGGGTTACAGTTTCGTCCACCTTGTCCTCAACGACTATTTAGGCGCCAATATCGTATACTTTGTCATCAACGATTGTATGGATGACAATATCGTTCATCTAGTCGTCAAGTGTGTTTGATAGAAGACATCGTTGAACACATTATCTTGCCTCTTGTCATTAACATAGTCTATAGACAATATATAAGATGTAGCCGCTCACTTTGTCTTTAATAAGGTTTAAAAGATGACAACTTTCAGGTCTTTGTCACTAATATTGTCGTTAACGAAGATTTCTTACACATCATCGTTTACGCCAACTTCAGCGATAGGAGACAAATTCAAAAATGTCATGTTACATGAATCGTCAAAGACTGTCGTCTACGACCATTTGGCCAACTGGGTACATATGTATGTATGTATGTATGTGTGTTAAGATGTTTGAGCATCTTTTTTAATTGGGTCACACAAATGCTTTTTCTTTTTTGATTTCCATCTCTTTGTTGGTTTTTGTTGCTACTGCTGTTTGTAAACTTTAAATCTCACCTCCCTGCACATAAATAATCTGACACCGTTTGTGTGCTGATGTCAAAAAATCAACCTGTGGTTTTTTTCTCTTTTTCCAAAAACAAAATCCAGTTTAAGAGTCTTTTATAGATTTCATTGAAATTGTTTCTACAGTTGTTGTTGTTTATTTATTTTGGTAAAATTTTCTTAATAAGATATTTGAAAAATAAAAATTTAAAACGAGAATTTGAAAAAAATTCTGCGAATTAATACGTAACACATGTTTATTTTTAAATTTCTTTTGTTGCTGTTACTGAACACCCTACTCGACGTTATCATGGGCTCATTACATTTCTAAATGACAAGACATTGTATTTGTCACATTCCACAGTTTATTGTTTTGTTTAAAAAATAAATGAATTTCATTATTATTGATTGGGTTATTTGTTGTAAAATATCTTTATTAAAATGAAGTTATAATTTTGTAACTTTTTTCTTTTAATTTATTACCTAAATAATAACGTGGTTTTATAAATAGCTGAAATGCTGAAATTAATATATGTAGGTATGTATGTAATATACAATGGAATGGATGTTTGTTTATACTTTAGTTTTTCTTAAAGATGTTTAATGGAAATTTCCAAAGAATACTTTTCATTTTGTAGGTTATGCCGTATTATCGTTTTATACCTATCAACGGTATGATGAAAGGTTTGAATGTTATTTTTTTCGATAAAACAGATTGACTGACCATAGCAACTGGTAACTAACAGTGAAATAAACAACAGTAACAGCATCACTTGACTTATCAAGCTGGAACACACACTACACACTACACAGCTCAATGACTTTGTGCTTCTTATTTTTCGTTGAAGAGGGGGAAATCCATTGAAGTTTTAGTTTTTAACAGTAATTTACTTAATTTCTTTGTTATTTAAAACAAGTTTACTTTTGTACGCAAGTATTTCAAAAATGAATCATAGTACGTACATACGTATGTATGTATGTATGTATTTGATTTAGGCAGTAAATATCAAAGAGAACATGTTAGAGTGCTATATTCGGCTGTGCCGAATATTTAATATCCTCCACCTAAACGTAATAAGAAATACAGAAACTACACTGGTTATAGGACTAGCATATCCTTATTCCGTGTTTTCTGTTCAGTCTTATTGCAAATTTAATTATTCAGCCCTGTTCTGTAAATCGAATCGTTTTTAAAAACGAGAAATTTCTAAAACCGAATAAATCGCTTTTTGGTGTTCTGCAAATTACTCGTATTGATATGATTCGAAATTAGGTTCGAATTTTTAGTTAAACGTCAAAGTCAGCTGTTGATTAAAAAAAATTCAAAATTTGTAAATAAAAAAAAGATATAAGACAAAAATGGTGATCGCCATCTTAAAAATAAATTGTGTTTTTGCAAAATACTTGTGATTTACGCAATTATTTTATTTTAAATAAGTTTTTTTGATTTAAAATTTAATTTAGTTATAAAGTGTTTGTCATAAAAATTTAATGTATAATGTTTACTATTATTACAAGAGTGCTGTTTATTCAAATGCCTTTTATATTCTCTATAAAAAAAGTGTTTTGTTCATTAAACTTTTTTTGTCACTCTTAAAGCAGAAATATGTGGAAGTTTTAGGATGCTTTTAAAATATATTTTTTTAAAATTCAAATACATAGGTATATTAAAATACATGTAATTTTAATAGAATTAATAAAAAAGACTTCATATTTTATATTGCACTTGTTTTTTTTTTGTTAATTTTGTAGTCATTTATTAAAATAATTACACATTCGATTGCCTTTCGACTAGGTTTGTTTACTCGATTTCAAAACGAGAAAAATTATGTGAATTCGGTTTAAAACGAGAAATTTACTCGGATTCGGTTTACAGAACAGGGCCGATTATTTGATATATTGTTTGAAAGAAAATTTTACGAGCAACATTTTTTTTTTTAATACAATTTATTTATTTATTGAATCTTCAGATGTTGAAATGACAATAAGTTTTCGAATCTTAATACTAAAAGAAAATAATAAATCCAGCCAGTGCTAGACAAAATATTATGATACTACAAAAAATTTACATTCACTGATCCAGTCATCTGTTTTGCGCTTGAGTTAAAGCACGTGGCCACTAAAATTAAGGATGTCTCGTGCAAGTGGGTTTGGATGGTGTTCAAGTTTGCTGACATATTTTGTAAGTTCGACTTTCACCAAGTGAATGCCTAGATCTTTGTGAATTTATGTTAAACAATTTGAAATTTTATCTAATGTTCACCATTTATAATTGATGTAATTACCGATTCTTACCATAATTTACAGAGTTTATCTGATTTTCATAATAATCTTGAGTGTAATTTAACAATTTATAAAAGTAAAAAAACATTTTTCCATATTCACAAGTTAAAACAGAGTATTAAAAGGATAAGATATAAGGTGAAGCTTTTCTGGTTGAATTTAATCTCAATAATATTATTTACAAAATATTTATGAGTGGCTAGTAGAAGTGGACCAGTTATGGACTGATAGCTTCTAAATCCAATGTGGTTTCTATGTATTTTAGGCTTATTTTGGTTGAATTTCATCTCAATAACGTACATATGGTTGTTTAGAATGATCGGAAGTGAACTTAATTCGGGAGCTATTGCCAATTATTGACTGTCAGCTACTAAATCCAGTAGCATAATTGTCGTATAACTGATATTAGTATGATTTCTGGATTAAAATTACTGAACTATATAACAGTTGGTTCGATGTCGATATTTAGTAGACATTTTTGTGGGTTTATTTGTTTTTCGGAAATGGTTCTTATATGGCAGCTATGACAAATTATAGACCGATCTTCTTAAATTTTGTAACAGTGATTTTTATGCATATGAGATTATTTAACGTCGAATTTCAACATAATAACGGTATGTTTAACATATATATTAGTATTAACGTAAATTTCGGAAGTGGACCTTATATGGGGGATATGGTCAAATATGGACCGATATTCTCAAAATCCAGCAGTTTAATTTTGACATTATGTAAATGATCCGTGTAAAAACTTGGACCGGTACCGTTATTTATAAGATATTTATGAGTATTAATGTGATTTTCAGAAGAGGGCTTTATATGGGGGATACGGTAAAAAATGGACCGAAATTAACAAAGTTTTGTGGGATGATTTTTGTATATATGTAAATGATCTGTGCAAAGTTTTGAGTCGGTAACGATATTTATACAATATATATAGGGATAAATGTCTTTTTCGGATGTGGTCCTTGTATGGGAGCTATGACCAATTCTGGGTCGACCACCAATTTATTTGCCTATAAAGATTATTCATGTAAAATTTTAGCCGTTTAACATTATTTATATTAGTTTTATACGTATTTAAGTAAAATTTGGAAGTGGACTTTATATGAGATCTATAGTAAAACATGGACCGAACTAAAAAAAAATTTCGTTTTGCGATTTCTTTTTCCATGAAATTTATTCCTGCTGAATTTTGTATTGATATTCCAATTTTATAGGCATTTATATATAATTGAGCAATATTTCGGGAAGATTTTTGTATGGGGGCAATGAGAAATCATGGACCTATTCTTACTTTTTTCCTCACACTTTCTTCTTTTATCATAAAAACTACGTAAATTTCATGGTATTTTCTGCAATATATTCAAAAATATAGCAAGAAAAGTGTTTAAAAATACATATAAATTTTTATGGAGGTTATCTTACATTCTGATCCATAACTCTTGTTCTACTATACCGATTTTGCTGATTTTCAATACCAATACTTAGGAGAACTATAAGTAGTTTTTTGTAAACCTTGTTGATTTCGGTTGTGTCCTTTGGACGTGAGACTGTTTTACACAGACAAACAGACGGACATGGCTCAATCGACTTAGAATTTCGTATTCGCTTGGCTATTTCTACAAACTGGAATCTAGTGTCCTGAGTGGTCTTCATCTGGCTTCAATAGGTCTCAGATCACTTTTTTTCAACCTTTTTTTTTTTTGAAGATTTTCTAATGCGACGTGTGCTTAAGAAGCTGTTTTAAACACTATGTAAGAAAAATAAAGTATTAAAGTATTTTTTCTTTTGTTAAATTCAATAATTCAATAATTAATTAAAATATTTGTACATTTAATTTTTGAAAATGAATTGAAATGACTGAGAAATGACGATAACGAAATATTTAGGTAGCTGTTATAATGTCCCCGTTAGACAAACTGAAACATATAAAATAAATTTTGGTGAAAATGGTCTTTAATGGGTTTCTTCCTATGGTATTGTTACTGATCGACTTTGATTTTAATAAGGACCTAGAATAAATTTACATGTTTGGTCTCGGAGGAATATTTCTAGAACTTACATATTTTCAATAAAATCAGTCTTCTGCTCAAAATTAAGGTATTTAATTAAGATGCAGCAAAAAGATCGTGTGCAAATTAAACTTAAATCTGTGCCGTGATCCATATGTATGTGTAGTGAGTCCTATATGTAGTTAAAATTAAAACAATAGCATCAGGTACCTTATGGAAGTAAATGGAGAGGTTAGAGAAATCCGCTCCAGATGTTCCATACCATTCACAAAACAATATGTGTTTTCGTTCTCCATCTGCCAGTTGCGGAAGCATTTCTGGTTTGAAAATGTTTGACTATTTGGCTATAAATAAGGCAACTGTCAACGAATTTTATAACAGTTATTAATAAAATAAGCAAAAATTACAATCAATAGCTGATCAGATTTTAACCGAGAAAAGAAAATGCATAATTTTATTATATGTTATCCAAGCATATTGTATCCACTGTTCTAGAAATGCATATACAATATACATATATACATATATTCTAATCCCTGGGAAAATTAAATATATATTAAACACAATAGAATAAATCACCTTTGAAACATTTTGGATTATCCGTGTATAGCGAGCGGTACACAACAAGCAAAATAAATCCGTTAAAATATAAATATGTAGTTTTAATCGATGTTTTAATTCTAAGAAAATTTTTAAATATTATTAGAGAGATACCTTGATGGGGCTGGGTCCATTGCCCAAATATTGTACTTCATATTATATAAATTAAGATAATCTTTTGAAAACAATATTCCTTGTAATGTTGAAGAATCCAAAGCATTTCTGGTTTTTGTTTTATTTAAATTTACAATATTAAAATTGTTTGTCAACGTTGGCCGACGAATGTGGTAGTGCCATTAAACTTGAAACAAATTGTGTTAAAATTGGGAAGGCCTTTGCATTATTGACTCTCTTTAAATTAGAAACATTTTTCCAAAACGCCAATGTTTCGAGTTCGGTGAATTTCATATTACATAATTCTCGATCTTCATTATCAAGTTCTTGATATTCTTTTCCATTTAATAAATTTGGAAAAAGTTTGGCCAATTGTAAAATTGAATCATTTTTTTGTTTAAAGCTACGCTTGGTTCAATGGAGTTTAATCCTTCTAAAAGTTTATCGCCAAAATCAAAACGTTTTAAAATTTATGAAACCAATTCAATATAAAATTGGACGCAGAATTCAACAAATATATTATATTGACTATATTCAATATTTAAACTAGATTGGTTCTTCTCCACGTAAATGCCAAGATACACTTCATCTTTATTTAAAAATATGTCTTCGTTATTAAAACTTTGAATTTCAAAATTAACCAAATACTCTTCTACAAAAAAATGTCCAGTACAGATAGTCGTGTACTACACACTCTACCTCTTCAACCCCTCGCCTACAAACTTTATCTGTCTGCATTTCAATTTCTACATTGCAAAAGGTGAATTTTAGGAAAAAAGGTTACCATATGTTTTGCTTTAAAAAAATCGCCATTTTTGTTCGCGGGAAAAATGAAAAATCGTCAATCGTCATTTTAATAAATTTGACTTAAAAAATCGTCAAAATGACGATAAATCGTCAAAGTTGGCAACGCTGCGTACACGTGAATTTAAATAAACCAACAAGCGAATGACTTCGAACTAACATCTTTATCAAAGTATGTATTTTGAGTGATTAATTAATAATTAATTTAAATAGGAATATGTACACAGAGATACTAACACAAACAATATTTTTATTACCGTACGTCTATCTGTACATTCAAGTTTGAATGTGCGTAAATACATACATATGTATGTATGTATTTAATTGTAGAGTTGTGTAGTTTTATCAGTTATAAAAAAAACTACCTATATTAAATTTGCATTAATAATATATTAAATATATGTACTTACTGTACCCGGTGACTACAAATTAAGTTAATTGGAAGTAGTTTTATAAAATCGGAAGTTAAATTTTGTATTTATTTGTAGTCAATATTTATCACATGATTTTTGCAAAATTGTCATCGGGTTTTTTTTATTGTTTTTGACAAGTTTAAGCCACTGAACTTTTAAAGATAAAATATTAAATTGCCGCTTGCATTTTTTAATCTAATAAACAAACAAATACGTACCTATGTATATTTTTAAGACAAGTTTGGAATTAAGATTTTTTCTTGATCTGACACAATTTAAAATTCCTAATGAAATTCAAAGAGGCAAATTAAAAGTGTTCTTTTAATGTCTAATAAAATATAAGTTGATCGATCGTAAATCACTTTAGTCCATCTGTATCGTACATTTAAATAATTTAAAAACATATCGTCGGCGTTCTAAACAAAACATTTCATTAATTTTAAATATTGTTCCAAAACATTTTATTTGTTTAATTTGAAACATTTTCTTTTTATTATTTGTTTTGAAATTTTATTTGGATTAAAAATCAGTCAAGTTTAAGTAGAACAATGAGTTGTTTCAGATGCAACCTTCATTCGCCATCCCTGTTTCTGCTGAAAACCTGATAAAGCAAATTGATTCCGCGCCCATGACTTTAGAAATTAAATTGTAAAATAGTGGTCTTGACTGAATATATAGAAGGTTAAAATAGGGCTGCATTCAAGCAAGTCCATTGCTTTTGCTAGTATTTGTTAAAGGTCCAATTAGCCTACAAATGTTCTATGATTTTAAATATGTAGTAATCTTATTGCAAATAGGGGAGCATATTTCTACTATTTTATTTATTTGAATTTCTTGTTTACGGAAGACATAAAATTTGTTGTTTTAGTTGACAACAGCTTAACGTTAATTTCGATATTAGTTTCTTATTTATTAACAAGGATATTAACAAATTAAATATATAATTTATATAATTATTAAGAATATATTTACTAAATTCAATGTCACTTTAATTCTAAATCACATTTTGCATATTAAAATTCAATTGATTCGATATGTGTGTACGTAGATATACATGCATACATACGTTTCAAACAATGAATGTACATACAGTGGCGACCAGCTATTTAGAGACAACATTTTGTGCTGTAAATATTTTAATGTGTTTTCACAACCTGACCAATAACATTTTTTGTTCAAACTATAATTAATAACAATTAATTAGAAAATATACGTACCATCATAATCCTAGGTCAACGCGTTTGTACCATATCGTGGTTTTATCATCGACTATACTTATATGTTGATTGGATATAGATGAACATAGTTTTTTTTATTTTCAACACCAAACATTTTTGACCATCAAGGAATATTAAAAGCTGAATTGTATGCCCCTAAGTTCGCACCGTTAATGCCTATCAAACTTTAAATGCAGAAATTTAAATATTTGTCCCTAAATAGTTGGAGTTCACTGTACGTGTTCATATGTGTAAGATCTGCTCGTAGGTTTCTCTCTTACTCTTTCTTTCTCGATAATTTTATTGATTCGCTTGTTTTTGTACACGTGATTCTTTATGACAACAATGACAGCAATAACTGCAACAACAGATATTGTTGTCATTGCTTTGTACGTTAATTTGTGTAAATTGTTGTAAGATTTATTCCCTTCATAACAAATGTTAAGGCTATTCATACATACATAAGTTAGTCAGTCATGCCGTTTTCAATTTCTACAATATTCATTTGCGACACTATAAGGTATATGTATGTACATATATATTCTGAATCCGTATGGATATATAGTTGAAATAACGATGTCCGTCGTCTACTGGATACAAATCTTGTAAAAATCTTCATACGTTCGAGATCAACCAAATCTGGAAGGTAAAAATAAAAACTGAATAGATGAATAAATTATTATTTTTCAATAACATATAGGTACTTAGGTGAAGGGTATATAATATTAGACACTGTCGAATTAGTCTCTCTTATTCTATTTCATTTCAAATTATTTTCCCTTAATAATTAATATTCTTACACACATTTTGATGTCCACACCATGGATGGCATTATAAATATGTATATAAATGGCTTTGTAAGTTTTTTTATTTCTTTATTTGTTTGTTCCGCAATCATGCCTATACGGTTGAACCAATTTTAATGTAATTCGGAACGTAGATAGGCTATTTTTAAGACTTGCACCAGGAAGGGATAAAATGGGTAAAAATAGGAAGTCCCATTAGGCTTTACATATTTTTAAGACTTGGACTTATTTTGTTCTGAAATAATGATAACCTTTTTTATGAAGCAACTGTATTTTAGTTTTAGCTTTCTATTGATAATACCAAACGGCAGAACCGTTTTGAAACGTAAATATATCCATGTTTGAAAGCGTCATATATAGGCTATACCTATATATTTTTTTAAAACTTGAACTAGGTTGGAATAAAAAGGGGAAAAAACCGGTAAAACCAAGCGACTGAACTAATTTTATTGAAATTTGTAACGTAAATATATATGCTGGAAAACGTCAGCCGGCTATATATTTATTCGAAACTTCGACCAGGTCGGCACAAAAAGGAGAAAAACCTGTAAACCCAAAAGGCTAACAGTCTTATTCAGAAAAACTTTCAAGATTTTGTTTTTAAGTAATGATATTCTTTGTTATGAAGCAACCACATTTCTATTTTTGCTTTCTGTAGTAACATAAATGTGTATTAGAAATGAACTTTCTATCTTCAAGAGGGTAAAAAGGGGAATTTTTTGTTTAATCTTAATAAATAATCTCCAGTCTTGAAATTTTAAATATTGATATATTAATGGTAAATTCACACAGCCATATGTATAAAAAATTCTTATTTTAGGTTTAAAGAGTGCAATAGTTATGAAACACTTTTTGTCTTATAAATTAGTTGTAAAAAAGTGTATTTATAAACCAACAATAACAGCTCTATAGCTATTGAAGACATGTAGCGATTTTATGTTTAAGTACGGCAACTCTATTTTTATTTGGTTCGATTAACCCGGTAATCAAATAAATGTATATTTTTTATAAATTCATAACGCAAAATGTATGTGAAAAAATAAAAATCGTATTATATTTGTTCATAAAGAGTTTTTAGCAAAATCTATTGCACAAAATGTTCCTATTTACCTAGTTTAACCCTAGTTAGATAAGGTACGTCTGCGAGACGTACGCTTTTTCTGTTTTGTGCTCTTACTCTCACATTTCCTAACATAAAACCTTCTCACGCTCAGTTATCTCAGTCGTTAGCAACAGCTTGTTGTTGGTGGTTGTTCTTGTGCTGTAAGTTATTTATTTTTTGAGAAATAAACACAAATCCACACAACATACGTCTGAGAGGCGTATCGTTATCTTTAGTGTAACTTTTGTAGCAAAAACCTGCTAATTTCACAACTCCTTCCGATAGCTGGGTTATTACGGTATCTCGACCCACTATAAGAAGTAAAAGTAAGCATTGCTGGACTATATCAAAGCGCTGACCGAATTTCTTCAATGAATGTAGTTCGAACGGCAAGGGGACCAACTCGGGAATGCAAAACACTCTACGACCCAATTCGATATTTTTTTTACTACCGAAATAATATCGGAAATTGTTAAACCGTAGGGAATATATGAAGGTACTTTCTACGTCTTTAACAACACCTTGGATGAACAAAAGGCTAGGAATTTCTACTTTATCTAAAACTTTGCGCGAAAATATCCAAACAATATTACCAAATGAAGTAAACAATGATTGTGGTAGCAGTGGATAACAGCCTGAACCAAAAAAAGAAAATACTGTGGTTTCTGTCCTTCAAAAATTCGACGTATGTCCAAAATGTTATGTGTCAAATGTGGTACACCTGTATGTGGCGACCACAAAAATTTAGTTTGTAAATCTTGCATATAATGCAATTCGAATTTATTTTTTTTTTGGTTTATATACATTAATACAGATATTATTATCTAAAAATAGTTCACAAAAAATATTTATTTTAGTTTTTAAAACCGAACTGAAGTCCTTTACAAAAATCTCTTTAAGTTGTGATATTTTTTTTAAGGCTAATTGAATTTTATTTTTAAATTTATTATTATTATTATTTTCTGTTTAAAGATGCTTTTATTTTCTAATTAAACAAATAAATGGTTTCAACAAAAAAAAAAAAAAATATCAATATTATTTTCGGTGATATCCTTTAAAGGCTATAAACTAGCATACGTCTTTCAGACGAATCGTTATCTTTTCAGTACAAAAAATAACGTTATCTAACTAGGGTTAATAATATTCGGTAATAAACGTTTTCAAATAACGAGTTTATTTAAATTTGATTTACATCACTAGCAGATGTAGTTAGGGGAATTTTATTTCTATGTTTTTCTATCTGTGTGTTTTTCAAATAAATCAAATAAATATATTAAAATGGAAGAAGTTAATAAAAATCAAAAAGAAGCGTAAAATAAATTGAAAAACAAGGTATTTAAATCGGTGTATACGTGTTAAATAGGCAAAGTGTCATTTTATTTTTGTTTTAAATAAGGGTAAAACCTACAATAAAATATCAGATTTTATTGATGCTTTATTAAACGTTTAATAGCCTATTAATCGTTTATGAATGTAACTTTAAGGAATTTTGCTTAAAAGAGGTTTTTAAACCTACTGTAAGTTTTTATACATATGGCTGACAGTCTTTAGCCTTTAACTGTTGAGGTGGTGGTAAATTTTACACCCTCTTTACATTTTTGTTTAAAAACTCTCTTCCAAAAAAAAAAATGTTTTTGAAATAAAGTACCTGTTTTATTTAAAGAAATAAAAATATTTTTTGTTTTCTTTATTTTTTGTAATCAAAAATGTATTGGCTTATTTCTAAAAAGCAAATAATTATAAAAAAATATTTTTTTCTCAATTATTTTTAATATAATTGAGAGGGGTAAAATTTACCACCACGTCATTAACTATGTCCAAATATTTCACCTCGTCAGTTAAAGGTTAATTAGCTAATGGCAAAGGCTTAACTTATGATTCTTTATTCGCAATGCTTAGTTTGCCATTAGTTAAACCCCCAACGTCGTTGGTTAACTATTAGTCAAATAACAGCTGTTGGTATGAAAATCAAGTTTACAATTATTTTCGGTGACAAATTGTAAATATGTCTTACAAATTTGAATAATGGCTAAATTCACAGTCTTAATAGTAATAGTTAAACAATAGTTAGTATTTCGGCCATAAAAGACAAAAAAAAAAAATATTGCAAAAACTTATAAAATGTGTGTTTCGGTAATTTTTGAGACCTTTTGCGTCTGTTGTTTTAAAGTAAAAATTTGTGTTGTAGCTTTATGCAATCACGAAAAGTAATTTCTTCATAGTACGACCCTTAGAAAGAAATAACGCGTAAAAAGGAGATACAGACTTAAAATGTTAAATATGGATTTCTATAACGGAATATAGGTGGGTACTTTTTTGGTACCTTTTGAATACTTTGTTCTTAGTTGACAAAATTTATTTTGTATGGTCGTAGATTCGTAGATTTATTTGCAAAGTAATTTTTAATAAAACGACATTTAGGCGGTAACGACGGTAAAATCAATGAACTAACGTAAAATGTTTAATATATTTTTTTTAATTCATTATTTGTTGTTGCTCTATGCAATCAGACAAATATTTATTAGGAAAGTACTTTTTCGATAGTCAACATTTAAGGATTATTAAATGCATAATCTCTTAAGTATAGATTTATTTAAGGGATTAAAGTTTAATAGTCTGTTACATGGATTTGGAAATTTAAGAAAAATAGAGAAAATGCTTAATAGTTTTGGTGCTATTTTTATGAAATTTCTTTAAAGAAATAGAATTGATACAACAAAAAAAATTGTATTATTTTTTTTGTTTATTTTAGAGAATTACGTTGTTCTAAAATTGGGCCTGTTTGGAAATGCATCACTGCACTGCATTTGATGCGCATATGTGATTAGTTTGCGATGCTGATGCGCAGACGAACAATAAATGAATTGTTTACAATTACGAACGCGGGAATATTAAAAATGGAGAAATTAATAATAAATTTATTTCTTGACTTGGATGAAACCAAAAATGTTTCAAAATTGTGCAATCAGCAATATAAAAGGCGCTTGAAATATAAAAAAAGGCAGGTATTATTAAAACTTTGTGTTCCAAAAGCAGACAAATCCCGAAAGTAATTAAATATGTTAATATTATAAAGCAATATTCTTCATGTCCAAACGGACTCTCACCAATAGTTTGAAGAATTTTGAATCATTTTCTATTCTAAAAAAAAGTATACAAAATCAGTTAAAATAAATTTATTAAAAAAAATTATATAATGCATCAGCCATTTTTGTGATGCTTGTTTGCTGTTTTTTTGCGCATCATCTGCTTCAGTGATGCAACCTTTTGCTTTTCCGAACGTACTGCGCATCAAATGCAGTGATGCATTTTCGAACAGGCCCATTATGATCTCTAAAATTTGGTAAGCCCTAAAAATATTAATTTTTTTCTTATGTTGGACATATTTATGTAAGGGATAGTCTTACAGTAAATCGAGACATCTTTTAATTTAATATTGAATATGAATTTCTTTATTAGCACAAAATTTTAAACGACAATTAGGATCTTATGTATTATGTATTAGGAATTAAAGATAAGAAATCACCGGGCAATGACGGGTTCAAAAATCTAGTTATTAATTAAATAAGTTTGTGAATCCGTTTGTAATTTCTATAAAGATAACTTCCCGACCGATGTATGTATATGTATAGTATATGTGACATCAATATAAACATTTTTCTATTGAGATATACAAAAATCCATTTTGTGGAGGTTCTAGATAATACTTGGCTCCATGCTTGTCTGTATTGAAAAATTATAAAAGCCTGTGTTAAAAGCGTTTATTTGACTGGAGTTTTTATTTTCTGTGCGTACTAAGTTGGAGAGTACATAAGATTCCTCTCTATTAAATATAACACTATATACTCGTACAGTAATTAAAATTATTCACAAATTAAGTAAGCAAAACAAATATTCTTCAGCAAGTACAAAATATATTTTCCATTTTTATATACTATACATAAATACATATGTATATCTATGTACAGTATAGCTATACTCGGTATAATTTTACGGCAAATTGACAATAACGTTTGCTTTAAAAAAGTCCCATTGAAATAACTTACATACATATATTAACTAAATAAATTTAAATAACACGAAAATAATAAAACATTCTTGAAGTGAAAATACCTAAGTATTATAAAGTAATAGGTCGATTACGGATGGCAATCGAACTTCAGTGGAGTTGATAGTTGCCAAAAACATATTATATGTAGATGGGAACTGACAACCAGCGTTGTCAACTTGGTGCGTTTCGCGCCATTTTCGGTGCGCTTTTTAATTTTTGGTGACACCAAATCAAATTCAACACAAATTTTTGTTTCAGTGTGAGAAAAAATCTTTCTTCAATAAAATACACCTGCTTGAGTACCATTTTATTCAACACTGCAAAAATTTTTTTGTGATGAAATCTTTATTTTTACTAATTTTTAATTGCAGTTTTTTAATAATTCATAACTCATGAAATCTATACAATGAAAAAAATGTATTTTAAATACGAATGTATGATAAATGAAATCAAATTCTTCAAAAATCTTTGTTTGAAAATCTAATTAACATTTTAAACATGTAAATAAAAATTCTTATATAACCTGATGGTTTGGTCTACTGAACTCTAGACGAACAACAGGGGTTAGAGTACCAGTGGAATCCTAATAAATTTTATTGGAAAAAATCAAATAGAAGTACTTTAACTAGAAAACAAAAAAATATAAAAAAGTACCAAATATGTACTAAAATTAGCTTTTTTTTACCACTTAGTACTTTAGTTCCGAATATCATATTGTGAGTTAAATTTTGAGTGGTTAAATGCTTATTTTATCTTTATTAGTTCATTTATTAAAAAAAGGCTTTTACTATTATTACTTTTACATAGAAAGTTTTTATAGAATTTATGATATTAAAAAATTTTAAATTAATTCAATAAATATTTGAAACAAAAACGAAATTCTTAACTTGGTGCGTTTTTTGTAAATGGGCGCTTTTTTCTCCATTTTGGTGCGTTTTGAAATTTCAAAGTTGACACCGCTGCTGACAACTGTCAGCTGTTAACTTCAGTTGCCGAACATGTCAACCAATAATTTGTGGTTGCTTTGATTTTATTTTAAGTGCTTCAATTTTAAATGTTAAACATTTTATTGTTAAATTATTTAAACTTTAGTTTGGTTGCTATACATCATGGTGTAGCTATACAAGGTGAGTGCAGTAGCACAGCTGACTGACTTTCTTTACAATTTACTTATGTCAAAAGTAACACCTGTGTGTTTCAAGTGTTTTTGACAGTAGTACATTATTTTACACAAACAAAATGTCTGTTGTTTCTGTATTGTGTTGTATTTGTTGCCGATTTACACTCACCTTGTTTAATTACACCATGCTATACATAATCGACCCGTAATATTAAAACGTCATTCGTTTACACTTTTTTCTTTTTTTATTTCTATTTATTTTTTATATCTTTATTAAAAACGAACTAACAATAAGTATTTCAATTCTTATATCTAATGAATTTGAATTATTTAGTCCAGCCAGTGCCGGATGAAAATTGTTTATCCATTGTGGTTTAAGTTGGCATTCTTCCTTCTTGTCTTTGGCTACAGCGGGTATCCTTTGTTCTTAGTCGAATATCGCCACTATTAATGAATATGTTGCGGGCTAATGGGTTTGAGTGTACTTCAAGCTTTTTAAAATATTTTTCTGCATACCTTTTTCGTCTTTGCGTTTTGTTTACATTTTAAGCTGAGGCTGTTCCCTATAGCTGTATTCCATAACACCATATAGGGTTTAGGATCGAGTTATAAAGTAGGAGTTTATAATCTAAACTAAGCTTAGAGTTTCTGCCAATGAGCCAATTAATTTCAATTTCATTTGAGTCATATATGGTATTTAAATGTAAGGCGACGATCGAGGTGTATACCGAGGTATTTAACTTCGGATTGTTGTGTTATTGCTTTAACCATTGCTTTAACAATTTTTCTAATTCAAATATATGATTTTGTAGGTAGCGAGATGCTTCTTGAGGGTTTTCATGAATGTTTAGAATAGCAGCATCGATTGTCTGTTGGCATATCAGATACTTCCTGCTTCAATAGGTTATGCGGGGCTTAAAATATCTCCTTCTTAAGCTTAAATAGTTAAATAGCTTTCGTTTACACTATTTCACAAAAATTCCTTTAACGGGCATAAATCTCTTAAATATGTTTTTTATTGAGAAGAAATTCGCACCAAGTTATTGTGTATCAATCTAAATTATTATTCCATAATTTGGTATCGGCCCGTAAATGAACATTGCTCCAAAATGATTCAGAAAATCACTCTAATTAAAATACATTTCTCGCAAGAACCTATGTACAAGGTGGCGCAAAAGTAAACTTCCGATGTTTTTTGGCTGTAATTAAAAAAAATGAAAAACTTTGATTATTCTTGTGGATTATTTTTATTTGGTCTTTTAATTTTTTTTACATCAAGTCGAGAATATGATGTCATGTAAATGGCTGCCGCCACAGTTGATTGTCATTTGAGCCCTTTTTATGGCATTTTCCATCACTTTGGCCAAAACTTCCGGCGATGGGTTCTCACATTCTTGACGGATATTGTCTTTAAGAGCTGCAAGAGTCTGAGGCTTGTTGACATAAACTCGCGACTTGAAAAAGCCCCACAAAAAGAAGTCTGGAGCGGTCAAATCAGGCGATCTTGCTGGGCCTCATCACTCATGATTATTTTTGATGAAAAATCATCTTCCTCTTGGTGGTGATTAAGGATGGCTTGAGCGTATGTTAGACGCGATTGGCGGTCAGCAGCTAACAGCTGATGCACCGTCTGGACTTTGTACGGAAACATCTTCAAATCTTGTACCAAAATTCACTGTAAAAACCGTCGACTGATACCCATTTGCGTGGCACGTCGTCTGGTCGATGTCGACGGCGCTTCCATGACATCCTCGGCTACAGCAGCAATATTCTCTGCAGAACGGCTACTCCGGGGTCTGCCACGCCTGGCAGCATCTCGTGTTGTGTCAGTCTCTTCGAGGCGAGCGGCTAAATGTCGCAGTGTTTCACCAGTAGGCGTTGGACGGCCAGGAAATCTGCAACGGAATTCACTTTGTGCCAAAGTCACCGACCGATTATTGGTCAAATAAATAGTCAGCAATATTCCGCGTGCTGGAGCAGTGTGTTATTTATTAATGTGAATTTCGCATGTGTTTACTACACAAATGTCAAAACAGAACTGACATTAGGGGCCAATCGCAAAATTTATAACATTTTCTGATAGGAGGATGACTTTTGCGCCACCTTGTATATAATAACAACTCCCGACAAAAATATCACACAAAATATAATAAGAACAAAAACAATTTTTCTTTGAATCGGACTGGAACGTATGCAGATAATTTTCATGTATAGCAATAAATCTTGATAAATGAAACATGTGTTTGAAATAATAAAGTTGTTGGTTGTTGTTGTCGAATTTTCAATTATTCGATAACCAAAGTTTGAAAGTTATATTAATTACCCGTTATCAAAGGTATTACCAATAATGTAATAGCAGTGCATCGCAGAAAACAACGTCACCAATTTAATTGCACGTTGAATAATATGAAAAAATAAAATTTTAATATTAAAATTTTAGTGTTTATTTGCAACAAATAGTAAGATAAATTAATGAATTAATAGTTTTTTAAATAATTTGTGAGTGATTACATTTTTTTAAATAAATAATTTATTGCATTTTCTTATTAATTGATCGGAAAGTTTTAACGGTGCCGTTTGAATTTTATCCAATACAATTATTTTTTTACATTTCTTACTAGGGTTGCCAATACCGAAATCGAACAAATCCCGATAACTAGTATTTGTTTACAAAGTCATCAACAAAAATTTAAATTTTAAAACGTTTGTCGTAGAAATGAAGGTGAAAGAATTAAAATTAATTTTAAATTTACAAACTCGAACGCACTAGTTGACGTGTCTACAGGTTTTAGAATTTCCAAATTCCTATATAAAAAGCTTTAATTGATTTAACCCTTCTTTGCATGATTTTTTCTTTATATGTGAAATAAATCAAGGTGATATAATTCTTGTTCAAAATTAAAGGAAAAATGGTGAAAAATCTTAGTATATATTTAAAGTATAAATCTAGAAAAAAAAAACAATATTATGGAAACTTCCATCATCTTGCAATGTTAGATCATTAGATTACTCTTAATATTAAATGTAAATAAAAGAATGCATTCAATGTTATGATGGAAATTTCCACCATTATGCAAAGAAGGGTAAAAACCTCAAGAGATGAAGTATTTGTTTTACTTAAACAAATAGTTGTCATTTTAAATGCGGTTAAAGTAATAGACAAATCTCTTTACCGCACGCCCAAAGAGATATTAGAATATAATCTGGCGAAATCTGTCCTTAAAAGAAACCAAAAAATAATGATGGTTTACAAAACACTTTTAAGTCTTTGAAAAAAACCCCAAATTGAAGAGTGAATTTGATAATGAGAAATATTGGTTATTAGAAATGAATTAAAAATGTTGATTGCAAAACGAATGAAATAAAGAATGCTATTAAAATATGTAAAAGCCCCCCACAACACCTAATAGTAATGTCTGTAAAAATATGGAATAAAATATTGAATAAAAATTATTTGTAGAATAATTATTATTTCATAATTGAACTGTTAATTTTACTTTCTTTATAATTTTAGTCAGGCGTGAGTTCATTAAATTTAATTTTCATTAAACTATTTTTACTGAAGTTAGGAATTACAACTTGAAAAATTTTATTATTAAAAATTTTGATAATTTTTCTTGAAAAGAAGCAAAAGGAAAAAAACAACTATGAATAGAAATTAATAAAAAAAAATGATAATTACAGCAAAAACTTCGAACTACCAGAACTAACACTGGTTAAAGGATTGATGTTTGTCTGTTGACTGGCCGGCACCGCAGTGGTGCATGTGGTAGAACGCAAAGAATTTTGATGAGAGAAAGTGGGATTTCTCGAAACATATGTAAATTCAACAACCCAGGTTCGAATCCCAGTCAAGAAAAATTATCAAAATTTTTAATAATAAAATTTTTCAAGTTGTAATTCCTAACTTCAGTAAAAATAATTTAATGAAAATTAAATTTAATGAACTTAAGCCTGACTAAAATTATAAAGAAAGTAAAAATTATTTGTTTCGAAGAATAAGAAAGAATTGTTTGTGCAATCAGAATACAAGAATTTGCTTACAATTTTGTCTTCAAATGATGTAAGCTTTTTATATATATTCGTTTTACTATAGATATTTTAATATTTTTTAAGAGGCTTTATCGATCGTTAATATTCTGTTGCTTTTAAGTTAATATAGAAATTAAAGGCGAAATAACACATTATTTTTGTTAATCTAACATTTTAATGCACATGTTATTATGTTATTTATTTATTAATGGTTTATAAACTCTAATTCAATTTAAAAATTTTGTTTTCAAAAATTTTTATATTTAATATAAGTAACTTTTCGGAAATAAATTGTTATTATTTATAAACCAACTAGCTAAACCCGATGTACTTCGCTACCCCCCCCCCCCCCCCCCTCGTTATAAAATAAAATAAAACGTATTTATATATTGACAAACATTTATTTAATTTTAATGTATTTATTGCAGTGTTTTAGTTTAGTGGGCGAGGTCATGCCCCTTTGTCCACTTACGTAGTCAAGAATTTATTATTTCTTAAGAATATCCTATTGTTAAAATTTAATGACGATCGGTCCAGTAGTTAAGACTATCTTACGATTTTTAATTTTCCTAAAAAGGGGCGTGGTCCCACCCACTTTTCTCCTGGTACGTATACCTAATTATGCCAATACCATATGTACCACATATCATTAACGTAGCTCAAAAAATGCCCAAAATATGGCGATTTAAATTTTTGGGTTATATGGGCGGTACCACCCCCGTTTGTACAATCAAAACTTCATATAGCCTATTATTCCTTCCAGAGTCACAGTAACATGCCGTGAAAATTTCATCAAAATCGGCTCAACAGTTTTGGAGTCCATACGTTACATACATACATACATTCAATTTTATATATGTACGTAGATATATAGATTTGTTTTAATATGAAACAAAAAATCCCGATCCCAGGACTCATTTATGAAATCCCGAATCCCGGGATTTGAAAAACTAGTCCCGTTTGGCATCCCTAATTAACACAGAGTCATCTCAAGAAACCAATTTTGTTTTCAATTGCAATATTTTTAATATTTAAAATACCAAATAATTAGTTGTCAAATATGAAATTATTGAATTAAATAAAGACTAATTTTTATTTTTATGTTCTCTTTTTAGGTAAGTACATTGGATTTTTAAATATTATTAAAAATAATTAAAGAACTGGAACTAAAAGTAAGTAGATTTTTGTTATTTTGTTAACAAGTAAATAACATTTAAATATAACAAAATTGAACTTACATCGCTAAATTGTCCGTTTTTTTTAAGGAATGCATTTTGTTAAATTTAATTTAACTTATTTTATATACATATATTTTGAGTTATTCTGAAAAATGTGTATCCCTATCTCAGTTATTTTCAAAATTATTATCAAGTTTTAAATTTTATTAAAAAGAAAATTAAATTAAAAATTCTAAACATATACACTGCGGGTCACAACTATAAAGGCACTATTGTAATATTTTATATTTAAATTGAAGAAAAATACATTTTCAACAAAAAACACAATAAAATACATTAAAAACAAGTTAGAGTGCTATATTCGGATGTGTTGTACCTTTAATACCCTCCACCTAAACGTAATAAGAAATACAGAAACTACACTGGTTATAGGACTAGTATATCCTTATTCCGTGTTTTCTATTCAGTCTTATTGCAAATTTTATTATTATTTTATACATATGTATATTGTTTGAAAAACAATTTTACGACCAACATAATTTATGTTAAATATTTCGAAATTTTATCTAATTTTGACCATTTATAATTGATGTAATTACAGATTCTTACTGTAATTTGCAGAGTTTGTCTGGTCTTCGTAATAATCTTGAGTGTAATTTAACAATTTATAAAAGTAAAAAAACATTTTTCCATATTCACAAGTTAAAACAGAGTATAAAAAGGATAAGATATAAGGTGAAGCTTTTCTGGTTGAATTTAATCTCAATAATATTATTTAGAAAATATTTATGAGTGGCTAGTAGAAGTGGACCAGTTATGGACTGATAGCTTCTAAATCCAGTGTCCACTAATGTGGTTTCTATGTATTTTAGGCTGATTTTGGTTGAATTTCATCTCAATAACGTACATATGGTTGTTTAGAATGATCGAAAGTGAACTTAATTCGGGAGCTATTGCCAATTATTGACTGTCAGCTACTAAATCCAGTAGCATAATTGTCGTATAACTGATATTAGTATGATTTCTGGATTAAAATTACTGATCTATATAACAGTTGGTTCGATGTCGATATTTAGTAGACATTTTTGTGGGTTTATTTGTTTTTCGGAAATGGGTCTTATATGGCAGATATGTCAAATTATAGACCAATCTTCTTAAATTTTGTAACAGTGATTTTTATGCATATGAGATTATTTAACGTCGAATTTCAACATAATAACGGTATGTTTAAGATATATATTAGTATTAACGTAGATTTTGGAAGTGGACCTTATATGGGGGATATGGTCAAATATGGACCGATATTCTTAAAATCCGTGCAAAAACTTGGACCGGTACCGTTATTTATAAGATATTTCTGAGTATTAATGTGATTTTCGAAAGAGGGCTTTATATGGGGGATACAGTTAAAAATGGACCGAAATTCACAAAATTTTGTGGGATGATTTTTGTATATATGTAAATAATCTGTGCAAAGTTTTGAGTCGGTACCGATATTAATACGATATATATAAAAAAATGTCTTTTTCGGATGCGGTCCTTCTATGGAAGCTATGACCAATTATAGGCGGACCACCATAAAATTTAGTACAACAATTTATTTGCCTATAAAGATTATTCATGTAAAATTTTAGCCGTTTAACATTATTTTTATTAGTTTTATACGTATTTAAGTAAATTTTGGAAGTGGACTTTATATGGGATCTATAGTAAAACATGGACCGAACTAAAAAAAAATTTCGTTTTGCGATTTCTTTTTCCATGAAATTTATTCCTGCTGAATTTTGTATTGATATTCCAATTTTATAGGCATTTATATATAATTGAGCAATATTTCGGGAAGATTTTTGTATGGGGACAATGAGAAATCATGGACCTAATCTTACTATTTTCCCAACACTTTCTTCTTTTATCACAAAAACAACGTATACATAATTTCACGGTAATATCTGTACTTATCGACTTAGAATTTCGTAAGGATCATGAATATACTTATACAAATATGTACTTTGTTGGGTCTCAGATGAGTATTTCTCAGTGTTACACACAGAATGACAAACTTATATATACCCTCATTCATCACTTATGTTGGTGGAGGGTATAAAAATTGATTATTAGACTAATTGATCTAGGCACTATTTTTAATAAGGAATATTACAATTGTTAGTGTTTCGTAACTATAAACGCATTTATGAAAAACATATTCGTTTTTATATTGTATATTGTATAGAATATCCTTTTTTTCTTAACAAGCTTAAAAATCCTTATTGCTCAATTTCTACCACATCCGTTTCTTTAAAGTTAAATAAGCATTATGTACATATTTATAACCGATAATATTTATTTACCGAAACCACTCTTGAGTAATTTTATATGCTTAAAGCACCGTATTTTTATTTGAGAGTATACACACATTTGTACACACACACGTATGAAATACGAATAAGAAAGTAACACGAATTGCTACACAGAAAACAATAAAAATGAGTTTCAATTAAAATATTTGTGGAATCAATTAAATATTTAATTGAAATCGGACCGGTAAACAAAATGATAGTATCAATAAAAAAAAATGTGAGATTTAATTGAAAAAATCAGAAAAATCAGAAAAAGTAATTGAATCAATTAAAATTTTAATTGAAAATTATTTTAAAATCAATTAAAGGTTTAATTGAAAAAAAAACATGATTTTTTTTCTATGTAGTACAATCAAGTGTGTATTCGTGTTATCTTCCCCTCACCCCGATATCTAAAAGGTAATCAGCTTAGCTTAAAGAATTTATCGCAAATCAAAAGAGCTGTATTCATACACATTAATATTCTATAGAAAGATTGATCAAAACATTTCCATAAATTTGGATGAAGCTACATAAAAATAATATGCCTTTATAATTTCATTATCGCTAAAATACCGTTACAAAAATATTTCTTTTTCGTAATTAAGTTTATTAAAATCTACAAAAGTTAAAATGTAAAATAATAACATATTTGTCAGCTTTTGTCAAACAAAAATTAACGTTATAATTAAAATATGATAACAAATCAAATACTGTTACTAAAATTAGCGTAAATACCGCTTCGAATCTGTGGCCAAACTATACATACATACATAGTATGCATATACCCTGCAGGAAATGGCAATAGTGAAACTGTACTGACTTACTATTGACACAGTCACCAGTACTAGTGACTTAGTATACCCCAGATAATGCTAATTACTATAGACATATATACCACATTGTCTACACTTTTGGTACTTCTGCTGTTTTTTTTTTTTTTTTTTTTTATTTTGCTAATTTTTGTAGTTTTATTGAAAAAAATAAATTACTAAAAAATATTTAATTAAAAATAAATTCGAAAACACCAA
The DNA here is from genome assembly GCA_950370525.1 of Bellardia bayeri. Classification (NCBI taxonomy): domain Eukaryota; kingdom Metazoa; phylum Arthropoda; class Insecta; order Diptera; family Calliphoridae; genus Bellardia; species Bellardia bayeri. The sequence goes on along the minus strand of OX493268.1, from coordinate 39,410,343 downwards.
CAGTCTTTGACGGGAATCAAACCCTCAACCCTCTGAATTATAGTCCGGCACACTATCGCGTAGTCTATCGGAGCTCACAATTGAAAAAAAAAATAATTGTATAATAATAACCATTGTGACAATCCTGCTGACAATGTCGCCAAACCGTCACCGAAATAGTAGGCAAAAGTGGTGACTTGGAGACACTTGTCCCCAGGGGCCAAATTACCTCACTCGTGATCGAATGAGCTATCGTAACGAAATATGATTTCGATATTGAAATTATGATAAAATGTACTAACGATCAATTTTACTCGATATCGAATGCGGTAATTTGGCCCCAGGTTTTCTTCAGGGTATTTATTAATCGTGAATGAAATATAAAAAATCAACATTTTAATATTATCTTATACAATTACCTGATCCGTAGGTAATGAAAAATAAATTCGATAACTTAACAATGGTTTATAAATGTTTTCCATAAAAAATAAATAATGTATTATCGGTTGTAATGTAATTTTCGAATAATCTTATAACTAAATGCAAAAATATATATTTAATAAAAAAAAATACTTGCAAAACTTACAAAAGACGGATTTCTAAACTACAGAGCCGACTTAAATTAACATAAAAAAACCCCAAGCTAAGTTTTAAAAGAAATACCACCTTAATAAGAACTTTTATTTGGACTAAATCTAATTTAAGTTGTATTTAAATGGACGTAGTCAGTGATTTAAGTTCTATTTAAATATGATCTGTAAAAATGACAGAATTTAAGTTTAAACACATTTTAATTTTTAAGTTAAAAACTGGCCATTAGTCTATTTAAACTCTAGAATATGAAAAGAATCTTTTTTAATGAAACGTGTTGAAATTAGTTTTTGTAACCATTTCAAAACTCAAATATTTAGGTTTTTAGGTAAACATACTTACTGAGCACCAATGCTTTTGAATACGACATATGTACATAGCTACATATGTATGTATGTACATACATATGTATGCACCTTACTTACCTACATCTTTTCAATAAGGATTTTGATTACGGTCACGTACAGTTTTTATTAAACATATATAAATAATGTAATTTACAAAAACATATTTTTATTTTTGTATCAGAAAAATAATCTTTAGTTCAATTTTAATAGAATATTTAGAGTCTTATATTTACAGCATTTTCAAACTTGCATACACAATTTCCCATTAAACAATAATTAATAATAATAATAATAATAAAACAAAGCAAAACGCAATTGATTTCTGATTTTTGCCAAAATCTACTCGAACAAATTTAAAGTCATCACAACCGATGAACAGGTAGCAAGTAGCAAGTTCAATAACGTTCATTCATGCCTACGTTCATTTGTAAACTACAATTATTTATCAGTATGTATAGTTTTTTTTTAGTCATTTTATTTATTTTTTATATAATAACGAACGCATTTAACATATTTTATGCGATTGTATATGTGTTGTTTATATTTAAGACGATTCTGTTTTATTTTTTATATTTAAGACGATTCCTATAAGATATTTATTTGAAATTCAATTTTACGTCATCATGTGAATTATACTCGTGATATTATGTTATAGTCTGTTTTTATTTATCAAGCAATAGGTATTAATAAATTTATTAATGTCATAAAAAGTTTATTAATTTAATTGATGTTAAATACTTACGAACAATTTCCTAAGTCTAAAGTTTGTTCTTATGTTTGTGACGTATATTTTTTATTATTACTGTTGGCGAAATAATTTTTTGTCAGATGAACCTGGATTTTGCTTTACGTTGATTTTGATTTGTGCTGCGAACAGATTTTTAAAAATACTTCTGTTGCGCGACAGGATCTTACGTGGACAATGCTTTGGTCCCATTTGGCGTTTAACAACATCTTAAGGGAATGTGAAATTTATAAATTTATATCAGAGCTTTTTTAAATCTAGTAAAGGTTGAAAATATTCTTATAAAATTAATAAAAATTATACAATTGTTCAATTTACAAGTGATGTTGTATGTTGTACATTGTATAAAACAATTAGATATCTGATTGTAAACACGATTTTGAGCAAAGTCATATGTTGTTTAGATTGTCAAACCTTCAAAATGACAAAAGAAAAATCTTTAAAAAGCAAATATACAAAACATAAAATATGAATATTTTCTCCAAAACGTAGAATTTTAAACAATCCATTATTAAAATTTTTTTGTTTACTAATTTTCTTGTTTTAAATTTGTCAATCTAAAATGAATAATTTTTATGTTGAGACACATATTTCATATTTTGGCAACACTTAAACTTTAATAAAACATTAGTTAGATAAACACGTGTTGCACAAAATATTTATGTACATATATAGAAAAATACCAACAACATTTGTACAACTATTGTAAATTCAGACGACGTACTCCTACGACACTACAACATCAGCTGTGAAATGAACAAATATATACAATTTGTTGTATATTTTGCGACCCAGTTTTTATGTTATCTTTAGATAATTATTTATCCTTCTGGTTAAAATTACAGATTTTAATTCTTTGGAAAATAATGCATAGAAACTTTACGTAAGCACTGCATCTAGTTTATTAGGCATCAATTAAAATTTTAAACAGATACAGGATCTAAATTATTCGTTAAAGTCAACTTTATTATTAATGGGTTATTTTGTTAATAAATAACCAACCGTCTTTACTGTCATATTTAACATTTCAAACAAATGTAACAATTTTATTGTGATTACAAACATTGCGACTGACGGCACTTGTAAACATACATACTAGCAATTATTGTTTTAACTATGTATGTATGTATGTATCGAATAAAAAATATTTATGTATAAATTTTACGTCATCAAACGACGTCTGCTGGTTGAGTGTTGATTCACACACAGTACAAGTATAAGCTTAGATTAAGATTAAATTCTAAAATGTGCATAAACGTCATTTAACGTCATAACAATTCAAATGCATCACCACGAATATTTAGTGACATTTTAATATTTCATGCTCTTTTAAATGTAATCTAGATTGCACAAGTATAAATGTATATTAATTCATTCATAGAGATCAACATTTCTTTCCTACATTTTCAAAATGTCAACTTAATAAAAATATAACAAATTAAATAAAACATCGATATACATATGTACTACAAAAGCGTGTGGCATAAATAATTGCAATTTTTTTTTTTGTATTATTGATGTGTCAATTAAATAATTAAATTCATTAAAAAATCAAAAGATAGCCTGGTTAAAGATTGCGCAAAATACGTCATACATATGTACATATGTACATATAATACAAATAGTGAAAAAGTTTTAAGAAACTTTTTTTGATACAAAATTATTTTATACAGTTGTGCAAACAAATATTCAAAACTACACTGAAGGCTGCACAAGCCTTAAACTAAAATATTAATTGACTTTGCAAATATATTTCTATGTATTGTGAAATGACTTCTGGAATATTTTCAGAAAAGTTTCTTGTTTTTAAGTGTTTTTGTTTATGGAAATAATTGTTGGCTGTGAAAATTATAGTCTTTACACTCATTTACATTATTATGGTCGATGTAGTCCACCACACTAGTGCGACAATCATATGTAATTATATTACATGATTGCATCAAACATACACATATTATATTGTTGCAACGCTACTCGTAGACAAACAAAAGCACATATGAGTTGATAAAGGATTCACACAATTGATGATATCCTATTCCCCATAAGCTAGACTGAAATTTTATTCTCTGTACATATGGGATCATGACTTTCACAAATTCCACGTCGTTGTGATGTTCACTAAAACGCTACAATAAACTTCTCTTTCCATTTGTTTGATGTAAACTCCATTTTCAACTGCATACACTACATATTTACAATGTTGCAACAATATCGTAAATTTTAATTTACAGTAATATACGCCATATAAATTATCTAAAGATAACATATAAATGTTTAACATTTAACGTAATGGATGTTCATATATTGCAAAAAACTGTTAACAAGATATAAATAAATAAATAACGAATTTCAAGTAAAAAGTTGGATATTTTGGTTATAATTTTGTCGTTGACATAAAGTTCAGATTACAGTAAATTTTATAAGCAAATATTGGCCTGTTTTTAAAAATTATTTTGGAAGATTCAACTACATAAGTAAAACTCCTCATAACCGGGCACTCACCGTCGCAGTGTTTTTGTCCGGTTGTCTTAAGTCTTGTCTAAGCGAACGTTATCGTTCGACATCGTGGGCCAGGCGGTAAATATATTTAAAATACAAATGAAAAATGATTAAAAAACAAAGAATAAAACAAACACACTAATCAAGTCAAATTTATGGAGAGAAGAAAATTATATTTTATATACATCAAATCCAATTAAACGTTTCTATTGTAAGATTTGAATATATCAATAATAAGATTTGGTGCATAAACTCCCTAAATTTTTCGGAATTTTAACACAAAAGAACCGAATTATATTTAATTAGTTTCGTTATGCGTAATTGATTCAGCGTCTACAATTTTAAACAAGTAAGGCCGCGTTTTCACTATGTCATTTTTGCTGTCAAATTGTCCAAATTGTTGGCAATTGTATGACAACGGACAACCAAGCATAAAAGTATTGTATTTGACAGACGGGTTGTCATACAATTCCCAACAATTTGGACAATTTGACAACAAAAATGACATAGTGAAAACCAAGCATAAGAGTATTGTATTTGACTGTGCCGAATCTTATATACCCACCACCAATATTAAGTGTAGATTCTGGATTCATTCATACATTTTAATGTTAACGATGGAAAAATATGTATAGTAAACAAAGTTTTTCATGTACATACATACTTGGATCTAAAACTTGTGACCGATGATAAAATAAATATTGTAAATTATGGACCGATATCACAAAGTTTATTACTTAAATTTGTATATGTAATTTATTGGTGTCAAATTTCAACATTCTCCAAAAGTTTTTTCATATGAAGTTGACGCCGCCCGTCTTTGAAAGAGAGAGAGAAAATATTCATATGAAAAAAACTTTGTACGAAAAAATGGGTTAGTCCACCTTAACGATATTTATGAGCGATTTATACATATTTAAGTGATTTTCGGAAGTAGTCCATATATGGGAGCTGTGACCAATTGTGGTCCGATCGACGTAAAATACGGTATGTAGATTTTAGTGTACATGAGGATTATTTGTCTTGACTTTTAGCTTGAAAACTTCTTTGAAAATTATGAAATTAATAAGTAATTATTAATAATAAATCCACAAAACATGAAATCGGTAACTGAAAGATAAAAATCGAAAAACCGAAGTTGAATCGGGTTGGGTACACAATGTTTGTGAAGCTTCGTAATTTTTGGGTTGTTTATTTCAATTTCATTGGAGTTTAAAAAGAATAACGTTAACTGGTGCCACAACAGTTCTGAAGTTTGAAGTTCATGATTTAAGGCTTAACGTTGTCCGTTTTTAGTAAAACTTTTAGGAAGAATTTAATATTATCTGGACTATAATATTCTGAATGGAGTTTATTTAAAATCATAACACTAAAGATGTATTAACATAATTTTTATTTTTGTTCCCTTTATTCAATGGATGCAAACTGATGATTTATATATTTCAGTAAAGCATTTGACAAAATAAATCATTTACTTCTCGTACGGAAACTGCAAGAATTGGGATTTACAGATATTAGTGTACAGGATATAATCTTATCTGTCCAATAGAACACAAACCGTTCGTTTTAATAACACGTCTTTATATAAAATTAACGTTTGTGCTGGAGTACCACAAGGTAGTCGTCACCTTAGGCCGCTGTTATTTTCTCTTTTTATTAACGACCTTCCTAAATTAATTAAATCCTCTAATATTTTAATGTATGCAGACGACGTAACCAACCTTTTGATCACTTAAGTCTCCAAACCGACTTGGATTCTTTTTATGAATGGTGCAAGCTTAACGTGATGGAATTTAACATAAAGAAATGTAAAGTAATGCGCTTTGCAAGGAACAATCCAATTTCAAAAAAATTTTTTTTTTTTTTGAAAACTATCAAGTGGAAATGGTTCAAAATTTTCTAGACCTAGGCAGTTTATTCGACCCTAAACTGAGCTTCGTTCCACATATTTCTACGATAATAAATAAAGCAAGGTGTACACTAGACTTTATTAAACGATTGAAATCTCTTTCAACATTCCGCTACGTTTATCCCGTAATTTTGCACCTCTATCTGTGAAATTTTATGGAGCCAATTATGCTGACGCTGATCCCCTAAGAAGAATGTGTAATCAGTTTAACCAGTTGTACAGATTTATTGATTTTTCGTTAAATTTTTTCGTTAAATGTTAATGTCATAAAAAAATTAATAATTATTTTCTTAAACTCATAATTATTTGTTACATGTATTTTATTCCCATACGAGTATGTTAAATAATATTTTGGAAACTGTGTGTAAGGAATTCATTTCCATGGACAAATTAAGTAAATAATGGCCGAATTCTCGGTCATTAGTTAACCATTGGTTAACTAAAATACTAATTATTACTTGTTATTCTTATGGCAAACTAAGCATTGCGAATAAATAATCATTAGTTAAGCCTTTGCCATTAGCTAACTAAAGACTGTTGCCCTTATTCATAAAAAATTAAAGTAGACTGCAAATGTACTTTAAGAAAATTTTGTATGAAAATTTTGTCTAAAAGCACACTTCAAACCTACTTTATTTTTTATAAATACGGCAGTGTGAATTTAGCCATAAGTAAATTAAGTAAATAAAAATAAATACCAAAGAGATGTTCTAAAAACTCTAAATTTTGTTTAACAAAATTTTTGTAACGAACGGAAAAAATCAACTATTTTTGACTAAACCAGATAATAGTAGGTTAATGTTATGTACAAAGATAAAAACTTATATTCAAGTACCTAAATACATACTGAAATATTTAAAGTTAATTTTGTTCTTATATTTCTTATTCAAGTGGAATGGGGTATTTTAAAAAACTTTAAAATTTGTTAACCAATTTTTGTCTTTTATATCTTATTAGAACGATAACACGGTGCTACAAATGAACACTTTTTTATACTTGAAAAGAAACCTAGTGTAGATTATAGACCTTATTGAGTAGATCATAAATCAATTTTTAAAAGTTCGGAAACACCCTCAAATTTCGGAGTTATTCCGAAAAAACTATTTTCGGGTAGGTTCGAGTACTTATGAACACGTAACTCAGTTGATTTTAATCCGATTTTCAATTAAAATTATATTGATGTAGTCAATGAATTTCTTGAGGCTTATGCAGAAATGGGATGCAGAATGTCCATTAAAGTTCATTTTCTGCATGCACATTTAAATTTTTTCCCAGAAAATCTAGGACAATTTAGTGATGAGCAAGGCGAACGATTTCACCAAGACATTTTGGATATCGAAAGACGCTTCGAAGGAAAAAGCCAAGTAAGACTGATTTTAAATTACATTTCAATTTTTTTGTGATAAAAAGCAAAAATAATGTATATTGACTTGTATGCAATACTATTTGTCACACTGTATATGGCATATTATGTATTAAATAAATCTGTGTATACACTTATTTTCATAATTTTTTTTTCTTATGTTGTCTTAGTATCTTCTTTAAATATTATTTATTTATTATTTTGTATTAATATTAATATTGTGTGTCCTACCAGAATTCTTTGAAGAATCATAAATGAGAATTATGAAGACAGCGCATGAAGAAAAATGCGATAAGCGAGCGAAAAAGAGAAGTAGAAAAATATTAAACAGAATTTTACATTTAAATGCTGACTTTTGCATCACGACATTGGCATGAACTCGTACTCGTAGTTAAGTAACTACCACCGCCATCACTACTATGCCAATGTCCAAACCAAGTTTTTATTTATTTTTTTAAATTGTTTGTGGAATTTTATTAATTTTTTTTGCTCTCCAACAACAGCCAATTCTACAAATCTGTACTACCAATACTGAGAGATTTACTCATTTGTGTTGTTAGCCCGGCTCAAAGCGAGAAAACTTAAATCACACTTTCATTACAGAGCATGAAAACAAGCTTAATAATGTTGCCAGAGCTAAACAAAGAAGCCAGTTAAACTCTTCTATAAAGTTTCAAAAACAATTCAGTTGTCTGCGAAACGGTGAATAAATCGGACGTGTTACACGGAGAAAACTTTTAAATATAAAAAAAAAAAAAAAAAAAAAGAATTCTAAAACACAAAACAATTTGAGAAAACAATAGAAAAGAAATACTACATATAACAAAGATTTGTGTTGTTTAAGCAGAGAATACAAATTCAAACTAAAGTAAAATAATATTTGAAAATAGTTCATATGAAAATAATAACGATAAATTAATTAATAAAAATAATTGAGAATAAAATAAAAAAATAACAAATGTGAAAACTGTGTTTTTCCTTTAAAATTGCACGGAAATTCGCATGACTGTGCTTTTTGTTTTTGTATTAGTTTTTACGGTTACTAAACTATTTCCGTTAATTGAATAGTTTTGAAAAAAAAAATAATTAAAACAAAAAAAAAAAAAAAAACATAATAAATGAAAAATAAAAAATAAAATTCAAATATGTACATAGATTTACATACACACACACTACTCACGCCCATATATGTAAACCACTCGCTCACACATTAAATATTTTGTGAATTAATGAATTGTATGTAGTTGGTTGCTGTTGGATTTTGCCATTTTCTTTTATTATGTTTTTGTTTCGTCTTTTATAAATGCGATCACGAACGAATCTCTATAAAAACGTTTGTTTTAATTTTTTGTCATAATCTTGTTGCTGTTTTACAATTGTTACAATTGTTGTATGCGCCAGAAAGCTTTAAAGAATAAATTCATTGTTTGAAATTACTTACTTACTTATTTTTTTAATTCTTAGTTAATTTTTTTTATAAAGCTTATTGCCATTTATTTAGAGTAGTTGAGTTGATTTCATTTCGAATAAATTCTAATTTATATAATTTTTTTTAAGACAGAAATGCGGAAAATTATTTTTTTAAACATACTCACATTCTAAATGCTAGAATGATCTAATGGTAGAATTTCTAATTAAAATTTATGTTTGAATTTGAAAATTAATTTTTGATTTTATAAATTTATGCATTAAGACATTGAAAATTAACTCAAACAATGTTATTGCGATTTTCATAATCATCGACACAACATTCTGTTTTCCAATTTTGCCTCATATCGTCACAATATTGATATGATAACAATGTTGCCATAAAACCGTAAATATAAATTTACAATATTGGATTATTAAATATAAATAGAAACCTATAATGACAAATTTAATACATATGTATGTATACCTATTTTATGGTCGTGATTTTCCTTTATTAAAATCGTATGCGGTTGTAAATTTGTAGTTTTTTCATTATGTTCTTTATGGTTTTAGTCTGGTCTGATTACGTAACAAAAAAAAAATAAGACAAAAATATCTTTGACGATAAAAGAGTTTTCTTTAATATTTAACTTGACATTCTCTTCATTAAATATTTCCTAGGAAGTTTAAAATATATGAACAGATATTTCTATATTTGTCCCTATATTTCATTGTTATAAGCAAAAATATAAAATGAAACGAATTGGAAAGAATAACAAAAATGTAAATTCTAAAAATAAAATTCAAAACTCAATGATTGTTCTTCATGTGAGAGTGATTCACATTGTGTGTAGTGAGTGAGTGTATTCTGTATCTGTAAGATCAGTTTTGTTATTGATACCTTTGCTACTGAAAACAAAAATTTAAACAATGTCATTTATATATACATATGTATGAAAATGAAGTATTAAATCCCAGGTCAAAATCATTGTTGTTATGTACAATCAATAATTGTCTGAAATTTGTATATTCTTAAATGAAATATTTAAAGGCGAAAGGAATGCATCTATTTAATGCACTGTCTCGCTGTCATTGATTTGCAAAGATTGATGGTAGTAAATGCACGGTTTTTGTCTTTTGTTTAAAGTATTTTTTTTTTATTTATTTATTTATTTTTTTGTTACTGTTGTTATTTTGAAATTTGCTTGGAAGGTTTGCCAAACATAACAAACAAGTTTCTTCATATAATTCTCTGAGTTAAAATATTGAATCAGATATTGTATCATTATCAGTATCTTAGCCACAAATACATACAATTTAAAACTGTCCTTTAGTTATACTAATCGAACAAACAAACAGTAAGTGCATACATATGTATGTACATGTATGAGTATATACAGTATATAAATGTAAACAAATACCTTAACTGAAACATACAGACAAGTTAGTAAACAAAACCAAGTTAGATACACTCTCATAGAAAATAAAATAATACAATGAATAAATAAATAAATAATAAAATACAAAGCTGTTGCTAAGGGCTTAATGCCGTCATATATAATCTTACTGCAGTCAACAGTCAGTCATCAAAACCCTACCACAGACGAAAAATTTACTAAAACATGGCTTAAACATAATAAAAAGTTAAAACGCGTGTCGTTAGCAATCTTTAGTTAATTCAACAACTCTCCTGTAGTTGTTGTAACCAACTAATTTATTTTTGCTGTCGTTTTTACGAAATATTACGAAAAAGAAAATATTAAATATTCAGAAATATATCGGGAATTGAGTAGAAAACAAACCAGCAATTAGCTGATCCACAAATGTGCATTTTAAAATAAGATTCAAAATAATTTTGTTTTTCCATTACAGTGACCGAAAAAATCTAACGTACTCGTATTCGTATATTTAAATGTATGTGTTTATGATGTTAAAATGAAACTTTGAGGAAACATTAAAATAAATAAAAATTGTAAGAAAAACCTTTAAGTGTGTTGCAGCAACAGTTTAAAAAAATAAAAATAAAAGTAATATACATACATATGTAATAAAAAAAATATTAATAAAGCGTGCGAGAGAAAGATAAGTAACCAAAAAACGTAACAAAAAACTATCAAGTGTATGTTAAAATATATTTAAAACAAAATAATACGTATCCAGTGTTGCAACAATGTGTTTTAACATTATTTATTCGTTGTGTTTCTTAATAAAAATGCAACAGCAGCAGCTGCAGCAACATTGAACGAAGTAAAACAACAAAACAAAACAAAAAATTAAGTTTTTACTTTCAACATTATTTTTCTTGCTGTTGTTTGTTTTGTGGCATTCCACCACTATTCATCATCATCATCATCATACAATTCACTATTTTTCTAGAAACCAAGGTAAACTATTATAAAATTTTTACTTGGTTTTATTTATTTATTTCTTTTTGTCTGAGGTTACATTTAAGGTCAAAATAATAAATACACAACCACCCCCATAGGTTCTTAAGAATTTTAACATTTCAACTTGGATTTCTTGGAATTTTTGCTTTGGCAAGCAAATGTTTCATAAAGTTGACATTAATTGCTTTCCACTGTGGGATCTACGCTTTTCAACATTTTCTCGAATATTCATGTATTACAATAAATCGTAGCTGCGCCAACAAAAATTACCTACATACATATTTGCAATTTATTAGAATATATTGTTTATTCTACCTACTTTTAAATATCTTCATCGGTTCAGAAGTTATTATCATTAAATATATTCATGTATGTGTTTCTGAAAAGTTTGTTGAAAAACACATTTATTATAGCTTTTCAATAGTCACAGTTACAAAATTTTTAAATGAAATCGTATTTTTTTTTTTTTATCGTATTTCATTTCTTGTACTTATACTTATCTCGTATCGTCGATTTGTAGATAGATACCAATAATTCCTAGTTAGTAAATTTAGAACAGAAGAGTTTTCTAATCGTATTACATCGATCGAGAATGAGAATTTATCTCATCTACAGTTTACATTTACATACATAAGTTATTATCGCCAATAACTAGTTATTAGCCTTTTAAGAGATGAACTAAATAGTAGCAAGTGATACTCTCTGCCACCTAGAAGTAGTTTGCAACAGGACTAAATATAAAAGCTACTATGGCTAAATTAACAGTCTTTAGTTAGCTAATGGCAAAGGCTTAACTAATGATTCTTTATTCGCAAAGCTTAGTTTGCCATAAGAATAACAAGTAATAGTTAAACAATAGTTAGTATTTTAGTTTACCAATGGTTAACTAATGGCCGAGAATTCGGCCATTTTTAGACTAATTAATTGCACTAGTATTCGGCAACAACTCCTGTATAAGAATAATCGTTTCTTATAGCGATTGCATTTCGAATACGTAAATAAATATATATTTGTGTTAGTTGAAATTGGTTACTGTATTTATTATTTTGTCCACCAGTGTATGCCAACGATATTATTTTTACGAACGTCGAACGTATTTTACCAATGTTTCTGTTTTATTCTTTTATTTTATATCAAAACTAATGCAACAACAAAAAAAAAATAAAAAAAAACATTTATATTATGTATGTATGTACATTGTACGTATGTATGTATCTGCTAATATGTTTACAAGTTTATTTACTGGTTTGAAAAACTTCTATTGAAAATGAAATTTTTTTTTTATTATTAAAATATTCATCTACATACAGACGTACAAAGTATCTATTGTAATGACACATTCATACTCTTACACAAACATACAAGAAGTATGCTAATATATGTATGTATGTACACACATGTGCATATGTTTTTATATGCATATTTATTTATTTTACACTCGACACCTGAGATTGTGAGAATATTTATTTTATTAAACCGTTTGTAACATATAATGGCAAATTTTTTAGAAAGTGTTTATGGAAATATTTCTTAATAAATCAAAATTTGTAGAATGAATTATATTCAGATGATGGACACAAATGTTCATGGGATTTGAGGTACGGTCATATTTGGCAAATATTTACTTAAGAATGCGTAACCACTTGTTTTATCACAAATTTGTTTGACGTTGTTTACTCTTAAGCTGTGTTCACATTATGTGTATTTGTCATGTGGAATGTCACCATATTTGATTTCATATGTATGTCAAAACTTGAGTTTTACATACGGTTTATAAATTACATGTTCATATGTTGGTTATGTCACATACATATGTACTTAATTTTGTTAACTCCTTTTCAAGTTTTCCCTCCATTTTCAATAATAAATTTGTGTGTTTTTTTTTTGTATTTTTGTTTTACTATTAGGTATAAATTATATTTATTAAAATTTCAATTAATTTTTGCCGCCACAAATTTTTGGTTATAAAAAACAGCTGATGTCAGATGGTTTCTCACTTGAAAATAGAACTCGTTCTAAATACAAAAATGTCATATGTATTGCACACAGAGAAAAAACACATGCTATTGTTTGAAGGTGTTCAGACTATATGTACAAATTTGACATGCGAAAAAGTGACAGTCCACATGACAAATACACATAATGTGAACACAGCTTTACAAGTGTTTGACAAGATTAAACAGTGATTTGGCCTAAATAAGAAAAGTTTTTTCTTTAATAAATAAACGAGTTCAAATATACATATGTTATTTAGTGGTTACATCTTTTTCGGCAAATATTTGCCAAGTGCACCTTTAGATGCAGACCTAACAATATTAAGATCCATCATTCTGAAAAATATTTTCAAGTTTTGAAACAAGTTATTTTATATAAGAAACAGTTCAGATATTTAAAGAGGTACAAGAAAAAATATTCACATTCATTCTAAAGTCAAATCGATGTAAATAATTATTTATATTCCTCCAAATGTTTCTTTTTTCTAAAGCATCATACAATTAAATGAAACCAAAATCGGTTTCTTAATCACTCCACATGAAATTTGTTCCCTTTTCACATTTTTCCTATTAAAATTCAATGTTAAAAAAATAAAAGGGAACAAATTTCATGTGGAATTTTTATTCACGATACGGGTGATTATTTTAGTTTTTTTTTTTTGGAAACTAGAAATTACCGATATAATTTAATAATTCAGAATATCTGTAGTTTTTCTTCATTGCGATTTAATTCGTGCATTATTTGCTTTGTTTCAGATTGAGGAGCACATAAAAGTCGGTCTACAAATTTTAAGTTCTGGCTTTTTTTTTGCATAAAAACAAAGTCTTTGTTTGTTGTTAGCAGTAGAGATCTTTAGTTTTTTTTTTATTTATTATTTGTACATGTTTAGTATATTTTTTCTTTCTGTTTGTATTATGTATTTCTCTAACATTTTTTTTCAAGTTGCTGTTGGTTGTTTTCGATTATTTAAAATGGCTCTAAGATGTCGTTATCATTTAACCAAGATCGTAAATTTAAACTTTACACACAGAACTTTCTTTTTTATTTTCCAATGTTTTGGTCAGTCTGTCGGTTTATTTGTCTGTCTGTCGCTTCCGTTGTTATAGTTCGTAGTAGTACTGTAAACAATTTTTTGTTTCAGTTTTATTGGTATTGATTTTTTTGTTTTGTTTTTTTCATCAGATGTATCTATTTATCTATTTGATTTTATAGGTGTTTGTTCAATGTTTGTTTGTTTTTTTGTTTCCAAAATTTTGAGGATTATACCGTTAGAATTTAAATTTATAATTTTAAATAAAAGCTGAAATTTGTGATTTTATTTTTGTTGTTTGAATACAAATTATTTAAAATACATACATACATATGTACATTCATCAGAGCATGTATTCATTAGAAGTTTTTATTTCCAATGGCCATTAGTTGTGTAGAATATTAATCTGGTAATTAATCGAATAACAAATAACGAATAAAAAAGTATCACAAATACGTGTACAATTGTTTAGTTAAGTTAATGATGTAATACCTACCTACCTACAATAGAAGGTTACAAACAAAATCGTTTGTTTGCCATTTATAGGTGAGCAGAGAATTATATCGAAATATTACCAACTTAATACAAAGAAAGACTGCAGTTTCAAAGAAAATTCTTTATTATTTTCTATGTATCCAGTAACTGGAAATAAAATTTTCTAGTTATCTCAGGGTTACTGAATTTGTGCAATCAGCTGTAACACTTAGTGGTCAGCTAACTAACTAGTCAGCATTAAATAAAGTGAATTTGTATATTGTAGAAAAATATAACTTTGTATGAGTATTTTTGAATTCTCGCTAAATACGTGCATTAAAAAAAAAGTAACGAACATAAAAATAAAGTGGATAGAATAGAATAGAACAGAGTAAGTATTGAAATAATTAGCAACACTAACATGTACATTGTACAATGTTCAAATGAGTATTATTTTCTGTTTAAAATTTTCATCAGAATCAAACAATGAATGCGGTAATTATTTTTTTTTTTGTTGTATTTATCTACTATATAGTATATTTACGTTTTTTTGTATTTGTTTTTATTTTTGGTTTTTATAAGGTCGACCGTTACGTTGTCTCTTTTATATATTTTATGTAATATTAACAAATGCCACAATGGACAAATAGTTCTTTCGACACAGTTTCTTTTACAGCAGTATTATGTAGATATACTCGTATTGTAATTGGATTGATTTACGATTTTGTATTGAACAAATGATTTGAAATTATGAATAAAAAATCATTTATTAAACAATTAAGAACAACTTTCTTATTAAGTCGCTGTAACCAATCATTCACAATTTCAACATAATACCTTCGAGTATATTCCTAAAATGTCAATATGTATATCCCCAACCAGCGTTGCCAGAATGATGATTTTATCATATTTTTGATGATTTTTTACCTAAAATATGATTTAATGATTTTTTTTTTTTGCCAAAAATATGATGTTTTTTTTCTTCCAAAAATATTTATTTATTTATTTATTTATTTAAATAAATATGATTCTCTTAAATTAATATTTTTTCTTTAAATTAAAAAGATGGATAATTTTTTATAATTAATGTTAGTTGAGGTGAAGTTTTATGTATAATATGGAGTGAGCCAAAAATGCAACACTAACCCCCTGGCCCACGATGTCGAACGATAACATTCGCTTAGATAAGACTTAAGACACAAACTTGATTGTGGTAAAAAAAATAGATACGATAAAAAGTTTGTGTCTTAAGTCTTATCTAAGCGAACGTTATCGTTTGACATCGTGTGCCAGGGAGTTATTCTTTTCGAGTGGCAGTTACGCATTATAAATCAGTAGCAATTTGATTTACGTACAACAACTAAGACATGCAATTTGGTAGACATATAACATAATTAAGATTAGTTGCATTTCAGGCATTTGAAGATGAGCTATTTTGTAACATTTGCAACTCCATTTTTAAAGTCAGTGCTGGAAAGGCAGACCTTATAAATCATCAGAGAACAAGAACGAGCAGGTTGTTTACAAAAATTTCAAGTTACCATTAAAGAAAAATTTGGCGAAACTACAACTGAATCGCGGTGCGTACAAACTTTGGAAATACAGCTTTGCGCTTTTATAGCTGTACATAATTTGCCATTTTCCTGTATGGACCTCTTATCTCTTTTTCAGAAAATGTCTGTTCCTGATTCAAAGGTAACTCCTAAAGTATCATGTGGCAGAACCAAAAGCACTTGTCTGGTCCAAAATTTTTTATGTCGAACTCAATTTTAATTTATTTGCAACGTTCTTTGCTAGCAGAAGTTTTCTTTATGCATTGATGAATCAACCGATATAGCGAATTAAAATTAACAACTAATAGTTTTGTGAAAGATTTTTTTTTTTAGGTTAATAGAGGTTCATAATTGCGAAGCTTCTAGTATAGTTGAATGTGTAGTAGATTTACATACTTATTCAAACATATGTATTTTACTGCACCTTATAGATATACATATATGTATATGTATATACAATATTTTTGGTAAAACATGTAGTTTATTAAAAATTGGTTGCTTATCGGGTTATATCATATCCTTATGAATAAAAATAGTTGAGTCAAAATATGATAACAAAAACCGATAACCAATCAACGTCATTCCCACGACAGCCGGTTCTACGCACCGGAATGATCCGAGATATGATATGATTTTTTTCCGTGAAATGGTGATTTTTCACCAAAATCTTCTGGCAACACTGTACCCAACTATGATCTAGATATTCAAAACTAAGAGAAAGGGGGACAATATACTTATACATTTATATGTATGTATATATAGTAGTACCTATATGTGAAAATGTGGTTCCGATTTTTCATAACAATAACTTCGGAATCTCGCTTTTTAAAACTGCCGCTATTATGTATGTGTGTCATTTAGAATAAGATAATTATTTTACAATCAAATTTTTTTTTTATAAAATTCTTCAATATAATTTTCCTACAAAAATGCATATTTGCTAAGAATTTTTTAATTTTTTTTTGAAAATTGTATTTGCGCGGGGATCATTTCAATCGAAGCGAAATTATTATTATTATTATTTTATACATATTACATATCAGTAATAATTTCAAATGATATAAAATAATTAAATAACAAAAAACAAGTAGTAAATATTATTGTATAGTTATGTATATTTTAATAAAAGAAAGTCACATTTATTTACTTATGTATCTATTCACCCATTTATGGTAGATCCACTTGATCAAAGCTAATAAAGCTCTGGGTATATACGAGTAAAATAAAAGTTCAATTTATAATTAAAGCGGTTGAAAATTAGATAGCACATTTTGGCTAATGACTAAAAACATTTTCATTACACTCATCTGTTCCTTTTTTTAGCTTTTTATTTTTAATAGCTATTAAATTTATATGGGTACTTTCTCTTAAGCATAAATGTGCAAATAGAAAACGTATAAATAATATAATATAAATAATATTAAAAAAAATCACATTATATGTATGTTTAATCGAAGTAAATGCTATTTATTTCGTGCTGTAATCCTGTTACAGGAATTATAAGGAATAATTCTTTTTTATGCAATTTTGTTCATTTAAAATTGTTTCGTTACGAATAATAATATATGTAAACATAGACTAGGTATAAACTCTTTATAATTGTTGCTTTGTGAACTCTCGTATGCTTAAATTCATGATTCGATATTAAATAATTCACAATTACAATCATTTATTTAGATCACTAAACACAAAACAAACAAAATCAGACACAATTATTAATCATTTTTTTATTTGCCAAGATTTAAATAATTTTATATACAATGTTAACAAACTAGGGTAGTAGTTATTGGCAAAATGGCGTTTGTTAATTATATTTTCAATATAACAGAGAATGTCGCAGAATAGTTTGTCGCAAGCAAAGCTGCCAGATTTGACGATTTTTTGTTTTAAAAATAGCAAAGCAACGATTTGACGATTTTTTCATTGAAGTTGACGATTTTCTGAATTATTAAAATTTTCTTTCATTTGTTTGTTTTATTAATGTTTTTGTTGCCAAATTCTCTCTTTTTTTGAGACAGCAACTATTTTTCTCATTTAATATCATAAATATTAAGAAGAACATGACATACATATTTCAAAAACAAAACTAAGTGAGTCAGGACAGTAGAAATTACTTATATATATGTAAACATAAAAAGCAATTCTAAATGCTGAATTTCATGAACTAAAATTTTTAGAGAAAACAAATTCTGAATTTCAACGGGAAAATTCTAAAAAAAAACTTTTCCTATTTTAACAAAACGTCGATAGAATATTCAGCCAAATAAATTTTACCTGTATATGTTGGATGAATTGGATTCTATACTCAAAATAAATAAATAAAATAAACGAAATTGTTTTGACATTTTGAATTAATAAAATATGCTAAATTCAGATATTTATAAAATACTGTAAGTCTTGTTTCACACTCTTCAGTTTTAGCTGACCAGTTTTTGTTCAATTCTCTTTTGAACTTGCCATTTCATTCACACACGTCAATTCAATTTTCGCACTTCAACATGCATGAAAGAAGAAAACAAAAGGATATAAGAAAATTGACTAGTACCGTCAAGTTTGTACCCCTTTTGTTCTCTTTTCCCTTCTCATCTAAAAATACTTGCTTTGACCAGTCAGATTTGCAAAATGTGAAAGCGGCTTAAGATATTATAAAAATATTACACAAATTAACATTTCTTATTTAAAAAGTACAAGAGACTATATAAACTTGAATTTTTATGTTTTCGTTTAAATATAAATTTCAAAATACTACTAGAAATAGTGACTTTTTATTTTTCCGATTTTTTTGACGATTTTTAAAATTCGAAATGACGACTTTTTTCTTTTTTATCGGAATTTCGACGATTTTTTACGAAATTTATCTGGCAGCCCTAGTCGCAAGACTCGTACATACATGAGAAATGTTTCCCATATCTTATATTTATAATTACAATTAAGCTAGATTTACACGATTGAAATTTTCTTCAAAATTTATTAATTTAATAGTTATTAATAATTATTAGGAGTAGAATACAATGGACTAAACAAAATATTTCTTGTATTGTAGCTTTCGCAAATATGTACCGATAATAATGATGTTTATATTATATTATATTTGGCCCACTGAAACGACGTCTGTGCTTTGATAAGTATTTTATTTATTAAAAGACACAGTAAACCCAGTTAATGACCTTATCAAAATTGTCAAGATTTTTGGTTAATTATCCGGGGGCAGCACTTAACGTGCACGTTTAATTACATTATAGAGCTTCAACGGCATTAGAAAGGCAATTATTCGAATACTTTTAATTACCTTTAAAGGATTGATACTAATGCAAAATAATATGTATAAAACAGACTATGTTTTACATATGTCAATAAAATTTTGTTGTAGTTTTAGAGTTGCATTCAATAGGTATTTTGAGCCAATAAATATACGAGAGTAATTAATTTTGGCGTAAATTTGTTCGGATTATTAAGCGTAAGTTAATGAAGCGTGGACTTTTGTTTGACAAATTGTTTAAAATAAAAGGGAACGGGACGTAAAATTTCAGGTAAGCTGGAAGAATACATTAACTGTATTCTGAACTTTCAACTTATCACTGCAATATTTTGTTACAAAATCGAAATAAAAGAGACATTGCATTTGTTACTTTATGAGATTACAAGAACTGTTAGAATTGCCTCGCTTCATTTGCATTAATATTCATATTTCTTATTATTATTATTATAACTTTTTAATAATACAACTTAAACAATTAAAAAGAAATACTGTAATTTGTACTTTGATCATTTATATATTGTATATATATTTTACATAAAATTAAAAAAGCTACTAAAATTTAGATTAATAAAAGTTTCTTCGTAATTAGAGCGTGAAATAATGTTTTTTTTAGCACTTTAGTACAACTTAGACGTTATTAACGAAAAACTTAGTTTACTAAAAATGAAGTTACAAAAGGAGTTGAATGAACTTAAAGGCCATGTTAATACACAGAAAAAAATAAAAATGAGTTTCAATTAAAATATTTGTGGAATCAATTAAAAATTTAATTGAAATCGGACCTGTAAACAAAATGATAGTATCAATTAAAAAAAATCTGAGATTTAATTGAAAATATCAGAAAAAGTAATTGAATCAATTAAAATTTTAATTGAGAATTATTTTAAAATCAATCAAAGGTTTATTTAAAAAAAAACATGATTTTTTCTGTGTATAAAGGTCGTTCTTTAAATCTTTGATATTTAATTGATATTTAAAGCTAAAAGCACTCATGGGGATTTGTGAATTGTGTATATTTTAACCAATTCAAATTCTTATATTGACAAATTATTTGATTTTGTTTCAAATCCTGAATTGAATTGATTTCTTAACACGTTCGTTTAACGTGTGCTTACACAGAAAAAAATTTTTTTTTTTTTTCAATTAAACCTTTAATTTATTTTAAAATAATTTTTAATTAAAATTTTAATTGATTCAACTGATATTTTCAATTAAATCTGAAATTTTTTTTACAGGTCCGATTTCAATTAAATTATTAATTGATTTCACAAATATTTTACTTGAAACTCATTATAATTTTTTTCTGTATACCTAAGAAGTACTTTTATTATTGTATGCTTTTTTCAATATTGCCATAGAAATAATATTTGTCATTAAATTTTCACATAATTTGATCTTCTCTTTTGTCTGTTTTTCGCTGTTTGGGACACAGAGTATACAGAGCGACAATTTTGGCGTTTCAAAATCGCTACAATCAGCTGTAATAAGGCAGTTCTCTTAAAAAGAGAAAGAAAATATTCTGTGGTAGTATTTGGTAATGTGAAAAAGCAAGGCACTATATACAACAAGAATCTTGTGGTCAAAACAAAATAAACAAAACAATTTGAGTTAGAATATTTAAATTGAAATTTTGTTTGTATGTTTGTGATTTCAATAACTTACTAAATTGTATCTTAATAATTGTTATACTTTGTGGTATGCATTGTGGAGTTTGTGCATTCGTTAGATGATATAAATGTATTTTTTATGATTGTATCAAACAATACAAAAATACTCTGTGACCAAAATTGAATTTTATTGCGCCAGAAAAATAAAGAAAAATAGTAACATAAAGAAAACAAAAAGGCAGTTCTCAAAGAAAGAGACAAGTATTAAACTTCACTTTCTTTCCCCTTCTGTCGCCTCTGTATACATACTCAGTGGTTTGGGAGCTCTTGCAACATTTGTACTTATCCCATATGTATTTAAATGATTGATGGCGTTACATAAATAGTTTTCCTCAGGAGCAACCAAGTTAATAAAAGTTAAGTTTTCTTTCTTTTTCGGAACAAATTGGTGTTGTATCCACACCTAACAATAGATAATTTATAATTTAGCATTGAAACACTTTTTTAATAACGACCGACAATATTTTTTATAAAAATATGTTAATATAAAATATGAAAATATGTTATTTAAAAACGAATATTAAAATAAAGTTAAAAATGTTTTTTATGTGTCCACCCCAGAAGACGTATTACCGCAAAATAATGCATTTTATTTTACAAAATAAATTGATGATAGAGAGAAATAACTGAGGAATTAAGAGCGTAAGACATACAACAGAAAATGGGTGTTAATTTTTTTTTTACTAGAAACACTTATTCGTCTTTTTTTTTAATAATTACCAAACACAAACTGCGAAGCTTTTGGCTTACCTGAAGAAAACACCCAGAGTCTTTGGCGGGAATCGAACCCGCAACCCTTTGACTAATAGTCCGGCACTCTATCGCCTAGTCTATCGGGGCACTCGATGATGCCCAGCGTTGCCATATATTTTTTTAAGAAAACTTTTTATTTCTAAAAAAAAACTTCCATTAATTTTCCATATGGGCTTCATGAGGCCCAGTCGGTACACTTACCACATTTTTAAATAAACAGACAAGGTTGTTCTACGAAATCAATAGTAACAATATTTTACTGAATTCATTATGTTCAGAAGGCATTAGCGGTAGTTGACATAAAATATTTCTTCGCTCAGAGCAAAGGTAAAAACTTGGCGACTACTCAAAATCAAAATGGGCCGCGAAAAGCCCAGTTGAACATCCTAGGGTTAATTATATGGCCCCAATGTATATGAATGAATAAAAAAATCTTTATGGAGTTCGCCGAAACACAACAACTACAATACAAATAAAAATCAATAAATAAATTCAAATATAATGGAAAAAAGTACAAAATAAAACTATACACAAAGGAATTCGCCCTGCTCTGTTTTATTTATTTCTTTAGTTTAAGCTGCTGTTGTTTTCTGTATGTTGGTAACAATTCGAGATCCATCGGCAATATGACAGACAATCTGACCGGCTGAATGACAGACGGACAGATAGAGCCACCTACAAGTATGAGTCTTAGTCAGTAAAATTTTTTATTTACTATTTCAGTACAAAAGATTTATTTTCGTTCTGCTACAAAGTTGCAGTTTCTTTATGTTTTTATTTATTTTTTCATGGACAGAGTTACAAACAGGTGACAATTTATTCGTCAAATTTGTGTAAAAGCTTTAATATGGAGCGGGCAAATGCATTATTTGTTGTAGATGCACGAATGCGCAAAATTTATAAATATGTAAATTTAGAATGATTTTAGATGAACAAACAATACTGGGAATGAAAATGTTTACATTGCTAACTCGTTAAACAATCTCTTGTGATATTATTGTACTAGCCAAAAGAGTCAGCTCACTTGAATATAATTTCAAATGCAAAATCATCACAAGTTAAATACAGTAATAGGTTAAATAACAATAGTTAGTTAAATAATAATAGTTAAACAACTGTGTTATGTGCTAAAAGTACAAAGCAAAATAAGGGAGTTTATTTACATCAGGCGTACTACATGAGCTTTAAGAACGGAACTTTTGTATTTTAATTAAAAATTTCACACACATATTTTTATAGAAAATTACAAAACAAAAAATTCTATTCGAAATAATGAATAACAATAATAAAAATAAATTATTCACATACGAAGTCTAGTACTTTTGTCAATTACACACTCTACTTTTTACTTTATTTAAAATTGTTTTGAATCACGTAAAATTTAGTTGCGTTCGGAAAAATATGTTTTACTATGTAGTAAGTAATATTTGAAAAAACTATACAAAAGTTATTATATGTATCTGTACATACATACTATATGTATGTACGTATATACCTATACATATTTCATTTAAATAAATAAATTCCTAAAAACAATTTCGACAAATTAGATACTTATATTATATTTGCCAACCGATTCCTGCCAAGTTGCTTATAAAGCTACTAGAATACCACGAAACTGTCTTTCTAAATAAATACCTGGAGAAACTCAACGAAATTAAAATATGGCTGGCCTGTTCTCTTAAATGCTTTGTTTCCGAAATGCAAGCGGAGTTTGGTCAACAGATGATTACAAAAATGTAACATATTTGAAATGAGTTGTAACCTATTTAAAGCAATTGCACCCCTAATACTTAATATTTTATATTTATTGTAAACATATGTTATGCCCATAATAATTCACACTGTTACATCAATATTTGTCGATGATACGGCTACCTTAGGTAGGTGGGTAGTTTCCATGGGCAGCCGTTCTTTGAAAACAGCTCACTTGGGTCCATCGTGTTATGCCCATTGTGATACCCGTTGGTCGACAACCTGTTGGTTCACTCCGCATTGGTTGCTTCCCTATCGAACCATCCAGATTCCCTGGCAAAGGTGTTGATGCATTTTGGATTTATCCCTGATAGATCACCCAAACATGAAAGAAAGGGTGCTCCGAGTATCCGTTCCCTTTTCATCGATAGGGCCGGGCACTCGTAGAGGAAGTGGATGATTGTTTCCTCTTCCTCCTCATTGTGACAACTTCTACAAAAGTCGTTATGTTGTAGACCGAATCTTTTGGCGTGTGTCCCAAAAGTGCAGTGACCTGAAAATAGAGAGACAATAAGCCTAATTAGGTCGCGACGAAAACTAAGTAGTGAATTCGTCCTTCTCACATCAAATAAGGGCCATGTGGGCCTTGCAATAGAGCAGGTGATCTCGTTCGACCACCTTACCTGAGCAAGTCTGAACAGTTCATTCCGAACAAGTAATTTCAGACTCTTAATGTTGATGCCAATGAAGGGATCAATCTCTTCATCAGGCAGCGTTGTATCTTTCCTGGCTGGATCATCAGCAATATAGTTACCCTGAATTGAGCTATGTCCAGGGACCCATATTAGCGTTATCCCAGAATGTTCCGCTATCTCGTTCAGAGATACCCGGCATTCTGTGGTTAACCTAGATGTCAGGTAGACACCTGCAATATTTCTTACGGCGGCTTTGCTGTCGGTAAATATACATATATATCCAGATACTCGATAATACTTCAGCCAGTTTACGGCTACCTTAAGCATTTATAAAATAATAATAGCAAAAAAATGGAAAATAAAGATTACTGAACAAAATTGTAGGCATTCTGTTAGCTTTAAATAAAAACAATACATTCGAAGGCGTCAAAATGAGATGTTGAAATGGAATAAAACAAATTCATATCGTGCACTGCAGGACAAATATTTATCAGTAGCTCTTACCGCTGATGGTGAAGGCATCACCATCTGCGTTTTCGTAATATCACTGCCAAAAAGCTGTACCAAACAGTAACTTTTTGCTGATGCATTTTCATCAGATGAACCTCGTGTGTGTTGGCGTGGTCCCTTATACCGAAATTTTGATTGTGAACATTTACCAAAAAATGTGATTGGTCGCTTAAGATGATTAATGACGTTTGATACTAAAACAACATGGCCGCCACATACTGTCACCATTAACCCGCCATTATTGAAAAACCCTTTATATGGAGTAGAACATATTTTTACAAGTAAAGATTATTTATGATTATATTACGTGGAAGAATAATAATAATAAGAGGAAGGAGTAACTGAATTGATGATAAATCCCAAGAAACAAAGAAGTAGCAACAGAAGATGCTGAAGATACGAATACGAACTAACACTTGGTTTAGGTTTACTGACCTTTCAACATTTGTACGAACGGATACGTACATACATACATATATATAGGTATATGTATTTGCACACAACTACATACAAACATATATAAGTTAGTGAGTATGCGAGTTGCTTCGACGAAAACAAAAACCTATTGTGCTAAAAAAGTATTGTATGTACATATATGCATAAATACATACATATGTACATATGTATACACAAAGTAAATACAAAAAGTACGTACATACATACATTTAGCACTCCTAACAAGTTAATAGGGGCACTATAGCAGCAGCTCACATACAGGTACGTACGTACCATTATGCCACAAGTGATACCAACTAAATTTAAGCTGGTTTTCGAAAACTTTATCTTTAAAATAAAGCATTGTGTGTTCAACAGAAGGAACCCAATAAGAAAAAAAACAACAACAACCACAAAATGATTGAATCAAACTAAAACTTAACGCAAACGAAGAAAAAAACACTTGTACGAGCATCTAACAATGTAATGTAAAGATATATTTTACATTTTATACTTGAACAGATCAGATACATATTTTTAGTTAGTTGCAGAAAAAACAATGCATACACATTAGTATTTGTACAAGCACACACACGTACACATACAACAGCGAGTGTCTGAATATTTGATTGTTTTTACACACTGTACATTAATACTGCTCGTACAGCACACATTCGTGTGCTTCTTCTCATCAATACAATGTAGCATGTGGCATGCTTGTTTGTGATACCAGTATGTATCCATGATGCATGTGCACTACGGATTCACCACTTGAAACCGGTTTGGTTTATAATGTGCCATATTTATTTATTTATGTTGTTATTGTTCGCAATGTTTGAAATACTGTGAGGAAGGCAACCGATGTTTGATTTTACTTCAATCACAATTACAACAAAATATGTAATCACAAATATAATAAATTGAATTAACTGTATCAAAATCATATGTAGGAACAGGTATCTTTCCAATTCATTCCACTCTTGATTCCACCTTCGCTTTGCCAAATGCCAATTATTTGAACTTTTAATTTAAGATGGTTCCGAAGTGAATTATTAAATTTAAAATATGATAAACAACATTGTTGCATGGGCTTTGGCTTTTCCCATAATTGATGGACAAATGAAGTGATTACCTAGCATACCATTCTAGGAGCGCTCCGAAAAAGGTGTCATAAAAGACTCTTTTCGGACTCATATGGCTTACTGGGTAGGTAGTATACACTTTCAGCCGACATCATGTTTGGCTCATCTCAAAAAATAAAAAGCTAGCTATTTGAGCCGATTATTTTTATGATTTATGATTTTATGATTTATTTTTGATTATTTTCTGAATTGTACAAGTTCCGTCAGTGACACACCTTTAAGACAGTACAGAAAAAGTATTAAAGACACAAAAGTGAAGATATTACTTCTTGTGATGTGCTTCTAGTCAACCTAGACAATTCTCAAGTCACCCTCAATGTACAGAAATTATGCCAAAACATTGTTCGAAATCCAGTCCAATAGACAAAAATCAGTATTTTCAAAACAAAAACCCATAATATTCTAATAAACCATGGTGACTGATATTAAACCGTCGTGTTTATGTAATAATAGATTTCAACATAATTATTATAAAAAAACTCATCGTCCTTATTATATTTCCCAACATTGTGTATTTTGTATTGCATTTACCCCAATTTAGATCTATGAGTATTTGAAACAAAGACAATTGGTCTACATTCAATAAATACAATTATTTTGACTACTGAGTTTACTTTTTAGTCAAATAGATGTACGAGTATAGTTGTCGACATTCATAGTTAGTCATACTTGATATTATTAACTTTGTATAAGACAAGACAGACAAAAAAAAATCATACCAGTTGGACTGGTTCCAATAGCATTCAGAATCTGTAGCTGCAGCGGCCGACGGCCACAGTAGCAAGAGTAAAGGTAGTAAAATCAATTGATTGTTGTTTCGTGTTCGTGTTACCGTTATTGTTGTTTTTGTCATTTTAACAGTAAACATTAATAGCTAAACAGCTGTTCTTGGTAATTTTCTGTTGTATTGTCTCAAATTTCCATTTTTTTCTTTTGTGATTGCGAAGTTATTTTTAAAAACTTATTTATATTATGTGTTCGACGTGTTCGACATACAGTGCTGAGCAAAAGTGTATGTAAAAGAAACACACTTGTGCATCCATCATCTTTTTCCTAGTAATTGTATTTTTTTATGAGTTTTAAACATAAATTTGTTACAGTGGGTCAAAGTTGACCACTTAAAATTTAAAAAAGCAATTCCGGTCTGATAATCTTCGGTAATACATATAAAGAGTTTTATATTTCTGAAACACTTCATGAGATATTTAGATACTAAAAATTAATTTTGTATTTTTGCTCATCTCTACTTTAAATGATATAGGTACATATGTATGTATGTACATACAACTATTGGCAGAGAAATAGCGCACCAATGTGTTATGACGTGCCAAACGTATTATATTGAATAATGGAATAAAACATTAAATTATATGATATTCTTTTGCTCCACATTGCTATTCATAAAATTCGTTGGAAATGTCAAGTTAAATTTTGCACGTTCTTTATTTTGTCATATTTTGTTAAAAATTAAGTGTCTTTGGTTGGACAACGTTTGTTTTGTACATCGAAAGAAAGAAAAAAAAACAAGAATTCAATCCCCGTTACACTACTAAAACAGTAAAGTGCGCTATTTCTCTGTCCATAGCTGTATATTCGAGTTTTACAATGTTTGATTCGAAATATCAAGCCTGAATCTTGAATCCTTGTTTTAATTCTGATCGTTAATGTATGTACAAACAAGTACACAATTCGGATTATTGTATTATCCTTTTTTTTTGTAGTTGTACACTTGATATTTTCGATTTTTTCTTCTTGAATTTCAAAAATTTATTAGGGTTTCATATGGTAAATAATAAAAATATGTTGGTACCAAGCACGAAACACATTTTAATAAATCTAGTTTTCAAGATTTGGCATTCGATTGAATGTTTTTATTCTTTAAAGTAACAAATTTATTGTATGTATATATTTTCACTTTTATTGTGTCGATTTTGGTAATACATATTTATTTATTTTATTTTTCGACATTGACATTTGTCAGACAATATACATACATATGTATATTTATTCAGTCAATACATACAGTGAGCGTCAAAATAAAGTCAACACCACATATTATTAAATGTAAAGCTTAATTATAACTACATATTAATGTAAATAATATTTTTATGTAGTTATTCGCAAAAGAGGAAACAGAAATAAAATCATATACAAATTTAATTGATTTATTGTTAAAATATACCAATTTTACGCATCAAAATAAAGTAATCAGTGATATCATTCTTATACAAAAAAAAAACTCCTGTCGTTTCAAAAGTAATAGCAATTGTTTTAAAGTATAAAGGTAAAGTGCAGTTCAAAATAATCGCAAGTTTCATAATTTTCAATTAAGACAAACTGAAAAACTTACAATGGGAAGACAAACTTCAATCGGCAGATCATAATAGACTTACATAGTAAAGGTAAATCCCTGCGTGAACTAGGTAAACTCGTTGGATGGTATACTACAAATTATAGACAAGTATAATTTGATGAAAAACTAAAGTCAATTTTTTTGGAATAATATTCTTTTCACTCCAAAAATATGGCGAACCAAGAACGAAGCCTTAAGTAATACATATTACCAAGATTACTGGCAGCGGCTTGAAAAAGGAAGATTGTCTGGACATTTTAAAAAACAATGTAGCCTAACCTAAAGGCAGTAATACAGGATGGATGGAACAAAATATCGTATGATTTCACTAAAAAAAACTCATTGATTCTATGTCTAGAAGATTGTCAACTGTGATAAAGGCATATGGACTACAATATAACTGTTTACTTTATTTTGGTACTTTTCCGTCAAAATTGTATTATTTTTTTATGTTCCTTATTTTTCTAGTTTTTGTTAATGAATTATATTTCGCTTATGTTACTTGTGAATATATAAGTACATATATGCAATATATTTTGTATTAAATTTGTACTTGTAGTATATGTAGGTATAATAGAAATTGTTTTTAAAGGGGGTTACTTTATATTGACGCTCACTGTACATGTGTATACAAGAAAAAATTGGTTGTTAATTTGTAAGGTTCTTCATTCATTATTCGTTCATTTATAAATTTAGCATTTTCTCTCCAAAGACTCTTTGCTCTTTTACACTGAGTTTTTTTAAATTAAATTTGTGTGTCATTGCTGCATAATTTGTCTTAACAATGGCAAGAACTTAGCCGTAAAAAACAGTGAATAAAGACAAACCTTTTGCCAAATCAAAAAGGTAACAAATATCATGATAATTTCTCTACTAAATTGATGGCAATAAAAGGCCATGGAAAAAAATGTTATTTTTAAAAAAAGGTTTTTTTTTGAATTTATTAAAAAAAAAATTGGTAAAATAGCTACATTTAAGACTATTTAAAAATGGTTTCTTTTTTAGAAAATATAGACCATTAAACAGCGTACATTAAAAAGAAAAAAACTGCAACCTCGTCGTCATTAAATTAAATTGACAAAACAAATATTAATTGCACCTATTTAATAAAGCTTGGCTTTGTTAAAAAAAAAAAAAAACTAAATATTTATTATGTCACAACATCATCCTATTCACAAAATTATTCGGTCAGTCAGTTATTCATTCACTCTTACAAAATGCTGTTGAAGTTTGATTTAAACCACGAGAAATAATCGAAAATATATTTGTGTAAAGTTGTATGAAGATTTGTAAATTTGCAACAACACGATGCTGACAAAAATATAAAAAACTTGTTCATCATTGTATACAGATTTTATTATGAATAGTTTATTGTATACAGTAAAATCTTTTCACATTGAAGATACACAATCATTGATAGCTTATGATACACAATCATAAGATCAGTGTCAACTTAGAAAAGTCGTAATTCTGATGAATTTACTAAAATGTCAGTTGAGTTTGCGCTTGGTTCCCATCTACCATCTAAATGTTACTCAAACTCTGTGTTTTCTTCATGAAAACTTTTTCCGAGATCATAACAAATCGATCGATGAGCGATCTAATATTTTCAATAATAAAACAAAATAAGTTGAAAAATATTTGGACGTTTTTATTTAAAAAAAATGGTGGTTTATTGCCTTAAAATAAACCGGATTAATTTGAATTACAAAATAAAAGCGCTAAGCAGTTTAAAGAAAATATAACGAGTCTTTATTTTTTCAAATGTTCAAGATAATTAAAAGTAAACACCCTGTCTTTGAACATTTTTTTAAGCTTTGTATAGGCGGTCGTCAGATATTACAACGTTGTCCGAAAAATGTTCAGAAAATGTCTAACAACCATGTGAACTTAAAATGTTTGTCTTCCAACATTGTAAGAAAATGCATTTTCAGTATATTGCAAGACAAAAATATTGTCAGACATCTAACAATCGTGTAAACATAAATTTTTGTCATTGTCATTGTTTTAAGACAATTGTCAAACACTTTTCATTGTCATATGTGCAAAGTTTATGCATCTGCCAATGGCAGCATTGTCATACAAATTATTTCTAAATGCAACTCTGTATATACATAAATAAAGAAACAAGTGTGCATTAATAACATTTTGGAAAAGCAATTTCGGTTGACAAATAAATCTATTGTGTGACAATTGTGTGCCAATGAAATTGTTAGTTTTTTTACAGTCGTCTGAACTGTCAATTTACCTTTTGCTAATCATTTTTCAATGTCAGTACATTGCTAGATCTGACAACGTTGTAATATCTGACGACCGTCTATACATAGCTTTATACTTTACTTTAACACACACTTAAATTACAGTTTAAGAACGCTTTGATCTTACCTCAACGATAACTCACAATAAACTAACTCTGAGTGGCCCTGTTTGTTCTATTTATACAATAGCGCCATCTCGAGAAGACAATCGCAAGTTCCTTTATATGGCCGTTTAAACTTAATGTTGCCATACTGCATGTTAATAATAGCGTATTATCAACAATGTTTGTAAATAGAAACTTCTACAAACGCTAATGTTGATGTTCATGTTGTATGTTGATAAACACGCTGTATGTTCATACCAGCCGTTACAAACTTGCACATTCGGGTGCATTATTACGTGCTTAATTAGTGGTTACAATAGTATATTCGGCGTCTTCAAAATCCTTTTATTTTTATAATTATAATGAAGTTTTTTGGCTGGCTGATATATTGCGTTTAAGGAATCGCTATTACTGTTATGATCGGCGGTCAAAGTTTGTTAAATATCTTCTCATTTTTGGTGCCATCCTAATGTATCTAAATATGTATGCATGTGAATTGTTGTGAGTTTGTACATTATGCATGTATGTATGTATAAATACTTATGTACATATATTAAAAAAGACACAATCTCATCATACATATTCAATATTTATAAAATTTAAAAATGAAATGCAACCTTGATATTAACGAAAATTCAAATTGCGTTGGTATCATTTAAATTGCCATTTAACGTGTTACTTTTTTCTAATTGTCAAACAAATAAAATATGTAGATATTTACTACATAGGCAAAAAATCACAAAATAGCAAATTGTTAAAATCAAAAAAAAAAAAAAAAAAGTAAGAGGTTATATTCGGCTGTGCCGAATCTTATACACCCACTGCCAAGTCACCTATTATATAAAATATTGTACATTATTATTATTTATTTTAGGTTTATTTTACTTGAATTTCGTCTCAATAACGATATTTATAAGAATCATATTCCAGTTATAATCAAGAATTTACACTTTGTTTAAATTTTTGCAGCGTGTAACATAAAGCGATTTCCTTTAGCACACAATAAATTCGGTACCAAAAAGCCCTATGAAACTGATTTTTTCTTTTTGAAACGTCAAAATTGTCCCATCTTTATAATCTGCAGTTATTCTCGAAAGTGAAGATTATACGGGATTTATGCCCAATTATGAACCAACTTTCACAAAAGTCAATAGTATAATTTTTACATACTTATAATTGATCTGTGTAAAATTTCGGTTCGATATGGATGTTTATGTAGGTTAATGAGTTTTCGGGAGTATTCCTCCTATTACTGGCAAATCATAATGAAATTCTGTTAAACGTTTTACATTGTATATGCGAATTAAATTTTTACGTAATAATGGTTTTTTGAAGAGATTTAAGTAAATGCGTAAATTAAGTGATTTTCGGAAGTGAACTTTATATTGGGGATACGGTCAAATATGGACCGATTATTATGATATTTAGTACGACGATTTATATGTATGTATATACGGATTTCTTGTGTTGAATTCCGACTTCTCAGTGATTTTATAAGAGATTTATGCGAATTTTAGTTATTTTCGGATTTTTATGGGGGCTACGGTCAAATATGGACCGATTATCAACATATTAAGACAGACTATTTTTATATATGTATGGACTATTTGTATTGAATTCCAACTTGATTTTCGGAACTAAACTTTATTTAGGGACAACGATCTAATATGGACCGATCATCATGAAATTTGGTACGACGATTTAAATATGTATTTGGATTATTTTGTTGAATTCTAACTTAATAGTGATTTTGATAAGAGATATAAGTGATTTTCGAAGGTGGTCTTTGTATGGGGTTATGTCAAAATTATGAACCGATGCAAACAAAATATTGTTTTGAGATTTCACTTTGCATAAAACTTATTATTGCAGAATTTTGTATGGATACGGCATTTCTATAGACATTTATGTACCATAAAGCCATATTCCGGGAAGACATTTGTTTGGGGCCTATGAGAAATCGTGGACAGACTCCTACCATTGTCTTTCGATAATAAAGATAAAGTGTGCAAATTTTCATGATATTATCTGTATTATATTTAAAGAATATAGCAAAAAATATCTGAAAAATATCGAGGTAGTTTGAAACTTTGATCTATAACTCAGATCCTACTGGACCGATTTTGCCCATTTTCAATACCAAACATTTCGGTGGATCAGAGACTATTTGGTAAAAATATAACTGTTCTATGTCTTTTTTTCGTTTTATCGTGATTTCAACAGACGGACGGACATGGCTAGATCGTCTTAGAATCTTATAAGGATCCACAATATATAGACTTTTTGGCTCTACGACCATTATTATTTCGATGTGTTACAAACGGAATGACAAACGTAACATATCCCCCATCTTTTTGGTGGTAGGTATAAAAAAGATAACAATAACAAAGTCGAAAAGCATAAAATAATCATAAACATTGTTGTAAAACGTTCAACAAAAGTTTGACCAAACAAACAGAAACAACATGAATGAACAACGATCACATTGATTGAAATAAATTGTGATAAAAAAGTGCGGGGTTTGAACATTAACATGCTTTTTGCAGTGTTTTTGTAAAGACAAAACAAATTAAAAATATTCATTTATAAAGTTTGTTTTGGATATTTTTGCAAATTTTTGCGTCATTTACAACAACTAAGCACACACATATTTACATTTGTTTATTACAGTATTGTTGTTGAAATACTTTTCATTCATTAAATACATACATACATATACATACACACAGTTTTTATACCTATTTCATTTTATTATATTAAATTTTTGAATGTAAATTGGACCACTTAATCGTAGATCATGCAAAAAAAAAAAAAAATCGTGTGTGCAGTCAGTCAGTCACCCCCTGAGAATTAATGTCGATTAATTGTGTTGACACCATTTCAAATGGTTGTGTTCTAAATTATGAAATTTCTCAAAGCAACTTAATTATTTACATACGTATATTAATTTTCTAAACTTCATTTTAAATTTATTGGATAACCCAGCAGCAAATAGACACAATTTCTTAATTTATTGTTGCTTGCTTAAACAAATCAGCATACCTATAGAGAAATAAAACATTAAAACAGACAGTATGTTTGAATCCACGGAAGCATTGGTAAACTACGTTCATATAAATTTTATCAAACTCAACTAAATAAATTTTATCTGTATCTTTCTTCCCCTTTTCTTTACAAAAACATCTGCAGTTTGCTTAATAAATCTCTTCAACGCCTTCTCTGTTTACAAGTTGAAGAGAACGAGAGAGAGAGAGAAAGTGCACCAACAAAAAATAAAAATAAACAATATATAAAATTATTAACTTAAATCAAGAATTCATAAGACTGTTAAATGAACTTGCCTCCCTTATTACCCTGTTCCAGATAATCTCAGATAATAATATTAACAAACATAATATTTTTGTTAGTTATAGAAACAACGAAAGAAAATTATTTTATTTCTTGGTTTAAGAAGAGAACTAAACACACGAAAAAACAGCAACAATATGGCAACAATGCCAGTCGTTTGGTGCACCGATCCCAATTCGGTGAACAATAAACCTACAGCATTCGCCCTACATGGCATTCAGTTGCAGGGAAATGTCACCGAGAAACAAGTCTTAGCTTTGCGAGAATTAGTTAATGCAGCTGCCGAGGGCCGCTTAATTCTTCCCTCAGATGGCACATTTACGCTGCTTGACAGTGGCATAAGCATTGAAAGTTCTATTGTTAAAAATGGGAGTTCTCCCACGACCCCTACAACAATAACAACTACAACATTGAATACAGTACCAACCACAACAACAACAACAACATCGACAACATCAATGCTAACGACTAACAAGGAAAATATTGAACAGATTCGGGAACGATCCCAAAGTAGCGATACAAATTGTAGTAGTAGTCATCATCGACATTTGAAAAACACTTATATTCTAATGCCGGTTACAACTACGGCGCAGAAAAATGTCAACGCCAGCTTGCCAACATTAACACCACCCACCTCAATTTCTACCAATCCCACATTCGAGTTGGAAGGACAACCGAATTTTGAATTAGAACCAAAATATTCCACCTTTACGCCGCTAGCGTCAACAACACAAGATGACGATGTCCTCTACGAATTCTTGTGTTGTGCCAAATGCATGAATGATCCCAATACTTCACGTTGTTCCAGGAAGACAGGGGCAATATCACAGCACCGCAAATCGCAATCGCAACAAGTGATACAGCGTTTAATAAAATCATGTGAACGTTCCTCCTCGACACGTCAGCGAGGAGAACCTTGCAGTGTGTCTGTTCGCAAAGTCAACGAACCGCATCAGCTGTATGATCCGACATATAATATTGCCAATAAGTACACGCGTCGATATCAACGCAAACACTGCAATATGTCGGCCGCCACTATTGCACGTAATCGTCATCACAGTAATCGTCACAAATTACCGATGCAAAGTGTTAAAATCTTTCACAATCGCAACCACGCGTGCAGTAATGGAGGTGGAGGTAATAGCGCTAGTAGTTGTGGTGGTATCAGTACCAGTGGCGGTGGCGATTTCGGCGGTTGTGTTTTAACAAAATCCACCACTCAAACCACTACTATAATATCGAGCGGTGTTGTTAGTGGTAGCATTAACGGTAACAGTCACAGTTATTGTAGCGGCAATAGTATTAGTGACTGTTGTGGTAAAGCAGCAACAGTTATGACAAACACTCCATTAGTAGTCAATAAGCAATCGTTGTTAACGTCTGCACTACAGCTGCCTCTGTATGCAACGGTTAACAAAACTAACGGTAAAACGAAAATGACGATGGAATTGAGTGCATCCAAACATCACACCTCCGCAAAGGTGGTTACGGTTAACGCAATCATTCATGAGCCCCCGCAAAGTAAAACGACCGATCAGCGGAAAAAGGCTCAAGATGCAGTTGAGCATACAGTTCGCCACCGCAAACTGGGTGCCGTGCAAGGCGGGCTACAGGATACAGTTCAAATAGAACTGGACAGTTTCGTTCAGAAATTGCAAAACTCCCACAATCAGCAAATAAACTGTGATATTGTTATGGACACTTTGCCAGTGGTAAAGGATTTAATTAGTTTCGATGACGACGAAGATGCTGACAAAATTTTAATGTCCAATACTTGTGATACTAATAGTCAAACTGTAGATATACTCTCGCAACCTAATGTCGATTTACCTACCGCGACAGAGGAAGAAACCGAAGTGTCTGAAGGCCTGGTAGAAAATTTAAACGCCAATAAATCACCTCCTCTCGCACGTAGCAATGCTTCGAGTCGAAAGACTAGTTTTGATTCTACCTGTACCATTAGTTCAATGGATTCTGGTTTTATTGAAATGCAAAATAAACTGGAAAATCCACAACAATTAGCATCCGCCAATCATCCAACATTGGCCAGCATTTTCACTGGTCTGGCTTTGGCTAATCCCTCAAATGTGTCAACACGCGACGATACCAGAGGCCATGCGCAAGGAGGTGAAAAAATTGCCCGTCTCAACTATAAGGAGTGCTTAACACAGTCGCGCAATCGTCGTAAATCTTATGAAGAATTTAAAGCAATGTTTGCTAACTCAAACTTGGAATCGTCGACTTCGTCTTCCCCGTCCACATGTCCAGTGATAGACACTGGCATGGCAAGTGAGAATAAATTACAAATAAGACGCAAAACCTATCAAGATCTTAGAAAACTATACGACAATAACAAAGACATGCACTGCGAGTCTCTTCGCCAGCAGACGGTCACATGTAGTAACCAACAGCAGCAGCAACAGCAAAACAACCAAACGGAAGTGACAACGGCAGCAGCAGCAGCAACAACAACGCTGAATGGCTTAGAATCAATATCAGAACTAGAATGTGCGACAACGATGTCTGTACCGTCAGCTCCAATTTCGTCTAAATTGACGTTAGACATAGACGACAGAGTTGGACTAACAACACTTGTAGATTTAAACGCTGCTTGTGACGTTAGTAGCCGTAGTGTTGGTGGCGTTGTTGTTGTTGGTACTGATGTTGTTGGCAGTAGTAATAAACCGGCTTTTCCAAACGAGTTTGCTGTTAATACCGTACCAGGTACTACAAATGAAATGGATACTGCACAGTGTACTGGCAGTGGTGGTGGTGCTGGTAGTAATGCTGATGTGGTTGTTGATAATAATGATAATGACAAAACGAATACATGTTGTAGTGTAGCATTGAACGAAGCTGAAACAAATAGCAATGGTGAGACTAACAACAAAGTCGATTGCAATCACACCATCAACGACACCACCACAGATATTTTACGTAAAAATTCCGATTTTCTATCGAAAATTCTCGATCGTCAAATAATGACCAAAGAAAAAGATAAAGCACACATGCGTCGTAAATCTTATGAGGAATTCAAGCGTCTGGTACGCGAAAGTGAAATGGCCACTGATAAGCCATCTGCTGCAAGTGCTGATGTGACAGTCTCTGCAAAAACTCCCTTCAAACGACAAAACTCAAAGCACCGCAAAAGTTACGCTTCGTTTTTGTTGATGCGAAAAAACTCAAATTCGAAAGATCCAAACAATGAACGGATTAAAAGATCAATTATAGCGAACGAGACAAAGAACGATGGGAATAAATTGAAGTTGGAATTGCAACAAGTTACCTGTCAAATGCCGGAATGCAGTGGAAGCGCTGGTACCAACAATTACCGACACAATTTCAAAATCTACGATAAGCTGGTGTACGGCACCATCTATGATATAATACAGCGTAAAAACGATATTTATAATTTAACATGCCAACGATACGACAAATACATGACCTATGGGACTATCTACGAAATACTTCACCGCAAATCTTCCCAAACCTCATCGCTAACCTCTTCTAATAGCTACAGCGGCTGTAACAGTGAAAAACAGTTTCAAAGAAAAAGTCTTTCGGCTATTTTGGAAAGGGACTGTTTCTTTTCCGCGGAAAAAAGCAATAAAAACGATTTGGAGAAAATCAAGAAATCTTGCATGATTTACGACATCATACAAAAACAACATCATCAATTGGAGTTGAAGACAAATACAACCAATAAGTATGTGGCCAACACACAAGAAGCTATCAATAAGAATCAAGTATTGAATTCAGCAACTGCGTCAGTTTCAACAATTGATGCTAATGTCACTGAGAAAGAAAATGTTTTAAACGTTGTGACCACAAATGTAGCCTACAAATATGGCACCATATATGACATCTTACAAGGAGAGAAACTGGATGCCAATGGCGAAGCTGCAGCCATTAAAACGCAGCAGCTACCACTAAAGTGTATTGTTAACAATCGCTTTGTAGTGAGTAAAATCGATGAATCGTTGCAGGTGATTGAAACGAAGAAGAATAGAAATGAACAGCATACGTCCGAGCAGGATGAAGAGAAGGGAGTAGAAGTTAAAAATGTAATACTTAAAGCTACAAAACCAAATAAAATGAGAAGACTGTCTAATATGTTAAACTACAAGGGAGGCGAAACAAAATCGTCGACATCACCATCAATGGACAAACCCAACAATGCAAGCGCAAACACTGAACAGTTAGAAAGCATGAAAGAACAATCCAAAGAGTTAATACTACATTCAAATCTAATTCCAGTCGACAGTGAAGAATTATATTCTCGCATAGTTGCAAAAAATCGTGAAAATTCCGGTGCTGTCGGCAGAAGTCCCATACAAAAATCTAATTCTCTAGATGCAATATCAACCTCGGTAATAATTTCTCCGCCGGGCTCACCTTCACCGCCTCGACCGCATCGGAGTCTGAAGCAGCATAACTGTTTGCTACGCGATCAACAGAAACCAAAACAATTGCAGTTGATTAAAAAACTATCGCTCGATAACTCTATGACTGCTGCAGATCGAAACATGACCAATCACACTACGTCTAGAGATAAAGAAGTTAAACTTCGTCGTTGGTCGAATCAAATTCCCCTCAAATGTAACTGTGATTTTACGTTCTCCTCGAACAACAATGATAGCTCCCCAACAAATCGAGATCATTGCAATTCCTGGGAATTATCCATAAGAATGACATCAAATTGCACCTGCCTTGAAACGCTCTCTGCAAATCAAAATGCTACAAAATCCCAAATTCATGCCACTATTGCTGAAAACAATAGCAACAGAAACAATCATAATAATTGCAGTAGTAGTGGTGTCATTGAAACATTTAGTGCCGAATTGTCATCCAATAACACATTCTTCTACCCCACCTCATCAGCCCAGTTAGTGTGCAATACGTGTTCAATTCATTCAGACACACAGTGTCTGTGTTTGGCAAGCAGAAATATCACAAATTTAAAACCAATATCAGCAACCACTACCACCACAACGCCAGCTGCGACGTCTAATGGCAATAGTAAAACGTCGGCCAAGAAAGGTAAATCACGACGGCTATCGGAATTTACGCGGGGTGAATTTTTAAATGAAAAACCGTAAGTGATTTTGTTTGTTTAAATTATTGTTTTTTTTTTTTTATTTATTTTATATTTAATAATTTCTTTGTTTTGATGGTTAAGTTGTATTTACATTTTGGTTTCATTCACTAAACTATTGGACACTAGTCTTCGTTTACCTTTGCTTCTTTACCCCGTCTTTGTCTCTAAACTATGGTAAGCAACTGATGGCGGTGAATTGTGGATTGATACATTTTTTTTTTATTTTAATCAAATACCCCGCCTTCATTCCTTCAACCACCACACTTCCTCATTCACTCACTAACTCATATTTTATTTTAATAATAATTTCTTGTAATTATTGTTTTATTCAAATGAAAGTGCGAGTTCATTTTCCACTTTTAGTCAGCAGCCAATTGGCTGTCGGTCGTCGTGTATTTCCTAATAGGGATATTTAAGAGAAACCTAATAAAAATAAAAACATATTTATTTTTTCTGGTCTCATTATTTTTAAATGGTTTCTCTGTTTTGTGATTAACTTTTATGGTTGTATTTGGAGAACACAAAAAGAAATCGAAAGTTGACCAACTTCACATATGGCAATTTATTCTTCTTGGAAAAAACGAAATAAAGAAACGTTGTCGAATATATTTGCGATTGTTTACAATCCAATACTATAAAATTTTGATATATCACAACCACTGTTTTAAGTAACTGTTGCTTCATATATTGAGCATTTGTTTCCCGATTCAAGTTTTATTTCTCAAACTCATAAAATCAGTTTCTTGCATTTTAGAAAAACGATTTGGAATCTAACCCACGAAAGACTTTGAAAAATACAGACGTGAATAAAAGTGAATTTTGGTCATCGCAGTTCCTATTAATATTTTATTTTGTGATTTCAAAGTTTAAAACCAAGTTTCCTATCGCATACGATAATATGTACTCGTATGTGTATATGTATAACTGAAAATAATATACTAATTCACACATTTTTATGCATAAAAATGAATATTCACTACACAGAAAAAATTATTGTCCGACAAATTTTAATTAAGCTTTTAATTGAGGCTTAATTGATTTTTAATTAAACTTTTAATCATATCAATTAAATTTTTAATTGAAAAACAATTTTCAATTAAATAACACAGCCCGACAAAATTAAAAAAGATTTTTGCTTCTTTGAATTTATCAACTGATTCTAGTTAATTTGGGTGCGCTAAATTAAAATCTGTAATCATTTTGTCTCTATCAGCTCTATTTTCCATGATATAGTTTTTTATACCCTCCACTTATGACCTCCAATTTTGACCGTCTGTCAGTTTTTTCAAAATTTCTTATTTACAGTTATGGTAATTGCCAAAAAAAAAAACATTTTTTCGGGAAAAAAATTTTTTACCCAAGTTTTTTAACACATTCCGAAATAGGTCTTCTGTTTTCTTTAAAGATGTATGCCCTTATTCATAAAAAATTAAAGTAGACTTCAAATGTACTTTAAGAAAGTTTTGTATGAAAATTTTGTCTAAAAGCTCACTTCAAACATACTTTATTTTTTATGAATACGGCAGGTATTCTACACAAATATAACAAAATATGTCAGCGTAATTTTAACACCGTCTTGTATTGGAAGTCATTTCTATTTAGAGCAACACTTTTTTTAATAAACTTTGCCAACTGCAATAAACCACTTCTTACAAGCAACTAACTTCCGATATGCAATTGGAGTGCAACAAGAAAAAATAACGTTCTCAATAATATTGCACTAATAAAATTCCCGTTAATCAGCTAGCAATTACACAAAAAATAATATTTTCGGAAACTGCTTGTACCGAATTTTATATACCCTTCAGTAAGTTAAATTAACCGAGTTCATCAAAAAGCACATCTTAAGCGAAAGGTAAAATATACTTTACTTTTCAAACGAAAAAAATATTTGAATTAAAAAAAATTTTGCGTAGAAATATTTTTTCCGGAAAAAATGTTTTTTTTTTTTGGCAACTACCATAACTGTAAATAAGAAATTTTGATGAAAAAAATTTTTTTTGAAAAAACTGACAGACGGACAGACGGTCATAATTGGAGGTCATAAGTGGAGGG
This sequence comes from Bellardia bayeri, assembly GCA_950370525.1. Classification (NCBI taxonomy): domain Eukaryota; kingdom Metazoa; phylum Arthropoda; class Insecta; order Diptera; family Calliphoridae; genus Bellardia; species Bellardia bayeri. Next base: position 39,368,689 of record OX493268.1, on the reverse strand, counting down.
TATAAAAAAGCTATAACCATGAAAACTAGAGCTGATAGAGACAAACTGATTACATATTTAAATTCAGCGCATCCAAATTAACTAAAACCAGTTGATAAATTCACAGAAGCAAATTGAGTGTTGGCCTGTGTAATATAATATTTTTTTTAATTAAAACTACTTTTAATTAAATTTTTACAAAATATTTTAATTAATACTACAAATTCCTTCATCGGTCCACTTTCAATAAAATGTTTAATTAAATATACGAATATTTTAATTGAAAATCAATTTTAATTTTTTCTGTATACAATTGCTTTGAGAAGAAGTCAGTGTTTAATTTAATTTCAGGTAGTTGATAATAATTTCCTGCTATATATTCGCATTTTCGATGCTATTAATAGAATACTTACTAGTGCTGGCAAATTCTACTACTTTCCATTACTCAATAATATTCAATACTTTTCATTTGGGTACTCAATACTACTCGATACTTTTAACGGATTTTTTGAAATTGTAACGCATAGTTTTTATCTGCAAATTGAAGTAGTTTCTTCAAAAAATAAAAATAGATCTTTAACTATTATTGGTTTTGTATGTCTTTTATTATTAAATCAAAAATAAATGTTAAGCTAACTTTTAATTCAATGTTAACAACAACTTAAGAAATAATAGACAGCTTTATTTCGGCGTTTGGTTTAATTTTGTAGCTTACACATTGTCGTCTTTTTATACAGTGATGTATTTTTATGCACTATTTTACCCACTCAACTTGTTTAAAAATACAACTCAGAAAGTATCGAGTAACTACTTTTGAGTATTGAGTATCCAAAAAAAGGGCAAATACTTGATACTCGGTACCCATTACTCAATACTTTGCCAGCACTAATACTTACATACTATAATAATTAATTGAAACGATAACAATTACATAAAATATTGTAGATAATAAACACTTATTTATGTAAATTGAAATGCCTTCAATAAAAATTAAATTATCAACTTTACACTTATTAAATCGAAATTGAAATTATTGTTGCTTTAAAGTTAAAAATAATCTTTTAGAAATATGTAGTGCATTTTTGTACCCAGTGTAGGAAATACGTTACCACAAAAGTTTGATTTCTTCTAAGATTGCAGGCTATTGAAATTGTTCATATGTTCCCTGGTTATCGAAAAAAAAAAATTCAGCACAAATATGAACACATAAGACATTATAGTAAGGATGATCTGTCCATAATAAATCCAAACAAGACCTCTTGGAAATGTTAGTATGAAGATAAAGTTTAGCATAAATATGTATATGTACTCGTATGTATAATGTAGTACTTATATTGTTATTATTATTATTATATACAAGACCTTTGACCTTTGTGATTTGTACGATTACTTATTATTGCAAGTGTATGCATTAGCATTAACATGGAAACGTTGTAACAATAACGATACCAACATAATGTCAATGTAGTTTAAATATTAAATAACTATCAACTTAACTCACGTTACTCAAATTAAATCACTTGTTTTTTAATATTCAGCAATAACAGCTGGTGGCAATACATACGAAATAACCCCCCAACTGTTGTGCTTGCTCTTGCAAGCAAAACTCATAAAGTCGCCGTAACTAAACTCTGTAATGCTAGTATACAACACTACACATAAATAAGTACATACATATTTTAATATACATACCCTGAAGGAAATTTGGGGAAAAGTTTCTCTTGTCTACTATTTTGGTGACGGTTTGGCGACCTTGTCAACAGCATTGTCTTGTTAAACAATTATTTCTTTTTAATTGTTAGCTCCGATAAACTAGGCGATAGTGTGCCGGACTATCATTCAGAGGGTTGCGGGTTCGATTCCCGCCAAAGACTCTGGGTGTTTTCGAATTTATTTTTAATTAGGCATTTTTTAGTATTTTATTTTTTAATAAAACTCCAAAAATTAGCAAAAAAAAAATGCATTTTCATTTTCTATTTCAGAAAGGTACCAAAAGAGTAGACAATGTGGTCTCAAAAGAACTACCTTGTCAATAGTACCTATGTCAGTAGTGGATTTTTAATGACACGCAAATGTTAAATGTCTATAGTAATTAGCATTGTCTGGGGTATACTAAGTCACTAGTACTAGTGACTATAGTAAGTCAGTACAGTTTCACTATTGCCATTTCCTGCAGGGTAGGTACATACATATGTATATTTGTCCACATTCTATACAACATATGTAATATGTAAGATTAGGTATTTTACATTCATACTAATACAATAATTATTTTGTATCGAATAAATAAAATATAGTATAAACCCTTTTTAAACTTCAAACACTTCACGATATTGCGCATGTTACATAAGAAGTAAAATAGAACTGAATTATAAATAATTTTCGCGTAAAAAGCAAAAATTATGATATTTCTGAGACCAATTTTAAAATAAATTGCGAAACTTTATACAAATTGGACCTTATTGTGCCAGACATTATTCATATAATTCAAAAACTTTGGCGTATTGCTTCCAAGTATAAATCTTTACAAGATACAAACATCAATAAAATACCCAGCGGGAAAAATATGCTGTAAATAGGCCTTCTAGAAGGCCTTATTTTGGAGTCACAAGGACTTCCAGCCGCATTGCAAATCAATTTTACATGGCGTGTCATTATTAGTCTAGACCTTGCCTACTCGCTACTGGTTAGATGCCTGCTAGAAGGGCAAAGTAATGCCTTATAGAAGGCGTAATTAAAGGTATGCTAAATTAATAATTTCATTGAGGAAAGTAAAAGAAAGGGTTTTGAATAAAATAAGAGTTTTAAATTAATGTAAAAAATCACATGTATATAAAGTACTGCTTCACGCTCACTTTACACCACAAACTTTCATAAAAGACTGAATTTATAGACGCTCTATTTATTGATTTTTATTACTCGTAACGTTCAGCCGTACATGTACATATATATATATATAAATATGTATATATATATAAATAGAGGTAAAAAGGCCATTTAAATGTCCAGACTAAATGGTAGCCAAAGAGGTAAAAAAGGTCAATAACACAAACACATACATGCATGCAATAGATATGTACATACATGTAGTTGATATTTGCACAAATAATTGTTGGCAAAACATCAATTTAAAGCAACTAACCAACCATAAGCCATTTATTATGTTTTATTCACATTAAACGATATCAATGAGAGTTGTATCTATTTTTTGTCCAAATTATAAATACATTAATATTAAGTATCCAGTAAAAAATGTGCTCCAAAAGGATGCATGGTTTTTGTATGAGGTGTTCCCGGTTTGGAGGACTACTTTCTGCTGACAATAAGCGCTTCTTCTGCTAACTGGTGCTGAAATTATTAGAGATTTTAGAGCAAAACATTTCCCACATTGTGGTCTGAGAGGATCTTAGTATTCCTTATAATCACTGCCACCAGCGCTGCCAACTTTGACGATTTATCGTCATTTTGACGATTTTTTAAGTCTAATTTATTAAAATGACGATTGACGATTTTTCATTTTTCCCGCGAACAAAAATTACGGTTTTTTTAAAGCAAAACATATGATAACCTTTTTTCCTAAAATTCAAATTTTGTAATGTAGAAATTGAAAGGTAGACAGACGAAGTTTGTTGGCGAGGGGTTGAAGAGGTAGAGTGTGTAGTACACGGCTATCTTTACTGGACATTTTTTTTTTGTAGTAGAGTTTTGGTTAATTTTGAAATTCAAAGTTTTAATAACGAAGACATTTACGTGGAGGAGAACCAACCAATCTACTTTGAATATTGAATATAGTCAATATATTATATTTGTTGAATTCTGCGTCCAACTTTATAAAAATAAATTTTAAAACGTTTTGATTTTGGCGATAAACTTTTAGAAGGATTAAACTCCATTGAACCAAGCGTAGCTTTAAACAAAAAAATGATTCAATTTTACAATTGGCCAAACTTTTTCCAAATTTATTAAATGGAAAAGAATATCAAGAACTTGATAATGAAGATCGAGAATTATGTAATATGAAATTCACCGAACTCGAAACATTGGCGTTTTGGAATAATGTTTCTAATTTAAAGAGTCAATAATGCCAAGGTAGTGCCAAAGTTTGTTGGCACTACCACATTCGTCGGCCAACGTTGAAAGAATTTTTAATATTGTAAATTTAAATAAAACAAAAACCAGAAATGCTTTGGATTCTTCAACATTATTAGGATTATTGTTTTCAAAAGATTATCTTAATTTATATAATTATCAGTGTTTTAATATAGCAATTAAAAATGACTTATTAAAAAAATGTCACACAAAAATGTACCAGAGTAAAGTCACATAATACCAAAACTAAATTAATTATTTTTTTTATTAGATAATAACTTTATTTACATGTAAATAAAATAAAAATATTTAAGAAGTTAATAAAAAATGTTTTTAGTATTTTTAACGTATTTTTTTGTCTTGACGATTTTTTTTTTCTTTTTAACTTGACCATTTTGACGATTTTTTTTAATTGACGATTTCTTCAAAAAAAAAAAGTTGGCAGCACTGCATGCAAGTAATTACTTGCAAGTAGAGTATACATATTATCTACGAAAAATACCTAAAAACAACAATATTTGTTTGAGTGCCTACACTAGCAAGTGCAAGTTCATTTTTGAAATGTCGTCAGCAAAGAAACTTCAAACAAAATTTTTTCATAAAATTCTGCTAATTTTCAAACGCATATGGATCCAGTATTGCCGTATTGTCAAAAGAATAAAATACGTAAAAGATTTATAATTTACAATTTTTTTATTAATAAATTATATTTAAAAATACTATTAAGATGTTCTTTTTTCTTAATAATTTTTTGTAAAACCCCGAAAATTTGTTATAAACATAACTTTTATTTTAACACTGGTAGCACTGTTTATTTATTTGTCATTCTACTTACGGCAAGTGCCAAAAATTTACTTACAACCAAATTCTCTTGCAAGTTGCGCTGTAAGTGCGAAAAATATGATTGGGTTAGTAAAAAACTGTAAGTGTATTGAGTTTTTCGAACTTACACTTGCATGTGGCAACGGGGGATTAGCGTCTATTATTGAAGATATTAACTAATATAACCAGGGTTGTCAGATTTTTTTCATCTACGTCGCTAAAACAGTTGCCAAAAATCGCCAAAAAAAATAAAAAAAATCGTAAAAAATGTCGCCAGAGTCAAATTTTAAAAATTTACATTTTATTTTCCACTTATGAGATCATATTATGTCGATATGAAATCTGTGTACCTCTTTTTCATACACTTCATCTGTATCATTTTCATCATTGTATATTATATTAGCATTAAATCTTTTTAACGTATTTTGTGTAGGTACACATTAGTTGTAACAAATTTGATTAACATTCATTTAGTTAATAATTCTAAGTAAGTAATCCAAAAGTTCATATTAAAACTTTATTGCGCAAACGAGTTTTAGTACAATTCATTTCCACATTTTAATATTGAAAATTCTCCACATACTTTAAAAAGTCTCATATTTTCCGGCAATCGATTTAAAATTTCTTTTTAAAAGTCTCTTGAGATATATAAAACAATTTTGTTTTAAAATGTTTGCTTGGTTCATTTTCATATCTATTTTGTTTAATTCAGTTTCAAACTCAGCTCCACAATCAATTGCATCTAATGAAAGAAAAGAATCGTCTAAATCGATATTTCATCATCAATATTTTCAATGTCATTTAAAATTGTTGGCTTGAAGATTTTTGATGAAAAAATAATTATTACATAAACTATTTGTTCGTACATGCTTCCTGCATTCATATGATCCGATTGAATTTCTAAATTTAAATTATTCATTTTATTTATAATCGGGTTTATAATCGACTAGAAGCAGTCGATTTTTTTCGTCACATAACTCGTTATATATATTTTGGTACTTCTTTCATTTTCAACGGTCGATATTAATGAAAAACAAGTAAGACTGCTATATTCAGCTATGCCGAATCTTATATACCCTTCACCTTTGTTGTGGATGGATAATTATGTCGATAAACACGCCATCTGTTGATGAATTTGTTCGTAACAATATTAATACACTTAGTTTTTCTTATGAAAATTTCAGAGGTTGTCTCGGATTTTTGCTCATATCTCCGTTATTTATGAACGGATTTTGCTGATTTTAAATAGCAAACTTCTCGAAAGCATGTCTGACAGAATTATTGAAGATTTGAATCCCGAAGATATCTGGGGACTTCAGAAAATTGATTTCAACAGACAGTCGGACATGGAATAATAGAAATACGGAAAATTATATTGTGGAAATTACAAACGGAATGACAAATTTATATATACCCTTCTCATGAAGGTTTTAACGCTATCCATTGCTCCAAAATTCTTTTGACGGCTACTCCACATGATAACCAACATGTTCCAGAAACTTGAACGAGCTTCCTAAAATTATTTGCAGCAACTCTACAAAGTGGCTACACAACTTAAACATTATTACTAAGATGCCAGATATATAAAAACGTTATTGTTAAGAAAAATTAGCCAAAAAAAATCGCCATGTCGCCAAATGCAAATTTATGTGGCCATAAGCACTAAAAATTCGCCATTTTTGGTGAAAAATCGCCGTATCTGACAGCCCTGAATATAACATACACGAATGAACATTATATTTTTTACTTCATTAAAAATTTCGAGCTTGAAAAAACGAGAATAAAACACAAAAAATGTAGTGCCATTACTTCTGTGCATATAAATATTCTTTATGTTAAATTTTATCTCCATATAGGTAGTTCATTTCAATTGATATTTTTTTAAATAAACTGCGTTTTTTTTTTTTTTTTTGGTTAAATCCCGCTGAAATAACAAGATTTTATACTCACTTCCTACTCACACTTATCGGATATACATACATAATTTTGAATGCAATTTTATGAAAATGGTTACAATAAATCCAGTTTCTTCTATTCTGCCTTTAACAGGAATAAATCGATTTAATCACTATTTAAATTTCATGGGGTCCCAGGATATAGTTTATTTTTGTATAATGAACTTAAAACTGTATTATTGAATTAAGCTTTTAACTTGTTATGCGTTTGCTTTTTTAATTTTTTTTTTTAATTCACAAAGCTAAAATATTTTTCGATGGCAAACAAACAGAAGTGGTGAATTTTAATTAAAAGTTTTTGACTTTATGATTGTACCGACTAGATGTTTTTATTTAATCGTAAAACGAGTTAAATGCGCTATAAATAAAATTTAATTTGGCCATTGAATTTAAGTGACCGCAGAATTTTCAAGGAAATTATAAAATCTTCTAAAAAAATTATAGCATATTAATGTTTCTCTTCAAGATGCTGATAAAAATTATATTAGTATTTCTTTTTCAGTACTTTTATGAGCACTCATACCCCCATTAGGATACTGAATTGCAAAAGACATCCAGGAAGAAATAAGATATTAAAACAAAAAAAAAAAAAAAACATCAAATCTATAAAATGTGCATTTATTAAATTGTTACTATATTTTCACGAAAAAATCATTATACTCGTAGACATGTACAAATGAAAAATATAAAAAACAATAATAACCACATGAAGTATTTTTAGTGGAATAGAATATAGAATTTCTGCATTGTTTTCCTCTATTGTCACGTTTTAAATGCCGAGTACGTTTTTAATTTCAAATATTTAGAAAACTTAATAGATTTAATAAATATTCAATTCTATGTATTGCTGAAATTGTGAAATTGTGTATCTTTACCATTACGAGTAGTTTTAAGTTTTTTTGTTTTCACACCCACAAATTTTTCCCTCATATTTGAAAAAGAAAAAAAAATTCTTTAAAATTATAATTGTATGGCATCATAGATCCTTCAGCTAAACACGTTAGAACTAGCACTTAAAATGTAAATACATACATACATATGTTTCTAAGAAAAGATTTTGTACAACAAGTAAAATATTTATACCCTACGCCATTTTTGGATTTGTGCTGAAATATTGATCCAACACACACCTTAAAGTATACGGATCGGCTCAGAATCACTTTCTGAGTCGATTTAACGATGTCCGTCCGTCTGGCTGGCTGGCTGTCCATGTAAAGCTTGTGCGCAGAGTACAGGTCACAATTTTAAAGATATGTATTTCGATAAAATTTGGTACGTGATATTTTTTCGGCCCAAGGGCGGATGGGATTGAAACTGGTGCAAATCGGTCCATTATTTCACCTGGTCCCCATACAAATGTACTCCCGAAATTGGGGTTTACCGATCATAAATGTTTGAATTATGCAAGTATCCAAACAAATTTCACCACAAATTAGTAGTATAGTAAATGGAGTTAAATCAAATCTAAAAATTTTGTGAAGATCGGTCTATAATTAGTCGTAGCGCCCATATAAGGCCCACTTTTGGTATCCAAATAATATTTAACAAAAATATATTTCATATATATACAAATAATACGGTACAATTTTATTGTGATCTGTCCATAATTAGTCGTAGCTCCCATATAAGGCCCACTTTCGAAAATCTCTTTAACGGTCATAAATTTCTTAAAAATATTGGTAAGTAACAGAAATAATGAGACGTAATTTTATAATGGTCGGTCCATAATTAGTCGAAACTCCCATATAAGACCCTCTCCGTAATTCACTTTCACCTCCATAAATCTTTTAAAAGTATTTATATCGATATAAAGTTTAACACATATAATATTTATATCCACAGAAATCATGACATTAAATTTTGGTCCAAAATAGGTGATATCTCCCATATAACGCCCATTTCTGAAAAACTGTTTTATACATATACTAGGTGTAGGGTACAATATGGTCGGGCTTGACCGACGATACTTTTTTACTTGTTTTGCCTATATTTATGATATGTCATATGAATGCATTAGGAACGTAATACGATCTACTATTTATATAATATCATGGTTTCTTATACGAGTATGTTTAAGTGGATTTCAAACAACATACAATTCGTATGATAGATAGTGAATTCAACAATTAATTCGAATTAGATTTAAAAAAAAGACGAAATAAAAATCCGTGGTTTCGGTTTTTAAAATTAAAAAGGGATCGACTTTGTGCTTGTGATTTTATATAAACGTGAAACATTTGATAATATAGAAAAATGTCACAAAAACAAATATTATTTCAAAGGAATATGTTCAATGAAATTTCGACAAAAATTAATTACGAATATTTTTTCGGTATCTTCTGTGTTTCATACAAAAAACTTGAAAATATATCATCAGAAAATCGTCTTTTTCACAGTTAATTAAATGCTAGAGTACTATTTGATGAATTTTAACATCTAAAATTCTGACACTGTTTGATCTGAAAAAAAAAGATAATTTCGGTTTTCGGTATCGGTTATAACCGAACACAAAACTCTAGTTGTACTCGTAATAATGTGATGCTAGTTTTTACTATTTCTAAAAACAAAATATGGGAATATGTTATAGTAAAACGGTCATACTGATTATTTTTTAAATCGAAGATATACCTAAGTACATTATAAAGTTTTAAAAGTATTAGCTGAATGAGATTCATATGATGCAAAGTTTTTACAAATTAATAATAATTATTATTAAATGTGCAACAATACAAACAGATACACGAGTTGTATGTATATTAGGGTGGCCCCGTTTGTATGGAGAAAAAAATAAGGTATCGATGTTCCCGACTAATATGAAAATTTGATTCATTTTAAAACTACGTTTCTCAATTTTTTTGTCCTGGGGTCAATATTTGGTGAGCTGGATCAAAGGATAAAAATAGGTTTTTAGATTTTTTTCATATTTATTCCAAAGGAACTATATGTATCATATGAAAGGTCTTTGAGAGGTGCATTCAATGGGTTATCAAAAATTAAAAAAAAAAATTTTTTAATTCAAAAATTTTCAAAATTTCAGACAAAAATTTTTTTTTTTATTTTTTCATAGAATTTACTTAAATAAATAGTTGAAATTTCTTGATTATAAACATCATGCAATTTAATCCAAATGGGTTTTCTCGTTTTTTAGCTTATAAAATTTACGTTATTTTAATACCCATTACATTAACGAAATGAATTAACAGAGATTGTCAGATAGGGAAGAATTTAGGTAAAAAAATTAATAAAAATTTAAATAGATAGAATTTTAAAAAACGGGAAAAGCCATTTGGGTTAAATTGCATGATATTTATAATCAAGAAATTTCAACTATTTATTTAAGTAAATTCTATGAAAAAATAAAAAAAAAAATTTTGATTTAAAAAAAAAAAATTTTTACTTTTTGATAACCCATTGAATGCGCCTCTCAAAAACCTTTCATATGATACATATAGTTCCTTTGGAATAAATATGAAAAAAATGAAAAAACCTCTAAAAAGAACCTTTTTATCCTTTGATCCAGCTCACCAAATATTGACCCTAGGATAAAAAAATTGAGAAACGTAGTCTTAAAATAAATCAAATTTTCATATTAGTCGGGAACATCCGCAATTTTGTTTTGGGGCCACCCTAATGTATATAGTACTTGCATACAAAACAACAAGTATCTATTTTATTTAAAAAACAAAATCCTTAATTAGTTTTTAACTTGTTTGTTAAAACACTAAAAAATTAATGATTGTCATTATACTACACTACCATGTTTTTAAAAGTTGCTACTGAATGACGTTGTTTAAAACAAATTTTTTTTTGCTTTTGATACTGTTGTGGTTGTTGAGAAATTTTGTTTCAGTTAAAAGAATCATGGTTGCAGCTTGGCGCCATCATCAATTAACTTTTCAAAAATATCATTCGTTCACTCATTGTTGCTACTGCTTTCGTTTAGAGGAGCAACACATGGTCCATCATCACTAATTAATATTTTTAATTGAAATTGATCTGCACACTTTAAAACGACGAGTTACAAACATACATACATGCATATGTAAATGTGTCAGCTAATACTCGCTTGTATGATAATTTTTCTAAAGTATGCATTTGAGATTTGTATTTTTACGTCGGCTCTTTTGTAAGTTTTGAACTAAAGATTGACACATTGCGAATTTATACAAACGTTAGTTAGTTCCCATGTTTACGTTAATTCGGTTACAATAGATGTTGTATCATTAAACGTTCGTATTTTTTTTAATAAATTTCAATACCTTTTAAAACAATCTACGTATTTGGTTTTTCGTTATTATTGCATGTTAAAAATGTTGTTTTCTATTATTTTGGCAAGTCGTGTGATTGTTATTGTTTATTATTATATTGTTGGAATTGTTATTATTTTTTAATACATGTTTGTATATATATACATATTAGTTATAAAAGAAAATTCAAATGTTGTTACCAATAATAAAACAAAGCAATTTATTATTTTTACATACAATACACTTGGGCTTTTATCTCATTTGTTATCTATAAAAAATTTTAAGAAATTTCCAGAAAAAAGTTTAAACCTTAGAAAAATATCAAAAGTATTTAAAACTAATTTTAGAACCATCAAAACAGAAAATCACATTTTTTTATTTTTCATAATTTTCCAATACAGATATACAGTCAAACCTCGATATACCGACCCTCACTGTAACGAATTCCTCGATTTAACGAATTTTTTTAAATCCCCTACAACGCTCCATGAGATTTAATACAGAATAAACCTCTCTATTACGAATACATTTGTCAATAGCCTCGTTATAACGAATTTTCATTCACTGCAGACTAACGAAGTAGAAAGAATTATTTACCTCTATTTAACAAATTTTGTCAACTTACAACTGTGTTTTATTCAAATGTGTTTTGATTTATTAGCGGAAACCGTTCGCTATATCATGGTAAGCAGATGATGATTAATATACATACAAAATTTTTTATTACCTCGTTATAACGAATAGAAGTGCAACTTCACCTCGATAAAACGAACCTCATTGTAACGAATTATTCGATATAACGTTTTTTTTCTATTGCCCTTAAGATTCGTTATACCAAGGTTGAACTGTACATACATATTTACATATATAATGTGATGACTAAATACTATTAGATAACTAATAATGATTTTCGATAGAAAAACACATTGTACCACAATTAATGTCAATTAAAAGTGAATTTTAATAATTTGATTAATCTTAAAAAATTGACAGTACGAGTATGTATTTGTTAACAGGTCAATTAATCAACCAATTATATTAAAAAACTTTATTTGCTTGAGCACTTTTTATTTGTTTTGTCTCCAGGGACCCAAAATAATAGTTATGCTCATTTTTGAGTTACCAAAAAATTAGCCACTTTTAAGGAATATTCAATAAAAGTTGATTTGCATTATTATAATTAATGAAATTAAGAATTTGTTAGACGGAACTATTACATTTAATATTCCAATAATTGTTTAAGCTTAAGGTATTTATACCCTACACCACAATAGTGGGGAGGGTATATATTGGATTTAAAGTATACGGATCGGCTCAGAATCACTCCCTGAGTCGTCCGTTCGACTGGCTGGCTGGCTGTCCATGTAAAGCTTGTGCGCAGAGTACAGGTCGCAATTTTGAAGATATTTCAATAAAATTTGGTACATTATATTTTTTCGGTCCAAGGATGGATGGGATTGAAACTGGTGGAAATCGGTCCATTATTTCACCTGGCCTCCATATAAATGTCCTCCCGAAATTGGACTTTACCGATCATAAATCTTTGAATTATGCAAGTATGCAAACAAATTTCACCACAAATGTGTGGTAAATAAAGCCAAATCACATCTACAAATTTTGTGAAGATCGGTCTGTAATTAGTCGTAGCGCCCATATAAGGCCCACTTCAGAAAATCTCTTTAACGATCATAAATTTCTTAAAAATATTGGTAATCAAATAAAATTCAACACAAATAAGTTTCTTATAAACAGAAATAATGACACGTAATTTTATAATCGTCGGTCTATAATTAGTCGAAACTCCCATATAAGACCCTCGCCGTAATTCACTTTCACCTCCATAAATCTTTTAAAAGTATTTATATCGATATAAATTTTAACAGATATAATATTTATATCCACAGAAATCATGACACTAAATTTTGGTCCAAAATAGGTGATATCTCCCATATAACGCCCATTTCTGAAAAACTGTTTTATACATATACTAGGTGTAGGGTATAATATGGTCGGGCTTGACCAACTATACTTTTTTACTTGACTATTAAACACTAATTTTTTTTTATTTGACTATAATCTATAATAATCAGTTTTAAATAAGTTTTTATATATTTATTTTATCATTATTTTTAATTTTATTTATTTCTTTTTTTTTCAGGTAAGTGTCTGATGTTTACAACTATATTCATTAAAACAATAATCTGGATAAGTATTAAAATTAATTTAAATGATCTAAGTTCTCTAATGGCTAAATTCACAGTCTTTAGTTAGCTAATGGCAAAGGCTTAACTAATGATTCTTTATTCGCAATGCTTAGTTTGCCATAAGAATATCAAGTAATAGTTAAACAATAGTTAGTATTTTAGTTTACCAATGGTTAACTAATGACCGAGAATTCGGCTATTAATTTTTTTTGTTACGAATCTAAAAGTAGAAATAGTTGTTTTATAAAAAGTTTACAGGCAATTAAATAAAAACTTTAAAAACATTTGCGTAAACTTAAATAAAAAATGATTTTTGCAACCTACTTCTTATTAAGTTTTTTTAAACATTCACCCCTATCGTAAATAAAAATTCCACAAGAAATTTGTTACCTTTTCACATTTTCCTATTAAAATTCAATGTTAAAAAAACAAAAGGGAACAAATTTCATGTGGAATTTTTATTCACGATAGGGGTGAATATTTTTTACTTTTTATGAGTTGTTTAGCATATCAGAATCTGAATGAACTTTTGAACGAGTTGTATTTCTCATTACTCGTAATATACTCGTAAATAATCATATCCCAACAAAGAAAAGTTTTTTGATTTAAAACATGTTGAATTGTTTACTGCTTCTAAAAGTATGTATCAGTTAAAGAGGCTGTCCCAACAATTACAAATTTATGCTTTTGTAAATTGAGATTTTATTTGCTTTATTTCACAACTTACTATATGTATTTTAAAATGTATTTTCTCAATTCAACATCAAATATACATACGAGTACTTCGCATCAAAACTTATTCACAAAACTTTAAAACGAGTATGTATTGGAATAAGCCATAGTGCCTTATTAGGTTGTACCCAATCTTAAATGCCCTTCAACTGGTATTTGTATTCTGCTCCTCCAATTTTGTGTAAGAACCCTTATAGAGTGTTTATTTAACATATTATGCTTAACATAACGTTGCATTTAAACTGCCGTATTTATAAAAAATTAAAGTAGACTTCAAATGTACTTTAAGAAAATTTTGTCTAAAAGCACACTTCAAGTCTACTTTATTTTTTTATAAATATGTATAAAAGTGTTTAGGTTTTGTATGTTTTTTATGGTGTTATACATATGTATGTCGTTAAAATGTCTCTCATTTGATTTACATATTGTCTAGGTAGAGGACTTAGGCCAAATAAAACAGTGCGTATTTAAGTGCCATTTATTCTTAAAGTGCATTTAAGTACAAAATTTTGTTTTTCATTTAAAAATTAATTGCAACTTAAATGGTCAACGATGTTCATTTAAGTGCAACTTAAGTTGTAAACATTGAACATATGATTTTGACATTTGTTTTTTGTTTTTTTTTTTCAATCACGCTGCTGTATTTCTTAACAGCGTCCAACAAGAAGTCAGTCTCTAATAAGGGACTTCTTTTATCCATATTTAATATGTATATAAAACACACAAAACAATAAAACACATAAAACTACAACAAGTAAACACAAAAACCGAAACACAAAATTGTTGGCAAATTTTATTCAAAAAATCACCTGTACTGCGATTCACTAACTTTTAACGATCCGACAATCGTAACATTTGTCGACATAAATATTCGTTTGCAGTAACGATTGTGTGATTCTGTAACTTTTTTTTAACGATAGTATACAGCTGTTTTTTGTACTCATTTAATTTAATAAAATGTGGCACCTCTGTGTACAAAGTGCCAAAACAAGCGAAAAGCACAAAAGAGAATGAAAAAAAACAAATATAATTGTGCATAATTTGGGGCTTTTATTTATTTTTGTAAAAAGTAAAAAAATGTGTGATTTAATTATGTTTTTATTTTGTTATTTTATTTACATTTATATATGTACATACATTTTAAGTGCATTTAACAGAATTTCGACCAATTCTAATTCTAAATGGCGTCGGGCTTCAGCAGAACAACTCAGCCATTTAGTTGATTCCATGGCAGAAAATTTCATTTTAACTTGAAGCTGACATGTCTTACCTGCTTTTCTGTCGATATATGTATGTAGATGTTATTCTAGATCATAGGTCGGCATCCTATAGCACAATTGTGCAGAGAGCACTTCACACATACACTTTGTCTCTTTCATTCAGTCGTCATTGAGACAGCAATGTGTGCACATGCGGCGGATGCTTTTATATTTTTTTCAGAAATACTTCCCAACAAACATTTTAAATTAATATTGAATTACGAAAATATTTTATGATTGATAATGCATTTGGTTACATGCATGTAATCAGCTTTTGAAGTATTAGAAGTTCCGTTTGTATATCAATCTAGTTGTTAATTTCTTATATGTTACGGAAAATATATTGTGAGTGTCTGTTTCCTATCTAAGTTGTTTTGTATAATTTCTATAATTATGTTTATGTTTGCTGGGTAGTTCGCTCACACACACAACCTCATTTTACGCTTTGCCTACCTCTGTTCTAAATAAAACTTCGGTCCCATGCGATGACTCAACTTTAACCTGTATTTGCCTCAGAGTTTTAATAGCATCAGTTTATGAGATTCTTTTTATAATTTAATCTTTTTTTTGGAAATTAATATATATAAATAAAATAAAATATTTGTATATAAAATGCAATTGATCTTATTGCTTGAAAAAAGAAGAAACTATTAAATATTAGAAAAGGTCAAATAAACGAACTAAATATTTAATCTTTTCTTTAGTTTGTTTTTCGCTGTTTGGGAGCTCTTTGTGTAATACGTTTTTCGAGAGGTCTTTAGGTTTTTAATAAGTTTTCTTTTTTCTTCGGAACAAGTTGGTGCTTTACCCATACCTATTTTTATACCCTTCACTTTCATGAGAAGGGTATATATAAGTTTATCATTCCGTTTGTAATTTCTACAATATAATTTTCCGACCCTGTAAATTCTGGATCCTTATAGATAGCGGAGTCTATTATGTCATGTTCGTCTGTCTGTCTGTTGAAATCAATATTCTTCGGGATCAAAATCTTCAAAAATTCTGTCAGACATGCTTTCGCGAAGTTTGCTATTTAAAAAGCAAAATCCGTCCATAAATAACGGAGATATGAGCAAAAATCTGAGACAACCTCTGAAAATTTCATCAAAAAAACTAAGGGCTATTTTCTCATTAGGCGATTATCTTTTTTCCAAACGAAAAACTGCCGCTTAAAGAAATTTGGGTTTCTCAATGTCTCATTTGCTTCTACTCTGTCACAAAATTAACCAGCCCTCATCTGCCGATTATTTATTTGTTGTACAGATAAATTTAATCAGCTGACTGCTGTTCATATTTTTTATGTGGCAATATTTTGAGTTTTTGTAAAAAATTAAATAGATTTTAGAAAAAATGTTTAATAGAGGAATAAACATTAATTTGATGGAGGATGAACTCGAAGGACATGAATTCCAAGTGAGTGTTGAAAGAGTTTATTATGCCAGACCTAACTACCTGACAGACATGGATATTATTTATTTTTTTAAATATTTGTGTTTTTTTTTTATTTTATTTTTTGTTATTTTTTCACATTTGGAATGATTTATGGCAACAACTTGTCACTTGAAGACAGAGTTCCCAATTTTCACATAAATTTTGAGATGTATTGTCAAATGAAAATAATGTTTCTGTCGGTATATTGAGAAAACCAAAATTGTTAACCGACATATTATCAGTCTAATAAATTTATGTCGACATTTAGTAACAGGCAGTTTGTCGACACATTGAGAAAACGGGCCTAAGTGTATTAATATTCTTACGAATAATTTCATCAGATGGCGTTGATCACACAAAGTGTATTAATATTGTTACGAACAAATTCATCAACAGATGGCATGTTTATCGATATAATTATGCATAATACAATTTTGCATCCACAACAAAGCTGAAGGGTATATAAGATGCGGCATAGCCGAATATAGCACTCTTGCTTAATGGGAAACAATTTGAAAATTAGTTTTTAGAAAACGAATATTAATTATAATACAAATTATTGAATGATATTGAAATTATGTTTTAGTGTACATATGTATGTATCTGTATAAATATAATTTCAAAATATAATTATACATTTCTGAAATATAATCAGAAATTTCTTAAGGTGAAAAGTAAAGTGTATTCTTAAAGCATTTTAAAAGTTTGCTATTTGAGAAATATGTACGTAGTTTGATTTTGAAACACTTTTAGTATGATATTAAATTGTATGCCTGTTTAGTTATTACTCAAATTTGTTTAACTTTTTAAACCCATTTAATGCAGTTTAATTAGAATTACTAAAAAAAAAATAGATGTATTGTTCCATTTCAAGTTTCACAAAAACCCGTTTTAATTTGTAATTTTCTGTTGGCAGCCTGCTTGAGTGTGTGGCACCATTATAAGTGACATACAATTGAAAACAATGATGACGAATTCGCACCTTTTTTTTTTTTTTTGTTTTTGTTTTTCTAATTTATTTTAATGATGTCAAAGTTTTAGGTTGAATATATTCCACAAACTAAACAACAACTATCATCGTCGTCATTTATATACATTTTCATATTAATTTAATTTCTGGGTATTATATCTTTATATGAAAAAACGTTTAGAAATATACATACATATGTATTTTTGCAGGTATATACTCGTAAATAAAAACATGTAATGTTTTATTCAAAATAGATTTAGGTGAGGTAAACGGCATTTGTGGCCACAAAATATAGAGCATGTGGGTGTCAGTCTAAAACAATACTGCCAACACGTTTACACAAATTTAGAAAAATGGGTTAAAAGTAATAAGTAGACAATGTAGTTCAGTGGTGTGTCAATGGGGCTGCCAAATAATTTTATCTTAAATATATGTATGTACATATGTATATATTTTCCCTAGGATAAGGAGAATATGCAAATACATATATTAACCATTTTAACCTAACGGTCTAAGAATTGTCTAATATGCATGCGTTAATCGACTTTAGAATTGATCAGGAATACTTGAGATGGTGTATCTGAAACTATGTACCACATTGAACTGTATTTCACCCAACATACTCTTAATCATCCACTATTACTTTAATTAAATTACATTACATTTAATTAATTTATAACGACTTTAAAGATAGAATATAGCATAGTAATTTTAAAACTTTTGTTTAGGGTGGTGTTGATTATTTATTGCAGGTACAAAATCACCAATAGCAATATTAGATACAAAATCTGCAAAATAATTATTATTATACATACATACATACATATATGCCTATATGCCTTTAAAAACAAATACAAAAGTTGAAATATGCATAGGAAATTTTATAATATACCATTTTGGCCATTTATGCACGGATTTCCAACATATCCAGTGTGTATATCACGTATCATTAATGTTCGTAAATTATTTGGGACTTTGAAAAGTAAAAACTTTGTGAATTTTTTTTTATTGTCAAAAGTACTATTTTCTTTCGCACAAACTGTTTGTTGGTAAAAATGAATATTTAGTAAATTATGCAAAAGTAAGTTTTGCAAACAAAAAGTCTTGAAAACTTCTCCTGCTAATAACTAAGTATATCTATGTGTATGAATGCATTAATAGTTAAAATCATACGGGATCCCTGTAGTTCATGGGGCGTGCCGTGTACTGATCACAAAACTTTAGAAAACTGGTTCCTTTACTAGCAATATGACAATTCTTTCACCAGTCCAATGGGAACAATAAATTCAGCAGTCACTCAATAACAATCTCAACTGTTCAACGTATACCCTGTTCGAAAATGCATCACTGAACTGCATTTGATGCGCAGTACGTTCGGAAAAGCAAAAGGTTGCATCATTGCAAATGCATTATGTTCTAAAATGCATCAGTGAAGCAGATGATGCGCAAAAAAACAGCAAACAAGCATCACAAAAATGGCTGATGCATTGTATTAATTTTTTTAATAAAT
This sequence comes from Bellardia bayeri, assembly GCA_950370525.1. NCBI lineage: Eukaryota > Metazoa > Arthropoda > Insecta > Diptera > Calliphoridae > Bellardia > Bellardia bayeri. Next base: position 39,349,491 of record OX493268.1, on the reverse strand, counting down.
TTATTTTAATTAGTTTTGTATACTTTTTTTTAGAATAGAAAATGATGCAAAATTCTCCAAACTATTGGTGAGAGTCCGTTTGGACATAAAGAATATTGCTTTATAATATTAACATATTTAATTGCTTTCGGGATTTGTCTGCTTTTGGAACACAAAGTTTTAATAATACCTGCCTTTTTTTATATTTCAAGCGCCTTTTATATTGCTGATTGCACAATTTTTAAACATTTTTGGTTTCATCCAAGTCAAGAAATAAATTTATTATTAATTTCTCCATTCTTAATATTCCCGCGTTCGTAATTGTAAACAATTCATTTATTGTTCGGCTGCGCATCAGCATCGCAAACTAATCACATATGCGCATAAAATGTAGTGCAGTGATGCATTTCCGAACAAGCCCGTATTCAAACATCAAATATCATTTTTATTTAATAAAATTTAAAATAAGGTCTCCAACCTGAACCTTAACATTGATGCTAATGTTAGTTGAATATTTCTTTAAATTTGAGAGCTTTCTAACTGTGATACTATACCGAAATGTACATATACATATACGATCCGCCATCAATAGATGCAATTTTTAAATTTTGTAAAAGATTTTTTTTTTTCTTCTCGGATAATTTTTAATATTCTTCTCGGATAATTTATATAAAATCCTATGCACTTGCCCGGCTAGGTTTGTGTTTTTGAAAGCTTTTAAATTTTTTGGCACTTTGTACACACGTTAGACACTTTTCATTTCAAACAGCTGATGAACAATTTTTTTTAAATATTTTTTTAATTCTTTCTGAAATAATAATGAAAATCGATTTGACCTCAAGCTCAATTAATTTGTATTAAAATTAATAAGAAAAATGTCAAATAAATGAGGCGGAACAGTTTTTTACATATTCAAATGAAAAACAAAATTACTTTTCCTTCTTTTACTGCACAAAATTGTTTTCATCTATTGTTGGCGAAGTGTATCTTCTATTAATTTTATTTTAGTTTTACAGATTGTCTGAATGTATGCAATGTTATATGTATTTCTCTTCAAAATAGATAACTAGGGGTCAATCAATGAAAAATAACTAATCACGTCAAATGAACACTTTTTGGTATAGGATCGGTATAGTAAAGTGTAAATTAACACCACCATAGATAAATTTGGATCAGTCATGTGACAGGTATCTGGGGATAACTACTGGAACATACAGGTGCATTGCCATATGCTGAACTAGCGGGTAAACAAAGTTTATTTGTCAGTTGTTGTGTTGTGTTTTGGTGTGTATGTATGTAATGTATGTTCGCAAGTAAGTTGTTTGTGATATTTTTAGAAAATCCACATTTGGTATTGGTTTAAAAATAGTTTATTAAACAAACTAAAGTAAAAACCGAAATCAAGCAAAGCGCTTACAAACTTAAAATAGAAATAATCATAGTATGTGTGTTGTTTTAGTATGTACATATATATACATATAGTTAAAGATACAATTTTTTGCCTTTGCAGACAACAAGTGTTTTAATTTTAAGCAAAGACTTGTTTGTACTTGCAAGTCCAGTGAATAGTACGTACATCCATCGATCCATCCATAAATACTCCGCTCGTAACATATACGGACACTTTTCAAAGACTGTGCTAGTGAGTAAGTAATAACAACATGTACATACATACCAACCAACACACATATGTACAGCGCTGGCCGTTTCTCAGTCTACACTTTTGAAATAATCGACTTGAATGCGTGAGCGCCTGCGCATTGGTATGCATTTGATTTTGTTTAATAAAAACATAAAAAGACGTTCAAACTTAAGGTCGTCTTGTAGTCGTACTATATGCATATGTATGTATGTGTGTATGTATATGTATGTACATGCTAGTATTTAGACATTTTTAGCATTTGTTAGTTAGTTGTTGGTTAGTCTTGTGTGCTGTTCATTGCTATCTAAAAATATCGACAAAATAACAACATAAATAAACATGAGTTTTTTTTCGCGATAAGTCAGTCTATGAAGAAAAATTAAGTTTGTGTTCAAATCAAAGTGCAAACAGCAGCAACGACAACAAGAAAATTACATGTCTAAAACAACAACTGACTACAACCACTAAAATCGTAACACATCTCAAATGTGGCTTGTTACATTGGCAAACTAATGATGGCGCCAAACATCCATCCAACCATCTACACCAACAGATATCGAAAGAATGAGTTTATAAATATATAGGTACGAGGTCTGATCAAAAAATAACCGTTATGGTGCAAATTCCATGGTGCAAATTCCATGATTCTGTGCGTTTCTGACGAATTACCTAGCGCATGACTTCAAGATAGTATTCCTTATTGACCGTACGACCTTGTGGCAAGAACTCATGATGCACCACACCATTGCGGTCGAAGATAACGGCGGGCAAAACCTTTACATTTAACCGAACTTGACGTGCTTTTTTCGTCACCTTTTTGAGGAAATCTGGATCGTCGTTGACGAAGTTCAACAGCTTCTGAGCGATGTCCATGCGACGTTGTTTTTGCTCAAAATTTAGCAATTTTGGAACAATATTCGCTGCTGCATGTTTCATGTCTAAAACATCCGTAAAAATTGCTTCTCATGAGCCGAACAATATGCCAACATCATCAGCAACCTCTCTGATAGTGATTCGACGATTATCCAAAATCATTTTCTTCACTGCTTCAATGTTTTTGATGTGCTCGGGCGATTAGGACAAGCATCGTCATTGACATCTCAAATGTCCCTGCGCATTTTATTTAATTTTTTACACAAAACTTAATACAGTTTCTTTGATCCATGTAGTAAAATAGTAAAAAATCGAAGAGCACACCAAACCACGACTAACCTTTTTATCTGCCAAAAACAAACTGACAATCCAAAATGGCTGATATTACCAATATATATAACAGACATGTGTACCAACATAACAGAAAATCGAACATGATAGTGCTGTAGCTTAATTCGTTAGCGCATTTTGATCATTAAGCATGAGTTGGTATTTGTAGCCCGGGTTCGATTCCCAGCCGCTGCCACTCAAACAACATCAGTTTCTGATAATTATTAGTTTTCTTCTATCTATTAAAACTAATATTTATCACAGCGCCCTCCTTCGGTGGTATAGCATTCAAACGCCACCGAAGTAAAATAATTAAATAAAGGCTATAAAATCAAGCTTTATGATTAATGCGCCTACTCACCACAAGAGGCGCTGCAATTTTGCACTAAAAACAAACATAATGCGCAATTGCAGAGTTGGGATATAAAGAGCTTTCTTCTTTTCACCACCTTTATTTCTTCAACTATCCCCTTTCCAAAAGAAAGTAACGCAAATATATATAGGCATATTAATTGCCTGAGTGTTACTTCAACGGTTATTTTTTGATCAGAGCTCGTATGTACAATATGGATACTAGTATATGGAAGTGATTTAATTTAGTTGCATATCCATCTATAAGTACGAATGCAATTATTAAATTTTCCCATTTCCATTAGTTCAATAAGTAAGAATTCTTATGTAATTTCTACTAAAATAGGTTTCAGTATGTTCCACGTATTATTCTAAACGTTTAAATAGAAATTAGAAATGACAGAAAAGCAGATTTGAACTTTTTTTCAAATTCTAGTATCTTTTTAAATACGCAAACATACAAAGTTATTTAGGATCTGAATATGATTGTCAAAGTAATGAAAGTGTTTTAGGCACATGATAAAATCTAAATTAGTTCTTATTGAACGTTGCTTAGAATTAGTAAATTTTAGATCAGAGAGGAATACTTGGTAGTGGCATATACATACTCGTAAGGGCAAAGTTCTCAATGAACATTTAAGTAACATTTAGTAAACATTTATGAATAATGTTTATAGGTACATTTTTCAATTGATTGTATGTATTGGGTAAAATTATTTATTTTCCAAAATTATTATATCATTTTATAAGTACATACATATGTACATATTTATTTTTAATTAATTCTATTGTTAGTTTTGTTGTAAGAAAGCAATGTTAATAATAGTTATAACGCACTAAATATGTATTTTTAAAATTGTGCTATAAAAATTGATTTCATATTACAAAAATTTTGAAAGCAAAACTACAAATAAGCAAAGAACTCTGAATGAAAGAATCGAATACAAAGGAAGTCGCAATTAATTTGAATTATTTTTGAATATGTTTGTTACGTCAACATTTAAATGCCCAACTATTTTTTATTTTCTTTCATTATTTAGACGAATCTAATGGGGCACAGGTTTTATTAAAACAGTCTTAATACACATTCTTAAGTTTTTTACATTTCATTTTAAAATATAAAATATTTTATCTAAACAAATTCAAAATCAAATTATTATCAAAAATCAGAACATATTAATGTTTAATAATAATTATTAATAATATTTGTCAAATATATTAAAATATGAGTCAATGAGAAAAAAAAATTTATAAATTTAATAGTTATGTACGTCTAACAAATTCTTAATTTCATTGCATACAATAATAAAAAACAACTTTTATTAAATATTTCTTAAAAGGAGCCAATTTTCTTCCACGCGTTCACAAAAATATTCACAAACAAATTATTTTTGTTTTTGATAACTCCACAAAAGCGCTCTAATACATATCGTATGTACATACATACGTATTCTGAGTTGTGGAGTGCGTTCTTTGATAGCTCTGCTTTTTAAAACACACAATAGTTACATACTTTTTCATACTTGTTGTAAACTGTACGTTGCAATAAAAATAGTTTGCTTGGCCATTCAATATAAAAGAAATAATTATAATTTTAAATCAACTTATTTTTAATTTTTTTTTTTAATTTTATATATAATATAATATAATATAATATAATATAATATAATATAATATAATATAATATAATATAATATAATATAATATAATATAATATAATATAATATAATATAATATAATATAATATAATATAATATAATATAATATAATATAATATAATATAATATAATATAATATAATATAATATAATATAATATAATATAATATAATATAATATAATATAATATAATATAATATAATATAATATAATATAATATATATAATATAATATAATATAATATAATATAATATAATATATATAATATAATATAATATAATATAATATAATATAATATAATATAATATATAATATATATAATATAATATAATATAATATAATATAATATAATATAATATAATATAATATAATATAATA